>OU830643.1:0-1200000 GCA_917563905.1 Neonectria neomacrospora
CCTAACCCTAACCCTAACCCTAACCCTAACCCTAACCCTAACCCTAACCCTAACCCTAACCCTAACCCTAACCCTAACCCTAACCCTAACCCTAACCCTAACCCTAACCCAGAATTAAGCTTAAATTCATTAGAAACTAGATAAAGAAATACTATAATCCAAAAAGAATAAAGAGACCATCTTTCTAGGAGAGAGATATAGTCTATCTTATAATAAAAAACATTAAAATAAAACAATAAAACAAAAAATTAGACTATAAGTTTATTAGATCTTATAAAATTATTAAGAAAATCTTAGAAAGTAACTATCAGTTAGACTTACTACCAAAAGTCAGATTTCACCCAGTTTTCTATATTTTACTTCTTAAAACTACAAAAGATATAATTTATACTAAGTTTAGTAATAAATATAAAACTAAGATTAAAGGACCTAAGGAATATATAGTAAAAGTAATCCTTAACAAAAGGATTATAAATAGACAAACTAAATACCTTATTAAATAGAAAGACTATCCTAAGAGCAATAATCAATAGGAACTAGCCAAAAACCTTACCTATGTTCAATGCCTTTTAAAGAATTTCCATTAATAACGCTAAAATCAAGCAAAAAGGACCCTAAAATAGTAGACTAATCCAGTAAGTTAATAGCACTAGTACCCTATACTTCCCCTACTTTATACTACTTTACTAAAATAGCTTTCTCTAGGGATTAAACTCTATCTACCTTATCTAGCTCTTATATACCATAAGAAAATAGAGATAAACTATAATCTTTTAATAATTTCTTTTGTTTATAAAGATAGGCTAAATAAGCTAATGTCTTTATTAGAGCACTCTCTACTACTTTAATATTAGTTTTAACTTTCTACTAAGCTTCTATAGTATAAGTACTATAAACATTAGTAAGAACCAATAGAAACTAGAATACTTAGGAAATAAATAGAAAAGTCATAACATTTGAACTATTATAAGAATAGCTATATTAGATATATTCTCTATAATATAAGGATTTATTGAATATATAATATACCTATTATGCCTTAAAATAATAGGAATAAGGTATAACTATATTACCCTTAATTTTAATAGTTCACATAAGAATAGATCACTAAATAGTTTTAAAGGATTTAGAAATATAACCTAATATTATAGTTAATAGTAAAAGATTATAGGACTAAGTTAGGAGTACTTATAAGAAATTCTAATTGGGCCTATTAATAGGTCTTAGGATAAGAACTAATAAAGGGGAGATATTGTATTATAACCTAGGTTAAGACTAGGCGGTTATAATCAGTAGAACCATAATGTACCTACTTTTTCTTACCTATTATAAAAGGATTACTTAGATTATTATTATAATCTAGTGATCCTAGTATAGTATATATATATATTTACTTAGTATATTAGATAAGAGCCTTAAGCTCCTTAGTTATTAATAATATTATTTGGTTATATAATAACTTACTATTGTATATTACTATTGTGATCTATATTGCTTACTATAATGTTCTGATCTACTTGATCATTAAACTATATGCCTTAGACCTACTTTATACCCATAGGTTAGACCCGACCGTCACATTATAAGTTTAATTATAAGTTTAATTATAAGCTATATATAAACTAATATAATTAATTTTTACCTTAATAAGTACTTACTCTTTTATTTATCTTATATATAAGTATAATTATATTTATTCTAAAAATATTCTACTTTATTATTCTATAATATCTTACTAAATAATAAAATAGTAGAATTAATTAATTACTCTTCTAAAAGATTTTAGCTAAAGAGTTAATATTTGTTTCTATTATTTAACCTTTCTATAAGTTAATAGTAAAATTAATCCTTTTATCTCTCTATTTTTATATTTTTACTGAATTTAAAATAGTCTCAAGCTTTTTTATTATTGCTCCTTTTACCTTTAGAAATATCTACTCCTTTTACATTAAGCAATTACGTTTTCTAGTACTAAGTAAGTAGCATTCCTAAAACACTTTTCTAATGCAGCCTATAGATTAGAGCGGGAGGCAAAAAGTAGCTTGTCTTTTAGGCTAGTCTACTGTTTTAAGACTCGGGTCTAGACTTTGGCTCGTGACTATTTCAGCCTTAGCTCAGCCGCACCTTATGCATTTCCCCTCTCGCATTGTACATAGCGTGCGTTGTTTTTATTCTTCTGATCGCATCTTCTACCGTCGTAATACGCTCAAAGAATATCTTCTCTGTACTGGCTCATTGAGTCAATGACCTACGTTGCTATTCCGTGGCCCAACACTGGCTTGCGACTGCCAGCATGAGGAAGTTTCTGAGGAAGCTAAAGGACGGAGGAATTGGAAAAGAATCGACCGACCTACCAGATCCTAAGCTTTCGGGGCAAAGTTCTAAACATGCGGTTAATCCATCCCATCGTCTTTCCTACTATCCGCCAAACTCGGGCCCTCCCAATCAACACCCACCAAATCCAGCTCCTATGAATCCACACCGATCATACTCACTACCACCAGCACCGGGTCCTTCGGATCGAGATGGAGGAGCACCAATCACTAGCTTCTCCGGGTTTGACTCTTGGATGTCAAGCTTCGCGCCGGATCCCCAGCAACATGGAATTGTTGAAGTCGCGGCTAGTCCGGTGGACGAAGTGGCATATCTCGCGATTGAAGGTGAGAAACCCCCCCCGTTTTGTGTTTGCGTGGTGATTGTTGTACCTTATTTACGGAACAACTAGGCTTCCCTACCCATGAGAGCATTTCAATTACAATACGACAAGTCAAAAGGCCTGCCGTGGGACTCAAGCGGTATACTATTGTCCTCTCCGGGCCCTGGTATATGACCTTGGCGCAAGTTAACACAGCGCTGAAGGAGAGTGGTGAGTTCTACTTGTCAAAGTCCTCAACACCAATCATACACCATTAGATGTCACTGACTCAAGCCGATTCAAAGGCTTTGTACCCCTGGTATTCGCAAGGAATGTCCAGAGTGATCCATTTTGGAACGGAAAACACGGCCTACGCTCTGCATACCACGTCGCCGTTGTTGATGGACCGTCTTCCCACGACCCCGACAGGGGGCTTCTGATTAACAGGCATGAAAGCTTCGGAGCATTTGTGCACAACCTCCGACGACTCAAACTTAGTTGTTCTGGTGGCATGTTGAAAGCCGAGTCGTTCCCAGCATCCATCGAGATCGACTTCAACCGCACTCTTCGACTTCCCGAGGGAATAGACATTCACCACCATCCCAGTGGCCTCGGCATCATTCCAGTCTACAACACGGCAGCAATTCAGAGAAAGCTGATGGAAAGCCGGAACCAAAGTCTGGTCGACATGGCCAAAAAGGGAGGGGTATTCTTTCCCCTGTACCAACGCGAGGCCATGTTCATCACGTTTAACGCCGTAAACGACATTTTTGCCCTCCGTCTGTTCGTAGGTGGTGCCAATGCCTTGTCTGGCGTGCTGTCGAAATTAACAGCACCCACAAAAAAAGCAAGACTACATCTTGGTGGCTCCTCAAGTCCGAGTCGACGGAGTCTCTATTAGAGACGACGTCGTGAAGCAGTTCATTGCTATGCCTCTGGGCTCTGGGTACTCTGTGGAGAAGCAAATTACTGGAAAAGAAACAACCGGCGGATTACAAATTGAGATTACACCCGGGGATTCGTGGCAAATGTTCAGCCTGGGGGACGAAGGAGCACAACTACACCCAGGGAGTACTCCAGCCCATACCAATGCCGACGTTTTTGATCTTCGCTTTGCCGCGCCGGGCTGGCAGTCAGACGAATTGCCAGTGAACCTTCCAGACAATCGCGAGGAGGCAAAGTCCCTCCACATGAGGCACCTCTATCTCCAGCAATTGGGAGATAGCAGACGCAGTTACGCCCTCTTTGGCCAGCAGCCCCATTATCTCCCTGGGTTCGTTCCATGGCGCCCAGGGGCGAATGTCAACATGATTGCGTTGTACCAGCTGGACCTAACTCTCACTTGGCAGGATTCTGGATATGACAGAGAGGTCAAGGTACGGTGGTCGCCTTGGTGGGACCTCATGGATTGTTGGGAAGAGAGCAGTAAGGCTGGCTTGAACGTCCAAGGCCAAGAGCTGTCATCTTGCCATCTTTTTCTTGGTAGCATCAAGGGCAGGCTGCTAATTGATGCCGGTCGGCATTCCATACAGCAGCAGGGAGTACAAGACGGCGACAGACTTTGCGTGCAGCCACGTAAGAGTGCGATATACAGGCCAGATCACCAAACACCAGCTCAACAATCACCCAACCAAGACAGTATACAGGAGCTGTGCACACCGTCCCCGCAAAACCCGCCGTACCAACAGGCTCCGACTGCGGGACCGACCTACGCAAGACCGCCGCCTTCACCTCCTCAACACTATGGACTTAGCTCTGCATCACCATCTGCCGCCGATCCAAGGCCGCCGCCTCAGCCTCTGGCGCCCAGATACTACGGGCAGGGCTCAACGACACCAGCTGCACCGATGCCTCTATCTACCCATCCAACCTCGCAGTACGGCCCACCGGGTTCCACGCCAGCAGTTCCATCTTCGGCGACTTTAGACCTCCCGTCGGTTGCTGCATCGCCACAGTCTATGCCTGCATATAGACAGTCCACACTGCAGTATAGTTATGGCACCGCTCCTACGCAAGCTTACGACGATTCAAAGTACTATTCTGCCCCTATCCCAGAACCGCAAACCTCGCAGCCTACTGCCTTGCATTCTCCTCAATCCCAGTCTCTTCGGCCCTACGCTCCTCAGTCCTACACGTCTGAATCTTACACCCCCCAGACATACGAGCCCGAGCCGTACGCTCCTCCGTCAAACGCTTCTGATTCCTACCAATACTCTCCATCTCCAGGCTCCGCAGGCCCTGCCTCTCTCAGCCCAGGCGCTGTCACCTTCAGTGCTTCGGATCATTCACCATCACCTTATCAGTCGGTAGCAGGTACATCTATGCCATCTCACCAGTCTTATGATTCGCCGCAAAGTCCATCCGATGGATATGGTCTGTCTCACGGTGCCAGCACTGCTCCATCGTCGCCTCCATCGACATCACAGTATTCGATGGTGCCAGGCAAACAACAACCTGCGTATGTCCAGCATCCAGGTTCAGTCGCAAGGCCCCCTAGTTACATCCCGCCGCCGCGCTCAGATGAACCCAAAGAGTAACATCAGCCCTAGTTTATTTTTACTGCATTGCAACTAATCTTGGAAACCATTAGCGACGTAGGATGGGCCATGGGTATTGCCGCCGGTGCGCGTATTCGCCAGCACATCTTTCCAGACCGGTTTCCGACAACTCGATGGTCCAGCTCTCGCTCAACCCTGCTGAGCATCCAGATCCTCAACTCTGTTGCATTCGAAGCTTTAACGGGAATGCTAACGCCGCCCACCCCCATAACCCCTGACATGTACAAAAGCCACGGGTTTCCCTTCTTTGCAGCTTGGGGAGAAGGTGCCAAAACAAACGGGGCTGAGACTCTTCAATCTCAAGAGTGTTGGTGATATTGATGCTCTAAGCCCCATTAGTTTCGGAAGCAATGTTACCCAGGGAATGAAGATTGCATGCACGAGCTGCGGAAAGAATTTGTGTGACTCTATGTAAGTGGCGATGCTCTACCCCTGCCGTATCGACTTCACTATTTACTCATTCCTCCTAGTCTGAGACCTTGCAACCACAGTTTTTGCTCTCGGTGTATCAACTCATACATGACATTCGGAGGAGTCATCGTATGTAAGCTATGCAGAGCCAGGGCTACGAAACTCGTTGGCTTCAGCGCGCCTATGGCGTTACCTGGACAGGATATTGTCGACTTGTCTCAAAGTACGGTGCTTACTGTTGCGCCTTTCAACGGTTCTTCGGGATTTCAGCCCGTACACGATGATAAGTCGGAGACATTAAACCAAGCCTATCAAACTCCTCATTTTTACGAGCTTGGGTAACATGTCATACCCAAGACCGCCAGGTGATCCTGAAAGACTTCTGTGTATAGCAACTCTATGTCAAGAAATGTTAGGTCTTTGGGTGTGTGATTTCAAGTCTTATTTGATCTCGAACGAAGGAAAGTTAAGATTGAGTTTCACAACTATGACCGTAAATGCGTGGCATTGTAAATTATTATACAATTGTTGTAGGGTTTGCGTCTCCCGGATAATCGCATCCTTTCCAGTTTCGGCCCCATCACCCTATACGTAATCCTGATCCTCTCTTACTACAAACTATTCCGTGCTAATCCAACATCGCTTCATTTCTCGTTCGATCGCTTCTTCTCGAGAGCCATGTCCGACAAATTCCGCATAAAAACCGTCGTCGTCCAAAATGTAAGCTGTCCGAATGTGCGGTCAGATTCGCTTATCTCGTGTATCTTCGTGGTGGAGACGGTATTCATATTTCACCGCCGTAGTAGCTCTACCACTAGGCACCACGAATTGTCAATTCTATCAGCTTTTCCTTTCCGCGGTAGAACAGAGAGTACCTTTCCGCGTCTGTCAAGTTTCAGACTGAGGGGTTGAATAGATCGAGGTGAAGACGGATGACTGTCTTCTTTTAGGAGGGAGGATTGTGCATGGGGGAGAAGAAAAATAGGACTCGAGATCAGATCTTACACCTGAGGAGGTTTGTCTGTTGTTGTTAAAGATGGAAATTGCAGGAGTTTTATCAGAGAGAGCAAAGAATGTTAAACGGTTCAGAGAGTTTACGACAGCAATTGACTTAGATGCTTAGCAGCATCACCAGCAGGATGGAATGGAATAGAGCGCCAACGATCAGAGACAGGATGGCCAGGAGTCTAGCAAGTATATACTATCAGCCTAGGCAACAGTGGAAGCATCGGGTCGTTAAAATACTTAAATCGTGAAAGAAAACTGTGTTTTATTGACCTTGTGGTAGCAGCAAACACGCCCTCGATGGAGCGGACAGCTGAGCTACCAGTCCCGGACGCCATGTTTCTTTTTCGCACCTGGACCGTGGCTTTTACTGGACTAAGAATGCGGACTATTCCGTCAGCAGCAGCATTCTTCCTGACCCGGCTTCCAAGTAATAATCCCTCATTTCGCCCGGTGGATCATTGCCCTCGTATCGGGTGGCGGTGTTATCTAGCTTAGACCAGTTCTCCACATAGATAAGAGACAATCGTGTTTGGTATATAAAACAGGACAGTGCTTGCCTTTCCCAGCACGAGCTTCATAGATTAGATAGAGGGCAACAGGTGTCAGGTGGTCAAGATGGTCAACTTTAGATCAAGCGCGTCTCTCCTGATCAACGCCCTAAGCCTCGTGGCCGCTCAACATCGTGGGATCTACCATGAGCCACCGGTTCCTCTGGCGTACGCTAATCTAACCTCCAAGCTCGATGAGGTGCTCTCTCGTGGCTACTTGACCGTCGGCACAACCGGAGACTATAAGCCATTCACCTACTTAGTTACCAACGTCACTACACTCCCAAACACGACCGCAATCAACACGACTTATATCGGCGCCGACATCGATGCTGCTCAATCTCTCTCCAACGCCCTCGGCCTGCCGGAGCCGCCGCGCCTCGTCCACACCACATGGTCCAACATCACATCCGACTTAACGGCTGGCAAATTCGACATCGCCATGGGTGGCGTCAATATCACCTTTTTACGTGCGCGTACCGCCTTCTTCAGCACTGCCATTCAGCGCGTTGGCAAGACGGCATGCATCCGGTGCTCTGACACCACCAAGTTCACCGACTTGGGTTCCATCGATCAAAAAGAGGTCCGTGTTGCTGTCAACCCTGGAGGAACCAATGAAGCTTTCGACCGCGCCAACCTCAAAACGGCCACCATTGTCATGTTCGAAGATAACAACGCCGTATTTGAGGCAGTCCGCAGCGGCAAGGCGGATGTTATGATCTCTGACCTAATTGAAGTGGAACTTCAAGTGCGGTTGCACGAGGGAGAGCTGTGTATTGTGAACCCTGACGAGCCATTCAACTTTGAGGAACTCGGCTACGCTGTCGAGAGGGAACCTGTATGGAAGAATTTTGTCGACACGTGGGTTCATGTGCAACTAGGCAGTGGTGCCTGGAATATAACTCTGGAGAAGTGGCTAAACTATAAGTGGCCCTTAGTTTAAGGCCTTTCTGAATAGGTCGAGGTATTCTGTGTTGCTTTTCTTGGCTTAGCTGTAGTTAATAGATTTAAGAGAGTAGTGCTGATAAAGTAGTACCTTACCAGAGTGCGCTCCAGGCGCATGCCTCCATTTTGGCGCTCAAGAAGTCAAACTGGAGAACCTGGGCGACATTGGAGTAATTTGTCGAATAAAACCGCAACGACTTGTTGGACGAAGACAAACTGTTTCTGCGCGAAGACTTTTACGAAGATCTCGTGGCTCCAGGCGAGACAGCTTCAGACTCAATGGCAGCTTTCATCCTCAAGTTCTTCGCTCAACTATTCCAGACAGACGTAATAGCGCTATGTGTTTAGTAAACTTTTGCATGAGGTAGCATGCGATGACTAATGTACGTTCCTGTTCCTAGGAGGATCGTCGTCGTACCCGAGGGAACTTGAATTTCACCAACACGGGTTGCGTTCACCGTTTTCTCCGTATCATCGCGGTCATTGTATCATCGCTTCTGCCCGTCTTGTCGATCGTCGCCCTCTATTTCATCCAATCGCAAGTTGCTCGCCTCTACACCATCATCGGGTTTTCGGCGTTGTATTCCCTGGCCTTGTCGGTTCTGACCGATGCGCGGAATGCCGAAATCATTGCTACCACTGCAGCGTGAGTTGCAGAACATCCCGGAGAGTGTGTTCGTTAGGGCTGATTGGAACGACAAAGATACGCCGCAATCCAGGTCGTTTTCGTCAGCGGTCATATCTCTTCTTAGGCCGCATCATTCCTATTTCTGCCTTTGCTCTCTGTGTACCTGGCGATTGAAGCTGTCTGGGACTGGAAATCTACACATTGACGGTGGTAATTTACCGTACCGCACTAAATTGAAATGACGGTTATGTGATGTCGCGCTTGAGTGTTTCAGGCACGCCAATCGCGACTCCACTCCAGGCCCTTTCATCTCCCCATCGCTCCCTCCATAACCCCTTAGACTCCAGCTGTTGTCCTGCAAACTTGGACATTTCGCCAATCTGAGGTGCAGTCGAGAAGGATGGCAGCCGTCGCCATTACTCAGCGCTCGCGCCCACGCTCGGCGTCCTCGGTGGACCAGCTCTTCGAGTTGGTGGAAGGTCTCGACGACGCCCAGATACACTCCTTGCTACAAGATTTCAACAATACCGTAGCAAGCAACGTCCCAGTTTCCCACGGCGTCGACCTGTTTGAACATCCAAAGTCGAAATCAACACCCGTCCGCGCCCCTTCCATTCGACGATCCACATTCAAGCTTCCACGATTATTTTCTCGCTCGAGCAAGAGACAGTCTTCCACTCCAGTCCCAGTATCGCGGCCGAGGACGGCATTGCCTGCTGCCGCAAAGCACTACAGAAGAATAAGTCGGCCCGTGTTGCCGTCGCTTCCCAGCGGTCCGGACTTGGACGCTCTGTTGTCAGCATACCTCGCGCCCATCCCACCGCCATCTACGTCCAGTTCTTCATCCCCGTCCTCTACAAGATCGATATCCACCAGCTCTACGATGAGCGTCGAAGCTGAGAATATCGACATGAATTCGCTGGCACCCTTGGTGTTTGGCAGACCCCAGAGACAAACAAGCGAGATGGGGGACATATTTGAGGTGCTGGAGTTTTAAGTAGGGGAGCGATGCAAAGGTTGCTTTAGCTTGCTGTTACCACTAGTATTAATGCTACTTCCATCTATACTAGCAGCAGTGTTTCTAAAAAGTAGCTTTGAGAGTAATTCGTGGTATAGAGTAGGATAACGGTAGACGACAGGGCAGAATTAAGCGCTAGCTTCATGGACGGTGGATTAGTGGTAGTATATAGGGAAAATGCAAAGAACTAAGCATATAATAGACCCTTTAATCTTAATCAAAGACCTAGACCTAGATAACTCAGCTAGTTATTACGTGTTATCACTACAGTGGCAATCAGCCCAACCAGCAGGCACCACGATAGTTCCCGTCCTTGAATAACCCATACTAGAGCAAACGCCTTGCCGACTATAGTGCCTACATTCGTAACGCTTAGTTGAAACATTGATAAGGGTCCAGCACCTGGCGCAGGCACTGCGGAACGTGATGGGCTCACACATGTTAGCTTTACAGAAGTAGTTCTTTCTCTAGACAGGAGCTAAGATTTTGAATCCTGATGTGCGTTTCGATACTTGTATCAATGGCTTTATTAGACTATGAATGGATTGAGTTATACTGACTTGAGGTACCCAATTGGAATAACTGATCTGATAAGAAAGTTGTCTTAGGCTTATGTATTGTATTCACAAGAAAGAGTAGTAGATGTCATCTATAGGTGATAAAAGCCCATCGATAAAAGCATGAAATCACAACACAAAACGCCCATCACCTTTCTGTCCGCCAATAACAACATAAGACAACATGCTACCACACCCGTAAGCCTCGGTTCTCTCTCCAGGACTCGCATTTCACGACCGCTGCGTAGAAAATGCTCAGAGCGCTGATCCGGCTGCTCTTGTCTGCTTGGACGATTGTAGCTCATACCTAAGGTACTAAAGGCATTACTAGTGATGATCTAGCAGACAAGCAATACAGTCTCGCAGCGAACTCTGTGCCTTGTCCCTATGAGCGACTTGCCGACCGTATTGGTGTTTTCCGGTAAATCGAAGCAAGCCAAGCAAGAAGCAAAAGGGCCTTTTTATCGATACAGGGCTGGTTGCGTGTCTGGTGGCGTTGGAGCTGCTCGCTAATCTGTGATACATACCTTAAACGAGGTTCGGCGAGGAGTTGTTTACTTTCTTGCTATCGCGTTGGCTGGGTATCTCTTGCGCCCAATTAGGCCCTTTGTTGGGGCGTGACTGTCAAGACAACTCATTTTTCTCTCACCCACAGTAAGGGCCTCCTCCTCTCACGCTGGCAGGCGAAACAAGGGTTACAAGCGGAGATGAGATATAGATGAGAACAGTTTGTTAGAGTAAGTGAAACTGTTCGTTGGTGTAATATAGGGCTAGATATGATGAAGCCAGCAGCCGTGGAGTTTCCAGAGCTTCAAGCGTACAACTCCCGGGCAACTTCATAAGTATTAATAAAGGCAATCCCCTCTTTTCTCCATGAATCCTCTTCAATCCAGTTTTCTGTGGCGTTCAGAACCATGTTCCTTGGTTCCTGGTTGTTATACTTCGGCCAAGTCGGTAGCAGCTTGTCTTGCTTGCCATACGTCGCGTTGTAGTTTGGTTGAAGATCGTACACAAACCTGACGTAGGCTTCTCCGATCGCTTTGGCTAGGACCGCATGGGTGTCATACTGTGGACTAGGACCCAATGCCCCTGAAATATTTTGAAAGCTATAAGCCACGTTGTCAAAATGTTTGATGCCGTCCCAAACATCCCTTCCATAGGCAAGCTGATCAAAGCGGTAACTATAGACTGCAGTGTAGGCAGACGTGAAGAGCTCAGCCATTTTTCGTCTTCCACTTATCATAGTTATGTCAGCGCCGATCGCGCTGGCACGACGCCACTGCAAACCTTTCGCCTTGTTGACAGAACAATCCGTAATGGTATACGGAGGCTCGTTGCAGGGGTCGTTGGGGTAGATTTCCATGAGTTTGCGAATCGTGGGCGCGCTCAAGGCATAGTTTCTCCACCGAAATGCTTCGTAAAACAATTCTTCGTCTGAATTGGGCGCCCCAATTGCGAAGCCCTCATCTGTATTGGCTCCAATGATGATGGGCACAGCGTTGAACTTTTTATCGCGAATCAGCTGACTTGGGTATCCGGTCAAGAAGTCACCGTCGATCAATGGGTTCCATGTTAAGGACGGATGGGCCGCGTACAGGCTCTCCTGGTCAACGGCTCGTAAGCAAGCAAGCTGATCTTTCGAGCCCCAACATCCAACCGACCGAGTGAGGTTCTCAAAGGCCACGTTGTAGTAGCTCAGATCATGAACCTTATGATTCCAACATTAGCTACTTAGAGCGGAAGGGACACGACCCCTAGCTCCTGAGTCCTACGTACCTGGGCGCCCGTGACGCTGCCGCTCTCAAGGATCGCACCACGATAGAGATTGTCCTCTCGACCATCGTAAGCTAGCATGTGGTATGCGATGCTCTGAGCTCCCGCACTCTCGCCCCAGATCACCACCTGATCAGGATCGCCTCCGAAAGCAGCGATGTTCTCTTGGATCCAACGGAGTGCGAGACGCTGGTCCAAAAGCCCAGCGTTGCTTGATCCCTCTTCCAGAAGCTGGAAATTCTGCAGGAACCCCCACATTCCAAGACGGTAGTTGAAGCTTACTGCCACAATGGGCTGGTGCATATCCTGGCTGACCTTGACGATACCAGACAGGTTGTATTGTGGATCTGCTGAGCTGCCAGTGTAGAGACCGCCGCCGTACACCCAAACCCTAGTGCAGAGTAAGCGATGTATGGTAGTCAAGCAATTGATTATAACCCACAAGACAGGAAGTGGGTTTTTGGGAGTTCCCTCAGGACGTATCACATTGATTGTAAGACAATCCTCGGATAAAGTAAAACCCTGTCCGTACTGCATACAGCTTGGTCCATACTTCGTAGCATCACGTTCTGTTTCAAAAGACTCGTTGTATGTCTCTGGCCGTTTAAATCGCAAAGAACCAGTGGGTGGCTGAGCGAACGGAATCCCTAGAAATGCGTCTTGATTCCAACTAGGAAGATAAGTACCAGTATATGTTCCATTCAAGGTTCTTGCCGTTGGGGCAGGTGAGTCGTCCTTTGTCACCGCACATAGTGTCGTCGCTGAAGAAAGGATAAGCCAAACAAGACTTTGCACAAGGCTAATCATGGTGATTCATAAGAAAGTGTCTATTGACATAGAAATGATTGACGTTAGTAGGCCAATACATATATCCAGACCTCTTATACAACTTTGGAAGATGGCCAGGATCAAATAATCAGTATGCTACTGGCCTACTACCGGAAGTGCACTGGCATGTCCAAACTTACCCCAGAGTAATTGCCAATCCCCGCACTCACTACCTTGTGTAAAGAGGGTGTGGGGTCACGATTATCTGCCACGAGGAGTAATTAATTCCATCAATAGGAGCCCAAGGGCGAGACTGGTCTTTGCGAGGAGTAATGAATCCCATCAATGATATCAGAGAAAAGACCTTGCCGTCCGGGGTTACTTGGTTGCTTTAATGCTGGCCTAATTTGGAAGCCTTGCTAATGCGTTCAGGGTGTTGTCTTCTTCATGGCCATGTGCGAGGAGCGGACACGCACTCGTCGTCTGGTAAGATGAAACCCATGTTTTGCGTATTAAGGGTCAAGTTGCAGATAAATTTGCTGCAAAGTCTAACGTGATTAATTCATCCCCCCTCCATGTCAGCTGCTTTTGTAGCGGAGAGCTACGTGCCGATGGTGTGTACATATTTGAGACTAGTCTCGATTGCCTCACTCGACACACACTACCTTAGGACCGAAAACTGCAAGGAGTCTTATGTTTGCCAAATATAGTTTCAGACTGTTCTGTCCCACGATGAGCGCAAGTAAAGATTGAAAAAGGTGTCCAAGGCCTAGACTATGAGGTACCTATAAGCGGTCACTTTATGGGTGACTTTATATGCTACCAACCGGTCACTCCTTAATAGTAAGCTCAAAGGGTTCGCCAATTGCGCCCAATGTCTCCAAATCAGCTTCAGTTTGATTGCTCATACATTTGTCACAAAAGCCCAAACTACGGTCTAATCGAATAACTTGCTATAGATTGAAGCCACAATATTGTCGAGTCTCACCAAGGGCAAGATAACGAGATTGCGACCCCAGCTAGGGACGACCCAAATCTTAGGAAGTAGCCAATCAGCGCGGACAAAGGAAGCCCCGCTTCAGCACAGGAAGATGCGGAGTCGTCAAGATCTGGCTGACAGAGTGAATGCATGATCCATCAAGAATTCCAGAGGAATGTCAACGAGACGAGACACGCTACCCCCACGCCGCATCACAATGAGTCGAAGCTCTACCACCCCGGTGTCAGGCCTGACTTCTCAACCAAGACGGACAAAGACCAAATCAGGGTGCCGTACCTGCAAGTAAGCGCTCTCATCCTAGCTTCACCTATATCTCGGCTTACCTGGTGCAGAATCCGAAAGGTCAAGTGCGACGAAAGCCGACCCGCCTGCCACCGTTGCGTGTCGACTGGCAGGACATGCGACGGCTACGGTATTTGGGGTGGGGGAGGCAACATGCACTCCCAACGGGGTGTCAGCGGTAGGCTGAGTCTTGGTCGTGGCCTGCAAAACCACTCTCGCATTGCACCATCACCAACACCTGCCTCTCTCCGTATCATGAATGCTACTGAGAGGGACTGTTTTCAGTGGTTCATGTTCAAAACGTCGCGGAAGCTCCGAGGAATTTTCAGTTCCGCCTTCTGGGATACGTTGGTGTTTCAGGCCGGTTCTGACGAGCCCGCTGTCTTGCATGCAAGCCTCGCCCTAGGTTCTGCACAAAGACGCCAGATTTGCGGAAAACCAGGCCCACTGACTAGAAACAACGCCGCGGATGAACAGGAGCAGTTCATGCTCCGCCAATACGGCAAGGCTATTAGCTACCTTGTGCCACAATCGCAGGGCCATCACCAGCCCTCCACCCAGGCGGTCCTCATAGCCTGCCTCGTCTTTATCTTTCTTGAATTTCTGCGGGGTCACTACAAGACGGCCCAGACTCACCTTGGCAACGGACTCAGGCTGATTGCTGAGGCTGGTTATCACTGTAAGCTGTCTGGCAACCAAGTTGGCACATATAGGTCGTCTGGTGGCCCAATTGATGATGGTGTCCTCGAGGCATTTTCACGAATACAGGTACAGGTGGCGCTTCTGAGACCGTTCAACCACCAACCCGGATTGTTCTTTGTAGAACGTAAGCAGGAATCCATCGTCGGCACATTTAAGTCGGTTGAGCAGGCCAGGGAACGCCTTGACCGCCTGCTCAACGAAATCGTGCAATTGACCGAAGACTGCCGTCAACAAGGAACTAAGCAAAGTACAGGCTGCCAGTCTGAAATGCTCCTCCGCCAGCAACGTGTCCGAGCCGAGCTTGCCGCGTGGAAACGCACCTACGCACTTTCAACAGTCACCATGGAAACCGGCATGCGTTTCAGGGACGCTTTCGCCTATCGCATGCTGTTTGTGTACCATACCATGGCTGTGGTCATGACCGAAGCAGCCCTATCGCCAAGAATGGAATGCATCTTCGACAATTACACCGCGGACTTTGCCTCACTTGTCACCCAATCGGAGGTGTTACGTCAAGCTGTTGTTACGAGCACTGAGGTTGATGATGTTCAGTCTCATCACGAGGAATCACCCCAGTCTATCGCCGACATGGGCTGGATCCCACCCCTTTACTACACCGCTATAAAATGCCGAGTCTCCCGGCTTCGGCTTCGGGCTATTGAGCTTTTGAGTTCTTTGCCGCACCGGGAGGGTATATGGGATACCACAATGGCCACCGGGATTGCCCGCAATGTGGTGGATATTGAAGAAGCAGGCTTCTATGAAGACAGAGTACGAAATATTGATTGCGATCTCAAGAAGGGCTCAAGCAACCGTGCGCTTGATCCACCGTTTCTGCCAGAATCTCGCAGGATTCATGATATCCAGGTCCACCTTCCAGACAAGCCCGGAAGGCATGTTGGCTTGACATATCGGAAAAGGCGAGAAGATGGCAGTTGGGAAGACGTTCAGAAATATTTTGCCATCACCTCCACATTTCAGAAGGTGTCCACGGGCTAGCGTAATAGTTATTCCATCGTTGATGATGAATGACCAATACATTTACTTACTCCAATTAAGACCACGCTCGCGATCTCTGTCTTGGTTCCGTTAAGTCAACGTGGTATACTTTTGCAACCACTTTGCCACACGTAGCGGCCATGCTCAACCAGTTGTTAATGAAAGTAGTGTGCTTGCTGCACACTCGACCCAGCTAGGTCTATTCAACACAAAAGGCTGCCCAATAGATCATAGGTAAATGAGCGACAACCAAGTACAAGAATAAGAAGAAAGAGCACAATGTCTCAAAGAAATCACTTATAACAATAGTCCAGGTTGAATGAAAGTCGATACCACGTCACAAACACGTCTCTTAACCAGAGCAGTAGCCAACCTTTGAGGGCTCACAGCCGCCAGCACATCCTTGGTACAAGACGCAAGGGTGGTCGGCATCAGTGCAGACATTCTTCAGGGTAGCAGTGTCACCATAGTTGGCGTTGATACCGACGACTTCGCCGCCGTCGTACGCAGTAGTGCCTTCAACGTAGACGTTTCGCTGGCACTGGCTGCTACAGTTGCCGCAGGAGCGGTAAACCTTGCCATAATCCTCGGCGTAGAAATTGATGATGTTGACGGTACCACAGCCGTTGTGCTGGACAATCTTGTCCGAGGCATGATACGCGCCGCCTCCAATTATCCAGGTCTCTTGTCCCTTGACGTCGTTTTTCTGAGAGTTATTTCGTCAGCAGGTTGCACTGTATCACGGTGTCTTGGAAAACTCACGATAGTAATGGCATCCTCGCAGACATCCTCAAACCAGACAAAGTTGAGAGTGCAAGGGCCATTGCAGTGGACACCTTCCTGCTGGTTTTTGCCAATGATGACATTTTGAAGAGTCGCGCCGGCGCCAAGAAGAAAAACGGCATCGGCATCGCCTACGCCATCGTGTTAGTCTCTTTAAGCTATTCAAGTGTATTCGGGCTGCTTACCGCCCTCTCCATCCACACAAGCGCCCGAGCCGCGGTCGTACCTAGCCCACCCACCATCGAAAACCTCTCCAGCAGCGACCGTGATGACCTTCGAGTTGGTCTTTGTGGAAGTCGCGGTGGGAACACCGCCTTCATATCCAAGACAGGCCATGACGGCGGGGAGAAGGCCCATGGCCACAAGACGAAGCGGTGCAACAAAAACCATTTTCTTAAAGCCCAAGGCTAAGCGGAAGAAGTGAGTGATAATAAACGTGGCTACAATGCTGAGATTGTGGCATGTGCAATTTTCCAATGACAAACCCAAGGCCAAGGTTCATGACGCTGGTAATTATAGGAAAAGTTCTGGCTCGTGGAGCGATATGATTCACAGGTATCTCTGTCTCCCGAGCGATGATTGATGGAAATCGACTCGGTACGACCAATTTCTGTTGCCCCATAGGTCAGCCTACCTACCTACATCTCCGAGGGTCCGAGATCACCTTCTCAAATCTGGACAAGGCGACGGTCGACAGGCAGAGAGTCAGGCAAAGGCGTTTCACATGGATAGACACAACCCTTACTTGTCCTCCAATCGAAACATAGTAAGCTGTCATCCACTGCCCCTTGATCATGGTACCGAGATCTCTCTAGAGGCGGGGTTACTTGAAGCGGTGTTTGAACGCCACGCTCGCACATGTGTGGATGAATCTAAGTCGTGGGATTCTCAGTCCGGTGACATGTCTGAGCGCAGGGGCTCCAATAAAGGCGATGTCACGAAGTAAGGTTAATTTTAGTGCTTTCATTATATCTGGCAGGGCTCGTTATCCGCACCAACAGGACTCCTGGAAGCTACTGATAGCATTAGTATGCTTGAGCTGCTTTTTAGCCGGCGTGTAGGGTTACCTTGCAGCTTGCCACGCGACTAGCTACACTAGCTACGGAAGCGATGAGCCGATGGCCTAATGTGATTAATCAACACGGATTGCGGGGGAACAACTATCTCATCCGAGGAGTCCGCATACAGTGAAATCAGTGAGAATCATAAGTAAGTAAGGCTATGAAAAGGGGAGTAAGCAGGAACAAACTAAGCACGCTAGATAGGATAACAATGCGGGGGTTTGAGTGATGATGGAAAACGATTCAACGCCCACAATAACATCACCTTGAACACTAACGGGTATATCTATGTCCTCTATTACTTCCATTATCGGATCTATAAAATAAGAGGTGTCCATTCTTTGAGAAAAGTTGTGCTTAGTCAGGGCATTTTTCAACTCAGCTCTCAAATCATATGCTATTTCCTGCTGCCACATGGCATTCCCAGCTGGGCTAAGGCCTGGACAGTTGATAACCTGGTAGAAATGAACGGCCTCCAACTTGAAGAACGTAAATACGAGTATATATATTATCTACTCATCCTATTAAATATGTTAATCATATACTCAAGACTCTCAGATCTAATCACTCTTCACAATGATGTACCCCGGTCATGCGAGACCTTCACGCCAACTCTCAAGGCCGAGCTTAACTTGCTACCTTCGATCTTGAACTTCCAATTGCAGGTAACGTTGCCCTTGCCCGTGCTTATCGCTTCCCGAAGTTGACTTACCGCACTTGTCGACATTCTGCTTCCAATGACGAGCCAGGTTGTACCACACGCAGCTCTACATCTTCGACGTTCGGGTGCTGTCCGTTGTGTGATTCGCGTAGATGGGTTCCCAAGACTTCGGCTATGAACCTTTCTCGGTGTTGAAAGTGCAGTGGTCCCTCGTCCCGAAGGAAATGTCCAACAAGGTTGAGAACAGCCAGTTTATGGGAATCTGAAAGAGCTAGCAAACTTGGGACCCCTATTTCGACTCGAGTTGTACCTGGAGGACAGACAAATTGGGATAAATGAGGATTCTCCACAAGCTTTACAGCGAAAGCTTCGAACAACCCATGTTCTACTAGAAAGGCAAGTATCCCTGATAGCGACACAGGATCTGGAACCACGTGCTTCAGAGCATCAGTCGGGTATTTTTCTATCCCGCGTCGAGTCTCAGCGGCGAACTCGAGGGCTTGAACGAGCCCCTTTGTGTCCATCCCAGTGGGTAAATCAAGGCACGGTCGATCATAGCCAACCCGTTTCCGCCACCAGAAATTGCAGAAAAAGGACGAGATGATGACTGGGATAAGAATGACGTAGGCCCACCATCTGGTAGCGGTGAGCATAGATCCTACACCTCCCACCATGGTCGCAATTCCGTTGACAGCAAAATACAGCTGCACATCGAAACAGTATCTTTTGACTTGGAACACTGCCACGGTACCTTTCAATTTGTTCTCGGCTGCGACTCTGTGAGACTGCTTTTTTCTCCACACCATGATCGCCCAGACAAAGTTGACCAATCCGTACAGCGCAATGGGGGCGTTTCCCAGATAGCCTGATAAAATATTGCTGGCCAGCCATACCTTGGGGTTGGCACCACCTATCGCTAGAAAGGTTCCAGTAGAAATCAGGACTGCGCCTCCCCCCATCAAGATATCCATGCCCCAACGGTTGATGACTTCTGTGTAAAGCTCTCGGGTGGTAATGTCGAGTAGCACGTCGAGTTGTTGAACAGACCGGCCGTCTTCCAGCCAGTTGGCCTTGTGCTCCCTGAAGAGTTGGCGTTGGTTTCGGAGGAATCTGATGTTGTGCCAGGCTTTCCCCGCGTCCCTGAGGGCAAAGACTGAGAGCACTGCGGCGGCTGTGCCACCAATAACCATGAATACAATGGCATATACCGGAACGGGCGTGTCATTCCATATGTTGGCGGCAAAGTCGCCGGCATTAGCGAGTTCGAGCAGACCAACAGCCCAATGGAGGTTGTGTTCGAGACGGAGTCCTTGGGGATACGACCATCGTCGTCTGCCCTTGCTCAGTGTGACTTGGTCTAGGCCTGGGGCGCAGAACCTGGGGCAATCTCTGATCCTGGCAGCACCATCCGGTGCTTCTTCCTGCTTGACAGCGGTGGATGATGTGGCGGCAGCGTCCCCGCCGAGAGCTGCCGCGGGCATGTCTAGCGTCGACATTGGATGCTTTGAGGATGCACGCGCAAGCGGTTTCGACAGTCGCAAATCGTGATTCTCGTGACGTCAGATGGTCCGAATGCCTGTCCTCTACCAGCCCGCTGGCAGATGCTGTGTAGTAACGAGTGAATAGAAGGGTGAGGGAGGTTTTCGTAAGAAGTGCAGTGAGAAATGGCAGACGTACTGTTTGTCACTGCCCTGGCCTGATTGAAAGTTATTCAGGAGTCGAGAGAAAATCCCGATGGTCCAAGGATTTTGCCTGGTTGCCAAGAACGCTAGGCCTTGGCATGTTTGTTCTTCCGTGCTAAAATTACAACAAGTCGGCAATATCGGCATGTGTGGATACGCGACAAGAAGGTTGATGCCGAAATGCCGTTTTGACCAATGTGGAGACTTGCCTGTTAGACCTGAGCCTCCACAGTCAAGAACGATTCGTAACGCGGGCGACGTCATAAAGTACCTAGGCTTTTGCTATCAAATACCGGAGGTCACATGGTGATGCTCGGCTAAGTCCGAGATGATCGCTCGACCAAGCAGCCAAGAATTTAATCAAGGGGCGTCGCGTGCTTGAAGGAGATTTCCTTGATCGGGCACACAAACATGTCATCAGCCTGCCGACGTTTACTACGGGGTTTGGCACAGATATCAGAATAAGTTCTCCACAGAGCTCCAGGAGACGCACATTGATCCTACGGTGGATACTCCGTCAACCACGATGCCAAGTCCGCCGGTGTTTTGACCGTGGCCCTTCACGAGGTTGTTGCTTTCTTACACCGTGTTATTTTAATGTTAACAGGTTCTAACTCTATGTTACTGAAATTCTATATGCCTTGGAATATTTACACAATTTCCATAACATTTTCTCTCGGTGAAGCCCAGAAACGTTCTTCTAGACTCCGCGGCTCATATCATCATATGTCATTTTAGCTTTTTTTTCTCCAAGATGAAGAACGGGGATCTCGGTATTCCTAAGACGCCAGAATATGCAGCCCCGGAAATGCATACCAGCTTCGACGAAGTTATAATGGTAGACTAGTGGATGTTGAGGGTTTTTTCTCTGCGAAATGTTGGCAGGGCTACCCCCATTATACAACGAGGATTCTGATAGAGTAAACCACAAGATTCTCAATCAACCCGTCCAGCTCCCAGCCTCCCTTCTTCTAGCTGCCAGGGACATTATAACCAATGTTATTGACCGCAAGCCCAAGCAACGTGTAGGACCCAGCGAAGGAGCCTCTAAAATCAAAACCCATCCGTTCTTTGAGGGCGTCGATTGGCACAAACTCCTTCGGCGAAAGTACAACCGTGGTTTAAACCCAACTATTTTATCGGGTGCTTCAAGCAACATGGAGTAGAGAATGCCCTTCAGCAAGAGGAGCATGGGTTCTCGTACAACCAGCCAGTCTAGACAATACCAGAGAGAAACGCCGGTGATGGTAATACTTTGACCTCTGGAATCCGTCAAGTAACCGTTCAAGAGGATGGTTGGGAGTTGGTATGGAAAATGGCTGCTCCTCAGGAGTTCCGTATATGCAATCGCATCACAGGGACACAAAAGTCTGTTCCTCCCCGACTTGTGCATCCTTATGCGCCGGAAGATGCTGTGATGCACGGTATTCTTGATACCACTGTTCTCAGTCGAAGCCAGAAGCAAGACACACTTGAGGCGGCATTACAGGCCGTGCCTGATCACGTTCTCTCACGACAATTGGAGTATGGCATGGATTTGAACATCTTGATCTTCGGCACTGAGCAAACAGTTCCACTACAATGGGCTACAGAGGACGAAAAGCCTGGTCTGGTGAGGCTTTTCCGCGACAGGGGCGCTGATGCGAATTTCCCGAGCCTTGCCACACCCCATAAACATGAAGGAGGGCCCGCACTGATCACGGCAGTGGAGAAAGGGAGTCTGGAACTTACCAAGGTCCTAATACATAAGACTGATTAGGTAGCCTCAGCGAGAGCTCTGGGACTCGCCGTGGATGAACAGGCTAATGTGATGGCTAGATTCCTACTGATAAACGGCTTCTGCTGCGATTTTGAAGAAGCAGATCGGCCTCGTCCTCAACATTTCTTCGACAGCAGCTGATACTTCTATGATATTTCAACCAGAATCATGCCTCCACTTGCCCGGACAGTTAAACAGGAGCAACGTGAATCTAGCTAGGTGACTGCTGTTGTACGGAGCGGATATTAACTCGGCTACTATGATCTAAGTTGCAGCCAGCTTGAGGATAGCAGCAGCAGCAGCATGAATGGAGGGCAAGGTAGCAGTTACTTAGGGTAGTGATACGAAGTCAATTTTGCGTAACCTCGTAGACCTAGGTATCGCTAATCACTGTAACTACTGAGCGGTTTGCGCGGCATGATCTACCAGGCTACTAAGATCCAGCCTTACTGTGGAGCAACACAGTACCTTGGACAAGCAATACTCAAAACTACGTGTAGTTGGCATGCAAAATAAAATGTTCGAGGTCAACCTATTGAAATTAGTATACTTCACATCGTCTACTCTAAGCTTGACAGCTGGCCCTGGTAAGTGAGCTCTGGTTTTAGACTACAGTCACTGCTTAACAAGGTGTACAGCTCATGCATTGCATGATGTATAACTATTCTGGTTTATCCCAGTATGATGTAGTTTGGGTTTCGTATTAGTACCTGTCAATTACTCCTCGAGAGTTTAGAGTACAATTCTTTTGCTGTTGTTCTACTATTTAGCGCCATAGCCCTCTATTAGTTCCCGCTGCGGTTGACGTTGTCTCTTTGCATCACACCAGCCAACCCAAAAAGCGTCGGCCAACCCGAGATGCTGGCTTGTGCTCTGTCTTGACCCTCTCCTCCTCTTGATAGTAACGACCAGACCATAAGTCTATAGTACTGGCTCGAGCAAACTGTGGAAATACGGCGTTAGCAAGCACTAAATAGAATAGGGTGTCTCTATATTGAAAGTGCGTACCTTTGTTCCATAGGCAAGCTTCCAAGCAATAATGGGCAGAATAAAGATAGGTATTCCGACATATGATGCGATGAAGCTAGACGTAGACCAGTTGCCCTTGAGGAAAACGGGAAACCCAGCAACTAGTGTGATGATAGAAGAGCCAATGAATCCAAACCATGCCGTGTAGGGTTGCCAGGGCGATTTCCAGGGCAGAGAGTCTCGGCTCACGCCTTGAACTTTAAGCGCTCGATGAAATCGGATGTAGCATAGGCAGAGGGTAGCCCAGGCAATCAATCCAGCAACGGTGCTGAGGTTGAGTAGCCATGTGAAGGCTTGCGACGCACCGCCGGATCCGAGGCCTACATGAAGGCTTAGTACTGTCTCCGTTTTGTATTGGACAGTTCTGCAAGAAGATTGACTTACTCAGGTACGCAAGAGGTCCAAATAACCATGCAACGATGACGGCAACCCATGGCACACCGTTCTTGGTTGTACGACCAAAGATCTGGGGAAGTTGCTTGTCAGTGGTCATGGCGACAATCATTCGAGAGCCGACCCAGCAGTAGGAGTTGCCAGCTGACCAAGCGGAAATAAGGATACACGCGTTGACGATTGAGGGCAAGACGTGGATGCCAGACTGTTTGATGGCTATAACCCATGGAGAACTGTTTGCGTTGCCGGTTCCTGAAACAAGGCCCGTGTTGCGGGGATCAACAATAAGCCCGATCAAAAAGGCGCCCAAAACATAGAAGAAGCCAATCTAGCAGTATTATCAGCGTGAGTTGACCAACTGCCTGTTGCAACTTGATGTGACATGGCCGAGGAAACATACGCGGTAAGTGACTCGGCTCGCGGCTCTTGGAATGGCCCGATGAGGATCTACTGATTCTGCAGCGCTGATGACGACGGTTTCCACTCCAACAAAGGAGAAAGAAGCGTTGACAAATGCTGAGAGAAAGCCAAGGAAGTGCCCTGTTGGTCCAGTAATGCCGTTGTAGTTGACCCATGCGCCCGGATTGTTCCAGTACCGGAATCCAATCGCATCGTGGCTGGGCCCTCCTCCGGCAGTGATGACAATGGCGACAATGACAAGGCCTACGAAGCAGAGAACTTTGATTGCTCCTGCAACGACTTCGGTCTCTCCATAAAAGCGAACATTGCAAAGGTTGATGGCCAAGATGAGGGCCAGTGCTATGCTGATGACGACGGCGGGAGAAATGTCGGACCAGTAGCCAACCAGTACGGCCGCGGCCGAGCATTCCGAAGCAATGGCGATGGTGTAACAGTATCCATAGGAAATGGCCAACGAAAAGCCAACGGCTGGATCGATGAAGCGAGTGGCCCAGTGAGGGAAAGACCCAGCGGTGGGAATCTGGCTGCAGTCAGTGCCATGATGGGGACAAGCAAGTGCAGTTGTCGATATAGCGGGCACTTACTACTGTTGCCAGTTCGCATATGCTTTGCATGACACACCAAAGAACGGCCCCCACAACGGTGTATGCCAAGAGCAGCCCAGCCGGTCCGGCGGTTGCATAGGCAGATCCAGTCCCGACAAACAAACCGGTGCCAATTCCGCTGCAGAAGCCTATCATCGTCACTTGATAGTTTCGAAGCCGGCGCTGTGTTGCGCCGTGGCCACCAACATTCAGCTGCGGTGCCTGCGAGGCCGCTTTGAGACTGCCATGCTCTCCGCTGGATTCCATTTGGCCGGCCTTTTCGACATCTTGGATCTCATGTCCGTCGGGCGACAGGGCATTCTGGTGCGCCACGCGGCTTTCACCCGTGCTGGAGGAGCTTACATGCATGGTTTTCTCGGGTAACCCAACTTGCAAAACGCAAGAAAAAAGCAGGAAGAAAAGATGCACACCAAAGACAAACCGAAACTCGAAGCGGAAACCAGCAACTCTTCAAGTCGTCGTCTGGATTTTCAAGGCTCGATGGCGCCATCGCACCAATTACGGCATAGCAAACTCTCTCAGCAACGAGTCTGCCGATGGTGGATACTGACTAGACC
Source organism: Neonectria neomacrospora (assembly GCA_917563905.1). Taxonomy (NCBI): domain Eukaryota; kingdom Fungi; phylum Ascomycota; class Sordariomycetes; order Hypocreales; family Nectriaceae; genus Neonectria; species Neonectria neomacrospora. The sequence continues at coordinate 24,783 of OU830643.1, forward strand.
GCTAGGATACAGGCGTCGGAAGTCCCGATAAATAGTGGCCAATCTTTACAAAGTAGTACGTAGTGAAATCGCGGCGTATCCACCAGCCTGCCGCCGTCACCTCCATCATCCCACTACTAGGAGCTATGTCGCAAGCCTTCTGGACCTTCCAGCGCTCCGAGCGCTCCAAAACAACTAGGGGACAGAGGTTTCACTTGGAAATTCGCCATAGGGCAAACGTAGACCCTGGATTATAATTGCCACTCGGTCCTGTGTTAGGGTTTGCTCGGCCTCGGCGTTACTATCCGATCCGGTCAAGATTGCCAGAAGCAATAGTCACTTCGCGGTAAGAAAACTTCGCTATTAAACGTAGCTTCCACATTAATAAGCATATTCTAATAGATAGCACAAGCAAACAGCTTCATGAACACGTGCACCAATGGCTGGGAGAAATGTCCAGTGATCATCTGAACGAGATATAGAGATGGTCCCCATACTTACACTTCGACGCACGCCAGACTTGTGCATGAGAGGGAAGATTGAACCGGGGTAAACGCCAGCAAACAAAGAGGGTGGAACGGTCTTGTCGTTGATGCTGGGACTAAGAAGTAATCGAACTATATAGCTTTCAGCCAGACCATATGAAGGAGTTGTATAGTCGTCAACTTCGCCCTTGCTCACCTCGATTTTCAAGCCGATTCGTCTCCATCCTACAGAGGAAGGAGGATGAGCTTTTTTCCCCCATGCACGTCTGTTCGACAACGACCCCACTTCCAGACCAGTCCTTCCATTTGCTCAATCACAGACACCGCAGGACAGCAAAGTGAAATGGACACTCCTCAATTTCGAGATTGCTACCCCCCCAGGCAATTTGCAAATCCACTTGGACGCCGCCACTGGCCTGTTGAATTAGATGATCCAAGTTCACGTTCGCGACGGTGATTCGCGAGGTGTCCGTGCAGTCTGAGACAAATTGAGTAGGACACCTTCGACCCACATGACGGTGCCGAGGAGCACGATCCAGGGAGCTTTTCTATTCCTCTCCACTATCCTACCCATCGACGACATGATATCAGTGCATCTCTTGACTGGCCCCCTGGATTAAAGTCCCACCACCTTGAATTCAGTACACGTTGACGGACCTGACAGGGAGCCATCTACACTAAGGAACACAGAGGTCATTAGATGTCACGCTTGAGTTTTGCTTGTAGTTAACGATACTGCAATTCTCGACGCGTAGAAAAAACTCACCTAAATAGCCGTCATTAGATCGAAGCAGAGGTACCCTCTCGCACGAGCTCCATTGAGAAACGCATCCAAGAAGGGCAGAGGCGACCGGACGAATATGAGCCCTCGCACAACAGCTAGTCGACACGTGGTCTGAGGCCAGGCCAACAACTACAAGCATACTTGAAGGTCTCGAATTGCTCTTACGATTTCTCCCCTTTTGCTCGCATTTGAACTCACGCCGCCCATTCATTTGCTTGCCGCAATTTTCGGTTGGCAGCCCGAGGATACAAGAATTCGGAGCAACATGGCTGAGATGATTGAACTTTTTAACAAGATGCCGTCGTGCACGTGGCTGCGCTCGGTTGCGTGGTCATTCTTTGTGAGCGGATCCCTCGCTTTAGATGATCGGAGACAAATATTTTCGAGGATAGGAAACTCTGCAGAAGCTCTCGGTCCATTCATTCGGGACTCTTCGTAAGGCGCTGAGCACTATGAAGACATTTCTGGGGACAAAGCAAAATCCGTGTCCTGTTTTGGGATATTGGGTCATGTTTAAAGAGCTTAGAGCGTAGCGCTCTGCCTGTGTAGTCAACGACGCACGAAAGATGCTGCTTGCGTTTCTCTCTCTCGTTGTTACACCAATCATCAAAAGCCGATGTAATAACGAGATAGCTAGGGGTCAATGATAACCGACTCCCAGTAGATGGTAGATGATAAATGGCAGATGTTTGACGGTTGATCGCAGTCCTGAATGTGATTAAGCTATGATCAGGCTTTTTGAGAGAAAGATCACTGGTTTCATCAGATGTGAAAAGGTTCGTCGACTCCATACTTCAACTTCACTATGGCCATAACATTTTAAGTAGTCATGAGAGTCTTTTTCTTGAACCTAGAACATTTAAACGTGTTGAATCTTAAAAGTCCCGTATTAAATCGCGAAACTGATTCATTTCACTTTCATCGTACTTTGTGCATGCTGACTGTTTCGAGGCCGTATACACCCGCATGGGAAGTGAACTGTTGCACCCTTCGTGTTGCAGCCTCCAACGATCAAGTTGTATTCGGGCCAGCAGGAAGTATTCAGGGGCGTGCTGCATAAATCCCACACGCTTCCACATATCTCCACAGGGTAGAGATCCATGGAGCTGGAGCTCTTCTAAGCAATCACCCTGGTGCCATAGGGAGATCCATCGACTGAGACCGATATCTGCGGGGTTTGCCTGGGACAAATCGGCAAGGGATGTTTGAAAATGAAAGATAAGATAGTGCAACGCTGCGTGTTATTAGCAAAGGACAGATGACTAGAGGACTGAGCCAAGGGCCTAAAAAGTGTGACAAAAGCGTACCCGTAACCATCGTGAACATGTTTAAGATGCTCAAGTGTTTGAGACTGTGATAGTCGTTGCCGTCAGTTCGACAGAGCAGTTCAAGGGCCGTCGAGATTTTCAATCTCGATTGATTATCCCGCCTTTTGTTCCAATCAAAGAGAAGAATAAAGCATTCCTGAGCCGAGTTGGCCTGAAAGCAAGCATCAGGAGATGTTAGATCAATGTTCAGTTCAGGCATCATCATTCGAGGTGGTGAGTTGTGAAAAATAACAAATGCCGCGTCCAGTAGAAAGACGAACGTCCCCGTTCTATTCTCACGATGTTAGCACGGGCAATATCTGGATTAGACTCTAACTCACCTGATCAAAGTTTCTAGCACAATAAACTCAGGCCAGTCAAAAGCAGAAGCGTCTTCCATGTTGAGATTCTCTAGTGTGAACTGTCCCAGATCGAGGTCTCTCACAGTCTAATCATAACAATAGAAGGTGAGCACGGTTCATAGGAAAATGAGATATGAGAGACGACTTACGGAGATCAAAGATGTATAGCGATCACGTCGAATACGTCGTTTCGTCTCTTTGGACCCTTCCCAAGTTTGGATAGCACACACAATATATGCAGCTTGGATGGCCTCCACCCTTTTAAGAACCGTTTTAGAATCACGGATGAACGTGGACAACCCAGCATGCTCTTCATGGAAGATATCCTGATCAAAGACAGCTTCTTCCATACTGTTGAGCCACACATTCGCGCGTGTGCGATCACTCGAGTCGGGCGATACGCAGGCGCCAATAAGGGCCATTGAACCGAGGAGGCTGGGGGAAGCAGTTCCGGCTGCAAATGTTGGTCTGTGGATGATTGGACAATTGGGGTACCAACAAGCCCAAAATAATAGCAGGAACCTTTCCAGGTTTGAAGGGGAAAAAAAGTCATTGCACAGTTTCTCAATGGCAGGTGACCAATCTATCACTATCTTGGACCCCCGTCGCTTGGACATGGTGACGTCTTTGAGCATTTGGACTATTTCGTTCGGCCGGTAAAGCTGACTCTGGTGCAAATTTGAGGCTCGTGGGACAACTCGATCGAAGGCGCCAAGACTCTGATCAAGTAGTAGCGAATGCTGGAGTTTTGCTTGTGGGATAGATGCAGCCCAGTTGCTCTCGTGACTTCCAATTTCGATATCAATCGCAGTGGAACTTGGCAAAGAATAGCGAAGGGGATCGAAGTGATGGTCAAGGATCTGCTGTCTCTCAGATTGAGTCCCACACTCGAAGCAGTTAGCAAGACCACTGGATGGTGTGAACTTGCTCAGAAAGCGAAACCATGGTATTGCAAGGTCGTCTTGTGGAAGAGAACCGAGACCCACACTGTGATCATAGAATTGGTCGAGCAGGTCAAGGTCCGGCGAGTCAAAGGCCGGGGGTGTCAACTGTCCTGCTGGCAACAGCAGTTGGTCGGTTGGGTCCCAGTTCAATTGTCGGCCGCTGATTAAGAACTCGCCCATGTTGGCTGTTGGGTTGGATTTATTCAGGTCGGACCCGGTTGTGTCTGACGTCTCCTCCAAGGGTTGCTCCTGTGAACTTGAGGGGCGGTATGGAAGAGTGGCTGCAGGACTCGGGTATGCCTCCCTGTGTGCCACTCTGTTGTAAGTGCATGCCTCATTCTTTGCAAAGCAAGTCTGGCAAGGCTTCTGTCGGTCGCAAGCTCTCTTCAACCTGACACAGCGATCGCACGCCTTTCGTTTCTTGCCTCTGACCTGCTGGGAAAGGATGGGAATATCAGAATTCTCTTCAATCCGCGGTTTGCATGTCGTCCAATGGCGCTTTAAAACGTCTCTGGTCGCTATTAGCACTACTGTAGCATATATGGTGCCGGATGGTGTTGGACGGACCGACGGTGAAATGATTGTTTGCAGAAAAGGCAATGAAAGCGGCGGTCGGAGCTGTCTGTACAGCGAGCCCCTGATCAGTACAGATCTCAAAGAATAAAGACGAAGAAAAAAGCAGGTAAAGATGCAAAGCGGAAGCAGCGGATGTACGCGGAACACGAGCAGGCCCGGTAGATATGTAGATATGACATACGGGATAACAAATGGCGTTCCAGGTGATCTTGGCGACTGAAGGATGTAAGGCAGGCGGAGCAGGAAAAGACGGATGTGGCAGGCGACGCCATTGAACAGTGTTTGCGTGGCAAGATGGTAATGAGTTGAAATACCCAAGCCAAGTCAACGTTGAGAAAGGGAGGAATTCAGCATGCGGATCTCCTGGCGAGAACGGCGTGGGGCATTATAAATACGGGGACGAACCTCCTATCCCACACGCTTAGCTAAGTAAAGCTAGATGGATCTTTTTCCCCGCTGATTTCCCCGCATGACGTCCTTTCTTGGCCTAGGGTTCCGTCGAGTCTTTCATGCAGCCTGTGCTGGGATCATGTGGACCATAAGTTAGTTAGTCCACAGCGGCCTTTTCCCACAGAGACCTTGGCTGACCAGTCACCGTTACTAAACATATTTGGCATACGGCTCATACTACAGCTGGACATACATGTTCCTCCGGAATCCTCTCCATCGTAGTAACAGTAATGCCGCCAATGCAAGACCCTAAGCTGATTTCGTCCTTGCGTGCCTCAATTTGATGTTGACGTTGCTGGGCTTATTAAACCAAAAGTTATGCGTCTCCCATTCCTGTTGCACAAGCTCGAGGTCAAACGAGCGCAGAAACTGGGGGATCAGCTTGTGTATTTCACATAGAGATATCTGGATCGTCAGCATAAACTTTGATGGATGAGGTCGAGGTTGGCTAACGTTTTTTCCAATGCATGTTCTTGACCCGCCACCAAACTATTGCATCATCATGTTAGAAGCATCTTCAACGACAAACAGTAGATTAGTCCATACCTGGAACATGAATCGATCCATGTTGACCGCATCTCCGTTCAGCCATCGGTCTGGATTATAGAAGTCGGCGTCATCGCCGAAAATCGTCTTGTCCCGATGAACGACGGCGGCGTTGACTCCCACTCTAACCCCTTCGGCGAACCACTCTCCAGAAATCTTGCGCCCACCTTTGGGGACATTCCGCGGCAACGTTAATGCAACGCTAGGGTGCATTCTCATGCCTTCCTTACAGCAAGCGACTAGATAGGGCAACTTCATCGCTTCGTTGTATCGGACGTTTGGGAAGCTTAGGTGACCAGACTTGGTGGCCTCGTTGATTTCCTCTTTCAACTTATGATACGCCGCAGGATTGCCCATAAGATGATATAGGATTGAACTCATGGCGGCTGCCGTCGTATCTGATCCTGCGAACCTATTGACCATTAGTAAATAGTTGAGTACAAGTAGGAATCTACTCACATCGCCGCATAGGCTTCGACTTGAACTTCGGCCGCCCCAAAATCGACCTTGTCTCCTTTTTCGTGTACAATTTCAAAGAGGCTTGAGAGGATATCCTTCTTCTCGTTATTGCCGCTGTCAATAAACTGCTGCCTCTCGACAATGAACGATTTCGCCTGTTCTTCGAAACCTTTCATGCTACCGAGCTGCTTGTGGGTTTTGGGTAGCATAGCTCCGCAGAGCAGGAACAACGGTCGAATGTAGGTTGGCAAGACGCATGTGGTGGTCATGATAGGAAGGAGTGAGTCGAGAGATTCAATATAGCCACGAAAATCACCTCGGTTTTTCATGAATCCAAACATACGACTGAAAACAAGCTGGCCGATGACATCGAATGCGTACCTATAAGTCATTATTAGTTTCTAGAAATTGATGGCTCTATTCGCTCTCTCACATTTGTACCCATTTTGAAATGTCAATGACTTGACCCGCATCGGCGACTTCTGCCATGCGTGACATAAACATCTCTGTGCACACGTCGATCCCTTCTTCCGCTCGAACGATGCTTGACATGGAATATAGACTGTTGACAATCTTTCGACGGCTCGAATGAAGTCGTTCGTCTATACACGTAAAATGATCCGGATATTTCGCTATTCTTCGTCAACTTTGACAGTTCTGAGTGTTTCTATGGGAGATATAATACCAAAGGTTGGCCGAAAGGGAAGATAAAAGTCGGTCTTGAGAGAAGTTAGCACAAAGCCTAGAGATCAAGCCGTTTAGGACTTACTTTCGTAAAGCCCGAATTAATTGAGTATATTGTCTTGATGGCTTCTGGGTCCGCGATTGCTACTTCGTTTGGCGCGATTCTGATGATAGGGCCTTGAAAAATTAAGCATTAGAACCAGAACAAAGTGATTCAAGTTCAGCTTACCCAGCTGTCTGTGAAGTCTCCGCTGTGTCTTCTCGGCGTTGCCATGGATGACCTGCAACGCAATCCATGATCGAGAGATGGAAGCCAAGTAAGGCCCTGGATACTTGGCCAATGGGTGGAAATGTCGCGTGTAGATGATCCAAACTACCCAGTATAGGATGAAACCCGCGACGCCTACCGCGTATAGAGGAGGGCGGCTTGAGATAGAGATAGATGGCAGATTGTCTGGCAGCATTTTGGACATTCAAGTGATATTCAGATGAGAGTGTTTGTTGTAAAGTTCCAAGATAAGTTGAAGCCAGACATGTGTGGTAATAGCAGAACGAACGCTCGAAAGTCTATACCGTCCTCGTTCTCGTTCTTATACCTCAGAGATAAAATATCTAAGATTCCGGGGTACGTCAAGTGTCTCCAGTCATAATTGCTATTTCCGCAATGTATTTGGAGCGTTGGAGCAGCGGTTGCTACGCTTGGCAGTGCATGGCTGGCTATGCCTATTGGTTCGGCGGGCTAATCCCACAAGCATCATCATCAAGGCTCAACGAGGAGGAGGGGAATTTCCCGCCCCCGCATCTTCCGGGTTAGGCAAAAGTGGTACCCTACTAGCGGCAAGGTGCTAAGACAAGGAGAGACTCGCCTACCTCCCGGTGCGGAGATTTCCCCACCAATATACTGGTGGTGACACTGCTAGACCAGTTCTCAGAGACCAGACTAGTATACCCCGGAATCTTGATTAGTGGCAACTCGAAAAGCTACAGGCCGAGGTGATTGAGCTCAAGTCGGGGAGGGACATTTGGCCACACCCGAACTGTGGTCATTGCCTAAGGAGGAAGCTTCGCCTTGTCACATGCTACTCAAAATTGTACGGGCTAGTACAGTGAAGTCATCTAACTACACTGTGCTCACCTAACGTGGCCACAAATCGGGGGTGGCTAAATGTCCCTCCCCGACTTTAATGGGTCAGGAGCTTGAGCTGAGTGGGATCACGGCAGTTGTGTCCAGCAGTTAGACCTCAACTACATGAAGCACCAGCTCGCTGGGGATGCTGACCAGAACAGGTGGCGACTAGTGCCTCAGTGTTTATTGTATCGTTTTTACGGACTTGGCCTTGGCCTTTGTTTATATGCTGCCATCATTCGTCTTGTAAGGCTCATTCCTCTGTCATTACATCGTACTTAAGGTACGAGACAAGTATCGTAGGTGCGTCGTGAGAGGTTCTGGGCAAAAAGAGGTGATCGCCGAAGCACATTGTATCATGAACTAAGTGCTTTGTTCGCGTTTAAAGTCCATAGTCAGTGTGGCGGGTACTTGGCCCCAGCAAGCAGAGAGATAACGAAGATAGGATGGTCCATCACGTGCATCAAACGAGGATATGGTGATGACATAAAGATACATTGAAGATTGAAAATATAGTACCTGGAATTATACCCTATAAAGACGACTTGTATATTTGCAGAGTCTGCGTGTGGCAATACGACAGTAACCCTTGTGTCCCCCATTCACCCCCAACGCCGCTTTGCTTCCACCCTGAAAAGTATCCGTACGGACTCGGGATCTCAAAACTGTTTATCCATACCGAGCCAGCTTCCAAGTTTCGTGCCAGTCGTTCAGCAGTCGTGGTGTCTCGAGCCCACACACAAGATCCCAAGCCGCTGTCAGTATTGTTTACTCGCTCAATAACTTCGCTCTCAGAGCTCCATTCCATGAGGGGAATAATAGGCCCAAACTGCTCCATCGTGATAATCTTAGAATCGTCTGGAGGCCGGTCGATGACGGATGGGAGTATGAAAAGGCCGGGTTGCTGTCCTACTTCGCCCCCACATGCAAATGTATGGCCATTAGACTTGCTGTCAGCAATCAGATCCTTGACGATCTGATACTGCATGTGGTTCTGAATAGGGCTGAACATGGTGGGCTTCTTGCCAGACATGTCGATTTCCGTTGCCTTCACAGCCTTGACAAAGGCCTCCCGAAACTCCATAAAGATATCTTTGTGAACGTATACCCTCTTAGTTGCAACGCACATTTGACCAGAATGGAATAGACACCCAGCCGCAACCTTTTGAGCAACAGCCTGGACGTCAACATCTGGGCAGACAATACTGGCATCATTCCCGCCTAGCTCCAGTGTCATTCTTTTCAACGTCTTTATCGCGTTCTCAGCCACTTTCATCCCTGTAGCCGTGGAGCCCGTGAAGGTGATTTTGTCGATTCCAAGATGGAGAGTCATGAGCCTACCGACCTCGCTGTCACCGTTGAGCACCTGGAAAACGCCGGGCGGGAAGTAAGGAACAGCAAGCTCCGCGACCTTGAGGGTTGCATATGGGGTGAAAGGCGAAGGCTTGAGGATGATGCAGTTACCCGTGACCAAAGCAGCTGAGACCTTTGCCATGGCGAGGACCAGCGGGAAGTTCCACGGACAGATGGCACCAACCACACCCAGTGGGGGATGTGTAGAGATTATTTTGACTGCCTTATCTTCGTACTCGGTTTTGTCGGGCACTGAATGTGAAGCTAATCAAGTCAGACATGTTCAAGGAACGCTCTGGGCCAAGGAAAATACCATTGAATCGGATGAACTTCAGCGTGTCATCAATTTCAATGTTGGTCAGAATATCCTGTTGATTGATCAGCTACCTAGCCGTAGTAAATGAGCCACCGTCGCAACACATACCGACTTGCCGGTTTCCTTTGCGAGAATCTCGTGGACTTGGCCTCGGCGGGCATCCAGTTCGTCGGCGAACCTCGTCAGGCTATCTTGTCGCTCTTGCACCTTGACAAGTTTCCAAGTCTTGAAAGCTTGCCGGGCTGCCAGCACAGCGTCATTCAGATCTCCTTCTCCGGCCACGGGTGCCTCCCAAAGTCTCTCCTTGGTCCTTGGATCCACAGAGGTCATCACCTTCTCACTCCGTCTCTTCTGAGAGTCGACAATATTGAAGAACTCCATTGTAGAGAAATATGATGATAGGCGTATGATGATCGGTAAGGTTTGATGCAGGTTTGATGGGTGGTGGCTGCCATGCGCTTTTAAATCACGGAACGACGGTCCGGGTACGCTCTGTGTGGCGAAGTGCCGATACTAAAGTGCCGGGAGGACTAGTAAGTACCTCGGGACCCCGCTGTCTGGGGCTATGCAACTAGCAGAAGCCTTGGCTAACTATAGTAGTTACGGAACACGGTTACGGATACATGTGAAGTAATTATCGGCCTAGGGGGGTCAGGCGGTCGAGGTGCACGCACTAGTCAGGCTGATCAATAGTCTAGTGATTATCCGAAGGTGTGAACTCACCCTCGCAACAAGGGATACAAAATTGGGAACGCAGCCACGTTACAAACTCGGTCAGTCTCACATATCTCAGCATCAAAACAGTAAATGGCAAAGCAATTACAGTAGACCCGGATTATTCGCGATGGAGTGACTAGTTCTTTGGAGCTTCACATGAATTGATTACTACTCTACTTGAGGTGGTGGACTTTTCAACACAGATGCCACAAGGCTAAGTGTTCGAGAGTATGCGCGTGCAACTTGAAATAAAAAAGACACAATGATTAAAAGTCTGGTCATAAAGTCCGCTATATTTTTTACAACTTCCACTCGCTTTTGGTGTACTGCCTTGGCCAAACTCCGGACTTTCCTGGTGCGATGATGCCCTTGGGGTCGACAGCATTTTTAATCATCTCGTTAAACTTCAGCAGAATGTTATCATTCCACGAGTAAGTGCCCATGATTTGATCCATGACGGCCAAATGCGTGCGATACTCGCCCCAACCGTTCGCAGCACAGTCGTCGATCAGGGTCTTGATCAACCAATGCGCCTTCTTCTTGTCCTCGTCAGACTTCTTGTCGAAGACAATACAGACGATGTGGTCTATTTCACACAAATCAGCTCGATTCTTTCAGACGACGAGCAAACTTACGCATTTCTCTCATGCCGACAGTGAAAGTTCCAATGAAGTCCAATCCTGCTTCTTTGCACCTCTGCTTGGTCACGGCATACTGCAGCATCGCGTCTTCTCCTCCCACTTTGGCGATGGGAGAGAAGAAAATATGGGCCCCGTTTGGGACCCAGTCAATCCACTTCAACTCGTCGTAAGTAGGAATACCCTGCAGGGTCTTATCGCGAGTATGGAGAACAGAGTTGGCGGGAACGTCTTCTGGGAAGTAGAACTTGGCCCCTGGAATCGCCGAGAAGGCCTCCTTGATAACACCCCAAAGGGCGTTGCGAATGGGCTCGGGTCCCTATTGTGCCTTGTTAGCTACGAATGTACGTATGATGCACGAAGGTCTTCGTGTTCCTCACATAAAGTGCACCGTAGAAGTTCCACCTGCCGAGGTTCAGTTTTTTGGAAATTTCATCCAGTTCTTCATCATTAAGTGGCTCGGTCTTTGAGCTGTACTCGGTTTTGGGCCCTAGAACCGCAGCGTCGAGAAGGATGTGCCGGATAGTGGGCACATTTTGAAGGGCCATAGAGAGACGAAGTGGCCTGATGATGTCAACGGCCTGCTTCAGGTCTTCGTCCTTGGGAATCGTTATGAGGTATGACTGGTAGCCGCCAGGATTGGGGAATAACCACATGCCCATCTTGGTGACAATGCCCAAGTTTGACTGGCTGAACAAACCATCGACGTAAGGACCAAAACCATAGGGAAACAGCTGGGCGGTCTTGTTCATTGGCTGATCTTCTGGTCGAAGGCCCATGGATTTTGGCTGCTTCGGGTCAGGCAACGCACCCATGCCGGTGCGAAGGAGTTCGCCGTTGGGAAGCACGACTTCCATTCCACTATGCATCATCCAGTGATCTGCCAATGGGTTTTAGCTCTGCCGAAACGGATGGCCACTTTCGTTCTTGCACTCACCTCCATATGGAGTATACCCGACACCACGCTCCAGAGTATTTCCAAGAATGGAACCTCCGCCAAGATCGGGAACATCGATCCAGAGCTTGTCACGGAGGTTGTGCTTGACCAGATAGTCGTGCATATCAGCGAAGGTCACACCTTTTGCCTATATGTCAGCCATGAATAGCATTTTCTCTGCTGACCATCTTACCAGGCTCAACCAAGCAGTAGGCTCCTTCCACGTTAACCTCCAGAATCTTGTTCATGTTCTTTCCAAGATTCAGAACCAAGCTCCCACTCACGCGTGGTGCAGCGCCTCCGTAGCCAGAGTTTCTCCCAATGGAAATTGGCCACAAGGGGAACGACAACTCGTTTGCAGCCAGGACGATGGCTCTGGCGGAAATTTGATTAGTAACTGCAGTCACAATCTTTGATCTGTCCGGGCTTACTGGATATCGGAAACATTGCGAGGGGCGACAACAGCTGAGGCCAAGAAGTAATCCTGCGGAAGCACGTGGTGGGGATCGTGTGTGTACGTCGGCTTCATGTAAGAGGCATCATCAATCTGATCTTTGGAGGAGATGACATCGACATTCTCGGCGCCAATCAGGCTGATGACGCCAGATATGAACCTGTTAAAATCGACGAGGTCGACTTGAGGTGGTAGAGCGAGCGGCCTGTGAGACAGCTTGGGGTTCGCATCCGAGGGGCGCAGGATGACAGGGATGGTGGATCGACGCGATGTCATTTTTGCTGTGATGAGCGAATCGAAGACGTGAGAGTTGTTGTTTCCGCGAAGGTGTGGTGTCGGATGTGGGAGCTGCAGCGGGAAAGTTTGGAGATGATAAGACACGTCAACTATATGGAACAAGACCGATGCCGAGTCTCCGCTGGAGCGTCGGAATGCTCCCCACATCGGTCCATCGTGCAAGAGGCTAGGGCAAACGACAAGAGACATTCAACTGCCTCAGCAACTGCCGCGGCGAAGTGAAGCCTCGAGCGGAAATTGCCCACTCGCCCACCGCGGGGAATTCTCCACATCACCCCGCAGTCAGTCCTGCACATGGTCCCGGTACAGTCAAGCTAGTCGCTAGTTAGATGCAGCGAGCGGGGTTCTCGTCGTAGCAAGGTATACATAAGTGACGTGAGAGGCCTGTCTTGCTTTGGCGCATGGAAGAAGGATACGTGGCAGGCTACTCTCTACTCCATCACTCACTCCCCGCCATGCACATTCCTGCTCTGGGGCAAGCGGACATCCCCCGCAGTAGGGCAGCCATTCTTCGCAATGTAAGTCAGCGCGAGGTAAGGAACCAGCTACTCCGTACTGACAGCATCACAGGTAGGCCCTGACTTTTGTTTCGAGATCCAACCCTTTGAGCCCCCCGCCCTCGGACCCCATGAAGTCCTTGTTGAACTCGAAGTCACGGGCATCTGCGGTACCGACCTCTCCCTTGCTGGAGGATACCTGGGCAAGCCAAAGTCCATTATCGGTCACGAAGGCGTGGGGCGCATCGTCGCTGCTGGTTCCACGGCTTCCAGTGCCGCAATAGGTCAGCGCGTAGGGGTCGGTTGGCTGCGTGACTCCTGTGGGACTTGCTACACTTGCAAGCACGGTGGGGAGACACGATGCCAGCAGCAGATTTTCAGTGGCCGAGACGTCGCAGGGACCTTGGCGACTTTCACCGTCGTGCCGGAGCGATACATTGTTCCCCTACCTGAAGACCTCCCCGCTGAACAGCTGGCGCCTATCATGTGCTCAGGAGTAACCGCCTACAAAGCCGTCAAGTGCAGTGAGGCTGTCCCGGGCTCCTGGGTGGCTGTCTCTGGTGCCGCAGGAGGCGTGGGTGCGCTCGCCCTCCAGTTCGCCAAAGCTATGGGATATCGGGTCGTTGCCATTGATGGAGGAGACAGCCGAAAACAAGGCTGCTTGGATTCTGGAGCCGAAGTCTACATTGACTACGAGAAAGATAAAGATTTGAAGCTCGCCGTTCAGAGAGAGACGAGTGGAAGTCTTTGCTCTGCCGCCATTGTTTGTGCCGGATCCGCAGCCGCCTACGAAGCCGCCCTGAGCTGTGTCAACTATTTCGGCGTCTTGGTTGGCGTTGGTATCACGCCGCCGACATCCAAGATTACCTTTCACCCACTGGCCTTGATCGATACTGGGATCAAAATTACCGGATCGATGGTGGGCAGCCGTGCCGATCTTGCTGAGGCTGTAGAATTTGTTCGGCGAGGATTGGTTACCCCTAAAACAGTGGTTATCCCACTCGAAGATCTGAATGACCACGTCAGGGGTATTAATCAAATAAGCGGGAAGGTCGTTGTCCGTTTAAAAGGCTGAGGATAAACGCTGAGGGGGGGGGGGGGGGGGGGATGCTAATAGTGCCCTCCTTTTCAAAGGAGGCCAAACAACACTGGACTTCTTTGGAATTAGCTGGGATGATCGGGAGGGCTTGTGTAGTAATTAACCAAAGAACGAAATTCCACAATACATAATTCATACCCTCAATGTTTTGGTGGTGAGGCTTAAAATCTATAGTCCATCGCATTACACATATAATAAAACAATTGTAAAAGACTAGTCACTCGCTGTATCTGTGAAGTCTGTGCGTTGGAGGTGTGGCCAAGTATGTACTATAGATGTATAAATCCCTTTAATGTGGTAATTCAATGCAAGGTTGCCTGCTACCTAAACTGGAAGAGCTTCCAAAGTCAGGGAAGTCCTGATACATGCACGGACGGAAGACGTGAATATTGATGTGAGTCCTAACAGGTCAAGCCATGAACCTATTAATGTTCCTCTCGATGAAGAACTTATAGTCTATCAAACTAGCATTATCGCTAGTCATATCTTTGACGCATTCATTATCTGTTGATATTAAGTTCAGCTATTTGGATAATATGTAAACCTCGGTGTTGGCCACACTTGAGCCTTCCGAAAGCGACACTTGAGAGTTCAAGTTGCATTGTCTAACTGCGAATCCGACAAGAATCGGTGTGCTCCCAGTCATCATTACTAGATGTTTGCGCACTCTGGATAGTAGCCGCGATTGATTTTAGTCAATATGCCCATGTTCTATCTAGCTGGCATTATCAGCAATCCACACCAGTCGGTTGATATCACGTGCGAGTAGAGGTGTCATTCTAACTATCAAGTCCTGGAATAAATCTCCAACCTGATACTAATCACCCCACGTCGAGCCGAGTATTCAGAGGCCCCAAATGCAATATCGTGATGTTTAGAGTAACTGGAAGCGTTGCGGTCACTCCGAAAGCGACGGTGGACTCCGAGAACACCGGTGAGCTTTTGTGGGAACGCCGGACATTTGTCGGTATCCAAGTCTCCTGACCACCAAGCTGGATCACAGAGTCACTGGCATAGCACGTACGAGCTCTTTGTTTCCGACCCACTAGATGGATCCCGCGATCTCTCTTCAAGTTAGGATCTCGCTGTTCGCGTAAGGACCCATGTGCCAACAGGCTTATGATTAGTGAAATGGCCGCTGAGAAGGATTCGCAGTCTACGGGCGCCACGGAGTTGGACTCATTGGCAGAGATGCAGTCACCGTCACTCCGGAAATAACATTATCAACCAAACAAGACATCATTTGTCAGCCGCTGCTACTCTGTTACATCCAAACAGACCTCGGGTGAGCCGGAAATCCGACGGCGTACCTTTAGGTAATCACGCAATATTTATTTCCACGGTTTCCGCCATTGGGAGTAAATGTGACAGCATGATAACAGCCTGATTTCCCCTGCAAGACCTCCCTGTTTCCTTTGCAAACCAAGTTCTTTCCGTCTTTACTCGTGGTATGGCCATGATCGCATCGAACATGTCTGGGGAGTTGACGCTTCACCACACTCCCCATGCAATTAGAGACAACTCTCTTTCTAGCGACATTTTCAATGAAAAGGCGCCCGCTCTACCTGTCGCCCCGGAGACGACAGTCAAACGTCATGGTGCGAATCGGACTGTTTCACCAAGCCGGTGGAAAACATTCATCAAAGCGTTCAAGCGAATTCACGACCTCACCCCGAAAGAAGTTGAAGATTTCATGGCCTCCTATGAGATTTACAACCTGGACTGGGCGAGAGAAGACCAGATGATCGCAGCTTTGGGACCCAACTATCAGCAGCGTGTCGGAGACTGCCTCAAGGCCTATTATTCGGTTCTCAACCACTTATGCAGCCTTGGCCAAGTCGAAAAGATGTACATTCCGCCTCTTATGGACAAGAAGGTCTCGGTTCTGAATAACCAGCTGCTGAACGAGGAAGATATCGCGCGGGAGATCGGCCTGGGACCTGGCATGACAGCCTTGGACCTTGGATGCGGCCGTGGCCGGGTCGCCGCACACATGACAGACTACTCTGGGGCACAGATCATCGGACTCAATATCGACATTGACCAGATCTCGCAGGCCAGGGAGTGCAACGACGATCTTGGGTTTCGCAACGAGTTTGTGGTGCATGATCAAAACGACTTGCCACTGCCCTTTTTAGATGAATCGTTCGACGCGTTCTACGAAATCCAGGCGCTCAGCTTGTGCAAGGATCCTTCTCTTCTCTTCAAGGATATCTACAGAGTATTGAAGCCCGGCGCCAAGTTTCTCTTGCTAGATTGGGTCAGTCTACCAGCTTACAACCCTCGAGATCCAAAACACGCTGGCTTGATGCGCCGGGTCAAGCCTTTGATCGGTGCAGTGGGCACTCCAACTCCGGCAAGCTTTAAAAAGGCTTTGACCGACGCTGGTTTTACCATTACTAAGTCAGACAACCCCAGCATAGACGGTCTTCAGACTCATCTTATCGACAAAGTCGACATCTATTTTCGGTCCTTGAGACATGTTATCCGCGGATTAGTTAAGATGCGCATCTTGCCACGACATTTCAAGACCTTGTTTGATCGACTCTGTTTGAATGGACAGGCGTTTGTGGAGATGGATGCTCTTCGCTTAATCACAACAACACATCGCATCGTTGCCCAGAAGCCGACACTCGCAGCATGATGTCTGACTCAACGTTTTGGGACAGAATGGGGCATTCTGGGGGTTTTGGAGACGTTTTGGGGGGTTTTAACCGTTGCAAATTTCCACTTGCTTCTCGCCGTCATCCATTCATATATACCAATTCAAGCACAGGTGACAGCAATATCACAGTCGACCCGAGCGATCTCAACGAGGTCTCAGAACTCTACCCGCAGTTGATGTAAGTAGATCCAAGCCTTTAAGCTCTCACCCATAGGAGCTATACCTTTTACTATGCCTCGTGCTATAACTATAGATGTCGCACACCTAACGAGACGCTTATATCTATGGCCCATCTTCACAGGTAATGTAGAGTAATTACAAGAGCAAACCCTGCGACCAATTCGTTGTGTTATCAAGAACTTTGTCAATTGAGTTGATGGATCTAAGTACCCACTAACGGCTAACTAAATTGAGGGTTGGTACTTGATTGAGCTGTTTCCTTGAAAGTCTCCCTCTTGGGTTGTGAAGTCCTCGATAGTTCCCAAGTTCTTGATGCGCTTCAGAAGCAGCTCGACAACCCGATAGCCCGATCCTGCACTGTACCCAGGCAGCTCATGACCGGCTAGTTGAACCTCGTAGTATGTCAGCCCACGCTCACGGCCCCAGTTTCCAACGATGCCGGATTCGCTCAATCTTCCACTATTGTAGTCCGGGTGGAAAGGCACGTAAAATTCGTGGTCCTGTGGGTATTTCTGGAAACCCTGGGCACCATTCCAAGTCGTGTTTTGCAGCGCGAAAAGCGTGCCGTTGGGTGGCAGGAGGAAATCTAGGCGGCCGACGCCAATGATTGTGTTGTTTGTATGTTCAATAACGCGACGGACAACTTCGGTTTGTGCAGGAGCGTTGGAGGAGTCGCTGGCATTAGAATCAGGTTTGCCATCCCCGAACACATTCAATGGTGTACATTGATACCAGTCAACGTGGGGAGCGTTGATTGCATCCTGAACATCTGTGCGGTTGAAGTAGACTTGAGCACCAGGCGGTGAGTAGTCGCCCTTCAAAGTCGAACTGTTAGCAAGGCTGATTCTGAGAACGTGCGAACGAAGATGGGAAATCTCACCGAATTCACGATGCCAAGCTGTGAGTAGGTAAAGGGACAGGTGTCGGTAATGTGGTAAATGTTGAAGCACGGATTGGCCTCCACGGCCGCGGCATAAGCATAGTCAAATATGTCGCAGGTGTAGTTTCCAGACGGATCTTGGTAAGGATCCGGAAGGACTGGGAACGGTCCCGGTGGTGGCGGGAAAGTTCCATAAGTCTCGAGGTAGGTTGAGAAGTTGCAGTGCTCGTGGGTCCAACGAAGGGCATCGGTGTATGACTGGTTGAGGTTGAACAGATTGTCCCAATACTCGATGAACGGAAGGATGACTGCCTGCTGCTGCAAGGTGCCGTCTCCAATAATCGGATCGTTGATAGCGACGCCACCTAGCTTGTAGTAGGTGTCATCGTTGGCCGTGATGAAAGCGTCGGCAATGTAGGGGATGTAGTATCCCGCGTAGGATTCACCAGTGATGTAGGTTGTTGCGTTTTGCAGCTCGAAAGCTTCAATGAAGTTACGCCAAAAGCCAATGAACTCAAGGCCAAGTTCCACCTCATTTGTGATGTTGGGCGTACCCTGACTGAAACCAACGCCCACGGGTTGCTCAATCCAGATGACATTGGTACTATACTGGGTGATTAATTATCTGGTGTAGTTGAAAAGTAGAGACCATGATAACTTACAGGTTTGTCCAACTGTACGAATTCGGGACGGGAGACAGAGTGCCGTCTTGCCACAAGAAGGGACCGTTCTCGGTCAACAGACCGCTAAGGGAGCTGCAACCTGGACCTCCGTTCAACCTGACAAAGCGTCGTCAGTAAAACGCCCAAGTGCAACGGAGACAGAACATACCAAATGAGAACTTCGTCACCGACATCGAGGTTGGTGCTGGGAAAGAACCAGAAATACAGCTGTCTCTCCTCGTCTGGTGACTGTGAGATGGGGAGCAAGCCAGCGTATGACTCTCCAATGTCGAATGGGACATCTGGGATACCAGTGCCGTTGACAACGAACTTCTCAGTCGCGTTGTTCAGGAACCTAGAGTGTCGTCTCTTGTCCAGCTTGGGGAGCTCGGGCGGAGCATAGTCACGCTTTTGGTCGTAATGACGTGGGTGCGTATGGCTAAACGCCTTGAGCGCCCCCTTGTCGAACGCTGCTTGGGACAGAGTCCCGAAAGCGAGAAGAAGACTGATGACCTTGAACTGCATTGCTAGAACTTCTTGGCGAACATATTGAACAGGCTAAGGTCTCGGCACTCCGAAGTATTTATTCCAGGCAGGGCCGGTGATCATGTCAATGCGCCGTTACCAACGCAACTCGCGTCATTGCAAGTAGAGATCATAACACACAGCCCCAGCGAATCAAGGTACCTACAGTAGTGGATGATCTCTGTTGACATGGCTCCTTCAGGCGGTCATGTCGGCAACGTCGGCATTGCCTATGGGTCCAGTGGCTGTATCCCTGCCCTAGCTGCCTCATAGGGCCTAGTGGGGTAACAAAAGTCCTGCTCAACTCGTAACACTGAGACTCGGGAAGGGAGATGTAAGCGTAATACAGCTTCAAGGATCATCATACAGAGCAGAGCATCTGCACCAGTAATGACAAAAGCAGAAGTCCCCGAAGCTGCATGACTGCATGAGCGTGTGGGGGCGGTCTTGATTCGCGGTTCGGTCACGCCTTGGCCCCCTTCATTTACACCGCTTATCCCTGTCCTTTGGTGCTTTTCGTACTTTGTGCAACTTTGACGGGTAATTCTTTCTGCAACAGCCTCTTGCTGATCTCAAAAATTCTGGGGTATTTAATCCTGCGCGTTGCTCTTGTTTGTTTTCCTTTTGAACTGAACAGATGCTCCTCAACCACAGAGGAGTACCGACAGCTTCGCGCAACCAGCGTCATGTCAAATATTCAAGCATAAGTACTAGTACTGGTACTAACTACAAGAAATCTTTGGTCCCATGGTTGGTTTTGGCCTGTGTAACATGGGGCCGGCCACAACTGCTGCTGATGGGAGGGATACTCTGTCCACCTCCTGATACTGGCAATAACGCCTGTTGTGATTTCCATTCGCCATAATTTCGTGTATGACGACTTGGTAACATCTTTCAGTCAGGTTCTCTACGGCAGCCAATTCATACAAAGTCAAGAGATGGAATGAGCCTAGGAACTGGCTACCACAGGAGCAAGGAGAGCGGGGAAGCGGAGGGGCCATGCATGTCAGATTGTTGCCTAACCCGCGTACTACTATAAACGAAACGTGGAGTCCCGAGGCACAAGCTCCTTCTTGGTGGCAGTGCTAAGACCACCAGATTGACAAAACTGGTTAGGGATAAAAATACCGCCAAGGCCAACACTGCCTTTTGAACCAGCTTGCCAGCCTACCAGTCAGACACTGATTACATGACTGAAAATTCTATGCCGTAGCAAGGAGGTTTGAGAGCCATCTAGATAGACTCATCTAGATAGATCCTTGAGCCTGCATCAAGAACTGGTTATTTCAAAGTAAGGGGATTCGGTGCTCTTTGGAGATAAAGGCACTATGCAAACGTTCATCAATTCCCGCATAATTGGCTTGCCTATCTCAGAAATAGAAAAGTAGCTTGAGCAGGTATAGTCGTTGATTGTTTTTAAGAATGACTCTCACTTCCATGCCGATAAATCTCTGAAGACTTTTACATATTCCACCCAATTCGGCTTGATTCCACCCCAAAAAGAAGTAGTCAATTATCCTCGATCCTTTCAGTCCCTGGAACCATTAGTATAACTCCTCCATACTTGCATTCTTGTATTTAACTTTCATTTGGTTAAGCCGAACGTTAAGAATGTGTCCCATCCACATTGAGACAGACAGGGTAGCTCAATCATGTACAAAGTGTACATGACTAGTAAACCCATTGAAACCAAGAAGTCTACGTGGAACTTAACCCTGTAAGTAGTCCAGTCCTTTCATTTTAATGTAGGGTGAATTTTTAATTCTGAAAATGCCACTCCGTTGATTACAAAAAAAAAAGTTTGGAATATCCTGGATACATCCCGTAATTGATGCCTCGTCAAATTATCCGGTGGCGCCATAGAACCCGGAGGTGCGACAACGCTGCAAACCTTTTTTTCTAGCACGTCTCACTAATCTCGTATTCATCCTGCTGTGCACGTTACACTCGCTATGTGAGTAATACGTAAACCTTCATCACAGTGGTACTTTTGCTATCCGGCAATATCGGCAGCCTGTACGAAGTAGTAGCAGATAAGATAGCTGAAACCCCGCACGCCTTTCCCCCCGCCCATGCGATTGCCGTGCCGTCTTTCCCGTGGCATTACATCATCTTACAATGGACGAACTTCAGGCGACACGTGAGTCTGTCTACCCATCTAGTAGCTTTTGGCGCCTCCTGTTCCGCGGCTTAACTTTAACTTAATTCTTCTTTGGTCCCCTCCACATATGCTCTTCAGCTGACTATCCAAGTGGAGGATAAAGGTATGATCTGATACTGCCTCTCTCTTTTACTTTTTATGCCTTCATCGATGAATCTCACTACTACAACCAATGATTAATCTGTAAGGGGGTTGACTTCCTGTTTCCCGACATTGAATCCTTGCCTAAGCTTGATGGTCCATCCAATTGCTGTTTCTATGTACTGTGCTCTGCTCTTTGTCTCTTCTCATCCTTGCATTTCTAGTTTTCTGCCTAGCTAAGCCAGTCTTCAAAATGGCGACAGTGAATCTTTTGAGATCTGATTCTCACTCGAGGCCGTCGAAGTTTACGTGTGAGGCGTATCAACGCTCACTAAATATATCAGCAAAAGTGTTTGTAAAGTTCTAATAACCTATAGCTGGGAGTGGTATATCCGATACTCATTGACCCAAATGAAGATGCCAAAGCAAAAATAGCGAGCATGTGACTCATATGTACGCGCATGGGCAACGAACTGACTACTTAATACCATGGTTGGAGAGGACGATAGCGGGGGCCAAGTACTTCACCGTCAGCTTAGAGTCCCGCTGTCAATGCAATCAGCGATTGAACGATGAATGCACAAATCACCATCAGAAATCAGGTCAGCAACTTGCGAGAAGCTGACATCAAGTCAGGAAGCACACTGTCGTGTAATAAAGATAGGAGCACTGACGGTAAACACGAGAGCATCAGCCCCGGCCTCCTGAGTTCGGTCGAAGTGTCGGTGTCATTTGACGTCAGGTAGAGCTGGAAGATCAGCACAGGACTATAAAAATATACTCCCAGTGACTGCATATCTGCTGTAAAACAACCTGTCAATTGGCCTTGGCAGCGTGTATCTCCTCCATAGACAGGGTAGCATAACCCGATGGCTGTAGTTCGTTTCAACACAAGGTATGGTTACAGAGTTTTTTGTTCTTAGAATGTAAAGAATCTCGCTAGCAACGGCGCCCTTGACAAAGTTCAGCTTCGCCTTTGGATGTCCGTAAATACTACTCGCACAAAGGCTGCTGAAGAAAGGAGCCGAGAAGTTGTGGCCAAGGATAGTGGTACTAACCATATTATGCCAGTCAGTCAAAGCTAAAGCTACCAGTCCGTTTAGTAGGAGGCTTACGGAAGCGACTCTTCAATGTTGATGACGTCGTCTATGACGCTTGGGCTACAGGTGTAGTGTGAAAACACTTCGAGGTTGTTACGATAAGACGATTCGCCCGCGGCGCCGTTACCGTAGTAGGTGTAGTCTTTTCAGGGGAACATAGTTTCTCGCCGCCTAGTTGAAATCAGCCAGACCAACCATTTCAGTCAACTCGGGCAAAGACCCTTGGGATGGTTTTTTTCCCCAACACCTCGAGGCCAGTGTCCGACTTATTGATGAATGAACGAGCAGCTAATGCTTCAGCCGCAAGGGTCGAAGTGATCAACAAAGAACGCATTTTGCAAAACCTTTTGCTTTTGAAGGAATAAGTGAAAACGGAGAGGTCTGAAGGAATGGATGAGGGTGGGATAAAATGCTGTCGGTTGGTTGGGTACTTGTAGTGATGTATTGATCCGTAGTCTCAGGAACCAGGCTAGGATAAAGTCCGATACGGTTCCGAACTAAGACTTGAGCAATTAAACTCACTTGAACCACGGAGCCGAGTCTCAATGCTAAGTGATGCCGGAATCATTTGCGCCACTCAATGTGTCTTCTACGAGTGATCTCACATGGGCCTCATATAAGTTATATGAAGCGGTTTATTAAAAGGGTTTAAGAAACCCACCGGTTAAACTTAATCAGTAAGGTTCCTGGTTCAATTATTGTTCTCGCACAGACGCTTGGGATTCTTGATCAGACGATTCTAAATTTTGGTGGATGACAAATGATTCATCACGGCTTTCGCAACTTCACTATTAAGAGCTAGGACTTGGCAGCTAACTTTCAAGGCCGGATCCTGGTAGAATGACAATAATAGTAATAAAAGCCAGTACTGGGCTGATGAGGGGCTTTGAATAGTTTTATGAAACACCTCAGTGCTGCATTTCCAACATGCAGAAAGAGAGAGCTTTCGTGTGGTACCAAAGGAGAAGGATACGATTGTACCTTCACTAGTCAGTAACGACCAAAGCTCGTCTTATCAATCTTCTATGGAAACTGATCCAATAACGGGCTGTTAGACCATGTTTTCCAGGGCCTCAAGCACATTAAAATGCCCAAAGGGATCGCTGCAAGCCCGTTAGGTCTGAGGGCAGCTCACAGGATATGATTGCTGATCTAGTACTCAATGCCAAGGGCATTAGTGAGTAAGAAAATGATCAGGTTCAAGTAGGATACCGACTGAAACTGACCTTACCGACAAGATGTCATGCTTGAGGGAACCTATGGAAGGGAGCCGCATGATTGAAGTTGGAGCTATTTTATGTGACGGAAAACGTTGATACTCAAGCGCTATGGGCGTTCAGGTCGATGGCATTAGCACGTGTAAATGGGAGTAGCACCCATCGTTTAGTTGAGCAATTGTGGAAGAAAACTGCTCTTTTTACCTTGCGGTAGCGGCAACACGCCCTCGATGGAGCGGACAACCAAACGGAAGAAGAAAGTTCAAGTTGAACTGAGACAAGAGATTTGTTTGCACCGTTTGAATGCTTAAAGATGAAGCTTGTGCTCAGTCCTGACTGGGGCGTTCATGTCACACTCGAGGACAATTGAGGCCCACTACAGCAACAGCATTTTACTCTTCATTTAGTAATCAGATCACTCACTCATTTTCTTTCAAGTTCAGCATCTAGAGACGGACAGTCTATAGAGCCTTCTCAATTGGGGTCCCGTTGGCCTGGGGCGCGTACCTCATACGTCTCCCCGGAGACTGGCTTTGATTCGGACACACCATTAAGGTATTTTCCAGACGTTATACTCGGACCTCCCAGTTCAGATCACAAGGTTGATGTAATCTTTGCAGTGGCCTGCTAACGCAATTGAGATCGTGCCAGTTTGGGATAGGGAGAAAGGAACCAAGGTCTGGCTTCTCAAACCAGCCAGGTATATATCCATTCTGATGCAAGCTTTTCTATCTCGAAGAGGTGGAAAAGCTAGATCCTGGACAACAGTGGAAGCATCTCCGCGCAAACTAACTAGATCGACATGCCTTCTGTGCGATTGGTAGCGGGGATTTTCCGTCTTGGTTCTGTAGCTCACCTCAAAAGTTGCTTAGACCAGATCCAGAAAGTCCCATCACAGCAAGGCCCAGTGCAGAATTCATACTTGACGCAGAGATTCTGCATTGAGCAGCCGTCAGCCAAGGTTGAGGTGCAGACGAGACACTAACCAACACTATCAAAAAGGCACACTGACGAGGAGTCGCCACCAACCGACAGGGTACACGTAGAAGTGTTCTAGATCTTGTAGCGCCTTTAAGTTCAGAAACCTGGTACATGTATATATCGATTACTCCAACGTCGCCAGCTACTGAAACGTAGCTTTCGACTCCCCAGGCGCTCATTCGGGTGAATCATTGTCCCGGAGGATCGCGAAGCAATTCTTTGCCGACCTCTAGATCGACCAAATAGCGAAACATGTACAAAAATACAAAGACGCACCAGAGCAAGGGCAAAAGATACGCTGACTGCAGGGCGGATACTCCCTTGTTCTGGAACGTGGCCCAAGATGGGCAGCACTGAATGACTTTTCAGTCGCATTGGGAGCGTAATTACGAGGTTGGAATACCTTGTCAAGCAGCAACGATCTTCCGCGAATCATTTGCCTCCGATTTCGCACCTGCCTTGGAATTCATACGAAAGGCCCTTCCAGCACTTGGATGCGTTCTCATACCCCGCAACAAGGAACGAGATTGAATAGCTGGCGAGTACTCGCACATCTAAACATGTGCATCTAAGGAGCTGAATGGTGAATAACATTTCACTCTGATATTAGCTATACATGAATACTACATGAGCTTTATGTAATACAACTGGCTGAATTAATATTATGCTTGAGGACGTTCCGGATATATATCGTTTGATATGCTGGAGCCAGTGTCACTTTTCTTAGCGTCTTCATATGCGACGTTGACATTTGTCGTGCGTATAATCCCATTATACGTCATTATCTCCTCCTCGGATCCCGTTGGTGATACCCCCCGAATTTCAGTGTGTGCATTCTTTCGTGACGGGTGCAGATCATTGAGCATGTAGTTCATCGAGTGGCTCTGGTGATTGCGTGACATTTTCGAGCTACCGCCATATGGTGCATTTGAAAAAGCACCGCGGCCACTGCTTCCCTGAGGTTTGTCGCTGGATTTGCCTGAGCCATTGCCGAAGAGTTTTGGATACCAGCGACTGAAGAGCGGTCGAAGGGCGGGTATAGAACAACAGACGATGGCAATATTGACCTCAACGACTGTCCAAACGTAGGCGATGTTGTGATGCTTAGCCTTTTCACCCAAGTAGAGTAGCCGATAAATATTGACCAAGCGGATAATGGCGACAATTGGGACACTGCGTCAATGTCGAGGTTAGCGTCGTGGTGCCTAGTAGATGTGTGATGCTTCCAACTTACAATAGGCCGATGGCGAAGATTCCCAGTACCGCGATTTTCGCTCCGCGTGGCATCCGAAGGCTCAAGAAAATCCAGAAAGGGAGTGCAAGGATCATTACATCCATGGCGATAGTCAATGAAGACTGAATGATGTGGAAGCTGTTGTCGATGCATCTCGTGTTGGGGTCCTTCCTCAGCTCAGGGTTCCAATTCGTTTCTATCGGAACACACTGGAACAGAGCAGCGAAGAAAATGGCCACGGCGTGAAGGCCATTGGCAATGAGCAGTCCCCAAATAGTCCTGAAGATGGTCTTGTTGTGCCCTTGCAGGCGCAAGAGGAAGACCAAAACGGAGGCTTTGACGAATGCTAAGACGGGATTATAACACAGTTGCTCGAAGAAATTCCACCAAAGGCCTGCCCTGGGGTCGAAATCGGGGACGTCGTCTTCCTCCCAGCCGTAGTAGTTGAGCTTGAAAACTAGTGCGGGCAAACTTGTGAGCTTGTGGCTGTTTACGGATTGAACTCGCGTGGGGGATGCGTGCTTACACATGAACAAAGTCGAAGAAACTAAAATAGACGAGATCTATACCAGAGTCAATTAGCAGTGTTCGTTGAGGCGGCCGCTGTCGGATCATCAAAGAGTTGTAGCGTAGCCGCCAGTGCAGTGTCTTACCATTCCAACTCCGCAAAGCCAATCATCTTGGATAGAAACGTCAGCACGGAATGCTCATGGGCGTACAGAGAGTGAGTAGAACTCTTGGGGATGGTCCCACGCAGCTCTTCTTTGGAGCCAAGGGTAGATGACGCACCTAATCCCAGAGTACGCGCCGTGACGCGGGTATATATTCGAAGCGAGAACACCACGAGTGACAAAGCCGGGAAGAAGAAGATGACGAAGAGCCCAGCCTGTTGCAGTATTGGTGTAGGGATCTTGGTAACATCAGGATAGGGCCCGGGGCCAGCTCCCCTCAGCCACAGTGTCGTCGAGTCATCCATCCAAGCTGCATTTGCGGATCTCTGGATCAGGTCGACAGTTTGGCGATGTTGATGGGCTCGGACCGTTGCCTGTCAAGACAATGTAACACTGCAAAAAATCACTGAATTGAAGATCTCTGGGGGGCTATTGGGTTTAAGCAACCTCAGCAGAAAAGAACGCAAATGATGCGCATGAGAAGCCTGGCTGCTTGCCCCTTACTTTTTGCTCTAAACGAGCATTCCCCTGCAGGATTTAACTTTAAGAATCGACGAGGATGGCAAGATTTTGGCTATGGGAGGCATTGATCAGCGCGGCACTACTCTAGCGGGTTCGGAGCAGGGTACGCGTATGTGTGTGTCACGTACATGTTGGCATCTGTGGTTGCTCGCTCATCAGCTTTGCGGAGCCTCCGGCATCTATGCCTAGATGCCTGGATGAATCGCTAATCGCGCTGTTGTGTTGTTTTATGTAGGACACAAAGAGCCTGAGATCTACAGACTTCCTCCATGTTGGCCATCTCAGTCGAAAGGATGCCTTATTCTCATGTCTTCTCTTGTATGAAATGTCGCATTGCCTTGAACTTCCTTATAGAGTCAAGTCACCTGCTCCAAGTCTCTGACAGATGTGGGGTAGCACCCTCTTGGCGATAGGCCTAGTGCTAACATTCCGCCTTACTCTCGGGTTCTGACGTAAAGGGTTTGACGTGCGGCAAGCTTGATTAGACAGTCTATTCCGTGGCTGAAACACTCTATTAGGCGAACAGCAAGCCACATGACTAGGGGGATGCTCCTTGCTCTTGCTAGCCATTTTGTTCGAGGACTCGTTTGCGAAGTACGCCGTGTGCTGCTAGTTCCTGTTGACAGGGTAAAGATAGATTGTGCGAACGGCTGGCGTTTCCAATCTGGGTTAGCATTTATACTTACTGTCAAACTTTGTTCAAGGGAAGCTGAACGATCTACAGCAGATCGCACCAATCTGGATGTTGGACAAGAGGGGTGGTCCCTGACCAGCTTTAACGATCGTTACCGAAGCAACGGTCATCCGAATCCTTCGAATTCCTCATCCCCAAATCCCACAGGACCACCAGCCACGTGCTAGGGTCGCATGGAAAAGCGTACCCGAGACCGCGGGCTGGGGCCTGAAAACTGCATCTTGGATGAGAACCGTTGACTGCCGAAGTGCATGCGGCATTATTCCGGGTGAGGCAAATACCATGACCCCGGTTGCTTCACCATACCATGATGAATACGAGCAGTGTGTCCGCCGACTCGGAGCCTTGTTTTGCTCTCGAAGTGCCTCACTAGGATGAAATGCCACTGTGTATTTCTACGAATACCTGACTCCAGACCGATGCGGCAGTCTCGTTGCACTCTGCTCTCTTGGGAGTGTAGCCGTGTCAAACGGCGAATGATTTCCCGGGTACACGTTCGGTGTAGTGTACCCACAGTGTACCCTGAGCAGCTGTCAGACAAGTATTAGTGCGGTGATTTAAGGAGTAGGCTGAGGAGCCTGGATATTCTAACCGCGTACCTGGAGATTGCAGGACGTAGATTCGGGAGAGGGCGTCGGGCAACTACTATGTGTGTGGGGTTTGTAAACCGAAGCTGACAGGTGCTACTAATCAGTCCCTGTACGGGCTACAGTATCTATGCTTGCGTAGTACGCGTCGCCAAGTCGTCGGTTGTGGAGGACATCAATTCAGCGATGGCGGGGACCGGTTACCCCGGTTGTGCTTCAAGATAGAAAGGATCGGCAAACGGGGACTCTCAATGGACCGAGCGCAGAACTGCGTCGTCCTTGTTATGGGCCTTGCTCTAGCGAACCCTTGGCTTGAGCATTGGATGTAACCTCTGCTCCCGTACCTTGCAGTAATAGATAGGTCTACGAATACACAGAGAATAAGAATCCCATTTCGGAGAGCCACACCGTAACTTCACGTGTAGCTTGCCGGAAGAATAGGCTACATATCCAATAGCACGGCAGGATCAGGAGCAGGGCCGTTCGTTAGCACTTCAACCACGCCATTTCGAGCCCATGGATGCTTAGCTTGGCCCACATGGCTCCAGGGAAGCGGATCGATGCCACCCTCGCCGCCCAGGCCGGTCGGTGGCCGGTTGCCGAATAAGGTTCGTCCATAAGTATTGTTGCGTTGGCTGCAGCGTCTGTCCAGCTTTCGTGATAGCATCGCTGTTCTGCACAAGCTCCAGCTGCCTCACCATGTTTATCCAGCCATCCGGTTGGTGGGCCGCGGCCACACTGTCGCTTCTCTTGTCGTCCTCCAACGCCCAGACCATCATCGTCGATGGCGAGACCATTCGTATGTTGCCACCCCACGTTGCCAATCTATCGTGTCGTCCATTGTCAATGAGAAGGTTACTAAAAGTGTCTCTTGGGCAGCTGCCAACGAGTCCAATGTCGCCCCAGCGGCGGATGTTCCAGCAGGCACCTCTTATGCGGGCTTTGAAAGCATTCAATTGACCGATGATGTGCTGGCCAATCTCACCGACATCCAACTCAGCAATGTCTCGCTCTTCTACTTTGATGACGACTCTGTTGCCGAGAAACGGTCCGCTGGTTCGCAGTGCAAGACCTTACCTGGCGATCTTCTCTATCCCAGCCGCATTCTCTGGAAGGTCTTGGACATTCTCAGTGGCGGGGCGTTGATTCAAACGGTACCCCTGGGTTCCGCCTGCTACGACGGAGAACACTATGACGAGTCAAAGTGCCAATTTCTCATTGACAACTGGAACAAATCTGATACTCAGTGAGTTTTCTCCCGTCCCTTTTCCAGGGCCTCTTGCCATGCTGACAGGCCGCGACAGCATTGAAGATCCCTCCTCAGTCATGTCGCCTCTCTTTGAGGGAGCCACCTGTGAGCCTCAGGGCGCTGCTCTCGGCAAGAACTGCACTCTTGGAGGGTTCCCATCCTACTCGCTCAACATTACCAACGTGGCGCAGATACAGTTGGCCATCAACTTTGCACGCAGCTTGAACCTGCGTCTCGTTGTCCGTAACACTGGCCACGACTTCCTCGGCAAGAATACCGGAGAGGGTGCTCTATCGATCTGGACGCATCACCTCAAAGACATTCAAGTTCTTACCAATTACAAGTCCGCCGGGGGCCGTTACGAGGGGCCAGCCTTCAAGCTTGGAGCTGGTATCATGGTGCATGAGCTGTACGAGGCCGCTGAGCGTGAAGGCTACACCGCCGTCGGAGGCGAGTGTCGTGTAAGTTGAAATATTGGCCGGATTCTTGTATATGCTTGTATCAAAAAACTGACCCGTCCATTTGTAGACTGTTGGTGTAGCTGGAGGTTACGCGGTCGGCGGCGGTCACTCCCCCGTGACGCCCATTCACGGCCTTGGCTCCGACCAGATTCTCAGCGTT
Source organism: Neonectria neomacrospora (assembly GCA_917563905.1). NCBI lineage: Eukaryota > Fungi > Ascomycota > Sordariomycetes > Hypocreales > Nectriaceae > Neonectria > Neonectria neomacrospora. The sequence continues at coordinate 54,823 of OU830643.1, forward strand.
GATATCGTCACACCTGATGGCCGCTTCATTACCGCAGACGAGACGCAAAACAAGGACCTATTCTGGGCCCTCCGTGGTGGCGGTCCGGCCACTTGGGGTGTTGTCACCTCCATGACGGTCAAGGTCCACAAGAAGACCGTCTTCTCCGGCATGACTTGGGTCACGACCACCAAGGCAATGAACATTACCGATGACACCTTCTGGAAGGCCATTGAAGCCTATTGGCGTCGCTACCCTGAATTCTCTGCTGCCAAGAGCTACGGCTACTGCCGAATGTCGGGATTGGAAGGCGGTGGCTATGCTTGGAGAGGTTTGCCTTTCATGGTCCCCGGAATGAAGCTCACCGATTTCAAGAAGCTTGTCCAGCCTTTGCTTGACGACTGGACTGCACTCGGCGTCGATCCTGGGGTCGAATTCTTTGAGCATGACGGCTTTTATGATGCTTGGACCAAGCACTTCCCTACCTCGATCGTCGGTAATGCTTATGCCCGAACCGGATCTCGTATCTTGCCCAAGAAGAACTGGGAAGACCCAGAGCTCTTGAACAAAACAATCCAAACAGTTCGCTCCATCGTCGAGGATGGCGCCTTCCTGGTTCACTACAACATCAACGCGGATGAGCCTGAGAACACGGCAGAGAGCTCTGTCAACCCGGCCTGGCGCGACGTCATGATGTTCAACATCATTGGTCTCATCTGGAATGCGCAGACGCCTGAGACCGAGGTGGCTGCCCTTCACGAAAAGCTCACAAACGACCTTGTCCAGCGCCTCAAGGACATAAGCCCCGGCGCTGGCGGCTACCTCAACGAAGGCGACGTGATGGATCCCGAGTTTGCTCAGTCATTCTACGGATCCAATTACGAGCGCCTGTCTCAGATCAAGAAGAAGATTGATCCCAAGGACCTCTTTTGGGCTCCTACTGCTGTGGGTAGCGAGGGCTGGCACATTACCGGCCAAAAAGACTACGTGGTGAAGCAGACAGGCCGCCTCTGCCGTAAGGACTGAGTATGGTAGAGTTCCCGCAAGACTCATCTTCATAGACTATTTTACTTTACATAATACTCTTACCAACGCCTGTATGCCATCCTGTATATAATGAAGACATATAGACTTGAGGATAGGGATTTAGGTCGGTGATCCAGAACCCGTCACAGGGAGATATGTACCACGGCAATAAGATTTTACGACAGAAAACAATGGTATATTCTCATGCTCGTGGTGTAGCCCTCGCCTTGGCGACTGGCAGATGTTTCTCTTACACGTCATTCATTATTCTGCCAAGTTATCATATTCGGTCATCAACTTGGACTCCCAGCCAACTCGGCAAAGTTAACCACCGTATACAGTGGCTGCAGCACCTCCAGCTTTTCTCTCAAGTAACCCCTCTGTTCCTTTTGGGTCCTCTCAAAACTAAATAGAAACTTGACGAGAAAAATGAAATCCTCCATCCTTGCCCTGGTGTCTTCCTGGCTCTGGGATGGGCCTGGAGGTAGCGCCAATACGTCGGCAATGGTGCTTGTGATTTCGAACAGCTTTTGCAGGATGCCACTCCCGTGGGTACCAATGGATGCAACGCTGCCCAGGCGGCTGACCAGGCTTCGCAGTTGGGTCGACAGTCGCTGCACAGGAAAATGGAGGGAGAGGCCCTCATGCGTGTTCCGTGGGGGAGCGGAGCGAAGCAGACCCTGAGAAAGCGCGAGCTGCCAGACGAGGGTGCGCAACCAGAGCCTCGTTACGAAGAGGTCGGCGTGCTGCAGCTCGGTGAGACCTCCCTGTCCGCTTGCGCGAAGGGCTCCTTCGGCCTCGGCGGCACTGGCTTCGTCTTGGTCCAGCTGTGCTTGCTTGCTTTCGATCCACTGCGCCGTTACCCCGGGCACAGGCTGTCTGCAGTCTTGCTGCGCGGTCCAGTGCGTGATGAAGGCGTCGTCCATGATGAGGAACAGGTGGATGAGGCGATTGAAACCCAGGTCCACGTGTGCGGGAATGCTTGCATCGGCAAACGGAACACCTGTGCTCAGCGGAGGCAAGATGCTTGCCTGTCCGGCCATGATGGCCATGAAGCGCTCGTGGATAAAGGCCTCCCAGTAGAGCCGCTGGCGACGGGCGATGTCCGACTTGGTGAGGGTGCCGTCTGCGTTGAACTGGTGCACCTTGAGCGTCTGAATCATGGAAATAGCCTCGCGCAGAATGGTGAAGCTGCGCTCAATGCGCTTGAATGCCATCATGGAGATCTCGAGGAAGATGCACGTCATGATGCGCTTGACCGAGACGGGGAGCTCGCTCAGGTGACCGTCATGTGCACCCCCAGCCAGGTCTGCTTGGCGGTGGGATGCCAGGGTATGATGCATGAGATCCGTCATCTGAGCGGCGATGTCACCATGCAGAGTCCACGATGTCTGGGTCAGGTTGATGGTGACGGTTGCGAAGGCGTAGACCAGAGCGGCATCTTCATGGCTCTGGTGCATGTTCTGGATGGCCAGTCGCATCTCGGCGGGTGAGATGATGGGGTTGACGGGATAGACGACTTGTTCAAACTCGGGCAGGAGATCCAGGAAGAAGCCGAGTGTGTAGTCGGAGCTGCTTGGCGACGAGACAGAGCCCAGGCTGGGTTCCGTGAAGCGAGGCGCGTCTTCGGGGTTCATGATGCCAGCAATGGAAGAGTCCGGTGCCAAAGAGGTCGACGGCGAGGCTGTCTTTGCCTTGTCGCGCAGCTGAGCCACCAAGCGTCCGCGGACTCCAGGCTTGCGCTTGGAAGGCATGGCCGAGAACTCGCACGAGAGGTTCAGGTGCTCGCACTGGGAACAAGGATGGACGCCGTTGCACCTCACCTTGCGGAAGCGGCATCCGTCGCAGGCGCGTGTTGTCCGGCTGGCCATGGCGGTTGATGCCTTGTGAGGTTCAACATCGACTCGTCCGGACGATGGAATCCCTACCTCGTCGTTGGAGACCTTGGCAGTCGCGGATCGTCAAGTCGGTCCAGAAGCATCCCTGAAGTGAGTGTGGAGAAGTTGTGCAGAGCTGCGTGGGAATTGTGGAGGCGACATTTACGTTGGACGAGCCAGCCAATAACCACGCATCACGCGTCACGCGGGGTTGACAGTGACGAATGCCCTAGGGTAAGTGTCCTGCTTCGTGATTGTGAACGTCGAGGTTCTTCATTTCCATTGCCAAGACAGTGAATGATTTACTACAAGGTCAAGCGTGAGAGTGTGTCTTTGCATTTCTATTCATTTATCCAACGTCACGAGATTCATCCCTCCTCATCTGGACTATTCTACTCAGGCGCTCACGAGATACACCCGGCCTTCAAACGGCGCCAGCACTTGACCCCGATCCTTTCCAGCGTAGCTCGACAGCACAGGAACAAACTTAACACTCGCCGCCTCAGACAACCCAAGTTCCTGTGCGTCTGGTGGTGTCCATGCCTTCTCCTCGGTCGTGAAGTTGAGAACAACTACCGCCTTGGCTCCTCCGTGCTGTGCCTCTTTGACAAAGGTATACGTATCACCATCTTCCAGTTGAAGCGCCCGATAGTCGCCATACACAAGAAGATCAGGATGCTCGCGGCGGAAATGCAGCATTTTGCGCCAGAATGCTAGGACACTAGATGTGTCATCGAGTTGGCTGGCTACGTTGATCTCAGAAGCCAGCGGATGAGGCTTCATCCACGGCTCCTTCACTTCTTTGCCGGCCTTCTCGGCTTCCTCAGAGAACCCTCCAAACTTGGCCTTTCCGTTCCAAGCGATTGGGACTCGGGAGTGGTCGCGTGCCAGGTGTTGTAGAGCAGTGAATGCCTTATCAAGCTGCCCCTTGTCCTCGCCGCAGCGATCCTTGACCATCTGAACAAATAGATAACTATCAATATCGAGGTAGTTCTCGAGAGGGTATGTGTCTTTGGGCGCGTTGACGGTCCCGATCTCTTGGCCCTGGTAGATGTATTGGGTGCCGCTGAGACAGCTTTGTAGCAATGCTAGCATCTTTGCACCTGCAACCCGAAATTCGGGTCCATCGTCCGTGAACCTGGACACAGAGCGGGCCTGGTCGTGGTTCTCCATAAACACCGTGGTCCAGGCATCGGTGCCGTGGATAAGGCCTTGTGTTCGACCGATGGCATCCTTGAGGTCGCGGAGGGTATAGTTCTTGAAAGTCGTCTCGTATTTATGGGTGCGGCCAAAGCCCACATCGACAACATCGAATTGGAAGACCATGTCCAGTTGCTTCGCTTCGGCGCTGACGTACCGCAGGACTCGAGCCATGTCTGGGGTGTTGGGGAGCTCCCCCACGGTTATGGCCCCGTACCGGGCGAGAATGGCGTTCATTTCGTCGAGGAACTCGTGCATCCGAGGTCCATTGCAATACAGCATCCCGGCTGGTTGGAAGAGTGCCTTGGGGTCCGTGATTGGAGCATCTGGAAAGTCAATGGGCTTGCTGTACATGTTGACAGTGTCGACGCGGAAGCCGTCGACGCCTCGCTCGAGCCAGAACTCCATGGCAGAGGCGTAGATGGCTTTGCGAGTTTCTGGGTTTTCCCAGTTGAGGTCAGGCTGCTCCTTGGCAAACAGATGCAAGTAATACTCGTCAGTCTGCTCATCCCATTCCCACACGCTGCCGCCACCAAAGTTGCAACGCCAGTTGTTGGGTGGTAGCCTCTCGCCGCTGGGGGAATACTTGGCTGGGCGCCAGACGTACCAGTCCCTCTTGGAGCTGTCTTTGCTGGCGCGAGACTCCTGGAACCAGGAATGCTTGTCTGACGTGTGGTTGATGACTAGGTCCAGCATGATACGGATACCTCGGGCATGGGCCTCACGAATGAGCGTTTCCATGTCTTGTAGTGTTCCGTATGGGGCATAGATGTCTTCATAGTTGGCGATGTCGTATCCCATGTCGACTTGTGGGCTGTCGTACATGGGACAGATCCAGATGACATCGACACCTAGACTGGAGATGTAGTCCAGCTTGGATGTGATGCCGGCAAGATCGCCCACGCCGTCGCCGTTGGAATCGCAATAGGACGCTGGGTAAATCTGATAGACGACGGCGTGTTTCCACCACAGCTTGGTGCGACTGCTGACAGTCATTGTGAACAAAGGGAGAAGATGAATGTGAGAAGAAGAAGCAAGGAGTACAAAATGATGGCTCGTTCTGTGAGCTTGGATCTGGAAGGGGAAAGGAGGTTCCAACAAGTTCTGTCACAGCCGGGGGTTTTTTCTTCAGATTGGGGTGGTCAGGACGGAAAAGTCATGGGCCGTCCTTAAATCCCCGGCTTTGAGGAGGGGAAAGTCGATATCGGACCACGCAGATGCAATGTTCGTCGGACCGACAGCTTCCCAATGCCTGTACGAGGCGGCAAGGAGGGATCGGAGAATGCGCTGCAGGGAGTCTGCGACAACCCAAAGGCGGAGAATGCGGAGTGTGCTCGTGGGGTGAGAGCGATTGGATTCATGCCGGACCGACAAGAAAGTGAAGCTATCATTGGATAGTTGTCGGGCCGAGATGCTGATGCCAAGTCGTCCGGGGATTTCAGGTCACCAGATGCGGGGGTTGGGTTCGATGTAAGCTCTCCGTACTACATAGAGAGCATCAGAGTCTGCTTGATGACATCACGAGGTGAGATGGGTCGCAACCAAGCAATTGACGAGTATCACCGGTCTGGGAATGCAGAGGGGCATCGAATTGAAAACTAACCGTCGGTCCGACAAGGTCTGACAAGGTCTGGGAGGGGACCTCCGAGGGGTTGTTCGCAAGTGTTTGCTTTGGCAGAACGATTGAGGAAGGTCTCATCTGAAAATCGCCTCGCTGATGTGAGCATGGTGCAATGATGATCTCAAGGTCTATTCATGACGGCATTACGACTCGCTAGGTTGAATAAACGACAAACAACCATGTTGATCCCGCAAAGCAGGGCCGAGAAGCCGTGAGGCCTCGAGACATGGGAGTGAAGTATTGCGACAGTTCCCACCTTCTCGTTGTTCTTCTGTCGGACCGACAGGCCTTTGATCGACGACCTGCAGATATTTCCCCAGATCCACCGACATCTGACGGCAGGGCCCCCGTGGGGAAGATGTGAGCGGGAGAGAGAGGGGAATTGGTGCTAAGCAGGGAGCGGCCGGGGAAGCTGAAGTCGTGTTTGTTGATGAGCTGTTTGAATTTCGGGACTGTTCCGCACAGAAGGGATTCAACGCAACAGCGAGGCTTAGGCCTAGACTCTCTCGTCTAGGTAGTATTGGTCTTGGCCTGGAAGACCATTTCGAGACCCAAGGATATGGCTGGACACCCGTTTCCATTGTTAATTGTCGCTGCCGGACCGACAAAGCCAACAACGTTTGGGTCAGGAGGACCAACAAACTGCTAAGCTTTCTTCTTTCTTCCCCAGCCCTGACCTTCAGAGTTACCTGGCCTCCCCGCGCGGCACTTCCCCCCAGCAAGCCATGGCGCTCGAGCATAATACTCGCACCACTCTGTGCTCTGGTGACACCGAGCCGCACGAATGCGGCTAGCCCGCCGGACGTGTCTTCAAGCCCCGGAAGCTAGTGGCCAATTTCCATCGCCTCTCCAAACCTGGCAACTCGCTATGTGACCTTCCTTCTGATTCAGCTCAGCTAATTATTCAACTTCATTGCCTGGGAACCGAGTATATAATGCTCCGGTCTGGAACCCCAGAATTGAATTTGTAACCCCAAAGCTCCAGATCTCCAGACTCGCCTCAGGGCACCACTTCATTCGTCATACTCTGCTAGATACCTCGTTCTTGTCTTCAATTGCCTCGGGCATCTCATCATGCCTCTCGCAACGGGAACTCATCACGACGACGCGGTCCGCCGTGTTTCAGTCCATAATATCAACATGGACCCTTCGGTTGCTCACGAAGCGGCTGCGGCCACCGAGAAGGAGCACGACATGAGCTTGCTCCAGTCTCTCAAGCTCTACAAAAGAGCGTGCCTGTGGTCCATCTTCCTCTCCATGTGCATCATCATGGAAGGATTTGATGTTGTGTTGATTGGAAACCTCTTTGCTTATCCGCCCTTCCAACGCAAGTTCGGCACCCTGCAACCCGACGGGACCTATCAGCTCACAGCCGCGTGGCAGTCCGGCCTCTCCAACGGAACTCTCTGTGGCCAGATCCTGGGTCTTTTTGTCAACGGTATCATCGCGGATCGTTTTGGCTACCGCAAGACCCTCATTGGGGCCCTCGGAGGCTGCATCTGCTTCATCTTCATCATCTTCTTCTCTGAGTCGCTGGTCCAGCTCCTCATCGGAGAGATCCTCATCGGCATCCCGTGGGGTGTCTTCCAGACTCTAACGACGACTTACGCTTCCGAAGTCTGCCCTATCCACCTCCGAGCCTACCTGACCACCTACGTCAACCTCTGCTGGGTGCTTGGCCAATTCATCGCTTCTGGCGTTCTTCGGGCCATGATCTCTCGAAACGACAAGTGGGGATACAAGATTCCTTTTGCTCTGCAGTGGATGTGGCCCGTCCCTCTCATGATTGGTATCTGGCTGGCCCCTGAGTCGCCGTGGTGGCTTGTTCGCCGCGGCCGGATCGGCGAGGCAAAGGAGTCCCTCAGGCGCCTCACCACCCGCAACAGTATAGTTCCTTTCAAGCCCGATGAGACGATTTCCATGATGATCCACACCAACGAGTTGGAGAAGGAGGCACAGGCTGGCACCTCCTATTTTGACCTGTTCAAGGGTGTCAGTCTTCGCCGAACAGAAATTGTCTGCGTGACCTGGATGATCCAGACGCTTTGCGGCTCTACTTTCATGGGATACTCGACCTACTTCTACCAGCAGGCCGGTATGGCCGTGGAGAACTCGTTCAGCATGTCGCTTGGTCAGTATGCCATCGGCGCCGTCGGCACAGTATTCTCATGGTTCCTGATGGGCTGGTTCGGCCGACGCACTCTGTATCTCTATGGCCAACTCGCCATGTCCATCCTCCTGTTGGCTATCGGATGCACTGCCTTTGCTGGTCGCGAAAATGTCGCCGCGCAGTGGGCAATCGGCTCTCTTCTCCTGGTCTACACCTTCACCTACGACTGCACTGTCGGACCCGTCTGTTACTCGCTCGTCGCCGAATTGACATCAACCCGTCTCCGAACCAAGTCGATTGTCCTCGCCCGAAACGCATACAACATGGTCGGAATCATCACAAACATCATCACCCCTCGCATGCTCAACCCGTCGGCGTGGGACTGGGGCGCCAAGGCTGGTTTCTTTTGGGCTGGAACCTGCCTTTGCTGTGCTGTCTGGACTTATTTCCGTCTCCCTGAGCCCAAGGGTCGCACGTATGCTGAGCTTGATATTCTGTTCGAGGATCGTGTCAGTGCGCGCAATTTCAAGTCTACGGTTATCGACAGGTTGGATGCGGATGTGGACGAGTCGTCGGGCAAGGAGAAGAAGTCTGGAGCTATTATGATTGAGCGAGTCGGAAGCGGTCCGTCTGTCTAAGTAAAAGCTAGTATGTTAGTTTCTTTGAAGCAATAAGAACGGTGAGTCTGTTAGATCGAGCAACGAAAGTGTTTCCTCAACTCTTGGTGTATCTATCCTTTCCACTGAGCAGTAAACGCATGAAGTATTGTGGCCAGTAACCACCTGTACTTTGAAAATTCAAGCTCCAGTGAGCCCTTTTTTCGGCTGGTGCGGATGAAACCAACATGTAAACTTCTTACCCTATATGCTCTCCTGGCCCGGTAACTGGAGTTGATGCTCTTTTGGCCTTGCCGTACATGCATGCAAGATCCGACTGTACCTACAAGACCACGAGATCGCTTTGCGGTACTGGACATGGTGCAGCTAAAGGAGTATACCATGATTTCTGGGAAGTGTCCTTTCCAACATCTCAAACGAGCGTTGTACGTTGGAGGCTGCTGATCGTGTTTTTGCGTTGCTATCAGCGTGCGCCTGACCTCGTCAAGACAAATGGTCGCCCAAGGAGCACAAGCGCTGTCATACTCGTGTGTCAACCCGAGGACTTGATTGATTGACTGATACAAATGAACAGAGTCATTTGGTCCTTGACAGTCTTGAAACAGTATCTGCATCCTGTCCTACCAGAGTCCTCGGAGCAAACCGCTGGACGGGCAGCCGCATTAATCCTCAATCCTCCAGGTAGGCAGTGGCCAGCCCCTTGTTGCAGCTAAGACAAGGTGCTGATAATTATACAGAGATTGATACTATGGACAGGAGAGAGCCTGGGGAATTTGGCAGTCCTTCGTGTCCTCCGTGCCAGTAGTTGTGAACATAATGTACAACCGTCTCAGAAAGGCAACACCGAACATCACAAGCTCAGAACGATTGCCTTCTAGGTAGCACCTTGATCTGTTTGTATGACTTGGCACGTAAGAACTTCCATGCTGACTGTGCCCTACTTGTGCTGTCTACAGAGAAATGCAAAGTTCCGATAACCCAGTGAATGCCCTGCGTCCGTAGAATACTCTGTTAGACACCTCTGGCCTTTTCAACAAATTATTGCCCCCGTGCATGGCATTTAACATTGCAGATGCGGTTAATTACGGTTCTAAACGCCGGCTCTCTCCTCATCGGTCCGGATGCCGCATGTAAAATTTGTCTGGACCGTCGGCGATTTCCAGATCTGTGGCTCATTTGCAGGCCTCTGCAAATCTCGACAGGGATGACTGCGCCCCCCCTTGCTTATTAGCCCTCGTCCTCGGCTGCTTTGTAGCTAGCGCGACCACCGGTGATTCCACCAAGGCCAGTGATGTCGGTGCTGGCTCGCTTGTGAGCTGACGGTTTTCGGCTCTAGCGATGGACGGCTAGGCCTAGAGGCAGTTGCTACTAGACACATGAGGAAGTCGCCGGGCCTGGCCCGTGGACACAGGGATGCCGATCCTCTAGACAGCCCCTGTAGCGTTCGGGTGAGCGTCCGAACTGTCTCCAGAGTGCCCTTCGCGTAGTCTGGAGGCTGGGGCCCGGCAACCTGGTGACCTGCCCTTCCGGCTTGGCTATGAGGCGACAGGTGAGACTCTAGCCCGCTACACTGGACTTCATTGGGCGCCAAAGGGAGATTGCGTCAATAAGGTTGTCCTCTCCTGCACTGGACCTGCATTACTTTGGGACTAGACGAAGAGACCATTGAGCCACAAGTGGACCTTTCCGAGGGTTTTTCGTTCCCATCACCAATCCACGATCGGCAACACATACCAGCCTTATGAGGAACTGAGTCAGGGATGACTCGGCGTCCACTTGGGCGTCTTGGGCTTGACGCCATTGAAATGTTGGTAGCTGCTAGTACATAGCAGTCGTGCCTCCGTCAGCCATCCTCCGCCACGGGCTCTCCAGACCTTCAAACCCTTCATACCTGTTTCCACAGCACGTCTGTTTCTCATCCAAGATGGGGTCCAGAAGTCTTTGTCCGTCGCTCTTTCGGGTTCTTTTTGTTTTGATTTCTTTCGTTTCCTTTTCCTCTGCTGAAGTCACCACCACCGACCCTGAGGACGCCGTCTCCAACCCCTTGACCACCGATGGCTGCCCTCAACTCTGCCAGGATGTCGGTTTCGATCCGTCAAAGTGGACGCAACTGCACAGCTGGGGCGAGCTCACCGGATGCTCCCAGCCCATTCTCTTCGGCCTGAACATCGAGAACCCGCCCAGCGAGTTCGCAACCATGCAGACCTGCGTCACGCTTGCCGGCTCGACAACCAAGACTCGCAGAGACAAGGCCAGCCCCGTTGAGGCGCGAGCCGCCGATGGATCTGTCTTGATCGAAAACAACTGTGGTGCCGAGAAGGCCACCGTCAAGCTCTCCAATTCCATCGGCCCTGCTGGAGTTCTCAAGGGAGGCAACGACGTTGCTGTAGGTGCTCGGAACCTTGCTCAGTACTTGTCGGACGGAGCATCATGCGGACCTACCATTCTGTTTGCCAAGTCTGGCACATCAGTTGTCGGTATTTACGTGGGCTCTGAAGTCCAGAAAGCCAGCGCATCGAGCCTCATCACTCAATCAAGGTAGGCTTGGCCACAACACTTTGATAAAAACTATTCTAACATGGCTTTATGCAGTTCGTATTTCCGCTTCTCTCCAACCCGTGATCGCCGAGGAATGCTCCGAGAGCACACTGAGCGCATCATCGCAAGAAACTAACAACAATTGCAGTTGATCACTTGACAAAGGGCACCCAAGTACTCCAAGTTTGCGATGCTAGCGACAAGCGAACACAAACTGTCGGCATCTTCGCCGTGGGAGCCGTCAAAGACCTGCCCCTGGCTCAAAAGGCCGTCAAGGCATGGGCGAATGGCGGCTGTGTCACCGTGTCGGGCCAGGCATCGAGCGAAGACGTGAACCTAGGTGTTCTCGTTGCGCCCAAGGCCCAGAAGCGAGACGTCGAGTTGCGGTCGAGATTCTACAGCCATCACGGACATCTCATGGCTCGAGCCGACTGCAACACCACCCAGGTCGTATCCGGTGACAGCTGCGCCTCTCTGGCGACACGATGCGGCGTCACCACGGCCAACTTCAACAAGTACAACCCGGCTGCCAACTTCTGTTCCAAGCTCGTCGTCAACCAGTACGTGTGCTGCAGCGCCGGCACGCTCCCCGACCGCAGACCGCAGCCCCAGAAGGATGGGACCTGCGCCATCTACGCCATCAAGTCGGGTGACTCGTGCTACTCCATGGCCCAAGCCTACGGCCTCACCGAGAACTTCATCCGAGACGTCAACAAGCTCACCTGGGGCTGGGCTGGCTGCTACCGTCTGGATCTCGGACAGCGCATTTGCCTGAGCAAGGGCAAAACGCCAATGCCCAAGACCATCACCGGAGCCGTGTGCGGACCTCAGGTGCCCGGGACAGGCAAGCCCACCACTGCCAAGAACGGCTGGGATGTCGCCAACCTGAACCCCTGTCCTCTCAAGGCGTGCTGCTCTGGCTTTGGCTTCTGCGGCATCACCGGCGAGTTCTGCACCAACACGACTGCTGTAGGCGGCGCACCGGGAACCTACAAGGCCGGCACTGCTGGCTGTATCCAGAACTGCGGCAACAACATCACGGGCAACACAGCGAAGCCCGCCAAGTTCTTGAGCGTGGGATACTTCCAGGGCTACAATCTCGGCCGGCCGTGTCTGACCATGGACGTGACGAACCTGACTCTGGTCAAGGACACGTACACGCACATGCATTTCGCCTTTGCTTCTCTGACGACGGGTTTCAGTGTTACTCTGGGTGACCAGGGAGCCCAGTTCAAGAAGTTTGCCGCCATGACGGCGCCGTGGAAGAAGATCCTCTCGTTTGGAGGCTGGGCCGATTCCACCGACGCCGCTACCTTCCAGCGATACCGAGATGCGGTCAAGGCTGCCAACCGAGAGAAGTTCGCCACCAACGTCGTGGCGTTCCTCAACAAGTACAAGCTCGACGGTGTCGACTTCGACTGGGAGTACCCAGGTTCCACGGCCGCAGCTGGATCATCCGATTCGGGTGACGACGCTACCAACTACCTCGCCTTCTTGACTCTGATGAGGAAGAAGCTTGGCACCGGTGGCAAGACCATGTCGGCTGCGCTACCTGCGGCGTACTGGTACCTCAAGCCGTTCCCCGTGGACAAGATGGCGCCTCAGCTCGATTATCTCGTCTACATGACGTACGATCTCCACGGCCAGTGGGGTACGTTCATCCATCTTCTTCATCCCAGACACGACGATGCTGACTTTTGACACAGATTACGGCAACCAGTATGCCAGCCCCGCCTGCCCCAGCGGCAACTGTCTTCGATCACACGTCAACAAGACGGAAACCATCGATGCCCTTGCCATGATCACCAAGGCCGGCGTTCCAGCCTCCAAGGTCGTCGTCGGCGTCTCCAGCTACGGTCGCAGCTTCAGGATGCAGGACCCTACGTGCACCGGACCGCTGTGCAAGTTTACCGGCAGCTTCAGCACGTCCCCGGCAGAGCCCGGTCTTTGCACCGGCAGCGCGGGATACCTCGCCAACGCCGAAATCAACAAAATCATTGCCGACGCCAAGGCCGGCAAGACGGGAATTTCTGCTACGACCTGGTACGACAAGACTTCGGACTCAGACATCATGACGTTTGGAACGCAGGGCAAAGGTCAGACGGACTGGGTTGCTTATATGAGCGACAGCACCAAGAAGAGTCGGAAAACATGGGCTCAAGGTCTCAACTTTGGCGGAACTATCGACTGGGCGGTTGACCTCCAAGTGTTTTATGACACCACCACGTAGAGTACATAATAGGCACATATCACTTAGACGCTAATATCAAGATATTGATCTCCAACTCATTCCGGCCAGACAATCCAAGCGCTGGGGAGATCTTGGCGAGAACCTGTCCATGTGTTGGTGAGCATGCTAAGCGGGCTAGTGCTGACTTGACATTCCAATCTTGTCACTCAGACGCCAAGTCCGCTCCACCGTCGTGATTCATCGGTCAGATTCGTCCCCGCATCTTCGGTAACGTCTAGCATTGAGAATATCATTGGTTCATAAGACTTGACTGAGGAGTATTCCCTGCTTGTAGTGGATGGAAGGAACGTAAGTTGACAATGTACAACTGATCAGACATGGCACTTGATAGGTCATAAACAATCCACGATTTGTCAATATGTGTCGCTAGATCTATTGCAGTTCCTACCCTCATGTAGTCCAGGATGTTTCCATGAAAACTAGGTTGAAGCAGTCGAACAGATGAAGAAGCATAGACATGGAATGAGCATGAAAATCCAAATCAACCATCAACTATGATCCTTCTGTGACATGATAATTCAATCATCAAGCGTGATGTAGCGGGAGCTCGGTTGTGGCCGCGTTGACTCAGGCTCAACTCACTCAGAATTGTCACCTTCGAGGACTGCAACTTATGGAGTACGTAACTTAGGTGCTTGACGGCAGACTTGGTATCTGCTGCTGGGGCGAACTAGATTTCTGCGCTAAACACACTTTTGTACACATCACCGAGGAAGTTAGTCAGCCAGAGCCTGCTGTGCCGAGGCACAAGTGGAGTGGTGGGTGGGTGTCTTGACAGACCACACATTTTTGCCACCACCAGTTTCCGTCGTCTTCCACCTTGAATGGGTTTTCGCGGTTGTCTTATCAATGCTATTGGCCCGGACCTTGGCACGTCATTTTGGATTGAATCAACGACGGAATACCCTCTTGTGGAGCCTATAGTATGCTTCAGCATCGTTCCACCGCCGTCTAGAACGGCCCCCTTACATGCCAATGTAACGGGCTGGCGCCGATGACCATTTTGTCATCAATGACGTTATCTTCGGTATCCGTCCGTAGACTGATTGAGTGGTTCGGCCGACGAGACCGCCATTCCACTCACCCCCGCATCAAGTATATTTGTGGCGTAACGTTATGTCCTGCCAACTGTCCCGCTTCTCCCGATCTTCTCCTTCCATATAAACCTCGATAGTCGTATCTTCTTCCGCCTAAATTGCAGTTCACTTACGCTCGCCTACCTTCACAATGACTTCCAACAAGACCTTGATCTACAAAAAGATCCCCACCGGCCTGCCCGTGGCCGGCGAGCACCTCGTTGTCGAGGACCGACCCATCGACCTGGAGCAGGCACCCAAAGGCGGCCTCGTTGTCGAGGTCATCAGTGCTTCATTCGACCCTTATCTGCGCGGCAAGATGCGTGATCCTGCCATCGAGTCATACTCACCGGCCTTCCCACTGGATGGGCCCATCACAAACGGCACCGTTAGCAAAGTGCTCAAGTCCGACGCCCCGGGCTTCGACGAGGGCGACCTCGTCGTCGCCTACGTCCCCATCGCAGAATACGCCCATGTGTCCAAGGAAGGCCTGGCATCGACCAAGAAGATCCAGAACCCCTACAACCTGGACCCCGCTCTATTCTTGGGAGCCCTGGGAATGCCTGGACTCACCGCCTGGTCTGGCCTGCACAAGATCGGAAAGCCGAAGAAGGGCGAGACCCTCTTCGTCAGCTCCGCGGCTGGCGCCGTTGGCCAGGTCGTTGGACAGATTGCCAAGCGCGAGGGACTGACCGTTATCGGTTCAGTCGGGTCCGATGAGAAGGTCGACTTCATCACCAAGGAGCTGGGTTTCGACGCTGGATTCAACTACAAGAAGGAGAAACCCAGTGATGCGCTCCCTCGTCTAGCTCCCGACGGCATTGACATCTACTTTGAGAACGTCGGAGGCGCGCATCTCGAGGCAGCCCTTAACAGCATCAATGTCCACGGAAGAATTCCCGTTTGCGGCATGGTAAACACCTCCTCCCTTGATACCTCAAACATAGACTAACCATGGGACCACCTAGATCGACACCTACAACACGCCCTTTGAAGAGCAAAAGGGCATCAAGGGCCTTATTCAGGTTCTTAGCAAGCAGATTACCATGCAGGGTTTCATAGTTGGAAGCCCCGGTTTCGGGCCGGCTTATGTCAAGGATCAGCAGGAGAATCTACAGAAGTGGATTGCTGACGGCAGCTTCAAAGCCAAGCTGCACGTAACCGAAGGTATTGATAACGCTGCTGAGGGCTTTATTGACCTGCTGAACGGAAAGAACTTTGGAAAGGCTGTCCTGAAAATTAGGTAGAGATTATATGTATCTAGCCTAAGGAGAAGTGACAGAAAATCAAAATATGTGTACATGCAAGTAGCCAGTGCCCAGAGCTCGCATTAGTTGATGATACCGTTCCAGTACTCCGTGGAAATTGAGCAACACGAAAGTTATTTCTGCTAAGATGATGACGAATTTCAATCCATTCACTTCCTAGCTGATCAATATTCTTCACAACCTTAAGCATAGTAACAATGTTCTCATGGCCTCCCTCGAAGACACCAGATAATGCTGAGTTGCTGTGCTTGTCCTTGCATTCATGTCAAATTTCTCAGGTTCTAAAACCAGCTTGACCATGCCCCCATCACCCAGGTATGAGGCCACTATCATGGATGTTTGTCCCTCCGAATCTCTTTTATTGACATGGGTCTTCTGCGGTTCGATTGTCCGTCAAACCGTGGATGGGGCAGATATCCACGAAGGCGTCTGGGCTCCTGTCCAAGGACTCAAATCTATCGAAAAATCTGACAGGTACAGGATTCGCCGTTCATTTTGGTCCAGTAAGGCCTTGGATGTTTCTTTTTGAAACCAATAACAGTCTTGAGAACTTTCATTGCACGAAGTATATTCCGCCAAAATCAGAAAGTAGGCAGTCGACGTCAACTGTGAACGCTGTAGTTTGATCTGATAATGCGACCTAGACCACGGACTACAATTGCTAGCAAGCCAAGCAAGAAAACATCCCCAGCGGTGGAAGCATTGGGCCTTTGAAATGCTTGAATTGTGGAAGAAAACTACGTTTTTTGACCCTGTGGTAGCAGCAACACACCCTCCATGGAGCGGACAGCTAAACGGGAGTTGATGGAGGCCTACTCTCCAATCGATAAACGGCACCACTCACGTTGGATGTGAAAGTTTGAATCGAACTATGGCTTATGAAGATGGTTAGAATGTCCGACTTGATAATTGATGTTGGGACTGAGGGCGGAGAAAACGTGTCGGTGATGATCAGATGATAGACATAAAAGCCAAAGCGTCTAGACTTACGATAGCATAGGTTCAAATATTCCTGAATACAGAGCGAATTCACGAATCAGGATATCGGCTAGTAGGACGCATGTCAATATTCTAGTTGCTGAGCTAGTCATCCTCCAGGTTTATCTCAATAATATCAATTTATGCTTGCTTAGCTCCCTATCAAAGCCCCTAGGCTATCCCTCGAGGGCCTACCAGGCTAGTCTCATCTCCATCACTGTACTGTACGTTGTACGTCCGTTTTAGTTCAATGCCGTGATCTGGTACCGCGACGGACTCTTCACGAGACGGTAGCTCCACCAGCGCATGACTTCGACTTCTGATTTTCGACTTCCTCCCAGAAGTGTCTCCGTAGCCCTGGAACCTCGAGTCGTGTGTTGAGCCGCCAAATACCGGGGACAGCCGTACCAGTAAGATGCGAAGCGCGGGCATACAAGCACAGATGATGCCAATGTTGATTTCAACTGTCGACCAGATAGATATATCAGTTTGGTCGTAGGTGGGATTGTGCGAAGACCCAAGGTCTACAATAAACTGCAAACGAATTATCGAGACTACTGTGACACTTGTCGACATCAAAAGTTAGTTTGACCTTTGACAGAGTAGTGGGAACTAGGGAAGGTTGAATACTTACAAGGTGCCGACGATGAACATGAGACAAATACCAATCTTCTTCTTCCAGTGTAATTTCAGCTTTCGAAGTTCATATAGAGGGATTGCGAGCATCCATAAGTCTATAGTGACGCTGACCGCAGCGTTTGCCCATCCAATGGCGTTTGTGTTGAGGCTTCGAGAGGTTTAGCTTCTAAGTCTTCCACCTAACAAGATGGTAGGAATATTTGCATACCATCGACCTTTATGCTCGCCATCCCACCCTTTCCAGAAAAAGTCCACAGGCTTGCATTTAAAGGCTGCCAAGAAGACGAAAACAACACCGTAAGCAGCATTGAGGATTACCGTACCCCATAGAAGCTTCTGTGCAGGACCCAAAAAGATGCGAAGGTAGAAGAATAGCAAGGACATCTTCAAGAGGGAAACTTGGGCGAAGTAAAAGACCTCGAGAAGATAGAAGTAAAACGAAAAGGTGGTAATGTCATCAAATTCGAGGGTCCAGATGTCTCTACCCTCCCCGTGACCAGCTGTTCCATGGATGTTCATCGCGGTCGACGGGAATCCAACAAGAAGAGTGAGCAGGATGAAGAGATCGTCCATGCCGAAGTCCGATTTGGTGAGGAAAACCTTGGATCCGATACGCATGAGGACAAACAAGGCGGATATGACGCCAAGGACAATGGTGACATCGATAAAGAGCTGCGTCTTATTGCGGACTGGGGCACCACAGTAGGTGTTGGTTCCATTGATCGAAGCTATTCAAGTCAGCGTCCACTGACATTGATGCAGAGATGCAGGGAATGCCATACTAAGGTAGTCCCTCACCGAGCAGCCTTCGGATATACACAAGGCGGCTCCGGGTAAGAGCTTTTCATCTGTGCAGATGCAGGTGGCATTGCTGGAATCGCAGACGGAGCTTGAGATGGCATCGTTGAGGCAGGAACTCTACTTGAGCAGTCAGCATGCGTATGCGCACAATACAGGGCCCTAGAAGACGTACTGGGCACGTTGGCAAGCTGGACAGCAGTGCCGACGTTTTATTATCTGCCGCTACACACCAGGAGGGCAGCAGGGCAAACAGGAGAGGAATGGGCCACCTCATGGCGACTCGGTCTGCACTGGACGTTGAAGATTGTCCGAGACGTCCATGATCAGCGTGTGGGGCACGGCGTGGGCCATGGATAGTTATGTGAGAAGCCCTGGTCGAGTGAACACCGAAATAGGAGAGCTTCAGACTAGACCACTTTGCACATGCCATGATTTCACTCATGCTTTGGGGTTAGGCGTGCGGCTTGCATCCCCGCCCCGCTGGACAGGATAGGGGGGGTATCATGTCGCTTCCAGGATGGCGATGTAACACGCAGCGGATAGACGATACAGGTCACCGGGAGCCCAGTGCCTGCGTTTGTTCCTTAAGTGCATGGTAGATCCATCAGATGCGTCGGTTTCTTGCTTCGTTGTCACGAATAGAGTATTTCTTCACATGTTGGTACAAACTTCCTCGGGGTTACTGATCAGATGTGCGAATACTCTGCCGAGATGAAAAAGACTGCTCCCAGCTTGAAACGACAATATCCTGGTGTGAGTAGATCGAGCATGTAGAATGGTGTCTCTAGAAGCTTCGAGGCCAAGTCCGGGGCTCGGTAACATCGGTAACATGCTTCGCCTAGTTCCCCGCCGAACCGGATCTGCCTCGCTAGCCTCGGGTGGAGACAGAAGGACGCCAGGAATCTTACTGGAACAAGTATGTTTTTCCGTAGGGACAAGGGGCTGGAGCACTGGCGTTGCTCTCGCTAAGCCAACAGCCAAAGACTAGCCGGCTTCCCCTGGTCAACCTAGAGTCGAACCAGGCATTGCACCGACTACTTTGTGGGCTGGTACCGCCGGCTGAACCTGGGGTACGGGGTGCTTCAGCCTTCGACTTGAACGATGGCGATGACTGATTGACGAGCGTCATCGTCTTGCAGTGAACCCCGGATTTGACACAACGAGGCCCATGTCCCCGCACAGTCGGTTCGGGCCACGGGGACAATTTGCGGTCTAAACGACAGCGCAGGCTTATATACCGCGTAGTCATAACGGCATCCTGCGTTGCGTAGCGGCAGCACTTGTGGCTTGTGGCTTTGTTTCAAAGTCATCTAGCTCAAGGCAGGTTCCCCTGACGGATGCTACGCCACCAGGGGCGCCGTGCAGCTTCTGTTGACAGACGGCTTTGTACTGGACGGATTTCCACAGGGATTCTTTGTTGACTAGGCCACACACGGGAGATGGCGCAGTCGCAAAGCCATTGCCCAACCTGGCATGGCGGTTATTCGGCTGGATCTTCACAGACACGAGCGACCCCCGACAACCTCGTGGCGGCGTACCGACCCGGGCCCAGGCTAATTAACAACTGCCACATCCACCCAGGTGCGTCCGCGCATCGTTGTGTCAACTGTCAGGGTGGCACTGACCCCGAGACCGTCCTGACCTTCCATGGAGCTGGTTCCGGTGCGATGGATGAAGTTCCCTGCGTCTTCGCCAGGGCGTCTCTGTCGCCAAGGCGCTGGTGTTTGTTTTCTGCGCATCAGGCTGCCGACCAGCCGCTCTATCCGTTCCCCGTTGCCGTTTCAGACCGAATTTCACTCATCCGCGGAGATTGTATGAGTCAATTACCGCCCGAGCTGCAACCTATGAGCAATCACGAGTGCCAACAGGCGTAGCTAGCTATTAGTACATTGCCTAGTTGGAATATGACTCTGGACTCTGCGTTAGTACCTTTAATTCAAGTCATGTTGACCCCAGATGAACAAGCGCAGTGTCCTCATCTCCCACTGACCTATAGAATCATCTCCGAGGTCTCGAACAACAGTGATTGCTCGTCTAAACTATAGATTGCACCTCTCCCACGTGGGAAGATGGACCTGCAGCGTCGTCTACGAACCTTGGCTTGTACTACATGCACGGTATCGATCTGGTTATTGATCCCAGGTCATTTCTTGTGAGCATGTCACCAATGTCGCATTTGTGTACCGCCCCTCGCATTTAGTTCTGAGGAAGATTCCGAGTACCGTCAAAAATGGTGCCCTACATTTACAAGCATTCACTTACTCGACACTGCCGTGGGATGATAAGAATACGCGGCTTGATTCACCATGTTTCCAGGACATGTCTGCTGATTTGAACGGCAGAGCCGATTGCGGCTGTGGAGGTAGGTTTGCATCACCGGACGTTGTGAGACCTCACCACGGCCAAAGCATACTGCGATTCTGCAATTCTAAACAGAATGGTAAGCACACACATAGATGTTCTTTTTGTTAGACGAGGCCGATCTCCATTTTGAAATTCCTGTGCCTAAAATGCCAGTCAGAACCATCGCTCAAAATCATCTTTCGTATCCGGCTCGTGCAAGATCGCATCCTCACCCTATCGCCGGAAAGCGTTTCACGATGACAACAGCGGGATATTTTAACATGGGAAGCTATACCTAACAAGTGCATTCAAATTGGGCATCAGAATTATGCGACAGTCATAAGCTTGGTGGCAGCCTAGGCTTTCGGTACCCTAGTGGTAAGCACTCTACTTGGTAGTGAAAACATCGAATTTTACTCCAAGCGTCAATCAGAAGCGAAGGGTGAAAGCTTAGGCCAGCAATATTAAGTCTTGTCTGCTTTTGTCAACGTTGAAGTTTCCAATCACGAACTTCCCTACAACCAATAGTCGTTTTGCCAATTTATCATTTCGTCTTCTTCCCCTTCACCACAACCTTGGGAGGTTCCCCATATTCAACTGTCTTTCCTAAATCTAGCAATGAATCTGTAGAACTGGCACAACAGCGACCTGATCAATGGTCTACTCTTTCCATCTTGTCTCGCATCCCACCCTCTTGTTTTTCGGTTTGCATTGCCTAGAATTTTGCCTTCTCCGTTGTATGGACGTTGGAGCCTCACCACATAGTATGCAGGTTGCGGTCAAAAAGAAGCCGGACACAAATAAAAGAGCACCGGCAACTTTCACACATGTCCCGGTATATAAAATCGTGTCTTATTGGGATTCCTGGTACCAGGCACGGTACCTTGCTGGATTGACTGTTGTGCTATAGACTGTATTGCCTTGATTTATCTGTTGATTTTAAGTAGGGCTATGTCTCCTATAGATAAAATCATGTTTTGGCACTCCATAGGTGTCCCACCCCTGATAATAGCTCCACCGATAGGAGTACCAGTGAAGACGCCGATCCCCCTATGCCTACAGGGTAAGGAGGCACCAAGTCGGACGCCCATCTTGCCCTCCGGAGAGATCCTGATAACGACTACTGACACATCGCGAAGCAAAATGCCCAAGCAGAACCCTTACAGTGTTAGAGAACTATGGACTAAGTAATGGGAGTAGGTGCATCTTACCATCCCGGCATGTAAAGCTCACGATGATACCCACGCCGGTTGCGAAGAGCCATAATGTAAGGCAAAGAACTCCACTTAATGTAGTCAATAGATACAGGAGGTTTAGTCCTCCAATGTGATCTGCAAGAAAACTACCACTGCAGAGATAATCGTTGGCTTTTCTATTCTGAGTATGAAGGGGCGGCGATATTGAAGGCTTAGGGCTTATGTGATGTGCCCATAGCAACTGGTTCCATTAATCGTGGGAAGCAAAATACTGCTTTCAGCTGCTCTAGGACGATAAGCAGTAATGTAAGATTCTGTGTAGGCAACTGCGGAAGTATTGGGTCTTTGAAATACTTAAACTGTGAAAAAAAACTGTGTTTTTTCGACCTTGTGGTAGCAGCAATACGCTGCCAGTGGAGCGGACAGCTAAACAGCAAGTAAGGTTCTGTGAATGGTTGGAGTCAAAGCTCCAAGTAAACAAATGGCGAGTAAGCCGAGGAGCCACGTATCGTATGAATACATGCTCGGGAGGCACGCGGCACCGAGACAACTACAACTGGTCATGACACCGATTGCAAGGGCGCGTGATTGCTTGAAGTGCTGGCTGGCGATTGTTGGTGCAACGTTTGTTCCAAAGGGAACGGTGATCCCAAACAGAACTCCTTTATCGGTCTCCTCAGCATGTAATGCTCGAGCGATCAGCAAAATGCAGACAAAAATTCCTCAAGTATCCTGGGCGAGATGATGACTGAGTTGGTGTAGAATCACTCTGATTTCAATGAGGCTTTGGAGGTAAGCAGTCAAACTTCCGGATATTCTTCTGCCGCCACTGGCAAACAAGACAGGGTTACAAATTTGCCCTTGATTCTAACAATGGGTGTAAATGTAAAATGACCGAACATGAAGAAGAAACAAGGCTCTGGCATGATCTTCGAGTTCAACACACGCCATCATGAGCTGCGCACGTGCTGAGACCTTATCAAGGTGAACAACATATTAGTACACCGAGAGAGCTGCGAGGATGCAGGGCAAAGTCAAGAATGCACAACACCAAGTTCAATTTCCTCCATCACTCACCAAGCATCTCAACACTGACAGCATATTCTCAAACAACTAGCGCATTTGCTTTGTCTGTGTGCTGACCTCAACAAGAAAGCCTAGCGTCTTTGAGAACCAGCAAAGTCTGGATTTCATCATTGGCAGTGACGTGAAAGAGGTCAAAGCGACATGGAAAACAAGCTAGCTGAAGAGCTGAAGGCTAAAAGCAAGCCTCGTTCAATATTATTCGGATTTGGAGGGACAGGGGGCAAAATTCACCGTAAGGCGTCGGACGGGCTTTGTACATGTAGTGTCATTCCCGGGGCAACAAGCTGCGCGGCTACATCAGATTGACTCATTCCCTGTCCCGGAGCAGCGCTACTGCAGGTGATATCCAGGGGGGCCTCTATCAGGCTTTTCAGCTTCCGTTCTACCCGATCTGCCCACCTTTGGGTAGACTTTTGTAATCATTTCAGGTGCTTCTCACGCAATGATCGTCGCGCGTAGCGTAGTTATCCCGTCCGGGGTGCTCTGAATGTAACCGAGCTGGGCTGGCAAACTATATGCTTAAAATATTGACTGAAGTCGTAATCATCGATCCAGGGAATCCCATTTCCCTCTCGTGCACCATTATCAAGCCTTCATATCATAACGCCATCGAATTGTCTGTGCCACGGTACTGAAGAGGCTGGTGCGTACTGCCGAGTCTCTGCTACCACCCAACTACCCATGCAAGGGCGGACAGTCTTGGGCTTTCTCTTTGCGGCCTGCTGCACAATACAGCACAAGGCGGGAGAAAAGGTGGGACTAATACGAGTTTTGTCCCCGGCCCGCCTCTACCATCCCGCCATTGCAAGCATTAATTCGTTGCCAGTTTGACCGGAATGATGCGATAGACCAATGGCAGTGGGCCATCAAACGTCACCAAGCTGATAGTCCCCTGGCCTTGGTTCTATGCTACTGCATGATGAAGCAACTATGCCGGTGACATTGCATTTTGACTGAAAGTTTCAACATAGAACGGAACTCGGCATCTCACCTGAGCACGCCTGACGAGGCTGGATATCTCACCCCGCCAAGTAGACCATGGATATTTTTCCGTCTCACTTTTATATCGCCGGTTTCCCCCCCGCGACTCGGAATTCTACGTTTGTGCACTTCTGTTGATTGCTTTTTCTGTTCTTTCGTGGAACTTCTCATTACCATGAAGGCCGTTACAACAGCCCTCACTGCTTGCATTTTGGTCGAGGCCGGCTTGGCCCACGTAATTCGAGATACGAGTGCCGCTTCCCTATTATCGCGCAATGCTTTACTGCACACTCGTGACCTAGGCACCGACTGTGGTGAAGGATACGGCTCATGCGACCCCGGGCTATGCTGCTCCGAAAGCAACTGGTGTGGTTCGACTGAAGACTACTGCGATGGGTCTAGCTGTCAGCTAGATTACAGTGACTCCTGTGATACTTTGTAAGACTGTCTTTGCCTCCCTCGTCCAAAACACGACACCGCGACTCACACTCGGATTTAGCACCCGTCCCAGTGGCTCAAGCACAGAGAGCATCGCCCGTCCTGAGATTGGCAGCGTTCCCTACGGTTCGTACTGAAAATCCGATTTCGTGACCATTGCAGCGAGACACACCGCTAACCTCATGCAAATAGGCACCATCATTACAGAGTGCACGGAATCTGGCGTGGTTGCTCTGGCCTTTGATGATGGCCCGTACATCTATACGAGTGCCATTCTTGACGTCCTAGATGAATACGACCTCACGGCAACCTTTTTTATTACTGGCAACAACATGGGCAAGGGCCAAATCGACGATTCATCATTGGCGTGGCCAGACTTACTACAACGAATGCACTCTGCTGGTCACCACATGGCTAGTCACACCTGGACGCATCGAGATTTGGATGAAGTCAATAGTACGATTCAGCATACTGAGATGATCTACAATGAGATGGCTTTCCGCAATCTCTTTGGGTGGTTTCCTACTTACATGCGCCCTCCGTATCTAGAGTGCAGCTCGAGCACGGGATGTCTGGGCCTAATGGACGATCTTGGTTATCATGCCATCACCTGCAATCTCGACACCAAGGACTACGAAAACGACTCACCGGATCTAATACAAACGTCCAAAGACAGATTCTCAGCCGGGCTCTCCGAAACGCCTTCAGAAAACTCATACATCATCCTTGCTCACGATGTGCACGAGCAGACTGTCAAGAATCTAACGGCATACATGATCACCACAGCGCAGAACCGTGGATATAAATTAGTCACAGTTGGGGCTTGTCTTGGCGACCCCAAGGAGAACTGGTACCGCACTGCTGGAGGGGCTGCCACTACCACAACGACGAGAGCCGGCGTCTCCTCCACCAGCACGACAAGTTCTAGCTCATCTACATCGAGCGGTGGCGTCACAATTTCGCCAAATCAACAGTGCGGAGGGAGTACTGGCTACACGTGCAAAGGGTCTGCCTTTGGGAATTGCTGCTCGTTTTACGGCTACTGGTACGTCGCTCATCCAGCTGTGCAACTCAACCTCTGTTCGAACACCATAACTCTCGGCTTCTCTTTGCTAACTAGGACCCTCCTCGTTTAGTGGAAGCACTAGCACGTACTGCGGCACTGGCTGTGACGTCGACTTTGGCGTGTGTAATTCAAGTTCAAGCAACATCACCGATACTACAAATGGTCTTTGCGGGCCCTCGTACAAATCCACATGCGCCAATTATGGTAGTAAGACGTGTTGTTCTCAATATGGCTATTGGTAAGTTTTACTTGAGTGGTGGCCTATGGCACTCGATGGTCTGTTCATTTCTTGCTTCACAAACTAACCAGTTGCTTTCATCTACAGCGGTAGTAGTGCTGCGCATTGTGGCTCAGGCTGCCAGAAGGACTACGGGACATGCACCTGAGGCTTTTCAATCAGTGCCACCGCTTCTAGTTCAATCGCAAAAGCGAATGACTGAAAAGAGTAAGAGTACTGGGAAATAATTGAGGATTCTCGAGTCTGAGCGAGTCAAGACGCTCAGCGCTGGTGGACAAGTGAGATGATCGATTAATATCATGTGCAATAAATGTCTGGATGAGGTTAAATATTGACTAAATCACTAAAGTGTAAGCTAAATAACAGAGATATAACCTGCACTGTACCTTGGGAGAATGTTGGCCCGATGTTTCTGTTGAGATGTAGTACCACTGCACCGGCTATAACGGCACGTAGTTCAACAGGGGCACTTCGCCTTGCAGCGCGTTGCTTCTTGCTTCATCGTAATGGCAAGATCTGACCTATCAGATTCCCGCATATAGTGGAGCATGTTCCCTGCTTCTTTGCCCTTGGTCTTAAAATAGGCCTTGTCTGCGAGTTGGCAATAACTCGATCACGCTATCGATCTTTGTGCATCCATCACCCCTCACATACGCGGACACGTCATGATGACACAAGATGGAACCTGTTCAATTGATCAATTATTTGACGACACAACCACCTGCCTAGAGTAGCTGCGTCCATAGTCCCTCTGAAGCGGAACCAACTGGTATGGCAGGTGCGGGAACTTTGTAGGCTACGCGGATTGGCCGAGCAGTGTCGTAGGCCTCGTAATGCTGGGTTGGCTGGGCGCCCACACGAAGAGGAACGCGGGGACCATCCATATTGAGGCCCTGGCTAGCACCGACGAAGAGGTGTGTTCCAATGGTGCCTCGTAGAGAAATCATCTGAGTATTTCGAGACTTGAAACCACGCTGGGTGGTCGTTCCCTCGGGGATGGTACCACCAACTTCGTCACGGGAGAGCGAGTCGGAGCGAGCAAGATCAGCCTCTTGTTCATGCCTCATAGTTTTCTTGTCCATGGCGGGGATCAATTAGGACGGATTTGTAGAGTATGCAAGAAAATGGCGAGATATGAACAAAAAGAATCCTACTGCTGTCGGGAGAGTGGAAGAACTGAATTGTGTCTGGGGTCGATATAAATCCCCAATGACATTACGAAGCTTTGACTCGACGACGGCAAACAGCTAGTTGGAGGGCTTAGGTGAAGACCTGCCTTGTAGGCTTCCAAATCAGGCGAAAGAGAAAGGCGTATGAATAGTGACATCCTGGGGTCTGGACTCGGGAAAGCCTCAAACCTTGCCCTGTTTTCCCCTCGTTGTTTGGCTACGAGGCGCAAACACCATTAGGACCTGGAAGCCATCTCTTGTTATACGTAGGCAGATATAATACGCACATCATACATGGGCTGGTGGTGAGCTAAGCGTTCGGTCGTGAGCTGTGCACGAGCACAACGCCGATAATCACCCATCTGGATCACAGCCGGGGTAGCCGTGCTAAGTCGTCTACCACGGAGAGACGAGTTAGGACTGCCAAGCTTACACACAAGGGTAGCACAGGGGATACAATCGGACAAAAAGAGACGATGCCAAGGATGTACCATGACGCGCTGCGTATCAGATATCACCGGAACCCCTAGTTTGCGGGGCAACGGCCACCCGGCTTTGAAGTTAGGGAGGCTTCTGCGAGTACGATAGCGGCCCTAGGGTCACGTTCAGACGGCTTGATAATAAGCGGATTTCCAGTGATGGTATCGATCGGGATGGACCATAGGGGGATCATGGTAGGAAAGTCTGTCGATGAGACGTTGGCAGGGCTGGTAGCTGGGAGTGGCTCAGGGGTGAGGCATACTAAACGGGCAGATGGCGGCCACAATGGCAAGGGGCTTTCAGTAGCTTCACGTCTGGAGGTTTATTCATGGTACTGTATCGTGCTTATTCGCTTGCGCCATGGTAGCAGTGAATCGGAATGAAGACTGCGCAGAATTTTATATCTTTTTCTGCTTGTATTTTCTTCGACCTTGCTTCATTCCATCATTCATCTACATTAAGTCGGTTAGATCAGTAAGGCAAGGTGAGTCCCAGACCAGCCCCAGGTGCACGCTGAGTGACGCATAGTCACATTAAGACTCGGGCTGATGTACAGCTTTTTCAGTCTCTCAGCAGCAACCTATCACTAGCCCAGCCCTCTTTGGAGAAGGCTAGAGATTGAATCTTGCTTCATTATACCCCTACCATCGGGTTCCCGGCGCGGGCTCAGCGTTCACGCTACACTTTCGCTTTGACTCAGAAGCCTTTCCATTCCGGCTTATTACAGCATGAGCATACATAACCAAGTAATGACTTGCCCATCTCGCTGGTGCTTTCTAGGTTTGAATTATTGTCTAGCGCTCAATGCTGAGTTTTGTATTGAAAACCTATGACTTCTTGTCGTCCGCATCCCTCTCCTCGCCGGTGGTCTCCTAGCTTCCCATAGTGCTGCCCTCACGGCAAACCAGCGTGCCGCTAATACCCTTCCATGAGGTGCCTACCTTGTGCCTAAGTCTAATATAAGGAAATTAATCTACCTAAGGTAATTGATTTAATTATGCGTTTGCATGGCAGTGCCAGACTTCCAAAGCCGCCATCGTCGCAGCTTCTTGCATGGGGCCCCTCTTTGAGGACTTTCTTACTCGAGGAAACATTTGCTTCCTCTCTAACGACGCAGGATGGGATATGGCCGCGGTAGATAAGGACCAGGCAGAGGAGACCCAAGCGTGTGGTGCAATTTGTGGTGGTGCAGACTAGAGAGACATCTTCTCCTTTGTAACTTAGCAGACAAGCCTACACATTGAAGCTATCTTAGTTCAAAGCCCAGTCGGGTTTTTCTCGGGGTTGGACTCGCTGTATTGTATAGGCTATTGAAAGGTTCCCCTACATGACAAGCTTCCTAGGCCCGTTGGTCTTCCAAAGCCTAATCTTTCTCTTCTCCTTGAACGAACCTTGATGCCCTCTGCGCAGCAGCTCGGCCAGCTCTCCTTCCAAAGACGGCGCCTGAGGTAAGCCCACTGCCGCCTGGGTAGTTCTGGTAGAATAGCCCTCCCAGCATCTCGCCAACGCAGTAGACGCCCGGAACAGGCTGTCCTGTAGTCGCACCAACGAGCTGCGCTGTCTGGTGATGGACCTTGAGACCCCCAAAAGTGAACGTAATGCCGCATGCCACCTTGACAGCGAGATACGGCCCTTTGTCAAGTGCCAGCGCCCAGTTCGTCTTGGCCAAGGCGAGCTTCTTCGATGAAGACTGGGTCGAAAGCCCATCCTTGACGGCAGGATCCCATTTAAGATCCCGAGAGGCGTTTTCGCGACGATGGGCATATACGGCATCATTGTACTCGCGAATTGTGTGCACAAATGTCTCCCGGTCGCGCAGCCCTCGCGAATGACATTTCTCTGCGAGCTCTTCTACAGAGTCGGCCGTGATGCGCTCCACCCGCTCCTCACGATACTCCTCTGGGCGAAGCCAAGGACTGGCTTGGGCGTCCCAGACCTGGAAAGCAGTCTGGTCGGGTTGGCCTAAGATGGCCCGGCCAAACTTGGCATAAGTGTAGTTGCGTAAGTCGATGCCCTCGTCAACGAAGCGCTTGCCCTCGGTGTTGATCATCAAACCGAGCGGGTAGCCCGACTTGGTGTACTCATTCGAAGCCACGCGGTCGCCGACATGTGGGTTGGCGTTTGCATCCCATGCGGTTGCATGGCATCCAGACCAGTTGCCAACCGGCTTTGCGTCGAGGCTCTTGATGGCCATGTCAAAGCACTCGCCGGTGTTGTACGGCGTGCCGCGGACCATGGCCATATCCCAGCCGGGACCGAGAAATTGGCATCGCATTTGGGCATTGGACTCGAACCCTCCAGCGGCGAGAATGACGCCTCTCGCAGAGACAGTGCTATCTATGCCGTCCCTCCTGAGAGTGACCACAACGTCGCCGTCGGGATTCGTCGGAGGCGTAATCCCGACGAGACCGGTTGACCATGCGACCTGAACCGAATGTCGGTGAGCTGCGGCAAGGTGATCGGTAATCAGACCTTTGCCACCGTCCTGAGTCTTGAGAGAGAGACCACCCCAGAATTTGATCTTGCCATCTACTTCGTAAGCCTGTCGGTTGAAGGAGAGCTGAAATCGGATGCCGTTGCTAGCAAGCCACTTGATCGCCTCGTTCGAGTCCGAGACCAAGGTGCGGGCGAGGTCAGGGTCAGAGCGTCCCGCGCAGACCTTGCTGAGATCGTTGTGGAAGTCCTCGGCGGTGTAGGGCTCAAGCTCAATCTTGGCGGCCTGCGACGAGCTCACGTTGTTGACGATGGGCAGCAGGTCCTCGAGGCCTTGGTGGACGGTGCGATAGGCGCCGGCGGTGAAGTACGAGTTTCCGCCTGCCCAGTCTTCGGGGCACTTGTCGACGAGCAGGACGCGGCGAGCACCGGACTGGGCTGCTGAGACGGCCGCCGAGAAACCAGCGTTGCCACTGCCCACGACGATGACGTCGCAGGTCGCAGGGATGCTCATGGTGGCTGGGGTTTGGTAAAGGCTACCTAGGCCCTGGTTGAGCGAGCAAACAGAATAATTATCGAGCAAGGGTTCTGTACATAGTATGAAATGATATCTGCATATCTCTGTGGCACAAACACACGGAATTAAATGTCCATGTTCTTGGCGGTCCGCTTGCCTCGGGCCCCGGAAAGGTCATTGTCCGATCCAGGGTGCTGCGGCAATCTGCGAGGAACCCATGTTCGGCTTGTTGAGTCGTCCCGAAAGCCAAACTTGGGTAACTAGCAGTCATAGTAAACTAGGTGTGTTTTTGTTTCTGTCCCGTGTCAAAGGGAGGACCTAGTTGAACAAGAATGGCCGAGGCCCGAGTCGCTAGCCAAGGCGTGTCTTCCAGGCCGGACCAGAAAGATTCGCTGCAATGCCTCTCATTCTCGCTTCTCAGCCTGTACCAGCCAAGATCGGGAGCATACCTACCAAGTCAACCCTCCCTGCGGATCCGCCAGCGGCAGCGGAGCAAAGCTCCCTTTCAGGCCTTCATCCCCGAGCTCAAGCGGAGCAGTGCGGAGGATCATGGCAGCCATAATCAATCAATTCTACAAGTACGAGGTATGTCGTGGGCGCAACCTTCTCCAACCCAAGGAACGGCTTCCACATTGTAGACACGCCCTTGTACAGTGGAACGACAGCATTGCGAATTCAATTACAGGCCGTCGGGGTCATCGGGCGTTACCCAGCCACACCCCCTTCCGAACATAATAGTACTGCATAGTAACCATCACTCACTTATCATTCTACTTCTCCGGCCATTTATCTCGGGTGGTCATTTAGGCTCAGCAGCAGTGCCAACGCGAGCAAGAGATTGCTGCAGCGTAGCAGCTCAACATATCGTAAGCATGGCTCGCTCTTCGTCGCAAGTCTGAGGTGCCTTGATGAGTGGTGCCAGGTAAACCTACCCAAGGTCGTGGCTTAATCAAGGTCGATGGAACGATTAAATGGTTCAATTAGTACATGTATTAGGCCCTGTCTTCATTATGCTCCATCAAGTTCGCTTTAGCGAGTACTGAACTGTAGTCGTGCGAGTCTGCAGAATGCCATCCTCGCTATCTCTGTCCGCACTGTGGTTCCTCTGCAGCGATACGGACGGTTTACCGCCATGGATATCAACGTCGTTTTTAACTAGACTGTCCGGCCGCAAGCTCTCACGGTTGTAGTGGTCATGATGTTCAAGCTCCACCAGGGTGTCGAAGTTCCTACGAGGATAGTTGGAACCGCCGAATGTCCGCAAGCCGTAGCTCCGAACACCGCTCTTCTGCTCACTCGATAGGCTCGCGGAATTGCTCTCGCCCATAATCTTGGGCGCGACATTCCTTAGGAAAACTCTGAGCGTAGGGAATGAGCCGCATATGACCAGGAGATTGGCCTCAATAATCCTTCAAATCACGTCAGTAAGGCACTCGTAATAGGGATTCAAGGTAGGATAGAAAAGGCCACTTACACCCAAAGACAACCTTCCGCCAAGACCCAGCTTTGGTCCGGGTTCGAAAGGACTGGAAGCAGAAGTACCAAACGGATGATGGAAGTGATGAGGGTGAGTGACCCAATTCCAAACATGGCAAGCAAGCCGACTTTCTGTCGAGTAGACATCTGAAGACCAACGATGGTCGGAACGGGAAGTACTATGAGCATCAGGTCGGTAACGCAACCCAAGGCCGCCTGGGTGATGTAAATTGGAGGTCGGCTGATGCAGCTGGCGTCTTCAGCGAGTCGTACATCCCAAGCAGCGGAAATGGGCTTGCAAGCAAAGAGTACGCTGAACCAAATTCCAATCAAACTAGCCACACATACGAAGCCAGTGAAGTAAACCGAGTATTGATACCATGTTGATGGGGAGAGGCGAGAGTAGAAGAAGCACATCGTCAGCTTGGATAGAATCGTGGTCGGGATGTATGTGAGTGTTGTCACCGTGGCGAACTTCAAAATCTTGTCAGCTTTCTTCGTTGACGTGATGGCTGAATAAGTCGCACACACCAGAGACGATAATGTGCTGTTGTCTAACGTCATCTCCCATGCATGAACTCCAAGGAGGTCATGGGCGTAGGCATAAAGCAGGCAGGCCTGAGCCGCTATTGAAAATATCTGAAGAGCTAGCTGTTAGCTCTGTTGAAGGTTTGTTGCCGCTTGATGGTGTGTGTATATCATACCCAGGCGAAGAAAATCAGATCTATAAGACAATCAAGGTCAATTCAGACCACTTCCCAATGTATCTTGCGATTTGATCAACGTACAGTCGTCTATCAGGAACTTCCGCAACAACACCGCGTTGGTGTACATGCGCTGACCTAGAAATGCGGTGGCAATGGCGAATTCGAGACCAAAGATCCAATATGCATTTTTGGCTTCCGCGGCTTTGTGTGGGTTGTCGAAGTCGACATGGTAGCCTGCGGGCGGCTCTAATAAAACCTCGACGCCATTGACAATGGGGAACGGCATGGCGAGGAATCTAGCGAACGGACGACGGTCCAAACGAACGAGGGCGTGAATCAGTGAACCGGCCGATGCTAAAAGCGACAAAACGGGGCGCCGATGCTTTTCAAGTCTGGATGACAGATCGGGTTCGAGCTAGTAACCGCGTTTACGGCGAAAAGGGAGGAAATAGCAATACCCACGGCCGAAACTCCTGGCAGGAATCGGGGAGACCACGTTCTCTGATAACGGCCTGGCAAGATCGCCGGGCGGTAGTTCCGTAACTGGTCAGTCTCAGGCAAGAGGACGGACCGCGAAGATAAGGCGGGGACTCGGCAGAGCCGTTGGAGCTGGACTAGGGTTATAAACCTTGACTACGAGACGGACAGCGCAGTGGACAGCCCGTTGTTGTCAAGTCGGCGGATTTCGCGGGTAAGTCTGTCCAGCACCACAACCCCTGAGGGTGATGATACGTGGGGCGAGATAGACAACGGTTCCGCTGCACTCGACGTTGTATGCCCAACTACCGACGTAACCCTAATCGTTGCGGATATAACTTATCCTGCAAGGGATCAACATCTAAAATGGAATCGAGTCCAGTTTGTAAGCATCGAAGCTAAAGTAATCATCATTCAGCGGCGATACTCCTCGATTAGTAGGTGAGGCCTTACTCAATTGTGCGGTCCACAAGCTCAGCAAGGATAGCCCCGGTAGATCTTTGCTATTTACTGAACCCTGACGACCCGCACGGACACGGGAAGGGACGGCTTCTCTCAAACTCTATTAGATTGTTTTGCCATCTGGTCCTCAGCCAATAGCTGCGAATATATACAGTAGATATCCATGTACATTAGTAGAGGCACGCTATATACCTGTCGCAGACAGCATCGCATGAAGTAAACAGCGTCGTATGGCTTGCCTCCCCAACCCCCACAGCCCCGGTTCTTTTTGGGAAATGGGTATTAAGATTTAACTCACCCCTCAGATTCCTTCCGTTTGTTGCGGTTGCGGAATGCATGCAAGGTCCGAGTAAGCCCTTGCAGTACCGGCACCGCCGAGGCCGCGAACAAGTAAAGATCGCCCTAGGCATTTCACAGCCAAGGAACTGACCCTGTTACATTGTCTTTCTGCACACCATCCAAGACGTTGAACAGGACCTTGTCGTTTCACTTTGACGTAGCCACAATATATGCTTCGACACAGCCGTTGGGGCCCAGGCGCAGCACGCACGAGTCGTACTTCTCCATCTCCTCGCAGTTGAAGCCATAGTACATCGTCCAGTCGGAGGCTGCAGAGGAAGGGGCTATCATCCTGACTACCTTGACCCCTATCGCCGATTGCCACTTCGCCATCCGCAGCCGAGGTCACACTGTCTGGCCGGTCAACAACAGTAAACGCACTTTATTGTATCGCACTAACGAGGGCATATCCCTAATAGTTCGCAGTCAACGATGGTGTTTCAATTGACATGGGTGAAGAATAACCTTTTGACATCAAACAGACCCCGTGCTCACCTCAGCTATTTGCAGGGCTCATGAACAAAACTACCTATGTCCCCGACACCATCAACGCCAATGCCAAGGAGAACAGCGATCTGTTCAAGGCTCTCAAGGGTGGCTCTGCGAACTTCGGCATCGTGACTCGCTTCGACATGCAAGCCTTCGACGCTCCTCTACTCTGGGGAGGGCTCGTGACCTACGATAAAGACACCACCGAAGAGCATATCAACGCCTACCACGACTGGACAGATGTCATCGAGAACGATGTGGACGGCTCTACCATTCCCTTCTGGACGTACAGTCCCACGACAAAGGACACTTCCATCTTGGTTGCTTACGAGGATACGACGGGCGCCGTGTTAGCACCGGCTTTTGATCAGTTCATGCGAATCTCTACTACAACATCCTCAATTCGCAAGGACACACATCGGAGCTTGGCCCTCTTATTGTCAAGCGACTTGTAATAACCGTTCATGATGTGCTCACCTCTGCGTTGTGTTCGCCCCTGTCTTAGACAGGAACTATATATCGACGTGCAGCTCCCGGATGAAGATTGAGCCGAACAGTCAGGGGTCTCCAGAGGGGCTCGGATGGTACTCTGCTTTCCTGAACGGTTTCTAATCACATGGATTTGTGCAGGGATATTTTTGCATATCATCTTGTGAGCTTTGCCGGCAATCCAGAAAGCAACGAGTTACGAAAGTAAGGGCTTGGTTGTTGAACCTAAGTAACGACTTGACTTGAGACCGACGGTGCCGACTGCGCTGCGTTTACTTCTCGGCTTGCTCATGTACGGCTGGGCAGCCCCGGGGTATCTGCATTGGACTATTCTCATGATCGATACGGGAATTATGGGCTTTGGCATAATTGGGATCGTCATAATTCCCAGACATACCTTGCCGACAACTCCACCTTGCACGCGGCTTCGATGGCTTCCGCAGACGCCGTTCTGCACAGTTTACTTGGTGTGATACGTCCTACGTGCCGCCTGAAGCTGACACCTGTGCCGTAGCTTCTACGTTCTTTTTGGTAGGAGGACGCTTTCTAGTACATTTGTAGTAGCATAGTGAGACAACTCGCGCATCAGAGATTGCGTATCAATAGATTACCCAAGAAACAAAGTTTACGATGAGTCGACACTAGCTAATAACTACCATTAGGCGCAGTCTGATGTGGTTGTACGGCAACGGCACCATAGGGCCAGCCGCCACTGACAAAAGGCAGCTCCCCATAACTATGGCGAGTTGAGGTGAACAACTCCTTCACTTTCTCGTTCATGATCAGCACAAAACTCACACCGCACCTATGGATTATTTTATGAAATCCTCTCGTAGTTGGAGCTCGGCTACATTCAATCGTCGTGTCAGGCCCACCACCCAGAGTACCCAGCTCACAGCCCTTGGACCGCAAAGACAATCCATCCCAGAAATAAGTTGACGACTGGCAGCCAGTACGGTAATCTAGCTTTCTTTTGGCTCCACCATCCCGCGGTGGTGAGGAAGGAGCTTAATAACAATGTGACGAAGCTCTGTCGAGTGTGTGGTAGAGTGAGAAGCACGGCTTCCCCAAGCATCAACGTGCCGATGACTCCCACGTGCCACCTAACATCGACATGATGAGTGAACGGAATGACCGCGTCAAGATGAGGTCCTGTCTGGAGTGATTTGCGCTGGATTCGGGTATAGAGCGACTTGAAGGGCCACGGGAACAAGCGAGGCCAGCCACCCAGAATATACTCGAGAACCAGGACGGTTCGCGGTATAGCACGAAGAATCTCGGCAGGATGCGTATTGAGGATTTTCATTTTCATAAAACAAACTCAGCCTTTGTGTTTGTAGTTGGGGAAGTGTTCGACGTTGCCGCAGAATTTATAGTTTTGAGTATGAGACATCAATTAGTCTATGACGACGACTGTCCTTGTCTGAACTTGTGATCAAACCCCTGTAGATTCATTAGCCATGTACAAGCCACAGGCATCAAATCTCAAATCTCTCAACATCTTATCAAGAGTATCACTTAATGTTGAGCAGACTTACTCAACATTAAGTGATACTGAATTTAACCCATGAACTGTGTCTCCTTTTTAAAGCTCTCAAAGGGCCGTGGTAAAAGATACCTTTCGAAGGGTGGCTGAGACCTAATGTTGATCTTGCAATAACGAAATGGCATAGGAGCTAGTCTACAAACATACCGGGAGTCCAAGGGGCAGTTATCTCTATTTTTTAATTTATGAGTGATCGTTCTGATCGTTGTTTAATTACAAATTCTTAATTAGTAAGAACGTCGAGTACCAACCTCCGGGAACACGTCCATACCTCCAATTTCACACCTCGTTATCACCAGTCTTTTCCGACTCCTTCGTCCTCGCCTGTCTCAGTTTTGCCTTCAACAGGCTTGCTCCGGCTGACGTTGCCCTGAATCCAAATGTCCACCGCTTGATGCGAGCTCCGTAGATTAAGAAGTATACCAAAAACCAGTTCACCAAGGCGAACACGATCAAATATCCAAGGCATGGCCACTTATCACCCGCAAACACGTTGAGAGCCTCCATATACTCAGTTCCGTCTCGGTACGGACAGTATCCGCAGTTGGATGTCGCGTTCTTGTCCTGGAGATAGCCGGCCTTGGCGACATTGTCAACGAAGGAGCCCGCGTACTCGCCACAGGTGGAGCCAGGTGGGGGATCGAAGCGTGCAAATTCAGCGTCGCTGCAATTGACCGAGATTAGGGGCAAGGTCGCGGAGAGGACGCCTCTGCTGAACCAGGTCGATGGGTTGACGTAATACATCCAGTACTTCCAAAACTCTGGCAGCGTCTCGTAGGGAATGAAGACACCGTTGAGAAGGGCGATCATACAGAAAAAGAACGGTAGAATCTGAAATGGATCTGAGTTAGCATCCTCAAAAGAAATGGCGTGCGAATGCTCGAAGATAGACTTACGTTTGAAATCGACTCGTACGACGGCCCGAAAGCAGCGATCCACTGGCCCCAGCTGGCCATGAAGAGCGACCAAGTGATCATCATCAGGTAGACGTGTCCTGATACAGAGGCCGTTGCAGGGAAACCCACTGGGAAGTACCACAATAGCCAGTAGAGCGTACCAGACACGATGGACATTGGGATTTCGGTGACAACGTTGGCCGTGCAAAAGGCAACCCAGCCATAAGTGCAACTCGGCAGTTCGCGGTCCTCCCACAGCTCTCGATTGCGGAAGAAGGTGACAACGACGCTGTTGACGACTGCAGGCGGCAGGAAGAAAGCGTAGATGATATTGGTAAACATGCGGTTCTGCAGAGAAGCAATGTCGTTCCCAAGGTTCCAGAAGGTCTAGGTGTTGTTAGTGGTAATCCTGGAACTTGAGGATGGGGCGGTGGACTTACAAAGCCGCTGACGATACCCATACTGACGTGGATAAAAAGGCGACCGTAAACATAGTGCGGCTCGCGCCATTGCTTGAGGAACGTTCTCTTGGTGAGCAACATGGACTGGTAGTAAGTGGATGCGGCGAACTTGGTGGGCTTCTTGTCGGAGCTGTTGGTGGCCTGTTCGGCCGTGATCTGGTCAATCTCATCGTCCACTGCCTTCGCCTCGTCGCTCTTTCGCCACTCTTCGTTCCAGTCAACGGTATTGCCTTCATCGTTGATGCTAGGTCGTGACGCCGTCTCCAGAATGAACTCGGCGACATTGTGATTCGGCGGACAGTGGAACCCGCGAGCAGCGAAGTAGTTGGTGACAACGGAGCCATTGTTTCCGACGGGGCCAAAGTAGAAGGTCTTGCCGCCTCGGTTGAGCGCGAGGATCATGTCAAACTGCTCGATCAGGTCGGATGACGGCTGATGGATAGTGCAAACGATGGCTTGGCCGGCGTCGCAAAGTTTGCGTAGGAACCGGACAATTGAATATGCTGACTGGCTATCGAGGCCGGAGGTTGGCTCATCGAGGAAAAGGAGGAGGGACGGCTTCGCAGCTTCAAGGAGTTAGCAGATGATCAAAAGTCGAATAGTAAAGATGCGACTTACCCAGTTCAACACCAATGGTAACTCGCTTGCGCTGTTCAACTGTCAACGAGGACACGAGGGCATGCTCCAAGTCGTTCAGCTCAAGCAGATGCATGATTCGGTCAACGTAGGCAATCTTCTCGTCTCGAGGAACGTGGCTCTCCTGCCGCAACAGCGCCGAGAATTCCAAGGCCTCGCGGATCGTGGAAGAGCCTTCGTGAATGTCCCGCTGCTCGCAAAAGCCAGTGCCTCGCTGAAACTCTTCTCCGAGCCCAAGCCCGTTGACAAGCATGTCGCCAGACACCACGCCAACCTTTTGCCTTTGAGCAAGCGTGTTCAGCAGCGTTGTCTTTCCGGCGCCCGAGCTTCCCATGAGTGCCACCATTTTTCCAGGTTTGGCATAGCCAGAGACGTTATTCAGGAGTTGCAGTTGGCCGGTTCCATATGGGACTGTGTAGTTGATGTTCTTGAACGTGAAGACACTGGTGCCATCGCCGATCTTTTCGAACACCTCGTCGTCGGCGTCGACTTGTTCCTCGCGGGCCTTCTTTTCTGAAGGCGGCTTCGCGAAGATGGTTGACTGGGCACTTGAGTCGGTAAATCTGATCTTTTCGACGGCCCAAATGTTGATGGCGAGAAAGAAAAAGGTGAAGCCGATGATGATGCCAAAATTGCGCCAGAGGTTTGCTCGCAGGCTTTCATGAGTCAGTTGAGTGCAAGAAATATCAACAAGAGCCTTGACTTACAATGCAAACGATATCTTGAGATAAGAGAGCCCATCTACTTGGGTGCTGCCGGCGCCGCCTCCCGGTAGACTACAGCCCTGGTAGTCGCTATTCACGCCAGGCCCTCGAGGGACCAGATTGGCTTCGCTGCAAGCCATTTTCAAGCCGTTGAACTCGTTTAGTTGCAGCGATTCGAATCCAAAGGCGATGGGGTTGATGTATGTGAACCAACCGAACCACGGCACATCACTCAGCAGCGTGTTGCGAGGTATGACGTATCCAGTGAATATGAACATGATATTCATGACTAAAGTACAATGTTAGATTGTCGTTCAAGTTGGATAGGGGTGCCGGTCGCGGGACACTTACACACGCCGACG
Organism: Neonectria neomacrospora; assembly: GCA_917563905.1. Lineage (NCBI taxonomy): Eukaryota > Fungi > Ascomycota > Sordariomycetes > Hypocreales > Nectriaceae > Neonectria > Neonectria neomacrospora. The sequence goes on from OU830643.1 coordinate 93,795, forward strand.
AAGCGAATGGCATCATCTACCGTACTCGAAAACGCAGCAAACATGCGGAACATGGCTGTGAGCGATAGGGACACGACGTAAACAAACAGCATGAAGATGAAGAACTTGCTGGCTTCAACGTCAAAGCGCGCCAGGAAATAAAACGGGATGGACAGGCACACGACCATGGTCAGCATGACGGGCAGGTCAAGTATGGCCCTTGCCAGCACAACAGCAGAAGGACGGTAGAAGGCGAAGGCCCTTTGCCTCTCCATCGTCGTCCTACCCGTGATGGCCGGCATTAACTCGGCGAATTGCAGCCACCCGATGAATGCGATGGCAAAGAAGGCCATGCTGGATTTGGAGAAGGCAGAAGAGGTTGCGTCGGGGTCGATCTCGTTGAAGAGAGACCCGACAATCAGGGAGATGCTGACGATGATGAAGATCTTGGTGTAGAAGGAGCTTCGCTCGTGGTAGAAGAGCCAGATCTGTCGGTGCAGGCAGGCCATGACCTGGCGAGGGTAGGAAATGGTAAACGAAGAGGACTCGGTGACGTGTCTGGACTTGGACTGTTGGATGGTGGCCTCGAAGGTCCTGTGCTTCTCGTTGTCGACGGTCTGGTCATCACGCTCCGACTCTTCGACGGAGGCGAGGAGGCGTTGATAGTGCGGGCTGGCGCGGAACACTTGCTCGAGTTCGGCGGGAGTCTTGGGAGCCGTGTCTTCTCGGCCGGGCTGGAAGTGTCGTGCGTTCTTGTCCGCAATCGAGGTCAGGAAGTCTGCTGTCGTCCTGTTGCTTGTCAACTCCAACCGTCCCCACGCACGACAACGCTGCACTCACTGTCTAGGAGGGCACCAGTAGCCCAGATCCTGGAAGTACTTCTTCGCCTCGGTGGCCGGGCCCTGGAAAAGCATGCGTCCTTCGTCGATGACGAGAACCTTGTCCATCAGCTCGTAGATGGACTCGCCCGCCTGGTAGAGCGTCACCAGCGTCGTCCTCTCGCTAACGTCGGTAAAGACACGGAGCGCCTTGCCAAAGCTCAGTGCCGTGCTGGCGTCAAGGCCACGGGTGGAATTGTCCCAGCAGACGACCGACGCTCTCGTGGAGAGGGTCTCTGCCAAGCTGACTCGCTTGCGTTCTCCGCCAGAGACTCCGCGGACATGTTCATCGCCCACGAGTGTCTGCCGCGTGTGTTCAATGCCGAACATCTGCAAGAAGGCGTCTAGGACCACGGGAATCGTCGACTGGTCCTTCTTGCGCGTCTTGTTCCTCAGAGCAAACCACAGCGTCTGCCAGACCGTGAGAGACGGGAAATGCCGATCATCCTCCTCACAATAGACAACTTCACCTCTGAACCGCTTCGCTTGTTCCTGGGCCGAGATGGCGCCATAATAGACGTCGCCCTCGACGTTGGCGTATTCGTCGCGGTGGTTGGCGATTGTCTTGAGAAAGGTCGAGCAGCCAGACCCCGGTCTGCCGAGCACGAGCAAGATCTCACCGTGCTGGACGGTGCCGGTGAAATCACGGATGAGCTCAACAGTCGGTCCATTGTTGGATCTCAACACAGGGATCTTGCTGCGGATGAAGCTCCACAGGTCAGGCCCGAAGGTGTTGAGGATGGCTCGTGGCAGCGTCTTGACAGCCGCCGTGGACGATTCAGCTCCCCTTACGGTGAGGTTCTTGAACGACACGCCGAGTCTCTTGGTCGGCCCGCCAGCGGGTGTCCTGGCGTCCATGACGCCTTTTCGAAGGAAATCGGGCAGGTTGAACTCGCCGTCATCGAGACTGGGGCAGCGTGTGGAGTCGCTCTCGGCATCGCGGCGGGGAGGCTCGTGCTTGGGGTGTGAGCGGCGTGATATCGTCGTCAATTGCAGGCCGAGATCGTGGAACTCCTCCATGGCGGCGGATACTGAAATGTCGCCCTGGGGGTTCTCGCCCCAGAGGCCATCGCCGTGCTTGTCGGCCGCGTTGGCCATTGCGAGGGGAGACGTTGGGAAATCCAACACCCTGTGTTTCTTCTTACTGGAGATTTTGGCGTCGACAGTGCCAGACCTCGAAGCCCAGGTAATGGCGCTCGGTGCAAAGATGAGAGACCAGACTCAGGAAGTTAGACCGCCGGGATTGGCACCTTAAATCGCCTGCGACGGAAGCACGATGGAAGCAACCCGATTACAAATGGATCCAGTTCCTCGACTTGAATAAGCAACAGTGGGTACGAAGTACTAATGTAAGGGGGGGCAACAACGTAATAAGTAGCTCGTCAGGCCGTCAAGTCAACTCCGAAACTCCAGGACTCCAAGTAGATATGGAGGCCACCAGGAATTGCGCAGGTTCTTATCTTCCCCCTCTGAGTCTGGTGTGTGTGCCTAAGCTAGACCCGCATCTTAATTACGTCCATGTCCGGCTGCCGAGCTGCAGGCTGCTGAATGCCAATGAGCTCGACGATTCGACAGAGCTTACATGTCAACGTCGTACTGACTCGGGGTCTCTTTTGTCTCTCGAAAACTCTTCTAGCTGGGGGGGAGAGCTCTCCCAAAGATAGTAAGAGCAACTAGGCCTAGTTCCCAACAAGATTCCCCGATCTACAAAGCCGACTCCAGATTGGGGTGCCGGTCTCTCGCTTCGCTCCACTCTGCGGCAGCGGGGGAAGGACGCCATCGATGTAAGTCAAAGACGGCAGTTTTCCGGCGAGCTGAAGCGGAAGTAAGTTGCTAAACTCCGGTTAATCCCCAGGTCACAGATGACGCACTCGGCGAGGGCGGCTCTATTCTCCTAGATGCCCTTTTCAGGGACCAAAATGATGAAAGACTCTGCCTCTGGCTGCGTATTGCGGCATCAAGTTCCGTTTCAAGCGGTGTGAAGACACGGCAACGAACAGCAGCGCACGGCAATGGCTAGCACTTGAGTGTTCTTGATAGCCTTTTGCTTGACCGCCAGCCACGTCCAAGCGGTGTTCTAGCGTTGCTGCAGGGTGCAGGGTGTCATTGCAGAGCCCAAGATTGCCTTATCCAGATTACATGCTGAGCATCTGTCTCACCCAGCGAGACGTCTGCGATGAGTCATACTTGCTCATATCTGATTTGTAATGTGCAATTATTAATTTTGCAGACGGGGGCTAATCCGAGCAGCACGTGGGTGCACGAGCTGGTCTAACGTTATCACGGTGCACAAATCACGAATACATCTCGGTCGTAAGGAACAGGAACACTACCCCATAGGTCCCAGAGGAGAAGCCGGCTTCCTACTACATCTTCTACGGCTTTTGGTATCCACGAGCTTGCGCGAATTGGGGGTGACGCCTCCGTCATCTCGGTTTCATCTGATCTCAAGATCGGAGCAACAGCCGACTCGGATCTCTTTATTGACTCCCGATTGGCCATCTTAGGCCATCCCCGCATGGCACATCGCTGGGCACTCCGAAGACACCCCACAGGACCTCCCCAGATTCTAGTCCAAATCCGTCGTGTGGATTAACTATACTCCTGGATCACGGCAGAGGTGGAAAGGACCGTTCCTTGAGTCGCTAATGAAAGATACCGAGTAAAAAATATGTAACAAAACTCTGACCAGAAGGGTAAAATCACGAATGATGTATTGTTCATCCTTTGCAAGGCCTCCAACTACTGGTTTCTAGACTGGCTAGCCAAAATAGATACATGGCATTAATGCCCAACCGTGCCCTGACCCTTTGCAGAATTTCGGTCACCAACGGGCTTGGCGGTATTGATAATCTCCCGCATCGCCTTCTTCTCCTCCTCCGTGAGCTGAATGTCCCTGGAAGCAAAGTTCTCCTCGAGACGGTGGGGCTTCGTTGTGCCTGGAATGGCGATCATGCCTTGTGCCGCAACCCACGCAAGTGCAATCTGGGACAGGGTGCAGCCTTTACGGCCAGCAAGCTTCTTGATCTCGTCCACGATGGCTCGGTTCTTGTAGAAGTTCTCTCCCTGGAACTTGGGGACTGCGCGCCGGAATGTTAGCATGTGGCACTCGCTCGCGGTTGCAATGCAGATAAGAACCTACTTATGCGTCGGAAATCGTCTGGTGCGAAATCTTCAGGAGTCTTGAATGTGAAGTCATCGACGAGCCAACCGCGGCCCAACGGGCTGTAGGCAACGAAGGCGATGCCCAGCTCCTTGGCCGTGTCAATCAAGCCGTCCGTCTCATGGATAGTCTCAAATGCAGAGTACTCTGCTTGCACAGCATCAATCTTGGCAACTATCACATATAAGCAAGGACTTCAAGAATGGGGCGTACGTGCAACTTACTGGAGTTGGCCTTTCGCAGTGTCTTTGCTGAGCACTCTGAAAGACCGATGTACTTGGTCTTTCCAGCCTTGCGGATCTCATCAAGGGCTGGGATTGATTCCTCGAGCGGCGTGTCTATGTACGATATTAGTAGAGATCGTCATTATCAATGTCGCTGACGTACTGGGATCAACTCTGTGGAGATAGTAAAGATCCGGTGCAAAACCAAGCCTCTCAATAGTGCCGTCGATATATTTCTTGATGTGAGCAGCCGAGTTGGTAACTTCTCCGTTTCCGAAGACGTCGAAGCCGCATTTAGAAGCAACTAGTGAACACTCGTATCAGTAGAGTATTCTCGGCAGCGAAGATTTGTGAAACCTACGGAAGATCTTGTCGCGGACGTTGTGCTTCCTGATAAAGTCTCCCAAAAGCTTCTCATTGACACCAGCCTGGTAAACGACCTGGCCCTGATGTCAGCACCCTAACTTGTCTTCCATCGAGACCGTTCACATACTGCAGTGTCCCAGAAAGTGCATCCAAGCTCGATGGCCTTGAGGAGCACCGGCTCAGCCTGCTCTAGGGTGAGGTTACTTCCCAAGCCAAAGCTGATGCCCATGGCGCCGAAGCCAGGCGAAGCGACTTGAATGTCGGCGAAGGGAAGTGTTTGGGCCATTTTTACTTTTGGTGGAAGATTCTTTCGGTGTTGGTGTTAAATGTTGTTGTACGGGAGGGGTTTAGTTGTTATGAACACAGCCAAGGTCGGGCGCGAGTAACTTAGATATAGGAATTTGCGTACGCCGTCGGACGAGACGGATGAGGTGATGGTGTCGTATTTAAAGTGGAGGGCGTACAAGACAAAATCCGAGATTCTACCAGAGAGATCACGTCTTTACTCGTAGACTGTCCAATGAGGCCCTGGAGATAAGTTCTTAACTCCATAATAATGGCGCCCCCGCACGAGTTTATGCCTCGCATGCCGGATATAAGTCCGCTTGAGAATCCTTATCGATATCTGAGTCATTTGTCGCACAGCTTGGTTTGTTGGCTGACTGACAGCAAATTATAGGCTAAAACTTGAAGTTCCCTATTACATCAATTTTCCCTTTGAAGCCGCTGGAACCCGGTCCCTGAGCAAACGCACACGCGAACAGCGTAGCCGTTCAACGCTTAATCCCTAAATTACAAAAGCAACAAGGTGCAGAGAGCGACAGCAGTAAAGCAAGGAATGCTGCAGACATGGTAGCTATGAGAACGGGGATTGCAGTTAGCTCAGTACCGCAAATGATCATCTTGCAGGGCCACACATCGTTGTCTGGCTTGTCCCTAGAAGGCGGGGGTGCGAAGGCGACGGCGACACTGTCACCTCCAGGCAAGAGAGTGGGTGGCGCGATAGTAGAACGTTGGCCTTCTCGACGATGACGAAGGAGGAGAAGTAAGAAACGAAGGCCTGCCTTGAGTATAGCGTAGTAGGAAGCGGTGGGTACTGGAACAAACCACGGGCAGGCACCTCTGTGGTACGTGATTGGCATCGACCGGGAACCTTCAGGGAGCCTTGTGAGGTGCCAGTCGGTGCCAATGGGGCTCCAAGGTTCCAGAGAGGTACCTAAAGGTGCCACGATTTCCCAAACAGCAAGCCTGAGTTACCTAGCTTAGATTGACGAGGGAAGATTTCCAAGCTCTAATGCCTGCACAGTGGCTCAGTGGTCTCCCGTAATGCTTACGCCTATACTCTTGTAATTGTGACTGTTCAAGTTGGAGTGTAAAATGACTGTAAAATGACACCTTATTGATATTGGAAACGGGTTAAAACTCGCTTCAGCAGTGGGGGTAACCTGTTGGCTTTTGGTACCCTCCTTAACACGGGCTAGCTAGAACCCAGACCCCCGACCTACTTACCTGCCTGACTTCGTCCTTGCCAGACATTAGGTTAGCTTTGTGGTTGCCTTGTAAGTAGTCTAGATTCTTGGTCTAATTGCATGACTTTAAGTTCTTCTGGTGCCTTGTTGATTCTGTCTGTCTGCCCGTCCGTCGCCGCCGCGCTGTCCGACTGACTGTCTGTTCCGGTCTACCTTCGGAGGACCAGCCGATCGACACCCCTTTCATCCCGACCAAACGTCTGTTCCGGTCTACCTTCGGGTGGCTGAATCTTGTTCGTTTTCTCCCGCGGCTGGGTACCCAGTGACCATCAATACTTTGGTCAAGGTTAAGTTAGTCCTTCCACTTCTTCTTCCGTTTAGCTGTCCGCTCCATCTACCACAAGTTCGAAAAGAATACAGTTTTCTTCCACAATTTAAGCATTTCAAAGACTTAATACTTTTAAATTTACCTAAAATCTAGCTTTCCTACCTCTTTAATAGAAAAGCTAGTATTTTTAGGCCATAAAGCCTTTATTATTAGATTTAACTCTTAGACCAGGAAGTACTTTAGTTATTAATAAAATAGGCCCTAAAGGATTATAAGAGCTATCAGCTAAACTAGCTATCTCCAGGGGCAGAACCCTGCATAGAAGGAGTCTAAAAGGAGAAGCAGCTCATGGCCGTGACACGCCAGTTAGAGGATAGTAAAACTAGAAACCTCTAGACTAACTCAACATCAAAGCCACACTCTTTAATATCCTCCAGCAGCCAGTCAATAGGAGTGGCATATGTCACATCACTAACCCCAAACCGTCCATCTTCAATGCCTGATGTTGACATCCCACCAATACGACTTTTTCCATCCCATATACACGATCCAGAGTCACCGCCATCAGAGAATATTGTTCTGAATGAAGACCCTCGTCCCCTGATACCTAGGATGCACCATTCCTCTGAAATATATTCAGAGCTTAATGAAGGGTGTCGTACTAGGGATATTGCACTGTTAGATAGCCCGATGGTTAGACCCGTTGTGGCACCTTGTTTGGCAACGAGTATTGTAGGATCATCAGCCTTGGTTGATGTATCTGGGTGCCTTATCTCATGCTCTGGGATTGTGTACTGGAGTCGGAGAGTGGAAGACACTGTGTTAAAGAGCACTCGCATCTCCTCGACGACGGGTTCAGGCATCTCGTAGTCGGCAACAGAAACGATATTGCGTGCCGTGTCTCCAAACCTAACTCGATTTTGCAGTAAATCCAGAGAGGACTGGTGTTTTCCTGGGTGCAGCTCTATAAGTGCCCAATCTCTTAGTCGTTCCGTACCCGATTCAGCGCGGCGGGTGCTCAGCTTGGGCGAGAAAACCACGTGGCCGAAGATTCGTGATGCTGGATCATCGAGATGATCCAAGTCCCGCTGTAGGTCCTTGAGAGCCGTCAAACTCGCTACTTCTTGAGCGATCTGGAAGTCTTTCACGAACTGGGGCTGTGTTCCAGATTGGATCAACCTGTTAACTTGAGCCTCCAGCGTCACCTTATGACGGATATCGTAGGCAACCTCGGCCTTCATTTCTTGTAAGGCCACATCGCTAGGTTGCACCATAGTTATGCGAGGCCCAAGGTCTTGGTGTTGGTAGTCGACGTTGGGTCCCGATGCTGAAAGAACAACATGGCGGCAAGTCAAGGCCAACACCTTTCCAGTATCCTTCTGACGTAGGTAGAGACACTTCGTCCCTGAGAGATAGGGGGCATCAAAGGAGGCAATCGACATACCAATGGACTCGGATATGCTTGCTGGGCCCATAGGTAGTTGATCCGGCGACAAAGAAAGCAGTGGCGGGGCAGTTGACGGTGCTGTAAGGGGAGAAGCAAACCAAGAGACTCGAGCTTCCTTCATCTCACAGTGAATGTCGTCAATTCCATGTTGTCGTAGAATGTTCCGACAGCGCATCACAATGGGATGGCCTTGCACCCATGGTGTAGAATCTGGCTTCACCGAAATCAAGAACGTAATCGGCTGCTCGAACTTCTCTTCGGAATATACGTGCTCCTGGAATCCAATTCGCAGAACATCGATTGCAGTCCATTCGATAGTCTCGAGAGCCTGGAGGATGGTCCGTCGAAGGGACCCTGTCGAGTCATTCCATAGGTCGACAATGGCATGTCTTCCAACAGGCCCGAGACTTTTGCCAATGCCCCAACCGCTTGCCCACTTCCGCTCCCATGGGCTCGAGCTCGATCGGGCTACTAACTTTGGGGGTATGCGCAGGCCAGAGTAGTAGTGTTCTCGTTCCTGGACGCTGGGCTGAGATGGAACAGTATGTTCCTCCATGGCGGACGTATAAGAGTGGTATTTGGCGGGGATACTTTTTTTCTTGATGTGTCGAGATTTTCCGAGGCGTGCCGCGTTGAATGCAGTGGAGAGATAGTGTTGCAGGGCGGCCGGAGTCGGGCGTGATGTGCTGTTTATATACTAAAACTTGGCCATTAGTTCAAAGTTCTCATATGTGGGGGTGGTACCGCAAGGGTTCCAGGAATGTGGAAGGACTAACCGTTGTGTTGCTCAACAAAGGGTAATTAAAATCATAATGTGTTTAACTCATTAGACTTTAAAACCCCCTAAACCCTGATAGCTAAATGTATTTTTATCTAATACCCTAAACCCTCCAAATAATTTATTCTTAATTTTCTTTCTTTAGCTTAAAAAGAATACTTTTAAGCCTCTCTTAATAGCTTTAGTATTTGTAACTTATTCTGATAGATTTCTTTCATATTAAGATTATCTAAGCTAAAAGTCTTAGGATTCTTTTGCAAAAGAGTCTATATAGGATCTTTCAATCCTAACTGTGATTCCTACTGTGGTTCACCATTAGTCTCCCGGTCCCTGACGGTGGTGAGGTGCCTAGATTACTGATTACCAGCCTTATTATACGCTCGCCAAGTGATCTGAAGGATTCATGCAAAACACAACCATATTGTAAATTAACTGCCATGAAAAGACTGTATTATTCTTGTTTAGCCCCCCCTGTAGCCGTGTGTTACAGCTGATCCCTTGATAGATCTCATTGTGGTTTGGTCTCCTTCTTAGTCTTGAAGCACCAGGTGCTCGGAACGTCACATCTACTTGTTCGATGCTAATGAGGTCGGGAAGCATTAATAACACGCTCCGCTTCATTTATTTTCCCCCCACATCTAGTGAGTAGAGGATATAGACTAGTAAAAGGGATGAAAGAGATAATGAGGAGCTACTCTAAGAAAGGCTTACCTTTCGGTTTCTCAACTAGTCAGTTCTTACGAAGAATTGTTCAAAAGGTTCACTAAGTATCAGCTAAGTTGGCAGAGAACTTGCCTATGTAAAGTGAGTTGCGTGGGTCTTGGATCTTTCAATCTTTCCTGGTAAGGGGTTAATCCTACGGTGGGTAATAACTTGTCACCTTTCGTTATCTAATTACGCAGGCGAGCATCTGAAAGGATCGATGGATTCAGGGAACCTGAACCTAGTCAACCACCAATAATAAATAAATAGGATTTGGGGGAACATGAAGACTCACAACTAGGAAAGAATCTTATTTCCTTGTATTATCATCTCCTACTTCGAATTAGATCCTTGTCCTGATGAATGCCCCGGTCCACTTGCAAGATTTCTGCCTTACTTGTTCCACCAAAGGCACTCTATAGGAAGAATTCCAAGCCGTGAACATGTTTTGTACGCAAGAAACGACTTGACTCTCGCAGGTATCTTGCACCTACGTAGGTGGAGTGGTAGAGTCAGTAATGTGAACAACTATAGAGGTTAGCGAAAGACACTCTTGCAAGGGGGCACTTCACTAGGCTTCGTCCCAGAACTGGGACACAGTCGCTCAGCCCCTTGCTCAGCCTACCTCAGCTCTAGATCCAGAATCATCAGCCCTCGCTCAGCTGCGGCTCAGCCTAAAGCGGCAAGAACTCAGCTCTGGGATTGGAAATGGACTTTGATGTGCTTGAGTTTTGTCTTCAGGTCATTTGGTATTACCGTACTATCTACCGATCGGATCTTGATTTTGAAGCAGTGGGTTTTTTTCTCCCTCCCAGAGCTGGTGGGACGCTTAGCTTGGCGGAAAGGCACAAGACCTATCTTGATACATGTACTTTCTTGAACAGTCACATTCATCGTTCTCATGCACTATCTAGTAAGTTCATCAGTAATGGAGCCCTAATCTCAAGTTCACCATTCTTCAGTCTTACACTAGCCCCAAAGATAGGCAGAGACTAGACCGTTGTTGACTGCCCTTATGAGCCGGACAGAAATTGGGATAGAGGCAAGTTAAGCAAAGACATCAGATCTTCCAGCAACGATAATATGGCATCTTAGTAAGTAGATCCAATCTGTATACCTCAGGCGAGACATGATTCAACTGAAATTGCTTTATATCTACAGGAGATATAGCCCTACTCAATATCAACAGACAAATTTAGACCGAGTCCCTACCCTGTTTGATGATTCTCTTCCGTGCCTTTGCAGCTTCAACACTGGCCTTGCGCGGGTTCTTTGCTTCGAAAATAACGTCAAGCTCCTCCAACGTAGATCCCTTAGTCTCGACGAACAAGAAATACATAAAGGTCATCTCAAAAGTATCCCAAAACACGAAAAATACGTAAAACCAATAGCCAATCTCAAAAACATGTTAGCTTTGAGAAAATGCGGTTGGGGGGGCTTTTACTTACGTTCGAGAGAGCAATGGGTCCAACAAAGGTGTTGAGGAAGCCAGCCGCCCCGGCTGTCAGTTTGAAGGTGCCCATAGCCTTGGCTCGCATCTTGTTGCTCACTACTTCGGCAGGATAGATGGGCTGCATGGGCGTGAAGCCACAAGCAAAGATGGCACCAAACATGAAGATAAAGACAATGCTGACTGTAGATGCCGGTTGGTTGCCGTACTTTGTGTAACCAGCCGCGCAAGCCGCAACAATCGCCAGACAAATCGTCATGCCGGCAGTGGTAGTGATGAGCATCTTGCGGCGGCCGACAATATCGTGAAGACGAGCGCCGATCAGCGATGAGACCCATCCGACAACCGCATACACAATGTTGAGGATCAGCTTTGTGTTGGTGTCTGTGATGCCAATCCCACTGAGCATGATGGGTAGGTAGTAGGACACGATACTGAAAATATTGTCAGTCTTCGCCTGGCCGATAAGGATTGCAGCGACTTACTTGTTTCCACTGAATTGGCCAAACCAGGAAAATGCGATATTCAGCATCAATCTATAGCGGCTGGAGCGTGTCTCAAAAAGCACCCGGAGATCGAACAAGTCTTTCCAAGAGGCTGTATGCTCAACATCCACGGTAGCGAGCATCTCATTCATTTGGAGAGCCACGAGAGGGTGGTCAATGTCGCCATTCGCGTGATAAGTAGCGATTATAGCTCGAGCTTCCTCGTGTCGGTCCTTGGCAACAAGCCTACAGTCAATGATCGGTCAGCAACCAAGTAGGGTCTTCGGCTGTCCAGACACAAGACGGGTTCACTTACCATCGAGGAGATTCGGGGTAGAATTTGATAACTACGCAGACCAATCCTGGACAAACCATCTGAAGCCAAAGGGGGAGTCGCCAATCTAGGTCACCTCTGTGTTCCAGGTACTTGTGGCAGGCGTACACCGCCGAGGTAGCGAAAACGGAGCCCTTTGAGAGTGAGATGTGAGCAAAGAGGTATTTCAGACCGAGCTGGTATACGTACGACGTTGTAAAAGGTGTTGTACATTCCCGCGATGGTCCCACGATAGGCTGCTGGGACAAGCTCGACCAGGTAGAGTGGAGCAGCCGTGTGGGCACATGTCGCAAAGAAGGACAAGATAAACCTCCCGCCGATAAACATGGGTAGACTGGTCGACTGGGCTGTGACAATCGTACCGACGCATACTCCCAGACAGCCGAAGAAGATGTGCCACGTCCGTCCGTACCAGTCGGTCATCCAGATGAAAAGAGCGCCGCTCATTTGACCGACCTAGTGGTGCAATTAGTACTGTACGCAGTCTTTCAAGATTGATATTACCTGGAAAATAGCAAAGACGATTCCGGTGCTGGCATTGCCATTCTCTGGTAGGTTGAAGTAGGTGGTGTAGTTGGGAAGGGCATTGATGGATCCCATCAAGCTACTATCGAACCCTGGGCGTATGTCAGCGTGACTGCGATTTTGAGGTCATTGAGAGTCAGTGATTACCGTTCATGGTTGAGCACAGGAACACGGCTGCAGCAAGAAAATACAGCTTAATGTATCCTGGTCCTCGTGGATTTGGCTTGTGTTTGGCCATAATGTTGGCGTACGTCTCCATCGAGTTCTCCATGCTCTCCATATTCTCGACTTCCTTCAGGATGGAATCATCTTTTGCCTTGTCCATGGTGTAGGACTTGAGAGCTGGCGTCGCAGTCAATTGAGCCGTGTGTCGATTTGCCGCGAGAATTTCGATGCAGAAGCGAAGGGAATCGCCAATTGGCAAGTAGTTCACTCCGGCTTATCATAAAAACTGCGAATCATGATGAAAAGACGGCTTGGAAGTGGCATGGATGGGTTCTTATAACTCCACGTTTACTTGAAGATGGTTAGCTGGGGAGTGTAATGCAAACCCCGTGGGGACCAGGGGGGAAGGGGAACAGGGGGGCTCATGGGGTCATGGGGCCCCAACTTTCCCCAGGACTAGGCCGAAGACGTAATACGGAGATTTATATTTACGTGTCGGTAGCCGAGGCAAGCCTTGATCATGCTATGGATACACTAATGATCCAACCCTGCTGGCGCTTTACTCGATCGTACGGGTTGATGGGTCTTCACGAGTAGTACGGCGACCATTTGAGACGAGATGATACCACGTAGGAAGACGAACGCATGTACCATTGTATCTAAGAATTGAACTGACAGCAAAAGTTGCTTTGCTTCTACCCGCCAATTATATAAATCACGCTTATATCAATTGAGTTCTACAGCTTAGCCTTCAAGCTACTGTCTACTGCGTCCAAACCAGATGGCCCGTCGTAAAGCTGGGAATTCAAGGCGGCGGAATTGATCTGGTCAAAAGTCAATCAATCAATCGCCCGCTTCTAGTCTCGGTGGAAAAGTCTGTACTCACATGGCAGGGTTTCAGATCGCTGACACTACTAACACCAAGCAGCCTCATAGTCGTAACGGCCTCATCTGCAAGAACTAAAACACAAAGTCAGCAAGGTAAGTACGTGTGAAGAGAGTGAATGACCAACTCTGTAGAGATCGGTGAACGCCTTCCTTCCCACCAACTGCCAGGCCGTACAATGCCGCTCGGCCAAGCCCGACACCCTTCGCACCAAGAGCCAGCGCCTTGATGACATCTGAGCCCCTCTTGACGCCGCCATCCACCAGTATTTCCAGTTGATCAACAACCTGGGGGCAGAACTTTCTGATTTCCAACAAGACCTGTATGGGTGTGTTTGTCGTGTCCAGTGCCCTGCCGCCGTGGTTGGACAGAATGATGCCCTTGACGGCCGGGAACTTGGTTGCTGCGTACGCATCCTCGTGAGTTTGAATGCCCTTTAGGACAATCGGAAGGTCGGTATGAAGACACAGCCAGGCCAAAGTCTTGTGCCAGGTGAGCGCGGATTCGGTCCCCCAGACCTGTGGCGGCGCCCCTTCTGCGACTTCGGCAGCTTTGTAGCGCTCATCCGCTTCTCGCTTCCCTGGAAAGGGAGCATCGAGAGTCAGGACGATGAACTTGATCTGCGGGATAGCTTTGATCTGAGCCAAGGTCCTCTCTGTAGCCTTGGTATCCTTGAGAACGTAGAGCTGCCAGCCAAAGACTGCATCGGGTCCCGCACGTACGATATCCGCCACTGATATGGACGCGTTCTTGCTGATGATTTGCAGCGCGTTGAACTTGGAGCAAGCTGCTGCAATGCCAACTTCGCCCAAAGGATGCGCCAACTTGGCCATGGCCGCCGGGGCAATGAAGATTGGCAAGCCGAGTCGGTTGCCAAGTATAGTGGTTGACAGCGAACAATGAGTGCAGTCAACGAAGACCCTTGGCCGCAGTAGAATCGATTTGAAGATGGTGCCGTTGGCGACCTTTGTGATCTCATCATCTGTGCCGGATGCATAGTAGGCGAGAGCCTTGGGGCTAAGACGCTCCAACGCCAGGCGCTCCATTTCCGCGATGCTTAGTATCGTAGCCATTCGGGGAGTGGCAGTGGTCATTGACAGCGTGGGCTCCTTTTTGGGCCGCTGAACTAGGTCCAGCCGGCCCAAAAGCTGCCGAGGCGTCAGGTACTCGTCGAGAAGCTCAGCTGGATGGACTTCCTCGAAGGCATTCGTTGCGTCTGTGCCGGCATGTCGGAGGATGATGGCCTGTCCTCCTGGGTGACTGTCTAGAAACCCAGTGACCTAACGCACATTGTTCAGTGACTGGCCGCTGGAACACGTCTGTGTAGAGTCTCTGTAGTTGACAGACTTACATCGTAAACGTGGTCGTGGATTGCGATCCAGCAATCATCTTTGGTCCGGTGGTGTTGCACTGATGTGGTCAGAATCTAGACCAGCATGCTTAAAGCTCGATCACTTACACTCCGATAATGAGAATATCCGGTCTGCCATCGCGTTTCCGCTGTCGTCGCATTGACAACGGGCCTTTCTGTCTACGTGCCGCCCTCTCGTACCCTTTTGTTGGTTGGTGCTGAAGACCCAAAGAGGAGCCCAAGGTCGCGTCTCTAAGTTAGACTAGATTCCCCACATTCATTTCGGGCGCATGACAGAACAGGCACGGGGTTTTGCATCTCCGTGCCGCTTTGGGTACGATGTTAACATTATCCGTGGACCGATGGCCTGACACTTCCAACAAACCCCGGTAATTACTAACTAGGCTCAATGGGAAGTCCTTCTTCCACTTTGAATTGCCGTGTCGTTTCCGGCTTAGGGTGATAGTACCAAGGACAATACGGAACGAGACTTATTGACCCCAATGCCGGCCTCGATTGCAGCTCACGCCACGCCAACCCCAATCCCAATTTCCAAAGCAGCTGTATGCTGTGTTTCAACCAGAATGCAACTCTCTACACAAGAACTAAAGACCGGCTGGTCTATGAAGCAACATGATGACCAATTTCAACATACTTGGCTTCCTGTGAAGCAAGTTCCCAGCCAGGTCCACGTTGACCTTCTTGCCAACAACGAGTACGCCTCGGTCAGGGTTGAATTTCTGAGACACGAATGCTAACAGAACTACAGAATCCCTGATCCGTTTGTCGATGCCAACGAACTTGCGGTCCAGTGGATCGGTGAGAAGGATTGGGTCTACCGAGTCAAGTTCACTGCATCTCCTTCCCAGGACGTTAGATCGGACCTAGTATTCCTAGGACTTGATACGTTCGCCAATGTCATTCTCAACGGAAAGTCAATTCTGCAATCCGAGAATATGCATACTTCTTATCGAGTACATATCGATGAGCATCTACTCTCAGATCAAGAAAACGAACTCCAAATCGTATTCGAGTCTGCGCTTCGACGCGGTCGTGAGCTCGTCAGCCAACACCCAGAGCACACTTTTCACGTCCGCCAAACCGAGGAAAGCCGAATCCCCGTTCGAAAAGCCCAGTATAACTGGGGCTGGGACTGGGGTCCTATCTTGATGACAGCAGGGCCTTGGCGTCCAGTCTTCCTTGAGCAGTACACTGCGCGGATCGACGATGTCTGGGCGCAGTATCAAGTGTCGTCAGATCTCGGAATATGCTCTGGAGATCTGTGTGCGAAGGCTGGCGAGGGTACGCAAACAGGTGATAAGGTCGTTTTGTCATTGTCCTTTGAAGATAAGGTAATCTTCCAGAAGGAATGTCAGGTCGGCTCCAATGGTCTAGTCAAGACAGCTTTCCGGGTCGATGAGCCTTCGCTATGGTATCCTCACGGTTATGGATCACAGTCTCGCTACCAACTGTCTGCAACGCTTATCCGCGCAGATACGAAATTGGACACCAAGGTAAAGCTTATTGGGTTCCGCCGCTGTGAGTTGGTTCAAGAGAAAGATGAGTTTGGCAAATCTTTCTATTTCCGCATCAACGGAGTCGATACCTTCTCGGGTGGTTCGTGTTGGATACCTGGCGACAGTTATCTTGCACAGATGTCCAAGGATCGTTACGTTGACTGGATAAAGCTCTTGGTGGAGTCTAACCAGGTCATGATCCGCGTGTGGGGTGGTGGCATCTACGAGGACGATGCTTTCCTTGATGCCTGTGACGCCTTTGGTGTCTTGATCTGGCACGACTTTGCCTTTGTATGCGCCAGCTATCCAGTCTATCCCGCATTCCTCAAGGCTGTTGAGGAAGAGGCAAGACAGAACATCAGGCGACTGAGATCCCACCCTTCTGTGGTCGTCTGGGCTGGCAACAACGAGGACTATCAGGTCCAGGAGAGGTATAAACTTGACTATCAAGCAGACGACACCGATCCAGAGTCGTGGCTCAAGTCGACATTCCCTGCGAGGTACATCTATGAGCACTTGTTACCGAAATGGGTTCAAGAGGAGCACCCCTCTGTCATCTACCACCCAGGAAGCCCTTGGGGTGACGGGAAACACACGGCCGATCCTACCGTGGGTGACATTCACCAGTGGAACAGTGAGTTGCGTTCATCCTGCTTCGTCCTGATCTTTCTTTGACAAAGTTTAGTCTGGCATGGACAAATGATCAGATATCAAGACGCCGACCAACTTGCTGGTCGTTTCATCAGCGAGTTTGGAATGGAGGCCTATCCGCATCTGGAGTCTATTCGTCGCGTCATCTCCAACCCCCAGCAACAACACCCAGGCTCGATGATGATGGACTTTCGCAACAAGGCTATTGATCACGAGCGCCGTCTCATGACGTACGTCGCCGAGAACTTCCTCGTCCCACCTGACTTGCCATCTTTCGCACACGTCACCCAGATCCTTCAAGCCGAAACGATGCGGTATGCATACAAGGCCTGGAGACGAATGTGGGGACGGCCTGGAGCGCGTAGGTGCGGCGGCGTGCTTGTTTGGCAGCTCAACGATTGCTGGCCAACCATGTCCTGGGCTATCGTTGACTATTATCTCGTCAAGAAACCGGCCTTTTACGCCATCTCGCGAGCTCTGAGGCCGTTGGATGTGGGAATTGCTCGCAATTGCCCGGAGTGGACCTCAGGTCATGCCGATACAACGGTCACTAACACGGACGAGTTCGATTTGTGGATTGCGAGTAGCCACAGAGAGGCTGTTGAGGTTAGCGTGGCGATCAAGTTCATCTCTATCCAGTCAGGTGAGCTTGTCGGTGAAACTCTCACGACCGAAACACTGGCAAGTCCCAATGGCACAACAGAGGTCTTACAAGCCCATCGTGTAAACACATTTCAGTCCTCTGATGATCCGAACCGGGAGAAACAAGATCCTTTCCTTATTCATGCGGTGATAAGTGTCTGTGGACAGGTTGTGGCTACAGATACAGCCTGGCCGCAGCCCTTGAAATACCTGGACTTTTCCAACCGAAAGGTCAAGGTGGAGGTATCGCCATCCAACGAGCAAATCACGGTGTCTGCAGAGCTTCCAGTCAAGGGCTTTGTGTTTGAGGAGAAAGAGGGACTGAAGCTGAGCGACAACGGGTTCGATATTGTGCCTGGGGAAAAGCATGTCCTCACTGTGAGTGGTGCGACTGCGCTGGCTGAGGAGCTGAACTGGACATACGTTGGTGCTAAGCGCTATGAGTGGGGATATAAGACTCGGCTGTAGAGAATACCAGGCTATAGAATCAGATGCAGGCAACGTTTGTGTATCGAGTAGTCCTCCGGTAGACGGAGGCTTTGTTTCATGAGAACACGCGTATATTGAATGTGAGTGCCAGCACAGCGCCAACTACCTGTGGAACACGGTCTCTCATACTGATTATCATCCCACTTTGTTGATGGCCTTGTCGGAATAACATCATGATTACAAACTCAAGCCACACGCAAGCCAGGGCAAACCGGTTGTAACCCACTGTGACCCGTGCGCCATCTGGAATTCCATTAATCACCTCAATGAAGGTATTGAGATCATGAATCGACCTATGGTCGATGGAATCAATGGTGCAGTCTTTGCGTTCAATTTGTTCAAATGCCCAGGACCCGACCAGGTGGGCACAACTCACCCCGGACACCAGGAGGGTGTTTTACATTGCCTATTGGTACAATACGGTTGAAAGTTAGCACCCCACGTACAGATAATTCGATCTGGGGCAATGTCATACGGGTAGCAGTTGATGTTGAAGTCGACATAGCCACCAACGTATTTCGGCGGCTTTTGATCGAGTCGGTTGAGGACCCCAGACAAGATGTTGAGCTTTTCGCTCTTGTTATTTTCCTCCACTCGAGCATCTAGGCTAACTTTTTCCTACTTTCTAGCAATCAACCGCAGTGGTATGGCTAAGGAATATGCACATACTTTCTGCCTTCTCATGCCTAAGTTTCAGCCCCCTTAACGCTGGACCTGTGAGCTCCTTTGAGTTGTACTAAAGGATGCCAAAGTCATGAATGGGATCATGATGAACAAAATGGGTATCGATCTTGTTGTCATTTTACAATGTGCAGCGTACCACGACTGGGCCCGGTCCAATAGCTAGCATGACAGTTCGTCAAGACATAGCTAAGGGTTGCACCGTTAATTCGTGATCGACGCCGCTGTCGTTATCCTGTCCCATCGCGGCTCGTAAGGTACATGTGACAGACGAACAAAAGCTGTGGTGAGTGGTCGGGAGTCGTTGTCTAGGCAAGATGAACTTGAAACACACAGGTTAATTACTAAGTGCTGTGAGTCCGTAAGACGTTTACCGCTGGGCCTTGATGTAATCTCAAATTACAATCTGCCCCAGGCGTCGCACAATCACCTCCGCGACTCTCGCTACTGTCACGGCTGCTCTGCCTCCTCGGAAGTTTCATCAAATCCTTCCCCCATCTGCCGCTCCAATCTTGATCTACTAGCAACCATTTCAAGGCGAGGCATGGCTTCCATAGAAAGTATCAGATCATCAGGGAACGGGGTTCGAACCTGGGAGTAATCGGCATCGATAGCGGCTGGTCCATCTGGCCGAACTGAATCCTCTGCCTGCAGGAGTGATTGTGTGGTCGCCTCTATCCGTCCTGCTGAATTCCTAAGCCTGTCCGGTCAACATCATTCCTGGTCGCTGCTATCCCTCCTTCGCCCAGCTGAGAGTTCCATCAACATTCCGATGAAACCATCGTCCAATTGTCCCATCCCATTCCCAATACTCCCCTCCCCCCCTCAGCTCCGCTGCTTTGTCCTTGGATGCTGTTACGTCTCGATGACGTTTTGCGCGTCTTACTGCTGCTAGTGCTGCTAGTGCTGGTAATGCTAGCAGAATCCGCAGACGGTGGCATGCGGGACTTGGCTGCCGCTGAAGCCGTCTTCTGACTCTCTTCCAGAAGGCTGTCCAGGGACTTGCGGATCCCTTCCAGCCGCCCGTCCCGGCCCCAGTCGATGATGTTGCGGACGTACTTGCGGAACTTGAGGTAATGCTCGGGATCCTGGAGGAGGAAACTATCGACGTTGGCCATGTAATAGTCGAGCTCATTTTCCTTCCATGAGATGTATAGTCGCGCCTCCGTACCGTTCATAGCGATGCTAAATACAGCGCTGTCAATCGGATGAACTAGGTCGCTCTTGCACTGCCTCAGACGACGGTTGAGGTTTGAGGTCATGTTGACACAGGACGCCGATCCCCCTAGGCATTGGTTCGTAGCCACCCCACAGGCTCCCACCATCACCCTTGAACACGTCCCAAACAGTCAGGCAAAAAGATCAAGATCGACGAGACCGAGATCATCCACGTCGTGGGGGGGGTACTGGCGAGACCACAACAAGGGCGAGATGGAACGGTCGTCAGATTCGCAACGCTTGCCAGACGGCTCTGGCGCTCGCCGAGTTCGACGCGCAGCCGGAGAACAGCAAGTACGACCTCGAGGTGAAATCGGAAGCCAACGTACATCTCACTATCAAGAACCTAGAGACCGTCTCGGACGCCTACCTCGAGTTCATGGAGTACCTACACCGGGTCCACGGCGCCGACGCCGAGACTCACGCCCATGAGTCGGGCCGTCGTGCCCGAGAAACGACCACTGCGGCACTGAAGGCAGGCAAAGGCAGTGGAAGCAAGTCTCCTGACCAGCGAGATGAAGAGAGCGAGAAGCCCCTTCGTAGATTCAAGCTTGGGCAAGGGTCGCAGGCAGAACCCAACCCAAGGCAGCTCCATCACCCGCAGCCGCAACTTCATGGGATGCCTCAAGTACAAGTACAGCCTGCGCCGTCGAGTGCAGGACGTGCTGGTCATCCAGGCGTTGATCCACGAACCGGCAGTACCTTCGTTGACTATTCTCACAGCGTTGCTAATCCAAGCTACACGCCGAATCTTTCCCCAGGTACAGTACCGCATCAGCAGCACCTAGGACAGCCTCAGACGTATCCTCCGACCACGACTACAGCTGGCTCGATTCATCACTCTCCTGGCTTCGGGTACTCGACAAGACAAGACCCGCAGACGGCTGATAACCCGTTGTCGGAGCAGAGCGACCGGACGTCTCATTGGGCCCGTTCTAAAACTTGGTCAAGGGAACCAACCTGGCTTGAATCCCGGAGTCGGGAATCTTGACTACAATCCACGACGAGGTGCTGGGGGCGGTTACCCTTATCCTTCATCTGGTGGAAATTCTCATTGAGTCGATGGGTTCGAAAGATCAAGCAAGACGGCGAAGGGATTTGGAAGTATCACTGGTCATACTGTGGTGGAAGACTCTCTTTCAGTCCAGGTCACAGGGCTATGGTCTCAGCAGAATGCTTCATCACTCGCATGCTTCGGGGTCGGAGGGACCGTGCCGTTTCAGATATCTGATATTCATTACCTGTGGTTCTCTATAGCTCACTGTACCGCTGCTAAGTATGAAGAGCACAATTGATCGACGCCAACCACTCAGCGAAGGATGATTGCCACTCAAGTATAGAAGTCCTACTTTGAATGATGTATGCTAATAAGAAGAAGTTAACCACAGACGTCCAGGTGATGATTTGTCTCCGACTAGAGGTGATGTTTTTTTAACTCTCGACTCAATACGTCGAAGACAGTTGAATGTGGTCCCAAGCGACTCTTCTTTACCAATATCACATCGCGTCTTTTTCAGTCGACAATTTGCACGGGCTTTGAAAGTCCAGATAATTAATGACTTTCATTCACAAACTTGCAAACAGGCTAGAGTTTGATGTACCTTTCTGGCGACGAAGAATTAAGGCTGCTTGAAAGACCAAGCAACGGATGAGACGTCGTCATTTTCAAGCAATGCTTCGGTGCTCTCTTAAGGCTCGGCAAGCCTGGATTGGGAAGATTGATGACATCTGGCTTCTCTGCCCTTCATTCAAACTTGGAGAGAGTGTGATCGGAAAGAGTAATAAGTCGGTGGAGATGTCTCCATGACCTGAACTAAGAAGAGACGAATCGGTCGGTCCAAAACACCCTCAGAGTGAGCATTATAGCCTGCAGAGAGATCAAGTCTTCCTCACCCCGCACAAGATGCGTCTCGCAGAGTTTCAGAAACCTCCTCCTTTGTCCTAGACCCAAAGGTTTCACTAGCATCGTCCCCCGAGCAGGGGCTTGGGTTGCTTGCTGTTCCCACATGAACCAGGCCTGAATGTTATTATCCACGTAGACGTAGGGATGTGTGGCACTGTATAGGAGGTCAAACATGGTATCTCATTACGAGCAATGCCAAGGTTACTCGAACATTACAAAGGTTTCAGTCGGAATACTAGAACCATACTTCACTGCAATCTCTGGAACGTTCAGCTTTGCACGAGCTTCCATATATCTTTTGTCTCCTCCGCTATGATCGCGAGCGGTGTGTTTGTTATAAAGCGTCAGCAGAGCAGCGATAAAGGTGTGATTTCTACGGCTTACCCAAAGGTGTGTGATCGGCTTCTTCAGATTCTCAGCTACCCATACAATCACGCCGTCGCTGTATTGCGGATGAGCCAATGCACTGAAGCAAGTCCAGAGACCGGCTGCTTTCCTTTGAGGTCATTGGCAATGGCTTTCTTGCTAGTTCCAGACCAGAGCATGTTCGAACTGAACTCGATGAGGTGTGCATGCGAGATACCACGGACCTTTTGGGGCGTTGCCTTGGGGAGCATGCTCTTGTCTTCTGCTATTACATCAGAGTAGCTGGATGACAAGTCGTGGTTGAGAGTTATTTGCTCGATGATGTAATCCTCAATGACAGCGTCAAGATTCTGCGCCTACACGAGATGGCCTACGCTGCCATCGTCTTGGTCAAGGTTTGCGTCTCGGATCAGGCGCAAAGCAGCCGAAACGATATCGTGCTAGACGACGAATAAGCGACGAAGCACTTTCTCGTGCGGATGATAGAAAAGTTGGACTCGGTTGCAGATAGATAACGGGGCCTCGGTATCCCTGTGGCTTTCCGTTGTGTTCTCTCTAATCTGAATCGCTGGTGTTCTAGCAATCTAGGTCAACATGGTTTCTCTGATCAGGTTATTGAGCCCCTGGTGCATCTATGGGAGAAGGCGTCTATCCGCGACACCAGCAGTGGCACTGATGAAAGACATCTCATGGTTGCCTCTAACTCCCAGTATGGTCTGGGCGAGGCCATAGTGCAAGATCTCCCTTCGCCATCTTGCTCAAGCTGGGAAGAATTTTTCTTTGCTTGGGGACGTCTATCTCAGTTCGCTGGATGGAGCATCTCTACCAGTTGACTTCTCAAGGGCCACCAGCTCCTATCACAAAACGAGGTCCAAATCTGTCTCGTTTTCCGAGTGCCTAGATTATGGGGTGACTTTATCCACCAGATCTTGGCCAGTAATGAGTCACGATGCCAGGGTCTTTTAGCCTGACTTCGGCTAGCGGGTGGCGGCTACGGGGAGTGCGACTAGATTACGCGTCGCATTAATGCTAGACAATTGTCCAGTGAAGAGGGGAAAGAGCAGGGCCAATAAACTATATTTCTTCATCTAAAGATGGAACCCAAATGATATAATGTTAGAACCTAAGCCCTATAAGGACAAGGTCCTCCCAGCCCGGACGATCTGCACAGCACAAGTCGCAAGGGGCCAACCGTGCGTCGTGCTGGTTAACCGATGCTGCCAACATCTTCTTGCTGCTAAGGATAGAAGATAGAACCGAAGATGAACCTAATGATCAGTTCAAAGCGGAGTACGGTGATAGAGCTAAGACCAACGCAGCGCGACGAATGTTTCCGTCCCCTGTTCATGGACCCAAACCGGAATTATTTCCATGGGCATGTCGGATGAACAGCCTAGTCTTAGCCTAGTATACGTGCCTAAAAGTCATGCCATGGTATTAAAATAACTGTTATATCTATGAACACACATCATTGCTTCAAGTCATGTCCAAGATCTAGCATATCGAGCCCGCATCAATAATAGTAATCACTAGTCGCTCGCGGTGCCAATACCGAGGCCAAGGCAGCTCCTTGCATGGATGAAATGCGGTACACAGCATTGGAATATGAATATGTAATCAGCGGCTGGGTTTGAAACCGGGGTCTCTCGATCACCGTGGAAATAATCTGGATCAAGTTAGCCGTGTCATTTAGTCCGCAACCCTATGCTTACAGGGCCTTGCCATTGCCGTGTCTCAGGCGGTGCCGACGTAATGCCCGTGAAGAACCGCGTAGGCGACATTGTGTGCGTTGCATGCGAATATCACATATATCATTCTGCTCTGCAGGGTTCGGTTGACAGTCATTTGTCGCTAGCATTTGGCAGCGACTGACCAACCATGATTGAGAAATCCCCAGCTGATCTCGGTCATGAGAATGGCCGCTACTCTACACAGGTCAGCAAGGAAAAGATCGGTTTGACCGACTGGTCACCGACTTGGCGGATCGTATCCCCAAGACACTCCGTATGCATGGGCGAAACAGAGACATTTCATCGCGGGGCCGCGTCTGGAGATCAGGCAAGCCCCTACATCCGTCAGCCTGAGCCCGTCTTAGACCTTGTAGATCTTCACCTGATGAAAGGGCAGTTCCCGCTTGCCAAGTCACTAGCATTGAGCACCACAGGGAACAGTGTCTGTGCCAGCGCTCTGACCTTTTCTTTAACCACCGCCAGCCTGATCAATACATACCTTCGGCTGCTCAGCGGCGGTGAGACAGTCGTGCGTGCCTCTGCCGTCCTTGCCCAGAAACCAAGTCCCACCCGAGACACCAAGCCTGCCGAGTCGTCGGGTTCTGCGGATAGTGATCCTAGAATATGAAGATCTACTTGTAAACGAAGGTGACGAGAAGGATCTTGGAATTTCCGTCCAAGCTAAATCGCCCGAGCGGGCTGAACTGCCGATCATTGCAGCCACAAGCGTGTGCGCTGTACCCAAATAAAGAAGAAGTGCAGCTCGGCAACTTTGTCTTCCGGTCTGACATCAAAGAAATAGTCGATCCTCATATACTTCGATAGGAGGAAGTCGATGTCATGCTCACAGGAGTGAGAAAAGTAACACAGACTATGCAGAGTCGTGGTTAGTATGAATGGAGTTGCGATGACTCCTAACGAGGTTCCGCTGAAAATGGAGACATGGGCAGTGTTTTCATTTTGACTAGTCCAAGGGCCTATTTAAATCGACGGATAGGACACGAATGACAGGAGAGGAGGGCGATTGATAGGCTCGATGCGCATTGAACGATACTATTGAGGAAATGGAGATTGATTACATGCAAATTGTCTGGTGTATAGGGTAGGGTACTTGAAGCAGAGTCGAGCTTATCACCAGACCACCAAGTACAAGGATAATGAACCATGGCCGGATTGGAAATCCTCCATAAATCAGCCCTGAAGAGGATCCTCAGCATCTAGACCTATGAGGAATCCGTGCAACAATCATCACCGTCATCACCACGATCACGGTGTATCTTCCTCCACTTCGTTTGCCGAAAATAGGTAGTGGCAGTCTAAAGAGATCTACGACATGGATGTCATGGTGACATGGTGTCAACCATTATTAAGCCGCTAGGACATATCGAGCAAACGAGCCGATCTGTCAGCTAACCGAGCCGTTGGGCATTCGGGGTGGCAATGACTCGCCTATCTCCCAGGCGTCGAGTGGTGGTACGATGCATCATCTCATCTCCTGGGGTTGACGGCATCCTCATCTTTGTCGCCCGTACATCCGTATTGATCAGGTCAGTTTGTCTAGACTATCGAATAAATGTGGTTCAATATGGAGTCGGAGTCTAGGTCCTCATCCTGAGCCCAGCTACAGCCCGTGCGAAGCCCGCCCTGGGTGAGGGGCTGCCTCGGCTGTAATCAAGCAAGGCAAAGTCAAAGTACGACAAGCATTCCAGTGCGATGAATCATGAATGCAAAGCACGGCTCCCGGGCCTGACCGCACCTGTCTCGGGTGGCTGTCGCTGTAGCAGGGGCCGAAGAATGAAGCCGCCGACGACGACGCAATTCAGGGAGGAGGCTAGTGCCTGCAGCCCATGTTTGAGGGCATCGGATGACGAAAGGAAGTACTTAGGGGGGGGGGGGGGCACCTTGGACAACCCTGGCCCTACGTTTCACCAGGAGCTGCAGCTGCAACAACACCAACAGCAGCTCCAGCACCAGCATCACCTTTGGCTCCCGCGTCAGACCATGCGCGGGCGACCGCTTTGACCGCGGGCGGGCATCTTGCAGGAGCCGCCGCTGGGCGTTAAGCTTCTGACGGGGGTTAGGGGGGCGTTTGGTTTGTGGTGGCTGCGAGGGAGGGACGATGGATAGCTTGTGCAACCTGCGGCGTCGTTTTGAAACGAAAGGGGAGATGGATGAGAAGTGACGCTGTGAGTGCTAACGTCAATATGATGTGACATGATGATCGAGATGAGAACGGAGATGAGGACGGGGATGAGGGCGGGGACGAGGACGGGGACGAGGACCGGGGTGACACTCGGGATGACACCTGGCCGACAACCGGGATGGGGCGGGGAAGCGGCAAAAGCTGATATGTGACATGGACAAGCCTCTATAGCCCATTCTCCATCGTCCTTACAGGTCGCGATGCAAGGTGCTATCCAGCTGAACTGCAGGGAGGTTTCTGCGTGCGACACACCCGCTGCAGGCGAGAAATGACATGGGCGTCGCGCGCACAGGGCCAAACTTGACAAGCCGCCTATCTAGAGCCTGGTTCCCGCACCTTTCTTTTTGTCGATGCCATGTTGCACAGAGAGAAACGGCACTGGAGCGTGCCCGGAAGTCGGAAGCCGCCCCTAGAAGCAGAAAGGTTTGTGTGGTTGTTCACGGTTGCTGGCTCGTTGAATCGAGGCTCGTTTTCGGCGACACGGGCTTGTCAGCTGATGGTGGAGGGAAATTATGTCGATATCATGTTTCCGCGGGGGTTACTCCTTTACTCCGTATCCGTAGCGACAGGAATGACGGGACCAGCAAACAAGACGCCGCCAAAGCATAGATGCCCCGATTCAACGAAGCGTCCGTCCGACGTGAATTCCGCGAGGGAGGGGAGGGATGTGATGGAACCACGGCGTCCGAGGTCCTGTTTCCGGCGGGCGAGGCCCTGGGACGGGTACCTACATTGGATGAACTGGCACATACATTGGCTGGCCCTCTCCTTGGCCGCCACGGGCTTGGGTTGGCCGAACTCTTGGGCACGCTACGTGGCGCTAGAGGCGCTGGAGCTTGAAGCTTGAAAGCTTGAAAGCTTGATGAGGGAGGAGGCAAAGGAAACAGAGTTTGGTAGGCCAGATTGAAGTAGCCCAGAGATGGAGCGTAGATTGATGAATGCGCCAGCCGCACTAGGCAAAAAGGTCTGTCTGGTGTGGGTTCCAGGCTCAAGAGGGCTGTGGGTGCAGGCTCGAGGATGGACGGACGGGGTGACAGATGATGGATCATCTACGAGACCGAGACGAACCAGAAAGCAAAGCAAAGAAAAGTGACAACCCGGTTCCATCAGTTTTCTCGACGCAAACCTGTATCCTTGACATCCTTGACCAGTCCACGTGCGCATCTCGACTCGCAGGTCCAGACCCAGGGCAGGGAGGGACAGACACCACGACTCCGTACCCGCCACTGCCGAGAGTAAGTCTCCGCCGCTCGTTTGTCTCTGCCGCCCGGTTGACGTCAAATCTCCCCATCTTGCCCTCCAGCTGTCCCGGCCTCCTGGACAACCCAGATGGACTCGGCCAAGCGAGGCACGCGATGCTTGATCCGGAGACCTTCTCGCCGGCCCAAACACCTGCACAGCAGCCCTGAGCTCGGCGACCTCGTTACTGCTTTAATAGCCAACGTCTAGACCGCGGTCGCTCCCAGGCTTCATCAGCAGCACCCACCCAGGTCAGGTCGCCGCCCACTTCCCCTTGCATACCCAGCTCTCCCGCTGCATCCTCCACGTGGCGAGGAGAGCGTCTCTGGCTAAGTGGGCGGGCGGGCTAGTCTTGTTTCCCATCACCAACATGACTGGGCGCCTGGATCAACAAGCCCGGCTGGCTAGACCGACCCAGCCAGACCGGAGAGGGCTCTTCACCCAACGCCGACGCGGCGTCTGCGCCTCGGGGTTTTTGGAGCCAAAAAGCCCATCTCCACCGAGTCAGAACGAGATTGGCAAAGATGCGTTTGCCGGTCGCCGAGGCGCACGACGAGGCGCAGGCCTAGACGGTGGCTTTCTGGAGCTGAAAAAAGGCCTCGTCCTCTGTCTGCACCGAGGCTCGTGTATCCGCGACGACGCGGTTTCCAGTACAGTGTGTGTTTCTGCTGGCTGCCATCTATCTGGTTTTGCCCGCTACTTCACCAGCCGTCCGTGGATGGCGCCGCGCGGTTTTCCTTCAGCTGCCGCCCAAGAGGGATTGACCTTGTAGGCTTGTAGGCTTGTACGGATGCATATTCAGAGCCAACGGCCAGACTCCTTTTTTTGACTTTGACTTCCCAAGGTCTCCCCTGTCCTGCTTGGCTTGATCCGTTGGCTGATCTGTCGGCTGATCTGAGCCTTAAGAAAACCCATCTGAGATGCCAGTTTGCCAACCAAAGTCAACATTTGGCATTCAGCATGGCACGTCACGATTGCACTTGGGTCTCACGGTGGCACCTGTTGCTAGTCTTGGCACCCGCCTGACAATGGAACTACTACGTAGTAACTACTGCGCAGCATCTAACCACACAATGGGGTTCACTGCCCACCTGCTAGTGTATACCATGAGGTGACTCTTCCCCCCCCGCCATTCTAGTCTCACCGTTGCGGCGACCCTGCCTCGCCGTCGATTTATGACTTATTTGAAATAACCCCCCCACTTCGTCGTCGCCGCCGTCTGCTGTCAGTTCCGACGGAAAGAAGAAAAGAAAAACGGGGTTGAATGGGGTAGTCGCTCCTTGGCGGGAACAAACCTAGAGGCCTGGGATCGTGGATTTGGGAGAAGGGGTGGAGGAAACAAAAAAGGAAAGGAATAAGAAAAGAAAGAAAAAGAGGCTTGCCGCCTTTCGGGTGCCCTGGAATGACGGTGTCTCCCTAGTCCATCCGGGCGATTGGCCGACGATGGTTGACGCCGGTGCCGTGGCTTGCAGTCGGAGAGCTGGGTACATTCGCATCGGCGGGAGGACAAGTACGAAGTATCTTGGAGTGAGGCGGGTGATGAGTGATCAGTGAGCCCAGCGAGTGAGGGACTGTGAGTGGGTGAGGGTGGGTGGTGTGGAGTTTTGTGTGTGTATTCGTACTAAAGTACGAGATAGTGTCGTGTAGTCGACCACTCTCCTGTCCGCACTTTTTGCTTTTCCTCTTTGGTGCCCTTTTTCTGTTTTAGCTTGAGCTTGGTTGTCCTGCTGGCCCAGGTCTCGGGAGCCCGATTTCGCGACGGAAAAGCGACAGGTCGCAAGCTCCGATGAGGGATGGAAAAAAGCTCCGAAGGCGATGATGCTAGGCCAAGCCTCTCTCTGTTTTGCAGGTTGGTTGCGGACGGCCGATCTGGGCCAGTCGATTTCATTACACTCGTCGACGCCTCTCGTCCGATGGGTAGAAATCCAGCTAGCCATTTGTTTCTTTCTGTTCTCGCGTGCGTCGCTATGTGGCTGCCCGCGCAGTAGTTCGTGCCCCTCACGTCTGTGAATGTCTGTGGCTGTGGCAGGACGAGACCTGCGCGACGTTTGTCTGACTACTGTCTGCCTGTCTCACTCTCTCACTCACTCGTCTTACTCGGGGCATCCCAGTTGGATTAGCGTTTTTGCCCGCACTCGACCTGTCAAAGCTTGCCGGGCCTTGATCCGTTCACACCCGCAAGGTGCCAACTGACGACGGAACGACATACCTCCTTGCAGGACGAGGTTGAATACAGAGCGAGATGGCTTGCCTCTTTGCTCTGTTCCTCTCTCTCTCTCTCTAGTCGCCTCCTTTCTCCCGCGGTCCTCCGTCCTCACCGTCCTCACCACACGCACACACACACGCGCCCGGTGAACGGAAGAAACAACCGCCTCGCCCTCCGGTAGCGCCCCCGTCTCGCTACTGAGTGTCTAGAGAAAAAGAGGTAGTGGTGGTCTGTGAAGAAGGGAAAAAAAAGAGCTTTGGGCACCGCCGTGTACAAGCCTGCTATCCTGACGCTTGCCCGTGCTCGGACTTTTGCGCCGGTGGTGGTTGCATCGCCCGCCGAGCAAGAACGTGCCCTTTGCACTTCTTCTACTATGTGCAGGCTGCGGCCGTGCCATCATCACCGTCTTGGTCTCGGCCGCTATCTCATCCTTCGGGGCGGGGCGTCCCAGATTTTCCCAGATTTCCCAGCGAGGACAAGAGTCCCAGGGGCATCGCTCGCCCGCGTCCAAGCGTACATGGCTCTAGCATGCAAAGGCCGTCTTAGTGGCCAGCCCCAACGCGGTGACAGCCCTTTGGAGGGTGATCCCTTGGAAGCCAAAAGGCCGAGTGGGTTCCTGATCTTGGGAACACTAGGCCGGCTGGGATAGACTACTGGCCACATTGGCGCACCCCGGCAGATCCGTAGCGCGCAGGGCCTCGGGGCTGTCAAAGCGCCAGAGCAGACTGACGGACAGACTGACGGACAGACTGACGGACGGATAGACCGATAGACACCACTTCGTCAGCACACTCCCAGGACACTCCCACTCACTGACCTCACTCCCTCTGGACACTGACCTCACTCCCCTCCCGGGACGCCCTCTCACTGACACGCCCTCAGGTCTGTGGTCCCTCTTCCTCCCCCAGAAGGATCCAGCCCAGCCCAGCCCGCCAGCCAGCCCGGTCAGCCCAGCTCTATGCGTAACGACCGAGGCGGCATCCCATCTCCACCCCGTAAGTTAACCAGGAGTGTCCAGGACCGACTGGGCGTGTGTCCTGGGATGTGGGAAAACAGTCTGGCCTCCAGCGAGGCACCACCTGGACCGATCTGAGCCTGGCGCCATAAAGTCTGCTGTTCCCGCAGCTCATCATTGTTCTAAAGAGGAAGCCTCGTCCACTTCATCCCCCCCCCCCCACCTGGCTTATCCTGTCCTCCTGTCTCTCTCAGCATGAACTCGCATCACCTCGCTGTGGGAACTGAGAGCAGAATCGACAAGGAATACTCCTTCATCGAAGCCCTCTCTCTCGGCCCTCGGGAGTCTCTGTCCCTGGTATCCAAAGAAACCCTCGGCCTCTCGTCCCCCAGCACGCCAACCATCCCCGTCGCTCACATCAACAACGCCAACGCCAACGCCAACGCCAACGCCAACACCAACAACAACAACCTCCCTCACACTCCCACCTCGCCCACCTACCCTGTCGTCTTGCCATCGCCGGCCCGCAGCTTCCAGCACCAGAGCCCTCCGGCTCCTCTGCCCCGGGCCCTCGCCACCAAGAAGAGCGCCGTCATGGCCACGTCCAACAAGGCTCAGGCGCAATGTCTCGAGCTCTGCCACAAGACCACGGGCGTCGGTGACCGCGTGTCCATCCGCATGCTCGAGTACCTCAGCACCGTCACCAAGCAGCCGCACGGGCTGGACACGCTCGCCCACGACTTCCTCGACACGTGCGAGATCCTCTTCTCCATCGAGGCCGGGCTCGGCGAGTGCGTCCGCACCGCCCAGACCTTCCCCGCCGACGTCATCTCGGAGCTGAGCAAGAAGTTCCGCGTCACCCAGGCCGACTTCCAGCTGCTGGACCAGATGCTGGGCCGCTTCCTCGAGAACGAGCGCAAGGGCACCATGGGCCGCATGCGCCGCGGCTGGGGCAAGATCTTTGGCGACCACGACATCGAGAAGATGATCAACGCGCTGGGCCGCACCCGCGAGAGCCTGCGCATGAGCGCCCTGATGTTCCAGTGGAGCCTGGGCAACGAGAAGATCGAGAAGGAGATGGGCATTGGCTACACCGGCCTGGCCGCCGCCCTCGACCGCATCGACAGCCGGGCCGGCGTGACGCGGTCCAAGATGTCCGACGGCAACAACTCGGTGTACCGGCCTTCGTCGTCGTCGCAGCACCACGGCGTCGAGGGCCTCAGCAGCGCTCACTCACAGCACCGAGGCGTCGACGGCCACAGCATCAACCACTCGCAGCAGCCTCCGCTGCCTCCTCTGCCGTGGATCGAGCGCTCGTCGTCGTCGCATCACCACCAGGAGTCGGCTTCCAGCCACCCCGTCGACCGCCAGTACGGCGGCAACAACGGCCACTCGGCCAGCTCCATCAGCTCCAACGAGCGCTATCACTCGGGCACCACGGCCACCTTTGATCGCATGAGCACCTTCAACGAGAGCCACGAGACGCAGTCGCACTCGGGCATGTCCGACTCGGCCGAGCTCAGCCTCGAGGAGGTTGCCGGGCTCGACCTCTCGGGCAACAAGGTGGTCCGGCTCAAGGCCGACCCGGCCGGCATGCCCCGGTGGAACCCCCGCAGCCAGGCCGGCCCGGACGCCTCCAACCTGAAGAGCGCGCTGCTGTCGGCCGTGCGCGGCAAGAACCACAAGCTCGTCGAGCAGCTCCTGGACCGCGGCGTCTCGCCCAACACAGGCGCCGACCACCTCGTGCTCAAGGAGGCCGTCCAGAACGGCGACGCCGAGAGCGTGCGGCTCCTCCTGCTCTTCGGCGCGGACCCCAACGCCACGGACCGCGACGGCCGGGGTCCTCTCCTGGCCGCCGTCGAACGCGGCTCGCTCGCCTCGGCCGTGCCCCTGCTCAAGTACGGCGCCGACCCCAACCTCCAGGTCGACGACGACCACGAGACTCCGCTGGGCGAGGCGGCCATCGGCAACAGGACCAACCTGGTGCACCTGCTGCTGATCTACGGCGGCAACCCCGACCAGCTCACCACCAGCGGCGACACGCTCGTCATCAGCGCCACCAACAAGAAGACGCCCAAGAAGCTGATCGACCTGCTGCTCGACTACGGCTCCGACCCCAACCTCAAGAGCAGGGAGGGCAAGACGGCCCTGTTCGAGGCCATCCAGAACGCCCGCGTCGACATCGTCACCACGCTCCTCGACCGCGGAGCCAACCCCAACCTGCCCGGCCCCAAGCATATGCTGTGGCCCGCCACCTACCAGACGGCCTGTCTGCAGGTCCTCCTCGCCCACGGCGCCGACCACAAGAAGTGTCCCGGCATCATGGAGCTGGCCACCAGCGTCAACAACCTCGAGTCGGTGCGCGCCCTGCTCAAGGCCGGTGTCGATCCCAACGCCAAGAAGGACGGCGTCTACACGCCCCTGTGCACCTCGATCCGAGACAACCGCAACGACATCTTCCAGCTGCTCCTGACCAGCGGGGCCGACCCCAACGTCCCCGCCAGCGAGTATCCCACCTTCAAGTGCATCACCCACAACCGCCTGCAGTACCTCCCGCAGCTGGTCGCCGCCGGTGGCAACCTGAACTCGCCCAAGGGTATCCTCGAGACGGCCGTGAGCGTCAACAACCTGGAGGCCCTGAACTGGCTCCTGGACCAGGGCATGAACCCCAACGACAAGACGCCCAAGGGCCACTCGCCTTTGACCACGGCCATCCGCGAGAGCCGCATCGACATGATCGACGTCCTCCTCGGCCGCGGCGCCGACCCCAATATCCGCGGCCAGGACTGGCCCGTCTGCATGGCCGTGCGCAACCCTGCCATCCTGAAGCGCATCCTGGCCGTCCTCGCCGAGCCCCGAGCCTTCAAGGGAGTCATGGAGATGGCCGTCGTCGCCGGCCAGCTGGAGTCGGTCAAGCTCTTGATCGCTGCCGGTGTGTCCGTCGAGGACAAGAACGGCGGAGTCTTCTCTCCTCTGACCTCGGCCATCCGCGAGGACCGCCGAGACATTGTCGATTTCCTGGTCAAGGAGGGCGGCGCCGACATCAACGCCCCCGGCGAGCATCTGCCCGTCGTCAAGGCACTGCGAAGATATCACGAGGACACCGAGGTTCTCGAGTTCCTGCTAGACCACGGTGGCGACCCCAACAAGCTCTACCGCGGCTGGAACGGCATCATGCAGGCCGTCGAGAACGGCGACGAGGCTGTTCTGCGGTTGATCAGCGAGAAGTCCGGTGTCGACCTGGAGGTCCGAGATGAGATGGGCCGGACCGTGACGGAGATTGCTGCCTCGCGCGGCTGGGACGAGGCCGTCGACATCCTCTACGAGGGCCGTCTAAAGCGGTAGATGCCACCGGCCCTCTGAAGCGTTAATGCGTCATCTGTTGTACGATGCGGAGGAAGTGGGAATTACTATGATTGCCTACGGGCACACACGGAGTAGCCGGATCGGGACTGGCATCGGGATCGGGAACGGGTTCAACTTTACCGGAGTCGGGGGGTTGAACAACATATCTCGTCTGCTTAGACGTGCCCAAACTATTTACTATGTACATTTCGGGTTGATAGATGATTTACTGTAATCAGACGCATCCAACGGATGGGATTTCTTTTGTCGGACAGATGGCTATTTACCCTGGGTTGCTTGGAATTGGTTGCACCTAATGTGTCGTGGGGATTGTTGGGTTCAGATTGGATTGGATCATGGAGTTCGAGCCGCAGAATTACATGCATATTTGATTATTACCAGAATACCACTTCAAAAAGTTTCTCATGGGTTTTTTGCTCTGCAGTCTATTACTGTTTCATCTAATTAATGACCCTGGCTTCCTCATAGCTTGTTTCCCATGTTTACGTGGACCGCCTTGATCTGCGAGTAGGCCTCCAGACCTGCCTCGCCCAGCTCCCGCCCGATTCCGCTCTGCTTGACGCCGCCAAATGGCACTCTAGGGTCACAGTCTTGGCTACTGTTGATCCAGACCATGCCAGCCTCGATCTCGGCAGCAACGCGGTGGGCTCGTTCCAAGTCGGTAGTGAAAGCAGCGGCGCCGAGCCCGTAGGTGGTGTCGTTGGCGAGGGCAATGGCCTCGTCCTCGGTCTTGAACCGCACGATGACAACCACGGGCCCGAAGATCTCCTCGCGGAAGATGCGCATCGAGGGCGTCACGTCGGTGAAGACGGTTGGTGCAACGAAGAAGCCCTTGCCCGTATCGCCGACTTTGACGGGGTGGCCGCCGGTGGCGAGTGTAGCACCCTCCTTCTTGCCAATCTCGACATACTCGAGGACCCGGTCGAATTGAGCCTTGGACACTTGCGGGCCTTGGTAGGCGTCCTTGTCCCACTGGTTGCCCACCTTGCTGACCGTCTTGACGGTGTCGATGAACTGGGAGAGGAACTTGTTGTAGATGCCGTCTTGGACGAGGATGCGCGAGGTCGCGGTGCAGATCTGGCCCTGGTTGGACATGATGCCGAGATGCGACCACTTGACGGCCTGCTCGAGCTCGGCGTCGTTGAAGACGAGCAATGGCGACTTGCCGCCAGTCTCTAGGGTGATGTTCTTGAGGGTCTTGGCCGCGATGCCCATGATGCTGCTCGCCGTCGCGGTAGAGCCGGTAAAGGCAATCTTGTCGACAAGCGGGTGCTGCACCATGGCGGCGCCAGTGTCCCGGCCCAGCCCGTTGACAATGTTGACGACGCCGGGAGGGAAGCCGGCCTTCTTGACCAGCTCGGCAAACACCAGGACGCTCAGCGGCGTCTGCTCGGCGGCCTTGAGCACGACGGCGTTGCCGCAGGCCAACGCAGGGCCGAGCTTCCAGGTGGCCATGGACAGCGGGTAGTTCCAGGGGATGATCTGGGCGATGACGCCGATAGGCTGGCGGATGGTGTAGGCGAACTTCTGGTGCGTGGTGTTGATGGTCTGGCCGTACGTCTTGTCGGCCCAGCCGGCGTAGTAGCGGATGACGCCCACGGCCTCAACGAGATCGGTGTCGAGGGCTTCCTGGTATGTCTTTCCTGCGGGCGGTGTCAATGCCTTGCTCGGAGCATCTCGTACGGAATCACCTGAAGCAGCCGGGTGGCTTACCATTGTCCCAAGCATCCACCGTGGCCAACAGCTCCTTGTTCTGCTCCATAAGATCAGCGAGGCGGGTCATCAGCTGGCCGCGGTCGGAAGCAGGGAGCAGCTTCCACGAGGGATGCCTCAGGGCGGCATGGGCTGCCTTGACGGCCTTGTCGACATCATCGGCATCGGCAGCCTGGACCGTCGCGATGACCTCTTCGGTGCTGTCGGCTTGGTTAGTGGCATGGACGTTGAGAAGCTTGCGCGGGGGTTGTTACTGACGCGGGGTCAATCGAGGTGAGCGTCTTGCCGCTGGAGGACTCGACAAACTCGTTGTTGATGAAGAGGCCGGTGGGCTGCGTGTACTTGACGCCGTTGGGTGCTTCGAGGGCGACGAAGGCGGGAGCCATTGTGGAGGTGCAGAGAGTCCTTGGGAGCGAGGATGATGGAGATGCAGAGTCCCTGGGAGTGAAGACGATGGAGATGCAGAGGGACGACGTCGAGACTCGAGAGGCAGGAGTTGCAAGTCGCAGGGGACCAACTGTTTTATGGCGGAACCGGGCCGAGATGGGGGCTCGTGTGGTTCAGTTCATCCCAAAGAGGTGAATATCGTGCAAGCGGCCAGCCGTGAGCCTCTCGTCTCGTAGTACGCCTATCGATAGTCGGATAGTCTAGACCTTGGTGATGGATGGCGGGGTAGTTCTTAGTAGAGGAGGGGCTTGCTTGGTGGGGGGGGCGTGGAAGCCTCCCATATCAGTCAGTCAATGGCTGCCCGTCCTCTTCTCTTCTCTTCTCCTGCTCGCAAAGCACTGCTGCGAGGAAAGGATCCATGGCCGACTGCGGATGTCTATTGAGGACAGGGCAATCTACACGCCTTCGAACAAGGCCTTGACAGGTTTACCGGCGAACAAAGTGCAATGCCATGCTCTTGACCGGGATATTTGTCGACAGGAGAGGATGGATCCACCAAGATAACGCGTCTTCTCGTCCTTCCTCTACGCTTCAGACCCGCCCCGTCGTCGCTCAACCTCCTCCGCCAGAGCTCTCGGGATCTCGGCGTCCAGGTCCTCCTCGGCCGGCGTCCATCCGAGAAGCTCAACTCCCCGCCGAGCGTTGCTCCTGGCGTTGCTCCCGAACAGGACGTCTGCCGCGGGGAGCACCGCGTCCGACTCGGGCTTGTCCAGCTGCTCCACTTCGGCCGTGGCGATGAGGCCTTTTGCGTGAGCCTCGTTTGCAATCTTTTGCGCAATCGCCCCCCAAGTCTGTCCCGTGCGTGTCAGCCTGGCCCTGGTCTTTGCGCCGTCCGCAGAGCTTCTTACCAGTTCCCCAACGCCTGTCAGGTAGATGCCGTTCTCGCCCCACAGCGCCTCGTCCTGCTCCCCCCTCGCGCCCGCTTCCGCCAGCGCAGACACCAGCCTCCCGAGGTCGCCGATGTGGACGTTGCCCCAGCGGCTTCGGCCCTCGCCCACCTTGACGGCCCTGCCCCTCTCCAGCGCCACCCCGCACAGCACCGGGATCTGGAAGCTGCGCCGGTTGACCGGGCCCTCGCCGGCTCCGTAGATGATGGGCGGCAGTATCAGCGCCGTCTTGATGGACGGGTTCTGCTTGGCCACGTCGAGGAGGTAGTTGTCGACGACGCGGGAAGGGTGAGCGCGCACTAGGGAATGGATGGCTGCGATGCCGTCGACATCGTCGTAGACTTGGGACGAAGCCGACCCGGGCTTGAACGAGGGGGAGGCAAGCTCGCCCGCCGCCAACGCGCTGGCGCCCGAGATCTGAACCCAGAATGCCGAGGTGCGTGAGTGCAACGTTCAAGAGTGCAAGAGTTTCCGGGCTGGGGACACTCACTGGGAGACGTCTGTTTTGCCAGACCACGGTGAATGGCTCGGAAGCTCCCTAGGTGGTTGTTCGAAGCAAGGTCTAGCGCTCACAGTCAGTGCCCATCCAAATTGCCGAATTGCAGCGGGATATACGTGCGTAGGACGATGGAAGCCCTGGAAGCCTCCTCCTCGATGAGGCTGGAGTTGTCGAGATCGCCAACGACTGCGCGGACCGTGGGAAATATCCCCGTGATGCGCTTGGCCACCTCGCCGTCACGGATCAAGGCTGCGATGGTATAGTCCGCGTGGCTTCGGACGAGTTCTCGAAGCGCCTGTCCGCCAACGTATCCAGACGCGCCAGTCCTGGGACAAATCAGCTGTCATTCGGCGTCGCGGGTCAAGATGCGTTTTCACAAGAAGACTGAGGCCATGTTTCTTTTTTTTCTTTTTTCGCTTATAGGTAGTATCGGTGAAGGCGACGATGTTGACCTGACGAAAGGACGTTGTTTACCGAACGAACCTGCTGCTAACAGCCCGTGATAATGGGACTTATATCATCTGTTTGTCGCTCTGCGTTACTAATCTGCTGGTTCAAACGGATGGCGTTATTTAGGGTCGAATGAGTGCATGGCTAGAGCGGGGATGGTTCCATCTAGAAAGCGGGAGAAATACAACAATCGCCCGCCTTCAGCATAGTCGATAGAATATGATGAATAATGGATGAGCTGCTCACTAATCCGCTTTGTTGCTCATACCTGATGTTCGCCTAGTAGTCAGTGATACCAATACGCAAACATACCGTCACCTGATTAGAGGACGCCCGCGGACACGTCCCGTTTTTGCCAGTGGAGGCGCTACGCCGAGACTCATGGAAACAGGAAAAGGGGATCGTTCAACAGAGCACTCCAGTTTCTTAAACACCTAACATATACATGCTTATCACAATCATGACTCATCGTCGAGAATACCCAACGCAGTGCCTTGTTTCTATACGGAATTGGTAATTCATACC
The DNA here is from genome assembly GCA_917563905.1 of Neonectria neomacrospora. Taxonomy (NCBI): domain Eukaryota; kingdom Fungi; phylum Ascomycota; class Sordariomycetes; order Hypocreales; family Nectriaceae; genus Neonectria; species Neonectria neomacrospora. The sequence goes on from OU830643.1 coordinate 132,012, forward strand.
TCGGCCTAGTCTAAAAGCAGGGACTTGAAGGTGCTCAAGCGAGAGCTCAGGGGTTTGAATTCCACACCCGTGCCCTTCACCTTTAACAAGGGCTTGGCGAGGAGTTCGTCACAGCTGTATCGCTGCACAAGATTAATGTGCTTCTTTACGAAGACAGCGATTACGGAGTAGCTGCCAAGGCATTGGGAACATGCGATTTCATCTTTGGCGAGTCATTCATGGCAACTAGAGAAGGCCCGCTCGCCGATACATCTTTCGTTTATAAAGACGGACATGAAGGGAGACGCAGAAGCGGAACAGTTGTTGGCTAATGTTTAGAAGTCTGAGAGAAATCACGAGTGAAAAGAGGGCACCAGATAGACAAGAACTCTATCTTGTTTACTAATGCAGTTTTCTATGCACACCACTAGTTTCATGTTTAGATGGGGCGCAATCAAGCCATTAGGTGTTGCACTAGATACCCGTCTGGTAGCTTTGGTCTTTTTCAACGTCAGGAAGGGACGTTAAATTAACTAATATGTGCTTTCTTCTAGTCCCTTGGCATCGAAACCTCCAAAAACCGGCTGGTTCCACTGTCATCAGTTAAACCCCATTCCCTTCTCCTTGATCTTCTCCTCAAACTCCGCCTGTTGAGTGATGATGTGTGTACCCGCAGCCAGTCCTTTCAGACCATCCATGTCGTAGACAATCTCCAAAGGCACGTCACGAACAACAACCTTGTGGGCGTCCTTGGTACCCCCGCAGAATACCTCAATAATGTTGCCGTCACCATACTTGGGGTCCTGAATAGCCGTCATAGCTACATCGACCAGCTCCTCCACCGTCAACATCAGGTCATCGGCCTGTACACGGTCGCGGCTGTATTTGGTGTGGAAGATTGGGGTCTAGTTGATCAATTTGGTCAGTCACATGAAGGAAGGATGGTAAATCCAATGAAGGGGTAAGACGTACATCGACCACACCAGGGCAGATGGCTGCATTTCGGATGCCTGCAAGCTTGTTCAAGGAGCCCAAAGATTTACAGATACTGACCACAGCAGCCTTGCTGGAGTAGTAGAAGGGAGTCAAGAGCCCGTGGATGTAACCTGCCATGCTAGCAAGCCAGAGAACGTTGCCCTCCAGATGGCGGTTCTCAGGGCGAAGCCAGTACTCGATGGCAATCTGAGCGAGCCTGATCGGGGCTATAGTGTTGACGGCGTAGGTCTTGTACATGCCGACCTGGGCATCCGCAGGATCCTGGGAAAGAGGCGAGACGCCGGGCGGGTTCCAGAAGTCGCTGAAAGGAGGCTCGTAGAGTCCTGCGCCATTCACGATCAAGTTGACCCGTCCGAACGTCTTGAGAGTAGCCTCCCAGACCGAATTGATCTGGGACCAGTCGCAGAGGTCCGTCTTCTGGAAGATTGCCGAGGCAGCCCCGGCTTCGGCTGGCGGATGCTGGTATTTCTCCAGCGTCTCCTGGGCCTCGGGGCGAAGTTGCAGATCTGCCATGACAACCGAGCATCCTCCTGCTAGGAGCCTCTTGGTGACTTCATGGCTGATGCCTGATCATCGTCAGTGACCACCACAGACGCGCGACAGAACGTATCCGCGCGGACGGAGGATTTACCAGACCCGGCGCCAGTCACCAGCGCAACCTTGCCCTTGAGTTCCCAGGTAGTCATCGTGCGTATTACTGTGTAGGGCAATGGGGAAGTGGCGAGATATTCTGTGAGGCGAGCAGTATGCTATGAAGTAACGGTAGCGGTGAGGGGCGGGATATTCTAGACGAGCAAAGAGATTTATGCCTGGTCCTAAATACTACGTGGATTGCAAGCCCCAGCCCCTGTCAGCTGTCAATCCTTGTCCAAGGTAAACCGGCGTGGCGGACACGCTGTCGTTCCCGCGTCAATGCAGATACCGGTTCCAACTAATGGGAGTAGGTACTAGGCCTGCGTAGTGGGAATTTGCCGGTTCGTCAAGGACGAAGGTGAGAATGGGGAAGCGGTGATAACTTCCTATCCCTGACCAGGTCTGGCGCCCTGCGACATTCGACGCCACAACCACGTTTGGGACGCAACGCTATCCTGCAGCTTCGGTATAACCCCACTTAGAGCGTCGGGCCGTGCCCCGGAAGGCACAAGATCTGCATTGGATATGGGTTCCATCCACTTTAGGGGCAGGGAATCATACCACGTTGGCGGGTGAAACGGCAGCCCGGTCCATCTCCCAGGTGGCAGAAGTCCGAATAATACTTTGTATATCCGGAGGTTGGTCGCCACGCGAATTCTAATCGAGTTCTAAGCACACTCCCAGTTACATACTATCTGCAGTGCGACCCGTGGAGTTTATGCGAGGAGGCGTTTACTTCCCTTCAGAGTCCAAAGAGTATGAGGAGCTTCGGTTGGGCTATTCCTAACCTCGGCTGAATTTCTCTTACGCAAGCGCCTTGGCACCCGCATCCTTTATCGGAGCCCAGCGAATTGGCAACCTTGCACGTCGTAGTACAGCAACTCATCAGGATCAACAGCGGACGAGAGGAAGTGGAGAATTACAGGGCTCTGATACTAACGAATTCTCGCATATGACAGCGTCCTATCTACTAGTATTGTTACTGTATCGTCACGGCCAAGTTCCACGTAAGCTGTGTACCATGTACGTAATATCTTCGCCTTCTAGCAGATGCAGTAAAGGGGGGCAATGACCCACCGTCGCCTGTTCTTATCTACCTACAGTCACCAACGTCGCCTTTGTTTGCGAGTGCGACTGCTTCGTTTCAACGCTCTACTAATGGAATAGCATAGACGTTCGTAACATAGCGGCTGCAATTGGCCATCCGGGGGTGACGAGTTACCGACCGTGGCTGCTCCCGCTGGGAAATGCCGAAGATAAACAGTAATAAGGCCAAGCACTAACTATCACTATGTACGCCGGAACCGTCGGAAACCCTTGTCTAGTCTGGTTCATCCCATGTGGAGGCTCACGCTAACCAAGCCACGGGTAAGGACGGATGGCGGCCGACTGGGGCTGGTAGACGGGAGGCACATACAAAAGAAGTCGCAATAGTGCTTGGCGTGATCCGCCGAACCCTCAAGGGGATGATCAATGTAACTTGGCCCAATGTTGAAGACGGGATAGACTGTCATTCTCCGTTCAGCAACGTCCGGCTTGTTTCTTTCCCTTCCCCTTGCCAAAAAAACCCTTCGCGTACGATCCCATGAAACGCACCCTACCGTTCGGGACAGGATCTGCAGACCTGCTGCTCTCTTAAACGACAAATACACCCACCACGTCCATTTCTAGACATCGTCGCCATGCAAAGCAGACTCGACTAATTATCCGAGCAGCAGGCCGCCATGGATGATTCGCAGTCAGAATGGCATTCCGTTCGTCCTGAGGGGCTCGCGCGGGGCCTTCTGGTCATCACCATCTTCTTCACCGTCACCACCTCGGTGGTCCTCGCGCTGAGGGCATACATCAGGACCATGCACAAGTTGAACAGTCTGGAGGACTACCTGATGTACATTGGAGGAGTAAGTCCCAGACGCCGAATTGCTGGTCGGCATTGGAACCTAACCCGGGGATCGCTTTGCAGGTGCTTAACATTGCCCACAATGCCATTGTCATGTACGGATGCTTCACGGGTGTCGGAACTCATGAAAGTAAACTCAACATGGCCATAATGATAGAAGGAGCAAAGGTTTGCCCATCCACCACTCACAAGTCTCTCAACCGCTGACGTCGTGGTTTCTTTGCAACGCCAGATTGTTACGGTTTGGCAGTTGTTCTACGTCGCCGGATCACCATTTATCAAGATCAGCATCTGTTTGACATTGATCCGAGTCGCCGTGCAGCGCCGCTACAAATACACACTATATGCCATCTCGGCACTCAGTGTAGCCATGACCATTATGGCATTCGTCGCCGTATTCGTCCAGTGCACCCCCTTTGAGGCCTCCTGGACCGGCGACGGCAAGTGCATTTCCGTCGACGTTATCATCATCCCGACCTACATTTTCTCGGCCGTCAACATTGTCATCGACTGGACCGTTTCCATCCTGCCCATCTTCATCTTGTGGAATCTCCAGCTTCGCCGAAAGCTAAAGATGATGTGCTTCGGCATCTTGGGAGTGGGTGTTCTGTGAGTGACTCCCCCCTCCCCGCCTCATCTTGCGCTCCTCGCGGTCAAGCTACATGTACTGATTCAAGACGGCGACACCGCAGGGCTTCCATCGCCACTATTATTCGGATGCCGTACGTTCCAGACTATGCTGCGACCAAGGACAAGCTTTGTGAGTGCAAATACAAACGCTGTGCTCATGTTATGCTTGCCATGTACGCTGATGCTTGGTGATTGCCTCAATCTGCAGATAAACTCGGTTTCGTCATCCTCTGGACCATCGTCGAGCTCAGCCTCGGAATTCTCGCCGGCTCCCTCCCTTCGTTACGCAAACTATTCAAGACACTCTCGAGAGACCATAGTACGGGAGACCATGCCTCGTTCGGTACCGACCTGGTGACGATAGGAAGACACAAGAGAAGCAGAACAACACCTGGAGCGCCGTATGACTGCGAACTGAACACGACTGTGGGGGTTGGAAGGGAAGGAAGTAGCGATGGCGCGCAAGACAAAGACGATGATAGTACACGTCGTATCATTCAAGTCACGCGAGATGTGACCCAAACCTATAGCTAGAAATGTCTTGCACCAAGCTTTTTATCGACGCATCTCCGTCTCGTCTTCACAGATGGAAGACGACCCTCGAGGTTGGAGATGCATTTAATCAAGACAACTATCCTCCGATGCGTCTGAGGGGAGAAGCGAACCATGGGTTATCCTTGCTCCAGCCAGGTTTGTGACCAACGTCGACCAGTCTATCGGGACACAATATAAGTCCAACGCAGCCAAGTCGGCCCTGCCAAGCACTCGAGATTGACCTTCATCGACCAAGCTAGAGGGCAGTCAATAGTGGGCTGGTGGCATAGCGCGATCGACTGGCCAAGCCAAGGTCCTCCCTACACTGTTCTCGTAATCTTGTCCGACACCGCAGAAACAGCATTATCTATGCGGTAATGGCCAGTCATTGAACAAGTCTCAGCCCCTCAAATAGCGTGGCCGTCCAGTCTTGATGCGTCTCGCTAGCTTCGTGGTAGACAATGTGCACAGTATGCTGATCTAGTGGTCCCGACAACGGCCATCTAGAACGTTATGACCGGCACGCAAAGGGAGAGCAAGCCAGTCTTGAATTCCAGGCAGCTGGCTACGTTGCCATTGACGTGTGTATTTCGCTTGCGATGCGGAACGCCTCTTCAAGGGAGGGACGGTTTCAGCGGGGGTGGAATGCATTGGCTCGAGCACGGAATTATTATTTTATTTTCCCGCCTTCGACTTGTACATACAGAAGCGATGGGCTAGGGATCCCTGGACCACGTGGACGCATTCATTATCCATGCATCCTCGATACGAGATGTAGCCGACTTCGGGGACGCACCAACGTAAACCTAGTTGTGTTAAAGTTTGTGAGAAATTTCGAAACTGAGATATTAGTTTCCTTGTTTGAAAAGGATATGTTGCCCGTCTACTTACGCCCTAGATTCCAAGGTTTTAGCTCCTAACAAAAAAATGGCACATTGTCAAGCCCTGTTCCAACTAAGGACCGCCACCAAGTAAGGATAAAGAAAAGGGCGTAAATGTCGAGACATGGCTTGAAACTCCATACCATCCAACATGCGGCCCCTTTAAGGGAAAGATATACCACCATTAGCTAGAGAGTTTTCTCGCTCGCAACTCCGGATTTGCAGTGCAGCTACTATCACCAAACCTTCTTCTTCTCGTACCATATTGTACATGGTACACTCTTTCATGTCCGCTTTTCATGTTCTATCTAACCAGACGGTGCCGCCGCAACGGAGCACCGCCGACGACGCCATGACGCCCGCCCAGTCACGCCGACAGGGGTACATTGGGATACGAAGCATGGATGTTACTACATCAACTATAAACAGAACCAGTCCGCTCGATTTAGTCTTCGCAAGGATAGGGCCCGCCATTGATCGGGGGGATTTCGACGAGTTGGCCGATGAGAGGGTTCCGGTCCAAAAAGAGAACACCTCCGCGACTTTACACACGTTCGCGGATCGTGATGCTGCGCTACCTTCCTCTTCGAATGCCGCCATAATCGAGTCTTATGCAGGATCGTGGAACAGCCGAGATCGACATCGCAAGTTCAAACACCGCGACGAAACACAATCCGAGCACAACTTCGTACCCCAGGCGGCTCGTCAAGCTTCTCGCTGGCCTTTTATAACAGACGACCCCATCATCATACCGGACTCTCTCGAGCCAGAACCAATTTTTCTCAGTCTTCGCACACCCATCTCTCCCCCTCGGTGCTGTCATCGTGTTGAAGAAGACCCTGACGAAGATCTTGTTAAAGACTTCGAAGAAGACCTTGATGAAAACGTCGAAGAGCTCAAGTCCCTCTCCATTCACCCCTTTGATTTCGCTTTCGAGAGCGCGGATATGCAAGCGACCCCCTCTTCTCGCGGAAGAGTCATGACATCAGCCGAGTTCGAAATCTACCAGAGACAGAAAGCCCGAGACGATGATGAGAAGCGATTCAGCGCAGCCAATAATGAGGAGGACGATGCTGATTATGACGAAAGAGACGAAAGGGACCATACCGAGGCCATAAGGCGGCAGAGAGAACAACGAAAACGACAGGAAGCTCACATCGCCGGCTATCGACAACAAATGATGAAGCGTACAGAAGAGATTGCTTCATCCCAGCCCGTACACCGCGCACGAGCCCCGTCAGTGTCTTCTCTGCGAAGTCCACGGGCGGCGTATAGTCCCAGCCATTACGAAAACGACGACGACGACGACGTTCCGCTCGCTATTCTGCAGGCCCAAAGACTCTCCGGCGAAAGACGCCCACCCACTCGTTTGGGTGCCCCGAAATCAAGTCCGAGTCTACGCTCAACTACCCAAGAACAACCTAGAAAGCCCGGCTCTGCACACGGCCAAGCTCTCAACCATGGTCCGGGCTCATCACTACCAGCTTTCGCGCGCCGTCTCCCCCAGGATCCGTTCGCTAGCTACAACAACGGAGGATGGCATGCGCACCCTCAGAATTCTCTTCCCGGCGGCTTGGTTGGCGTGATTGCAAGTGAAGAACGAGCCAAAGCATTGCGCCGCGTCAAACCCAGCTACGGCTTCCAGGCCGTCCCGGACACTTACGGCTCTCTCGACCGGTCAGGCAGTCCTTACCAGATGGGCCAAACAGCTTTGCCATACGGCTCTTCCGATCGGTCAGGCAGCCATTATCAGATGGGTCAAACAACTTCCCCATACGGCTCTTCCGACCGGCCTGGCGGTCCATACCAAATGGGTCAAACAGCTTCCCCATACAGCTCTTCCGACCAGTCAGGCGGTCATTATCAGATGGGTCAAACAACTCCCCCATACGGCTCTTTCGACCGGCCAGGCGGTCCTTACCAGATGAATCAAACAAATTTGCCATACGGTTCTTCCGACCGGTCAGGCAGTCCTTACCAGATGGGTCAAACAACCTCCCCATATGGTATACCTAGGATGCAACAATCGCAGCCCGGCCTGTACCCTCTAGCCAGTGCCATTTTATGAGTCAAATTTGACTGGTGTATTGGAGCGAACTTATAGACAACGACTCAAGCTTGAGCCTGTCGACGAGCATTACACCATTCTGCCAGAGGCTGTGGTGTATGAGCCTTTTTCCTTGATTGGGTTCTTGACGAAGAGTCAAAAGAACCACTCTACATGGGTCAGTGATCACTACTGGGGAACGCGAAGAAAGATAATACTATGGATTTAGGCTCAGGATTTTCTTCGCTCTCGTGGTAATTCTGGTCTTAGTGGTCGCTAGAATTGTTGGCGGAGCACTTGGGGGAGGGGGGCTCTATCTCTTCATCATGGTAATGGGAGTCCTGATGATGATGCCCAAAAGGTTAGTATAGTTGCATTGTTTCTTCAAGTCATTGTATCGTAACTAACTCGGAGACCCATTGAAGTCTCATGAGGACTCCTCCAACTCACATACTCCATCGTTAGCACATATGTTCAGCACAACAACGACAGAATCATCGACTCCCACGGGTATCAGTTCGTCTATACTTGGATCAATGCAACAGATTACCGCCTGTGAATGCGATGTGACCATCCTTATCGCACACCAAGACAGCGACAACAGCCTGGTGCTTTGAGCGTATTACCCCCCGTATGGGGAATGAACAGATGCTCGAAAAATAAATATAATTATTAATGATGCTGACAAGACATTTTGAGCAACCGTGTGCTGGCCTTGGGACGATTACTTTGTTTGTGCTCCTCACTGTACACTTACAAATTCACACCTAACGCTATTTCAAAAATTCGGCATATTTCACATCTCTAAAGATGATGAACTTGATCAAATCCCAGCGAAATGCCCTGAGAACGGCTTCTCCTGTTACCATTGGGAATAAAAAACGGGGCTGATATTCAGCTAACACCAGCGTCCAGTATTGCCTTTACCTCTCCTGGTTCTTATGAATTTAATTTGTTCGCTGTGGGCAAAAATAGGGTAGTCGTAGAACATGTTTACATGCCTAGCGATGAGTCACAGCCTCTAGTGTCTATCCATGGCATACCCAAAGCGCATAATAGCTCACTCGTTTTCATTGATAAAGATGTTAACAAATTCAGTCTGCTGTAGTTAGATAAAGACCTAAATCTCTAGAACTCAAAAAAAAACCATTATTGATAATCGTAGGAACTTTAGTATACTAACTAGAGATAGAGGATAACTTTAATATGCACCTAGTCATCCCCGTCGTATAGCTTAAGCTCATGATCAAACCGGCCTGACCAGACGAGCCCAACTCGCAGTCACCAATGTGATTCAAGACCTTGATATTTTTAATGCACGGCATTTCCGTCTTTGGCACCTCGCTCGTCTGTACCCATCTCTTCCTTGAAGAGAATTCGATTCCACAGAAACCTTTTTTATAACTTCTGGACTACATGAACCTTCTCGACCGCAAACTTACCTTGCCAACCTTTCTTTGCGCCTATAAATGAACCACAACATCAACGACGCTGCAAGTAAATAAAATTACAACGACGACGTGATCTCAACCCACATCTCCAACGGCATCATGTTCGGCGAAGTAGCAAACGGCATCGACCAGTCTGATGCTGAGAAGCAAAAGGTCATCCAAGGAAACGCACATTTCCACCGCCTCGGATGGAAGCGACTCACCGTGGTCCTCATCGTCGAGGCCATCGCCCTCGGTAGCCTCGGGTTGCCTTCTGCGTTTGCGACCCTCGGCATGGTTGCCGGTGTCATCCTCTGCGTTGGTATCGGCCTTATTGCCATTTACGCCAGCTACATTGTCGGCCAAGTCACGATTAAACATCCCCGTATTGCTCATTATGCCGACATTGGGCGTCTGATGTGGGGGAGTTTCGGCTATTACCTGTTCGCGGCTATCTTTGTCTCTCAGTTAACGCTGGTTGTTGGCTCGCATTGTCTCACTGGGACGATTGCTTTCAACAACATCACGCAAAGCGACCTCTGCTCTGTCGTCTTTGGGCTCATTTCAGCCATTATACTACTACTGCTCGCGATCCCGCCATCCTTCGCCGAGGTTGCGATCCTAGGCTACGTTGATTTTGCCTCGATCATCCTGGCTATCGGAATCACAATGATTGCAACTGGTATTCAGGGCTCAAACGCGCCTGGAGGACTGGCTTCTGCATCATGGTCTGCCTGGCCCAAGGAAGATCTCAGTTTTGCTGACGCCTTCATCGCGATCAATGTCATCGTCTTCGCATATGCCTTTGCTGGCGCACAGCCATCCTACATGGAAGAAATGCACACGCCAAAGGACTACGTCAAATCGATCTGGTCGCTCGGAATTATCGAAATCGCCATTTATACTCTAACGGGAGCCATCATCTATGCCTTTGTTGGCCAGGACGTTCGATCGCCAGCCCTCCTATCTGCGGGGCCTACTGTATCTAGAGTCGTCTTTGGAATCGCTTTACCGGTCATTTTCATCTCTGGGTCTATCAATACCACGGTTGTGGCCCGATACATCCACGGCAAGGTTTATAAAGACTCTGTTGTTCGCTATGTCAACACGAAGAAAGGCTGGATCACATGGCTGGCATTAGTTACGGTCATCACTATCATTGCATGGATCGTCGCCGAGGCTATCCCCTTCTTTTCTGAGTTGCTGTCCATCAGTGCTTCGCTTTTTGTGTCAGGCCTTTCGTTCTACTTCCCTCCACTCATGTGGTACTTCTTGCTCAAGGAGGGCAAGTGGCATGAGAAGCACAATCTACGCACCGCTCTTTGCAACGGCTTTGTGTTCCTCATAGGGGTCATTATCCTGGGATGCGGCACATATGCAACTATCTCAGTACTGGTGAGTACTCTCCTAAGGTCCTCAAATCATTGTGTTGTGATACTAACCTGCTTTCCTCAGATGGAGAAGTTCAAGTCACACTCCATCGGCGGCCCGTTCACGTGCTCACCACTTGATTGAAGCCAGACTCATGTCTTTTACATCTTCTTGCATCAAGAAGTGTTGTTTGATCGGAATTTGCCTTTTGGGGCTGAGGAATCCTGAGCGTACATGGCGATGCTGGGCGAGACAAATTTCGACGTGTTATGCAATCGTGACGGTTAAGTATTGAGCCTCGCTTGTTAGGTATCTATGGGTGGAATACAGGACCCCGATTGAGACATGAGACTGTTATCAACTGCGTCATCGATCAGGGCAAGGCATCTTTATCATATGATTTGCCTTCCCGCACATGACAAGCATCGCTGCACCTGCGAAGTACCAGCTTTGAACCAAGTAAAAAGTCCACAGCAGCGATCTTCGCGAGCTACTTTCAAGCGCAAGACGCCTTGGCACCATCGACAAGATGAAAGTCGCCAGAGTATATCGCATGCTATGGGCAGCTGGGGTTTGCGGGGTAGCTGCAACAGGTATTTACCTCCCAAACAGATCTCTTCATCATCGTTGACGCTACAACTACTACAGAAGCGCTCCATACTACTAGCAAATATCACCATGGAGATGGGAGTGACTTCTTGACTATCCGGAAAACCTTCAACGGCTGGATCAATCCTGAAGACTTGACGCCTATGCCACAGTGTATTGCTGAGCAGGATCAGTCCGCCTGGCTGAGCACCATGACGAAATGTACTCACCAACGATGCACCTCGCACTTTGGGATTATCTGCACCCATCACCAGTGGTTAACTCAGCTCAGCTGTCTCAGCACTGAGTTTTCCTCCAACGTTATCAAACATTATCTGCCGTACTGCAGTAGATCAGTCCTCACCAAAGCACAGTTGTATCATTGGGTTCGTCACGCTACCGGTCGAACATGGCTTGTTGATGTTGGCGACGCGGACGGGCTGCAAAACCTCTCCCCAGCTTCCCTAGCCAGAGGATACGCGGCCATCGAAACAACCTACGAGGCGCCAGCATGCTTAAAGGGCTCGCTTTCTGCCCCATCGAGGGAACCGTTTCAGCATGTATTGGGATCCTGCAGTTTCGCAGCCACCACCACCCGCACCGGAAATTCTGCTCGTCCTTGGGAATACAGCAAATCCCTGGGGTCTATGATCGCTCTCGGTTTCGAAACCATCGGTTACAATCTTACCGGGCAAAAGATCGGACAGGGCGACTATTTCGATAAAGAATGCTTCTGTAGTGCCTTCACTATGAATCCGAATCAGGAACCCTGTTCAGACCCAGGGCAGATTAGCCTGACGAGGGAGCGGCTATGGTTAAATGCCACTTGTGGACCGACGTCCCTACCTGATAACTGGATGGACGTTCTCAAGATGATAGGATTTGCGTATATCCCCATCAGAGACTGGCACTGGCCAACGTGTGTCAAGGATATGCCGAAGCAGGTACTCGAGCTGACTGAGCAATGCGCAACCGATGCTTGCGAGCTCGACCCCAGTGGCTTTTGCCAGGTCAGGCGCGCGGTAGACAGGACTTGCTTTTGCCACGATATCAGCTATGATTCCTGCGGCGGTTCGTGCCATTTTTTTGAGACCCGGATCGATTATGTCCAGTGGCTTCACGATCTTTGTGGCAATGTGCCGGACTGGCACGGTCTCTCGGACAATTGGCGCCCATTAACCACCCCTTCTACCCTCGAGTTAATTCCATGGGGATGGACTCTCAAACCATCCAACAATTCAAGCATTGCATCTTTCAACGATTCGGGATCCATAAAGACAACGGAAACATACGCCTTGAATGAGTGGAAGCTCGGAAGCTTTGCTCTGATCAATATGGCTACCCTTCTTGCCACATTCCTCCGCCGGGGAAAAGGAAACCATCAAACTGCACGTGACTCTCTATGGCACCCGCGTTATTGGTTCTTCACGGGGATTTTAAACGCCACTATTCAACTGCTTGCGATCTGCTTGAATGTGTTCCTTGTTCAGAAAACCCCTGGTTATGAAGACATTCCCGTTGTCCAACTGATGCTCCTCTGGTGCTCAGCGCCTCGGCTTGGTTGGCTAACGATCTTACCGATTGGTGTCCAACCATTCGAGGCGATAAATTTCTCCGCGGCCGCGTCTTCTTTACTTGCGGAGTTGATCCTCCAATTTTTCTCATCATATTACATGATTCTGACTGTCAATTATGGTCGAGAGCACAACATCTACTTTATGAGTCTAGAAAACGCGGAAAGAGGACAATCGGCCAGAATCATGTATGCTGGAGCATTCATGTGGCTGATCATCATTACCTTAGCGTTCGTTCAGTTGATACGGGCTATATATAGGATGAACAAGATGACTGGATCTGGTAGAGCCGATCTATCCAAGCGGCAGAGAAGCAACCAGACAACTTCGACCATTGTAGAGGAGTTGGTAGCCCAGTCTAATGGCTATTGGACACGGCTAGGGGAGAAGTTGATCTATTGTTGCATAGATGGGAACAAGAGCTTGGGAGAAACATCGCCGACAGGTGGCGAGGGAAGAACTTACACGGTGTATGGCACTCTACCCGTTGAAAGAAAGGGTAATCAGGATTTCCGAAAAGCTGTTGCCAAACTATACATGGTCACGGCCATAGGCATGCTCCTTCTTTGGATTGCGCAGTGGCTCTTTTGGGGTGGGTTCATAGCTCTCAGTTCGGAAGAGTACGTATTTGTTCACATCCTTTGTCTATGTCGCTAACTGAACTTATAGGTTCTGTCCTCCTAAGCTGGGGGTTCTTACAGCTGTTTGGATTACCTTCTCATTAGCAAGCGCTGCTCTTAGTGCTGCTTTGTAAACACACGTAGTCTAATCAACTTCCTCAAGATCTATTATAACATTCTGCTTTACGCTGTGGTTAAACTTACCAACATCAAAAGACAATTTAGTGGTAAATGGGGCGATGCTATGCAAAGATGTATATACACATCTCAAGATCATACCAGCGATACTTCAAACTCGTTTCACACTCGCTCAACACTCGCACGGTACCATCGTGCGGCTTCACCACGCTACCAGCGCGGAGGTGTCTGCCTTATTCCTATGCTAAGCTAAAATGGCTGAGAATATGCCATGGGAGAGATGAGAGAGCTTTCTAGGTTTAATTTTCCTTGCTTGTATACATCACAAAGACTAACTTCGCCACTACTATCGCACCAGAGCACCATCTAATTAACAAATTTTAATGAGCCTTTGCTCTCCCATCGACAAAGCGGACTCGATTTACTTTATGAGCCCACGGGCTACGGGATGCAAGAGGTCGTAGCTTGATTCACCTTCGACGAATATCGTAGAAGGATCCTGTATCCATCCACCTTCCAAAAGCCCTTGTGGAATATGCAGCTTCCGGCACTGAGCTTGACAGGGGCCAACGCGACGAAACACCGCTTCTTGTGGTAAGAGTAAATACTGTTCGCTTGGAGTCATCGGAGGAACTTTGCTGCCAAGGTAAGTGACACAAGGGCCCATTCCCATGTTCGTATGATCCTAGAAGACCTCGGGATATATTTTCATGTAAGATATGTGAAGATGCATTTTGTCCTGTCTGTCTCTTCAAAGCCTTGAGATCAAACCGCTTGCCGCCCTCGATCCTCGGCCCACCCTTCTCTATCTTCCCAGTCGGCTGGCAGCCATCCATGAGTATACCATCTCAACGCTGTTGGTCATCATCACTAGCACCCTGTCGTCTCACCCGATGTTGATGGGAAAAGCCTGCTTTCCACGCCTGCCCGGGAAAATCGCTGTGACAGCAAGACTCGAACTGGATTACAAGAGCCCATCCCCTGTCAACAGCGCCGTTCTGATCGAGGCTGTCACGAAAGAGGTCCAAGGTCGAAGGGCTTGGGTAGAAGCAACTGTTTCCGATGCATATGATGGCCGCGAACTCGTCAAGGCAAAAGGGCCGTTCATCCAGCCAAAATGGGCTGCCGACATGGCCGAGGTGCTCTATTTGTGCTGAGACATTTCCCCTCTAGACAAGTAACAGATTACAACCGAGCTCTTGCATGACGCTCCTCCAGTCAACGGCAATGAGCCCCAATTCTATCCCAGATGCCCTCCATATTGCCTCCCGCCGATTCCAGACCTCTTCCACCACCCGCTTCATCGAGTCACGGCTCCCGATGCCAAACGACGTTGCACCATCGAGCCATTCTCTCGCCGCAGCTAAATCTTCGTCTGAATATGCCTCAACAGCAGCAATGAAAGCAGGCCAGATCGAGAAGTTACCGTTACTAATAGCGAAGTAGGCTGATACGTGCGAGAATGTCTTCTCTACGTAGGGCCTGACCGTTGCGGGAGGGACGCTGAGCAATGAACGATACAGATATATGTAAGTTGCGTTGACGAATGCGCCAATCTGGTCGGGTGCTTCGACGGGGGGCTGTTGACGGCTGGAGGCTTCACAAACAGCGCTGCCATCTTCCGACTGTCCAACAAGAAACTGGGCATCGGAGATACAGAGAGTATCGCGCTGGCTGCGATGCATATCTAGACGTGAAAGTACGCCTTGTAGCAACTCATCGACCTCACCTTCTAACCGCTCAGTGTCTGGTTTGTTTCGAAACTCAGTGATACGCGCAATGCAACTCAAGATCTCTTGAGGCGCCCCAATGGTGAAACCAAACTCAGATGTGGACAAAATCGGGTTTACCACTCCTAATTCTGTAGCTTTTGGCGCTTCTTTCTGCGGCGGAACTTGTTCGCTCTTCGAGGTATCACCGATGATTTTGATGATGTTCAAGCTTTGCAGAGAGATGCAAACCAGGTCTGCAGACTTCCACGGCTTCGAGTTGCAGGGCTTTTTCAGCCATGTCCATGCCCCCTCAAAGTGATGTCTCCACGAGCCAGACGGACCACTGTAAAGCTGCGCTTATTAGCAAATAATGCCGGCGTAGCCATTGCTGCTCAAGGTGCTTTGTTTCCCATACCTCGGCAAACATGAGTGTCATCATCGACGCCAAAGTACCAGGAAAATCGACGTCTTCTCGCGCAATAGCCTTGAGCAGCTCCTGGATGGCATGGCCATAATGCTTTGAACCGAGGGCCAACATTCCCGGATCAACACCACGCAGATGAGCCACGTTGAAAGCGGCATGCGCCAACATGGCGCTGTACAGCGACTTCTGACCATGAGAAACTAGTTCTAGGGCTGCAGCGGGGTACTGGCTCTTCCATGGGTTGCGTGGATGCTCATAGGGCATCATAATAGTAGCCACATACGTCACGTAATGATGAAACAAGAAGACTTCATCCTGCGTTAGGTCCGGGAAGTTTGTCATCATCGAGGGTATGGAGGTTGATGCTGGGCTCAATACATCTCGCCCTTAATCAAGTCGAGGAAGCTTGGGACGAGAGCCCGAAAGCACTAAAAAGGGATTGTAGCTCACCACCTTCCAAGAGGATGTAGAGTATGAGTGAGGCATGGGTTGTTCCGCGCCATTGCTCTCGTCACACTGCGATATCAAGAGGTCCACCAAGTCCGAAGGCAAAGTTTCGATTCCTTCCCAAGTCTATTCTGCGGACCGTAAGCATGGACAATGGTCCAAGCAGGGAAGCCGTAGGATTTCAGGGTTCAGTCCGCCTAGAAACCGAGCAGGATAATACGTACCACAGGGAAGGACTCGCCGACCTTGCGATGCGAGGACCTGGCCATCATCCTCCACCCACACAAACTTAGCGCCGTAACCGGTGCAACTGACACCGATACGTCGACACGCCAAGCATCCCGGCTTGGCTTCGTCGCACTAGTCAAGAGGCGGACGGTCAGTAAGAAGCTCGCGTGGGTGTATGCTGCATGGCTGGAGAAGCCGCCAGGTTCACGTACCTTGACCTTTCTAGCTCTGCATTTCCAGCAGCCCTAGTTCTCGGTTGCAAATCAGCTTAGCCCAAGCCCTCAAGAGTGTTGATGTCTGGAACCACACGGTTTCTAGTCTCAAGAGCGCTAGCACGGGTCTCACGCACAGTAAAAGTTCGATGACGCCGGCGGGCCATGACCTCCGGGCTAGTTCTCAGCTCGGCGAGGGTTGAAAAATTGGACTGTTTCAGTCATAGAGGCCGAGCTGAGGTCTTTTCAGGCGGGTCGTAGGGCTATATACGGATCCTAGTGGATCTCGATGATGAGGGGTTCGGTCCGTGTTGCTATGTTCAAGTAGACACGAGTGAGTGAGTGTGGGGAAGAGTAGTTCGGTAGCTCGGCATAAACCACCATTTGTTCTTAATCCGGAATGGGAGGACATCAAGGGCGCATCTGCACGCTAAAGGTTAGCGTAGAACATATCAAGTCTCGTCGAGACGTCTTATCTCCGGGATTTGAGTCTACAAGCCATGGGAATATGGGGCACCTGAGTCGAGGCTAGAAAATGGATGTCGTTGGCACCAGTTCCGTGATCTATGAATCTTCCGCCCGGCTTCTTCAAGACCAAGTACAGTCAGCGTGAGTTTCTATGCCTACTGCCAGATTGCGATTCGCAAATGACTTGAAAATGCTATTTTTCCAATGAAATATTGTTCCTTTGGAGAGGATCGTCCAAGCACCTAAGCTGTACCCTCCCCACTCTCAAATGCCTCCTCAACCGCCACCGCCATCTCCCCAAGTGTCTTGAATCGGAAAGACAAATCCAAACTGTCACCAAAGTCCTCCGGCCTGCCACCAATCGCAGCGTCTTTGCCCGCCCTCTCAATCCAACAACACTTGAGCCCCGACTTGTGTGCCGGCACATGATCATGCTTCAGCGCCTGTGCCGTGTGTAGAAACCCATCTCTCTTGACGCCCAAGTCCTTCTCGGCGTGCTGAACCATAAACTTGAAGTTCCGTAGGTCAGGCTTGTATGACGCGATCTGCTGGGCCGTGTAGACAGCATCGAAGTGCACTCCCTCTAAAGGGCCAGCAAGTGTCTGAGAAAAGGACTCCGCATCGACGTTTGACAGCACGATTAGTTTGTATCGTTTTTGCAGTCGCTTCAGTGCCTCCACAGTGTCAGGAAAGGCCGGCCAGAGCCCGACAGCGCCTCCAAACGCTGCCTTTTCTTGCTCAGCACTGCCTGATTCCAAGGGGGTTCCCAGCTCAATGGCCATCTCAACGTACACCATGCCAAGAAGCTCTGCGTAGTTCATATCGGGATATTTCCCTTGCAAGATCTCCTCATGCCGTGTGAATATTTCAAGAAGCGCCCGCTTGTTATTCTTGAGTGGGTGAGCCTCTGGAAGACGGGAGTTCAGTGGGCCCAAAGCGGTATAAATACCACTTTCCCAGTCGATCAACGTTGCGTAAACATCGAAAGAGAGTGCCGTAAAGGAAGTGAGTGAAGGTGATGGTGCCATGGTTAGGCTGATGAGGTAAATATCGATAGATTGAGAAAGGGGGGAAATGTGAAATGTGGAAGCTGGAATAAAACAAAACTTTACCGCTTGTATTGAGGAGCTCTGAGATGGCATTTATACCCAAGAAACAATGAGGGATTGGGATGAAGTATGACGTAGAGTATTCTATGAGGTGCATGCTTGACTCCTTAGCGTCATGCACCTCGGTAAGAATTGCAACTGAATCTCAGAGTAGATAAACGCGCCCTACAGCGATGGCTACTATACAGGTAGTTTTGATGGGGATTAGAATGAAAGTAAACATTATTGGTATTTAGGAGTATTGCTATGCGAGTAGTAATAGATGACTGTTTCATCACTTCCTATTCCTAATATAAAGTCTCCATCTGTTATCAGCCAAGTCAAACCGAGCTTCAAGCACTTTCGCTGCTGCATTCAGCTCTTCTGTGCTTGAAAGCTCAATATCATCATTCTGGTACCTAAAACAGCAATGGGAGAATACATGCCCGAACTCGAAATAATCATGCCGACGAGCAGAACCAGCGTCCCGAACGCGACGAGTAGCGGGAAGAGAAGCCACTCCCAACGGAACTGCGTGCACACGACAGTCACCAACACAGTGCCTGGGTACGTCGAGTTGTTGCCATTCCAGTCCGTTCCAACCGTGCGTAACTGATTCGTGGGACTGGTTTTTGGTTCATCGAGGAGACAGAAAGATGTGTAGATTGTACTAACGGGTTGGACAACGAAGCTAGGAATACTATCGATCCACAAAAACCACGGCTGGCATCGTCAAAAGTCTCAATGTGGCCAAGTAGACGCGTCGACGACCGAAACCAATCCCATTTTAGCTGTTCGGTAACTACAGCATGAACTTTCATCAGTAAATAGTCTAATACGGGAAGAGTAAAACTCGCTCGAATTGAGAACCCATTCAAGCATAGATCTAAGAACGGTAGCAATCAGAGCAATCAAAGTGCCAAGATTCAATAAGCTCGTATACGGTAGCTGAGGTCGCTGCTCCCCACTAAACTTGTTCTGAGTACTGAATATGGCGACGAGACGACCTATAGCGATGAAAATAGATACAATCTCGGGTATCCAGTTTGCCAGTGAACTGCCCTTTGAATTCCCTTGTGTCACCGACACGGGCGGTGTAGATTCATTCTCGGTGAATGAAGTCAACCTTGATCTCTAGCTCTCCTTCTTAAATCCTCTCTGATATAAGTCAATTAGCTCTATTTCTTCCTTAGCCTCTTCTGTAAATAACATTACTTAGCCGCTATTGCAATGGTGGTAGTGATGGTAAAGGGCAAGTTGCAGTCATTCATAGTAGACGCAACCCCGTGCACCGACTAGAAGTAAATGAAGAGGCGCTTATGACTATGATGGTCAGATTCTTGAGGAGGTCCCAACTCTCGCTCTTCTAACGTTGGCCCCGAAATTGCTCGAGCATAATTCGACCCCGTTATTTTGTTGCCAGGTGAAACACAAGAAAGCCCACTTAGTGTAAGACTGCTGGGTCATTTGAAGCAAAAAAACAATAAAATAGTGTCTACCTGAGAGTACTGCAAAATGGTAGCACGTTGTGATAGATTCAAGCATATTACTAAACGGGGCTACCACGCTCCGCCTACAACAGTAGCAAGTGGCTGATGTTTCATATGTCCAAATCATCGCTCCTGTCAACTCTTCAACGTCGCATCACTTAGCAAGACCAGTCGTCCGATCGCTTCATCAATGTTAGCAAGTCCGTCTACTTTCAGTGCTTGCTCACTTACGCATATAAACGACTTGGGGCCATAGCCCAAATCGAAGCAAGTATCATCGCTATCCTGAGTGCTTTTCCACTCATCGCCACAAGTCGAGTCTGAATAGAACTTGCACGAGTAACACGAGTCCACATCATTGACTGTGGTAGCGCCATCATAATGTATCGACCTCGGGCTCCAAACGGCAGAGCCACAGTCGATAGGTCCGACGAAGCCGCCGTTTTCGTACTGCGAACAGGTCAAGTAGGCATTCGAACCACCAAACACCTGGCAATCCACCGACGGCGTTTTGGTATTCTCCCAAATGCGGTATCTGCCAGTGTCTACGTCGCATTCCAAGTCGGTCTCATAGCCAGTCACTAATACCGAGGGAGGTTAGTCGGTTGTCATCGACTCTTTCTAGAATACTTACGCATCCAGCTGTGGGCGACAGCAACGAGGGAAGTGAGGACCGTGAGTGTGACATGCATGATGTTGTAGATCAAAATTAGTCCCAAGATGAAGTGTTTGGTCAAATTCGATTCGATATCTGCTTCGTTGATGTTCTAAGCTTCTAAACTGGTGACTTTCTTTTCGGCTGGTCGGCGGCTACTTATACCCGTTGTTACACATCAATACTGACGATCGCACGCTCCCTCTTGAAGAGCGTTAAAGTCGTTTAATTTCAGCATAGTGATCCTTCAACAGACTCGACGGATTGATCGCCAGCATCCTTTTACGTAGTAGTTACCTTATTTCCTCAGCCAAAGTCCCCTAACCGACAAGATTATGGTGTAAAGCACAGCTTTCTTGGGCAGCCGTGATGTCATGTCCAAATCCTTCGTTCCCGCTTCCCCACAGAGGGCGGGGGGCGTATGACTTCACTCCGGGGCGAAAGGAATGAGCCCCTGGATTGGGGAAAACCGGACGAACGACATTGCACGAAACGACAGGGATACGTCCCTGAAGGAGCACAATGCCTCAGCTTCAATCGGCAAATGATGTTCGTATCATGCAACTGTCATCCAGCTGATAAACCGCATCAAGATCAGGCCACGGTTTAGAGTGGCCGTGGCGACGAGGTTGGAAACTCGTCTCCGGATGCTAGCAGAGGATTGTTCCATATGAAATGATGATTCCGTAGGATTGGTCACTTGCCACCTGAACGGTCATGCCTCGGACAAGCAACCGATCGGCTTGGACTTGACTAAATGAGACCAACAAAAAAACCAGCGAGTCCTTAATCCTTCGCCAGCTTTGTTCCTTGTCGGCGAAACCAGCTACGCAAGCCAAGCATATGCAAGGAAGACCGCCGGTGCTCGTCCATAACTTGTGTAGGCAAAGATACTCTTCTTTCGCCCCCCTACAGCCTCTTCCTGAGAAATAGCATTCACACCGGCAACTTTGAGAAATATCTAAGCTGTCCGGTTAAGCATAA
Source organism: Neonectria neomacrospora (assembly GCA_917563905.1). Classification (NCBI taxonomy): domain Eukaryota; kingdom Fungi; phylum Ascomycota; class Sordariomycetes; order Hypocreales; family Nectriaceae; genus Neonectria; species Neonectria neomacrospora. The sequence continues at coordinate 153,041 of OU830643.1, forward strand.
AGAAGAGATTTTTCTCTCCCTCTGGTCTTTAGTGACTCACATCTTGATCTCGTTCACTCAATACTCGTAAGCTATTGATCTTTAAGACTTCGCCGATGAATATACACTTGGGTAATCCAACTATCTGTCTGTGTTCTTTCATAAATACAGCCAACGGCATGATACGAGACGAAAGACCGCACTAGCTATGTGGCGTCCGCCTCGTGTTTTCTTTCTCCCATGTGTCGAGAAGACACCATAACTTTCCGTTCTGATAGCATACAAACGCAAATGTAAGCCCAGGCCATCCTCGCCATGAATTGATCGGCAATGCATTATCTTAGCAGTCCATTTGAGCCACAATATTGACCTTTTGGCTTGAAGTCCCAGAGTAGAGGTACATGGGACAAAACAAGCGCCTCACATGTGTATCCCCCCGGTGGGGGCAAAAAGAACAGAGGTCACGACAACAACTCTCTACAAGATCTCTTGAGGAACACCCGACTCGAACGGATAACCTTCAGGTCTGGAATCTGACGCGCTACCAATTGCGCCAGCTCCCCAAGTGGATTGATGGTTAAGGTTGGAAGCATGTGAGGCATATAAAGATAGGTGTGGATATCCCCAGTCGTGAGCTATAACTCCAAGCGAGATGCGGGGCAGAGTCATTAAACAGCCAAGAAAATTCATTCCGCTGCTTTATGTAGTCTCGGAAATCTTACGACGTCTGCGGAGTTCAGAAGGAGACTAATATGACTAGGCCCAAGTCTGGCGTTGCTTTTCAAGTCACAAAAGAGATGCGGCGTGGTTTTTGAAGTCCAGAATTAAACACATTCCTAAATAAGCCCCAACACAAACTCCCAGCAAAATCAGATCTCAGGACCATCATTCGAGACAATCTTGACCACTCGAAGCTGAGAAGAGTTAGATGCGACGTACAAGCCATACCCCAGGGCTATTTCTACTACTTCCCCATCCAGATAGATTTTTCAGTTCTCCGAAGCTTGTCAAGCTATCTTCGCGAACTTCCGCATCTTCTGCATCCACCTTCTCCCAAAATGTTGTGACAAAGCACACGTTATTTATCCCATCCTTGCCATATTTTGACTTGAATATCACCAGATTCTTCTTGATATATCCACCCATTCCATAATCAGAGATGCGATGGAGATCCCAGAGCACCTAGTTCTCTAACGGGGACCGCTTCCTCTGTGACGTGTGTAATAACGATACTTTAACCAGCACCTTCCATTCCCATGAGGACAATGAAGACATCAGAGGAGTTAAGCATAAAGGGGTCTTAGAAATATTTGTTGGTACGCCCTTGCCGACATGAGATCTAGTCTCTACCTAGAGTCCCCTCATTTACCTCTTGTTAGAGAATTCCAAGCTACAATGATGACAGGAAACACACGACACTAAACGCCTGAAACATACTTCTTTGTAGCCTATTTATGCCGTTATTGTATCTTCTTCCACTTCAAGTATGCTTAGAACTCATCCATGTCACCAACACCCTCGTCGACAATAGGATTTTGTTCTTCGACAGGAACAACAGCGGCAGCACCCTTTCCTGCACGTCTCTCTGTCGGCTTCTCGTCCTCATCCTGATCGCTGACGATTTCGGAATCGGTATCCTCGTCACTTTCATAGTGAGGTGCTTGACTATCTGTCTGCCTGAGCTAAGTCATAATCAGGTCTGGAAGTCGCGTCTAATGAAACTTCCTGTGTTGCCATGTTCGTGCTTTGTTTCGCCTTCATAATTAATGCAGTGGTGGTTTTGTGACTCTAAGCGAGGTAAACCAGCAACGAGAAGAGAGGTACTACAGTACTACTCGTTGAAAGGCACGCTATCGTCTCAGCTGACAATTCTCCCTGTGGTACAGCGATATGGAAAGAGGTAGACGCAGAGAAAGAGCATCTCTTCACTCTGATGGAACAGGTACACCAAAAGCTAAACAGCAAGAAGGGTGCAAGCGACCAAGCCGAGGAAGCCATCAACTTCCGCCAGTGTGACTGGAGAGTAGTCATGAAAGAAGTACAGAACACATCACAGCGTTGGAAGAGCAGAGCAAGCAAGTAGGGCAAGACTATGGTGTTTATTAACAAGGTCGGACAGCACTCTGCAGCTTTAGAAAGCTGGCTAGGCCTCCTGCCCATGGGGGACTACGGATCAAGGTACTATGCCTTGTCCTTTCCCCTGTGCTCAGTACTCACACGTACAAAAAGTGTTTGCAGAGTCTTCAAGCTGGCTATTCGGGTACGTCACAGTATTGAGTCTCTTGCACAGCCGCAGTTGGTACAAGCCTTGATGCAACTGTGCCTGGCTAACCTGGCAAATCACAGGCCGCTGGTCAATACAGCAAGGTCGAAGAGGCTATATTCGAAGCTTCGCTGGAAATCACCAGAAGCTTGGAAAGTGCTAGAAGATACGTCGATATGTATCGGAAAATGCGAGATCAGTTCTTGGAAGAGCGAACTATTGAGCTGTTCCGCGCCTTCTTGAGACTACTACATCATGTCATGCAGTTTCTTGCAGATGACAGATCCAGTACGTTCATATTCAGGTCGTTGAGAGACTGCATCACTACTTACCATGGTGATACACTGCAGAGAAGATAATAGACAGTATTATGAAGCAGGATTCGTACAAAGCAGGATTGATTCGATGTGTGGAAGACATCAAGACACGTGTGCAGGCCGTCAATGACGAGGCCTCTCATTGCTAAGGGCGACTGTTGTTCAAAGTATACGAGCAAAGGCAAGAGTTCGTTCACAGCACACAACATTTCTACCAAGAAGTAATGGATTTATTGCTCGCCAACTAGCGATGTCGAGCCCATGATTCAGGTAGCTCCCTCCTTCCCCCCTCCCCGCCAAAACAGGTCACTCGCACATTCACAGCTTCCCGAACATCCCCTCTGCATCGGTTCGTCAGTGACGCGATATCCAGTGGTTCCCCAACTAATATAAAGTCTAGAACCACAGCCTCCAGGAGACGAGGCATCTCGCCTTAAGCTTTCCAGTTACGACAGGGTAAACATTGCTCCCACGACACCCAGCGAGAACGAAGACACAAGCTGGAAACAACGCCTCGTAAAACGCCTGGGTCTCTTGCCCACCAGAACGACCAAATGACTACATGCGTTGCGGAAGCCGGGAGCGAAATATGGAGACTTTTACCGGGATATTTCTTATATTTCGGATTATCAGTTGAGCAATAAAATGAAAGCCAGAGCAGCAGCTATGATTCGCCACGATATGTTCAGAAGCTTTATCGGAGAAACGCAATCTTCGACATATGGGAACCAGGCAAAGGCGGTGATGGCGGAGCTCGTGCGGCTAGCAGAAAAGACGAAAAGTGCCGGGCACCCGGTTTTCAAGTTGCTACTGACCTGTCACCTTGGCACTTTGGGCATGTACGCACATTTCAGTGGCCACACTATTGAGTTTCCGGGGATCATTGAGGTGGAGGACGAGGTGGACTGGACGATGTCATCCATGGTGTAGCTATGGAGAACAATCATTGCAGACCACGAGGAATCCCTCGCCTTCACAGACCCTACGGAGCACCATCGATTTCTGGGGTTTCTTTTTCAAGCAAGGGGCGCAAAGCTCGCTAGCACAGAAACAGTCAGCAATCCGCTTCAAGAGATGTTATCACACTTTGTCCCGGGCTTAGGCGGAGGTTCTCGCTGGGAAGGGAAGCTGGCCATTTAAACTGAAATGATCGACTCGAACAAGGAGATAGATGTTTGAGTATCTCCGCCAGTAACAGGACTAGCAAAAGGAATAATTGGGGCAGAGATCAGGCGATGGAGGATCTCAAATCCAACATGGAGAGGGTGCATGAAGAGAAGATCCAACGTCTCGAGGCCAAGTCTTTTCAATAGCACGAAGAGCACGTGAAACATGCATAGGGGATAGATCAATTGAAATAGCAATATTATCTTGATCATATGGAGCGTTCTCAGACCGAACAAGACTCAGAGAGGAGTTATCATGATAACCTGATCGCTAGGTTGACTCAGAAGATCAAGGGCCCGAGGCAGCGAACCTTCGAGTCGAGAACTGCGACAAGCATCGCATCCACGGGCGATGACGAGGAGTTAGGCTGAGAAACTACCTCTACCAGCAAATGATGAATCTACCCCAAGGAGCTGCACAACTTACAATAGGCTGAACCAGAATCAAAACCAGGGATAGGAGAAAGGTCACATTGCTTCGTCATACAGACCCTTCAACTGACTTTGCTAAATTTGTGACGTCGTACCTGGACGCCAAGCAGATTTGTGACCTTTACCAAGTCTATCCCGCGTACCGGTGTACTGATCAATGTCACCAAGACGCGTTTTGGTGGACTCGGGGCACATTGAGTTCACAGCACATCGTACAAAGCTTCTTCACCAAGGATTACACAGCGTGGAAGATGAAGTCGTCACGCAAGGGAATGGCTACACTGGGCTGTGGCTAAAGGATACATGAAACCAGGATGAAGTAGTCGTCTTGCAAGGACGTAGAGCACCCATGAGTAGTTCGCCCAGTGGGCACCCGGTGGAGAGCTATTCGTAACTGCTATGCACATAGGGTGATGACAGGCAAAACGTTCAATCCCGAGTTGCCAGGGACTTCACTTCGGACGGATTCTAGCAAGAAATTAATTAGAACTCGATCAATTTTGATGGCTTAATGCCAGGTATAAACAACCATTTTCGGCAGACCAAGCTGATAGCGCCTGTCTATATCGCTCCAGTCTCCCCTTTACACATCCGATAACTATGAAACCTCCAGAATGATGACTTTACGTAGAACCAAAGTGAGGGGCGTTGAGGAATAGGCCCATCAGAACGCCACCGAGAGTGCCGGCAACGGGGATAGTCATAATCCAGGCAAACACCAACAGGCCGACTCGCTGGAAGTTGACAGCCTTGAAGGTACCATTGCAGAGGCCAACGCCGACGGTAGCACCGGTGATGCACATGGAGGTGGACACGGGAAGAGAGAACTGGGAGAAGACGAGGACGGTGACGGCGGCGCCCATCTCCATGGAGCAGCCTCGGCTGGGGGAGTGGTAAGTGATTTTGTTGCCCATGACTAATGACTTGTTAGAAAACTGGTTCTTTTATAGGTTACTGCTGTGGTTTGCTTACCCTTCATGATGTTGTAACCATAGGTGATGAGACCAATGGAGATGGTGGCGGAGAGGACAGCGAGTTGCCAGACAGGGACGGCGGCCTTGGCCTCAGCGGCGTTTCCAGTCGACCAAGCACCGTAGATGACGGCCCAGGGACCGACCGAGTTACCAATATCGTTGGCACCGTGGGCGAAAGAAGCAGTGCAAGCAGTGAGGACCTGGATGAAGGAGTAGGTGTGCTCGACCTCGTTGGGGTACTTCTTGGCGTGTGCGTAGACTCGGGCCATGCGCTCGCCCTCGGGGGTACCGGCGATGCCGCTCTGGGCAGCGTGGATGTCGTAGTGAAGACCGTAGAGGAGGCCACAGGTGATCATGGCCGGGATGCGCTTGAGGAGGATCTTGATGTTGTTCAGCTCGTAGATCTGGCCGGGGCCCTGGGGGTTCTCGTGGAGAGTGCGCATGGCCCAGCCGAGAGGACCGGCCTTCTTGCGGAGACGGGCGTGGAACTTCTCCTGGCCCTGGGCCATGAGCTCCTTGTAGGTGGCCTGGTTGGACTCGGCGGCGACGAGGCTCTTCTCGTTGGTCGCGGGGACGGTCTTGGGGCCCACGTCGCCGGCCTCAGTGATGGACTCGGGGGAGCGGGTGGACTCGTCGTCCTCGTCCTCGTGCTGAACGACGGCGTAGTCGGGGACTCGGGCATGGTCGGCGTCGGCGGGGGGCGTGCGCTTGAAGAGGAGAGGGCCCTGGATGAACATCCACCACTTGACGGTGTAGTCCTTCTTAAGGATCCTGGCGTAGACGAAGGGCACGAAGAAGATGCAGGCCAGGAAAGCAACACCGAAGCCGGTGCCCATGGTGACGGAGGCGACGTACCACGAGGGCTTCTTGCCGAGACCCAGGTTGGGGGAGCCCTTGTAGACGATGGACAGGGTGCAGATGGTGGCGGCGATCAGGAAGAAGAAGGGCGACGACCACACGGCCCAGGGGACGGGGTTCTTGCGGAGGTGGACGACGCCCTTGATGAGCATGAAGATGGTGGCGCCGAAGCCGGCCGAGATGGCCGGAGCCATGCCGAGGCCGGCGAAGATGGCTCCGAGGCCCTTGCCCTTGTTCCAGCCCCACTGGACCTTGGAGGCGCCGACGGTGGCGACGCCGACGCCGGCCACGGACGAGATGAGCGAGTAGGTCGACGAGACGTGGGCCGAGTGCTTGGTGCACCACATGACCCACGACGAGGCGGCGGCGAGGGCGCAGGTGAAGGCGAGCATCTGCACGCCGGCGTTGCCCTGGAAGGCCTCGTTGGGGATGATGCCGTTCTTGATGGTGTCGGCGGTGCGGGCGCCGACCGTGATGGCGCCGAGCATCTCGAAGACGGTGCCGAAGATCATGGCCTGGCGGTACGAGATGGATCGGGACGAGACGCTGGTGGCCCAGGCGTTGGCGACATCGTCTAGGAAAGCAGAGCGGGTTAGCAAGAAGGGCAAGAGAAGAGCTGAGATGGGGGTTGAGTTGTTCATCGAGGACTGCTACTCACTGGCACCGTTGTTGTAGGCATCCAGCAGGGCGAAGAAGGTGCCGATGGCGAAGACGTAGTCGTACTCGGAGAGCGTCATCTTGGGGCGGTTTTGGGGGGGGGAGAGGGGGGCGAGGGAGCGAAAGGGGAATTCCCAATCAGACAAGACGGAAGAGATATGGAGTTGTCCAGGAGGGAGGAAAAGGGGGAGAGGCAGGTGGCTGGGATGGAGAGGAAGAAGAAGACGAAGAAGAGACACGGGGAGGAGACACGCAAAGCTTAAGGGTCAAGCGGGTGGTTTATATATTTCAAGCTGCCGGGCGAGAGTCTGTCTACCCGTCCCTACCACGGTACCACGACGTCGACAGGCCGCCCGGGTGCGTGTCTGCGGACGTTGAGACAAGCGCAGAACAACCTTGCTGCGCTGCCCCGGGGGGAGAGGGCGTCTGTCTTGCGTGTCTTTTTTCTCTTTCTTTCTTCCTTTCTTCCTTGTCTGGCCCGACTTACACCCACTCCGACCCGGGGGCACGCGTGCGATCTTACCCACTTGGGTCACCGACGCTTCCTCTCCCCCCCCACAGGTTGCAAGCCTGCAGGCTGTCGACTGTGGATAGCCTCAAGAGGGAGGGGGAGAGGCTCCACCGTTCGGTGCTCGTCCTAGGGTTAGCCCCCTGGCGGCGAGAGGAGCCAGTGAGGAAGGCTTGTCGACTCTTGTCTGGCAGGGCCGTCTCGGGCCATCTAGCAGGCTTGGTACGTCGACCCCGGGGGCCGCCGAGCGAGGCAAGACATGCGGCAGGACCTTCGGTTCCCAGTCCGGGCAAACATCCTTCGGGGGAGCGTCTGGTGCTTATCGGCCGCCTGCATGGTTAGTCGAAAGGTCCCTGCTGTGGGTGAAGACGGATAGAAACAAACCCCCAGGAAGAGCTCTCGACGAGCCCACGTGGGGGATTCTAGCCGTCTTATAGGAACGATGGGCCACCCCAAACCACCCCCCGGTCCATCTCACAACCCCGGCTAGCCCCAACACGGCCTCGGTCGATCTGGAATCTGGCCGACCTTCTCCAAACAGGCACCACCACCACGCAGGTTTTTTAACCTTGGATTAAAGCTTCATTTCAAGGATTTCCGTGCTAAGCCCCCTTGGGCCGCCCACGTGCTCCCTGCACTCGTCGTCGTCAACCGTTCAAACCTTTAATCGGTCACTTCTTTCCAGACCTTCCATTGCAGAAACTAATTGGAACCTCGCCCGGTCGAAGGATGACGCCGCCTCGGTCATGGCGAAAGTTGACCTCCAACGGGGACGCCGGACAGGCACGGCTTCAATCCTCTTGTACGAACGTCGACGCACACGTGTGTTGATGCCGAGTCTCGAGAGGCTCGCATGGCTGGACAGGGGGCTCGGGTGACGCCGTACAAATAGCAAGACTCATGTTTGCTCATTCATCGTCTCTTCCCAATTCTTCTCCTCTCACCATCAGCCCATCTCATAGGGTCGCCAAGACGATCCTGTGGCAGCCCAAGAGATCGCCGAGCCGGCACGCCGCACAACGGCAACGTGATGCCCTCCATCCCATCATCCGCCAAGCTGCCAAGAGAGCCTCTCCGTAAAGAGCCCGAGATCCAAGTCTTCCTGTCTTGCTATCGCTTTGTTTGGCCACGTGCCTCGTCGCCTCTTTTGCCTCTGCTTCCCGTAGCCATTTATCGCTGCATGGCGCCAGTACGCACGCGGCCCAGTGCCCACCTATGTGAAGCTAATTGACACTTGCAGCTGTGATGTGCGACTAGGTCAGCCTCGGCTTTTTTCCTAAATCCACCGCGTTTTATGTGAAAGCAGCGGCATGGCTGGGTTGGCCTCTTTCTAGGCTCGGGTCACCTTCGTAGTCGAGACGGCTGGACGAACAGTCTGGGTTTTGCTAGTTGCAGAATGTAGCGGACCCTTCCAAGATCTATGAGCTACTGTAGTCGCCTGTGCAGCATCAGTCGAGGTGACATCCGATGGTCTCACATTCAGGGCTCTCGTGTACACCAATGTAGTACCCCTCGTAAGCATAAGCTCTCTAGAACAGGCTGCCTACGACGAACAACAAACGCCCAGCCAAGGGGTCGAAATGCACATAAACCACGCAGCAAGCTACCTCCTTCCCTTTTAGCAAGTGACACTCGATCTATAGACTTCAAGAGTTATGTAATGTTCCTGAACCCGAACAACTTGCAATCCTGCTGCAAAGACAAGTATACGTCTGGTTTCCCAGTGCAAGGACACTTACAAGAATATATTCCAATCACAAACATCAGCATGAGAGAACAGCACTTTATTCCTGAGCTTGTATGCCAAATACAGTCATCTCGGCTGATCCATAGCATTGATCGAAAGTCAAAGAGCGTGGGTTTTATGCTGCACCAACCATCCGGTCACACTTGCACCATAAATAAAGAAGACCTCGGTACATCCTATAGAGTAGGCCGATTTGTGAGCCACCATGGAAAAGGAAGCCATCACAACCTCCTTCATCTACGCAATTTGGCAAGGTTAGGGCCCTAAGTGTTAAAACAGTCCTCTGCAAAGTCCGGCTGTATAAAAGTGGTTCGATTTCCATCTACGAATTTGCGCCGGTAAATAACAACGCCGAGCCTGCCAGAACGCTCCAATACTCTGTTGCAACGGGTACAAATATTCAACCCCTGCAGATGACAATAAAAAAATGGTGAAGACCATGCAAATTGGGCTGAAATGGTGGTGGGCTTCCTTGCCCCAGAACCCACCGGAATGGGGATGCACCGCGTACAGACTTCTCCTTGACGGTTTTGTCGCGGCCATCAAACTAGCTTCCCATCAACATTCTATATCCTGCTCCATCCACCAGAGCTGTATTCGTGTCCCTGGTTGGTCGTGTCCTCGCCGCCCTTAAAGCGCATCAGCTCGACGCGCTCTGCCTCGGCCTTCTCGGTGGCCGCCGCGGCCTCGGCGCCGCCGGCGCGTCGCGCCTTCAAGAAGAAGAAGGCCAGGCCTCCCACGCCGAGGGCGAGGACGCCGGCGCCGCTCGCGTACACGGCCGTCTTGGTGGCGTTGGGCAGGGCTTTCCACTTTTCCGACGTCGTCTTCTTGGGTACGGTGTGCAGGGCCTCGTAGGCTGTCGAGTTGCCTCTGTCCCGGTGTTAGTGTCTTCCCACATCTTCAACTCTGCCTTTAGACCGCTGGACTGCAACTTACTTGACAACCTCGATGCTCTTCCAGTCGCCGGTTTGGTCGCCGTAGACGTACTCCTTGCCGGAGCTGTAGTCCTCGACCTTGACGCTCTTGACGTACATGTTGTAGGGCCCCTTGGTGTAGTCGGTGTCGCCGCCGGCCCACTCGCGGGTGCCTTCCGGCAGGGTCGGATCGCCGCCGGCCCAGATGCCGATGCTCAGGCGCATGGGCGTCTGCGGGTAGTTGTCGGTGCTGTTGGCGTCGGCGGGCTTGAGGGTGCGGACCAGCTCGCTGTCGATGTACCACTGCAGCTGGTCCTCGGTCCAGACGGTCGTGTAGTTGTGGTAGTCGCTCTGCATGCCGTCCTTCATGTAGTGGTGGCCGCCGTTGGTGAAGTCCTCGCGGCCCTTGCCAAAGTAGTTTGTGGTGGCGTAGGAGTTGTTGGCGCCCAGCAGCTCCCAGTCGACCTCGTCCAGGTCGTCGCTCAGCCACATCATGGAGCTGACGATGCCGATGCCGGGCGCGGCCTTGAGCCAGAGCTCGGTGCGGCCGAAGAAGAAGTAGAAGGTGGTGCGGATGGTGGGCGAGTCGCCCTGGTCCTTGACGGTGAGGATGGCGCCCTTGTCCTCGTCGTAGGGCACGTAGCCGACGTGCGTCTCCCAGAGGTCGCTGGACGGCGTGGCGTTGAAGTGCCAGAGGTGTTCGGTGCCGAAGGCGGGATTGGGTTTGCAGTCGGTCTCGTTCAAGGGGTTGCAGTCGCTGGTGGTCTGCGCGGCGACGAGGCCCAAGAGCGCCGCCGCCGGGAGGAGGTATCGCGAGATCATGGTGTTTTGGGGAGTCGAGCCTGAACGGGGACGGAGATGGAGACGGAGACGGAGACGGTGGCGGGGACAGGGTCGTGTGGCATTCAACGACACGGGCGACAAGATGAAAGGACGAATGAATGGATGAGTGAATGGCGGATTGTTGTCGCAGGTAAATGAGTGGACGATCAGGGCAGACCAGACGGATGTATGAGAGACGATCGGCTCTCTAGATTCCAAAGGAGGGACAGCAATGAAGTTGGCAGAGCGAAGACACAAAGACGCAGACGGCCAAGAGAATAAAAGAAGTCCCCAATGCAACCTACGACTAAGGAGAAACCGGAAGTCCAGGAACGGCCCAGACGTGCCCAGCCCAGTGCCGACCGAGGCGGGACCAGGAGGCCATCTCCAACTTTGGAACGCTTCGCTGGACAAGGACAATGCAATTTCAACCCACTCCGCTACCCACCCCTGGCAATAAGAAACCCACTGCACCACGGTGGCCAAGGCTCAACGGGGAAAGGCTCCCGTCGAGGGAAACCACCCGCCGCGCGTCTGCCCATCAATTCCCCTTGGCTTGCTTGGTGCGTTCTGGGATGTTTTGACTAGTGACAGGAAAAAGGCTGCTTTGCAAGGGGAGGGAGGAAGAGGAAGAGGAACGGTCATCGTCACGGACACTCGGAGGGCGAGGGCTGCGAGATGCGGATGGAAGAGGCAACGAGGTCCACCTTGGTTGGCTCTTGGCCTTCAATGCAAATTGCCTACTGCGGTGGTACTATGTAAATAGACGGGATGGATAGCCTCGATCCCCCTGTGACGAGTGCAGTGGCAAGTCCAGCAGCCGCATTGGGTCGTTATCAGGCGGTTCAGGGGGCAGTCAGTCAGTCAATCAATGGTTTGACCATGCTCGGCTTGGCGCAGTGCTAGACGCCCTTTTCACTGTAGCTGTGCAGATCTCCGATTTATTAGATTGCATCCAGCGATAGGCTACTCCTTTCTTCTCCGCCCACCGTTTTCGTACGCTCACAGTTGGTTATTCGCTATTGCATCTCTAGACCTACTACGTACGTACGAATACCTTACTTGCACAAGCTTAACCCAGCCCCTGCCGCCTCTACGGCTCCCGGCACGCCAGCGACAACCCGACAATCCCCCCCCATCGCGCCGTCTCGTCGTCATCTCTCTGCGCATCCGCAAAAAGCGGTGGCCCGCCATGGGGGCTAGTTTCTTTGGTTACCTGGGGTTTTATATCCGTCGAGCCGTGGAAGCCCAGTGGGAGCATTCCCAGCGCCTTATTCCCAGAAACCTGCCCGCCCACTGCCAAAAATAAGTGTCCACGGCCCCATCGCGACCGGGCTTGCAAGCCATCCAATTTCATCCTCCTAGGGGGGGCATCTCAATTTGCAGATTCGCAACCTGGGTCCCTTGAGTGGTCGGAGCCCGGAATCGGACTATCGACTATCGCCTGGTTGTTCTGTGCCGGTTTACCCAAGTTATATATCCGTCCTGTGGAACTCGGGCTTGCGGTGCCGTCTATTATTATGACAACCGCAACTGCCAAGGGTCTGCTGGACTTGTTGTTAAATGCTTTAATTTGGTTTCCTATTTCAAGAAATGCCAGCCCCCAACACAGATAGTCATACAGAAACATATGAAGAACAATAAAAGCAATCCGTAATAGACACAATCATAACTCCCGCTCTCCCTCATACAGAACCAACAAGCAGACCAATCTCACACTCCCCCAGCGCCACATCAGGAAATCCACAACACACGCATCTCGGTTGTCCCCCTTAAGGTCCATGCCCTAAAAAACAGGCAATTAGCATCATCCCACATAAAACCTCGGGTGACGGAGGCTAAGAAGAAAAAACATGTACTCACGACCAAGAGCCTTCCCCAGCTTCGACACCTCCCGCGCCTGGTGCTGCTTGATCTTGGCCCGGCGCGCCTCCTCGCGGGCCTCCTCCTCGAGGAGCTTGACCTGCTCGCGGGCCTCGCGCACGCTGCTGCGGGCCTCGTCCAGCGCGCGGTCGGCCTCGCGCTCCGCCGCCTCGGCGCTCTGCACGCGCTGCCGGGCGTCGAGCACGCTCGGGTCGTCGGCGCCGAGGCCGTTGCCGCCGCCGAAGCTCCGGCGCAGCGTGCCCCGCCGCGCCGTCGGCCCGCCGTCGTGGCCCGCCGTGTGGCGCGTCGACGCCGAGCTCAGCGACGTGCGGCCCGTCGACCGCGTGGCCGTGGTGGGGCTCGGCGACGGCGACCGGCGCCCGAAGAGGCCGTGTTTCTTGTGCGGCTCCTCGCGGGCGGGCTCTTGCACGGCCTCCTGCGACGGGTCGCGCCGGCTGAAGAAGCCGTTCTTCTTGGGGGCTTCCTCGTGCACGGGTTCGCGGACGGGTTCTGTGGATGGTTCGCTGCGGTGGAAGAAGCTGCCCTGCTTCCGCGGCTCCGGCTCGAGGACCGGCTCCGGCGATGGCTCCCGTCGACCTCCGAAGAAAGGCATGTTTGTTGGATGTTCTGGGGTTGGGTTGAAAAGTAGGGTAAGAGTGTTGATGGTCGGATGAATGAAGAATAATGACCCCTTTCGCCCACAACTGGGCCATCTGTCCCCTTTTACGTCCCATCTCGAGACGCAACACACGACAGGCGTCACTTGCACAGCACCAAACCTGCTTACAGGCGTGTTTCTTCCCGGTTGGCACTGTGACGTCAACGCTCAGGGCAGGCTAGACCAATCCCCAGGGATGTCTCCAGGGCCCTAACCGCCTCCAGCTAGGGAAGCCGGAAACACACCAATCACAGCCCTGCAATGACGCGCCAGAAACCGCGGGCTGTTCACATCAAGGCAAAGATGAGCGCGATATCGTCACATCAGTCCGGATGTTGGAAGCGGTGATGACGCTGTTTTGTGTGTGTGTGTGTGTTCTGAGAACGGTGCTGTCCTGTACGTAGAGTTGTGAAGCCACGGCTGTGCTTGTGCCTGGATGACCGCATCTCCGAGTGCGGTATCATGTACCGTGTATTTCAAACGTTCACGTCACACGGCATGAAGCCATCTGGGATACGCACAGTATGCACGACTCTAGATCTACTGACAACTGTGAGGGTGGGTTGCTGAGTGGTGTAACCACCCGAGATGATACCGCAAACACCACCACCTCCAGCGTGGAGGAATTCAAACACCATCAAGAGCAGGTCAAAGCCAGACCAGATTCCGCGTGATTGATGAAAAGAAACGAAACGCTTATTACTATTGTAGTGTAGGGTATCAATGTCTAGAACGGGCCCTTGTCGTCCCGGAAAACCTCGTCGTACCAATGCTCCGCCGAGTCCTCGGTCTCGTTCTCGTACCTGCACACGGCGCCCAGCTCTATCTCGGCAAAGGCCTCCCGGTACGTGTCGCGACTAAAGGCCCGCGGCTTGCGCTTCCGGGCGTCGGACCGCGGCGCGTAGTACTCCAGGTGGCCGCCGCCGCCCGCGGGCAGCCGGGCCAGCGGCCGCAGCTTGGCCGGCCGCATGTGCAGCGCGAGGAGGCGGCGCAGGTGCGGGAAGTACCACGTCTGGTCCCACCACCACACGCGCCGCTCCTTGAGGCCGTGCTTCCAGGCGTTGTGGTGCAGCACCACCGGCACCGCCGCCGTGAAGAAGTCGGCGTACAGCGGCATCTCGCCCCACGCCGCCCCGGACTCGCCCCCCGGCAGCTCCGCGAGCGGGTTGTACGAGCCCGCCAGGTCCTCGGGCACGCCCCGCAGCCGCGCCGGCGAGATGCCCAGCTTGGACGAGTGGCGCTCGACGACGCTCCGGTTGTCGAGCGGCACGAAGACGCCGTCGTCCTCCTCGTAGACGGTGGGGAGGAACAGGTTCTGCGTGTAGTCCAGCCCGACGTGGAACTCGTAGTCGCGCTGCATAAAGGCCGCGCCCTCGTGGCTCGGCAGCCCCCCAAACGCCGACCGGTGCTCGTCCCGCCGCCACTGCCGCCAGACCTCCTGCTCGCCAAAGATCTCGGCGAAGATGCCCTGGTCGCCGGGGAAGGGCAGGTCCTGCGCGAGCCCCCGCTCCATGCGCTCCTTGACGCGGCGAAAGTAGCGCTTCATGTCCCCCGCGGGCCCCATGAAGCTGCCGGAGTTGACGAAGCGCGGGCGCACCGTGTGGTAGTCCTTGGCGTTGGCGTCCGTGTCGGCGCCGTAGACGTCGGCCGGCAGATCGCTCGCGGGCAGCGCGTCGCAGTGCAGGTTGGAGCCGCCCTGGGGCGTCGGGAAGCAGCGCTTCTGCGACGAGACGACGATGGTCTGCTTCATCGGGATGCCGTCGGCGCCGCCCCACTGCTGCGCGAGGCGCGCGTTGGCTCGCCTGTTGCTGTCGTGGTATCGCTGCAGGAGCATGTTCGGGGGCAGCTGGAACCACACGTCGTAGGCGTCCACCACCAGCACCACGTCCTCGTCGTCGAGCCCGTCGCCCTTGTTGGCGTCCGGGAGCGTGACGCGGTCGAGGTAGTCCAGCGTGCCGGAGATCTTGCCCAGGTACGGGCCCCAGAACCCGCCTTCGGACTTGAGCGTGGGCTGCGCCCAGTTGACGACGACGGGGCTCGGGTAGCCCAGGGCAATGGCGCTGGCGATGAGCTTGCACAGGTCCGGGTTGGGGCTGTCGGCGGGGATGACAACGACGAAGCGGCGCTGTCCGCGTGACACGCCGTGAAGGCCGTCGGAGAAGGTGGTTTCGGTTAGTGGTCCGCTGGCTGCCTTCAGCAGTCTGTCCTCGGGGCCCTGCGCGCGGTGCAGCGTCAGCAAAGATGTTCTCGTTCTCACTCTCATTCTCGGCCTCATGCCAGGGCTTGATCGGTTCCACGACTTACATCGACGGCAACGTATGACAGGCACAGGTAGGAGACGGTGACGATTGCCAGCAGAAGGGTGAACACTCGTATTAGCAAGCGCATCAATGGGCGAGCGCGTATTGGCCAGGGCCCGAGCAAGGCTTCTTTTTGCATGTCGATGATGTCGGCGTCGCTGCTCGAGGCCGACGACCGCCGACGCGAAGAGAGCATTTGCTTCCACGACATGGCGGTGGTGGTGGTGGTGGACGACAGCTGCCGTGGGTGTTGAAGGGACTGGGCTCGGCCCTCCTCCCAATGCTGAACAGGACGAAGGAAAGTGAGTCAATAAAGGTTCCAACAGAGAAGAATAGAAAGGAAAAAGGAGGGCTTGAAAGCCATGGAAATAGAGTAAGCAGGCTGAAGGCGTTGAGACAAACTGTCTGGCACAAGAAGAAGGACGCCGCGGGTGTACGGCACTCATTAATTATATGACCCTATGTCGGACGCCCCCCCCAGAACAATTTTCGTATCCATAAGCGGTAATGGCCGGGGGCTGTGGAAATGAAATGACGCCTAGCAGGGATATATTACTAAACCCACGGCCTCGACGGCCCAGTTTTTGAAACACACGTCGACGGACCTTGATAAATCCTTCTAAGCGCGAGCGTTTGAAGTGACGGCCATTGGGATCGTCGAGGGATAAGGATCCTGGGGCCCGGTAGTCTCACGTAGGCTAGCGTGTGACGAAATTACCACATCGAGGCCAAGGAGCACACCCCTTCTCCACGCGGATGAGGAACCGCACAACCACATTCACGTCATTGCTTATGCTTTGGGAACTTGGGCGAGGGTGAGAGTGAGAACTAAGAGAGGGCACAAGTTCGGTTCAGCCAAAATTGGAGTCCCCCCCCAGTGAAAGTTCGGGCACAGTGACATGCTGACAAGTGACAAGGTCTGCCCTACTACTAGTAGTAGTACCCCTACCGCCATGAGTCGAGAGCTGAGTCTGCCTGGCTGCCTGGTGCGTGAGGCTGAGGTGCACATCTCTAACCAGCGCACAGCCCCTCCCCCGAAGGATCTCTCCCAGAGTCGTAGCACGCTCCTCTTTTCTCCTTCTCTCTCTCTCTCCCTCTCCACTTCTCCTTGGCCTCTCTCGCCAATGCCCCTCAGTCGTCCAGAGCTCCGCAGTGCTTGTTTGTTGCGTGGGGCATGGGCTCAAACCTAGACCGCGCTAGAGCGCCCATCATTCCTTGT
Organism: Neonectria neomacrospora; assembly: GCA_917563905.1. NCBI lineage: Eukaryota > Fungi > Ascomycota > Sordariomycetes > Hypocreales > Nectriaceae > Neonectria > Neonectria neomacrospora. The sequence goes on from OU830643.1 coordinate 169,718, forward strand.
TTGTTGCGTGGGGCATGGGCTCAAACCTAGACCGCGCTAGAGCGCCCATCATTCTGGACTTCGCCCGGGCGGGCCCCCCTCCTCTAGACCAATTGCGGCGCGGGATCTGCGTACCCGCTTTCAAGGCGTGTAGCCGAAGTTCAAACTTGACCTTTTCTGCCTTTCTTTTCCTCTTTACCCCTTATTCGTGTTTCGTATCTCGTACTCCCGCACACATGTTTCTGCCTGGCGTAGCGGCCCGCCTTGACGTTGGAGGGCCGTGACAGCTTGCCCGCGGCCAGGGACTTGCTTGCCTTGAGGGGGAGGGGGGGCCAGCTCGTCTCGGAAACCAACCAGTGCGAGACGCGGTTGACAAGACCACCCTGGATGTTCAAGTAACCGTGGCTGTCAGCGTGGCTTGCCGCTACTCTGGAATGTCTTGGTGCCCCCCGCGGACCGTCGTTCCGTCTGTTAGTGTGGACTTCCTGACACAATGCCACAATGGTGTCCCAGGCACGGAGGAAACCTTAACAAACATCGGCCTTGCTCAGCCAGGTCCAGGCTGCTGCTTAAAGAATTAGGCACTCACATGGCACCTTGCGACACCAGGCGGCATCTTTACGTCGCGGCCTATCAGATTGAATTGCAGATCCACCCAGACACCCCCAACTCATCAAGCAAGACATACGAGATACGAGACACGAGACACGAGACACGGGAACGCCGAGACCCTTCTCTTGCTGCTCCAAGGCATGGAGAAATCCCGCCGTCCGTACATACATAACACCGCGCAAGTCTCGCCGAACCAAACTGCCGGGACGGTAGACAGCACGGCCCGGTCATGGTAGAGAAAGCCATGTCCCGCTGGCCAGTCCCGAGTCGAGATGCGGCGCGACACACGCACCAAAGCCAACAGACAGCAGGACCAACACTCGTGGGAGAGCGTCGAGAGCTGAACCACCTCTTCTAGAAGGCTTTCCAATGAAAGAGCAAAGGCCCGGTCCAGACCCCATCATCAGCTCACGGCGGGAGTGGCTTGGGAGCGCGAGAAGGCGCGCGCCCGCGGAGGATGAGGCTGGAGCAACCAACCAACTCGGGGTTTCAGCTGAGGACCGGCACTGCCACAATCAGCCCTGATGTGAACTCAGCTGCCGGAAACCGCAAGTTCGACATCTGCCTGGGCGACTGCTCTTGCAAGAAGAGACCGAAACGGGAATCCAGTTGGGGCCTTGTCGGCTCTCTTTCAACATGTGCCTCTTCTCCGAGTGGATCATTGTCGAGGAACGGGGAGAATCGTGGTTAATTTGACTCGGGTCCGTTGGTCGTTGGCCCGCCACGTGCCGCTAAACTACGGATTTCCGGCAACTCGGCATAACTCTCCTTGTTACGCGGCGGGTCTTGTGGAATAGGGCTGTGGATTTCAAGCCTTTTCAGACATGGGGCTGCAGAGATCCCTGTCTCTAAGAGGCTTCTCGGTCGCGCAGCAGTTCTGTTCCGAAGGACTCACTGCCCCCTCGGTTTTGGATCCCAGACGAGGTATTCGTATCACGTTTGCTCGGTCATGACCCTGTGGACTTGGTTCTCGAGTCTTGCCTCTTCAAACCTCACCTGCATCGTCCAGCACGTTGTCACAGCTAGCCAAGTCGGCATGCATATAGGGTAGCCAATCTGGCAAGGGGGCACGCCAATCACTACTTGGCGCTGACGTGCCCGGGAAGCAACTGCTGACCGCTTGGAAAGCACCTCAAGTCCAAATTGGGGGCCTGCGATGATCCTTTTGGAAAGCTGCGCCATACGTCAATTGTGCCATGCCAAGAACGAGCTCCAGTGTGACGTTGTGCTTACTGTGCAGTAGGTAGAGACCAACATCAAGGGCGCGCAACCCCGCGCGTCGATCGAGATAAACCGCTGTACCACGGGACGAATACTCCGAAAGGGATGCATGGATGGCTAAGTATAGTGATCCTTACGCAGTAGTTAAGTTAGGGGGAAGCGAAATCCCAAACGAGTATGGAGAGCGACATGGGATGGACATGGCCGCAACGCCTACATAGTACTGTGTATGCTAGCGCACTAGAGCGACGCTCCATCTCTGAGACAGAAGTGGCGGTGCAACTATTAGTAGAAAGTCCGCAGCTCCTCCGCTTTGTACCCGGCGCGTCTCGGCTGGCTACCTCACCTCTTAGCCTACCACCAAATCCTACGCCTTCTTCTACATGCTCATGCTCATGCTCATGGAGAGAATAGTTCCAATTCCGATTGAACTTCGCTGACTAGGTGGGGATACATGCCGAGGGAATGAGGAAAAGACGACAAAAAACGACATAAAAAAGATACGATAGAGGGCGGTAGAGTAGGATGAGGATGAGGATATTCGTGGGCTTCTCTCCGTGGACCTCTGTCCATCTCCAGTACGCATCTCCTGGATGCGACACTTGCCGCCCAAGAACCGATAACAGCAAACACAGCAAAAATAAAATAAAAATCCCACGCGCAACACCGTGTCCCTATCTATGTGCATATATGCCGCACTTCGCTATGTACAATTGAAGCCCGAGGGAATTCGGGGAGGTTGGAGATTGAAAAACAGTTTGGCCAATAGACCTGCGTTGAGGGTAGGTGGTGAAATAGGTGGCCGAGAAATGGACCTTCGTAGATGGATTTGATCGTGGTTCGCTTTCGAGACGGGAGGCGGAGGGGGAAGGATGGACTCGACACGTGGTGGCTGGTGTGTCGGAGTCTTTGTGTGGCGAGTCGTGACTGGTGACGATGGTGGCTGAGCGGAGACAATAATGCAGCATTCGCTATTTCACATGACGGTGCACTTGCTGTCTTCGCGGTCCTTTTTAACGCTGAGGGCGACACGCGCGGCCTCGGTGAAGGCCTCGTTGACGCCGCGGTTCTTCATGGCGGAGCACTCGAGGTACCGCAACGCGCCTATGCGCCGAGCGACCTCGAGGCCTTGGTCGTAGGTGATGGTGGGCCTCTTCTCGCGCTGCTCGCCGGCGTCGGCGTCTTCTTCCTCGCCTTCGCCCTGTTCCCGGAGATCGCACTTGAGGGCGACGAGGACTAGCTTGACGCCGGGGCAGTTGTCGGTGATTTCGCCCACCCATTTGGACTCGACGTTTTCGAGCGAATCCTTGCTGTCCACCGAGTAGCAGAGCATGATGAGGTCGGTGTCGTCTGACGGGAGAATACGAGGACCCTGGTTAGCATGTGGGACTTTTCTCGCGCGGGGGGATTTCGTGATGGTGACGGTGACGGTGAGGGGGCAAATGGGAACAGGGGTATATTTACCATATGAGAGGGACCTTAACCGGTCGAACTCTTCCTGGCCGGCCGTGTCCCATAGAGACAGCTCGATGTGGACGCTGTCGACAAAGATGTCTGCGGACAAAGCAGTCAGTATTTCGGGGTTGCTATAGAAAGCGGATGAATGTTTGCGGGAGCGGTACCATGGACGTAGTTCTCAAAGACGGTGGGTTCGTAGACGGTTGGAAAGTAGCTGTCGCAATCAGTTGGGAGTCTCGACGAGGAGACGTGGATGGACAAACCCTCTCGTAAAGACATTTAGCAACGAGGTCTTTCCACAAGCACCATCGCCCCTGGATTGATGCACACTCAGGTCAGCGTTCGGTCTCGATTCGGGACGGAATTCGCGGGTGGAGAAGCGCAAAGGCGAAAAGGCGCAAGGGAACGCACAGCAGGACCAGCTTGCGCTGGACGGTCTTGGAACCTCCGCAGAGAGCAGGCATCGTGAGGCGGGATATGTGGGGGGGAATGTGTGCCGTCGAGGTTGAGATGGAGGTTGAGATGGAGGTCGAGGTCGAGGTCAAGTCGTCGGTCGAGGAGATGAACAAGAGGAAGAATGGATCACGGGTGGGATTTCGGCCGTGGTTATTGGGAACCGTGGAACCCCGTCGGCGGCGGTGGCGGCGCGTGGGCTGGTGGACGGATGCGGATGCAGATGCGGACGCGGACCGGGGGACTTTGGAGACTCGGATTCGGACGAGGTTCAGGCAAGGACGAGACGCAATCGCACTCGCAACTGCATGCGACCCTCGTTGGAACGGGCGGAAGAAGCGAGGCGAGAGGCGAGAGGCGAGAGGCGAGAGGCGAGAGGGGGAGGCGAGGCGCGGAGTTGCAGGCGTAGCAGTCGGGTGCGTAGGCGCGAGGCGCGGGAGACGAAGCGTGCGTGGAGTGGGTTGGTTGCGTTTGGGGCGGGATGAATCTGGATGCGTTGGTGGAAGGGAAAGAGACGGGAATTCACGACGTCGCAAACGGGACCCCGATGCGTCCAGTAGGTCGGATTGCAACAGGTCACGAGCAAGGGCCAAGCAGACAGAGAGTTAAAAAGCACGGAACCTTGGTGTGGTTTGTAGGGGGAAATGAGCCGTTGGGGGTGGTGCAGGGGGGCCTGGAGATTCGGGGCATTGCCCACCCAGCTGTAATGACGCTGGATACAGAGGTAATGACGCTGCGTACAGTGGTCCGTCAGTGGTGGAAGTGGTGAACCGGAACCGAGGAATGACGGATCGAGCCAGTGACTGATTGGTCCGTCCCGCTGTCCCGCCTAAACCAGGAACATACCTGACTATACATCTACGGCGGCATCAAGGAGGCAGAGCGCCCATCTCCATCTCCGTCTCCGTCAAATTATGGTGGATGCCTCCCTCTCGACCCCCATCGTGTCCAGGCTTTGCTGTCAGGACACACCCGCTGCAGGCTGTGCGACAGACCTGCAGCAAGAGGTTGCATCCAACCCGTCCTGATCAACCACTCAACAACCCTCAAGATGCAAACCAAGGGGAGCACAACGAAAGTCACTGCTCCACCACGAGGCCACTAGTACTGTACTGTACATAAAAGGCCGCTAGGATCGTGGCCCACCTCTGCTTGTAGCTAGCCCGGGGTTGGCTTTCTTGATACCAATTTTGCATCGGCTCGCACATGGAACTATTGGAGCACGATTCGGCTGGGCCTGTACCAGTCTTCGAGCACTTCGTCATGCAAGTGCGAGAAACACGTGTCGGAACAAACATAATGTCAATGCTTTCTTCCTAGAAACAAAGCATACCGTTGGAACCCATTCATGTTGATATTACATTGCTGATCTCACCCTGGCCCATACCATTCCCGTCCGTACCTATCCATACTATCTATGTAAATGTGAATGGCAACTTCATCCGAACATGGCACTACTCAGCTCTCGTCCTTCTGGAAGCCCCGTCGCCCGCCGCCCATCCGCCCCGCCAAGTCCATCTTGCCCACCGCCTTGCGATGCAATCCGTTGACGAAGCCCCGGTCTCCCCCACGCTCTCGCGCCTTGTCGTCCGCCTCCCGCAGCGCCCGTTCCCGGTCTTCCAGCGCTGCTAATCGCTTCTCCCGGTCGACGTCTAGATCCGACGCCGCCGACTGCATCGCCGCCAGCTTGCGCTGCCGCTCTTCCTCCTTGGTCTTGTCGTCTTCCTCTAAGCGAGAGCCTCCACCATTGGACCTCTGACCCCGGTCTCGGGCATCGCCACCGTAGCTCCTCCGCGAATCTCGCCTGGAATCTCCATTGTGGTTATTGCCATTACCGTTGCCGTTGCCGTTGCTGTTGCGTGGCGGTTCGTATCGATTGTACGGTTCGGAGCGCCTCCGTCGAGACCGCTCGTCACCAGATTCTGAATCCTGCTGTCGTCTGTCGCCATCTCGGCGTCGGTGCGAGTCCTGCCGTTCGGAATGGTCTCTCTCATCGCCGCGTCGTCGGCTGTGTCGTCGTTCTTCCTCGTCACCCGAACCGTCCCGTCTTCGTCGAGAGCGGCGATCGGAAGACTCATCCCGTCGCCTGTAGCGGTCCTCGCCTTGTGATCCATCGCGTCGGGGGCTTCGTGATCGCGAATGCGACAGTCTTCGCTTGTGTCGTCTCTCGTCGGAATCCGGACTGCGATGGCGGTGGTGTCTTCGTCTGTGTCTTTCTTCCCTCCGCTTCGATTTGTCTTTTTTCTTGTCGTCGTCGACACCCATGGATGCGAGGAGTTGGCGACGCCTGATGGGGTCGTTCATCATGGCCTCGTATGTCGCCTGTTCTTGTCGCTTGATGGCCAACAGCGGATCGTCTCGGACCTTGGCTGCCGTGTCGCGTGCGCTGTTGGCATTCTGCAAGGCCATAAAACTCTCCTCCCCGGCCTGCTTCTCTAACTTCTTGTGCTCTGTCCCCTTGATGAGGTTGTCGATCCGCCGCTTGCCCAGCAAGTACGCCTCGGTCTCTTCGGTGGTGCCGGTCTGGCCGTCAGTAGGGCCCTGGTACATCCAGTCGACGCGATCGACGCGCTTCTTGCCGCCGGCAGCCTCTAGCTGCTGCTGCAGCTCCTCCTTGGCTCGTTCCTCCTTGATTTCATTGATGCGTTGTTGCGTCCGCTTGCGCTCGGCGAGGGCCTTTTGTTCTTCATCGTAGACGGCTGCCTGGTTGCGCCGCAGTCCAGGGTGAAAGGACTTTTTCAAGTTGAGATCGCCGCCTCCCATGTTGGAAAATGTGCGCTTCGCGGAGACTGATCGGCGCGAAAACTGATTTGTGGTGAGGTTGAAAGAGCGAAGATGGTTGTTGCTGGTGGGGTGGCGAGTGACGAATGTTTGGGAGTTGAGTCCAACGGCTCCCAGCCTCCAGGCAAAAACATGCTTATCGGGGGTTATCTCTTATCGGGTCTTATCAGCCAGGACCCTGACCCATGACCAGAGTTGGATGGTGGAGGTGACATGTTATAAGTTGCACGATGAATAGAAACCTGAACTATTAATTGACTGTAATTTGTTTCTCTTATCTAGCGTTTTATGGACAATTGAGAGATATAGCCCTGATGCCCTAGGCTTGTGGTTTTTGTTATGTTGCTGAGGTGTGCTCTTGCCAGTCCCAACCAAGACCTATCCCATCGCATGATCCTGGCGAACGCATTGTAAGCCACGGATTGATATTCACATTGTATTGTACAGCCGTGTCTGATTGTTTGTTTGTCACATCCTGGGTCATGCCATGGGTCGCCCTTCCATCCTAGACTGCCACATCGTCGCCACAATGTACTCATACATGGCCTATTTCCTCAGTCACATCCAGCATCGGCGAGTTTAACGCGTTACCAACTGGCCCTCTTCACACCAGGCAAGTTTCCGGCAATGGCCTCCATTCGGAAGTTAAACTGCAGGTGTTAGAACTGGGATTTGTCGTCTTGGGGTCCGGCTGGGCGGGCTTACTCTCGTCAACTTGAAGTCGCTCAGCACACCGCGGCCTTGGCCACCCATAATGCATCGGTTTCGGATCTGAGTTGGGCGGGTGTAGCAGTGCATCTGGGTCAGCTGCAGCTGGGCTTCGGCGCGGACTCGAGGAGGGAGGGTGGTGTTGCGGATGATGTAGCGGAGGGCTTGCCTGGAAGCGGGTGTGTCAGTATGCGCAGTCAATCCGGGAAGCACAGACCATGTGCATGGAGAGAGAAGATTGCAACTGGGCAACAACAGGGTCGTCACCATCGTCGTCGCGAGGGGCGTGGTCGGGGGTCTGTCTGGGGAGGAAGAGTTTGCGCACCTCTCAGTCTCGTTCTGCTCAAAGACCTTGCGCTTCGTGTGGTCACGCAGGGTGCGGACGTTGACGAAGCAGCCCAGGTCGAGCTTCTTCGCGCGGAACATCGACATGACGGACAACTGGGAGGGGGATTGCGATGACGATGATGCTGGCGGATGTGATGTCGCTCAGCGAAAGTTGAGGATGGAGATGCGCCGGGAGGTTTAGCCGAAGATGTGCCGTGGCAGACTTGAGAGCCTTGCTAACAAGGTACCCAGCCTGCTGCCTCATACTGCCAACGATGTACCAATTGATATCCTAATTGGCTGAACTCCAATCCAACGCAGCTTCTTGGCAAGTCGTGTTTCCCATTTGTTCGTTGCTACATCTTCATGACGCCTATCGCTGGCCTCGAAGCTGTGGAGCTCTCGGGATTGCGGGACGAGATAGCGCCACATGCACCAGCCCGTATCCGTCGATACCGTCCAGGGGACGTAACGCAGCGTGCAACACGCCGGACAGGCACTTGGGAAAGTTGTTTAGGGGAATGTTTCGGGGAGTAGATTAACGAAGTAGGCCTACAGGTCGGATTAGATTGCATCCGTCATCTCCCTCCCATCCATCCAACTTCTTTTCTTGTTCTTCTTCTTGACAAGACCTGAAATATTCCCTACTTCTTTGCCTGCTTCTTTGTCCTCGTCATACATGTGACAACTGACTGCCATGGATCCCAGCAGAGAAGGCCTGCTCAGGCCCTCCGGAAGGACCTCTCACGATGGCGGCTACGACTCTGATGACTTGTCCGACCTCGACGCCACAGCATACCTCGACGAGGTCCCTCTGCAGTCGCCCGCAGCGAAGCCATCGCCATTCCCACCCAAGGCCAACGAGCGCCGACGCCGGTGGGCAGCGGCTTGCCAGCCATGCTGCAGCACCAGGAAGCGATGCTGCTTCACCATTGCCGCCGCCATCGTCATCGTCTGGGCCATCATCACCATGTTGGCCGTTGCAGCCTGGAAGAAGATCGGGTTCGCACCAGCCGACGCCCTGTCTCCGCCGTGGTACCCGAGTCCCAAGGGCGGTACCGCCAAGCGATGGGCCGAGAGCTACAAAAAGGCCGCCGACCTCGTGTCCCAGATGACCCTGCCGGAGAAGGTCAACATCACCACCGGCACCGGATGGAGCATGGGCTTGGCCGTGGGCAACACGGGCCCGGCTCTCAACGTCGGCTTCCCCGGACTGGCTCTGCAGGACGGGCCCCTGGGACTCCGCTGGGCCGACAATGCCACTGCCTTTCCTGCTGGAATTACCGTTGGGGCTACCTGGAACAAGGAGCTCATGTACGAGCGTGGCAAGGCCCATGCCCTCGAGGCCCGCGGAAAGGGCATCAACGTCCTCCTCGGCCCTTGCGTGGGAGCTCTCGGGAGGATGCCTGCTGGCGGTCGCAACTGGGAGGGCTTCGGACCTGATCCGTACCTGCAGGGAATCGGCGGTTCTCAAACCGTCAAGGGGATCCAAGACCAGGGCGTCATGGCCACCATCAAGCATTTCGTGGGCAACGAGCAGGAGCATTTCCGCCAGTCCTGGGAATGGGGTCTTCCCCATGCCTTGTCGTCCAACATTGACGACCGCACCCTGCACGAACTGTACGCCTGGCCGTTTGGCGATGCCGTGAAAGCCGGCGTGGCCAGCGTCATGTGCTCCTACAACATGGTCAACAACTCGTATGCCTGTGGAAACTCCAAGCTGCTCAACGGCATCCTCAAGGACGAGATGGGTTTCCAGGGCTTCGTCATGTCGGATTGGCTGGCCCAGAGGTCTGGCGTGGCGAGTGCCCTGTCCGGCTTGGACATGACGATGCCCGGAGATGGCCTGGGCTGGTCAGACGGCAACTCGCTCTGGGGTCCTCGGCTAACGACGGCTGTTCTCAACGGATCTTTGCCCTTGGATCGGCTGAACGACATGGTGGTCAGGATTGTTGCCTCATGGTATCAACTTGGCCAAGACGACAAGAAGATGTTTGACAACGAGGGACCAAACTTCTCATCATGGACAAACAATAAAATCGACGTGGTTGCCCCGGGGAGCTCGTCGCCGCAAGACAAGGTCGAGGTCAACAAGTATGTCAATGTCCAGAGCAACCATTCCCTCATTGCTCGCCAGGCCGCCATCGAAGGCACTGTCCTGCTCAAGAACGACGACGGACTCCTGCCTCTCAGCCGTGACGGCATCACGGGATCCTCCAAGGTAGCAAAACGGGCTAACAAGCTTCGTGTTGGCATCTTCGGCGAAGACGCTGGCCCCGGCCATGGCGCCAACTACTGCCAAGATCGAGGGTGCAACCAAGGTACACTGGGATCCGGATGGGGTAGTGGCGCGGTTGAGTTTCCGTACCTGATCCCTCCGGCGGAGGCGTTACGCGAGGGCTTCAACGACGACAAGGTCGAGGTTACAGAGTTCCTTACCAACAGCGTACGTCACGGCAAAGACCCAAAGGCGTTTCAGGATCAAGACGTGTGCCTGGTGTTTGCGAACTCGGACGCGGGCGAAGGCTTTCTCTCATGGGGCAGTATCGGCGGCGACCGCAACGACCTCTTGCTGCAAAAGGGCGGCAATGACCTAGTTCTCGAGGTCGCCAACCACTGCGGAGACGGATCTGGCTCCACCGTGGTGGTGGTTCATGCTGTTGGGCCAGTCGTCATGGACAAATGGATTGAGCACCCCGGGATCAAGGCGGTGCTCGCAGCCAACCTCCCAGGCCAAGAGAGCGGCAACGCCATTGCCAGCATCATCTTCGGCGACGAAAGCCCCAGCGGCAAGCTGCCTTATACCATCGGAAAGTCCCTCGAGGCGTACGGCGAAGGAGGGCAGATCATGTACTTGCCGAATGCTGTGGTGCCACAGCAGGACTTTGACGAGGGACTGTTCATTGACTACAGGCACTTTGACAAGTACGAAATCGAGCCCCGGTTCGAGTTTGGCTTTGGACTTTCCTACACTTCCTTTGAGTACAAGGATCTGAAGGTTACCGAGAGGAAGAAGAGGACGGCGCTCCCAGCCAAGCGACCGAGCCCAGGCGCGACGCCACCGCAATTTGATGACGGCATTCCCGATGCGAAGGATTCCCTTTTCCCAAAGAATATCCGCAAACTCAGGAAGTTTGTGTATCCATACATCGATTCGACCAAAGACGTCAAGCAGGGCGACTATCCCTACCCAGACGGATACGACGTCGAGCAGCCGCTCTCTGGGGCCGGAGGCGACGAAGGCGGGAACCCGGACCTATGGGAGACGTACGTGACGATTTCCGTCGTCGTCTCCAACACCGGGCCAGTGACCGGCAAGGCAGTGCCGCAGCTGTACCTGTCGTACCCCGAAGCCCCGGGAGAGATTGAGTTCCCGGTGCGCGTCCTCCGGGGCTTCGAGAAGCCGTTGCTGAAGAAGGGCGAGAGCAAGACTGTCGAGTTCAACCTGACGAGGAGGGATCTGAGTTACTGGGACGTGGGGGAGCAGAACTGGGTGATGTTGGTGGAGGGGGAGTATGGGTTTGCCGTCGGGGCGAGCTCGAGGGACCTGAAGGTCAAGGGGACTTGGTGATGCTAGGTAATATCATGTGTGCTTATGACTGCGTGGACTGAATAAAATGCTTTACGATTAGCTGCGTGCCTCACGGGGGTTGGATTGGAGTGAGGTCAGCAACCACGACACAACAGTCCGGCTATGCCGGGTTTGGGGTGAGCTAGATGCCGGCAAGCTGTCAGATCTTTGAACACTTGCCGCATGAGGTTCACTTGCATGAGACGCTGACATTTGGCCATCGTGACGCATGCCAGGACAGGCAGCGAGTGGCAGGTCTCTGCAAGGGCAACCCTTGACGTGGGACGACGTTCTCCAGCCCAATCAAAGAACTGGTCTTTCTCTAGACTAATGGAGATGGAGCTGTAGATTGGCCTCCAACAGATGACCGGCTTCCGAAGACGCATTGGACTCGGAGTCGAGGTGCGGCGTAAAACCCCGGACGCCTTCCGGCCTCGTCCCCGGCCCACGGCGCCGAAGAATCGTGCCGTCGGCTCTGTCTACTCACCGAACCTCGCCACAGCCCCCCAACGAACCCCCGACGCGGGATCCAGCATGCTAATCAATCCCGCAGGAATTCCCTTGGGTGGACTCGGACTCGTACGAAGGATTCGGACTTGCAATCCGGTGAGCACGAAGCAACCCCCCCCCTCCCCCAGGCACCGACATGAACGACGACTTGCCGTTCACGTCATCATCCCCAAGACCGATGGCACGGCCAAGCCTCGCACTAGCCCTGTAGTCCGGTCTTCTTTTTTGGGGTCGTCCTGCCCAGAGGCTGTGTGTGTGTTGGGCTGATATAAGCCAGCCCCGCTAAGCTGACGAGGGACAGATGCAAGGGGGGCCCTCGGGGGGTTGAGATGACGATGGAAACCTGCGCGGCATGATCGATGCGGAATGCAACGGCGGGAATGCGGCTATGCGCTTAGATACCCGCCCTCGTCCCTCCCCAGTCTGACCGGGCAGTGTGAGACGACGGGTCCGCATCGGGGCATATCCGTGTGCTACGTTACGGGGGGCTCGGAGTTTAATCTGGCCCATCAGATCAACCACGCCGAGTTTCTTTCTTTCGTTCTCCATGTCCCTCGAGCTTAATTCCGACGGCCTAAAATCTGACGTGGGTTTGCATCGTGGGCTTTTCCCTCTCTAGGACTTGGCTGGGTTTGGCAGAGAGAGAGAGAGAGAGAGAGAGAGAGAGAGAGAGAGAGGATCGTGGGGGCAGTTGCCGGGGAACGGAGTTACGCCTGAGCTGGAACGGGTTCATCTGGCTGAGCTGTTTGCAAAGGGGCTCGTGGGTTGAGCCGTGGACAAGGTTGTGGAGAGGGCTCGACCTGACCGGCTCCATGCCGTCTACTTGCTGCATCATCATTGTTCTCGGATCTAGAAGATTCCTCACAACCGTCTCTCCCGCCCCCTGTCCGCCACTCGCTCGCTCCAAGACCTTCCCATGCTTCTTCTTCTCCACCGTGACCTCAACCGTCTGAGCCTCGTGGCTTGACTCCTCCTCCCCAGACCCCGAAGCAGGGCGTAGCTAGGCAACGTTGCAGACCGAAAACATGCCCCCCCCCGGAATCTTACCGTCTATTTTCCCACAAGCAAACACGAGGGCCATCCCAAGTCCCGTGCTCTCTCGGACTTGTAGGGCTGAGTTGGACAGACCTGGGTAGCCCCATGAGGAAACCCCTGGTTGCGGATGTGTCTGGTCCCCCCACCCTGGATGAGTCGTTCCCGTCAGTGAGTTTTCCAACCCTGGTTTTTTCAATACTCTCTTGGCTTTTGTCTCGAACCTCATTGGTCGTGTTGCTGGTTCTCAGCTGAGGCTCACCCTTCTAATCATTCGGAGTGACAGAGCCGACTCTCAGGCGTGCGGTGTTGGGGGCGACAGGAAGCCCTCAACTGCAAGTGGATATAACTACGTCGGATGCTTCTCGTCAAGAGCTTTTGGACCATCAATCAGTGCTCAAGAGTTTCGAGTTCATACTCGGACTTCTCATACCGTTCTTCGCCGTCTCCGCCATAATCAGAACCACTCGACTTGTGATAATGTCGTCACGTCGGTCTGGAGGATCTAGTTCTAGGTCGGGGCGTTCCGGAGTAAGTGTCAATTTTCTTCATCTCAAGTCCTATCTCGAGTCCCATCTCAACTTTGTCTCAAGTCTTAGTCTCAAGTCTTTGTCTCAAGTATATCAAAATCAAACAACATCTAGCTCTAACCCTACCTCCTCGCAGAACCCCATCAAGCACCACATAAAGTCCCTAAACAACCACAGCGTCAACACGCTAACCGAGCTCTGCCGCATCGAACGCATCGCCGCCTCGTGCGAGGATGAGGCCGACGCCAAGGCCTTCCAGGAGCCCATGACGGCCGCCTGGGTCTACTACGTCACCAGCAACCAGATGCTTCTCGAGCTGCGCGGCTTCACCGGCAACTACCCCATCACCGCCGACATCGTCCGCGACGCCCACACCCGCGTGCGCCAGGATCCCGACAGCAACCGCAGCTGGAACCTCGCCTGGCTGTGTCTGGTCAAGATGCGCGACGACGACCTCATCTCCGGCTACGCCGCCGTCGAGGCCTCTAAGCAGGAGATGTGGGGGTCCGTTCTGCCGACTGAGGAGGAGGTCAAGCAGTTGGCCGCCTGCTTCGAGTACGAGTGGGGGGTTGCCGTCGACACCATGCTGCGGCATTGGCAGACGCCTCCTTCGTGGTATTGAACGAGGACCGTCTCGGACTTCTCAGCTGGACTGGGTCATATCCGTGATAAGCGTGCTGTTGGAGATGAGAAGGTTGTCGGTTGCATGGGACGGCGTAGATGTATGATAGAGCTGTTGGCGGCACATTAGATAGTTCGTAACTATTTGTTTTGTTTGTTTTCGAAACACTTTGTATTCTCAAAGTGCTTTCCCCTTCTGATTCTTTCCAGGTCAAGCGTCCCTCCTCTTCCAGATCTATTCTTTCAGTTGTGTTGATGTGCACCGAAAATGCTGTCCGCCTCCTCTATGCAACCATCTATTATACCATAATATCGTTAATATGCTGTATGAGTGGCGGGTGTCATGCCGTCTCCTCGTCAGGTTGTTGTTGCTGTTCTGAGTCTGAACCAACCCAATCGTCGCTTTCAAGCCCAGCTCTCTTGATGAAGAGGGAAGAAACCCAGCCACAAAGGGCGAGCCCACCAAACAGGCCAAAAACCAGCATCTCGCCTTTGGGGTGGATTTTCGTTGACAGGGTGAATAGGGCACCGGACACAAACGGCCCAATGCTCCGACCGAGCGCTGAGAGAGTCTGAGCGATGCCATTGAGGGCGCCCAGGTTGGCATTCGACGGCGCCGAGTTGGTTATCTGCGTATCTGTCAGCGGATGTAACACAGTCAAAGAAAGAGATGCAAAAACTTGCCAATAACATAACGCTCGACAAGCCACCCACGGCACAGATGTTCTTCACAATCAGAACAACGCCAAGCTCAATGTACAGCCACATCTTCCCACTGCCCAGTCCAAACAGCGGTTTGCCGTCGCTGTACCCAACCAACGGCAGCGCAATAGTGGCGAGACCGATACCGAACAGCGCCACCTGGTATGTTCCGAGGTTTCCGGCCCTGGCTTTGAGAGGCTGGAAGAGGAACGCCTGGAAGATGATGACGCCCACGCCCGCGAGACTGAGGCTTATTCCGATCTTGCTGGGGTCCAGGCCGCGCCCCGCAGGCGGCGGGGTATCGGCGAAGACCGGATACAGGCTGTTGAAGGAGATGTTTGAGAGCTGGAAGACGAGGTAGGTGAAGAGCAGCAGGTAGGTGGTGCTGCTGAGATCGCGCCATACGGATTTAGCAGAACCCGCTTCGGGATCGTCCTTGGTGTGTTGGTCTCGGTCAGGACGGCTATCGCTGCTGCTACCCCCGTCATCGTCGGTAGAATCGCCCGAAGACAGCAACGGTTCGGCGTGGGCCTGGCCGCGGGGCCATCGCGAGATCCACGAGTTGCGCGGCTCGGGCTTCCTCTTGGGAAGCAGCGAGGCAATCTTGCCAACCCAGGCAGGCTTCACGAAGCTGGCTTCGGACTCGTCCAATGTCTCTTCGAACCAGATGCCCACGACGACGAGGCTGCACGCCAGCAAGACGGCGGCGAGGATGTTGGGCGCAAGAAAGGGATGGGCGGACCTGGCCTTGCCAACCAAGAGCCCGCCGAGAGCAGGGCCCGTAATGCCGCCGAGCGAGTAGATGACGGGCAGGTAGGTGAACGCGCGGCTCTGGTTGGAGCGGTCGGTGACCTCGCCCAGGACGGTGGGCACACAGGCGGCATTGCCGTTGAGCAGGCCCATGGCGACGTGGACAAGGACAACCTGCCAGTACTGCTTGCACAGGCCGAAGAAGCAGAAGCAGCACATCAGCGAGAAGGTGCCCATCAGCAGCACGGGCTTGCGGCCGATGCCGTCCGAGGCGTACCCCCAGAGGAAGTTGGTGGACAGCTGGGCCAGGGCAAAGGCGCTGGCGAGGGTGCCGATGTACAGCCCGGCCTCGTCGACGGGGATGCCGGGCATGGAGGCGACCATCTCGGGCAGGTAGGGTGCGATGGAGTTGAGGGCCGTCTGCTCGGCGAGCGACAGGAAGGCCAGCAGGAGCAATTGGCGCACCGGCAGCGGCGTCTCGTCGTGGCCGGCCTCGGAGGTGTCGGAGCTGGCATCGGAGAACGGGCACGGCCGCTCGAGCGGAGTTTTGGGCGGCGTCGTAGGGAAGGTTTGATAATGAGCAGCGGCATGGCGGCGCACCGAGTTGAGCGTGGGGATCGGCGCTCCGGCATGGAAGGAGCCCGAGGACGTTGTGCGAGAGGCGGGACCTGCTCGCGAAGGCGCCATGGCTGTGGCGGTTGTTGGAGAATGGGTGAGGATAACGAGGATGGTGAGGAGGTGAGACGTGAGATGTGAGAAGTGAGAGATGAGAAGTGAGGCCGTCGAGAAGTTGAGTCGCGTCGACAGAGTTGGAGGCTTTGGAAGGCACTGCCTAGAGCGACTAGGCCTAGACTGGGTGGTGACGTAGGTAAAATTTAGGTACTGCTCGTGCGCGCTTTGGCGGGGAAGACCCTTAGGACGTGGGCTGGGACCTGGGACGGAGAGGACTAGAAGAGAAGACACAAATATCTGGTGCAAGACTATGAATCGGACGAGGGATAAAAGAAAAAAAATGAAATGACCGACGAAAGCCGGAGACGGAGATGTGACGGGTTGTCGCACCCCAGCGCCGAGGCCGTGGTTGAGGTGGTATCGCCGGCGGCATTTCCGCTACAGAGTCAAGGCGTAGTTACCTTACCCCTGCAAGGATAGGTACTCGGTAGTGAATCGACCACTGGAATGGAAGCCGACGAGAACCACTGATGCAACTCGACCGAAGCGGCGTCACCGTCTCGGCCAATCGCCGTGCGGCGTTCCCCTGTTTCCTCGTCTCCTGGTTGGCGCTTCTTTTTTGACTCGTTGCCGCTGCAAGCCCGCCGGCCGCATGCACCTGGGATTGGAGCGTGCAGCGCCTGGAAATGGAGCGTGCAGCACCCGGACATGGAGTCAGCCGTTTGTGCATGCTTAGCGGGAGCTGTCCAGGTGACTGACTGACCTGACTGCCTGGCCTGACTGCCTGACCTGTGTTGAAGACTGCTCCGAGCGAGATCCGAGATCTATGACGTTGATGGTGTTCTTGCAACCACGTGGAGGAGCGAATGCGGTTTGGTTTTGTATTTCGAACCGGAATACCTATGGAACAATGTCACGCGGAATGAATGCTGCTGTATTTCCCTGTACTATTTCTACTTGTGTTTGGCTGAACAGGTACGTTGCTCAGTTACATACACAAGACAATCCACCCACGCCATCGCCTTCAAACCACGCCACCAGTATCACCATCATCACCGCAACCACAACCGCAACTTTATTGATGCTGCCGTATCACTATTGACTTCCGATTGACGTCCTGTAGTAGGTACCACCGCACCGGCCCACACTTTTCCAATTGTACGGGTTCAAACGCGACACAGCTCAGATTTCCGGCCTACGCCGACAACCAATGACACACAGGCTTCATTGCTCATTCATCCATCACTTTGATCGTCATTCACTTTTGGATCCCATAATCGCTTCATTGCATTCATTCTTATTCGTTATTTCATTCGCAGACTCTCATACAAACGCCCGCAGAAACTCCACCAAGGCCATCATGGCCATGGCCTGCCCGTACGGCATGCTCGTCCGCGGGATATCCTTGTAATGCTGCAAGTCGTGTCCCATGCCCGTCCCAAACGACGTGTTCAGCAGCTCGCCCTCGGCGCTGATGTTCTCCAGCACCGCCTTGATGGCCTTGACAGCCACGTCGCTGTACTGCTTGCCAATGTACTTGCGCCGCTCGGCCTTGAGGATGCCGTACGCAAAGCCCGCCGTGGCGCTGGCCTCGACGTACGACCCCTCCTCCTCGGGCACGTCCAGGAGGGTCCGCCACAGGCCGCCGGGCGTCTGCACCTTGGCCAGCGCCTCGCACTGGCTGTTGAGCGTGTTGAGCAGGTGCTCGCGGATGGGGTCGCCGTGCTCCAGGCCCAGCAGCTCCAGGAACTCGGGGATGACGATGGTGACCCAGCTGTTGCCGCGGCCCCAGCGCGCGTCGGCGAAGTTGTGGCCGCCGTCGTTGAAGGTCCAGCCGTGGAAGAAGAGGCCCGTCTTGGTGTCGAACAGGTACTGGATGTGCAGCAGGAACTGGCGCTTGGCCTCGGCCACGTAGTGCGGCCGGTCGAGCAGCACGCCGATCTTGGCCAGCGGCAGCACCGTCATCATCAGCGTGTCGTCCCACAGCTGTTGGTCGTTGACCTCGAGGTACGTGATGTGCTGCATGCCGCCGTACTTGGTGCGCGGCAGGTCGTGGTACGCCCACTCGGCCCAGCTGTCGAGCCACGCCAGGTACGTCGGGTTGCGCGTCTTCTCGTAGACAAAGGCCAGCGTCAGGAACACGGCCATGGTGTTGATGTTCTTGCCCTTGTGGCCCTCCTTGAAGCGGGCCTGGAACCACGCCTCGATGATGGCGAGGTACTCGTCCTCGCCCGTCAGCTCGTAGTACTTCCAGATGCCGTACAGCCCGATGCCGTGCGTCCACTCCCAGTCGTTCCAGCCCTTGGTGTCGATGACCTGCCCGTCGGCGAGCGTCATCAAGAACTCGCCCGTCGTGTCCTTGATGTTGACGAGCTCGTGGATGAGGAGCCGGACCTGGCTGTGGATGTGGTCCGACGCGATGCCATGGACGTGGGTGGGCATTTTAGATTTGACCCAGGAGGGAGGAAAAGAGGCCAAGTTGATTTCCGAAAATAGCCGGGATTCTTTTGGGTGAACTGTGCGGGGAGAGAGATATCAGACGAGACCAGACGAGACCAAGACGAGACAAAGACGCAAGCGAAAAAGGCAGGCCTGGCGACTTAAAGGGGCCCCTGTCTCGGCGGAACAACGACTGGTGGGGAAACCTGGGACGGGCACCTGGCGACTGATGGTATTGATTCGGTCCGAAGTCGACCGAGCTGATATGAGTCCTGAGTTCCTGACTTGTTCGTTGCCCATGTTTTCGGCTTCGTAACCTTTTCTCCGCATCTCTCTTTTCTCCTTGTGGGGGTGGGAGATGGGAGATGGGGGTTGGGGGCGGGGAGACGACCTAGATGGAGAAGGCTTTCCCGCTGTGGTGTGGATCGAGTCGCTGTGGGGTTACTGCAGGGAACGACTCGTTGCGAAGGATAGTTGGTACGAATATGTACCGCACCTATGGAGACGGGGCGGTGATGTGATGGGGAGATGAACGAGTCGGTTTGAGATGCTTGGACCGTGTTGTCGGTGTAGGGCAATCAACTGAATGCCTTCCAACAGCCAAGAGTGAACAGTGAGAGAGGACTGGATCGACCGAGAACAATGGGTGAGTAGGCCTACTGAGCAGCCCTCCCTCTCCTCGTTCGCCAAGCCATCATCAGCCCATGCTCACGCTGATCTCGCCTGCATCCTGACTGTGGGTAACTAATGTCGCATTGCAGTGTCGTGTTAGTCACTGTCACTGGCTAACTACCCAGTCTAGCCTACCTACTTGTATATCCTCGGTTCCCGCTCCGCTGCCTGATCAACCCAACCCCAAACTGAACATCTCCCCCATGTTTTGAACCGTTGGGGTCGCCTGCTCTCTACCGTAGCACCGAGTTCTCCATCGGCAACTCGGGCAAAACCTCCGCGAGCAGCTGCACCCGCACGCCCCTTCGCTTCGCCTCGCATAATCCTATTCTTTTCATCCGTCTGGGGTATGGGGAAAACCCTCCCCCTCCCTGTCCTGCGCTTAGCGGCATGGGGAACCGTCTGCCTCCCCCCCCGTTACCCCGGCCGGGGCAAGTAAAAAATGGTAGATAAAAACACCTTTGTTCCCCGACCTTTGTTCCCTCCGATGTAACCAGCCCTCATCCTCTCCCTCTCCCCAGCCCTAGGACGACAAGATAACCAAACCCTAGTCTCCAGACATGGCTTCTCACGACATCGGCAACTCCAAGGACATTGCCTCGGTCAACGACGGCCTGCACAAGCGGTCCCTCGCCGAGATCGAGCGGCCCTCGGCCGACTTGGAGAAGCCCGCCATCCACTCGGAGCGAGTCGACAAGGAGCTCGCCGAGTATGCCTCGGACGTGCGCATCCACATCTCGCCCGAGCGCAACATCGAGCTTCGCAGGAAGATCGACAAGCGCGTGCTGCTCGTCATGATCATCACCTACTTCCTCCAGGCCATCGACAAGGGCACTCTGTCCTTCTCGTCCATCATGGGCCTTCCCGCCGACACCGGCATGACGAACCCGGACGGGACCGTCAGTCAGCTGGTAAGTCGACCCGCTCGCTGCGCGTGGCCGTAGATGGCACAATGACAGCGTGGCTAACACTGCTCGCTCGTAGTACTCATGGCTGACCACCTGTATTTACATCGCCATCCTGGTCGTCGAGTACCCCCAGAACTACATCATCTCTCGAGTCCCCATCGCCAAGTACCTTGGCTTCTCCATCATCGCCTGGGGTACTGTCCTGGCGTGCCACGCCGCCTGCTCCGACTTCAAGGGCCTTGTGGTGGTGCGAACGCTGCTCGGCATCTTTGAGTCCGCCTGCCAGCCCGGCTTCGTCATCATCTCCGCCATGTGGTACCGACGAGAGGAGCAGGCTTCCCGAGTAACATACTGGTATGTCTTCGCTACACAAAAGACGAATCTTGAGACCAAATCACTGACTCCATCTCTCCAGGTACATGATGAACGGAGCCCAACAGATCGTTGGAGGTCTCCTGGCCTACTGCTTCTCCCTGATCAAGACCGGCCCCCTCAAGTCCTGGCAGTGGCTCTTCCTGTCCTACGGCATCATCTCCATCGTCTTCGGCTTCTTCGTGGTGTGGTGGATGCCCGACAGCCCCATGCGCGCCCACTGCTTCACCGAGCAGGAGAAGCACGAGATGGTCGAGCGAGTCCGTGATAACCAGACCGGCATGCAGAACCGTACCTTCAAGAAGGAGCAGTTCATCGAGGGCCTCAAGGACCCCCAGGTCTGGGGATACGCTCTCGTCGCCCTCTGCACCACTCTGCCTACCTCGGGTCTGGGAGCGTTCGCCAACATCATCATCAAGAGCTTCGGATTCTCCGTCCTTGAGACACAGCTCCTCGCCATGGTTCTGGGTTTCTACATCATCATCGTGCTGCTTTCTTCCGTATGGCTCGTAAAGAAAACCAGCCAAAACCTCCTCGTCATGCTGGGATTCTGTATTCCGTAAGTCCTTATATGCGACAACGCCTTCGCATTCATCGTGCTAATACCTACAGTTCTTTCGTTGGTACCATTCTTCTCATGACCCTCCCCAGCGAGACCTTGGCTCAACACGTCGGCCTCCTCATCTCCTATTATATCACCCTGTCTTTCTGGTCTGCACAGACCCTGGCGCTCTCCATGATCTCGCGAAATATTGCTGGTCAGACCAAGAAGACCGTGGCAGTGGCCCTCAACTTCATTATCTGGGCTGCTGGTAACGCCATTGGTAAGCATCTCATGGCGCAAATTGGATTCGAATTTTGCTAACTTGATTATAGGACCCCAAGTTTTCCTCTCCCACGACGGCCCCAGGTACTTCACTGCCTTTGCCACCCATCTTGGATGCTACGGTCTCCTAGTTATTGTCATTCTCGGCCTGCGATGGCACCTTCTACGCGAGAACAAGAGGCGAGACGAGTTGGCTGCTCAGGGAGTTGCTGAGGCGAGGGTTGATGCTGTGGACAGGGCTTGGGAGGATCTTACGGACAGGGAGAACTTGAGCTTCCGATATGTCTATTAAGTGGGCGTATATCTGGAAAAAAAAAAAGGGTTGCTTGTATGTCACTCGAATAAGACTAGCGGTTAATGTCACGTCTTTAATATCATATCACTTATGAGGTTGTCATTTGGCACTTCAATGTGGAGTCAAAGTAATTTATTATGAACTAGATATGACTACTCTTTTTGCTCCATCAATGGACTGTTGTCAACTGGCAAAGCCAAGATGGAATTTTCTGTTCTGTCAGTGCGCAACTTGGGCTTTACGAACCCGGACTACCTCGCTGTGAAGTCACTCTTCGGCAGCTTGAAATGGTTTGTCCAATGCCAGCCAATGACAGCCTAGGCATTGTAATGCCACCACTCGGTGCGGTTGCTGTCAATACGAGCAAGGACGCCGATCTGATCACCATCATCATTGAGAGCCTCGCTGCCAACAGTGCGGGGGAGATGACAGGTCTGGCAGATGTTGATGCAAATGGGGTTACCGCTGAGGCAAGCCACCGACAAGTCATCGCGGAGGGGATGGGCGCAGGCCCAGTGAGTGTGGTCGGCACGGATGGTGCTGGTAGACATTGCTGCTTTGGTTGGTAAGTAGACAGGTGTGTGAGGTGGTTCTGGTGTTGAGAGTGGAGTGGAAGTTGTTGTTGGTTGCGGTCGAAGTTGTTAACTTGTTGCAGGTGCGGGTTGTTATGGTTGAAAAGAAGAGCAGCTTGGGAGGTGAGAAGCCAGAATTTATAGTGTCGCAAGAGAGGCATGTTCTGTGACAGATGTCGTGCATTCTGAGAACTGGTAGCTGATTCACCGGGAATCTAGGACGCGTTTCGTTGTTGAGTTGAACACGTTCGTACAAGAGTCTGAGGCCATGAATAAACAACGACGTTCATGATAGACCGTGAACCAGTGCTCTGCTACAAGGAAAACACGTATTTGGCTACGCTCCTCTGGAATGGAACATTCTGCTTGTCCTTGACAAGAACAGCAGTTTTTCTTTGATAGACTCTATTCCGGGGTTTATATGGAGGGCGAATATGTTTTTCACTGCAAGCTCTACGAAACGGTTGTTTTTCATGACAAGGACATTTGTCTATTAGAACAGACTTTTCTTTTTCAGTAGCAACTCTACGGAGCGGAATCTTGAGTACTGTTGCTCAAAAAGATCACGGAAAGTATTACATGGAAAATAGTCATTGGGACGTTATAGACTGTATTGTCTTGATCTATCTGATGATACTGAGTAGAGCTATATCTCCTATAGATAGTCATTGGGACGGTTTAAGTTGATAAAGCCAAGAGGGTGGTCACTCGGTAATCTAATGCGTCAACCGACTTCGTAGCCTTTTTTCTTTCCTTCTGCACCTTCTACTTACACGTTGCCGTCTGTTGTGTCCAACGTCACTTGCCAGTGATTTATGTCATAGTATACTCCCATCGTTCCGGGTTCACAGACACAAGTTTGCCAATGACTTCGTCATAGCTGGTGAGTGCCTTTGCACCGACGGAACGCACCCCAACGCACGACTCGCATCTGTGCGTGGTCATTTCGTTTTTGTGTTCGCAACGGTGCGCGGGGTACACGGCCATGCAACGCCAGTGGGTATGGTCTGGGCGGAGCTGCTGCCCGAGTTTAGGCATCTCGTCTTTGTAGTACGAGGGGAAAATGGCTGGGCGTCGTGACATTGTATCTGGGCTGGCTGTGCTGCTCAGAGCTTGGTAATGGCGGTTGTTGATTACGGGAATTCCGTGAAGCTTTTGTTGGTCTTGTGGCTTGGTATGGTTGTCGAGAGTGTGTTGATGTGATATCGAAGCTGGACTCAACGGGTGCCGAATACGCCTTATTATAGACGGGAGGACAATTAATTCACGGAACATGTTGCTTGACGCGAGCTCTGTGTCAGTGTTCACTGGTATGTTTGGTGTGTCGTTCACGAGGTGTTCACACGAAGTCATTCATTCCTAGTTCTGAAACCATCGCTTGAAGTGCTGCTTGTTCTCTGCTTGTCATGGGCAGTATTGCACAGACAGACCCTTAACTGCACCGCTGAGTTCAGAGACTTTACGGCTCTTGCGACGACCCAGCTGTGAATGCAAGTTGGAACTGTATCATACTGATCAACGAGGTCTCGGAGAAGGCACCAGATATTTTGTTTCAGTATTTGCACACGGCTATAGGAAAACTATGTGCTCTTTCATCTTGAACATACTTGACTGGCTCCTGATTATGATGATTCTGAGGCGTTGTTCTCTACATTATGCAACGATTGCAGCACGTAATTGGTCAAGAACGACCGTACTTACTCAGAGGTGCGAAGATAACGTGCTTGTCGATATTCTACACTTGATCGTCTGTGCGGAGACATGGACGCGACTAAATTACTGCAAGTACCGAGCATCGCCTGTGCATCAATTGAAGATTAAAAATCAGTGAATGGGTTTGTCTACGCGTTCGAGAATACCACAGCTAACGGGGTACACTGTGGCGCTTGTTGATTAGCCTTGACGGAAATTGATCATCATTTGTTTGCCGCCATCGCTTTGCACCATTTGACGATACTTGACCGTTGACACTCCGTAAAGACGTTCCACTTTGATCACCAAAGGTCCCTTGTGACAAAGAAAGAGCCCCAAAATTCTCCTAGGACTTGAAGCTAGGTTCTCAGCTAGGACTGATTCATCATATGTGGTATTCACGAGTACCTCTCCACTTCTGGGCATCTTTCAAGCTTGCGCCCAGGGATCCGCTGGAGCAATATTGAGGCTCACGCTACTCTATTGACCGCCTGAGATGCTGATCATTACACCACTATGCAAATCACTATTGCTCCGGCTAGCACAAAGACCGGTGCAGTGGTCATTAGGTCACTGCTGTCCTTCGACAACCAATTCATCGGTGACGGCCCCCTACCGTGACGTTCAAAAGGTCCCCGATGAAACAAATACTCATGGTAGCTTCACGGTGATTCATGTTGCCTCAGACGAATCATCTCTTGACTTGTCTGCCTCTGATGCTGTCCTGGCAATTTCCCCGCCAGTCTATGATGGTCTAAATAGCGTGGCGCACTCTGAGTTGTCTTGAAGAACGTTCGCGATGTTGTAGAGGGATCCGGTAGTGTGAAGAAACGATGTGAACTAATATGAAAGAACAATAAAATTGGGCGAGAATAAAGAAGACAAATTATTGACGATGGGGGGAAGACAAGCAAGCTAAGAGGAGATGACCCAGTCCCACACAGACTGGGCGGTGGTATTTTGTTGAATGTGACGAGATCAAGAGACCTGGAATCAACCGAGTTCAAGGAACATGCAGCACACACCAGGGTGCTTTGGTGGGTGCAGGCTCTCAGCCACTGCAGTATCTAAGTACATAGATTGTCCCATAATGAACAGTAGACAAAAGAAACCCTAATTAATAAGATAAGGATTAATGCGCAATATGACATCCTTGACTGTCTGACGCTAGCGACCATGTGTTCAAACACCCTCGCTAAAAAAAATCAAGGGATGCTCTAAACTCGAATTCGATACCAGCTTTGCCGCTGACACTATGCCCGTTGCCGCATTGCAGCTCGTAGGTAATACCGACGCTGCCATCAACGTGATCCATCCTGTCCAAGACTCGGTTCGTCTCTTACACAGTCTATGTCTCAAGGTTGTTCTGTGGACAGAATGTCAAGGGAAATGCAGGTGATATAATGCTCTTTTCCCAGTCATTAAAATTACAACTGAACACTCTAGTACACGTTTTCGGTAGCAGCCCGCTTTCTTCCCTCCAGATATAGGGAGCACCCAAAGCGCTTGTTTCCGGAGGATTGAATGTTGAAATAGTTTATGCGTGGGAGTTATGTGATTACGGAGGAAAAGGTGGGTACACAGTTTGCTTTGCTAGTTATAACCTCTTGGTTATTTTCTTAACATTAGTAGTCCCCAATTGAACGATGAGGCTTATAGTTGATGCACTCTAGCTATGCCCCCGCACATTCGTCGCGGAAGAAATACATAATCTCAGCAAAGAGCACATAGTGCCTTCAACCCTCCGAAGGCATCATTCACTTAGACGAGAGGGACTCCGTCTGGTGTTCTGGGTCGATCGAGGCGCGCTGAGCAGGGTCGACTGAAGTGTGCTGAGCGGTACCCAGCTTCTTGATCGCGAGCCACGCAGGGAACAGCGAAAGACCCCAAAGGGCAAAGTTCAAGTAACCATTGCCCACGGTAGCAAAGATGGTGACGGCGCCGAGTCCGTAGCTGAGAGCCTGCCAGGCCGACTCGGTTGCTCGCAACAGAGCGGATAAGCGGACTGTCTCCTGAGGGGACTTCGAGATCTGTCCGATGAGGAAGAAGGCAAAGTTGTAGTTGAGTTGGAAACCCGAGACCAGGAAGACAAAAACACCAAAAGCACGGCCGAAACCCGGGTCGCTCCAGTCGTAGACGGGCTCGGTTCGTCGGAACTCGGTCACGTTGATAGTGAACCATATCCACCACCCTCCCTGCAGGGTCATGATGACGGCAAAGGCCCAGCGGGCTCGCTTCTTCAGGGCGATTTGGTTTTGATCCAGCCACACACCCAGGAGGTTTCCGGCGATGACGGCGACGATGCCCGAGACGAAAGACCCAAGGGCTCTCGCGCGAACGCTGAACCAGAGGGCAATGTATGTGAAGAAGATGGATTCCGAGAAAACGCCCTGTCCGATCCAGAGAACCAGCAGCAGGAAATCGACCCTGAGGAAGGTCCGCGTCGTGGCTTTAAACTCCTGCCAAGGGTTGTCGAAGATGGAGAGGTCGACCTGCTTGCCATCGCTGCGCTGCACCTTGGACGGCCGGTTGAGCAGGAGTGCGGCAAACGGACCCATGCACTGAAGGGCAATGAAGATGAGGTAGACCTTGTACGAGACCTTTCCGGATTCGCTGCGGTCCGCGTTGAGGCCCAGGTTGATGGCACCGCCGAGGATCTGTCCGAGGCGGGTCCACGAGAGCCAGTAGGCCACCAGCTTGCCCCTGTTCTTGGGCTCCGGGTATCCGATGGCGATGGCCGCCTCGGCAGCCCAGAAGATGCCGGCCGAGATACCGCAGCAGGCCGCACCGAAGATGACGAGCCACTCGACTCCGTAGCGGTTGTTCAGGTAGAGGCCGGCGCTGTACGGGGCGTAGCCGATGGTGCCGGCGACTAGGGCGCCCTTGATGCCGATGTACTTGACGATGCCGCTGGTGAACCAGCATGAGGCGATCATGAGGACAAAGGTGAGGGCGTTTCCGGTGTTGACCAGGTATGGCTTCTGGGCTCCTCCGGCACCGAGCGAGTTCATCGCTCCCCACAAGCCCGGTGCGGCAAAGCTACACATGCCGAGGATTGTGGCATTGTAGAACGTAGAGCGGTTCCACTTGACTGTTTGAATGTTAGAGAAAAGAAATGCTGCAGTTGCTGGGAATGAATGCTCGGCTTACCATGTGGCTTCTCGGTCACCACAACACCCGTGTCGGCGGGCCTCTTCTCCTCGGATTCGGACATTTCTTTCTTCCTGGGTACGCGGTGCAGGCTCCTGCCTCTATGTTGATCCTTGGCGACACCTGGGTATTATAGATTTGCCTCCCTGTACGATAGCAGCAAGTCCGGTATATATATATATCAAACACCCTGGACTACCGATTAGACTGTTACACCAATGACACCACTGTATCCCGGCAATGAGGAATACTACCCAAGACCTACTAGTCTCGGGGCAAACTGGAGAGCCCACACCTCACAGTCCCCCAGCTATGCGTCTACTTACGCGGCCGATCAAATCTCGATCGTCAACGTGCAAAACCTGCATCTACGTCCGGGGCATGGCGACGATCCACACGCCCCGCGGCCGACTCCGTGTAGCATCGGCCAACTCCTTGGGAACGGCAAAGCGCCCCCTCCGCAGCTCCGTAGCGCTGGATGCCCTATGGCGTTTCTCCTTGGCAGGCTCACGGCCCGCTGTTGCGTGATGCAGGCCCTTGGAGTCGCAAGCGCGCTAGTATCGGCGAGGAATTCTGTTCCGGCGCCGTGGATGTGCTATGCCGTAAATTGGTCCGAGGCGCGGGGTCGATGTGACCTCTTGATAATGCTCCGCGATTGGATTCTTGCAGTGTTCCTTGGGTCTGTTTTCGAGACAGCCCAGCCGAGGCATAGCTCTCGTCGAGGAGTAGAGTCCCATAGCATCTCGGGCCCACCTCTCACTGCCATCGTTTTCATAGCTGGCAACACGATGCGGAGTCGCCATCATCTACAATCCTGAGGACGGACCTTTACTGCGGCTGATCATGCCCGTTTCGAGGACTATCATGCGCCGTGTGCCAGATAAGCGCTGCGCTATCTATTGTTACGTGGTAACTTAAAAGTGTAAGAACCCCTGGCGCCGGGGCTGATGGACGGCAGGCTTATCTAGCGCATCACACCAGGCTATCTTTGTCGGCGAACTTGAACCTATCAAACAGCATAAACTACTAATTCTGTTCCTATTTAGCCGTATCAATGGATATATGTCGGAAGCCTGTATTGCCTTGATTTATCTGGTGATATTGAGCAAGGCTACATATCTTACAGATACTTCGGAAGCACTGAGTAAAACTACCCAAAGTCTGGTAAAAACCTAACCGCTTTCTTAACAGCTCTTGCAATGGCTTTCACTCTGATGCTATCGAATTATTGGCTTCTAGCCTCGGTATCGGCATTCCACTTAAACCGAGCTCCTGGATGATCCCGGCTCAACCTCCCATTCGGCGCAACACCCTCTCCCAAAAAGATCTCCCGCGTCGTCTTGCCTTCGGCCGAAGAAGGGTCCCAAAACACTCCTCGAGCCTTGAGCTCCGGAACAAGATACTTGGCGTGGTCCTCCAAGTCCCCCGGTATGATGGCGTAGGAAAAGTTGAAGCCATCGATGTCCGTCTCACCGACCCATCTTTCAAGGATATCAGCCACCGTCTTGGCGGAGCCGACAGCTCGGGCGTGTGCTCCTCCAAGCGCCAACTCTCGCGCGACCCGCGCCTTTGTCCACTTGATGTTTTTGCTGCCGGGGATTGTCTCGCTCCAAGTCTCAACCATACTCTGCATGGCTGGAGGACCCGTGAACTTGAGATCACCATCATCGGGGAACTCAGACAGGTCTGTGCCGGTCCAGCCACCGAACAAGGCCAGTGATCCCTCTGTATCAGCGTAAGAAAGGTACTCCTCGTACTTCCTCTGCGCCTCCTCGTCCGTCTCTGCAAGAACGATGTGGATACCAGCGATTAGCTTCAGGCTTCGCGGGTCCCGGCCTTGATCTACAGCAGCTTGGCGGATACTCGTGACTAGCTTCTTCACAAGTGTGATATCCATGCCAGGGAGAAACATGGCCTCGGCATGCTTGGTGGCGAAGGTTTTTCCTGCTTTGCTGGCCCCTGCCTGGAAGATGAACGGTGTTCGCTGTCTCGAAGGCTCGACCAAGTGAGGGCCTGCCACTCGAAAGTACTTGCTAGGCTTGATATCAGCAACTTTTCAAACCTTCGTAGACCATGACTGAATGCTGCGTTTCATGCTATTTCTTCTTTGGTACTTACCCCTCATGGTCGATTCGTCTGACGCGATCAGCATGCGTATACTGCCTCGTAACCTCATCCTTGATGACCGCATCGTCCCTCCAAGAACCTTCGAGCAACTTGTAGGTAACTTCTAGAAACTCGTCGGCAATGGCATATCGCTCATCGTGAGGAATCTCCTGCTTCAAACCAAAGCTCTTGGCAGCACTGTCAAGGTAGCTCGTAACTACGTTCCAAGCAATTCGCCCATTGGTGAGGTGATCAAGAGTGGCGAATCTCCGCGCCAGTGCATACGGCGCTTCATATGTAGTGGAAGCTGTCAGACCAAAGGACAAGGACTTCGTCACCGCTGTCATTGCGGAAATCACAAGGCTAGAGTGGAAAATCAGCTCCAAGACCACAGTATCAATCTGCTAAGCAACTTACGAAGGGTCTGAAACCGGGAATTGAGCTGCTCCAGCCAATACGGGTCTGAAATTTCTTGGCCCTTTGTAGATATCATAAGGTCCCAAGACATCTGCCAAGAAGATGGCGTGGAAATTCCCTTCAAGGAGCTTGGCTAGTTCGACCCAGTAACTAATCTCATTGTAGCGTGCATTTTGGTTGCGAGGATGTCTCCAAAGGCCTGCGTCAGGTGGTAAGTGTATGGTATTGCAAACAACAGCAGATAAATCTGCTGTACTAACACGGATTGAGGAACCTACCTGGTGCAACATATGAAGGCTGGTTCATCGCAAAGGCGTTGATAATCCAAGTCTTTTTGCGAATAGTATTTGATCCGTCATGGTGACTCATTGTGAATGGTGTAAAACTGCTGTTAGCTTCAATATCAGAGTGGTTCAAATGATCTGGCTGGGACCCTCACATAGCAGTAAATATTGGTCATTCTTCACTTTTCCATCTATTTAAATGCTCTAGGTTTCCTTGGCGTTGGAAGCACGTAATCGTCCTCTCCAAACTATCACTGCAAGTCGTGACTCCGCCCGGAGCTTTTCCCACAGTCCATGTAGTCCATAGTGGATACAAAGCATCACGACATCACAAGGTACAAATTCGACATCACTCCAAGCGGCTGCAAGTCGTAATGCGGCGATATTACTAAATAGTAATTTCATATGACTGTAATGTAATGGCTAATCCACCCATTAGATCTAGACGCGTACTCGCCACGACTCGGCTCCGGCCGCCTTCCAAGTTCAGTGCGACTAGGCTTACTTGCGATTCACTACACGGTCCGGCGTCTCCTGCTTGGCCAATACCAAGATCCCCACGCAACGCAACCGCAGGGCGACCTTTACATTTCGTGATTTATATGTTCTGGGGCCGCATATCTAGCCAAAAAGGGAAAAAGAATGGTTGAGGAAGAATGAAGCAGGAAGGCGATACTGGCTGACACCATGCCAAGCCAGAGACGAAGACAACCGTCAACTTGTTGCCCTAGAGACATCACCACAGTGATGACCTAGCTCAATGAACAAAGAAGTGATTGGAATAAGTTAGAGGTATTCGAGATTAGCTCTTGGCTATTTGATCCACCTTTCTAAGTAGCACCAATACCCCACTACACAGACGGAAAGGGGCATTATATCAGAAAGGACTGTATGGATTACCTGGCATTGAGAACAGTCAGTTCAAAGGGTCTCATTGGCTTCTGATAGCTCTCCTCAACTGAGGAAAACCTTAGCTTTACGCGAGTCTCTCTAAAGATGAAGAGCTATGACTTTTCCCCGAACTTGTGTGCCTGAAACTGCGATCCCAGATTCTCTCGTCAACTCCAGAATTGTCACAGTTGAGATGGCCTTTGTCATATCAAGACGGGTAAGAATAGTCGCGAAGCCTTGGAGCCCGTGCTACCAGTGTATGTGGCCCGGAGAGTGAGGAACTCGGAATATTGGTGGCTGGCGTTGAGGCTATCTAGCTCGATGTGTTGAGGGTTGCACATACAAGACTGGAGGGGGACGAAAGCTAGGAAAGCATTTAGATTCTAGATTGAGTATCGGGATCATCACTGCCAATGATGATAAGAGGCTTACCCCACGTTGCCCCTGTTTTGTTTGCCCGTTGTCCCTTCTAATTCCTAACGTTAGAGGGTGTGAGTGGCGGCGTATATATCGACGTTGGGGCACCCCTCGACTGTTGGCTGAGGTACCATCGAGTTGACGGCGGCGGGTCGAGGAGCCGTTGAGGGGACGGTGGTGGCCATGGTGGATTACGCAAGGCTGGAATGCATGGAGACAAGAGCGAACGAGCTGTGCGATCCGGGAGCGGAGGAGGGTTTAGGAATACTACGTAGGTCCACTGGAGACCCTTGACGGGATCGGCGGAGGGCCCAAGAAACCCAGCCGTCCGTTCGCCATTACTGATGGTTCCCACTTCTCCACGTTGCAATCCACCGTCCTGGGAATCCGACATATGTATTCTAGCGAGAAGCGACGGGCAGACAGGAAGACCCGCCACCGCCCCGCAAATCTGTCTGTGATGCAAGGTTACAGCATCTAGTCTAGGGTTCTATAGGGTCATAAGGCGGTTTCTTCCGAAAGGAGAAAAGAGCGGTCATGGTCTCTGTGCTGCAGGGACCACATCGACAATATGGTTGGTGTGTCGGCCGGAGATGGACCCCAAGCCATCCACGGTCTAGGCTTGTCTTATCAGATGATCGAGATTAAGCAGAAAGAGGCTCCACGAACTTTTGCTTCATGGATGAGGGGTTGAACCTCCAACCAGCAGTGCCAGACACCCGGTAGCATCGTGAGACACGCTGTAGACGATGTCGAAAGCGGTCGCCACTGCTGATGCCACAGATGGGCCTAGATGGATGCTACGCCGTGGACTGTGGATTTATCTGACGGAACTCGGTCATTTGCTCGCTAAGATTCTCGTCGCCCCGCTGCTGTCTTACCACGCTACGGGTAAGCGAGTCAGTCTACTACCTGTCTTGAGAAATCAACATATCATGGCTCTTTAATTGCCATCGTTCCAGCCACTTCAAGACCAGAGGATATTCATTACGTGTTGTGGTACGGTACGAACACCCCGATCCATGACAGGGACTCTCATAAGTGACCTGCACAAGATCTCGCAGTGACAATAATTAACTACACCTCCATTCATACCTTATTGTCTTTATTATGGAAACGTTCACGAAAAAGGAACAGTAATGAAGATTGGGTGCGACGATTGAGTAGTGTTGTCTATTTAGATCAAATTTAGGTTAAGGTTAAGGTTACCTTGTATACATCATTTTCTTAATTCTTCTGCATATATTCCCCATTTCAAGTTATTCATTGCTCATGTGAAAAATCTATATTGAATAACTGGGCTATAATATGGAATCGAACTTGTGACAGTCCGTCTACAACATGGGCCCCTATCCCCAAAGCCCACCATCTATTATCTACCTAAGTATGGGGAGGTTCAGCTTCACCTAGATTTGAACATCAAATCCTTCCAAGGTGCCTCTGGCCTGGAAACCGTCAACCATCTTCTCGAACTCCACGGCGAGGACTTCATAGTTAACCCATGGAGGTCCTTCAAGTCCGTTGACGAACGAACGCTTGTGTACTGAAACGCTTCTTCCGGACGAAATCGTTTGTTACGCTCCTCAGCATCTCGAAGGAATGAGACAGCCAGACGGCAGATCCCGACACGCATATCTTCTCGTGAACCATGAGTGAAAGCTTCGATTGTGTGAGATTGAGTATTCTAAATAGAGGGCATATTCGTCATGGTTAGTGACATGCATAACACATTGTCGTGATAACCAAGATGCCTGGTTTTATGGATCAGGGTAGTATCAATGGCCAGACGGAGATTGGTATCCCCGGAGGATGCAAACAAGTCCGCTTATAAACGTTACGTGACGAATCGTAATGCCAGTGATACTGCTAGATACTGTCAGACGCCTATCTAATTAAATGACACCCGCCAGCGGGAGGCCGTGTTATCCGATATTAATTATATCACTGCGGGGTCCGATCCGGCCTAGGCGCGGAGACCAATGCGGTCTCCGAGGGTATCGGCGAGGACACAGGTTACAAGACAATGGTAAGGATCAATATAAGTTACCCCATTACCCCTACAGCCTTGGAGCTATCTCGCAGGCTATACCTCTTCACTCCTCTACTGTACGACTCTAGCCTCTGGCAGATATAGCCCGTAAATCAACTCTCACCCCTCAACGCACACGTCCACTTACTTCTACTTCAGCTGTTGCCATCCTTGTTCCGTACCTCGTTCAAGGCTTGCTCGACAACACCTTCTTCAGCTGGCTGCCTACTATGGCTTCTTCTTCTTTTGCAGTTGTTCCACCTAACGCGACGCTCAACTTGCAGCCTTTCACCGCTCATGTGCCCGAAAGGGATGTGGAGCTCTTCAAGACTTTGCTAGGGTTGACGAAGTTGGGACCAAAGACTTACGAAAACACTGGGA
The DNA here is from genome assembly GCA_917563905.1 of Neonectria neomacrospora. Lineage (NCBI taxonomy): Eukaryota > Fungi > Ascomycota > Sordariomycetes > Hypocreales > Nectriaceae > Neonectria > Neonectria neomacrospora. The sequence continues at coordinate 203,096 of OU830643.1, forward strand.
ATCGTGTCGAGTTTGGAATACAGCGAAAGTGGCTAGAACAAACCAAGGACACATGGCAACACGATTACGACTGGTATGGACGAACCTTTTGTTCTTCATTTATCCAGATGGCGATTGCAAACCCAGCACTTTAAACTAATCTAAGCTGACCTGGATCTAGAAGAAGAACCGAGGACAGAATTAATTCGTTTCCGAATTTCATCGCGCCAATCGAGCATGAGGGCGATGATTTCTCAGTGCATTTCGTTGCCTTGTTGTCTCAGAACCCTGATGCCGTGCCGGTGCTCTTACTCCACGGCTGGCCTGGTATATTCTGCCTCGTAGGAAACCGTGAATCTTGATGCTAATTGATCAATTCCAGGCAGCTTCTTGGAATTCCTCGATGTCTTAAGTATCTATAGGGACAAATTCACTGCAGCTGACCTTCCTTACCATCTCATCGTTCCCTCTCTTCCCGGTTATGGGTACTCATCTGGCCCTCCTTTGGATAGAAGTTTCCAATTGAATGACGTGGCGCAGATTCTGGACTCTTTGATGCTGGGACTAGGCTTCTCCGCTGGATACATAGCACAAGGTGGCGATATCGGAAGCTTTCTAAGTCGAATCTTGGGAGTGACGTCCAAGCATTACAAAGCAGTTCATCTTAAGGAGCCAATCCCCAATTTACACGCACTCGAAGGCTAACTTATCTGTTAGTGAACTTTTGCACCATGCCGCCTCCTGCAAGCTCCGACCAAGAAGCTCTCAGCACTGCAGAGCTTGAAGGCCTGCAGCATTCGGAGCAGTTCGTCAGCCAAGGAACTGCATACGCAGTTTAACACGGTACTCGATCAGCGACCATCGGGTTAGTTCTTTCTACCAATCCCCTTGCGCTATTAAGCTGGATCGGCGAGAAGTATCTCGAATGGAGTGATAAACCCCCGCACTTAAACCACATTCTCGATGCGGCTACCTTATACTGGTTCACCGAATCGTTTCCGCGCTCCATCTTTCCCTACAGGAATGGCGGATCTCCCCCCCACAACATGCATGGCTCAGATGAATACTTTCTAAATGTGCCCTTGGGATACTCTTATTTCGCCAAGGAGGTCGCACCATGTCCTGTAGCCTGGGTCAAAACCAGTGGGAAGCTTGTTTGGCATCAAATCCACGAGGATGGGGGACATTTCACGGCCTTGGAGAAACCCGATGTCTTCGCTGAAGGCTTGAATGGTTTCATCTCACATGCGGTGGAAAATTACTGGCAAAAGTAGGAAGAGGCTCTTGGTGATTATTGCCGGTGTTGAAGAAAAGATATTGGTCCGATCCATTAGTGATCAACGCGCTACTTTTGTATTTATAGTTGCTTCTTGAATCAACAACACTTTCTCCTCTCAACAGCCGTCCTCTCAACAACCGGTACTTGGAACTAGCGGTCAACTTAGAGGCTAGTTAGGAAGAAAACAAGTATTTTGGAGAAATGGCGGCTTTGAAAGGCACATGTATGTGTAAGCCCTCCGTTTATTGAGCGGGGCTCTTTTGTGTAGCCAGCGCACCGCATCGTAATATCTTCGTGCCATCTCCTGGTACTTATACAGGCGGCACAAAAGGCGAGTTTGTATTTTTGCCGACTTTTAACAGCTATAGCGCATGCTTTCATACCTTTGAATACAACATGCTGATATATCCTAGATCCACAAGGTATAATACAAAAGACACAATCCTGGAACGTACTAAACGCACCGAGGAGATTACCGCCAGTATCGGAGTGCTCACGCTTGGACAAAAATACAACTTTGTTCACGAACTTGACTTCTTGAACGTTTTAAAAAGCTCTTACAAGCGCTGAGAAGAGTCAGAGTAATGTTCCCTCGACAGGGGCAGGCGCAAAGCAATGGCTGAACACACTTTTCTGGACTGCAACTCGGCACAGTGGATTCACGAAAGGACAGGCCCTCTAGGGTGTAGAAATGGGTATCCATGGGTAGCTAAAATTACCCATTTAATTCAATTTAATTTACTATTTTAAGTTAAAACGGGTATTAATAACCTTTTGGGTTTCAAATAATCCATGGGTACCCATGGGCTACCCAACGCGTGGGTACCCGTGGGTATTTTAAACTTTAACTCCCTCTCTCTCTAGCGAGGGAACAAATTGGATCTTCAAGGCAACTGGCCAGTGGCTATTCTTTAAATATCCCGGTAACTGTGGTAACGACATTACCGTCACCTCCAACGGCTGGTGAATTTCGTCCCGACAAGAATTTCGGGTGTCTTCAAGCCATAAGACTGAGCTTCCCAATCAGTCGATTGTAAAGTCACAACTTCAAACCTTCCTGAAATCAGATTTATGCTTGGTGCCCCCCGTTGTTAACCATGTTCTACTTGAAGATACGCTAAACGTAGTGTATGAGCTGGGAAACGAGGTGGATTCAACTGAGAGACTTACGGCGAAGCATTCGCCTTCACTTGTTTCGTTGGCGTTCACCTTGGCGACATGGAATTAGGCGTGAGTATTGATTTCGGCTTCTATGCCTCTGAGTCGTACAGTTTGGTATCCAAAAACTCGACGATCCGAACTTTGCAATGCTGCAGACGATGCTAATACTGGTTTGTGTAATTAATCCCTCAATCAAAGCAAGCTGTTCTATGACAATACATTTTCCAGGCCATAGGGACTTTATAATACCATATCCGGACGCTGAGTTGCTTCGCTCTATTCGAGAGTTAGACAAAGAGTTTGAAGACTGGCCAACATGGCCTTTGAGCTCGAGTATGCGTAAGAGTATGCACCATATCGGGCTTCATTTACAGTACCGCCATCTTCTGTCTGTCACTCATCAGGCGAGTGGTAGATATGAATCACTGAAGCACCATAGTACTGAACAGGCCAAAGCAAACATCCCAGAGTAAAGCCTGGCGCTATCGATAGAAGCAAGCCGGTCCAAATTGATGTACTTGGGAGTCGCAGTACGGGCTGACTAGTGATACAACTTGGTAAGCTATCTATTTCCAAATCTCGGGAAGTGCAATAGTGATATCACAGCATCCAACTTGTTCTCCAAGGCACCTTGTGATCTCCTAACAGCTGCCCTCATTGTCTTCTTTCCAACATTCTCCGGGGCCCGCTATATGATCAAGCAGCGGATGATCTGGAGGTTATCGGCCTAGCCCGAGATGTAATTGAAGCCATGCCTAAAAGCAGGTTCGGATCTTAAAATGCTAAGAACTTGGGAAGACTGAATAACTTAATCCCCGAGAGGGGCTGCCTTAGGCAGTGCACGATTGGAAAGCTAAAAGGAAATGACTCCCATACCTCAAGCTTTCACGGCGGGGCTGCTGTCTCACATGATTCATTTCTAATTTCAGCGGTGTAGTCATTATTCCCCTTCGAACCATACAGTCCCCGTATCCAAAGCACGGCCTTATAATATTCCAGACTACTGACTGCTCAGATTGTGGGAAATATGGTAATCGTTATATAAGTGCGTAGTGAAGCTGTACCATGCATAGGATACTAGGCAGGATATTTAGTCGCCGCCATTCGATTAGATAGAGTATGTATTACCCAACTCATCATAGTTACATGCTTTGCGTTTATTAATGGAAGGCGCTCTAGAATACTTCTTGTCAAGTCCGCTCGCCAAATACCTTGCAGATTTGCGGTATAATTCCAATAAAGCGTACATGTAACCCCCTTGTTTCTCTAATGGGCAAAGACATATGGAATCCAAACCACTCTGATCACGGTAAGAAGTGCCACTTTTAATCTTACCAGCCCTTCGGCGCGGCGCTGAGAAACGTGGTACAGTTACTGTAGTATGTTACTCAACTGCCCCCTCGTCGCACCGCATGATCATGAGACAAAGGCATACCGATTAACCCCGCAGAAACAGGAAAGATCATGTCTTGGCCAGTGACCTGTGCATGTACACGGTGAACACGTGTTGTACTTGAGGAGATTGGCTCAACCCCTGCGCTGTGCGGAGTCAAGAACAACCAACATGTCTTAGAACCCTTGCACGATATTCAGCAACCGAGGGATCTCTTCCCCCAGCAAACTCTCCCCCGCTCACTCTCTAGTTCATCTGCTTTTCTCCATTCTACATCCCTTTACGAAAACCATTGTTGTAATTCTGAGAGTACGACATGCCATCTCCAAGCTCAGGCGTGTCTCCCATGGGGCAGTCGCCGAAAAGCCGGTCGTCAAGAGGACAGTCGACGACCGGGCCGGACGAGCCAACCACCGGGGCTATTGAAGTCGTAAGACATTCTGATGGCCTATCCGTCATTTAGACCACTGCATACTCACTGTTCGGGATAGGATGTAGATGACGGTGATTCGTCTTATCCGGAATCGTAAGACGAGGTGTCCTCTTCAAGATACGTCGCTGAGAAAATGCGCACAGAACTCGTGTGAGCGATACACGCTCATTGAGATCATCCATTTTGAACTATAAGTGGGAGAATGGGCGTCGCTACCACTCATACCAAGACGGGGCATACTGGTAAGTACTCGAGTTCACATCGGAGCGTGGGCTAGGTACATTGTGGCCAAGTATCTAACATCGCAAATAGGGGACCAAATGACGAGCAGCAGCAAGAAGCAGAAGATTTAGTGTATGCAGGTACCCTTCCGGATATTAATTGCTTACTGGTTCTCATCCCACTTTAGAAACGAAATGTTCCGGATCATTCTCGAGGGGAAGCTTTACGAGGCCCCTATCCGGGACAACGTCCAAGTATGTCCCCTATCATTCATGTTGAGGCTAAATGGTACGCCAATTAACCGGGATCAGAGCGTGCTAGACATTGGCTGTGGCACAGGCGTCTGGGCCATGTAAGTTTGGCTATAGGACCTGCGCGCTTTTGCTATTGACTGACTCTTTGTAGTGATTTCGCAGATGAACATGCATCTGCTGAAGTCATAGGTATTGATCTTTCTCCCATCCAGCCTAGATTCGTTCCGCCAAACTGTCGCTTCGAAGTTGACGATGTCAATAATGATTGGACCTATCCGGAGGCAAGTTTTGACTTTATCCACATTCGAGCAATGACAGGCTGTGTCCCAGACTGGGTTGACTTCTACAGGAAGGCCTTACGGTAAGGACTCCGCCAGGTTGGATGCACCCATTTCGGACAAATAATGATTTGTTCTAGTCACCTTAAGCCCGGAGGCTGGGTTCAGCAGATGGAAATGTCTTGTGTCGCTAGGTCAGACGACAAAAGCATCAAGCCAGACTCCCCATTGGTCACATGGAAAGATGTGTTCGAGAAGATGGGCGAGGTCCTCGGCAAGACATTCTTTGCATGTGAGAAGGCGTGCGCTGCGATCCAAGATGTCGGTTTTGTCAATGTCCACGAGCGTCGGATCAAGCTTCCCATTGGCACGTGGCCCAAGGATAAACGGTTAAAACACTGGGGAGCATGGAATAGGCAATTCCTTGTGCAAGGTCTAGAGGGCTTCTCGATACGCGGACTGACTGATATGCTTGGGGTAAGTACTATTTCTTCGAAATTCCACGGGAACACAGAAATGCCAAGGCGCCATGCTAAGAAATCATTAGTGGTCATATGAGGAAGCGCAAGTGTTTCTCGCCCGAATGCGAAAGGAGCTATTAGACCCTGAAGTTCATTCTTACATTGATTTGTACGCATCAATCTTTCCTCTACACTATAGCTGTTGTGGCGGCAACGACTTACAATATCCTAGATGTGTCGTTTATGGCCAGAAACCTGAGGTCCAGGTGTCATGATTGTCCATGTCAAGAGATTAACAGGATGGACAATCAGTGGATTTTGTGTTGCTTGGTGGGCGGACTGTATGTAGTCTGGAGTGTCCCGGAGAGTCCAGGTTATCTTTGTTTCAACGTTTCAGCCACTCACCAAAGAAGATTGGGCCCAGATGCAAGGGAACGAGATAGATCTAGCTTGAACCCACTAGTTTCACTATCGTTTTTCAAGATGCGCTTCCAGTCAGTCTCTATCTTCTTGGCAGCGGTGTCCGCTGCCACAGCCTAGTCCCTCGTCGGCACGGCGTACAGATTCGCTACTGGTGTCACCGGTGGTAATTTGGTTTCATGGTTGGGTATAGATATACCGTTTTCACTTACTGGTACGAACAGACTGTCCTATCGCTGAGGTGGAAGAGAAATTCCAATCTGTCTTGATAAAGATAGGTACCTCCTGTGTGAAATCAGTAAGCTAATGTGTGGTACAACATCCACAGGCACACAATGTAGTTTGCCTATTCACTCCACTAGATGAGACCAGGAGGAGGGAAGAAGTCGATCAAATATCTAGCCTTTGACAAAAGACAATCATCTGTTCATCCCCTTTTCACAGTATCCAGCATACCAAATTCTCAGCATTTCTTCATCAAGGTCGTTGAACCTCGAGGTGTCTCACGGTGCAATGTGTTGGATTCCTTGCGAATGACGTCCTTGGCAGTGTGCAAAAGATAGCACTAAAAGACATTATTGAACCTTACGACGACGAATGACATGGGGGACATTAAGAGGGACAACAAGAGACTACTAGATGGAGAACAATTTCTAGAAGATTCCGAACCTAGTCGCCGATGTCGAACAGTATGCGGCTTCCAATGTCACCACGCAACAGAGCAATGCACACATCGGTACCAATTCGTTTAACTTGGGGAGATATAGCATCAATGACACTTAACGAAGACGCAGTTCAAAATAAGTCGCAAGGTAAACGCCCTGTTCACGACATTGTGTGTTTGTTTTCTCAACCCTCCTACAGAAATGGAAGTTATTGCATGGCAGGCCATGGACAGAGCCAAATAATGGAACGGGATGAGGTTGATACATGGTTGGGTTTGAATGTCGAGTTTGTAGAAGAACTCGTGCAGTCCCGTGCTACCACGGTGATATGGTAGTGATGTACAAAGCCGGATAGGCCAGGAGTATTACAATGTATGTTTAATTAAATAACTCGATGGAGTTAACAAAAGCCCGAATGAAACATACTCAAGCCACCTGCGTTGGCCAAGCAAATCTATCTACCAGCCGCCGCCGGCCTTCTTGAAACCAGGGTAGGTCGCCTTGTTGTAATCAAACCAGTTGGTTCCGTTCACAGAAAGATCATCGTAGACGGCGCAGTCCATCGCTCCGATGATGGGCTCAACCGCGGCAAGGATGAGGTCCGTAACGGAGGAAAGAGTGGCGTAAAGGGACGCCAGCGCGTTGGGAGACACAGTCTTGATGGCGTTCAGCGCGAAGCAAATCAAGTTGTTTCCTTGCAGCAGGTTTCCCGCGTTGAGGAGACCGCCGCTGAGGTCATCGATGTTAATACCGGCGAAGGTGTTGACGCCATTCGTGTTGCCACCAATGCTGTGAGTTGTTAGCAAATACTTCCAGCGATAGAAGTAAATGTGGACATACCTAAGGACCTCGGGGTAACTGTGGGTGACGATGTCGATGGCGAGGGCAGCGATGCCGTAGTCGGTGTTGGCACGACGGTAGAAGTTCTCGGGGATGCGCTCATGGCCGAGCACGTAGGTCATGTTGTCCTCGGGGCCGTAGACAGAAAAGAAGAGCTTCAGGTTATCCTTGTTAAGTCTTCCCTCGTCGGGGTACTCTTCCGAGCGGTTGGCCGCCAGGCGGGCGGTGAAGGCGAAGGGGCTGCCGCGAACGAGCCATCCACTGGCAGGACCGAACCAAGCGAAGGGGTTCGTCGCAATAGTCTGATGCCAGCGGTTCTTGTTGTGCAAGTACAGAACCTCGACGCTGTAGTTCGGGTCCTCGGCGTCCTTCTGGAGGTTGTACAGATCCATGAAGTAAGACATGTTCATGTTGGTGTTGTCGCCAGTGGGGTCGTAGAGGTCACCACGCGTGCCGCTTCCGTCAACCTCGAACAACGGGTGGCAGCCGCTGAGACCGCGGGGGGTTCCGATGAGGCCACCCAGGTTGTTGTCCATGTACTTGGAGTAGCCTCCCTGCGAGACAGAGACCAAGTTGCCTCCAATAACCACACCCAATGTTGTCAAGAGGCCAGAGAGATCGGGTGCCATACCCCAGACCTTGGCAACTGCGGTGACATATTGGGTGAACTGAGCTTCGCGTTAGCAGACAGATCGTTTCCAGGTGAGTTTACAGTCAACTTACAGTGGCCACACCGTTGCGAGGCAGGTAGTTGTGGTTGGCCAGCGTATTCAAACCTGGGCAAAGACCACGAATCTCGCCGCTGTCAAAATCAGGGGCGATGAACTTGTGATCCCCGTGCACTGGAAAGCATTAGCGAGGAACAGAGTGCCACCATCTTTTGGTGCAGCTCTACTACTCACCATCAACGAGCTGAGCCTCAGGGTTGAAAGACACTCGCTTTTGCACGGCCGGAGGAGCCTGCGACACGTAGCTGCGGATCAGCTCCGGGTCGATGAGCGCGTGAGGATCGGCACCGTCTCTCGTGTGGAGCTTGAAGGCGTCGAGCGGGATAGCCGTGTCGGAGTCGATCTGAGGCAGAGCGGCTGCCTGGTGAGACAGCGCAGCAGCGGACAGGAACGTGGACAGCTTCATGATTTAAAACGGGGCGTCTGGGACGAGAGATGACGGGGAGACAAGCTTGCAGTTTCAAACGAATGAATGCGAGGGGCTTGAGAGAGAGAGAATGGGATGCGATGAGAGAGGATGCATTTGTAATGTTGCAGCCGGACGCAGTCTCATTTTATATCATGAGGGCTGCGTCGGAGTTGTGAAGCCTCATTTGGTCCGACTGGCTGTGTTGGCGGGGCTGTATTCCTCAATCAGCCAATACTACCCTACAAAGCTCACGGCCCACAATTTCCCCTTATTCCATCATCTCGTAGGCGGAAGATGGCCCGAAGCCCGAAGGAGAGCAAATCATAGCCACGAGATTGCCAATGCCTGGCAAGCAAGGGTTGTTCACCGGTTCTCCTTGCTCTGTATTCGTCAAGGCGCCCATTCAACCGTCAACCAACGCACCGGGTAACTGTCCTGTAAGCCGGGGCGACAGGTCCTGCCAAAACCGGTCAGCTGGAACGACCAACTCGGGTAGCGAGTGATGAAGACGTCGCCTATCTCAAGGTCAATCCAAGTAATCTGCCGTTTCGTTCCCAGAGTCTTTCTTTCCTTTTTTCTTTCCCCACGCCCACACATTGGGACTTCCTATTCACCGATCCCGAATTGAGACGCCACTTCGAGTCTTCCAAGACAGAAACCTCCAGACCGTAGTATGTCGTCACGGACGAACCCCTTGAAGGTTTAGGTGGAGACAGACGTTGAGTTCAGAGAGGCTGTTGAGCCGCCATCGAGCCGTCCGGCGGTCTACCCGGAGACCGTTGGGTCTACGTAGTACATTACGATGTACACCAGCCCTCGTAATCCACGAAACATGCGGGCGTTTCTTTCCGCCCTGTTGTTTCCTGCCGTCGGGTCTTCCGTACGGAGTACAGAGTTTTCAAGGCGTAATGTTAACAGTTGCCACGCCGAGGCTCCGTACGAAGTACCTGACAAGCCCTATGGATATGGAGACCCTTGCAGACGTTGGCAAAGGCGGAGGAGGCTGGGGTAGTAGTCAAGACGCGTGCTGGTCCCTGGAGACTGGAAGTGGCCATGCTTAGCGTCGGTAGTTTCCAGTGACCAGGCTCCCTAGTTCTGTCACTTAGTCACCCGCAGGGATCCCGGCTAGTCCATGTTACTGTAGCACTGGCAGCGTTCCAACGCTGGGGGGCCTAGCCAGCCGATCTCCCTGGGGGGAGGTTCGTGATGCTGACTGTATCAATGCCAGCATCACAGTTGGCCGATTGCCGGTGTTCCAACTGTAATTGAGCGAAACTGGGGGGGCCTGCGTTTCCCAGAGATACCGATCTTCATGCCCTCCAGGCCTCGGCATCCCAATGCTACCCTGCTCTTGTGCCGACCTACCGGGTTTTCTCAAAACCTACTCGCCAACGCGCCCCAGCTTCCAAGGGGCTACTGCTACCCCTTGGGTCTTGGAGAAGAATACTACCGCGCGGCAAAGTACCCCCGGTATTCATGCAACTCATGTACAACGCTCATTGAGACACCAAACAAGAGTGTCAACTGTAGCGTGTAAACTCGCAGTGCGTGTACCGTCGCCTACGAAATGGGGTCGTAGCCTGATCGGCAAGGTCCAGACAGCCAAGGTTTCGTGTCATTCTCTGATAACTCTCAGGGGCGTAATAATATCTCGCTGGGAACATCAATCTGGACATAAAGCAAGCTCATGGGAAACCCCCAAGTCCAAAGTTGTCCTTCCTCTCCTCGCCGTGCATCAGACATTTGTCGCTGTTTCTGGAAAGTCCGCTCGTTCGTCAGCTTCCACACAGCACGTCTCCTGTCATGCGTCTTCTTTCTTTCTCTTTGCTGGTCGGCGGCTTGACGGCCCTCGCACACGCAGCCGGCGTCGCTGACCTCGCTTCTCAATTGCCAGCTTGCGGCGTAAGCATTGCGCCAAGGTCGTTTGTTTTAGGTGCTAACTCTTGTCCCAGCTGAAATGTGTACAAGAAGTACTTCCCAAGTCGCCGTGTACATTGACGAACGCTACATGTGTCTGCACGGATCCAACCTTTGCAGGCCTTGCGCAACTCTGCGTGGCCAAGGCCTGCACGGTCAAGGAGTCTTTGAGTAGGTTCTGTTACTTTGACCTGATAGAATAGCGAATGCTGACCAGTTCACCGCTTGCAGCCATGGTGAGGGTCCAGAATCTTGCCTGTGGTGTCCCTGTGAGAAGTCGACAGCGCACCTTCAAGGTGCACGCACTCGTAGCCTGCATCATTGGCGAATTTTGTGTCGCCTTGCGGATATTCGCCAAGTTCAAGATTATGGGCAAGCTCAAGATGGAAGATTACTCCATCTTGGTGGCAGCAGTACGTTGTGTGCCCTGATCCAAATGGCCTGCCGCTGACATGACTTTATAGGCTGCTACAGTACCTTATCTGTACTGTCACGTCACGCGTCAGTATTCTACTCCTCCCTGCCGCGGCTCGAATACTAAAGTCTTCTAGTATCTGATCTCGGTTTCGGCTTGGACATTTGGGAAGTTCAACCGTTCGGTAATCTATACAAGCTTCTCAGGCTATTCTGGATCGACCAGATGCTGTACAGTCTCCATCTTTACAGCACCAAGATCTCCATCCTCTTCTTCCTGCACGGCATCTTCCCCTCGCGTGGGTTTAAAAATGTGGCCATAGGGCTTGGAGTTTTCATTGGGTTTAGCGGTGCTGCGACGTTGCTTACGACGGGCATGCAATGCCTACCCGCGTCTTACAACTGGACCAGCTGGGATGGCGAGCACAAGGGCCACTGTAACAAACTGAACCCTCAGACGTACGCTTTCGGCGCCATCAACATGGCCTGCGATCTCGCCATCCTCATCATGCCGTTGCGCGAGCTGTACAAGCTGCAGGTCAAGGGTCGTCAGAAGGTTCAGTTGTTCGTCATGTTCAGTCTCGGGATTGTGTGAGTAACCGAATCGATCAAACTGGTTGAGCCGCAACTGATTTTTCAACTACAGCGTCACTGTCTTCAGTATCATCCGGCTCCCGTTCCTTGTGAATCTGGGAATCACGTCAAATCCCACCTGGGAATACGTCGAGGTTACCATCTGGTCAATCTGGGAAACGGAGCTGGGCATGGTTTGCGCGAGCTTGCCCGCAATCCGCCACCTGTTCAAGCACGTTTGGCCCGAGGCGATGCGCACGATTGCCTCGAAGATAGGCACTGCAGGCTCAACCAACAAAACCAAGGATACCGGGAACAGCAGCTGGGGTGGCAGCCGCCAGGATCGCTCAAAAAATGATAACAAGGAGTACCTCGAGCTGGACGAGCGGTCTTTGATTGGAACGGAAGCAGAGGGGGGTGCCAAAAACGCGAGCAAGACTAATCTTGATGTTTAACCGTGGCCCTTGGATACTGGCGGTGTTGGAGCAATATGTTGTTGACTTGATAATTTTACTTCATTTTGGCGCGAGTTGTTTTGGGCAGCTACGGCTTAAACGCGGACCCTGCGGGTTTTCATGTACTTGGAGAAGTACTATGTGTGTAAGATTTCAAAAACGTCATAAATGACCGCAGCGGTTATTACATAATTTGCATTGCAGCTTGGGCTTGAACGTTGCTCCGTGTGTTTGCATGAACTGTCTCGCCCCTACTGAGATCTCCATCTATGTATGCAGAGGCGCATTTTGAATCAGGCAGACTCTTCTGCTTGCCTGTGGAGTCTGTAGTTTGGGCCGCCTTTTAGGGTAGGTGATTGTTCTGCCGGCAGATAGTCGTCACCCGGCAGATAGTCGTCACCCGGCAGATAGTCGTCACCCGGCAGATGGGCACGCCCGGGTGTTCCTGGTACCCTATAACGTATTATGATATTAGGCATAAGTAGGGGATTTAGCCTACTAAGAGATGAAAACTTAAAGATATTTACATTCTGTTTGGGTCAAAGTTTATTTACCTACGCGTTAAAGTTGAACAGTTCTTCCGACACATGATATTACTCAAGGGCCAACGTTAATGGCAGGGGTACTCAGCACTGTGAATAGACCTGCTACAAGTGGGTTCTGCCCCCCCCCCCCCTGGCCTGTCAAAGCCGATGCACAGCTTACGTTACTGTATCCGGCGTACTGCGTGCGGGCCGACGCGCGGTTGGGTTATCGCCGTGACCCCCCTGCCCGGGTCCGTCTCCGGGGACCGCTGCCTCTCCCTTCCGCTGAGCACAGGCTGGCTGACGCTAGCCGATGAGAAGTCAATTCAAACGTCATATCACCCTGGCCCTTCACGTTTCATGGTTCAACGGTCGGCCGGGGGGGTCCCGAATACGCTAGATCCTTTCCCCACAAGGCCCCATGTGTAGGGACCTGTCGAGAGCCACTGCCCCCGTATACCAGGTTTGCAGCCTAGTGACAAATGAACCTCGTATAGTGGCGGCGGGGGTAGCTGCATTGAAACCCACTGTGGGTGGGGCTTGTCAGACCTCGGACTTGGATATGCTTCTCTAGCCTTCTGCCGTAGACGACAATATGCGTACGTATACAGCAGCTTACGGAAACCCACAGGCCCGTCCTAGCCTTCTAGTCGCTGCAACTTACTTTCTTTACAAGAAGCCAAGCAATGGTTGTTGGGCAGCCGGCATAATCTTTCATCACCCAGGCCTGTCGTGGTGTTCTGGACTAGGTCCATCTCCACTGGACACACGCGGTTCCCAACGAATCCAATGCCTGTTCCTATGCACCCTAGACAGCTGTCACTGTGACAGGGCCTCACTGGAAAACATTCTGTGGGATTCGACCGGCATCTGCTCGGCCTTGTCGGCTTTGGGCAACCAGTTCATCATGGCGATCAACCTTGGCACTGCAACCCTTCAAACCATTTCGGCACTTCGAGGCTCGCAAAGCCTTATGTCCCGGGGTTCGTTCCAAACGTAGAACTACTTTGCCCCGTTTGGGCCTACGTCGCCACTTGCGCAGTCACCTCCAAATGAACCACTACATGGACAGCAGGGTTACTGAAGCCTCGATGGTAGGCTCATCGCGGATGGACTCGTGGCAGGGCGGGTACTGAGAAGCAATGTTAAATGACATCCTCCAGAAAGAAGGCCGACCTCTTCTGCCCATCTCGGCCAACATCGTTACCGGTACTAGAACCACGCTCAGAGAGGGCTTGTTAACAAGGATACTTCTAGTGTGGTCAAAGGTTGCGAACCGGCCATGACCGCCGCCACTGCACCAAGTACTACGTAGGACAGATTACTGTGAGTTCGGAAGATGATGCCATTGCCGGGACCCGAGGCGATCCGAATTGCCAGTCCCACACCGCAAGTCCGCAACTCCAGCAGATCGCCAGAGGGCTCAAATGGGGGGGCTGAAGAAACGCCCGTCGTAGCTAAACATCGGATGAGCCCGTTTCGTGGGTTGCAAACGCGATGGAGTCCCCCTCTTCTCGGCGTATTCTGACGTGCCAAGACGAGATTGTCCCAAACCTCCCCTATTGTGGACTGTCGGCGTGTCGGGCGTTGACACGAACACGCACTAGACCTGTTACAATATATGAGGTGCCGTAGACCGAAACCCTGTGACCTTCTGCAGTGTCTGGTACCCTCTTTGGCGCTGTCTCGTTGTTTATGCGCTTGAAACACTCATTAGAAACATTCATTACTCCTCAACATAGTTCACCATGACGTCTGACTCTGGAAAGAAGGCCCCCCCTCCACAGGGGCGGGGATGTCTCTCGCTCACTCGCTTGCTGAGATTCCTCTCTTCAGAGTACCGAATTCTCTTCACACTTGTCTTCCTCGCCAACCTTGCTGGCGCGGTTATCTTTCTATGGCAATGGTCCCGTCACGGGCATCCCAACAAGGGGACCCCCGCTTTAGCCACGTCCATCAACCTCGCTGTTTCGATTGTCATTCGTGAGGAACACGTCGTCAACGCTCTGTACTCGATTTTCTCTGCGTGCCCCAGGACATACCCTCTCTGGATTCGGCGGCGGCTGGGTAAGATCTACCACCTCGGTGGCCTGCATAGCGGGTGCGGTGTGGCGGCAACGTTCTGGTTCGTCCTTCTCTCCATCGAAAAGACTGCCGACTTCGATTCCGGAACCAGCGATGCCGCCAAATGGGTCGACATCATCGTGGTATACCTGCTGGACTGCTTTCTCGTTGCCATGATCGTCATGGCCTATCCTGGGATTCGTGCCAAGATGCATGACGCCTTCGAGGCTGTCCATCGGTTCGCTGGCTGGTCTTGCCTCGCACTCTTGTGGTGCCTGACTGTTCTGGATGAGGTCATCGCTACTCCAGACGACGAGTCCACCGCTGCCGCCGTCTTCAGCAGCGTCAACTTTTGGCTCGTCGCCATATCAACCTGCAGCGTCGTCTCAACCTGGACGAACTGCCGCAAGATCCGTGTCGAGTCGTTGAGACTATCATCGCACGCCCTGCGAGTGTTTTTCAACTACACCAATCCCCAACCCGGAACGACGGTTCGCCTTTCCTCACGACCTCTGCTTGAGTGGCACGCCTTTGCGACCGTGAATAACCCCAAGGAGGTTGGCTTCTCGGTTCTCATCTCCAATGCCGGTGACTGGACTAAGAAAGTCGTCAATGACCCCCCTCGTGATATCTGGGTCCGACGAACACCAACATGCGGTGTCCTACGCATCGCCCCCATGTTCAACAGTATCTTGCTAGTTGCTACAGGCTCAGGCATCGCCCCCTGCCTCCCCGTTATCATGGCGAAGCAGACTACTATTAGTCTGTTTTGGTCAACCCGAGATCCCCTCGAAACTTACGGACCTGAGGTTGCCTCCGTCGTCCTTGACATGGGTAAGAACGCCCATATACACAACACAACTACGGATGGAAGGCCACAGATCCTACCGACAGTCATGAATCTATACAAGCGGACGGGTAGTGAGGCGGTGATTGTGATTTCCAACCCGAAGTTGACCATTGATCTGGTGCTGGATCTGGAGGCTCTTGGAGTGCCAGCATTCGGGCCTATTTGGGATTCTTGAGCGAGATTCTCGATTTTTAGGCCCCATAAGGTATCCCAGGTAATTTTCAGCAACATATGAGCGCATTCGGAGTCTCTTCTGTACAGTTGATGAGAGGTGTAGGATTATTAATAGATGAATAGCATTGGAAAGCAGGACATGATGACGTGGTGGTTTTAGTAGCAGTATTTAGAAGATTTTATTCTGAGGTTATGAACTATCCCTCTATCTTGATACCGTTCCTTTTGCTCTTGTCCAACTCCTGGGACTATCTAAGCCTTTGACCCTACTCATGTTCTTGGACTTTTACCACTCTTCTACTTCGACTCTTCAACTCATGAGTCTACGGTTGTTTGATTTATATGCCGCTTTGGTAGCCGCTCATTATACGTCAAATAGGCTAGAGTGTACATAGTAGCTGGTGCTCGCATTATCCGCCAGCGGGGGGGGAAGGAAAGCAGCGAATAATTTGAGCCGATGGGTTGGGGTGTGTGAAGGAGGCATGTCGGACTCTTTGACATACCGCCGACTTCTTCGTGCTGCGACCGTAGATGGGCAACGACTAATCCACACCGCTAGACAAACCCTTGAGCGCTATACTGGTATCCATCTTGGAATTCGCTCTACACAGTCACATCGGCTGAACTGCCCCTGATAAGGCCCATGCCAAGTGATCTACATTACGAGTGATAAAACTTCTTCAAACGGGGGTAATGGAACTAAGCTAGGTTCAAGGGGGGGCATAGCAGAATTCGAAGCCGCTTGCTGTCATCGTTCACCGCACATCACGAACACTGGGTGGCGGGTTTGAAATTTGAGCATGACGATATACGACTGGGGTGTCATAAACACGTAGAGGTGATGGTTTTTCAGGACCTGTATTGCGGGTTTACATAGTATAGTGCTTTATCTGGCACAATTTGTCGTTCTTCTCATGTTCTCAAGTTCTTCCCAAGTCAGCCCCCTCTACATTACTGCAAACATGTCCAAATCAGTTACTAGTACCGAGCAGTATAGCTCCACAACAAGCTTGGGAGAAGATGTGCTTCACGGGAATGGAGACAAAGGTGCCAAGAAAGGTCCCCGTCGCTCAGGTGAGATACATCCCCTAGTTCACAACCTTCATGCCACTCGCCTAACAGGAGCATACAGGCACGAGCGAGATGGGCCGCATGGACAAGCTTACTTTCCACCTACACACCTTGTGGCTCTTTACCGCGAGCGATCTACCAACATCCACCGGCATCAACACCACATTCGCCATCGCAGGCATCCTCGCGGGGCCGGCCATGATCAGCGACATGAACGGTGATATTAACTGGTCGTATATGGGCAAGGGACTTCTCGTGGCTCTGTACTTCACGTGGCACTTGACGCTTTGCTTCAATCTCGGGAACCAGCGCCAGCCGCAGTCCGTGATCGAGGACGGCGCCAACAAGCCGTGGCGACCGCTTCCGGCGGGCCGCATTACCCCCGAGCTGACACGCACATGGCACCTTGTGGCGATAGCGACACTGCTCACGCTGTGCTACACGGTGCTGGGGGCGTGGAAAGACACGGCCTTCTACCTCTTCTGCACCTGGCTCTACAACGAGCGGGCCTGGGGAGACAAGTCGTGGTCGCAGCGCGCCCTGATGAACGCGTGCGGCATCACGACCAACCGCGTGGCGACCCTCCGCGTGGCCATGGCGGCCGGACAGACCGAGGGCTTTGACTTTACGCACAAGAGCGTGGTCTGGTTCTTCATAACTGCCGGGATTGTCTTCACCACGATCCAGGTCCAGGATCTCCGCGACCAGGAGGGCGACGCCCTCATCGACCGGCAAACCCTGCCTCTCATTCTCGGCGATGCACCAACACGCTGGTTGACGGCCGCTGCCATCTGCATCTGGTCTATCGCCTGCCCCAGGTACTGGGATCTGGGCGTTGTTGGCTGCATGGTGCCCATCCTGACCGGACTCGCCGTTACAGCGCATATGCTCGTCTTCCGCACTCGCCGCGCCGACCAGACCAGCTTCAGACTGGTAGCCGCCTGGTGGATATCGCTGTACTTCTTGCCAGTAATGTCGACGCATGGACTCTGAATCATGTGCGGCCTCACGTCCAAGGTTCTCTCCTAGCGCGAGCCGTTTCGGCGGCTGACGATCGCGTCGAGTCCGGCAGAGAGCTCCAATCTACTTGCCAGGCTCTTGTCAATAAACAAAACGGAAGGATCACCCCGGTGGCGAGGTCCGAGTCACCTCTGCACTTCTCACTTACCCCCTAAGCGACCCTTGTTACCTCGGACTCTGCCGTTTCAACCATGTCTCTCGCTACTTGTATACACCCACCCTCATTAGATATTTCACCATTGAATAAATAAACCACAAGCCTACCCTAAGGTGTTGAGATTGAATAAGTTTTTATTAGCAAGGTCTATCTGAGATTGGTAATTAGGTGAAAGTGATCCTAACCGTACAAGATTAGACCTCCTCTTTCCAAATAGGGGGGGTGTAATGCATGGCACAGTGAATAGTAAATCTTTGGAGGAGCGTACTTGTAAGAAGCTTCACACGGAGAAGCAGAAAGTATCGCCGGACAATTGCGAGAGTGGCAAAAGAATCAGCTGGTCAAACACCATGACCCACTACGATATCACAAGGCGACATTTGACTATCTAGTTCTTGATGCTGGAAAGAGACTGTCTGACAAATGGCATTTTCTTGGTCGACAAGCCACAAAGCCCTACGGGTCTTGATGTAATTCGCAATATGCTGGCTCTGTACCAGAAGCATCACAACGTGGAGTATCGCCCAGGGCTAGAGCGAGATAGGCGCCAGTGGGGAAAGGATAACGAAAGCGTTTTTATTTTATTTTACATCTGGCGACACATACGCGACTACCACAAAGCAGCCGCTGCAAAAACCCATCCCTTTCCCAAGGACTCCTCTAAACGAAAGTTACAGCACTACTATCACTCTGTCGCCAACAAGGGCCATTCAAACAGGCCAGCTTTCTACAGCTTTGCAATCGTTCTGTGTGAAATAAGGAGATGGGGCCTCATTGCAGACTCAACGTCTGAGGGAAGATAGAAGGCCCACACAAACCGGACAGCATGGAGAGACTACATCATGCGAACCTCGCTAGTAGACCTGAGATGGCGTATGTGAGTGGGGGGGTATACCAGGATGCGGTGAGGGCCTTTCTTGAATGTCAGTTACCCGGTGGTAAGATGGCGTCTTTCTGCAAGAGTTGCACAGTAAGGTCATATAACCCCTTGGTGGATGTCATGTCGAGGCTTTCCTGGCATCGAGTCTGAACCCTATCACAGTTGATGTACACCTATTCATATATGAATTTGGAAGCCTAGCAATAGCTACTTCCCGAGGCCCAACTATGTCAGAATGCCTTACCTCACAGACTCTTGTCTCTGGGCATGATGTGGTAAAGCAATTGCATCCTAGGCCGCCAGTAAAGCAAGGTTATTGTGTAGAATAGCTGTCTGTTCCATATGCTGTTGGCCGACTAGCAGCGGCGATTGCCAGACGATTTTAGCTCTAGAGCCGACTTTTGAATGAGGCTTGATGATTGGACTAGGTGCAAACGATGCTGTGTCTACATAGCCACCGTCATCAGCTCGGTCGGGCGAAAGAAGCCGATCAACGTGTCATGCGTCCATGTCGATCAGCAAAGGGGCGTTTAATGCGCGGACCTAGGACTTTAGCCCCAATGATCGAACCACACGATGTTGATCGCCGTTCCCTGTAGAGGAACTCGGCTGCAGCTTGTCCTCCGGTCTAACGACTGAGTTCTCAACGAAACACTTGTCACACCCGTAACTGCAGCGCCGCCATACACAGCCTTCTAGCTGGTCTGCTGGTCGGCGATCCCAGTACTAGACATGGATGCATCATGCATCACCCGCAGCAAGTACATATGCCCTCCGTATTCAGGCCACTCACCCGTTCGCTCAGTGAGCTCTGGGAGTATGAGGTGAGTGCTAGGTAAGCACAGCTAGTTAGCGCTAGATTTGATTTTAGTAAAGCGATAATTGGCCGAGAATGTTCTTCCAGCACGTTTGTGGTGTACCGTTTATTTGACTCATAGATAAAGGCCGTCAGTTTGAGAGAAAGAAAACGAGACACCCAACTCCAGTCCCCTCGAATACCTCGCGCAGAAGAATCGAAATAGAGGGCTCACGTGACCTTCCAAGTCTCAATGACGCGTTCATGACACCGTCACTGTCAACAACTTATTTTGACCTCTTTCAAGTCGACGACTGTCTAAGTCAGAGTACGCTAATTGATCCCAACATACCCACTCTACGTATCATGCCAGCTACCGAAGACGCCAGTCCTGGCCCATTAACGCCTAAGAAACAGCAGTAAGATGACTTGTTGTTCAGCACCCCTACAGGCCGTGACGACCTGCTACGAAAACTCACACTTTTGGAATAACGTCACGATGAATACAGTAGAGAATTTGAGCCCAATACACCTACATGCAGCGCCGATATCGACGAACAACTTATGACCTTGAAGAAATATCGTGACGGCTACTTTGACGACTACTGTGTTATTATGAGGAAGGCGGGCAAGAAGCTGGATGCAGAGAATGCCACATCGGAGGAGTTACAGCAAAAGCTGGCCCGCCTTGAGGCGCAGTTGGCTGAGCTGAACTCAAACAACGACGAACTCGATGAGGTCGGGGTTATCGGGATTTCATCTCGCAAAATAGAGACGAATAATGCCCAGGATAAGGGCAACGAGCAAAGAACAAGTTCGGAAAAACCTGGTGCACAGCAGACCCAGGGCAGAAAGCGAAAGACGGAATCAACAACAGAAGAAAAAGCTCACAAACAGCCAGCGCACGCCTAGCACAGCTTAGAGATGATGTAAGGAAGATATACAGTACACAGCACTGGGAGAGGTATTCGCATAGCTTATATTTTCATCACTGCTATTCCTCTCTTGAGTACCTCGGAAGCAATACAAGCTTTTTACTATGGTGGTTTGAAAGGGGTTTCGCTTCCATGCGGCAAACGACATATGTATATCCGCAAGTTGTGCACCGAAAGCTCGGAATCGTAAAGGAAGCCCTCGTCCTCCTCGATCCGGATCGTAGACTGTCGTATCTTATAGGGCGACGCTCAGTACCTTGCCTTCTTCCCGGCCAATTTTCAGGCTACCTAAACGCAGCTGGCCCTTGGGACTGGCCACCCAGGGATTCGATAGTCGACAGTTCAGAATTATCAAAAAATGCACTAGCTATTATGCAGTAGAATAGCCAACCAATGCCTCGAGCATTATTGCCAATGAGGGCCGTACAATTTGGAACAATAACTACCATTGTGAGAAAGCCCGTGTACTTGTTAAGCGAAAGAGTCAAAAAAGCTACGGTAGCTTTTAAGAATATTTCCACGCTGATCTTCTTAATCCACTGGGCCATCTCAATCACATTATCTTAATTAAAGTGGCATTCGTCCTGGTAGTCTCCGTCAATGTCTGGTAAGTACAAAATATTGGATATATCCCAATTCGAAGAGAAATCCTGGTGCGTATGGTCGTTAGATAGTGACGTTGCGAGCAAGAATTGTCATAGCCTCCAGTACTTACAAACGGTTCAAAGTTGAACAAGGGGGTGGTGTTCGTCTCGGAGGGTTCGTGGGCCACGCGTCCCTCGCTCAAGTCTGGGCCAACGCTGCTGTGCCTCTGAAAGATATCGAGGGTAGTCTTCAATGTGACTTTGATACTGTCGTAGGCAGCTTTCCGGCCACATTCCCCCAATTCTATTGCTCGGGCCTGGGCCAACAATGCCGCCAAGAAATTGTAGGCCTTGGTGCTAATACTTCCACCTCTCAGGATTTCGAGAAGAAGAATGAGAGTTTTCTCAAGAGCAAGTTGAATGGAAGAACGGGCACTCTTTAACAGCTCATCCAGTCGGTCGGCAGAAAGATGTCCGATTTCTTGTTCATCCAACTGCACAAGCATTTCCAGGCCAAGAACTAGGATAACATCCATGTTCAAAGGACCTTTGAAGGAGCCTCTTCCTGTACTAGCCAGAAGAAACAAGTCGTCCTGTTGAAGTTTGTCTAGGTATGCCGCCATCTCAGTCGCATACGACACCATCACCATAGCTGACTCCACGCACAGTTTGCGTGCCAAGTAGAATCTAGGATCATCTAGTGATTTTATCATGAATGGCCTATACAGAAGCAAGGTATATCTGTGAAAGGTGATGTCGAAAAATCTGCGATGGAAGTCGGTCACTTTGTTTGCCGCACCGTTGTGAATAGTTGAGCTCTCCTTGAAAAAGGTGGCCATTTGGCGACATGCTGCCCTCATCTCTGAACCAAGCTGCAGAGTCTTCTCATAAGAGTAGTTTGACTGTAAATCATTGATGAGCTTAGCTATCTCAAGCCGTAGAGATGAGGATTCCAGGAGTTGGATTTGGAGTGACGAGTCAGTGAAGCCATTCCTCGGCGTCGGGGAAGTTTCCGTGTCACGATGAACATCTTCGTCATCAACGTTCAACGGCGCCGCAGAATCAAAATCGTAGCTAGACAGGAGTATTGGTTGGCTCGAGTCTAGGTGAGACTGGATAAGCAGCTCTACCACGGCCGTCCATAGTCTCTTGCGCATCTCAGCCTGAAACACCGATAGAGACGGGAAAAGATGATGGTTTCGGTGCAGACCCATCGACATGGCCATTGATAGCAGAGAGCCCGGTGAGATCCAGCCCGTTCCAGAGGCGTTATAAGTCGTCTGTCTTGATAGAAGTAGTAGACTGAATACTTGCAGCCCATCAAAGTTATGCGTAGATTTCTCGGAAGGTCCTGTCAACCAGGCTTGAGCGTTCTGAATCCAGATAGGAGCCTGATGCCGAATGTCTGAGCTCTCGTTACTGGTGTAGAAGGTACTTCCCGTGGCGAGAGTCATAAGCAGGGTCATGACGAAGTGCCTGGGTGCCTTAGATGAACCGGGGTCCTGCCAGAATCGATCGTGGTCGGCCCGGAATGATGGAAGGTGGATGATGCGATAGATTGGATCAAATATTCGGGCATAGCATGATATGAGCACGTCGCATATTTTCTTTGGGGGAAGGATATCCAAGAGGCTGGCCGAGATTTCGTTTATTCTTGCAGAGCTCTGAAGCTTCACCGCGCGACGAATCCTTCGAACTTCAAGAAACTGTGCAACGACGTCTGCACCACCGCCCTCTAACGCGAAGTCGGCTTCTTTTGCATCAAAGTTGGCTAGAATTCCCGGCTATGATCTGGATTAGAAGGGAATTAAGGAAGAGAACAGACAGTTGCTCACCAATCTCTCCGCCGTGTAGATCCAATGACTGCGCCCGAAGAGCCGGGTCTTGTCCACGCCATTACGCAGTCGTGGCGCAGGGAAAGCACTTGGACTTTTGTTTTCATTGAGATACCGCGCTTCCGGACTTCCTTGAATAGAAGAAAGAGTTTCCCTGTTCTCTGTCTCTTGGCAAGGCTGGTCGAAGTTGGGGTCGATGAAAGGCAGCGGCGCGGCACAGCCATCTTCACCAGAAGCTTTCGAAGCCCCGGTCTGGGATGAACGACTGAGAGATACGTCCGGCTGATAAGAACACTCTAAACCGACCCGAGACCGTGTGCAAGGTCCGCAGGGCAAGCTCTGGTCGCACCTGACCTTCCGACGACGACACTGCTTGCAAGCTGTAGCAGGCCGCCGACGCTTAGGCAGCCTAGCTCCAGCCAGGTCAGCTGACGATTGTTCGGTCATTTCCAAGTCTCAGGCTAGTCCCACGGGTGAGGGCGAGGTGAGAGACGGACAGCCGAGCTTGTTCATGTTGCTGCGAGAACTCATCGGCCTGGCAAGAGACTCGCGGCGTAAGTCCTCGGGAAATTGAACGATCCGAACGCCGAGATGGCGAGCAAGCCCCGCAAATTCCCGTTCCCCGAGCTTGTGGGGCATTTTCCAACCAAGTCACACCAAGACCGAGTTTCTGTACACCGAGTTTCGGGCTCGGGATTCCAGCTCATCGATATAAATGTAGTATCAAAGATGAAATATTTGTTTTTTACTTATCCGGCGGTATTGACCTTCTTCTTCTTCTACAGCTTCCAGCTTTCCATTTTCAAACCGCTGAAAAGTTAACTTTTGCTTCCTCATCATGACCTCAAACGCTTCGCTTCGCAATGCTCAGCTAGCAGACAAGCTGGAGTCTTGGGCCCAGCAACTCACGGAGCTTTCAGTCGGTATCCGGAAAAAGCCCGAATATTCAAGTCTCTCCCGCGAAGAGCACGCCAAGCTTACTGCAACCGCCAACGACATCCTCAACACCGTCAAACAGCCTCAAGAGCGGCTGATGGAGTCATTGATAACCATGGCCCAACTTGCTGCGCTTCGGCTCTTTATCAAATGGAAGGTTTTCGAGATCATCCCAGTGGAAGGCTCCATGTCCTATGAGAAGATTTCGGCCAAGCTCAACGCTGAGCAATCGCTCACCAGTAAGCTTTCTACTCTTTCCTAACCAAGAACGGCTGCTGACCTTGCATGCAAAGCTCGCCTGTCTTGGATGCTTGTATCCACGGGTATATTGGATCAGGTGGGCACAGATCAAGTTGCTCACACCCAGGCATCGAAACTATTCATGTCCTCGAGCCCGATGAGCTCCTTGGTGGAGAGCGGGTAAGTGTTGCCCATTCTAGAGTTGCAGAAGCTTGTCATCATTCAAGAGCGCTAACCTTTCCGGTAGATTTGACAACCACTTGCGATCTCTGGTCTTTATGCCCGAATATTTTGACAAGTATACTCTCAGAGAACCTATTGGAAGACACCGAACAATCCATGCTTTTGCTGCTGGCAACCCCGAGCTGACCGTGTGGGAACACATGCACCGCGACCAACCCAGGATGGCCAGTTTTATGGCTAGTATGGTCGCCATGGCAAAGAACCTACCAGTTATCGGCTCATATGACTTTGGATGGCTTCTTTCCAAGGCAGAAGCGTCGAAAGACAGGGTGCTTGTTGTTGATGTTGGTGGCGGACAAGGCGATGCCCTCGAAGCTATTTTCCACGCCACACCAGGTCTCCCTGCAAGTCGTTGCGTCGTTGAAGACCTTGCAGAGGTTGTCGAGGCTTCAAAGGCAGCGGCTACGGGTGAACTTGCCATGGCTCAATTCATCGCCGTTGACTTCCACGCCGAGCAACCCGTGAAAGGCAAGTTAATCTCCACTGCACCGTTGAAAACCAGAAACATTGAGCACCATGACTAACCTTGTGTGCCCTTTTAGGTGCGGTCGCGTACTACATTCGACGCTGCTTGCATGACTACGGCGATCAAGATGCGGTGAGGATCCTACAGCAGATCCAGTCCGCGATGGCAACTGACAGCCGGCTCCTAATCGTGGAGGAGGTTCTGAACAATCCGCCAACTCCAATCGCCTCCGCCACGGATATTTTTATGGCGACTCTAGGAGGCAAGGAGCGGACGCTGGAGAACTTCCAAATTATTGCTTCGGCAGCGGGGTTGAAGATTGTTGAGACTCATCGATGCAAAGGATCCGGCATAGCGGTTATCGAATGTGTGAAGCTATACGGCTAGAGAGGTCACCTTAACAAGGTCCGCCACAGAAATACTAGCAGCTATGCGACGCCTCTGATGCCTCAACCTTCAAGAGCAGAATGTAAGCAGCCACAGTTTAGCAGTTCTTAGTCAAACTCAAACTCCCCTTATTTTATAAGCTACGGTAATTAGCTCACTGTATTAACTACTGTTTCCTAAATCTCATCTGCTGGTCTATCGTGCGTTAAGGTAGTTAGCTTAAGAGAGGGTTCGTCGTATAACGTCACATTCTGATAAGAGCCATCAGACTAATATCAGGGCACCACAATGTGTTTGTGCTCCCTAGTGTTCCCAGGCTTAGATCTAAGAATACCCATTCTTCTGTAGGTAGTTTAATGAGAAGATGACAAGGAAAATTTGACGTCAGAAACATTCAAGAATGGGGTAAAAATGAAGAGTTCTAACAAGCTAGGAGCGTTTGAATGAAGCCTGGCAAAAATAATAACAGTTGCCTGGACGTGCGGGGGATTGAACCCCGGACCTTTCACATGCGAAGCGAAAATCATACCACTAGACCACGCGCCCTGGGATTGTTAGAAGGCGGTTAATTTTTGTGCTCTATATTGCGTGCAAGCTGCCACATTCAGAGTAGCACAGCTTAGATCCTCGTTCAGTTGCGGGAAACTGGCAGTTTCGTTCCCCCAAAAATTTTCTTTGTATGACAAAATTGTTTGCGTACTGATGCAGTTATGGCTATTCCACCTCGGAGCTATCATTCCAACCGTTCAAGACGTTGGTGTATACCCATACAAATTGTAGGCTGTTTGGCCGAAACGTTATTACAGCTACTACCCGGAACTCGCAAAATCAAGACGTATGTAGGTAGACTACGTCTTATTCAACCAAACAACTGTCGCCAAGGCTCACCATCATAGGATAGGGCTAAGCAAGGATCGAGAGTAGTATAAGGTCTCAACCCGCCTCGTTTGACCGCATTCCAGCCCATCAAAGCATCGCTCCTCCGCTAGCTAGAGGCTTAGGGAGGACTCTGTAGCATAGTATTGGGCGAACTGCAGGCTAAGTTGGAGCAAAAGTACAGCCTCGGTCACCTAGAGAATGCCTCCTATGCTCTCGCAGTTAACCTCAACTGCATTGCGGCTAGCTCTTCAAACCAAGATACAGGGAAGACCGCGTGTCTTCTGGTCGATCAGTATTGCCCAACATGATACATAGAGAAATACAGAAGTGCACAGGGCGTTATCTGCTGATGGATTGAAAGGGAGAGAGGAAGTTCATCGTGAATTTGAGGCCTGTCTCAGACAAGTGGATATTGAATAGGATGCAATCCTAACCCCATATCGATTATGGCAGAGTTAATTATGAGTAGCGTAGGCTTTCTCCTCTACTGGTCGGACACAACTTACCCGCAGGCTTGATTCCCTTCGCATTTTTCTAGATTTTCAGTCACCCGCCGACTAATCACAAATAATCTGCTTTATTTTGGGACTTTGATTCAGGGATTAAACTTGAAGGAATTAAGCTCTATTTGAATTCTAAATGTTGGGATCTCTGAGCTAGGAGTCATCTCGCCAGGGACCTTACTAGCCCAATGCATCTGTCAAGCCTTGGAATACATGAACGTGGCAGCATC
Organism: Neonectria neomacrospora; assembly: GCA_917563905.1. Lineage (NCBI taxonomy): Eukaryota > Fungi > Ascomycota > Sordariomycetes > Hypocreales > Nectriaceae > Neonectria > Neonectria neomacrospora. The sequence continues at coordinate 229,751 of OU830643.1, forward strand.
AATGTTCTGGGTTCACTCTCAGCGATTAAGTATAATGTGATTTAATAGGAGCATGACCAGCAAAAGTTGGCCTACATACGCTTTTTCCAACCTCACCGGGTGATCTTGCGAGTGCTAGCTCTACGAGGATTCCTAGCCTCGAAAACTGTATCTAGTTCCTCCAAAGTCCATCCCTTAGTCTCGACGAAGAATAAATATATGAATGCAAATTCAAATATGTCCCAGAAGACGAAGAATACATAGCTAGACAGCTGTTAGTCCACCACAGGGTTAAATGAAAAAGAACAGCAACTCACAACCAGTACTTGATATTCTCCATAGCGACCGGTGCCGCGAAGGTGTTTACGAAGCTGGCACATCCAGATGTAATTTGGAAGATCATCATTCCGTTGGCTCGCATATCATCTAACAAAGTCAGCCTCGGGGTTTGTAATGTGATATATAGTGACCGAGGAAGAATGCTTACTAGCCAAGACTTCTGCAGGGTAGATTGGTTGCATGGGCGTAAACCCAATGGCAAAAACCACTCCAAATATGAAGATAAATGCGATACTAGCTGAGCTCGACGAGACGCTTCCTGAACGTTCATATTCTGCAGCCGTGGCGGCGACGACGGCTAGTGCGACAGACATGCCTAGGCAGGAACCCATGAGCATTTTGCGTCGGCCAACGATGTCGTGAAGACGGGCTGTACCGATGGCAATTAGCAGAATGCTTCTTGAGTTCAAGATCAGAGAAGGATAAAATACGACTTGCCTCCGATGGTTGCAGCCATCCAGCCAGTCACTGCGTAGATGGCGTTGAGCAACAGGACCATGTTAGTGGACGTGATGCCAACATTCTGGACCATGATGGGAAGATAATAGCTCGCAACGTTGTTTCCAGAAAACTGTCCAAACCAAGACATGGCGATCACTAGCATAACTCGGTAGAGGCGGGCGCGAGACTTGAACAAGCTTCGCAAATCGAAGCAAGCCCAGGTCGAGCGGCCCTTGATCTCAGTGAGAGAATCTTCAATCTCTTTCATCTCAATGGCAACGATGGGATGGTTAGCATCACCGTTCGCGTGATGCTTGATGATGAAAGCTCGAGCCTTTTCAGGTTGTCCATGGGCGATCTGCCACCGGGGGCTCTCGGGCAGCAGCCAACTACCCAAGCAAGCGATACCAGGGCATAGAATCTGGAGCCAAAGGGGAAGACGCCATTTAAGGTTCCCATTTAGGTGAATATTTGCTCCGTACATGGCTATTCGAAGGTAAGTGGGTGTCTTGAGATGCAGAAATCTCGGTGCGGGGCTTGTCTTACTGAAGGTTGCAATAATGCTCCCCACATAGTAAAGAGTATTGTAGGTGCCGGCCACTGTTGCACGGTGTAAAGGCGGCGCAATCTCAACCAAAAGCATCGGAGCAGAAACACAGCAAACTGTTGAGAAGAAGCTGAGGAGGAATCGCGCGGCAATAAACGCAGAGAGGGTGGGTGCCAAAGCGGTAAAGACAGCCGAGCAGCAAACAAGAAAGGCCGTGACGCCTAGAATAAGTCTGCGTCCTTGCCAATCACAAACCCAGGTGAACAAGGCACCAGCCATTTGCCCAATGTTGAAGATGGAAAACACCAGGCCTGTGGCAGACGAGCCGCTGTCTCCAAGGCTATAGTAGTCTTGATACTCTGGAATAACGTTGATGGATCCCATGAGTGAGCCGTCGTAGCCTTTGGCGCCGTGTTAGCACCAGAAGGCGGATTTGGACCCTTGGGTGACAAGCTGGACGTACCGTTCATGGTGGAGCAGAGATAGATGATCAGGCAAGCCCCGTATAGCTGCAAGTGGCCACGGCCCCAAGGATCAGGGGCTCCGCCGAGAGCATCGAGTGTAATCTGGATCGCCTCTGATTTCTGTGAGGGGTTTTTCTCCGCAACACCGTCTTCATCGTGGCTGTTGTGAGCGGTGTGCGTCTCGGACTTAACTTTGTCTGCCATGGTGATGATGTGCAAGAGACCTGAGTAGAGACACGAGTAACTGAGCCTGATCGGAGTATTCATTTCCCAACTTGGTCATCGTTGATCATTCATATAAACCGACAAGGCCATCCTAACTTGCTGGGGATCGGCATGGTTCCAGCTGGAATGGAGAGGGGGGGCGGGAGAGGGAGGACAGGCGAGGTTCCGGCTGGGGAAACGCTAAGACGGAGTCATGGGACAACGAGGCGTGCTCTTAGCGCCTGCTGCCTAAGGTTGCGTTCAAGCAATAAGGAGACCATGATGCGATTTTTCTCTGCTTTTCCCCGTCAGACACGCAAGAAAATTCCGCAAAGAGAAGCACTAGGACGCAGCTGACTGGCCTGGTCGACGCCGAATACTTGCAAGCCGAGATTGGCTGAACAACAACTCCAAACGACTCACATGTATTTAAGCCCCAGGTGCCGCCACAGTGAGGGCACTCACTCCAATTGAACCGTCGCTGCAACCCTCCGCGGTCCATCTAGTCCAACCAACCCTTGGCCGATACAGCGATGGGTTGGCCGATACAGCCCCGACAGCTGCAAGGAGCTCGCTCGGGGCTGGCTGGAGTTTCAAGCGAACCGAGACGGAGGTGATACCTGGGATCCTCTGGTCAAGATTCCGATCGTTGTCAACATGGACTTGCTGGACAATGGGAAGTGAGTCTGGGCTTAAGCTTTCAACATCGTCGTATAAGCTGACAGGGCTATTTGCACTTAGAATTCCAGACCCGTTCCTCGGTACGAATTAACTCGATGTAGAATAGGTTGGTACGCATTCCTGGACGTACCAGACGACCTTCGACGCACTTGACGTTCCCGACGGCGCCTCGGCGGCCTATCTGCTAGTCGGCGGCCTCGACACCTTTGCATACGTGTCCCTGAACGATGTAACCATCCCGACAAGCGAGAACATGTTTCTCGGTCACCGAGGCAACATCACCGAGTCATTGCCGGCGTCGGGAACTTATACTCTCGACCTCGACAGCGCCTCGCTCCGCGGAAGGGAGCTAGAAAGGAAGCACGCAGAGTATTGTTTCATCGCGCACAACGGAGAGAGAGACCGGCCGATTTAGGGGTGTGCAAGGCGCAATGTCACTGGGCGAGGGATCTCACTAGACCGATGATCCTGGTCTAGCATGAAACTGACGTTTCAAGGATGGGATCGAGGTTGCCCGATGCTCATGACTGTGGGCCCTATCCAGCCCCTGCGGCTCGAAGTTGCATTTGCGTACGTTGAGTTTGTGAAAGTGGACTACGAGGTCTCAGACGATCTACCGACCGTGACTGGTACTGCAAAGGGGAATCTTTCTACTTGCGTACAAACGGAATTGATGTCTTTTGTGGTAGTTCCTGCTGGATCCCTGCTAACAGCTTCCTGCCAAGGGCGGGTCAAGATAAGTATCGAAGTTAACTCGAGCTTCATCATCAAGTAGCTGTCTACCTGTATAGAGTATGGGGAGGCGACATCTACGAAGGCGATACCTTTTACGATATCTGTGACAAACTGGGCGTTCTTGTCTGCAGGGACTTTGTGTTCGCCTGTGGCAGCTATCCCGCACGGCCAGACATCCGCGACTCCAACCGGGAAGAGGCCAAGTAAAATGTTCGCCTCCTTCGCCATCTCCCGTCAGTCGTGATCTGGGCTTGTAACAACAACGACTACCAGATACAGGAGGAGTACAGCCTCGATTCCAAGTATGAGATTAAAGACGTCGGTTCGTGGCTTCTAGAATCGTTTCCTGCAAGGTATTACTATGAGCATCTTCTACCCACTGTTGTCAAGGAAGAAGCACCAGATGTCCCATTTTAACCAGGATTGCCTTTCTCCAACGGCAAGAACAGCTGTGACCCAAATTTTGGCGGTATTCATTAATGGAATAGTATATAGCGATGCTGATCCAAAATATGGGTCGGCCTAGGCTGACGGCCACGAGCGACGGACTGCCACTTATTTATAGGAGAACTTCCAGACCGCACTAGATCTTGCTATAGACGCCTTCCGAACACTAGCGACCCTTTTGGCAATAACAGCATGTAATAGGTATGCTAACGATTTCACACTTGCCGACGTGGACCTGTCTAACCCAGTTAGCGCAAAACGAGGCGTTCTTCTACTCCTGCCGTGGCTGGCGCCGTCGATGGGGAGATGGCCGGCATTGCGGCGGAGCCTGAACGACTGCCGGCCGGTAGCCATAGTCGATTATGTCCTCGGCAGAAAGCCTGCCTTCTACGCCATCAAGCGATCTTAACAATATCGTCGATGAACCTGGCGTCTTGGCTGCACGGATTTTGCAAGGCGGCGTCGCCATTTTGCGAGACATCAACTGGTCGCAGCCGCTCAAGTATATGTCGTGTGTTGATCGTGGTGTCATGGTAACCCAAATATGAATCCCTAGGCTGGGAGACCTCTGGGGAGCTGGGAGAATTGTCCGATTGTTTTTCTATTAATACATACGGTTGGCGTGAATTCTCGCAAAATCAATGAGTATGTGGTAACTCCACGCCTCTGTTGTAGCTATTGTAACCATAATGGCCGGTATCTGCAGTCAAAGAACCCGACATGACGTAGGCGATGAAGGTGAGTTATGAAATATTCGGGTGGAGTGCATACTGAATCGTCTACACCCCTGATTTCCTTGATAATGACGTATGTATAAAATCACACTAGCCAACGCCAATCCAAACTCCAATGCCTAGTCCCAAGCCCCTTTAGCTCTACCCTTTAATCTCAACAATTAACCTTTTCTTCTTCTTTTCTTCTAGTATCATGAATTGTACTGAATTTTAATTGCCCTGGAGTCCGGTCTGGAGGTGTACATGATTCATTACTCGGGGAGACCGATGAACCTGGCATCATCGATCGGCTAGCGTGCAAGTGCGCAGATATTCGGCCAACCTTTTGCGGCGCACTGATGTGCGTGCTCGAGCCCATTGGACCACTTACTTACCTATTACATCTATCGCGTCCCTGGCTCGTCTGCGGGACTAAGGCGGAGGTTCAAAATGCCGTCCTAGCGCAGTCACCCATCGTGCCGAGGGTCGTATTAGCGCAGCGACAGACTGAGAAACTAAACCGAAATGCCATGGCGTTTCAAGTGCCGTAAACCTTGGAGTCTCCGTAAGCCCCGTACTGACCCAACAGTTCGGGGTCTGAATCGCCAGATCGGTCCATCCGCTAGTGAATACCATGTGGCGGTTCCTCACCCTGGGCGCGATGGAGCAATTCCAGGCACCAGAAATGTCCGACTTGTCAAACTTTCACGCCGGCAGCGGATCCAAAGCCTTACAAAACATAGGTGCCTGGAGGGTGACGGGTCAATACGAGCACGGGGAGCCCGAAGGCAAGCAGTTCCACGTTGGGAAAACACTGCTGCCTACTTGGGCCTCTTCCCTCGTATAAGCAGCTGAACCAATGGCAACGGCCCATGCCATGCTTGGTCGTGGGTCTTTTAGTCCCTACGAGTCCGCGTCTCGTCTCCTTACCTACGTAGTGAACCTCCAGCTTTCCCAGCACTCGGAGCCATGACTCCACGCTCACAACCATCGCCGTCGGCTGGCCAGAACGGCTCGGAAACCTCTGGCCGCCATCCGCGCGTCACGTCGTCGTGCGCGGAATGCCGTCGTCGCCGCATCAAATGTGAAGGCCTCACCACTCCGTGCCGCCAATGTGTCTACTACCAGGTCCCTCACCTGTGCCACTATCCCCCTCGCCAGCGCAGGAGGAATGCATCGTGGAGGTAAAGCGCCACTTATCCGTCTTGGCAATCAACCCCCCGGCACCCACTAATCAAGCACGACTCTCAGGTCACACGCAACGCTGTTGGATGCCCACGCCAAGACTCTGACGGTTGTCGAGTCTTTGTTCCCGTCCTTGTCAATTGACGAGCTGTCGTCCATGTCACCGGAGCAACTCGTCGCCAAAGCCCAGGCCTCGTTGAAGTCGACCTCGCCTGCGACCGTCGAGACCGACGACGAAGATCTGCAAGTCCTCGAGCCATCGCCCGAGAGCAACTTTACCTGGGATGAAGTCTCCGACGACGAGAGCCAACTTTCCCGCGTCGCAGATGATGTTAACGGCCTCGCGGTGGCACTTAACCCGACCACCCAAGTCAACGCCTCGTACCTGGGCTTCTCCTCGGTCCCTACCATTCTCCGCGTCATTGCCCATCTTTCGCCCGGCACCCGGCAGATACTTTCGGATTCCTCAAGTCCCGAGACTTTGAGAAGTCCAACCGTATCCGACAGCAGCCCTGAAGGCATTGTTTCCTCCCACGCCGACGAGCTGGTACTGATCAATGCGTACTTCTCTCGCGTCCATCTTATCACGCCAATGGTGGACGAGGCAGACTTTCGGCAGAGACACGCTGATAGCGATGCCTCCGAAAACCAGTCCAGTTCATGGTTAGCCTTGCTCAACATTGTGCTTGCTGTGGGTTGCCTCGCGTCGGATTCCTCGCAATTCAACGGACACAACGTGTACTACAAGCGTGCTTTGCCATATCTAGGTACTTCTTCTTTTGGATCCGGCCACTTACACACAGTCCAGGCTCTCGCGCTGTACGGCGGATATATTCTTCATTTCCTCAACAAGCCCAACACAGCAAGCGCAGTTATCGGTGGAACTGTGCGCATGGGTGTTGCCATGGGACTTCACAGAGTTCAGCTTCCGCAAGATCAGCCTGATGGGCTCAACTCACCCGCTGATAGCACCGTTACAACACGGATAAGAACTTGGTGGTCTTTGTTCTGCTTAGACACGTGGGCTGCCACGACGTTGGGCCGTCCTGCTCTTGGGTACTGGAACCCTGCGACGGTCTTGACATCGCCCGCCTCGTCCCTGTCCAGCCTTGTACGTCGAACTGAACCACTACCCAGATGCCATGTTAGTAACCCAGATGAAACAGGACTATGCCACCATCTCACTTGCGGCAAGCGAGCAGTTCTGCAAAATTGCTACGCGCATTCACGAACGGCTAGTCCAGCTGCCAATGATTACCCGAGACGAAATCTACGAGTTTGACCGAGAGTTGTTAGCATGGCAACGCTCCTTGCACATGTTTCTCCTTGATCGCGAGCAATGCCCACCGACTTTGCGTGTTGCGCGACGATTACTATGGTGCCGACAAATCACCACCCGTCTCACGCTCTATCGCCCCTGGCTTTTGAGTGCGGCCTTGCGTCGGAAACAATGGTCTGATGTCAGAGAGCGCGAGCACATCCTTGTGCTGAGGTGTATCGAGATTGCCAGAGACGGCATCGACTTCATAGCCATGCATTGGTTTCAAAGCCAGATATCCTCCTGGAACGACTCCTGGCATCTTTTCCAACTTGCACTAGTCTTGGTTCTTGCCATTGTCTCGGATAAACCAGGCTGCAAGAATGAGCGATGTGACGAGTATCTCACCAAGTCGCTGGATTTGTTCAGGGAGATGGAATATATGAATCCAGGCGCCTCGCGCACCCGCGAGATTCTTCAAGTACTTCACGAAAGTGCTAGAGATATGGATAGACTGGAAGCAGACCAGGGTTGCAATCCGTCGGGTTCCGTCCTTGACATGTTGGACATGGAATTGGTAGGAGATGACCCCGATTGGGTGGCTTTCTTTTGCGGTGATGACACGACTGAGGATGGGCATTGTACCCAGGCCAGCACAACTGTATACTTACAGTGAGACCGTAAAGCTAGAGCTACTATCGGTTGGCATTTTTCACGCCAATGCTTCGCTCGTGATTATTAAGATCCTTGAAGAAAAAAATACTCAGGAGGTTGAATTCGCACGCTCCCCCGCCCCTCACCAGCCAAAGAGGGGCTTCCACGACCTGTATCTCCGTTGGCTCTCTATCTTTTAATATAATACCAAAATAGATGAGGACTGAAAAAACAAGCTAGGCACAACTTGTCTTTTTTATTATGGGGATTTCCTTGACTGATGTATCTATTACATACTTATAGTAGTTGGGAAGTGACAGAGAGACGTGGGCTCTAGCCAATCACGTCAAAAGGCCAGGCTGTAGTTAAAAGATTCAGCGGTACTAGCTCTACTATCTGTAAAGTCAATGCGCAAGGTGCCCCCACGTACGGGCAAGCACGGGCCAGGAAGGGTGATATAGAGATAGAGAGCCGAGGAAGATAGGCCATGGATCCTCAAAGAACCTGACGCGAGTTAGCTATAGGGTACTGGTATGTGGTTTACAGCAGGGAATGGGTTTCTAAAGATTAGACCTACCCAGTAAAATACGAATCCCGCAGAGCCTCGATTAGCTTTAAAGATCCAGACTATCGATCAATTATAAGCTATATTTTCTTGTTGTCCTGGTTTCCAACTTACCCCCCGTAGTATAATCTTGGTATCCGTGAAGCTGTTGTGTAATCTACACGTCTAGTAAGCGTGTTGTGTCAATTGTATTCATCAGCTTTGGGCCCATTCTGCTAGGTCTGACCACCTTATTGTAAATTGGCTCATAAGAGACGCAACAAGTGAGTGCGAATCTACCGAAGTTACATCTTACACTGGTTATCAACCTCTCGATTAACTAAGAACTCACGTCGCGTGAAATCATCCAAGCGGTTTTAAACACGAAGTGGGACGAGCTGTATAAGAATGGAGGATAGCCCTGCTTGTCCGAAATCACAGGATGGTTCATTTCCTCTTCTCGCAAGAATTGATGTGATGCCAGACCAGAGGGGGTTAACAGGGCCCAGAGTCGAAAGCTGCGTTGTGCATCTCAAGCTTCTGCACGCTTTTCAAGCTTCAAAGGGGGATATGAGCTACGCCGACAGGGCTTGGGGAATACGGGATACCCGCGTCGAGTGCAGCCAGGTCTCCTATGATGACTCGGAACTTTCGGAGATCTGCTCTGAGTTTAGTACGATTTCAGAGGACGAGAAGGGCAGGACTTTGAGCATGATACGAGAAAAAAGATGGGCGCTCTATACTGCCCGTGCTGCAGACCGGTACGAAGCCTGGGGGCTGTCCACATTCAAACTTGCTTTACGCGAAGCGGATACAACACACCCTGAATCGGCCTCGTATGAAGCGTTTCCTATGGCGAGTGGCACTTTAGACTGGGACGAGGGGATCCTCCCGATTTTGGGTATGTCTACCACGTATCAGATACAGCAATAGTTATGCTTACTTCCAGAGACGTCCTCTTCATCCCACACACGCACATGCTCAACCCACAGGCCTTCCTAGAGGGTTCTCTGAGGTACGGTGCCAAGTCGCTTTGGAATACTGAGATGCCTTGGTGGCACATAGATGCCGTATTCGACAGCGAATTTGCATACATTGTCTCTGGAGAAAACAAAGACAGATGGGTTGCCAAAGTTGGGCGGGTCTGGAATAGTCCCGAGGATACTGAAACAAAACCGGTGCAGTGTCCAGCATGCAAAAAACTTCTTCAGGTTCCTTGGATGGCCTGCACCCTTGAAGAACATCCGCAGAGTCAAAAGTGAGGACGGAGAAAGCACCCAGCCATTCGGGGCTCTGGTGGCACTGATGATAATCTTAGAAGACCAGTGCTCATTGGCGAAGGCTACGGCGACGGTGAATTTCGGTTCTCTTGCACATCCCCTTCTTGCGGCATAGCCATCACAAAAGATGTCCTTAATGTCAGTAAGTTTGTCGATAACTGCGCAAATCTCTTGAAGCACGACGTTCTCCTGCCGGGGGACAATTTTGGATCCTATAGACGGACTCCCTCATTCAAAACCAGTGGAACGAGACGGAATTGTTGATCAGCGCTCTTTACCAAACCGAATGATCCGAAACTTGGCTTTGAGAGACCAGCTTCCCAAAATACTGGGCAATGCTCGCTCGCCGCCGACTATGGAGAACGCGCAGATCCAGGTGGGAAGGGTTATGAGAAGCCACGGCTCTTGGACGAGAACGAGTCATTTCAACGATGGGTATCCGGGCACAGTCACGAGCCAACATGTCCAATTTCTGGTTGTGTCTAAAATCTGTGCACGCAGAATGCTGTCTTGATTTTAAACTGACGCGTCCAGTGTTATCACCATATTGTTCACCAATATAAATTAACCCACGCCTGTACAGTGAGTAGCTCAGATCCATGCAATGCTCAGGCAGGCGATGGGATATGGGATACTTGCGATGATGGGACCTCCGGCAGGTCAGGTGCGTGTGGAAACACTGGCACCTCTGATATTCCGATGGTAAGTTTGCTCAGATACATCACATAACATCGCAGCGATATGCCGATTGACACTTCCCGCTCCGAGGCATGCAGCGCTGGCAGCTTTCAAGGTGGTGGGGATGGCGCAGGTGAGCTCAAACGAAATAAGAACACTTGACTCCTTCGTAGTAACTGATAAATAATCAATACGGAACGCGATAAGCACCTACTATTGGACGGATGTCATTCACGCCCTTTGGCTGCGTGTGGTCCGACTCTGTTGTGGGGCTGTCAAGCGTGCTATAAAGCCTCGGGCTGCGAAGCCACCGACTTACATGGGAAATCTCGTCTGAACAACTCACACGTATCCATACTTTCGGTCATGCAAGTATGGGTTCCAAGACCTTGGAAAATGAGGATCAGGGGAGACAGGGTATTACTCTTCATCTGTCCTGCCCTGGAGAACCCAGTACTGATTGCAAGCAGACATCCCATCAGCCGGATCCTGTCTCGTCGGCGGAGAACCGCGAGGCAGCCATAACTCGCGAGACGGGGATGGGTGCATGGGAAGCAATGGTGCCCCCGGCGATGACGATGACGACGACGGTGATCATGATGCCACTGCCTCCGTAGCCTTGACGGCCCCGGCTTCTGCCGAGACAGGCAAAAAGAAGAAACGCAAGAGGCCCAAGAAAAAGAGCAAGACGTCCGCTCTCAAGCAATCATCGCCCCCAAAGATTCCACTAGCCGAACTCTTCCCTTCCGATGGCTACGCGACTGGCGAGCTTTTGGACTACGATGCCACCTCCGAAACAACGGTCAGGACAAAGGCCTCTGAGCTACGGTACAGCGCGCGTCGTAACCTGGACGATAGCACATTCCTCAAGGACTATCGAAAAGCCGCCGAAGCGCATCGTCAAGTCCGACAGTGGGTCCAGAAATCTGTCAAACCGGGCCAGACCCTCACAGAGATTGCTGTTGGAATCGAGGACGGCGTCCGGGCACTCTTGGGTAACGCGGGACTCGAGCCCGGGCAGAGCCTTCAGGCGGGGCTGGGATTTCCCACGGGACTTTCTCTGAACAATTGTGTAGCCCATTACACGCCAAACCCAGGCCAAAAGGACATCGTCCTCCAGTACGAGGATGTCATGAAGGTTGATTTCGGTGTCCACATCAACGGCTGGATTGTCGACAGTGCCTTCACTATGACATTCGACCCCACGTACGACAACCTCCTAGCCGCCGTCAAAGATGCCACCAATACGGGCATCAGGGTGAGGAGCACTTTGCTAGCTCTCAAGGACCAAGGACTAACGGCTCATCACAGAATGCCGGCATCGACGTTCGTATCAGCGACGTCAGTGCTGCAATCCAGGAGGCCATGGAAAGCTATGAAGTCGAGATACGTGGCAAGACGTACCCCGTGAAGCCTGTGCGAAACCTTTGTGGACACGACATCAAGCACTATCACATCCACGGCGAGAAGACCATTCCGTTCATCAAGAACTCGATCCAAACTAAAATGGAAGAAGGCGAAATCTTTGCCATCGAGACATTTGGAAGTACCGGCCGGGGCTACACTAGAGACGGTGTGAGTTCTCCTCTGCATCTCTCAATGTAGTGTGCTGATAAATCACGAACAGCCTGGGGTTTATGGGTATGGGTTGACCGACAACGCTCCAGAGCGAGTGGACTTGCCACTGAGCTCCGCCAATCGCTTGTTCAAAACGATCAAGGAGAACTTCGGCACTATTGTTTTCTGTCGCCGCTACCTTGATCGTCTCGGATGCGATCGTTATCTAGCTGGCGTACGCTTTACCCCTATTCAAGAAGTTGGAACCCCAGGCTGACAGTGCGACAGCTCAACTGTCTTGTATCAAACGGGATACTGGAGTCTTACGAACCCCTGGTAGACATCCCCGGGTCCTATTCCGCCCAGTTTGAACATGCAAGTAAACACGCCTCGACATCAGCAGAATAGACCACTAACTTTGACAGACAATCTTGCTGCGGGAGTCAAAGAAAGAAGTTATTAGTCGCGGTGACGACTACTGAACTGGTTCTGATACTAGTGTACGTGAAGGGTCCGCACAACAACAGAGCTGCAATGTAGTGGTGAATCAAGTGTAGTCTTCGAGGGTTTGATGGAAGAGACATGCTTCGTTGTTGTAACAGGATGGTCTCAACACCGTGACAAGGTTGGTTGGTTTCAACACCGCAACAATGGTTTAACGTACCTTTCAGGAGATGCATATACTTTAGTTTACAGTGTCCTTAGATAGTGACGACACTCGTTTGGAATCATACGCTTTATATCCTTGGCCTACGATATTTCTCAGCTTTCTTTACTCATCTAACTATTGATGGCCTTGCATTTACTTCAAGCTCAGCTGGAGCTTAACGTACGCTGTGACTACTATAGCTAATGTACTGTGGCTGCTGTGGCTGCTGAAGCTGTGTGCGGAAGCTGGCTTATGAAAGGTTGCGACTGAAGTGCTGATTGGCTAGAGAGGTGTGAGATCCGTGGGTTGTCCGAATAGCAAGACTCTAAATCAATCACTCAGTATTTTCTTTTCTTTTCGCGACCGAATCGATATCGTCTCACGTGTATTCAACACGATGCTCTCTCGCTACCAAACCCTCAATCCACTACGTCTCAACAGGGGCAGGACTGGGCTTAACCCTTGGTTTCGGCCATTTCCCATTGCGATCGCTCAGTTCACCACCATCGATCTAAACGGCATACCTGTTTCCCGCGAAACCGAAATCAGGGTTGGCGAACCCAACCAGAGTTATGAACATGTTAATCCTGAAGTTGGAAATGCCATCAAGTCCGAGATTGTACGCCAACTTGGGTCAGGTGTAATATGCTATCCCGAAAGGCTTCACCTACAATTTAACCACGATTCTTGTTACTTTGCTTACCGTAAGTGCTGTCTAGAATTTGATAAGCTGCATCTATATTGATATATACTAGAATCTATACTTATTCTTATTTATTCATACGCTATAGACCTAAGAGGTAGATAGTGCTTCTACACTGTAAAGATATAGGAAAAACCAAAATGGACGAAAACCCGTATTCCTTCCGTAGCGGGCCCGAGTAGGGCTAGAATCTATACTACTTCCTCGCATTAGCATCCCCCAAAACCTGGGTCAGTCAAATGGCAATATTAGTCCCGCAACGCTCTAGCTTTCGGGCAAATAGCACGCTATCACCCTCGATGGAACACCTGATGGTTAGTATTTGAAACCAAATAATCTTCTGAATTACTCTGTTTCCTATTTTAAATTTCTTTTTACAGAGAGCTTTGAACGAATGTCGAGAGAAAGCGCCAGCGAACTTAGAGGCGCACTGGAGAAGCTGAAGGACAGCTAGTCATCATACATAGAAATGGGCCCACGCAAACAATCCGAGTTCACATGCAATTGCTAACAAGCGGCTCTAATCTGAAAACATTCTACGCAACTGTCCAAGTCCGCAACCCAGCCCACTGGCAGCGACATATTCAATTGTCCCCTTAATACTGCTCAGGAGGCATGGGAAATCTGCTCCGTCCCTTTCTAGCTCTGTTTACTGTTCGACATATACTCTTGGATTTCGGTCGTGATACGAGGGACTTGCGTTGCAACGCTCACGTAGGCCTGAGCTAAATTCTCAGCATTTCATTCGTTCGTTGACAGTGACATTAGTGAGCTGTAACTGTTGGCCCAACTGATCTCCAGCAAAGGACTTTTTGTTAAGCTGATATCTGTCGATCTTCACGAACATATCCGCCACCAGCAGAGCGACTAACGTGTCCAGTCCTTTTACTCCCTGGCCCTGAAACGACAGTATAGTGGCTTAACCCTATCAGGAACAGATATGCACATGGCTATTGTGATAGCGGTTTACATTTAGAAATCCCAGCATCACAACTTTATGATGCCGACGCATGACAACCTCGGAGACGGGCTTTCTGACCATGTATATGTTTGGTCGAATATGGGCAACTAAGCTGAGCCATCCACCCGCAATCCAAGACGACGACCGTTGACATCAAATTCGACAAGTGACAGATTTTTTAATTAGACGGCCGGTCAATGAGCCAAGCGCAAGGGAACAGGAGGAAGTTTCCACATGTAGAAATCTGGAAGACTTCATTGAATGTTTTATAGGCGAGTTATTGAGATGCTGAGGGGAGACTTGGCGCAATACTTAATAATTCTACATCGCTCTAAGCGCGTTTACCACCAACTTCCTCGACCAGTGCCTTCCAATCGTGATCCTGCGGCTTCCAACCCAGAGCCTTGAGCCTATCTGCCCTGCATCGCGAACTACTCCCAACCAGATATGGCATAAAATCACCCCATCGAGCTTTGGCATCCTTGACGGGCAGCAGCTGGACTTCATCCGTCTCGATAATGCCCTGCGAGGCGAGTCGTGTAGCAGCGGCATGAGCTCGTTCCCGCAAGCTCGTCTCAAAGGCCTCAATGAAGTAGTAACCCTGACGGCCATATTCAAGCCGACCATTTCCTTCTTTCAAGGCCTCCTCGACAACAAATGTGATGGCGCGACCGACGTCCTTCACGGATACAGCACTCCAGACATTCTCCCCTTTGCCAACCAGGAAAGAGGCCCCATTATCAATGATGGCATTATACCAGATGACTTGGAAAGTCTCTGTTCGTAGAGCTCCAGCACCGTGGCCTAGAATGGTGCATGGGGCTAGAATGGCAGTCTTGACGTCGTTCTTGTCACCAAAGTCGCGAATGGTGTTTTCAATGGTGACGTGGGTACGCTCAGGACCCAAGGCGAGGATCTCATTCAAGTCTTCAATATCAGAATACGCCCGAGGCATAAAGTCCCCGAACACACGCTCCGGGTCTGTCACATTGCTGCTACCGGAAATGTGGATGAAGACCGGAGCTTTAGTGGCCGTCGGTGCCCTTCCGGCCTTCTGATGTTGGGTAACCCCTTCGAGGAGGGCCTTTATTCCCTCCAAATGGTCGCCGCAGCCCTGCACAATGACCGACGCTTTCGCAGCTTCCGACTGGAGAAGCGCACTGTCATCCAGGGAACCGACAACAGGCGTGACATTGACATTCTTGTCTGCATAGAAAGATTGGAGCCGTTCTGCCTGATCATTGGAGCGGACAAGCGTGCGGATAGGAATAGTCGGGTGGGCTTCCGCAAAGATGGTTAGGAATGTTCCCGCAATGTAGCCTCCAGCGCCCGTGATAAAGAGGGTATCTGCCATGGTAGAGAGCCGAGAAGAGGTGATTTTGAGTTATTGTTCAAATGGATGCGTTGTGACGAACGTGATACACAATGCTGAAGCCAGACGGTGAAACCATATCGGAAGCATACATCAAGCCTATATTTATGTCAACCATCAATAAGATGGCCGATGTCTCATCTTCCCCAGTAAAGGTAGTTTCTGTCATGTTCTAGAAACCATTAGGCTGAGACGTAACGTTATCACCAGAGCGGAAATCCAAGCGTAAGCCGCAGAGTTGAGTTGTCAACACACCCCATCATTACAAATCAGAGTATGATCACTAGGCCACGGACCACAATCCAAGAGTGGTAAATGTCTAGCCTGCTACTCAAACAGGGTGCGTAATTCGAGGAATAAGCACTTACATCACGCACAATCTTGTGTTTCGGGCCATCGTCAGGCCGAAACCCGGAGGTCAGCCACCTTTCGGCGGGCTGAAGCTCCGTGACCCGTTCTGACGAGGCTTGTTTGGGAACGAGCAGTTTTTACTAATTCCACGAACAAATACAAAGTTCTATGTCACACGTTATGCATTGGCACTTTCTCTCATGGGCTTTTGAACAAACAGCTGTGGGCTGAACGACTTTTCTCGACATTGTACAATACATATATTTCTTGGACCTTCAGCCTGCGCATGGGTGCTAATAATGTGTAGGTCAGCACTGAGCGCATCAGGATCACGATTGAACTAGAAACAAGGTCTAAGAATAGGGATCAATAGTAAGGGCAGCTAGGCTTGGCCCCAGATACGAATAGGTATCCGTTTGGACAGAACAAAGATTCGACCTAGCACGGTCATCCATGGAAACACAGTGATTCTAGATCTTCAAATAAACACGCTCCCATAGCCAGCTAGTTCTCTTACATCAAATCAGCACTGAACACCCTTACACTTGTTTCCCGATTCTATTATAGGTGAGCGTCATTCTCCTTCTCTTTCTCCTTCAAGTATGCAGCAAACTCCCCCATCTCCGTCTCGGAAAACTATTCCATCTCCTCCATGTCCAACATCTCCCAATCCTTCGCGTTGTCCAGCGCCTTCCAATATACAACATCGATGTTAATTCCTGTTCTTGTCGCATAGTTGAACCAGAAATGGTCGCTGCGCCACGACTCGCGCACCCGAGAGGATAAGCAAAGCGGTGGCTTATCTTTATCGAGCGGCGAAATTGTTGCTTCGGCTCGCTCCGCTTCCGAATCAACTGAGCGAGGCGGAGGCGGGCGATGAACCTTTGACGAGCGTCTTCCTGGGTTTCGTAGATGTTCTACTAGGTGTAGAGATGTGTCCACAACTCGTCAGCCCGCTGCTTGAAGTATTCACTAGAGCAGTTAAAGGTCCTAGAGGAGAGCATGTGATGGGGAAACCAGTATCAGCTGCGAGCTCGTTCATATCGTAAGATATAGGGCCTTCAGTGGTAGCCCACCTGCCCGAGTCTTTCGACATTGCACCGATGCTCTGGAGCTGCAGCTAGGAGCGCTGTAGCATGTAGTCGGCAATCTGGTTGTAGACGATCTAGAGCTTCTTTTGGTCTAGCGGTCTACCAGCATAAAGCTATTGACAAAGGCTACGATATTGTTGTCTCTTGCCGCCTAGAATTTCCTGGTGAACTGTCGGTGCTTAACGTTACTATTGACTCGAAGGATTTCATTGCATTAGTTCATTTGCTTCGTTGCTTTAACGTTTGGACGATGAGAAAGAGTCGAAAATGAATACGCAGATGGATCAGATAAACATCTTCCTTGAGGGATGCCAAGGTAAAGTGGATGTGAATACGTACTAGTAAACAGTCTGCTCGACTTCTAGTGCCACCTAATTTTAGTGGGAGTGTGTGTACCTTGCGTCTGCTGCTTTCCATTGGTGCTGAGGTAAGCTAGTGAGCTTGGCGTGCGGGGGTGGGTTAGGGGACATGCGACCCGCGAAATTTAGCCGACGGCGAGTTTTAAACCCCACGACGTTTATTCCCGCGCTACTGCCTAACACCTTGCACCGCGAGCTTCACTATCTACCCCATTCTCTTCAGTCACAAGGTGGTCTTCATTCGCCTCGACTGCTCGTCGACATGGGCCAACGCCACCAGCTCTTCGTCATCGCTCGGGTCGGCAACCACTACCGCCCGCTGGCAGCGATCCATCACCAGTGGCTCTACGGCGTGTCAGCGTTGCGTTCGTGCCGCAGACTCCTCCGCATCTTCTCCGACGTCAGCAACCGAATCACGCTCAAGCACGAGGTGCATCTCGCCGCCGGCTTCTTCAAGCATCGAGGCCCGCCGCCTTCCCAGCCGCCCAAGTACGGGAACCCGGAAGAGCGGCCTTGTCTTTTTCCCTTCATCACGACTTGTCTCGCCATTGGTGCGGCTTACGACTTTGAACTGGGGCAGGTTCACACAATCCACGAGCTTGCTTTTGACACGGGCTTTGACCAGGGTGACAACAACGACGGT
Source organism: Neonectria neomacrospora (assembly GCA_917563905.1). Classification (NCBI taxonomy): domain Eukaryota; kingdom Fungi; phylum Ascomycota; class Sordariomycetes; order Hypocreales; family Nectriaceae; genus Neonectria; species Neonectria neomacrospora. The sequence goes on from OU830643.1 coordinate 247,586, forward strand.
ATCACTGTGCTGGATATCACCGATCTGGCTAATGTCCGCTACTGCTTTGTGAATCTGTTTGGTCAGTTGCCGCTTCATTGGTGTTTCTGTTTTCTTACTCAGAGTGATGCCCTTTAGAAAGCCACTATGACCTGGCCGCTCGGCATTCTCGTACGTTCAGCCTGTCCATGGTTGCAAGTAAATTCCTAACCGTTTAGCTGGTGTCTGCACTCCCCTCACGGGGCGAGAGTACGTCGGAGGGTACTATAATGAGTCCGATCCCATGACACAGAAGAACAAGTCGATCATCGAAGCGTTCGACAAGGCACCTCTCATTCAAGTTGAAGCACTCGCCGGTAAGTTCATGCACAGGATGCGAAGACGATGACATCAGCTGACACCTCCAGAAACCTGGCCATGGGGCGACTGGAAGATTGGGAACACCGCAGCCCAGATCGAACAACTAGGGGATCAAACTAGGACCCGAAACTCGACCAAGTCCCTCCTCGACCTCGCATCTGCCAAGTTGTTCAGCCGTCTTCTTCTGTCGACAGACGACGACTTCGATTCAGCCCTCTTGGACGAGGTCCGAGACTTGCCGGGCTTTCAGCGAAGGCTGAAGGAATACCTCCTCAGCCACACCGCAGCGGTCGGCCCGGTAAGCGTGGCGAAGGCTTCAGCTTATTTGCTCCAGCTAGCGTACGCTGGCGAGACCTGTCTGGAGTGGACCGTCTTCGAGAATCTCACCTCCAGAGCAATCGTTGCTGCCCTTGCTTCAGACGCATTGAAGAGTGTTACAACCATCTGCCTCGCGGCTCCACTTCGCGATTCGCCCACAGCGCTCGTCAAGACTCTCTCATCTCTCCCTTGCCTCCACACACTGCAGGTTTTGGACCAGCCGGGCCGCAAAGACGAACACATTAGCACCAATATTTTCAAGGCCATTGCTGAGTCACCCCAGCCCATCGCCATCAAGAAGCTGACGTTATCTGGTATTTATGCAAACGGACTCCGCCAGGAAATCTGGCGCCCGTATCGACAAAACCCCAGAACCCTGGAGGCATATCCAGTGGTGCAACTTCTTGTCGCCCACGAGGGAAAAGACAGCGAGTCCATGTTTTCTCTTGGGGGGAAGATGGAGTACTTCTACTTGGGTGATGCCGTTCTGAGTCCGGTCAAAGTGGTCATCAGCCTTTTCGAGTACATTGTGATCCAAGCTCTGGGCTCGCCTAGTCACAATGGAACTGGCCTCGACGTCGCCCACTGCTTCTCATGTGGCCCTTCAGCCCTTGGAAAGGCTGATTCACTCGAGATTTCACCACTCCCCGCCGAGGTCTACTCAGTTTCCAAGGCGGGATACCATTCCAGCGCGTCTGCCGGCGTGTACTCAAAAATGCGAGACCTGATCCCTGGTACCTGGACGGTCCTTGTCTCCGAGTCGCGCAGCACCGATTACACCAACAATACTAGGACGGCACACCTGCAATTCAAGTATGCATTTGTACACCCCAAGGTTTCCATCCGAGTCGATCCAGAACACTGGCGGGGCTCTGATATCGAGTCGTCGGAGATCGATGTCGTGGATCTACAGGGTTTCCTTCGCCTGACCGCGCCTGACGTTGACACCAGCAAACTTGCACACCATTTTGATAATCTTGGGGCAGCTGTCGCACGGGCTACGGATGCCAGAAACCGCATCATCACCGCGGAGGATACTATCCTCTCTCCGTTAAGCCACGATGAGGCTTGTGGCCTCTTGAACCAATTTGTTGCTGCGGTCCCCGAGGTGCAAAGGGTCGCCAAACGAGCCGCCCGTTGGAGTAGTAAGTGGAACTTGAGATTGCTTGAGCTTATGTTCAGGACTAATAAACATCTTTGCAGGAGATGGCTGGTTATGCAGCCTTGGGTTCAATTTTAACGAAAAGCCCAGCGAGGCTACATCTGATTAAGTTACAGATAGCAGGGACACTCCGATGGCGGTGAAATCTTCTCGGTCGGATATCTCTGGGCAAAGCCGAAAGAGGCTTTCCAACAACACCAATGTATCATGAGTTTGGCGTTACAGGCAACTTCGGGGAGACAAGATGAGCTTATGTATGCGGAATGAGAATAGTGAACTTCTGATCAGGGCCTTTTGAGCATCAAGGTTCTAAAATGAGACTTGAGATTAAAACATGTATGAACCAATTGACGTGAGGTTCATGGAACCATGCAGGCGGCAGCAGCGGCAGTGCTGACGTCCATTCTCCACGTTTGTATTCCGACAACTACTTAAGTAGCCAAATGAAAGAAACAATCGTGTCTGGTTCTTGACACGGGCCTGGGAACGAAATCCTGGGATTCAAAGTAAACAAGGTTCTGAGCGAACGCTGACATGAAGCTACGGTGGCTGATGAGGCCCAAGTAGAATAGGCCGTTGCATCATGGCCATCGCTGGTTATTTACTTGAGAAAGCATAATCCTATTCGCTTGCAAAACGATTGCTACTGCTAATATCACGGAATGGTGCGAATTAGATGGAGACAAGGCTCTCTTATCCTCTATGAAGTTATGTTACTAGTACTATTATACATTATGTCTCGTTGGCCGTCCGCTCACCAATTACAATCCATGTCTTACCATCGAGACCTGTAGCTCATGAGTGGTCTTTTAGACAAGGAATAGGGTGGCAGACTTTTACCATCGCACAAACACATAGAAGAATGTAACCGCATTCAGGTTAACGAGTACAAACTATGGGACATGTCTCTATCCCCGAAGAACATGCTCCAGTCCATCTCTGTCAGTTCCTCATCAGCCAATCCGAATAGGAGCGAGCCACAGTCAGTCACTGATGGGGTACGGATGGTGCCCTCAGCCTCTTGGGAGACGGCTTGAAACAACACAGCCACAATGTCTGGAGCGCGATCAGGAGTTCGCATCCACGGCTTCATCTCTGCAAAGATTTCGAGGGCTTTGTTCAGGCTTGCGTACCAGGTTACCACGCTGTCGGACCCAGCGCCGCCACGGCGAGCTGAATTCTCCATGGAAATGGAGAGCAGAGGGACCATGCATGCTTGGAAAAGGTACCACGCGGAGTTCCAAACTTGGATCCGATTGGGAACCCAGTGAAGAGCAATAGCGTCGATGGCTTCTGCTGCGATGGTACGGCACAAGTTGGCGATTCGCTCCTCGGCCTCGCTCGGAACGTGTCTCTTAGGGTCCTCGTAGGCAAGATATATGAGAAAGCACCGGGACAGCATCAGTCGTACATTGTGGTACCTGTTGCGCAGGAACTCACTTGCGACGGTAGTTCGAGGCGGGGGATTAATGGTGTCCTTGAGCACGGGAGATAGGGAATCGTGCCATGCCTGAAGCTCGCGGTCAAGGGTCTCGGCTTCAGGTATGTTGATGCGGGTGGACTGGGCAAAGCGATGCTGGATACGGTTGCAGATGTGGCAGAACTGGCAGCTAGCACTGAGGGAGGCTGCAAAGTGATCGTCGGAGCTCAGGGGAGTTGGCAGCGCCGTGTTCATGGTGCTGCTATCCCATCGCCCACAGGTCGGGCGACCCAGGGTCATGCTAGCCCATGTATCGAGGCAGTAGAGGCTCCACCATGTCCTTCGCCGAGTCTCGATTCGAGTGGCGTAGCGCTGGGCCGTGTCGGAATCGGGGTGGTCGTTGCGGACCGGAGATTCGCGGTGCAGGCCGAGGGCTATGGCCAAACGCTGGGCAGCGCCGAGGATGGCGTAGGCCATGTTCGGGGAGTTTCGGTAATGCAGATAGTAGCCGCCCAGCAGACACAGAGCTTGCAGCGTCTCCAGGTTCCCGGAGCCCAGAGAGTCCAGGTCGAGGAACGCGCGGGCCTGGTTGTAGTACTGGGCGTGGGCAGTGTCGCTCCCCGAGGCAATGGAGCCCAGCGTGAGGACCATGCTGCGTAGGCCCAGCCATGCCAGAGTCTGGCAGTTGCCGGCAGCGAAGGTTGTCCGGAAAGACTCTTCATGCAACAGCGGTGTTATGGCGTGGATGTGGTCAAAGTAGAAGCCAACGTAGCGCTGCTCGCGCAATGGATCAGACGCCGGAGGGATGCCGAGAGCAGGATTCACCACGGGAGGGCGAGGTTCTTTTTGTTGGACATCGGGCCACGCCTTGGATTGTTCGACAGTGAGGTCCTTGGCGGCAGGGCAGAGCCGGAACAGCGCTCTCAGAACAGCACTCACAGAAGTGATGCCTAGGTATGAGCGGCGATGGCGGTCGCCTGCCAAGCTGATGGCGTTGATGTCGTCACTGGCAGCGATTGTGGCCGGGTTCTGCGCCGATTCCTCCCAGTGCCTCTCTTCTCCAGACTCTGCATCGTCAGACTCCTCTGGCGAGTCGTGCGTATCTTCAAGATGCCCGGGCGATGCAGCAGGAGGCGGCGTCTCGGTCTGAGGCTCGAAAGGGGCGTCATCTACCGAGCCAAGCGACAGCAGGTGGATGAGCCCGGGTCGATCCTTTTCAACCAAGTCGTCCAACGAGCAACCAGGGAAAAGGAGCTCAAGAACACCAGCTTGGCGACGCAGAGTCTGAGTGGCCTTTTCCAGGGCGCTGCAAACATTGAGGAATAGAATTAACAAAGCCAGCCAACTGAATCCGAACCCATGGCTGCGTCTTACCTTCTACTCGTTGCCTGGCGTCTGCTGCGCTGTCTATAGGCGCAGGCTTCGGGGATCTGGTAGTACTGACAGCTGGTGCAAGGATGTCCGCCATCGCATTTCACCTTTCGACGTGTGCATTCGGAACACGACTTGTTTACTTTGCGCGAGGGTGGCTCCGAACTCGCCGAAAGCGCCGTCGCGGGCCCTGTTGGCGAAAGTGTCTCAAACGAGTGGAACATGGTGAACTAGAAGACAGGATCGCGCCAACAAGGCAGCAGGGTTCTCGTTTGCGCAGAACAGCCTTGTATGAACGATGCTGAAGGTGATACGAAAATGGGCTGGTGGCTTGTGGAGGGGGCAAGTTAGTCTAGTTGATGGCTGCCTGAGCCGTGGTTTTTCCGACGTCCGATGCCGAATCCTTTGGAATGGGAAAAGGTGAATGCGTTGGGATTGTCCATGATTTTTCTCTGCTCTATCTGGACTTGATTGTCTTTCCCTAGGCTCCAGAAGTATTCTCGAATTTCCCATGGCACAGACATGGTGGCCGCCTCATGGAACCAAGCCGATGGGTCCTGATCGCCGTATCATGTGGGACCTTTCTTCAGAGCAACAAAATCCTCCGAGAAAGGATGAAAAGATTCTATACCATACTGGAATCATCTCTGTTTAGGTTAGTTAATCAATGTTATACTTATCCAATAACTTTTAAAGTAGGCCATCTGTGGTCGTTTACTATCAGATAACTGATTACACTGAACGCAGCGTAGAATGTATAAGCACTTATCAGCAGCAGAAACCGGGAGTTACGTCACGACCAAGTTCTCATCAGCATATGATTTCCATGTCGTTTAGAAAAAGAGCAAGTCGATGAGCAGGTAACGAGGGGAAGTCTATTCCAAGTCAAGTCTTTAGTAAACCTTTCTAGCAATCAAATCAAACCTACGGAATTGATACTTCCCTCTCTTCTTCCCTGCCACCAGTTTTATCCCTGGTCAAACTCTCTTCTACTCAAAGCGAGCAACGCTCAGGTAGAGCTACTCGGGGCAGCCGGCCCAGCAGGTATCGCAACGCATCACGTCCCAGTGGCTTGTGATGGGGTTGTTGCACCTGCACGCGCAGTGGCAGAGGGTGCTGTGTGGGTTGGAGCGAGGCTGGACAGCAGCATCCCCAAAGAGAGGCTGGTCATAGCTAAAGAGTGGGTGGTCACCCGCACCCAGGGGCTGGTCGTCAGCGTTGTGCTGGGATAGAGCGAAAAGAGAATTCTGAGGCTTCATGGTTAGCGAAGAGGTAGGCGGCTTGGGGAGCAAGTAATGTTAGTTTGGGGTGTTGGTGGTGGTGTTTGGTGGTGAGCTGTTGCTTGTGGGTGAGCTGTCAATTGCCGCTACCGATGCCGAAAGCTGGAGGTTATATGTCTAAAACCCAGTGTCTTGTTTTGTAATTTATTTAACCGATGTTGGTGTTCAGCTATGTTGGCGAGCCTGTTCTGTGGTTTTACGTGTACCAGGGCGTTGACCCCAAGTCGGCAATTCTTTACGCGGGTGGATAGCGGTTGAACAACGACACAGAGTCTCTTGTAAAATTCTTCCTGCATTGGTACAATGTTCGGACCGTGTTCGTTACGACGTGTGGTTGAGTGTAGATACGAACAAAGACCTAGCTGCAGGGCGTGTATGTTGGGCCATCCCTGTCGCTTCTAACCCGCGGGCAGAAAAGTCCAGCTCGGCTTCCTCTTCAGCGTCGGCGCCGTCGTTGTCGCCATCACAATATTGCGAATGCTACTCATTAAAATACAAATTTTTCGTCTGGTGTTTCGTTGTGAGAATAGCTTAGCTACTGTATGTGTGTCGAACCCGACATCGGCATGTGCCACACTTGGCGAAACGTCCCCCATTGTTCAGCGCCGAATCACAGGCCAGTGTCTTACCTTTTCTAGCAAGCGCGTGAGCTAGCTGGACTCGCCGAAATCCCATCAGCATACAACCATGTCAATGTCAAAAATATGTCGCTCGTGTCGGTGAAAGGGCGCGCCGAATTGACAGGACAAGAGCCGCTAAACCGGCATTTATGCAGCCCGGGCTTCACATGCACTTAGATAAATCACCCTGCCTGCTTTGCCCTTCATCTGTAATAATCGACAACTCTGCCATCCCAACCCATACATCAACCATGCCCCTCGCGTTCCGCAAAGCCACCCTCGCCGACGCCCCCGCCGCCCTGGCCCTCGTCTCCTCGGCCTACCGCGGCGAGCACTCCCGCGCCGGCTGGACCACCGAGGCCGACCTGTTCTGCGGCGCCCGCATCGACGCGGCCGGCGTCGCCGCCAAGATCTCCGACCCGCGCGGCGCCGTGCTCCTGGCCCACGACCCGGCCGACGGCGCCCTCGTCGCCTGCTGCGAGGTGCTCCGCCGCGGCCCCGACGCCGCCTACTTCGGCCTGTTCGCCGTCGACCCCCTGCGCCAGGCCGCCGGCTTCGGCCGCTTGACCCTCCAGCGCGCCGAGGCCTATGCGCGCGACGAGTGGGGCGCGCGCCGCCTGGAGTTGCATGTCATCGGCACCCGCGACGAGTTGATTGCCTGGTACTTGCGGCGCGGGTACCGGAGACTGGAGCAGACGAAGCCGTTTCCGTATCATGAGATTGCGGCCGGGTCGGCTTTGAAGGACGATTATTACTTTGCTGTTTTGGACAAAGAGTTGTGAGCAAGGGCGAGGGAATGGGTGAAGGCAGGCTAAGCGAATTACATTAGATGTCCTCCAGCTACAGACAGCCATGACATTTATGCATAGACGACACATTAGAAGACGGAGCTCGAACTATTGGAATTGATAGATCATCATCCTCATGGGTTATCAAGGTCCTTTGCGGCCCGGTATACACAGATTTAGACATTGCCCTTGTCGGTTCATTCTCATTGGCGTTACTTTTCTTTTCATTCATTGCCTCCGGAAATCATTTCCCCTCAACCTCCTTGAGGATACCCGCGAGGTTGATGCTCTTAGGTCGCTCGATGGGAAGACCCAGTGCGCGGTCCCAGATCAGCTGGGCCAGAGGACCGAGGCCTCGCGAGACGCCAAAGGTGGCGGTGTAGTAGAGGGTCTCGTGGAAGCCGTAGTGGTGGAACAGGACGCCAGAGCTGCTGTCGACGTTGGGATAGGGGTTCTTGGTCTTACCATGCTCCTTGAGGACGTCGGGGGCAATCTGGCTGTTCTTTTGGACCAGCTGGAACACGGGATCGTTGGCAATCTCAGGGCGGGCTGAGGCGTAGTCCATGAGAGCCTCGAATCGAGGATCAGGCTTGCGCAGGACAGCGTGGCCGTAGCCGGGGACGACACGACCCGAGTTGAGAGTGGACCATAGGTAGTCTTTGACGTCCTGGTCATTGTAGCCAGAGGGGATGTTCTCCTTCATCTGGAGGATCCATCGGAGGACCTCTTGGGCGGCAAGGCTGATGTCATGTTAGTACGGTGTTGAATGAAAGAATAGCCGTGGCGCGGCAATGGAGACTTACCCGTGAAGAGGTCCTGCGAGGCCCTGCAGACCGGCGCTGTAAGAGAGGAAGGGATCGCTGAGGGCGCTTCCGACCAGGTGAGTGGCGTGTGCGGAGACGTTACCACCCTCGTGGTCACCGTGAAGAGCGATGTAGAGACGGAGGAGGTCCTGGAAGTTCTCGTTCTTCTTGCCGCCCTTGCCAAGCATGGCTGCGAAGTTGTAGGACCAGTCCTGCTCGAGGTCGACATCGGCGGGAAGGGCACCACCACCGCGGTAGGAGTTCTGGTAAATCTTGGCGGCAATGGTGGGCAGCTTGGCGAGCAGGGAGATGCAATCGTCAAAGGTGGGTTCCCAGTAGTCGGCCTTGTTGAGGCCTTCCTCGTAGGCCTTGGCAAACTTGGACTCGTAGTTGAGGGCGGAGACGGCCATGGCGAACTGGGTCATGGGGTGGAGGTCCTTGGGGAAGTCGTCAAGCATCTTGGAGACGAAGTGGGGGATCTGCGACTTCTCGGCGAGCTCGCGGGAGAAGACGCGGACCTGGTTGGTCGAGGGCACCTGGCCTGTGAGGAGCAGCCAGAACATGGCCTCGGGGAGCATCTCAGTGCCGGATTTTCCCTTGGGGAGCTCTTTCTGGCAGTCCTTGATGGTGCGGCCGTGGAAGCGAATGCCCTCGTTGGCGTCGAGGACGGAGCCCTCCCAGATCATGGCCTTGAGGCCGCGCATGCCGCCCAGGGCGTTTTCAACCTTGACCTCGCCGAGGGACTTGTTGGCATGGGCCTTGACCTTCTTGAGGAGCTCGCGCTTGGCGGGGATGGCCTCTCTGAGCGTCGTCTTGAGGTCGGGCTCGGCGGTGGCATATCCGCGGGCGCCGGAGAGGGCGGCGCGGGCGAAGGGCTGCGACAGAGGAGCATGTGTTAGCTGCACCGGCTTGAAGGGAGGGATGATGCGGGGCATGGCCATTGCCGGGTGTGGACGTACCTTGAAAGCCCGGGTGGACGTTCTCAAGTTGAGGTTGAGAGCCATGGCGAAGAGAGTGGAATTGGGTATGAAGGAGGGAGGAGAGAAATGGAGAATGAAGCAGAGAAGAGAAGATGCAATGGCGGTCTCAAAAGGCAGGAGCCGGTGGACAACGGGCCGCGGCTTCCCAAGGTATAAAAACAAACCCGTGGGGTTGTCGAGTCTGGGGTAACAGCCGGAAGAGCGAATAGCGGGGTGTTGCTGGAGTCTGGGGCCTCTAATTGCGGGGTCCGGTCCAGGTTAGCAAGGGAAAGATGGAAGACAGATTGGTTCTGGGCTGGCAGAGTCGAGAGGCACAGAAGTCAATGGGAGGAATAATAATAGTAATAAAATACGAAGACAAAGAAGAAGAAGGAAGAGGAACGAGGAGTAGATTGACAGGAGAGCATCGCACAAAAGTCTTAAGCCGAGAGACGACCGCGACGGCCAGTAACGCCCCGTCCATCACCACCACCTCCTGTAGCCTATCCCTCCCCTTCCCTTCCCCTTCCCTTCCTCTCCCTCATGCTAACCGCACAGAGCCACGCGCTGACAGCCCGCGCATCGGACGACAGGACAAGCCCCCCGCGGAGCAAGACGCAGCCCGACGTACCTTGCCCGTGGCTGCAGCAGCAGAAACCGTGACGTACGGCTAGCCAGCTTGACAACCGAGGAAAGCCGCCAAGACCCGGCCCAGGGCCAAGGTCCAGCTCCCCCCCCCCCCCTCAAACAGCCGCCCGTAGCTCCGTCATTGGCCAATCTCGTCGGCAACGGTTTGCCGTTTTTAACCAAGGCTCTTTTTTGTCTTCCTTTTTTTCTTTGTCTTTTTTCGAGATTGCGTGGCTTGGATTGCAGCTATTGCCGAGCTTCGTCGCTGGACGCTCAGAGAGAGGCTGGGCTCACCCATCATGCGAGCCTGGTGCCGAGCTGTTCTCGGTCGCCGGTCGGTCATCGAGCCGCTCTTCGAATCGACGATGCTGCTCCGTTTGTTTCTGGCTGCTTCCTAGTTACTTCCATGACTCTGGTGTGGTGTATTGGTATTTTATTTTTTCGGCTTGATGAAACTTCTCCAATTCGCGGACCTTGGCCGTTCTTATTCATCAGCCGAGCTTCATCTGTAATTCCCACTTTCACACCCCCACCTGCCCACTCATCCACCTCCTTCTTACATACACATACGTACAACCCACCACTCCACCGCGCTCGCGCTCGCGCATCACACACTCCCTCCTGCGCAACACGAGCAACCCCCTAGACACAGCTCGATAGAGCATCGCAACCATGCAGCGCTTCGTCTCCAGAGCCCCGCGACGCCTCCTGCTCTCCGTCGCAAAGCCGCCAACGCCCTCGCTTCTCGGTGCATTGCCCGTCCGTGCCGCCGCCGCCGCCGCTCTCTTCTCTACTTCGGCCTCCCGCCGCACCGCCACCAACACGATGCTCGCCGACGCCTTCCAGCTGCTGCCCGAGTCCCAGAAGCCCGGCGTCGCCGAGGACGCCCTCTACGAGGCCACTGTCTCCGAGATCCAGGCCTGGTGGGCGTCGCCGCGCTACCGCGGCATCAAGCGGCCCTACAGCGCCGCCGACGTCGCCTCCAAGCGCGGCTCGCAGAAGGCGCTGTATCCCAGCTCCGTCATGGCCGCCAAGTTCTTCAACCTCATCCGCGAGCGTGAGGCCAACGGCGAGCCCATTCATACGAGTAAGCACCCCCCCAACCTCCCAGATACACGCCACGTCCGTCCGTCACTAATACCCCTTCCCCAGTGGGCGCCATCGACCCCGTCCAGATGACCCAGCAGGCTCCTCACCAGGAAGTCCTCTACATCTCCGGCTGGGCCTGCTCCTCGCTGCTCACCAGCACCAACGAGGTCTCCCCGGACTTTGGCGACTATCCCTACAACACCGTCCCCAACCAGGTCCAGCGCCTCGCCAAGGCCCAGTCCATGCACGACCGCAAGCAGTGGGACCTGCGTCGCAAGATGACGCCCCAGGAGCGCATCGACACCCCCTACGTCGACTACCTGCGGCCCATCATCGCCGACGGCGACACCGGCCACGGCGGCCTCTCCGCCGTCCTCAAGCTCGCCAAGCTCTTCGCCGAGAACGGTGCCGCCGCCGTCCACTTCGAGGACCAGCTGCACGGCGGCAAGAAGTGCGGCCACCTCGCCGGCAAGGTGCTCGTCCCCGTCGGCGAGCACATCAACCGCCTCGTCGCCGCCCGCTTCCAGTGGGACGTCATGGGCTGCGAGAACCTCGTCATCGCCCGCACCGACTCCGAGTCTGGCAAGCTGCTGTCCTCGGCCATCGACGTGCGCGACCACGAGTTCATCCTGGGCGTCGCCGACCCGGCCCTGCAGCCCCTTGCCGAGACCATCCAGGAGATGGAGACCAACGGTGCTACCGGCGCAGAGATCGACGTTTTCGAAGCCAACTGGGTCAAGAGCACCCAGCTCGTCACCTTTGACGAGGCCGCCGTTGCCCACATGAAGAGCGAGGGCGTCTCCCAGGCCCAGATCGACGAGTTCCTCGCCGCCACGGCCCAGGACCGCGACATGGGCATCTCGCGCCGCCGCGCCCTCGCAGCCAAGTACACCAAGACCCCCGTGTACTTCAACTGGGACGTCCCCCGCACCCGCGAGGGCTTCTACCACTACCGCGCCGGCATGGAGGCCGCCACCAAGCGCGCCCTGGCCTTTGGCCCCTACGCCGACCTCCTGTGGGTCGAGACGGGCGACCCCAACGTCGAGGTGGCTGCCAAGCTGGGCCGCGCCGTCCGCGAGGTGTACCCGGGCAAGGGCCTGGTATACAACCTGTCGCCATCCTTCAACTGGATGGCCCACGGCTTCACCGACGAGACGCTCAAGTCCTTCATCTGGGACATTGCCCGCGAGGGCTTCGTCCTGCAGCTCATTTCCCTAGCGGGACTTCACTCCAACGCCACCATCACCACGGAGCTGTCCCGTGAGTTCAAGACGGAGGGCATGAAGGCCTACGTCGACTTGGTGCAGCGTCGTGAGAAGGACTTGGGGTGCGACGTCCTGACGCACCAGAAGTGGAGCGGTGCCAGCTATATCGATGGCATCCTGGGCGCCATCCAGAGCGGCAGCTCCAGCAGCAAGAGTATGGGCGACGGCAACACGGAGGGACAGTTTCATTAGACCATCACGGTGATGTAGTGAGATATGAAATGGGATGAGAACAGCATCAAGATCAAAACGAAAGAGACGGAAATGCATGCATCGGAGTTTGGGGGTTTGCTCGTTTAAATTATCATTTGAACGAAATTTCGACTACTTAGAGCCTTGATGATAAGCCCAGATGTCCCTAAATACCCACACTCGTGTAACATATGTGTAGGTGGTCCAACCCCGGTGTCATGATTCCCGTCGATACCTATCGACATCCCATTCCATACAATTTCTCGCTCGCGCATCGCCGACCTACTTAGTAAGGCAAATTTCAAAAACGCCATCTAAACGATTCAGATCACACCGATAACATTGTCCGCTTATTCCAAAACATCCCTCTGGGCGTTGTTCATGGGAGGAGGCTGAGAGGGACCCTCGGCGGTAACATAGGCCTTGGTCATGCCGCCATCGACGGCAAAGTCGTGACCGTTGACAAAGCTGGCGTCGTCACTGGCCAAGAAGACAACGGCGTGAGCCTGCTCAATGGCCTCGCCAAAGCGGCCCATGGGGAAGTGAATCTCACGGCGGTTGCGCTTGGCCTGGTCGTCACCGAGCCAATCCTGGAGAAGGGGAGTGTTGAGGGGCGCAGGGCACAGGTTGTTGAAGCGGAAGCCCTCGCGAGCGTGGACCATGGAAAGCTCACGGGTAAGAGCGAGGACAGCGCCTTTGGAGGCTGTGTAGGCAAGTTGGGGAGTGGCAGCGCCGACAAGGGCGACGACGGAGGCAGTGTTGATGATGGAGGCGTTGGTCTTGTTGTGACGGCGAAGCGAGAGTACGGCATGCTTGCAGCCAAACCAGACTCCCTTGACATTGATGTTCTGGGTCAGGTCCCAAATAGCCTCGGGGGTGTTGACGGCGTCGTCGTCCTTGGCGTGCATGATACCGGCGTTGTTGAACATTACATCGATACCGCCCCAGGAGTCAAGGGTCTCGACCATGGCCTGGACCTCGGCCTCCTTGGAGACATCGCACTTCTATACGGCGAGGACATGTCAATCGGAGTCAGGGGAGAAGAAGAGCATCGGCGAAGCTGGGATGGAGGGAGAACTTACGAAGATCTCGACACGTTGAGCATCGGGAACGAGCTGTTTGACCTTGGCGGCCGCCTTTTCGAGGGCGGGGAGGGAGATGTCGGACATTAGGACAGAAGCACCCTCCTTGGCGAAGAGGATGGCAGTCTCGAGGCCAATGCCGCTGAAGAAGGATTGTGTCAGCTATGAGTTGAGAGGGTTATGTGGAGAGATGAGAAATGATTGGGAAGCAGGACAGTGACGTTCAAGGTGAGGGATGGACACGAAGGTAAATATAATGGACATAGAGGCATGAGGATGAGGACAAGTAAAAACTTACCCAGCAGCACCGGTAATGATGGCATTCTTGCCGGAAAGGCGGCCACGGAGCAGAGGAGCAACAGCAGCAGGCATTGTGTGGATAGAGATGAGGCGTTGAAGCTTTGGAGTTTGGAACAATGCTGAGTGTTGGAGAGGTCGAGGTTGAGACTGGAGACTTTAGAGTTGGAACAGGAATGTGGGAGTTGGATTTATGTATCTGGTAGCAACCACAACTGAGGGGGAGGGGCCGGGAGGAGCTTATCAAAAAGGGTCACGATAAGAGGGACGGCAACGGACAAAGCGACAGGGGACAATGTAAAGGCAACGCCCTCCTCAGGATGGTGGGAGGGGGGAGGAAAGAGACGGGAGCGGCAAGCCCAATGAAAGACGGTGAAGTGGTACCACGGAGGAGACACGGAGGAGACACGGGATCAACTAGAGGTTCCTGATGAGTCAAGGAAACTCACACGGTCCAGCCCTCGGTCCGTCACTGTGCTTTCTTTTGCCTGGCTTTCCGACAACGGCGATGGCGGCGGGCGGTGGGCGCGGCTGCGGCTGCATCGTTTGCTGCGATGCCTCGACAACATGGATGGAGGGACGATCAGTCGGGATACTGCATAATACGGCACTGCACTGCACCAAGCTGCACGTTTGAGTCGCGGTTAAAGACTGATTTTGACGAGACGCGAAGCGAATCCTTGTTTGATCAGGCGGAAGCTTATCAGTCTTGGGACCCGCTCCAGCATCTGTCTCATCGGAGCGCGGCGCCAGCTGGGAGTGTGGACTCTGACTTAGTCAGTGGGACTTGGGACCTTGGGAGGTTTGCGACTCGGTATTCGGCATCGAATTAAGAAACCGGCTGGAGGTGGGACCCGACGACGCGGGAGATGGGATTCATGGCGGAGGGAGACTGGCGCCGGCAGTGGGCGTGGAGGAGATTGCCATGTCCAAGTTTCGTCAGAAACCGGGGCATCGCGAGATGGCGGGTGAGATGATGAGATCCACGGCAGGTGACCGTGGAGGTGAGATGGCGGGTTGGTCTGCGAGGTGTGTCTAGTTTGCGGGCGTTGATAGATCCGGGACGCGGATGACGCACCAGGGGTCCAATCCACACGCAGCAGCGCAACCTTGCCACATGTGCGCGCGCGATGTCGGCGATGCACGGGAGTGGGAGGGGCGAAGGACAGACAACCTGGTGGTGGGAAGCAAGACGTCGGATCCGAGCCACTCGCGGCAAATCCATTAGTCAAGTAGTGCAACGCAACACCCAACACAGCGCGGTTATACTGTACTCGACTGTAGTAGCAATGACCACCGGAGTCTGGAAACGCCGAAAACGAGGGTCGCGTTCCGAGAGCCTCAATCCATCCACACTTGGCGGCTCAACTCGACATGTTCTGGATGCTGCGGGGAGGGGGCACGAGGAAGCTCAGGCCAGGGAGATCCCATCCCAAAGCGCGGTGCCTGTTCCATGCCCGCGGGGTGCACACGAGCTCGGGCCAGGCTGACGTTTGGCTGGACTTGGAGCGACGGCGCGGCAATTGGTGTTGGAGGGCGCACCGCCGTGATGGGATGGCGTTGCAAATAGCCGATGGTCGATTTCACGAGGGATTGAGCTGGCGGACGGGATAGATGCCTGAGGGGACAGGGCACGTGAGGCCTGAGGTGCGGTAGGTAGTGGACGTTTCTGTCCGAGTCGCGCAGCACTAGCACGGACTTATCTACTGGTATCTTCGTCCCAGCATCCACGAACGAATGTCGCAGCCATCTCTAGCAGAATGGGTTGACGGGCGGACAAAAACGTCAGATGGCTCTTATCTCTTGCCTACTCCAGCTCGACCGAGTCCGTGTAATGCCTGGTTTTCATCCTCTGGCCTCTGCAATTGCTATCGTCATGTTGCCAGAGGTGTTGCAACCACAACCCAACAGCGGTAGCTCCTCCATCATCCTCCCCCGCTATTGACCACTTCCAGCTTTCCATCCGAGCTACTCCATCCGCTAGCCCGCAACCGCACTAGTGACCTCCGTCTCAGCATCCCCACTACGTCACTAGGGCCTTATCGTTATCGTAGCCGCGCTGTTCCAAGCTTCCCCCCCCCCCCCCCCCAATCCATTGCGCGCTCCCACGCCCACTATCGCAGGACACCCCCCCCTCCCTTCTCCTTCACGTCCTGTCCCATCCGTCACTCTCCTCCAACAAGCCCAGAAATTCCCACCGCTCTCCTCCTCTCTCTCTCTGTTGCGTAGACTTGCGAGTTCCCCACAGTTTTCTTTTGCGAACTCTACGGCTGTCCGGCTTGCGATTCCGTCCATCCACGGCACCGACGTCCCGGCCCAGTATCTCTAAGACGTCAAGTGCTCAATTAGTCCTGTTATCGCCTGTCGCAAACGTCTCTCAGCTTCCATACCTCCATTTTCTCGTTTCCGTCTCCCGTCTTCTTTCCCTCTCATCCTTCCACCCTCTCGAGCTTCAACAACCATGTCGCCCTCACATCACACCCTTGACGGGCCCGTCACCGTCGAGTCCCTCCCCACCGTCCTTCAGAATGATACCATGGTCAAGCTGGCAGGCGTCGACGTCGACGGCATGCTGCGCGGCAAGCTCATCTCCAAGAAGAAGTTCTTGTCCATTGCCTCCGAGGGCTTCGGCTTTTGCTCCGTAATCTTCGGCTGGGACATGCATGACCGCACCTACATCCGCGAGTTGAAGATCTCCAACGCCGAGAACGGCTACCATGATCTCCTCGCCATCCCCGATCTCTCTACCTTCCGCCGCATCCCTTGGGAGGACAACGTCCCCTTTGTCCTCGTCGACTTCCTCGACCCGGATACCAAGAAGCCCATCTGCGCCTGTCCCCGCGGCCTGATAAAGTCGCAGCTCGACAAGCTGCAAAGTCACGGCTACAGCGCCTTGGCTGGTGGTGAGTCTTCTTTTCTGCTCATCCTGCTCTAGACGCCGCTAAATCGTCCCCCTCAGCCGAGTACGAATTCTTCCAGTTCCGAGCTCCCGATTCCTCATCCTCCTCCGCCGCCTACCTCCAGGAAAACCCTCCTCATCAGCTCCCTCCCCTCACCGAGGGCATGTTCGGCTACTCCCTCACCCGCCCTGTCCACAACAAGGAATATTACTACGACGTCTTCAACACGTGCGCCGAGTTCTCCTGCAACATTGAGGGCTGGCACACCGAGTCTGGGCCCGGCGTCTTCGAGGCCGCCCTTGAGTTCGGCGAGATCGCCCAAATGGCCGATCGCGCTGCCCTGTTCAAGTACGTTGTCAAGAGCGTCAGTACAAAGTACGGCATCACCCCGTGTTTCATGGCCAAGCCCAAGCAAGGCCTCCCGGGAAACAGTGGCCACATGCACGTGTCCATCATCGATAAGGACGGCAAGAACCTCTTCGCCAGGGATACCGTGGACGAGAACGCCCCGTGGAAGGACATTGCCGGCCTCTCGGACCTGGGCCGCCACTTCCTCGCCGGTATTCTCGAAGGCCTCCCGGATATCATGCCCCTCCTCGCGCCCACCATCAACTCGTACAAGCGCCTCGTCGAGAACTTCTGGGCCCCCGTCACGGTGTCGTGGGGCCTCGAGCACCGCGCTGCCTCGGTCCGTCTCATCACCGGCAAGCCCTCAGCCACGCGCTTCGAGGTCCGCGTGCCCGGCGCCGACACGAACCCGCACTTCGTCCTGGCCGCCATCCTCGGCCTCGGCTGGCGCGGCGTCGAGAAGAAGCTCGAGATCCCAGGCCCGCCCCTCGCCATGGGCCAGGACGTCGGCGGCAGCGCCGACTCGGGCGAGCGCCTGGCCAAGAGCCTCAAGGAGGCCACCACGCGCTTCATGCGCAAGGAGAGCATCGCCCGGGAGGTGTTTGGCGACGACTTTGTGGAGCATTTTGGAGGCACGAGGGAACACGAGGTTCGCTTATACGACGAAGCTGTCACGGATTGGTAAGTTGTCTCCAACCCGTACGTCATTGAACACACAAATTGCTAACAATGCCTCAGGGAGATGAAGCGGTACATCGAGACGGTTTAAACGGTGTATGGAGTTATTTAGACGGACGTTGCTAATAGTAGAGCATGAAGCACGCATGGCAGGACGGTGTCGAGTCTTGGGGCTGAAGATACCCAGCGGCAGTTTTTGTTTACAGTTTTGGGCCATTTTATCCAGCCTGGGCCATCCAATTGCTTCAATTACTACTTCTACCATAGATACGTGCCGCCACCTCGTTGCGTATCCCCAAGCCAATTCGGCCCTATCTAATGACACCGAGGGGGTTGACGCAGCTACAGCCCCATGCTGTAACAAATGCCCTCTAGACGGGTTGGGACCGATAAGACATCATCAACTACATATCCACCATTGCTTCTCCTCAACTTGGTTCCGAACGAGCTGCCAAGTCTCTAAAGCTAAACATCTCTCTACCGCGCGAGAGATGGCAGAAAAGCCTTCGGCAGAAGAAAGCCCTTCCCGTAACCCGTTCCTCTATTCCATCCTTCCCCTGGAGGAGCGAATTACCCCTGCCGGTTCTCGCTCCACCTGCAGCGTCAGCGTTGGGGTGGAGTATGGGATTGTTCGCCTCGGGTTGTAATTTGCGTTTCCCCGTGAAAATTGTGACGTCTCAAATTTCCGTCTGCACTGGGAGGGCTCGTAGTCAATTATCTCCCAAAGATGAGCTAGGGTTGGTAGTCATGCAGGTAGCGGGAGGCATCGTCAATCATGGAGAATAATTTTGCAGGGGATGGTGCGACGGACGTTTGAGGCACTAATTACTTTAGAAGACTACTAATGCTTCTTGTCAATATATTCATATTTGCTGCAGATTTGCGTGGCCTCCCTATGCGCAGCATCCATACTGTTATCCGTCCCTACGCCATGTCCCTAAAGCTGCACCCATATCCCAATCCTGTCCATGTGTACTCCGAGCAAAAGACGCGTCTCTTATACATGCCGGTTGTCTAACCAGGTCATTCCAAATGTCCTGTCTCCGAAGACAGGTTAAGCTTCCGTCATTGGGTCCCACCTTTCAAGTTAGAGGACACAGTTTATTCCAGGAGAGCAGATAACGTGGTCCCTGGTCTCAGATGTTGTTTTATAGTGTTCTCGGCCGTGGAGTCGAGTGTGGACTCGGATGTGGGCAACGGCTTTCGTGCAGTTATAAATGTCCTACCAACGTGTGTTAGCGGTATCGTCCAACTTGGCCTGGACGAGGTAACGTACACTTTCACGTTGCTTCTTAGTGAAGGGTCCTGGATCTCCTTCTTCACACGATCCAGTAATGCCCTTGTATCCTTCTCTTCCCATCCACAAATGCCGAATAGCATGAGAGTCCAGTTCTCGAGACCTATATCAGGCGTCAGCTTCATATGAAAACCGGCTACTCAGTGTTTCGCGCGACATACCACATTCAATCATCTGGCTCAATATGTCACCCTTCTTTCGGATGATAGGATCGTTCCCCCAGCTTTTCACTGGTAACCAATCGACGCGCTCGCGGATCGACTCGGCGCCTACATCGGACAACCATCCAGATATCCGGGGGATGGGGTCAAAGTCCAGGCCCAGTTTCGTGCACATGCAGACGTACGTCATTTCGTACTCGAGACAGGCCGAGCCGATCTCGGGTTTTGCGCCAGCCAGAATACTTGGCATGTCCGCCTGCTCAGGATCGACATCGAAGAAACGCGGGCGGATCTCGGTGAATTCGAGCTGACCTCCAGGCTTGAGGTGAGCGAAGGCGCGGCGCAAAAGGGAATGCCAATCACGAATGCCGCCACCGACAAGGTTGCGCATATGAATAAAATCGTACGTCTGCGGGGGCCAGGTATCCATGACATCGGCGATCTCAAAGGTGACGTTGGAGGGCACGTCGTTTGGCAGCAAGGCGCGGGTAATGTCGATGCCAAGTATATTGACTTGAGGATAACGTTGAGCCATGTCGCAGGCCCATACGCCACTGCCGGCGCCAATATCGAGAATCTGAAATGGGTTTTCGGGAGTATGTTGTTCGATGGGGAGTTTGGCGTCGACTAGGCCACCATCGAGGCAGAGTTGGAAGAGTTCGTGTTGCAGGGCCATGCGCCGGGCCTCGGAATCGTCATTCGGGGTCATGACTTGGCCGGAGCCATGGTACCTGTGGCTATAGGCATGGATCGGAGCGAGGGAATCCTCAGAAACGGTGGAGAAGTTGGAGCAGGTGTCGCTGAGGTCGGCGTCATCGTCGTCCTCGGCGGGACTAACATCGTCAATATCCACTTGAAGCTTCTGGACAACATGGCAGCCGTCAATGGGATCTTGAGGCTTGTTGCGGACAATGGGTGTGATGGTTTCTGAAGCCGCAGACTTGTGCCGACTCGATGGTACTCGGTCGGCCATCGTCACAAATGGGGTTCGAGAAAGGCGTGGAAAGGAGCGACGTCGCAATGGCAAAAGGAAGAGGAAGAGATGATGTGGTTTGTCGTCATCGGCGAATTGAGGAGATCGGCCGGGCACCAGAGGATTAAGGCTGGTGGAAGCGGAGTCGTACTAGCTGTGGTGATCACCGGGTAGTCGTGGAGTCGTGGCGTCGTGGAGTCGTGGTAGTCTTGGCGGCGGGAGAGTCGCGATGGGGCTGCAGATCGCAGCAACTAACGGACGCAGTGGAGTCGGAGGGAGATGGTTAGGACGAGGAGGTGGACGAGGAGGCGGAGGGAGGAAATAGCGAGAGTGACGGCGAGGGACCGGCATCCATGGCCGATTCAAGGCGCCCAGGTAGAAGATTGGAAGGAGGAGGAGGAGGCGAGGAGGCGGGAGAAGGACATGAGATGCATGGGGGGAGGGGGAGGAGGAGGAGGAGGAGGAGGAGGAGAATGAAGGAGGGATGAAGACGGGGGATAGAGAAAGGAGTGTGGTGGTGTTCACTGTGAATGAGAGGAGAGAGAAGAGGGAAAAGAGGGAAAGAAGGAAAGAAAGAGATGGATGGTGGTGGATGGATGATGGCAAGGGTGCGTCAGTGTGTGCGCGCGCGCGTGTCTGCGCCGAGAGGTGAAAATGCGGTTCTCGGCCGCGCAGGTGGTGGACTGGTGGCTCGCTACCGTTCGCTGTCGGCGATGCCGTCGCTGTCGCGCTCTCCAAGCTTGAGGTGCCCGTGATGTTTTTATCCACAAGTCGTTCACGGACTGGCGCAGGGCGTCATGGAACTGCCCGCCACATACTCCGCAAAGTCTACCAAGGCAGTCGACTCGTTCGTGGAGCAGGCCGTCGCGCCCGGCCGAGTCCTCAGTTCAGAGTTCATGGTTGATCTTCCGGGATGCGGCTTCCCCAATGCGGCTGCAACAACTGGGGGAGGATTTGAAGCGCGGGTGGGGGGGGAAGGGATTTGAGGCACGGGGAGGACGGGGAGCGGACGGGACGGAGACGGAGGGACCAACGGCCACGGAAGGAAGCCGCGTCGTTCCTGCACTGGTCGCTAGGTACTTGGGTTCCCGCAACCCATCTGCTCGCCTGCCCGTCAGCCTGTGATGGCATGCATCCCACCCGCACGTAGTCACCTTCCTTCCCCCTTCAATTGATCAATTACGGAGGTGCGGATGCCCTCCCCGCGCCTTATCGCGCTGGGACTCTGGAGGATGCACGCGACGAAGCGGGCGGCAAGCTGTTGCACACTGTCGGGTTACACAGCCTTCGGATTGTCCTGCGTTGGTTCCAACCTCCTTCCTGTTCAAGTGTTGCGTGCCCGGTGCTGGAGAACCGAGCAGCTAGTACTTTGCACGGATGTACTTCGCAACCTGTCAAGGAAGGTACTATACCTATAGCTCCGATATCTTAGCTGTTACAGCTCCAGCAGCTAAGGAAGGGAGCACGCAGTACCTTGCATGCCTTAGTGTCCATAGTTCCGGACAATTAATTGTCACCTACTTACTATGTACAACAAAGACACAGGAAGAAAGGCGACTTGGGCGACGGCTTGCAGTGCTTCGGGCAACCTTGGTATTCTGTGTACTACCTACTAGTACGCTGTTGTGACGTGCCCACCTACCTCAAATCCTCCCGTTTTGCCTGCCCGCTGTGCCTCTGACGTCTTCCCGCGCTCCCGTCCTTCCGTCCTCCCGCTGGCCGTCTGTCCTTCCTTGCACCAATCCAGCTCCTACCATGCAGCCCTTTTTTCTTTTTCCCTGTCACAGAAGTAGTGTTATCCTCTGGCCGATCCCGATACCTACCGCTCTGTTAGTTATTCCAAGTTTTCTCTCTCTTCTCAGCGCGCACGGAGACGCCACAGCACCAAACTCATATCCCGTCCAAGGCCCTGGAACCTGGCCCGTCCAAGGGGGCCCCCGTCCCCATCCATGATGCCGTGGCCCAGCCCCAGTCCATCTCAATCTGCCACCACGACCAAGTCGCCAAACCACATCAACGAGAAGCGCCTTTACCCAGCGATGACCGCTCACGCGGCAGGTCCATCATTTGTCTACTACTGTGCATGTAGGTCTTAACCGCGGACCCCTGTTGTCATAGGCTTCGCAGTTGAGGAGTTGACCCGTCCTTGTCCATGCTCTGCAGAGTACAACCTCGCTTCGTGATTGTTACATAACTACGAATAGTTGTAGGCTATGGTTTGTGGATGCCCTCCTCGGATGCGGGTGCAACCCTCCCCGTGGACATGCACCGTCGATGCGAGCGGGTTCAAAACGTTGACGGCCGACCTGCGACACGCAATGCGCAACCACGACCAACCAACCAGCCGGCTAACTACCTGGACTCGTTGTCAGACTCACTCAGATGCGCAACGACCCACGGCCAGCCACACCATATCCCTGCCGTCCACGCCTCCCTCATCCCTGATCCCCAACTGGACCTGGCCAGTGTGCGAAGAGCTGACCCTAGAAGGGGTTCGGGAGTGGTCTAGACCATGCGGCGGGTGGGTTGCGCCAGCCCAGCACCGTCATGGCTGTCCCGAGTACCATGGAGAGAAACTACGAGAGCAATACTTTTAGCATTCTTCGCGAAGGGCACCCATATCATGGCATGGCGTGACTTCCTCGGGTCTAGGCCATCCTCGTGCTGCGTGTATAGCGTCGGTTGGACAAGGCCGAGATCTCGAACATGGGCTGGCCATCTTGGATCCTCGGCGACCCCCCCCCTCCCCGGCTGCATCCGCACCACGTTTCGTTTGATAAATAGGTCTTGGCTGGCCTGTAGAATCCGAGCAGCCCATGCCACGACCTTGTCTCGGGGCTTTTGGTCGTATTCGCCAATGGGCGATGCTGCACCAGACCAGACGGCAGGCTGCAATGGCACACAACTGGCATCAAAGCTTGCGGGCCTTGGTCAGGATTGAGTCACCCTATGCATCGCCATCATCATCGTCACCCCCGGGATGGATGCATTGTGCATCGGGCAGTTATCTAGACTATGTAACTTCGGTAGGTACTGACGGCACGGGGCACGGGGCACGGGGCACGGACTTGGAAGCTAGGTGGACGACTCGGACACGCACGGCTCGGGGCGGTGCCGAAGGAACTCAAAACCGATCGACAGTGGGCGGAATGGACAAAGTTTGACTCGTTAGGGCTCAACCGTAACTGCAACTGCAACTGCGACTGCAACAACAACTGCATCCGCAACTCCACTGCAATACTCCGACTGGTGCACCTGTCGACTTTCAACTCTGGCTACAACCTAAACCAACTTACGCTTCGACTTCACCATACCTGACACTTGTCCCCGTCAGCGAGACCCAGCTACCCACACGGCTAGCTGGAGCATCGCCGACGGAGACAAAGCGCATCGTCACACCAGCCCGAGGTGCAAAGTCCCGCCACCACTGCACGAAGGCCATCGCGCATCTGACAGAGCCACCGGCTGGATGCTAAGATGCCTAATGCATGCATGTCATTCTGCTGCTGTCTACCTGAGCCAGCCAATCTGTCTTGCGGGCAGGACCATGCCGCCTCCACCGCCTCCCCCATCTCATCGCATTTTGTCACGTCACATCAAGCGCCCTTTCCCCCCTCCCCGCTTCAAGCCCGACAGCTTCGACCGCAAGTTGGCTTCCGTTGTTGAAGACTGTCTCTCCCTGTCTCTGCTGTAGTCTCTACCATGGAACATGAGTCACCTTTCCTCAGCGGCACCAGCAACCCCTCTCCCCCATTCTTTCACCTCCACTCCTCTACTTCCCACTGGGGCCGCGTCTAGATGCCATCTACAAAGGCTGGGCGCAGCACATGAAGCACCTCTACGGCACGGCACATCCACCCCTCCCTGCTTCGGTATCTCTCCCGCCCCCTGCTACGCTCCCGCCCCCCTCCGCTTCCTTTCCCCTCGCACTCCTCCCACGCCCATCATCGTCGGCCCCTGTCTGAATAGGTATTCCTCCAACTCTGTGCCGCGTATTCATTGGCCCCTGCTGTATCTCTGCCGCCACGGGTCCACTCGCGTAGAGCCACGCAGGAGAACACCGCGCAGAGGTGGAAGCACAAATCACAGCTGGTGCATCATCTTACTGGAATACGATCATCTGACTACCTGGAATCTAGAATCCAATTGGGGGAAACCTGCATTGGGACCAAGACCTCACATCCTGCATCTAAGACTATGCCACTCCGTCATCAAGCAACTGACATTCTGATGGACGCGAGCCACCCACGTATAAACGCCACAGGTTGATCCGCACTGAAAGGATATAGAAAAATAAAATAAACAAACCCCCGACGCCGATGCTATGACGTAGCTAGGCCCCAGGTAAGGCAGTGAAAGGGTGTTAAAAAAAAAGGCATTCGGTTGGTGTCAACCGCCAGGGAAGTGAAGGCTTCCGGGGACGCCCTGTCCTTGCCGCCGCGAACAAGTCTCGGCTTCGAGGACATTTGGAATGAATGCTGCTGATGCCGCATGTGTGTGACGGAGTGTGCCCGTATCTTTCTACTCGTTCAAAACGAGCCCATTTCACCCCATCCATCTCAAATCGTTCAAATCCCATAACCAATCCCATGCCCAGTCCTGGTTCCCAAGTCCCATTTCCAGACCCAGACTCGTGCAAATCCCGTCACCATGCTGCCTGTGACTTACCGTCAGAGATGACCCCATTCTCCTCCCCCTTCTCCAAACTCTGACGAGCATGCATACAAAGAAAACGCTCCCTGTGGCTTGCCGACCCATGCAGAGAAAAGAAAACAACACCATTTTCACCAAGCAATCACTGGCCCCCCACCTACCCCCTGTTGAATGATCCAGTTCTCTATCTCCTTGAAACTCCTCGAAGGGGGTAAACAAATAGCGCCTCCCATTCCACCCTCCAGCTAAATCGGCTCTTTCTTCAATTTCCGCTTTCCTCCAACTCTGCCGTCCACATGCTCGTCGTCGGGACTCCACTCTTCGGGATGAAAGTCTGGATTGCCGTAGTGCGCCCGATTCCATATGCTGTTCTTGAATGTGTTTGTCTTTACATTGAAGTGTGGTTCTATGCTGTTTTTGCTTTCTTCGTACTCGAGCTGAACTTGACTAAAACGAAAGTGGTAACCCGGTGTCGTTCTGAGAGGGGGCATGAGTGAGGTTTGAGGTCCTAGGCCAGATGTCGCAACCATGGCCGAGTTTCCCATGCTTGAGTTCGGTCCTAAGCTCGAACTAGCAGACATGGGAGCGGGTGGGGACGGGGGTTGAGGAGATGCCATGATAGCGGGTGCCGGTTGGGATTGTGGGGTTGGAGCCGGCATCCCATCAGGGAATTGTGTTGTCCATGGGCTCTGCTGAACAGACGCGGGTGAATAGGGCTTGACTGGGGAGGCGGCAGGAAGTGGAGCCGCCAGAGGCGCCATGCCTGCCATGAATCCAGGAATCATTGACAAGGCGCTAAAGTCGACCGACGAGTACTCTCCGAGATTCGTCTGGGTGCTCGAAATCGGGGTGTTGTGGGACAGCGAGTTGACTCGGTTGACCTGCATGGAGACCGGGGCGGCTGGAACTGGAATCTGGACTGGGACTGGGAGCGGCGACGGCGTAACGTACAGTATGTCGTAGTGATCAGGCCGATAGAGCAGGTAAATGATAGGACCGATTTCTGCGGGGTCCTGTCCATTCGCGTCCTCGGGGAAACGGTATCGGTTGACCTGGCTGCCAGGGCTTCGATCAAGGTAGGCAATCTCGAGGACAAAGTCGCAGGGCCGGAGCAGCATCTGAGTAAGGGCAACGATGCCCAAGTGCTCGATTTCGCGGTCGACCAGCTCGATGCTCTGGCTGCAATAGCCCTGGACACCTCCAGCTCCCTCCGGAAGGAAAGGGTCGTATGTGGGGGCATTGGCCTTGAGGTACGTAGCGGCGACTAGACGGAGGTAGTAGATGATGCTGCCACCGACTGCAGTGTCGTTCCACCTCTCCATGAGCAGCATGTATGCCATCTGGGGGTTGTCTATGTTTTGGGCGATCTCTCGCAGCAGCCCAAACATCTCATCGGCCCATTCTTCGAAGTAGGAGTAGCCGCCAACAGTCGTTATCATCTGGCCGAAGCTAATCAAACGGGCGACCTCGCCCTCGACCTTGCCCTGATCGCCTGACTCGATGAGCTTCTCAAAGTAGGCAAATCCAATTGCTGCAGTGAGGTAAAACCGTTAGCCAACATCCGACAGGTCACATGAGGCAGGGTCCCGAGACAAGAGCGGGAGAGAGCCAAACAAAGCAACGTGCTGCTGGAGAGCGGAGTCTGCCCTGGGGGAATGTGCGTGTCTGGCATCCCTCTGTCTGACCACGCGGTTCTAGAATCATGGATTGAGGGATGTGCGATTTGACTTACCTCGCCAACCACAATTGCCATCACCTTGGATGGGTCGATAGTGAGAGTACGTCTGGGGAAGGGCCTGTAGGAGGCATTCGATGTCAGTAGGTTATACTGGCCAACGGCTAGAACTGGCGGAAAGGACACGAACAACAGTTTTTTCGACGTAAATATGGTCTGCCTTGGCATACTCGTTGGTGATGGCTTCGCTCGATACTTTGTTGCCGACAAAAGGGCCCTAGGAAATCGAAAGGTCAGTAGTGTTTCGACGGTTAGAGTAGGAGAGCTCCAAGAGCCACAGCGATTGCGACTTGCCTTGAGGACGGCTTGGTAGTCTTTGGCAGCGGCTTGCTGCGCGGCCATGCCGTGCTGGCCCTCCTGATCTTCCATCTTGGGGACGATGACGCCGTTAGGAGGGTAGGAATGCTGTGGCGCTTGACGCGACTGATGTTGGAGTTGCTGGTGCTGGAGCTGCTGGAGCTGGTGCTGCTGCTGCTGCTGCTGTTGTTGGTGGTTCAGGTGCTGGGCCTGGACCTGGACCTGGGGTCGGTGCTGGAGCTGCGAATGGTGTTGCGACCGGTGCTGGAGCTGCGGCTGGTGGTGCTGGTGGTGCTGGTGCGTTTGAAGCGTGTCGGGGTGCGTCGGGGTGTGCGGTGGTGGCGAGGTTGTTGAAATTGTCGAAGCGGTCGAAGGCGCGAATGGGGACGAGGCAACAGGCGACAATGACGACTGCTGCTGGTGTGCAAGGTGAGGGTGCTGGTGTGAGGGTGCAGGAGGTTGTTGTTGTTGTTGTTGTGGTGGTGGTGGTGGCTGCAAGGTGTAAAGCCCCGCGGGCGCACCAGCGCCTCCACCTCCAGCTGACACGGGGTATTCACTACTGAAGCCCAGTTCGGAAGCTAGGCCATATGACGTGAAGCAGGAGGCGGCGAAGGGAGTGGGTTGAGGTTGGAACATGCGAGCGTTTACGGGGAGAGAGAGGGAAAGAGGGGAGGGGAGGGGAGGGGAGGGGAGAGGAGAGGAGGGGAGAGGGCGGAAGAGAGAGGGCGGAAGAGAGGATGCGAAAGTGTCACGAGGTGAAGAAGAAGGAGGGAGGGAGAGAAAACGGCGAGCAGCAAACGGAGCGGGAAGAGGCTTTGAAAAGGAAGAGTGATGAGCGACGAGCGACGAGCGACGGGCGACGAGCGAAGCCGAGTGAGCCTAGTGAGCTGGGACCTAAAGAAGTTGCAGATTTGGAGACGCCGCCGCTGTTCTTTCTGCTGCCCGGGGGCGTGGGTTTTAGGTAGAGGGAGCGATATAAGGCTCCGTTCAATGCCCAGCACAAGCTCCGTCCCAGACCTGCCCTGTCCTGTTCTACCGAGCCCTTGTCGACGGCCGGTGGATCGATCAGTGGGATGCTGGCGGGATGCTGGCCGCGCTGCGCGCTGGGGAGGGGCGCTGTAACACTCCCAAGGTACCCTGTGCCCTGTGGGAGGGAGGGGAGCTAGAGACTTTAGCACAGAGGGCGGACAGCGGGTGAGGTGGTCTAGCGGAGTACCTAGCGGGTTGTCTAGCGGGCAATCCCAGCGGGTAAATCACCAGCGGGCGTAAGCAACGAGACGGCGGGGATCGGGCTGGCGACTTAGGCTTTCCTAGGCTTCGGATTTTGCCTGGAGCACGAGGTCGTGGGCTGGTTGTCTCGACCACGGACGCTCGCAGGAAGCAGATGGCCGATGCTGACCGATGGCCGATGGCCGATGGCAGATGCCAGAGGCCAGAGGCCAGAGAAGAGACAGTAGCAGGGGCGCTAATCGCCGTGCTAATGAGATCCAAGCTCCGAGGTGCGCGGCTAGCACGGCCACGAGGGGTGGTACAAAGCAGGATGGAACGTCGCACAGCGTGTTGGACCAGTCGACTGCGGTTGCAATTTGCGATGACGAATGGAATAAGCAGCGGCCTGGCACGTCCGTCCAACCTCCGTGTGGTACCCTGCTTGCTTGCTTGCACTGCGCAGTCCTGCACAGCTGGGGAGCAAAGCTGCTGGTGCACGGCAGATGCGGTTGCGGTTGGAGACTGGAGAGTACGGGTTGGCTGGCTGGGTTCGCTGACACGTCCGTCGGACTGTCTAGTGTTCAGTGACCTCTCTGAGTCCACTTGAGTCCACTCGAGTTCCACTCGGGACAACTCCCCACTCCAGTTCAGTACCGGTATAGGAGCCAAGACCAAGCAATCAAGGCCAGTCGAGCCGAGGGACCCAACGAGCGATGACGATCTCCCGCTGAGGATGTCTTGCGACTCGATTACGATTCGATCGTCGTATGTGCGTAATTCCTGCCAGAGCCGACTGGGTGGCGGCGGTTTCGGAGCGCAACTGGGTTGGCGCAGGCACGATGGCTCCAACTATCCAGGCACGTCCAACAGGTTGGTGGACAATGGCGTCGACGATTGGTGGAGATGAGAGGACGACCACAGTAGGGCGAGAGAACAGGACGAGAAAAGAAGAAAATGGATGATGTTGTGAGGCAACTATGATGGAGAGATGAAGAGTGAGGCGCAAGAGTAGGTAATGTGCGTGGGGGAAAGCGAGGTTCGGTCGTAAGCTAATAGTTGGCGGATGGGGAATGAGTCGAATGACACGCCAAGAATGGCATTTACGGGCGTCGAAGTAGGCGCTGCAAACACTATTGCGGCCTGACGAGAGAGTTGAGATGGCACGATGGCGAGCACGACGGCAAGAGCGGGAAACTTGAAAGACCTAGCAGTGACAGAAACAACGACAACGACAACGACAATGACGACGACAACTGGCCAGTGGCAGCAGCGAGCAACGAGCCTTGTCCTTCGTAAACACAAACTTTGCAGCGTGGTTGGGAATAGGAGGAGACGAACGTATGAAACGAAACCCCTTACAGTCACCAGAGCACTAAACTCCCCAATAGTTAGAGGTCTCTCCTCACAGACGCTGTCTGTCTGTATGGACGTCCGTTTTGACGTCCGTTTTGACGTCCGTTTGGATGTCTGCTGTGCTCCTGCGAGTAGGACGTACGTGCGTTGAAAGAGGCGTTGGCTGCTGTGTGTGTGGGATCTTCCCGTAGAAAATGGGGCGTTATCGCAGTGCCTATGTGGATGCGCGGGTGCGTGGGTGCGTTCGCGGTGCTGGGGTTCTCAACCAGGGTCCTTCTACTGGGCTGTGGCGCGTTTTGATGGCCCGTCCTTGTCTGGTTCGGCCGTAGAGCCCAAAGACTGGTCCGACTTGCCGTGCCACTAGTCGATGGGCTTTCTCTCAACCCCTGCCTGGCCGTCGGGTCAAGGGTCTGGGGTTGCGTCTCTGCCAGTCTGACAAGGGTGACACCGGAGAGTCCTCTCTCCAAACACGGATGGCTCCGCCGGGGTGGATGAACGTGCGCGGTGCGTGGTGTGTCAGCCACTGCTTAAGCCTTGCCCTGGTTTACAGGTATGCGGACGTGGGTTGAGTTGGTCTTCGATCGCCACGGGTCGTCTCTTGGCAAGACTAAAGGTAGAGGTGGCTTGGCTATCAGGGAATCAGATGCATAGCAAGCGGTAGGGGAAAAGGCTAGCGAAGCAAGACAACAGTCGAACAGCCCACCGACGAAAGTGACAATAAAGGTAAGAGCGAAGCTGAGGGAGGATGGCGTGGAACAGAGTGATGGGGATGGAGAGTGGGGAGACGTGCTAGTGCTTGGAACTGGCACGGGACTTAGGAGTGGTGATCTTGATGACGATGATGTTGTGTGCTGGGGTTCGGGGTGACCTGGTTGCAATCGATGCGCGAGCAGGCAGGTCAAGCGGGCTCAGCGACAGGACATGACACCTATTCGTAATGCAGAGCACGTGTGAAGGAGGTCAAAGTCAACATCAAGACTGGGCGAGTTGCTTGCAACGCTTGAAGTAGTTGACAATGCAGACTTGGAGGCTTGCAGAGGATCGTGGATAGACCACAGCCGGGATCGTGGCACCACGCCGGAGAAGGTTTCCTCCTTGGAGGCCTGAACAAACCCGGTCCTTTGAGGATTGGGGCAAGGCGGGTCTCGTCTGACGTCCTTTCTGCCGTCACGTCTCGTCTCGTCTCGTCTCGTCTCAACTCAGCCGGGTCGACGAGCAACGCTGATGGCAGGCTCTGCGAACCCGCGTGGTCCTTGCGTGCGATGCCGGATGGTGGTCCTTGTTCTAATAAGCCTTGAACTAAAGTGTAGGGCGTAGGCGGGAGAACAGTGAATCCGCGTGGGGGTGGATCTAGGTCAGGGGTTTTTGGGCGGAAAACAGTTCCCGATGGCGAAAGTCGGAGGCGTAGGATACGGGACGGAAGAAAATGAGGCGGTAATGGATCTCGGAGATGTCTCCGTGGCCGAGTAACGTAGAAGAAGCTTCTCCGTTACTTAGTACTGTTGGCCTCGGGGAATAAGCAACAATGCAAATGTCTGGTGATGGCGGTGGTAGCGGTGGTGTGGTCCTGGCGAAAGGATTGATGATAATAGCAGAGCCGTGATTCGTTCGTTCCTTCTCTTGCTTGCGTGCTCAGGCACAGGCACGGGCTGCGGACAAGGGGCACAGCAACAATCTTAGGCACCAAAGGCGATGGGCGGATGGTGGAAGGCTGGAAGAAAGCGGGGAGGCGGTAACTAGGGGAGAGGATTGACGGGGGGCCGATTGGGATGAGGATACGGTATATAGCGAGATACAGGGAATCAATGGCAATGGAAGAGGTGAGAGTCTGAGGCAGACAACGGCCACTGCAAGAGGGGCAATCCGAAGTTGGTACGTATTCTAAGCTAGTAGGGAATTGAGTCGAATTGCGAGTACTTCCCATCTCTTGGTCTCTTCGGGGCTCACGGGAGCGGACGGGGTTCAGATAATTGTTCGACTCGTGGTGAGACCCGAGATGGGCACGGTGAGACGGGGACGGACTTCACAAGCGGGAGACGAGCGGGCTATGGGATGAACAGCGACAACGGCAACAGAAGAAGAGACAAACAAAACCGAAACACCTCCACCGCTCGCTTTCCCCCGCCCCTCCTCGAGCTCATCTCCTCGTGGCTTTTTGTCTGATGCTCAAGTACCTAACCTACCCAACATGTCTTTGGGTCCATGAAGCCCACAGTGCCCAGGGACCGTGCTCGCCGGGGGCACTGCACTGTACGAATACCGTCCGGCAACTGCATGGGCGTTTGGAGGTGGGGGGGTGCTGGACGAGCTGTTGGTTCCTGTGTTTTTTGCTTTTTTTTTGCTTTTGCTTTTTTGTTCCAGTATTTCCCCCCTCCCTTGATTACCTGCGCGGTCTTCCGGCTATCTGGTCCTCATCCTGGGTGCATAGTATGCAGCTTTTGCGTTTGTCCCTAGAGCGCGGGAGGTACGCAGCGCTTGGACTCGAGACACACTCGCACACTTACTCTACATCCATATCATCCGCATATTGCACGTCTAAAACTTCACAACATATCACGTCGACTAGCGCAGCACTCCGTCTCGATACCTTACATGACATCACAGTAGCTCCCACCCTCACTTTGTGCCAACGTCATTCAAACCGCCTCCAACGACACCATCCGCGTGCTGTAGACTAACACGCCCGCTAACCGCCATGACAACATCTCGCCTCCGAAGCGGAACCTACGGTGTAAGCATAACAGGAAGAAGAAGAGAGAGAAAAGAGCCATTCCTCGGCCTCGCCCCCTCCTCTCTCGCCCCATCACGGGCATTAACCCCCATGGCATGCTGGGCCGTGCAGTATGTACGCCTCGTCACAAGCCACATCGAAACACCCTCTCCCTTTCTTTTCTTTTTCCTTTTTCCTTTTTTTTGTTTGTTTCTGGCTCTTTTTTCTTTCCTTGCTTTTAACCTCATCACTACCGACATCGCTAGTGGCCGAGGCGGCGGCGGCGGCGGCGGCTGGCTGGCTTGGACGCTCCACCCACCCCCCGCTCTTTGTTTGTCAAAAACCCTCTTCCCAATGCTTCAAAAGCCATTCTCCACTCCCGCCTGGGTTGGGACCACACCTCCTGCGGCCCGGGACATGTGAGAGTGGGATGGCGGCCTGGTCCTTGGAGCCCGCCCTCGCGTCAAACGCTGCGCTGCCAGTTTTGGCTCCCGGTCGTCCGCCGCTCCGTCACCCGCGCGCGCCATCGGATCCCGCGCCCGCGCCGTCCCGTTTAAGTTTTTTTATCTATATTAAATCGTGGCCTGAGGTTATGCACCACAATCTATTTACTTCGTACGCCGTACGCCGTACACCTGGCTCGTGAACAGAAACGTCTGGTGGTTACATCACAGGCCATTCCGTGCGAACACGTTGCGAGGCTTTGTACCACTCTCTCCTGTGGCTTGTGTCATTGGAGAATTCGTTGACGATTCCCCGATAGCCTAGTCCTCTAGTGGGCGCCTGCCAAGTACATTGTCTACGTAGTACATCCTCGTCACATCCGTCACCATTACAATGATGACAGCCTCCAACCGCCCCGTGTCCGGGAAAGACTTGGAAATCCTGCTCCGGGTGACTGTCAGCAAACCAACTCCTCTTCTCCCTTCTCCATCCCGCCCTCTCAAAACCCCAGATGCTAGCAATCTGCACCGTGCAGGTCAACTTTCCCGCATCCAAGAAGCATCCTGCACGTCGCCCAGCCCTTGTCATTGGCCGTCCTCGACCTTCTTCTCGTTCCGTCCCGTTGTCGGCGCTTCGACGTTGATACAGCCTCCTCCTGCACTACTAGCACCCGCTGCACACCCCCGACGAAAGCTACGGCGACGTCCTTTGCGACCGCCATGGATGTGGGGGTCATGCAAGAAAACGGCAGCGAGCCGTGTTGCGTTTTCGCCCGCCGTGCGGCAAACAAGCCGTAGCGGCGAGCACAAACAATGCAGAGAGGCGCGCTGCCCGCTGCATCATGTCGGCTTCGTCAACAACGTCTTCAGCCGCGGCGCGGACAAGCGAGGCAAGATGTTGGGGGTGGTTTCCTCGCTTCTTTTATTTCTCGCTCCAGTTGGCTGACGTGGTCACCGACGATGCTGCCCTCACCCGCGGTTGTCGTGTGGCGTTTTCGTCGTGTGTGTGTGTAGTGGGAGGCGATTCCACCCGGGTGCCTGGTAGATGGATAAGATATGATCTGTCATTCCGAGCCACCTGCATCAAGCAACTAACTAACCCTTGCCGCTCGATTCGCAGCCTCGCGAGATCACACAACCGACTTCCTCTTGTGGAGAGGGATCTTTTGGTCTTGTGTTCCCTCCGTCCCTTTTCGCTCCATTACGCCTGCCGCATCTCTTGTCCTCCTCCAGACCGTCGAGTGACTCCCGTGTATCCATTGATGCCAATTTCGGGCAATTGTCACGTACCGGTCACTTGCGGCCTTGTATCACTTGAGAACTGTGCCCGCTACCACACCGTGCCATTCCCCGGCTGAGACCAATGTATCTGGTGCCTTCCACAGGGGCGGATACGAAGTTGGCTCCAGCACAACATCTTCAGATAGACAAACTCTTTTGACATTGAGTAATATTCATATCTCAAACCCGGTGCTATCTACATCTGCATGTTGTACCTCGTCACCGCAACTGCATCCGTCGGCTGCGTGCTAAGCATGACCTGTCCAGCCCCTTCCCCTCTAAAAGCTGCATCTTCTAAGCTTCAGCACCATGCATCCAGCCCTTCAGGGCGAGCGAGTCGAGATCGTCGGCCCGTTGTGCTTGTGGGACAACAGAGAATGCCGCAGCTGCAGCCCTCTCCGCCTGACGCTGATCGGCATGGAGGTCTCATGCTTGTACTCCTCCTGTACCGTTGCCTGCTTGCGTTCTCGCTGCACGCCCCGTCTGCGAGCATTCCTCCTGCATAGACGCGGCTTCAGTTGCCTCATTCTCCGTCATTGTGCTTTTCAGGATAGCACCCAGCCTAGCCAGGTGCAGACGATAGTTCAGCCCACATCAGGCCATGCTCGTCTCGGCAAGTCTTCTACGTCAGCTTTCCTGCCGTCTCGCCTCTTTATTCGCAGATATGAAGCAAACATATTCGCACCCGCAAGTCCGCTAGCTCGTCCCGCCGAATCAGCGTCCCGCTCTGACTTCCGCTACTACCCACGCCCAGCCGGCCCTCGTAACGGTGCTCCTTCGTGTACTTTCGTGCAACCATGCCCGTGCAGAGACTTGGCTGTCGGCGAAATGCCCTGTCAGTTTCCCGTCTTGCAGAGTTTGCAGCCCGTGCTGTGCTTCTGAGAGGTGAAGCGTCGGAAGGATGCGGCGGAACATTAAGGCTATTGGTACCCCATGTCTCATCACAAGCCGCCCTAAAAGCCAAGTCAAACACCAATAGGCCTGGGTAAAAGAGACAGACAACAGGGAACTGGGCTTGAGATGGTGTTATGCGCCTTTACCATGTCACTTCGGCTCGTATCATTGAGGCCCTTATTCAGCCTAGTTGAGGCCGTCATCATTCGCTCTATTAATCGCCCATCTATCCCGCCATTCGACGATAGCTCTGTACAACACCGTATCGTTGCGCTGTGCAATACCAGATCCCGTCCCTGTTTCCTAATGCGGACCAATGCACAGGGCAGTCACGCTTCTTGAGCCGCGACAACCCTCGGTAGTGCCTTAATTTTCCATGTGCAATCGTGTTATCTACTTGGTCATGAGCGTCGTTCGGGGTCTACATTGGATCCATCAGGGCCAAGCAATTCCCTTGCCCTTCTTGCTCCGAAGCGATGGCCCACGGCTGCTCGACCCCTTGCCGGTCGGGATGGCCTGTAGGTCCACGACTTGGTCCTCCCCGGTCGAGTTTTCACTGTTACGGAAACCATCGCCGTCCCTAAAGATGGTCCCAAACAGCTCGCCAATCGAAGTCGTCAAACCCTGGAGAGCTGTGATGCGATCGAGGTCGGCGTCAGATATGATTTCCAGAAGCCCCTCTTGCTGGTTGATCCGCCCACTAATCTTTCCGTCGATAATGAGAAAGCCTAGGATATCTTGAACCTCGGGCTCGGAAATCTTAAGCTGCTTGGCA
Source organism: Neonectria neomacrospora (assembly GCA_917563905.1). Classification (NCBI taxonomy): domain Eukaryota; kingdom Fungi; phylum Ascomycota; class Sordariomycetes; order Hypocreales; family Nectriaceae; genus Neonectria; species Neonectria neomacrospora. The sequence continues at coordinate 282,905 of OU830643.1, forward strand.
ATCCACGCCAGCTTCATCCGGGTATAGGGCGCGATGAGCTTAACCACACCCTTGGTTCGCATGTTGCGAGTGACTTCGTCAATATTCTCCGCGATGAAAGAGTCGTCCAGGATGTCTTGGTTCCGCTGCAGAACCTTCTCGTACGTGTGCACATCGTCTCGCTGATAGGCATCCACAAGCTCCGTCATGGCCGATATCCTAGGATCCGTCTTGTAGGGCTTAGTTTCTTGCGAGTCGAACGGGTTGATATTTGACTTCATCAACATGGTCGTAAGGAGAAGGTACTTCAGAACCTGGATCCGCTGCAGCGAACCCGCCTCGTCGTAGTTCCGGAATGACTCGAAAAAGTCACTCTGTGCCTCCTTCCAGTTCTCCTCGCTCATGTGCATCTTGCCACCGCACTCTCGGATAATTCCCATGATTCTAGGATGCGGCACCGCTGACTTGACCTTGAGAGCTCGCTGGTACAGGGCCTTCAGCTGTTTGTTGTTCTTGGTCTCTGCGAACATCTGGATCTCCAAGGCATAGATCTCGAGCGAGTATGTACCCTTGCTGGGATCGTCCGAGCCGTCCTCCCGCTGACAAGACTTGTGCAGCTCTCGTAGCTTCTTAGACACGGCTGCGTATTCTTTTCGATCGAGCAGGAGCTTGGATAATTTGATGTTCGTCTTGAGCCACAACCGTTCGTTATTCGTGCTCTGGAAGCTCCGGAGAGTCAGGGAGTAAAACTGTTCCATGCATCGAATTGCGTCAGGACTGTCGGCGCCCTTTTCAATGTAGTCGAGCATGTTGTTGATGGATTTCTCGGAGTAGTTTCGGGTCACGGCTGACTTGACGTAGGTGAGGAGCTCGGCGTAGTGCTCGATTGCCTGCGATGGTTGGTTAGCATGCGACAAACCGAGTCTGGGGGACCCAAGGCACCTTGTCGTATTGACCCAGTCTGTATTCTAGCTTAATGGCTTGTTTCAAGCCTTTGAATCCCCATTCACCTTTCTCCTCCTCCAGCGGGGGGATGCTTAGAAACTCGGCGACAGCATCCTCGGGGTCGGAGAGCTTCAGCTGCTTCGCGTTGTAGTACTTGTTTTCGATGTCGACATCGCCCGAGTCTTCATCGTCATCTTCCTCGTACTCGAAATCGTACCTGGAAGGAGTTAGCCACGGTGTGCATGCGGATGGTGGTCAGCGGAAACGTACTGCTCCTCGTCCGACTCCTGCATAAAATCCTCGTCGTCCGACATTGTAGCGTCCAGCCTCGAGTGGCAAGTTGAAGAACAGGTCGGAGGTTATCGAGGACGTGAAGTTGCGATGATGGATGTTGGAGCTGCGGTGGAGAAGGCGGCAGCGGGGTGGTGGATGGAGTGTGGAGTTTATCTTATCTTATCTTATCGCGGGCTTTCGCTCGCATAATGCCCTGCTACCCTGCAAAGTGAACAAGCCGCGTTACTCAATGATTTCCAACTTTGTCATAAATACCGGATTCAATTGTTAAATCTGCACGTAGTTATCTGGGTTGATCAAATTAGCCCATCAAGCTGCAAAAGGCAGTAGCATGTGGGTTGAGTTGGAATACACGACCTCTGGTAAAGTCATTCAATATCATTCATTACCGTGGTCATTTATCCATTCTACCTGCTACCTTATTTCAACGAAGAAAGTTCCTCCGTTCTTCGTTCCTCCATCGCTCCTCCATCGGTCCAGCGAGCATAGTTCACAAGGACGACCTGCCCAACCCCAGGTTAGATGGGCAATCATCCTTCATGCGCTTGTGCAATTCCTGTCGGAATCCTAAAAGCAAATATTGCCACCGAAATCACAATTGTCAAGAACGTCATGACTAGGAACGGCAATCCCTGCCAAACTCCTCCGAGGTGCATCCCCTGGCTCAACAGCCAGCCCATTGCCGGCCCGCTGACAACGGCCATGATCATCTCGACAAGCGAAATGGTGGTATTGAGTGTTGCGACAGTGTGCGGCTCTACCACAGCGTTGAGCAGCGCCCTACACAGCGTGTTGAAGGCGTTTCCCATGCTCGCGATGACGAGCGACGTGACGAACAGCCATGGAAGCCCGGCGAATGCCATGAGCACAACTCCAGTTGCGAGAAACAACACTGAGATGCGTGAGAGAAGAAGATCCCTGCGCATAGGGCTGTACCGGTATCGTTTGGTAATTAGAGTAGATGCAAGTGGGAGCACAACAAGCAACGCGGCGACAGTAGCGATGATACCGACCGTCAGGACGTAGGTTGACTAAGGGAACCCGTCAGCGAAGATAAACCAAACACCACAACAGGAAATACTAACCGTAGACCAGTCCCAGTTGAATCGTTTAGATACGTACTGGAGCAGGATGCTAACAAAGGCCAGTCGTATGGGCATATGAGCAGCGGTAGCCAAAATGAGCATCATGATGCTCTTAGAAGCAAAGATGAACCGCCAGATATGCCCCATGTCGTTTTTGACCGTGAACCAGGCCTGCTTGAGTATATGGTGCTTAAGTGAGTCGGAATCTTCATGGTCAGGTTCGTGAGCATTGGCTGAGTGTTGACGCCTATCGTCTGCCTTGCGTCGGAGACCCAGGGTCTCTGGTATCAGCAGCGTGCAACCCGTTCCGGCAATGAGGAAGCCAAAGGCCAGCCACATTGGGATCCAAGGGTCAAATTTCATCAACCAAGCCGATATTGGGTTGGCAACGACGTTTATCATGAGGACTGCGGCTGTGATCTGGTAGAACACGGAGGTTCGCTCCGCCACTGGGACAACATCGGCAACGATGGTCCAGACCATGGCTGCTGCCATGGGACCGCCTCCGCCGATGAGGTAAAAGAGACTCCCTGGAAGCATGGCCCAGATGGAAAACACATCCGGAAAGTAGACTGCCAAGGTATTAGAGGTAAAGAAGCGACGGTGCGGGTGAGGAGCAGGGGTTGGACGTACGGACTACCATGACCCAAGTTGTCTGCAAGAAGATGCCAAGAACTGACAGAAACAAGACTGGGCGACGGCCATACTTGTCGGCAATGATACCAAAGGGGAATTGAGCAAGAATTGCTGTTATCGCTACATCAGTTGCTGATTTCTTCCCGCTGGGGTAAACCAATTCACTCACGGGTTGCCATCTCAAACGAGAGGGACCAGCCTCTCACCATGGCAAGCGTCTGCTGGACCTCGTCGTTCTTGCAGCGTCGGTCTAGTATGCTGGGTTCCCGGAGGAGGTGGTCCGGGTAGTATTTGCGGCAGATGATGTCTTCCATGATCTTCTGCAGCGGCGGCTCCATGATGAACTGGCTGACCTCGACGACGAAGAGGAAGACAATGCACATGAGCAGGACGCGGAACCGAAACGACTTGGGCGGGACGATGTCGGCAGGCAGGTCATTTGGCAGGAGGGGGAGTTCCTCCAGCAACCGCGCATCTTCAGAGTCGCGAGTTTGCGTATAGTTGCCGCTGTCACCCTCGACGTCGGGGTTCGTCGTCGGGTCATCCCGCGGCGGTTCATCACGCGACATGGCTTGAGAATTGCAAAGACGTCGATGGTTCGAGGGGGAAAGAGGGGATTGAAGAGTCTACAGCAGTGGCATGACGAGTAGATATGTAAATGAATGGATGGAGGCGTCCTTAAAAGAGAGACGCGGTTCGGAAAGAAAAGGTGGTGAAGAAGCAAGGCAGGATGAGACAAAGAGGACCGCTATCAGCACTGCAACAGTTGAACGGCCACTAACGTACGGAGTGAAGTGCCACAGGGACCAATGAGCAGCGTTGCTGAGCTCCCTAAACGGGAAAGGGCACGTCAGCGATGGATAGTGGGTCTAGACTCACTCAGGCAGTCTCCGAGTCGTATCCTCAAAGCAGCCAAGACGCGCAATCTCGCTGTTCACTTGTACCGCGTCGCTTGCAAATATTCCGCCGATTCACGGCTTCACACGCAATTCCAGAGAGTACGTCTCGGTCAGGCAAGCCAATCGTCCATCGTGGCTGACGAGGCCGTGACGCGGTGAAAAGCTGCAAGGGGATCGGGCCCCCAAAGAACAGATTGCTGACCGCATCTGCGAGTGGTGGTGATGTGCTGGTTTGCTTGGGTAAATGACGTCGACGATGGCTGCATCCATGCCGAACAGCAATAGGCCGCGTAAACGGCAAGGCAACAGCACGCAGGCCTAGAGGTCACACGATACGCCAGTTCGGACACGCTCACTGAGACAATGGGAAAGCCACCGCGGGAGCGAGTATGGCTGAAAAGCCACCATCAACCGACGGGTGCATACACCAGACCTTCGGTCATCCATGCTACTTACTAACTTGCTAATGGTTAGCCTAGAACCCCAGGCTCAGAAACCCGGGCCGGGCCAGACTCTCAGAGCCTCCGACTTGAGCCAGCTCCGGCCGCCGGTAGCTCCGGAGGCCGTCCCTTGACCCATCGGCCACCGACCCTTCAATCACCGGAATGGAGCTTCGGCCGACGGCTAAGGCATTCGACGGTCCCGACAAGAAGCTGGAGTTGACAGAGGATGGCACGCAGGCCAAGGTTGCGCCCACAACGTCCCGGGCACGACCGCCATCTTGGCCATCGTGGCTGTGAAAGACCTGCGACACGCCAAACCCCCTTGCATTCTGCAGCATTGGCCCTAGCGCCGGTGAAGCTGCAAAAGACTGTCCTCGTGGCAGGCTCTTCTTAGCTTCAGACTCCGTGCACAAAAGCCGAGGCCTGAAATCCTACCGGCTTTGCTCGCACTTTCTCACTTGGCGCAGGGGGCAGCCGTAAGATTAGCAGGACTTGGCCACTTGAGAGATTGAAGCAGGTTTGTTGAAATGAATCCTACGGTCCGCACCGCGTGGCAACTCTCAACCACTTGCTTATTTTGGCCGCAGCTTGTCGAACCAGATCGCCGAGGATGAAAAGAGTCGGCGAGTGGCGTCTGACTACGGCATGTCAACTCCAACTCGAAGAATTGCAAACAGGACATGTTATGAGATGAGTGTGATAACAAAATAGCAAACTTGGAAAAGAAATTGTCAGCATACATACGGCTAGCAGTAACAGCTAACATCCTGCATACCACAAGTAAACCAGGAAGAAACGCAGCGTACATGTCATCCGTAATCCACTATAGCCTGACAAAACTCCCTTCCTTCATCCTCCAGCTCATCGACGTCCCCTTCGCGCCCTGCTAGGCTTCAGCCTCAAGCTAGTGTTTCGCAGACCCCTGAGACGATCCGCTCCCGCGACGGGTGATCCGATCCTCAACCCACACGACAAGGGGCATCAAATCCTCCGGGCTGTGTAGAACCGAGATGTTTTGGAAAGATGCGACTCGGGCCTATCGCCATTCTTCCTTGTCTCCTTGTTCGTCTTTATGCTTACGAGCGGGCCTCTTTCTCGTGGCCAAACCTCCTCGTGCGCCGCTTCGTTTGGGGACCACCAAGAAGCGTGATGTTTTGCTTCGCCTCATCCTTCTACCCACCGCAGATGCTCCTCGATCATCTCCACATGCCTCCCATCACCTTGGCTCATGTCCCCCTCCCCAGCAGCGGCGTAGACAATCTTCGAAACAATCTTCAAGTTTGATTGAGAAGGGGAAAGGATGCCCATCCCAGCGAGCATCACATACATATATAAGCCGAAACGGCCTCGACGCTGATAGAGATGTAGGCCAAGCAAGCCATTCACTCGTTTACTCACCCATTCATTCGTTGCACCAGCCGAGTTGCTGTTCATCATGTATTCTTCCAAGACACTCTTTACTTCTCTTCTTCTTCTCCTTGCTGCGGCGCCGGCCGCCTTCGCAGCGTCTGCCAGCGACAGCGACTGCGACTGCTATCTCAGCAACGGGACCAAGCCGACATACTACGCCAAGCACCAGTTCTTCGACTTCCGCTCGCTGTCGCAGTACGCCGGCATCCCCGACCTCATCAGCAGCCTCGAGGGCAACGCCAACGCCGGCTTCACCAGCGCCTACTTCGACGACGGGTCCGACTTCGGACAGACCTGGGGCCTGCAGCAGTGGTCCAACGAGGACCCAGACTTCCCCATGCAGAACTCGTTCAACAACGTCTACATCCAGGAGAACACCGACGACGCTCCCGCCAGCGACACCTTCATGAGCATGCGCACCGCCCGCCACGACGGCTTCCAATCGGCCGCCGAGTTCGAGACCCTCGAGCAGGTCCAGTACGCGTCGATGCGCATGTTCGCCCGCACCGTCGGCTCCGAGGGCGCCTGCACCGCCATGTTCACGTACCGCGGCGCCGAGCAGCTCGCCGACGTCCAGGAGGCCGACATCGAGGTGCTGACCAACGACGCCGACAACGTCATCCACTACACCAACCAGCCCTCGTACACGGACGAGGGCGGCGAGGTCGAGGGCGCCTCCGAGACGGTCACGCTCGACAACGGGCTCAGGTGGTCGCAGTGGGCCACGCACCGTCTGGACTGGACGGCCGACCAGACGGTGTGGAGCGTCGACGGCCAGCAGACGGCCGTCAACTCGTTCCAGGTGCCCAGGGACCCTGCGGCGCTGATGTTCAACGCCTGGAGCAACGGCAAGGACTGGACCGGCACCATGCCCGCGGGCGGTGTTGCGTACCAGCAGATCCAGTGGATCGAGATCCTGCACGGTGCGGCCGACCAGGCTTCGTGCCAGAACGTGTGCAGCATCGACGAGTCGACCGAGATTGGAACGCCGGTGCAGGTCAACGGGGTTGTCAACGGAGCTGCCAACGGAGCTGCTAACAAGGCGAGATGCCTCACTTCCCACAAGATGCGTCGCGCCAACTGGTAGGACAGGCAACCGGTGCCGCCATCGGCTGAGGAAGAGGCCCCTCTTTCGTACATGAACTTGGATATCTTGGACAGAAATCACATATACATTCGCTTGGCTTCAAACCAACATCTGCTTGCACTTACACGGTATCCATCAGGCTCCATCGAGTTTGCCTATCTGCAAGACACCGGCAAACCTCAGTATCTCCCATGTGGAGTCTTCCCCAGACGCCGCTCCGATGGATCGGAAGCCGATCCCGATGTTTCGAGCTTCCGTCCGCGCTGTTCCCGCCGCCGCGCACACAGTGAAACGTGCCCAGTTCAGTCGCGCTTCACATCTGGCTGCGTGTATAGCATCAGCTCTGCGCCGCTTATCTGTGGGGACCTCACTGAGCATGCCCCCTTTCGGGTGGCAGATACGGCCTTGATTGCGTCGACAGGGTTCTTTTGTAGGTCGCCAGGGCTTCCCCTCACCACGGCCGCCCATCATATGCCGCTCGTGGCTTCGCTTGGCGCGCATGGGCTGGTGAAGGAAGTGGTGAGCCGAATGCCAGGGACTCAATTGATCCCGAAGGTTTGCCAATGTTTGCGCTGGTTGTGAGCTCTTGTCGGGGACAGGGAGGCCAGGCCTCATGATCCTATCGTCAAGGACCCATTGTAGATTGTAACCCTGCCGCATCCCGCCCTCGAACAACGTTACGAGTGGCCGCCTTTATCAACCATCGAATAGAACTGGAGGTTCCTGTGCACAGAGATGAACCATGCTAAACAAGTTTGCCGCGTGTGTTTGTTCATCATGAGTGCGGTGTGAGGCCGTGTACTTAAAGCTTGCGGTCCCCTCGTTCACAGCAGCTCGACCTCGCTCGCCTGTGTCTAGGTCTTCCAATATACCAAACCTGGGCTCAACATGAAAAATCCCTTCAGAGGTCACGAAACCGTTGAAGGTCTCTCGGCCGAGCCCATTGAGGTTCCCGAAAAGGGCTCGACGGCCGCCGAAGTCACGCCCAGTCCCCGGGATTCCAAAGTCGAGATAGAGGCTCCCGGGAAGAATCCTGCAGACGTCGATGCCACCGAGATCACACAGCCCGATGGCCTGTTCTCCGAAGACTCGCCCTATGAGGAGGTCCGGGCGGCTGTTCGCAACACGGACGGCAACGAGGTTGCCAACACGGTGAGGGCTTGGGTCTTGGGCATGTTCTTCGTCACCATCGGCGCTGCTCTCAACATGTTCCTAAGCATGAGGTAACTTCTCCCCGTTGCGGTTTGAGATGACACGCTCACGACTCGTTGTAGGAGCCCTGCCATCAACTTCCCTGCCCTCGTCGTCCAGCTGCTCGTCTACCCCCTCGGCTGTCTCTGGGCAAGAACCATGCCCACGCGGGTCTTCAACACGTTCGGCTTGCGGTGGACGCTCAACACGGGCCCTTTCACCATCAAGGAGCACGTTGTCGTCACGCTCATGTCCAACGTATCCATCAGCTACACCTACAGCACCAACGCGCTGCTGGCGCTGCAGGGCAAGCCCTTCTACAACCTCAACCTCGGTTGGGGCTTCGCGCTGCTCTTTACCCTCAGCTCCCAGCTCATCGGCATCTCCCTGGCCGGCCTTTTCCGCCGCTTCCTCATCTGGCCGGCCGCCATGATGTGGCCGAGCCAGTTCGCCAACACGTCGCTCTTCTACGCCCTGCACGACAGGAGCAAGAGCGACGGCGTCCACTCCAACGGGTGGCTCATCAGCCGCTATCGTTGGTTTGCAGTCGTGACGGCTGGCATGTTCTGCTACTACTGGATCCCGGCGGTGCTGTGGCAGGGGCTTTCGGTGTTTGCGTTTGCGACGTGGATCAAGCCGAACAACGTCGTCGTGAACCAGCTGTTTGGCGGCTTCACTGGACTCTCCCTGATCCCCATCACGTTCGACTGGACCTATGTGACGGCCTACCTGCAAGATCCCATCCTGGCCCCTACAAGCTCCCACGTGAACACCCTCATTGGACTCTTCTTCTTCGTCATCATCTCCTCCATCGGAATCGTATACTCGGGCGCTCTGTACTCGGAATACCTCCCCGTCGTCACGTCGCAAACGTACGACAACACTCAGGGGTACTACAACGTCAGCAGGATCCTCGGCGACGGCTTCACCTTCGACGGCCAGAAGTACAAGGAGTACTCGCCACTGTTTCTGTCGCCCACCCTAGCGCTAAACTACGGTCTCTCGTTCGCAGCCCTCACTGCGGCCTTCGTTCATGTCGGGCTGTACCACGGCAAGGAGGTCTGGTACCGTTTCCGGACGGCTCGCAACCAGGAGCCAGACATTCACATGAAGCTGATGAGGAACTATGTCGAAGCACCCGATTGGTGGTATGGTGCCTTGTTCCTCGTGTCCATCGGGCTGGGCTTCGCTACGACTGAAGGCTACAACTCTCAGCTGCCGTGGTGGGCCTTCCTCGTCGCCATAGTGATTGCGCTCGCCTTCATCATCCCGACGACCATGATTCTCGCCGTCTCCAACATCCTGCTCAGCCTGAACGTCATCTCGCCGTTCCTGGCCGGGTTCATGATCCCCGGACGCCCAATCGGCATCATGATCTTTAAGGTCTTCAGCACAATCACGCTCGGCCAGGCCCAGACGTACAGCGCCGACCTGAAGATGGCGCACTACATGAAGGTGCCGCCTCGGGTCACCTTCTCGTGCCAGGTCGTGGCAACCATTTGGGCGTCGTTTGTACAGATCGCCGTGATGAACTGGACCCTGGGCAACATCGACGACATCTGCGACAACGAGCAGAAGGACAACTTCACCTGTCCCAACGGCCGGGCCTTCTTCTCGTCCAGCATCGTGTGGGGCGTGATTGGCCCGCGCCGCATGTTTGGCGAGGGCGGCATGTATTCGGCCTTCAACTGGTTCTGGCTCGTCGGTGCTGCGTTTCCCGTCCTGCTATATGTCCTTACCAAGGTGCTCAAATTCTCCTTCTTCCGCCACTTCCACGCCCCCGTCATGCTGGGTGCCATGGGTTGGCTCCCTCCGGCGACGCCGCTGAGTTTCTCCACATGGGCCATCGTCGGTCTCATCGTCAACAAATGGATCCGTACCAAGTGGAATGGCTGGTGGAATACGTATGCCTACACCACAGCGGCGGCGTTGGACGCGGGCTTGATCATCAGCACCATCGTCGTCTTCTTTGCGATTACGTTTCCTGGCGTGACGATTCCGCAATGGTGGGGGAATGTGGACGTGTTCAACACCCTGGATGCGAGTTATGCTGCTCTTCTGAAGACGGTTGATGAAGGAAGCACATTTGGACCCAAGACGTGGTGAGCCAGGAAGGCCCCGTCCTTTCCACGCCAGTTTTGTGGGTGTGCCTGAAACCTCGATAGCGTGGCATTAGTAGTGCAATAGAACAATGTCAAATTCAACCGAGTTATCCACACAGCTCAAGATTTCTATACAACAGACTCGTGAAGTCGACATATTATCTCAAATAGATCAACTAGACAAAGAGTAGATGATACCCTTTCGGCATTGTTCAACCCCGGCTCTAGGGTATCGACTCAATGACGTAGTCGGCTGCCCCTCACCGAGCTTTGGCGGGGTACTCACTCGCATTTGTTCGCGGTTGCTACAGGACGATCCCACTCCACTCCAAGCAACATACTAGCAGACAGACAGCAATCATGTCGACTTCGGATTCAAGGATTGTTTCTACCGGGCCGTTGGTACGCACTTTTACACTAAAGGCTCCTGTTTAGCTCGGTTCCAACTAAACACAACCCCAGTCAGAACGGGAGGCTCAATGGACTAAGCTGGTCAAGTAAGCATACCTCCGTTTGTCTTGACCTCACCGTCTACGCTTGCTAACTCTCCCCTCCTTTAGACTGGCCTACCGAGACGGCAACGGCGTTTCCCGAACATGGGAGTCCGCAGAGCGCAGCACCCGCCCCAAGGACGGTGACATCGACGGCGTCGGCATCCTCGCCATCCTCGACAAGCCCACGGGCAAGGAAATCATCCTCCAGAAGCAGTACCGCCCGCCCATCGACAAGACCACCATCGAAGTACCCGCAGGCCTTGTCGACGCCGGCGAGACGGCCGAGCAGGCGGCGGTGCGCGAGCTCAAGGAGGAGACGGGCTACGTGGGCGTGGTGACGGAGTCGTCGCCCATCATGTACAACGACCCGGGCTTCTGCAACACGAACCTGCGCATGGTGCACGTGTCTATCGACATGTCGCTACCGGAGAACCAGAACCCGAAGCCCGAGCTGGAGGAGAACGAGTTCATCGAGGTCTTCACCGTGCCGCTGGGGAAGCTGTGGGACGAGTGCAAGAGGCTTGAGACAGAGGGCTACGCCATCGATGCCCGCGTTGGGACATTTGCCGAGGGAATCCTAATTGCCCAGCGGTTGAAGCTGTAGGGTCCGCAAGCTGGAGCATAGTTTGATAGACCAAATAGACGGACCAAGACTAGGCCTGCAATAGTTTCTTTTCCCGTTGGAGTCCCTGCCAGAGCGCCAAAGCGGCGAGACACTTTGCATCGCGAGCGCCGGCTTTCCAAGCCTCCTTCATAGGAACTACCTTTAGAGTAATCTTCTCTCCTTGCGACCTCAGCCCCGTGAGACGCCCACTCCACTCGCGCAGCTGGCTCCGCGGAATCCGTCGCTCGTGGCTGAATATGGTGATGTACTCATCGCAGCCGCCCGCGCTGGGGAACATGGCCTTGGCCAGAGCTTCGCCACCAGCCTCATCTTCCGGGGCCGCAAGCTCGCTGAGACATGTCAGCTCCTCCTCCTGGATAGTCACCCCAAGCTCCTCCTCCATCTCTTTGGCCGCGGCGCCCTTGAAGCTGCCTTCGTCATCGACCATGCCCGCCGGCAGCTCAACGAAGCCGAGGCTTCCAGCTGCGATGCGGGGCTGGACGGTCAGGACCACGTAGCGCTCATCCGAGTCTGGCGGGGCGTCGTCGGGGATGAGCATTACCAGCATGGCGACGCTGGGGCCGCGGAGGAGAGCGATGGCGGGTAGAGACTCGCCACCCGAGTTGGAGACGGTGGCAGCGAGCTTGACGAAGCCGAGGCGGCCGCCGCCGAAGCGATCATACGACTGGACTGTGACGGCGCGGAGGGCATACGGGTCAGCGTGGAAGGGGTGAGACGCGGTGGATTGGAGGCGCAGCGAGTTGGTCAAGGTGTCGATCCAGTTCTGTCTGGAGGTTAGCTTTCGTGCTCGTTCCGTGCAAATTCCTTCTTCCCGACCTTGAAGGGCCTGAAGACCAGGAGCTGCTCCTGCGAGAGCCCATCGGGCAGGCTGAGCGGGATGTTGTGCGATGTGAGCGTCGTGGTGGTGGACATTGCGCGAGCCAGCGACGGTGGACGTCGCAAGAGAGCGGATGCGTGAGAAGGTACGATAAAGAGCCTTGGTGGTTTTGCGAAGAGTGCAGTTGATTTCATGTCGCGGCTATCAACAAGGTGCGTGCGTGTGCGTCATCGAAGATGATGAGGCTGCACACTGCCGTCGAAATAAACATCGAGAGTCAGCCCCGAAAATGCACAAATTTGCGCCCACCTTGTTGCGTGGTCGTCAGCACTGTCATTTTCTTGGATGAGACTCAAAAACTATCAAGCAATCGTTACTTTGGCTTGTAGGGCAAGAATGGCGACATGTTTAAATCGCATTTACATTTGTGTTTTGCTCACGTTACTCGGACGGTACTGCGTCCAAAAACGCTTGATTAATTATAAAACTCTATTCGAATATAAATGCAAAATCTGAGAGATAAATTAGCCAACACTGAAATCTATAGACGAATCTACTCATAGAAAAGGTCAGTATTAAATCGCTATTCAATTAATTACCCAGCATTTAATACTTGGCGTCAAGATCTCAGTGGGCTGGCACACAGACTGCATTGGGACGACCACACGCTGCCTTACTAGCTATGCCCTAGATATCGCCAGGCTGTCTCAAGTTTGATTTCTACCCCGTCACTTTCACCAAGGCAGCACCGGATAACACAGGATATTCATCAAAAGGTCAAACGGCCGTGTGTTTGGCGGTGGAAGAATTGTACCATTTACTCAGGAGCCCTTGGGTCCCAAAGATTTAAAGAATTGCAAGGAGAACTTTGCCTTACTTGGCTTCATGCTTGGCAATCCTTTCAGCTAGTATAAAGAAGTCGGGTTGATCTCTCCATGGTTCGGTTCTTCTGGCCTCATCACCATCGGTCCATTCTCTCCTGAACCATCGACGCTTACGCACTTCGCTCTTACACTCTCCGCCAACATCTCTTAACCGTGGTTCATATTCTCTCCAACTCTTTCGCGGCAATTGCCCTGCTGTTCGTCAGTCACTTGATCTCAATTTCCGCAGGATGTGTCACGCCCGTATCATCCAACGGGACAGTGGAGTTCCCATATCCCGAGCTAGGAACTGACGCCGCATCTGACCCGGCCACGTTAGCATGGTAGTCCCTGACATTCAGGCTACACAGGCCCGCCTCGAGGCGTACGGTTACTCTGTTGAGATTATCAAGCGCTACGACCAAACCCTGTTCCTCCCCAGCGATATTACCACCGCCACCAGTCTTTCTCCCGACGCGGTTGCGCAGCTCAGCAAGGATGAGCTAGATTTCAGCCTGAGCGTCCTGATTCCCTTCAACAAGCCGCTGGTTTTCGTCAACGACCCTGACGGCACCATGATTGAAATACAGCCTCAGGAGGGAGCTGCTCTCGCTTAATGGGAGAAGCCTCACGGATATCGTTGATGGGGGATGGATCTGGTGCTCTGTTGTGGACGGGGGGTAGGGATTGATTGATGATAAACGAGTCAAGGGGTTATATGTCAAATTCTATTTCATAGGAGATATTGGAGGCAACTCCACGTTATATTATTGCTGTTACAGCACTGATCTTATGCATTGAGAAAGGTGTGCGTTTAAGCAGCTTCAATTCCTAGGCATCAAAGCCGTTGGCCTTGATATAGAGCGTGAGTCCCAAGATTCAACCTATGGGCGATTCCTCCATGTTCCAGTAATATTCATGCACTATTTAGTTATCATCAGCTAAAATTTGATATTTCATTCCCGAAACTGAACTCATACACTCTCTACAATTCAAACTGCCCAATACACTTCCACCTTGACCTTTTCGATATTGTTACTCCAGCCAGCGAACCTCGCCTTCGCCCAAATCGTAACCACATCTCCCAGCTTCAAGTCCCTGATGAAGGATCCATCTAGGGTCCCTCTTCCCCTGCCCTGCTCCTCGTCTATCTCCATGGCAGCATCCGACGTGCTCTTAATGTTGTCTGAATATGACCACGTCACTACGTGATCCTGGTATTCTCTTGTTGCTGTTTTGTTGCGCTGGATCTCGAAAAGATCGTTGTGTGAGAGTGGGTGTTTGTACTGGAGCTTCCCCTCATGTTCGGGGTCGGCCTCAAGGGTTGGTTGCAAGGGGCGGAGAGCGCAGACGGGTAGTGGTGATGCTTTGGACGAGGCTGATTGAAATCGCACATCGTATGTGCATTGGGGATCGCCTTACACGGTTAGTGGAATTCCTTGTTCGAGAATCAGTAAAACAACTTACAGGTCTGGTCGGCGTCAAATCGCTCTAGACCAGCCTCGAACCAGGTCCACGACCCTTTGTATGTTCCCCGGTTCCCACGTTCGCCTCCCCACCCCTGATCTGCGCTGCGAATGGAAAATACGATTTTGCGAACAGGGCTGACAAGTTTTGGGGTTGGATAATCGGGTAGCTTTTCAAAGAATTGGGCATCGTGCTCCCTGCCAAGAGGTTGTGGTTTGGCTTCATTCGTATCCCAGGCCAGTTCTTCAGCGAGGTCCTTCCTATCAGGAAGACCCGTCAACCCCACAGGATATGAGCGGAGCTACACGGTATTAGAAAAGCTCATAACGCCTTCTCGGGTTTGTACTCACTAGGAACTTGTCGTGGTTGGGACTGGTGCCTTGGACCCGCAGACGATCCTGATGCTCAGCCATGAAGTCGATCTCGTTGCTTGAGTGAGGCCAATACTCGGCGTGATCGAACACCATGTCAACGACGTCTGGGGGTAGCTTGACGCCCCGCGTAAGCATGACCCTAACAACGACTACGTCGATAGGCGTAGGTTTGTAGGTACCTTCGGCGTCGCTGGGATCATCGTCTCGTTTCTTGGCGCTATTGCTGGGTCCGCCGTTTTTCGTTTGGGAGTTGGAGCTGTCGCTGGGGCCATCATCTTTCTTCTCGGCGTCGTCGCCGGGATTCTCGTCACGTCTGCGAGCGCCACCTTGAGGTCCATGTCTCTGCATAGCACGAATGACGGAGTGGGGGAGGATGTTGGCCATGATGACGACGCTGACGAAGAACAAAGCGATATAAAGCAGCAGCATATGCTAAAGAGTACGACTCGAGACGGGCAGAAGACGGAATGAAAGTCTTTTCGTGATTGGGAATAGGGATTTATTTCTGGATAAAGATGACGTGTTCACAACGAGAGTTGGAGGCAGCAGTGTAGTGTATAGCTTTTGTACCTAGGCAGTGATGAGAACAAGCAATTGATGATGGTGGCCATGAACGGGTGACATCTGACGTCACCTGTGACCTAAGCTCTCCAAAGTGCATTATGCACGTGCCCTGAATATCGTGGTAGCGGGGTGCCAGCTGTCTTATCGCGGAACCTTATCGATACCATGGCATCGAGCATTATCGCACGTGAAATTGCGCCATACGCGCCGGCTGCCGGCATCCAAAAATATTCCCCACCTTTGCTGCATCAAGCCGGGAACGGCGTCGGCGTTGTGTGCTGAGGAGCCGGTGCTCTCCAGCGCAACGATGACAAACTTCGGCATTGTTAAGCCATGACACCTTGTTCGAATTATTCCTGCTCTTCTTCTCCTTCTCCTTCCCTTGTATCCGTTGCCACCCACTCTTTCTCATCGCCATGAGGTCTTCCCGCGCCATCGCCGCGACGGGACGCCGTCTCCGGAGCGCCCTCAACGGCCCTCGCCCGTGCCTCGTCGAAGCGCAGCGACTAAACCTCCGCGCCAATGGCTCTCGCCAGCTTCACTCCTCGTCGGCCCGGGCCTCAGGGGCCGCCTCGAATCCGGCCATGTCGTTCCCGTGCCTCGACGCCCTCGAAACCCGCACCGCGAAGCTTGGCGCCGGCAGGACCGTCAACAGCGGCGACGTCACCAGCAGCGACTCCAGCGGCCCGGAACCCTCGTACACCTCCGGCGCAACGCTCAACTTCCACTGCAAAGACTCATTGCTCCTCGACTGGGGCGGAATTCTGCCCGAGTTCAACGTCGCCTACGAGTCGTGGGGCGTCATCAACGCCGACAAATCCAACGTCATCCTCCTCCACACCGGCCTGTCCGCCTCGTCGCACGCCCACTCGACCGAGGCCAACTCCAAGCCCGGCTGGTGGGAGAAGTTCATCGGCCCCGGCCGCCCGCTCGACACGGACAAGTACCACGTCATCTGCACCAATGTCATCGGCGGCTGCTACGGCTCCACGGGCCCCAGTAGCATCGATCCCGGCAACGGCGAGCGCTACGCCACGAGGTTCCCCATCTTGACCATGCAGGACATGGTGCGCGCCCAGTTCCGCCTCCTCGACTCCCTCGGCGTCGACAAGCTCTACGCCAGCGTCGGCTCCAGCATGGGCGGCATGCAGTCCCTCGCTGCCGGCGTGCTCTTCCCCTCGCGCGTTGGCCGCATCGTCTCCATCAGTGGCTGCGCCCGCAGCCATCCCTACAGCATCGCCATGCGGCACACCCAGCGCCAGGTCCTAATGATGGACCCCAACTGGAACCGCGGCTTCTACTACGGCAAGGTCCCGCCCCACGCCGGCATGAAGCTCGCCCGCGAGATCGCCACCGTCACCTACCGCTCCGGCCCGGAGTGGGAGCAGCGCTTCGGCCGCCGCCGCGCGGACCCGAGCAAACCCCCCGCCTTATGCCCGGACTTCCTCGTCGAGACGTACCTCGACCACGCCGGCGAGAAGTGGTGCCTCAACCACGACCCCAACAGCCTGCTCTACGTCAGCAAGGCCATGGACCTCTTCGACCTCGGCCGCGAGAGCCAACTCGCCATGCACGAGCGCCGAGACGAGCGTGAGCACCAGATCGCCTCCGGCCTGACCTCGACCATCCCCGAAGCTGCTTGCAGCCTGACTCTCCCCGCGCAGCCGTACGAGGAGCAGCCCGGGTCGCAGATCAACGACATGGACACGCCGATCCCGGGCTCATCGCGCCCACCCGAGGACCTGATCCTCGGCCTTGCCCCGTTGCGCGACACTCCCACGCTCGTCATGGGCGTGGCAAGCGACATCTTGTTTCCCGCCTGGCAGCAGCGCGAGGTCGCCGAGGCCGTCCGGCTCGCCGGCAACCGCAACGTCACGCACATGGAGCTGAGTGAGGAGATGAGCCTGTTCGGCCACGACTCGTTCCTGCTCGACCTGAAGCACATTGGCGGCAACTTGAAGCTGTTCCTAGACTAGACTGGCTCTGTGGGGTAAGGGGCGTGCAATGGGTTGATATGAGGCTCGGCGCTGTACTGTTTCATGTGGTTAAGGTAGGAAACGGCATTTGTACTTATTTCGGGAGCGAGAGACTTGCATCGTCATGGCGTTTTCACAGGAGAAAATAAGTATAAGGAAAGGAAAACAAGAAACTCGCAGATCGTAATCTGCAAGTCAAGACAATGAGTTCTACGTGCGTTACTACTAGAAATTCTGAGTATACATGTTAAAGATAAAAGCAAATATAATATTTGTTACGATAATTGACTATTTTAGTAAATAACAATTTCTTCTACAAGGTCTACTTTATCTCTTATATACTTCTAGACTAGACTTAGTTCTTTGGGAGAGGTGAGTCTCAAGGTATCCTCCAAGGAATAAATGGCAACTACATTTACTACATAATTATAGCACTCTAGTTAGTAGACAGTCAAAATGGCCGTCAGGGATGCGCTTCAGCCCTTGATGGATCGCCCACACCACGCAAATCTGCGCATCTTTGTGATGGGCTATGCGCAAAGATTACTGTAGCATCTCCGAGTCTACTAGACCACAACGTTTGATTCATACAGCAACGCGAAATTCCACAGCCTCAGACTCCTTCCCATAGAGCAGCTCTCGGTCTTTGACCCACTGAAAAAGACATGAGCCACACGCACTCCTCACTCCGAAAGTATTAAGCTCAATCAATCTACATGTTTCCGTCTCTTCATCATAAAGCACATCAAGTGTGAGGCCTTGAGTCCGAATGAGGTCGCCTTCATGGTGGAGCTCGTCGTCTTGCAAATGATTGATAATCTCAACGTGCAAGTCCGTAATGCCTGCCAGAATCTGCTTTGCGAGGGCTTCCATCCCGCTCACACTGGTGTCGGCGAACATCCAGGGTTTGTGCCAGCGGTACTGACTAACAGCGGTGAGGCGCAAGGATCCGGGGACGCAAAAGGCTCGATACTCTCGCTCAGTTCCCATTCTTGGGTCAAACGGCAGGAAGAAGACGTGTGTTTCCTGAGCATCGCTGTTTAGCATGTTGGTCAAGGTGCCCGAGGCCCTTGCAGACGTCGTGAGCCGGAGGACGATGTCCTCGGCCGAGTGGAGCGACATTTGTCCTGAAACTGCTTGGGCGCCGTCTTTTGGAGAGCAAGCCCCAAGGCGCATGAATAATCCCTGTGGCGGGAACGACAGCTTGTCGAAGGCAGGGTAGACTTCGTCTTGGAGGTCTTCGGCGTAGGCTCGGTTCAACACTCGCGTATGGATGGACGCTCCAGCGGCAGTCACCAGGACGCACGCCTGTGCTCGCGTGAGGGAAAAAGCCTGCACAGCTGTCTGGGGGAGGCCGCGTGACTTCAAAATCAACGGAAGCCATCGTTCGAAAGAGTACGGCAAGTTGGTGGGGATCGCAAGGTCTGGCGCCTCTTCTGACTTGTGAAAGTTGGTGTTGAAGTTTGTCGGCGCGCCTGTGTCCAGGTCCCGCCGCACATCGTTGAAGTCAACGATGTTAAGGTCCATCTAGTTGTTGTATTTAGACTTGCTTTAACGAAAAATCAGCTGTCATATCAGGGCAGGGCTGCTGTTATAAGTTATAACGTCTGGTGTTGTGTTGTGTTGTGTATTGAGAAAGAGGGAAGAAAATCAGCTTGACGAAAGACGTAGGCCAGCTTCTCTTATATATGCTGTTTGGGATAAGCTTTTCATGAATCGGAGATACAGGTCAGAGAGAGGGACCCAGACGGGTTGTAAGAAAAGGCTTAAAGGCTTACGGTTGATGCGAGCCATTCTACTGGGAAAGCTGGTTGTGCTTTAGATTATTGGGATTCCTGGTGCTAGGCACAGTGCCTTGCTAGATTGACTACTGTGCTATAGACTGTACTGCCTTGATCTATCTGTTGATATTGAGTAGGGTTATATCTCCTATAGATAAGTTATATCGTGGTGGATGTATGACTCATACGGCGAAGCGGAAAGCCGTATTACCAGAATGCAACACCTTCCACCTCAACGCCTCGAAGCCGCTCATGTCATTAAACTTGGAGTTTCTAGGAATCAAATATCGTCGCAGCAGTTTTCGGAGGCAACGCGCATGACATGGCGAGCTAGAGTATCTGAGTCTTAGGGAATTGATGCTACCGGAATGCTAAATCCCGTGACCGCAGGGCGGCATGCTTGGGTCTTACTCCATGATCCCTATAGTAGCTTTCCTTCAACTTTCCTGACCGATCATCAATACCTTCCCTCCCATATACATTATCACTAAATTTGCCTTGGCAGCAAGTATATACAAAGAATCCAACGCTATTTAGCATGACGTAGTCCTTCGTCCGGCGGAGCAACTCAAATAAACGACCACAAGCAGAAATTTTAGCCAAGAAATTGCATATCGACATCTTGTCATCAAGAAAACTCATCCGACTCTTCTCGCCACACGTCCCCCCCTTCGTCATTGATCGTGTTGAGGCTGGTCAAATGAACCCGGGATTGAAAGGATCGACAGCGGCCGTCGGTGTCCGACTCTTGTCGCGATCCGGGCCCTTGGGAGGAAGAGTGATGGGGCTCGGGCGGGGAGGGGCCTTCTTGGCTTCCACGCGGGTGTTGCCAGGGCTGAGTGGGCGGGTGAAGTCGACCATGACGGGAGAGATCAGTGGCCTGTTTCGAGGGTAGTTGCGGTAATCGTTGGTAGTGGTAGTGGTGCTCTCAGAAGCCAACTCGAAGCTTTTGGCGAGGTTCTCACTGGAGTTGGAGATGGACTTTTGGAGCGAAGAGAAAGAGGGCGAAGGGAGACTCGGCGGTTTCGGGGAGATGGGGGAAGACGTGTATGGAAGATAGCGTGGGCTTGTGGCTTCGTCGGCGGGGGGCGTTTGAGGAAGATGAGAATCCGTGCGGAACTGAGAGAGAGGCGCAACCATTGCGGATCTATGTGGGGAGGCGCGGTCGAAGTCGTCCCAGTTGGGAAGAGAGTAGTGGTCTTCGGTGCTGTTCTTGGGCCTTGACTCTGAGCTGGGCAAGGGTTGAGGCTTGGGAGGAGGATACGCAGGTCGCTGGCGCTGTTGCTTCCTAGGTCCCAAACCACCAGGCTCTGGTGAAGCGCGGTCCAAAGCAGGTGGCCGGCGTCCACGAGGAAGTCCTTTCTGAACGGGGAAATCACCCTCGATGACCGGGCGCGCGAAGGGGCTGTTTGCGCGAGCTTCAGGGGGCGGTCGTGGCGAACGCCCACCACCCATGTAGTTGCCTTCTTCTGGAGGAGGACCGTAGGGGCTGCGAAGGTTCCCGGGGACGCCGTTGAAGCTGCTGATGTTCCCACCAGCTGACCGGTCGACCAGAGGGGGCGGGACGCGTAGGGCGGTCGGTGGTCGGTGGCGCGAGTCCGAGTCAACACGGGGCCGGAACTTGCGGGGCGGAGGGTCGAGAGGGCGGGACATGTAGCCCGGGTGTACGCTGTGGGCGGCAGCTGGAAGGGCTTGGTTTGATCGATTGTTGGCGGTTTTCGGGGGAGCTGGGATCGGGGACGTAGGAGGAGGTGCTGGCGCGGGCAACTGAGAAAGAAGGTCGTACTGTTGGTGCTGAACTGGTTGAGCTGGCGGTATCGGCGAGAGGCGGCTGACAGACTCTTGAGTCGATGACAAGGCGGAGGGGGCATCGCTGGTGTTGCGCGCCCTAGTCGATCTCGGCTCATCCCCTGACAACGAAGGACTCGACTGCATCGACCGCAGGGGACTAGCAGTCCTGGTTGCAAGTGGTCGTGGCTTCATCGCGTCTGTCGGACTGATGTTGTCGATGCTCGGAGCCTCCAAACTACGCTTGCCAACGCTGCCCCTCCTTACACCCTCACCAAAATCGAAGGCAGTGAAGTTGCCTGCGAATCCCTCCACCATCGGTGTCGTCTTACCCTTGTCCAGGTCGTCCACTTCCATAGAGAAGCTCTTCCTCCGCGGCGTGTGGAACGTCAATGTGTCGCGCTTGGCCTGGACGTTTCGGATGACGGGGATATCCCAGCGTTCCTCGCTCGTGCGAAGCACTGATGCGGCTGGGCTGGGCAATGCCTTGGGGCCGGTGACTTCGACGTTGCGCAGGGCGCTGGGGGCATTGCGACGACTACTTGAAGGGCGGCCATCTGGGTTGATGGGAGAAAAGGGCTGGTCACTGCTGAGAATGGACGGCGGTGGAGAGGGATATCCGTTGATGGCTGAATTACTCGGGTCTCTGGTGCGGTCGGCTGCAATGCCAAACTCGAACTGCTCCAGCGAGTTCTTCCCTCCAGAAGGTGATATCGGCGTGTTGCCTGCCGAGTCCTTGCCGCCGAAGTGCACGTGGAATGGATTGTCCCACTCGGTCTTCTTCGAGGTCGCGGTGCCGGGTCTCGTGGGGGTGCCTGGCCGGTTTGGAGCAGCACCGCCGATCGGGCTGGGCATGACTAGACTCGTGGAACTGGCGTTTGCATTGGCGAAGCGGGTGTTGAGATTGAGATCCGAGGAGTGGAATCGCGAGGTCCCGAGGCCTGGAGCTCGGGGTGCAGCCAGGTCAACCATGGAGGAGGCAGCGCCTGCGCCTCCTATGTACGGAGCGCGCCATTGGGTAGGGCTGAGGTTGGAAGACGCTGTATCAGGACGGCCGCTGAAGTTTGGACGGGAGAAGTTGTTGGTGAGGCGGCGCAGGTCTCTTGAGGACTCTTCGTCAATATGGTTGCTGTGGCCGTTAAGCTTCAGGTGCTGGAAGGGTTGCGAAGGCTGCTTGTGCTTGTCGCTAGAGGTAACGGATGGTCAGGAGATGGCTTCATTTACAAAAACGGGGAGAGCGGGGAGAGATGCTGTGCTTACTGGGACTTCTTCTTGTCGCCCCCGAGCTTGATGCCAAAGAAAGAGACCATTTCGAGAGGATGTTGGAGAGAGACAAGGCTCGCCTGGTGGTGGGCGTGTGAAGCCCACTTTGGTGTTCCTTGCGTCTTCCTTCAACCCTGCCCGTCTTCTTCAGATGTTCCAAACCGTCCCAGGCTCGTCCAGACTCTGGACTATAGCCTAGGGCCCAAGAGACTGGGGAACGGGGGCCCGGTTTAATGGAGGCGCCAGGCGCACGAGGCGCAAATAGCCAGGGTCCGGGTGTGAGCTGGTGTGTTCGGTAGCGTATGGTAGCGGAGGGTATCGTGTGGTTGTCGTGGTGGGTGGCGCGTGCGCGAGACCCGCTAGCGTGAGAGCTGAGAGTGAAGTTGAAGAAGCTGAACAGACGGACAGGCGCGAATAAGATGCGTGGGATCTGGGACCATGGCGGAATTTCTTGGTCCGAGTTGAGGTGTTTTCCGGATCGTGAATTGACGTGTCTCGGCACGCGGAGAGAATGAATGGAAGAACGGCACAGGCGCTGGTTGGGTGCTGACTGCTACAGAAGGATGCCTCAGGGGCTGGTAACGGCGCCGTCGCGGGGTCGAGATTGAGCCACGAGATGAAAGGCTCCAAGCGCAGCCTCTTTGACGGGCGCGGAAGAACTGGATGAGGGAACGGAGGGGAGTCAAGGAGCGAAGGATCCCAAATGTCGCAGACCGGAGAGGGACAGTGAGAGAGAGAGAGTGAGAGAATGGGCTGTCGATAACCAGACGACCAACGTTGATACTGCCGCTGCCTCTAGTTACCACTGCCACAGACAGTCTGTTTCTGGCTCAAAGGAAAGTAACGAAGTAAGCTGGAAGAGACCGGCTGCGCCTTGGACCAAGGAGCGGATAGGCGCGATGCCGAAGGAGAGGCGACCTGCGAAAGGGCCGGGGAGATGGTGTGTGTATTCTCACAGCCCACTCGCTCTCGTCGGTCTCGATCAACGACGAAGAACACGAGGGGAGAAAGCAAGAGAGGGAGAGCGGGACGATAGACGCACAAACGTGTGATGCACACTTTCTCTTCTCACTGTTTGCTCCACTCCCCTAAAATCACCGGACGAGAAATGAACCTTGGCTTCCCATACGTACCTTGCATGGGGAAAAGGGGACCTCCTCGCATGCAAGTACCTACCACCACCAAGGTCCAGGACCCTGGATTCCTCGCCAAAAACGGTGGACAGCAGTGGCTCTGGCACGACCAAAAGGGGCCACCCACCTAAGCACCCACCGTCGCCGTGACACCCTCCCCGTTAGTCTTCCAGCCGGTGGCCTAACCACGCTCAAAGCGGCATCTCAGGGTCAGGGATGCTCCAGGGGGGAACCAGTGGGAGGAGAGAGGCAAGAGGCAAGAGACAGCGCTAGTACAACTAGGCAAGGCTGTCCCGAATATCCGGAGAATCGACAGCGCCGTGATGAAGAACATTGGATTCAATTCCTACTTCGTACGTGAAGTGGGAAACGTATATCGAGAGACGCCACATTTTAAGCCCCTATCTTGTTCACCCTTTTTTTCTTTTCTTCCGGATGCGATGTAATTGGAACAAGAGGAACACAACACTAGACCTGGCGAAACGGAGTTGTAATCTGACTGTGCTGCATACGGGTTCTGCACCCACACGTCACACAGCGGGATGATGATCGTCCTCGGCGATCACTCCAGCCGAAACGACACCCAACTCCGAGACGAGGATTTTTTCTGGCTAGTTGTGCTCCTTGGCTCATCGGTTCGTTTATTCTCCAGCGCCCAACGACATCGCGTACAGAGCTCTTCCTCTCTACTCACTATGCTTCATCGCGCCTATGTACGTTGGTATTCGTACCGTGTCCACTTAATCACGACGAGCAAACAAACAGCCCGCCTACCTAGCTCCGGTCCAGTCCCGCCCGCAAACCGAGCTCGTGTGTCTATTTTTTGCTTTTGCCAGCCTTACCGTGACCACTCACGAAATGCGATTCCATGGCCAGGTGGATCTCTCTTAATTACAACCCCCCCCTGCCGCTACTCTCGGACCCGACCCCGTGAGATCGACGTCTAGACAACGAACGCAGTTGGCAGCCCGACAAAGTCCGGCTTCTCCAGAGAGGTTCAAGAAACCCCACCCCATCAGGTTTCAGAACCTTTGAGCAATCCGCTGATCTTCGTGTTGGTGTTGATCTTCATCCGCTACTGGCCGATGGGTCGGACCTTGACTTACCTGCCACCTTTTCCCGACGCGCCGGGTTTGTGGCGCCCGTTGGAGGCCGGATATGGCCATGGACGAGACAGTTGCGGAATGGAGATCAACATGGGGAATTCGAAATCTCCCATGCGAGAAACTTACAACTAGCCCTGCGTCCCTCGGCATTTTTGTTTCCGATACGACGTCATTTTGCCATCGCTCCACCCAGTCTCGGTCGTTCCGTCGTAGTCTCACGTTTTAGCACTTCTCTTGGAAACTGTTTCAACTTGCTGCGACCATTAGGAGCCAGCCCGGCTCAGCCTATCAATTCAACCCGAAACGCCAGAACCTTGATACATATGCGCTCACCAGTCCAACCCATACTGCCATCCCCAGAAACTAATCATCGTGACCTCCTCTGGCATCCAATTATCCCTCCCTCGTAGACATACGACTCTTTTTCCTCCTGTTGCTATACTCTAGCGAAGTGAGCACAGCTGAAAGCATCGTCAAGACGTGAACATGGCGAGTGTAGAGTCGTGGCCCATCCATGCGCTTTCGAGGTCGACCATGTCGAATTGAACGACCGGGCCACATAGGGAGTCGGCTTGTCTCGTCGCGAGAGGTTCTGAATATGCCCGAAACTTGTCGTGGGTGTGCGCTGCCCAGCCACTTTCTTGTCCACCAATATGCCAGTTCGTAGACACATGGTTCCAAGTCCACGCCGCTGTAACTTTTGTGAAAGGTCCTTTTGCCATCGCCTTCGTAGTACCTCCCTCACAGCTGATCCAACAACTTCCGCCGCCTCCGCTCGATCAACTCCTCCTGCACCTCCTCCAGCGTCGGCAGCTCCCACGTATCCCCGTCACCCGCATCTCCCGGCAGCGGCTCCCAGCCTTCGGGCGCCACCTTTGCCCCCTTCTGCATCATGTTTTCTACGGCCTGTCGCTCCTTCTCGGCCTCGTAGGAGAGCAGCTTGTCGTCCTCCTCGTCCGGCGCGTAACCGTAGTATGCCGCGTCCACATTGCGCCGCAGGTCCTTACTGTCCTCCAGCGGTTTGTCTTCATGGCCTTTGCTCCTTGCCGCCTCGAAAAGCTCTTTGACGCCCGGGAGGTCGCGCGCGCGGCCAAAGTACCGGTATCCCTTGCCGCCACCGGGTATCTCCCGCCCTTGCTCATCGTATATCTTGCCGCCGCCGCGCATGTAATTCGGGCCGCCCAGATTGCGTATCTGCACCTCCCACATGTGCTTCTCGCGCATCAGCTTGTTGATCTCATCGTTGAGGTCGCGGATCTGGTAGTCGCTGAGGACGGGTTCCTGGATCCGCGACATCTTCCGGGAGATCTCCTTGAGGACCTGGCCACGCCATTTTTCGCAGACAGGTATGGTTTCGACTTCGGTGATGAGCTTGGGGCGGCGGGTGCGGCCAGCGTCGATGATGCCCAGGTCAGCTGCTTGGGCTTCGCGGAAGCGAAACAGCATAGACTGCGCCTTTTCCGAGTTTCGAGCCTACAGGATGGTTAGCACACGGCACACAGGATTCTTCAGGGATAGTATGTACCATTTTGACGGGATTCAAGCTGTTGGCGAGGTAGATTGGGGCGAAGGGAGTCAACTCGTGGCACAACAAGCCCAAAGTTAAGGTCTGGATGCCACACCTAAGTTTTCCCAGCCTCGTTGGGGCTCAGCGCCGCAGAGGTCCAGTCCTCAGCCGCAACGGTCAGCCACAGTGGGGCTTGGCACTGTCAGCCTTCTCCAGCTCGAACGCGTTTTAGTCGCGACTTGAACTTCATCCATCCATCATGATTCACTGTTGCTCAAAAACCGGCCACGGATGCCGACGCAGCTCTGCCAGCTGCCAACGGTCCGAGTTTTCCATGAGGTGCATTTGCCTCGTTTCAGCTGCCACTGTGCTACCTTGGACTGTCATCTATAAAAACCCTTCTTCGCCTCGGCTTCCCTGAAGATTTTCCTTCTTCATCCATCACCACCACATCACCACTCCTACTATGTCACAAGGATCACTCATACTTATCTCCAACTCGGTTCCGGTCCAACCCTACCCACTCTCATGTTCCCTTGTAATTTTTTTTTCTGGCCAGCCTGCTCCAGGAGCTTTTCTACCTCACGACGATAGTTCGTCAGCTCGCCACTCGAGAACGATCGAAGACGCCAGTTCTATATTCGCCTTTTTCTCATCGCATATCTCAACCTTGGTCCTACTTGTTCCTTATTTCTTACCACGGAATCTCCTGTTTTCGCTTGTTCACCTCAGCCCGCTAAAGAATCGCCAGGCACAGTTGTCTGACCTACTACCCCACGACCATTCAGCCCTCCCTCAACACCTCTCAGCTTTCGCCTCCATCAGCATCTCAGCAGATTCTGATGACAACCCTTCTCTTCAACCGAGGTCTCGCCTCGGTGTTGCGTTTTTGCGTCTCTTTTTACGTCTCTTTTGCGTATCCCATCTGCCTACTGATTTCTACGTTGGTTCCATTTTGCCTCTGCTCGCAAGGCGCTCGGTTGGCGTTAGGCGTTCCGGTTCTAAGAAAGTATTCTTATGGGGAACATACTTATAGGAACATACTTAACAAAACATGCTTACGGGAACATATTTATGGGGAACATACTTACGAGAACATACTTACGGGAACATACTTACGGGAACATACTTAACAGGAGCGTCTGGCGTTCGGCGTCTGGCGTTCTGTTTTTCTTTGGTTTCATCCTCTTGCTAATTTCCAACCCCTAGATCCTCCTCCCCTTTCCACATCTGCAATGAGGATAACGCTCACAAGAGCATGGTGATTCCTCAGGGTCGGCATCTTCGGAAACCGCCCTTTGCGAAAGTGACCCTTCCAAGAACAGAGATCTGAGCAGACCAAGTTTCCTTCCCCCTTTATCCCCCCAAAATCCTCTCAAGTTTCTCATAGCCGCAATGACCGACACCCAACACCCGAAGAAGCCGTCTCTCGCCCACAGCTCCCCTTCTACAAATATCCAGTACCGGCGTGCCCCGCCGTTCTAGAGACGAGTGGATGGTGGGGGTTTCGGGTCGCGAGATGCTTGTGATTCTTTCACGTTATAGTTTTCAAACGGAGCAGGCTGAGCTCGAGCCAGGTCGCGGAGGGTACTGGGGGAACAGCTTGAGATACAAGAAAACGCCCGGTGATGATGCAGGACCAAAAAGCCAAATTTGCAGCCAGCAGCGGTGGCTTCCATCCTTTTCATGGTTGCGTCCACGCCGCGAGTTGTCTATGAGAACCCAAGAGAGCTAATCTGAGGGCATCACTTTCTTGTATTTTGGGCTGGAGTTTAATTGATAGGTAGCCGGCCAACTAGTCGTGGTAACCAGCTTAGTCCCGAATGCTTAGGCTCGTCCATAAGAAGGCTCGTTAAAAGGAGTACGAAAGTAAATCTCAGGTGGATTAACAAGAAACCCGGTTGGATACTTGGACGAAAAACACGCATCTATATCGTTCCATTTTTTGCCCTTAGTCTACATACGAGGGCTCACCCATGAGCCCCTCGCGTCTCAAAAACATTGTACATTCCACGTTCCCAAAATTCTTAGCCCCTTTATTGAATCTTCTTCGCGCCAGCGGAGGTCTTCTTGACCGGCTTGCTATACATCCACAAGGCGCTGAAGGACACGAAGCCAACCACGGTGGCACCGATACCTGAGAGCCAAGGCCAAGCTCCTGAGATGACGTAGCTGCGAGGCCACTCGTCGTGGGCCATGTGGCGGACGCTGACGGTGTTCTTCTCCTCGACGGAGGTGAGGAAAGGTCGCTTGTAGTTAACCTTGAAGTTGAAGATACCATGCTGGTCGGGCAAGGTGAAGTTGGTGGTGAAGACGGTGGCTCGGTTGGTCACGGTTGTGGGGACGAGGTCCCGGCGCTCGAAGGGGGAGAGCATGGAGAACTCGAGCTGAAGAGAATCGCCCTGGGGAACGGTGAAGGGGACCCAGTTACGCCAGACGTACTCGGAGATGGAGATGCTATAGGACTGTGTCACAAGTTAGCCATTAACTCAGGCGACAGTATAAACGATGCTGTTATTAACACTTACCACATCGGTCTTGACTCGGTACAGGTCGGGGTTGATCTCATCGTCGCCTTGAAGCTTGTGCTCAATGCTGTTGACCCTCAACACGCCCAGCTCCTTGAAGGTCCAGGCCGATAGGCTCGTGATGAACTCCCTGTTGCTGGTGTACTGAGCCAGCTCTCCGGGTCGCTGGACCTTGGCATCTAGCCACTTGTCCTGCAGCATCTCAGCCGAGCCCAGGATGGTGAAGCGCGCTGAGTTGAGAGCCTGTATCACGGAGATGAGGGCCAGCTGCTGTCCGGCGCCGAAGAGGTCTTCAGGGTCGACAGCCTCAGCCTGCTCCTTAGGGTTGTAGCTGTAGGCCGTGGCGGGAGCTCGTAGGACGGGAGTGAGAAGAGGACCAGAGCCCAGGCTGTGGCCGACAGCGTGGGGCAAGGACAAGGCAGAGCCGGGAATCTCGAAGTACTGCTTGAGCCCGGGTCGGACGTTGCGCGGAGAGTCCAGGACGAGAACATCGTGGGATTCGGCGGCGGAGATGGTGTCGTAGTAGAAGTGGTCGACGACGGAGCCAGTGCGCTCAGCGGGTAGCGAAATGTCGAGCTCGGCGAGCAGAGAAACGAGCGAGGTGGGGACAGAGTGTGTCGAGGACATGGTCAGGAGGATGTTGCCCTTGGCGTTGATGAAGTCGAGGAGGATGTTGGGGGTCAGATTGGGGCCAAGACCTATATCCGGTCAGCATGATCGTCGATGCGGAATCCAGCGATTGCGCTGGAGTGAAGCGTCGAAGGAGACAACGAACCCTTGATCTTAGTAGGCAGGAAGATGAGGTGATCGTAGTTCCTCTCGCCAAGTTCGAACAGACTCAAGGCATCGCCCTTGGGCGACTGGTAGGTGATTTCATACCCTCGCTCTATCGCAAAAAAAAAAAAGCGTCAGCCCCAACATTCAAAGCCCGTCGGCCGTCCTTTTTCCTTACCAGTCAGACTGCCAAAGAAGGACGAATACGCCTCCTTCTCCTCGACAGTGTCCAGCACGACCAGCAGACGGTTGCCGGCAGAGCTCGCGGCCGAAACCAGGGCCGTAAAGAGCAGGAGCCCGAGGCTCACGAAGGACCGCATCATATGCTGCGGTGATGGCGGTTGTGGTTGCGGTTACAATTGCGATTGCGTCTCGGGGAAGCAAGTCGCTGCACTTCGTAGACGCAGACACAGACGTGGACGTGGACTTGGACAGCTTGGAGAGAGCTTGCGTTGAGGGATACGTAGCCTTGCCAAGCCGATGTGGGGCAGCGCCGTATTGGGGTACGTGTTTGAGGCACTAGGGAATCATGAGTGCACTAGCCCTTCTTCGGTACTATCTATTATGCTGCTGTTCGAGTGATCCAAGGCACGGATGTACCGCAGTATTACAGAACAAACCTCTAAAACCTTTAGATGTTGCGACTGCAATCATTTAACCCTGATTGAGGGTTCACAATGCCTCTGGAACCAATTTAGAGGCGCTTCCAGGCCACAAGACGACATGTCGCTGTAGCTAAACTGCCCATACATGGCTTAGCGCTGCCCCAAGATACCAACAGATTATCCGACTGCCGCGGCTTGGTTTTTCCGCTCCTGCGATTGGACCGAGTCCACAGCGGCGCTCATGGAGTCGTCTCCATACCATCAACACCACGACAATAATCCCACGACATCTCGCCGCCAATTGAGTACGCCGCAACCCCTCTCCGATCCCTCTCCGACCCCCGATTGCCGACTTCTCCGCTAACCCTCTCCTCCGCCGCCGCAGGATCTCGCCCACCATGTCGGCCGCGCCTCTGTTCTGGTCCACCCCCCTCAAGTACTGCCGCTGGGCAGCCCGCGAGCGCCCGGCCCTCTTCTGGTCCGTCATCATCGGCGCTGCCGGTCCCGTTGCCATGCCCATTGTCCCCCCGATCCGACACTACTTCGGCGACATTGACGCACCCCCGGTTCCCGTCACCTACCCTGGTTCGTTTGTGCCTCGACCCAGCCACGAGAAGAGGGAAATCTAACCAAGCCCGTGTAGTCCCGGCCGGACCCCGGAAACAGCTGACCGGCTACGATGACGAGTAAACCGTCGTGTCGGTGGGGAAGGACCGACGACAACGCATGTGGGAGATGGCGGGAATCGTGCATTGTACAAACTACGGCGTTTGAGACAGCAGAGGATAGAACCGAAGAGACGGACAACCAAGGTCCATCCAGCAATTGAAGCTACAAATATTTTCCATGACGCTCCTATAATCCATCCAGAGTAACCGCTATATATGTATATACGCGCTCTCTCTCATGTCAAGCTCTAACACACGGATGTCAATTCAACGCCCAAGCTCGATACAGCACAAAAACCACGCTCCTCCCGCGCAGGAGCCAGTCACAGCGAGCAGTGTCTATGACTACTCTGAACCGTCGTTGTCGAAAGGCTTAGACTCTATCTATCCCTGCTCAAAAAATTCCACTCGTACTGCAAGGCGTCAGTAATGATCCAGTGTGGGGAAAACTGTTAGGGTAGAACTTACAACTCGACCTTCGTCATCTCCCGAGTACACACATGTCGGCATTGGAGTGATACATGTCACCGCCGCCTCCGTATTCGCACCCTTCTCGTTCTTGTAGTCCACATGGTCCAGCCTCCTCAGGAGCTCCAGAGTCCATCGGCCACCCGTGATGTTCCTGCGCCAAACGTTGACCCGCCCACGCTTGTGTCCCGTAAAGATGAGATAGCTCTCCAGCCACTCGTTTCCCGCACCTTCGTAAAAAGCACATGAGTGGATGAAGTCGTCCTGCTCAAAGCACACGTTCTGGTCGAGGAGAAGCGTGCCGTTGAGCGTATACAGAAGCACATTCGGCCCAGAGCAGAGAAGGATCTCGCCGGAGATGTCGTTGATGCGAGCACACTCCACTGCGCGTACCAAGGGCAACTTGCGGATGAATGAGAGCCGGTTGAGATCCCACAGGAACGCTTGTCCGTCCGAGGATACCGTCAAGAGGGTGCTGAACGCCTTGCTTACCGCGATCGTGGTGACTGGCGTCTTGTGCCCAAACAGACTTGACCTCGGCAGGAGTTCCACTTGTTTACCTGGAGCCGATTGCAACGCATATACCGACACGACACAATCTTCACCGGCGGTGACCATCGTCTTGGAATCGGCAAAGCATGCGCAGGAGATCTGTCCAATGTGGAGATTTTCGAAGAGGCCAGCCGGCTTTCGGGAGTTAGCGAGGCGGCCAGAGTCAGGAGTGTAGTGGCGTTTTACCTTCCGGTTGTCGCTGAAGAAGAAACGGATGCTGTTGTCGGCGTAACCCCATTCCAGGAACTTGTCATGTGACGGGAGGTTCAGACGGAACGAAGAAGCACATAAGAGACGGTCCAGCTTTGGGGAATAGATCAACGTTGCTACCCGCTCGTGGCTCTCTGTTTTGCATTAGTTGATCGACTCTTTAGAGAAGCCCGTTTTCGTTCCCTTATTGCTTACCTAGAAGCGGGTTTGGGAGGCATGCAAGTGAAAAGATGCTAGTATCAAGCCGACGAACTGGGCACTGGACATTTTCCCGGGCTGGATGAGTCTTTGTAAACACCTGGTGCGGTGTCTGGCCAAAGTTGTGAATCACGCCGGCCATGATAGCTCTCTCCTTTGCATCAGTAATGCTGTCCAAGTCCGTCGCACCTCGGTACGACAGGTGGTGGAACACGTTCAAGTTTTCAACAGCAGCTTCTCCCCGTTGCTTGAACCCAAAGACCAAGTCGATCCACTTATGCAAGTTCTCGCTGACGTACGGGCTCTCGAGTGCCTCTCGATGCTTCGCAATGAACACTCTAGGGTCGCCCTTGGCCCATGGGGGGAGCTCGACGTGGTCAACCTTGGCGCCGTTGCTTTCCCTGTTGCCGAAGTTGTATCCGTTGATGTTTGTCAAGAACTCCGGCAGGCAAAAGAACTCGGGGATGAGCTCTCTCACATCGGCCTTGTTTTGGCTTGAGGACGACCTCCACGCATCTGGAATCGACTGGAACAGCCGGTCTGCATGATCGAAGTTCCCTCCCTGAAGCAAGATGTAGGACTGCACAAACGGTGGCAGGCGAATCAGGTACGAGGAGACAATCATGGCCGAGGAGTAATGAGTTCCATAATGAAATGGTATCTCCCCAATCTCTTCCAGCGCGGCGTAACTCTCAACAAACCCCGAGACTCGACCTAGCGTCTGAGCGCCCATCGGCTTAGACAAATCTCGGAATGTTGCCGGATCTTCCAAATCCAAGTCGTCACTAGTATAGTCGGCTAATACCCAAGGGAAGACTGGATATTGAGTAAGATCGTTGAAAGTTCGGCCAGCCATCGTGTTCACCATCATCAAGTAATGAAAGTTGGAGATGTCGCCCCTCTGCCAACTCTTCATGATGGGGTTCCACGGTGAAGAGTTGAAGAACGTGCCAAACTTGGATCCAAACCCTTGCGGCGACTCATCGAACACTTTCAGTGATTCCAGGCGCCAGCCATCCTCGGGGTTCGGTAGTGTGTTGGCGCCGCTAGTATGGGGGGCCTTGTTGAGCATCTTGACAAATAGCTCATCTCGCACAGTCGAGTTGATCGTAGTCAAGAGATAGCTCCGTCCATCGGTGAAGAACACCTCGATGGCAACGTCGCGAAAGAGGAAGCGGCGTTTCGAGATGCTAATCACGTCATGCCACCGCCAATGCCTTGACTCTTGATCGTTCAGTCCAGCATTCTGTCGCTTCTCAGACGTTTTCGCATCGGTGACGATCTGGGAGAACGGGTCGCGTTCATCGATTGGAGCCTGCCACACATTTACAATATCCCCGTTGGCGCACTGGAATACGTTGTCCATCATGTACAAGGCATCCTTGCCTATTATCAGAATGCCTTCACATGCTTCCAGCCCAACAATGCGAGAAATGTTGTACGCAGCTTGCACTTGGTCGCCATGCTCCAGCCGGCGCATCACCTTTCGGTTCTTATCTTCGAAGCCCTCATCTCCCTCGTTCGGGTCGTTCGGATCATCCACGAGCTCGAAGTCTTCCTCTGGAGAAACCCCGGAGCTTGGCTGATCAGTGGATGAATCTGGCTCTTCGATGAATTGCCTGGCATCATTCCCATCCAAGATATTAGATGAACCGCTTTTGGTTGGCGTCACCGCGCTCGTGGTGACTGAAGGAACTGGGCTCGCCGAGGTGTTGAGTCGCAGTGTCTGCATGATCTCGCTTGTCTTCCGCT
This sequence comes from Neonectria neomacrospora, assembly GCA_917563905.1. Classification (NCBI taxonomy): domain Eukaryota; kingdom Fungi; phylum Ascomycota; class Sordariomycetes; order Hypocreales; family Nectriaceae; genus Neonectria; species Neonectria neomacrospora. The sequence continues at coordinate 316,489 of OU830643.1, forward strand.
TTGGCTGATACTCGTCCGTCATGCTGTAGTCAGGAAGGATCCTTAGTCGCATCCTGTTCCGCCCTTCCGTTCGATCAAGCTTCCATCTGGACGGGGTGGGTTCGCTGAGGACGGCACCAGGCCGCCTCAAATCCCGCTCCATCTTCTTATACCCCGCGCTGAGAAAGACCAGGTCATCCTGCTGATCCTGCATGATACGCTGGTACTTGAAAAATTCAGAGTTATATATGCTCTTCATCCAAGCACCGTTGCCGATATCATGGCTGATCATGATTTTGTCTGTGTTGACGTTTTCTGTGTGCCATGCTCTGAGTCGCTCTTTTCGCTTAATCACGCGCGTCTTGGCCGTCTCGGCAGTGCGACTGTTTTCTGTACTGACAAAGTCTTCCCATGTCTTTGACATTCCACCAAAGAAAAGAACATCCAAAGACGGACGGTGATTGTCAACCCACTCTAAAAACGAATCGTCATCCACGCCAGTCAGCTTCTGAAAGTCCTTTGACAGCTGTTTTTGATCCGGTGACATGCATGAGCGAATCAAAGCCACAGATTCATCTGGCTTCTGCACGAGGATGATGCGCAGGAAGTTTGCTGCAGCCAGCCGCACCGGTTTTTTGTCATCAGTCAGCTTTGTATACAGCTGGTACCAATAAAGCTTGAGGAAGTCGTCGTCAGAAGAGAAGCAGGCTAGGATGGACATCTGCCAGTACACGAGCTTGTTCATGAAATCCTTTGCCTCGGTTTCTGTGGTCTGTGGACTGTCCAAATCAGATAATTTCAACAAAATGATCCTTAGCAGGCAGCTGCGGACCATAGACACGGCTTGGCTACAGAGTCGTACACTCTTCAAGCTAGAGATATCGGGTCGCTGCAGGAATTCTAAAAGCATGCCGATGAACTCAATCATGGTCTCGGCGCCATTCATGAACCATCCCTCAAAAATTGCTTCTGACATGTGAAGACAAAACCGTGCAAGGTTCGTGATGATTCGAGGCTCACAAATTGCCTTCTGGTTGAGTTGAATGTTGTTGGTGAGCTGAGTAATCACGTTTCTCAGGATGTATGACTCAAAGTAGGCTTGATGCTCCTGGAAGCCTGGCGGGACCTTGGTAAAGAGGCCAAACCCGGGGAATTCTTTTCGAGCCAGCAACTGGTCCATAAAGACGCTCACGACAAGCTCCACAAGCCCTTCCAGGATCTCGCTGCTGGGCTTCTGCTTTGGTGCTTTCTTCTGGGGCGACAACGTTGGATTCAGACGAGCTGGGCTTGGGCCAAGCGGCGACTTGTGGGCTGTGAGGAGGATGAAAGACGATGCTCTGCGGAGCGGTGTTCCTTTAGGTGGTGTCGACTGAGGTGACGGAATAGGGTCAACGCTGGTTGTTCTCACAATCGGTGTTGCTGCCGAGGCACTGCCTCCAACTGGGCGAATAATGACGTCGGTCCCTTCGAAGGTGAGTGCTGAGTTTCCAGAGTTCAACTCGATCTCAGGCGTCACGGCATCGGCGCTGACGATGATAGGATAAAGCGCAGCGAGCAACAATCTCACCCATTCCGAAGTAAGTGCGAAATCCCGGAATTCGGTCGATCTCGCATGGAGATCTAAAAGGAAGCGAATCACGGTGCGCAATACGCCTGCATGACTCACAATCCGTTCGCTATCCCTTGTGAAGGTCACTAGTATTGGTTAGCAAAGCAATTGCAAATGCCTTGAGCTACACGTACATCGGGTTTCAAGGGCCGCTGCAAGGTCCATGGAGCTTGCTCGTGGCCGTGTATCCTGAGTAGGTGGTCGGGCTCTCAGGGCATCGGAAGGGGCTGCAGTGCTTGCCGGGGAGTCTGGATCATCCTGATATCTCATAACATCCTTCAGGCCGTGTTGCAGCAATGCTGTAATGATCACCAAGGACTCCGGGTAAACAATCTTGCGTTTGCCAAATATGTCCAGGAGACTGAAAAAGTCAAAGTTCCTGTCAAAGTCGATTTCGGCAACGTCATACCCGAACAGGATACTGAAGCAAATAGGCCACAAGGTTGGCATATCCCAAAACCTTTTAAGTCGGCTTGCCATGATGATGAAGCCTCCAGACTTACCGGCGAACTTAGAGGTATAAGTCGTTCCGTGTATTACCAAGAGTCGAGCAAGGATCTTGCAACCATGGACAACAACCTCGGGATCATTTTCCGCCAGAAGGTACAGCAACCACTAGAAAATATGAGTATGCAGACTATGAAGCGGTTGGACAACTTCTTACCTTGTTTGTAACTGTGCGAGCAAACTTCTTTATATGACCCGTGTTGCCCTTCTCACATAAGATGCGAGAGTACATGCTCAAGACCTTGACACCAAGCTGCTTCTTGGTCAAAAACCTCAGCCCAGATGGCGAGTTGATTCCCGTTACGATGTCGACGGGGGTTCTTCTTATCGAGCTCGGAGTGCTAGATCTTGAAACTGTCGAAAGCGCTCGCGATGGTCGTGACAGTGAGGTCAGTGGAGAGTGGAATGCGTATGTGATGAATAACGCCAGAGATCTCATTACCTCTTGGCTGAAATTTGACTTGACAAGGACTTCGAATGCACTCATAAAATGAGGTATTGTATCTTCCGACACGACTTCACCTTTCATGGCATCCAGCAACCGCTTCACAATCCCTGTGGTATCTTATCAGCATCACCATGAGGACCATCCAGGGGTCGTACTTACGCATCCGGATCAGCCTCCGGCTATTGAACTCGTGGTACTTGCTTTTGACGGCGAACGTAACAAACTGTTTGTAGTATAGCTCCTGGATACGCGGTGCCGACTTACGCCAGATGTCCAGATCAATCAGTAGAATTCGATAGGCGAGAGGGTTGATGATGAACGATTCCATTGGCTCCGCATGGTTGTATCCAACAAACCCAACGATCAGGCTGAGAAGCTGAAAGGCCAATCGGTCTCGTTCCTCATTCGTGATCGGTAGTCGAGACACAGTGGCATCGTTTCGGCCACTGCTGCCATACCCCAGCTTCACTCGCAGTAGCATACCCAAGATGCCATAGCCGGTATCTCTCTCCATAGCTTCACTGTTTCTCCAACTCTGTCGTATGCAGTGGAACAGCATTTCGGCAGCGCGGACAGTCTCGTCTGCTGACGACGCCCTCTCGAAGAGTTTCAAAGCTAATGGCGTGAAGCCAGCCAGACGCCATAGATTCTCATCCAGATAAGATGGCACAGCAACGATCGGGCTGCCTCGGAACGACGCCAGACCATGCACCCTAAAGAGTGTATCGGACAAACATGGAACGGCACAGTTGATGGCCAAAGGGGAGCCTTCCTGATTAGACGCGCGAAAAAGATTGCGAGCACAGTTCCTCGGCATTGAACGCAATAGTCCCGTGTCTAGATATTGGACATTCTCCGGGAAGGTAGCGGAAGGGAGAATGCTCAGCAATATTTTGGACTCTGGGAGCAACGAACTCGCCTTCTCGCGAATCGCTTTGAGAATATCGGAGCTCTCTTCTTTTCCAGGATGAGCGATTTCATTTCGCAGGCCCAAAGTGGCCGACGCCTCATAGGTTTGAAACCCACCCAGGCTGTCCTGGAAGTTGCCTTGATACCGAGGCCCAAGTCCATAGTGGACAGCCAAGTAATCGTCGCTCAATGCGTCCTCAAAAAGATGAGCTGAAGCAAGTGACCATCTCGAAAACACAAGGCCGGCCCCAATCTGGTTTGAAAGCTCCTTAGGTGTGCCCAAAAAGGCTTGAACCGGATTCGTCTTGTTTTGGTTCGAATTGAAAGAAGCGAAGCTCTCGTTGGTTCCGTTAGATAATGGGGGTGGATGGGGGTAGTTGCAGCGGATCTGTTCGGAAAATTCACCGTTGACATAGAGGGATGCCTTGCTGGCAGTCATGGTCTTTGGTCGCCGGTGGACAATGGCGATGTGATACCATTTGTTTTCTCGGAATGAAACTGACTTGAACCTGATACTAGGCTTGTTGGAAAAGACAGATGTTTGGAGGATAAAGTTGTGGGTGTCTCTCTCGAGATACATTAGTAAGAAGCATGCCTGTGTAGAGTCGAACACGCCGAAGACGGTGGTATGTGCCGTGGGGTCGAAGCTGTCTACCCTGATCCAAGCCGTGAAGGTATATCCAGCGCTCGATTGGGGTGGGAATGAACGGCCAAGGCTAGGGAGTTCAAGGGAAGAATGGCCATTCAACGATAGGTCGAACTGAAAGAATGGAGGCCCAGAGTACTTGGACGCCATCTGTAGGCAGAATTCGGATGCCTCGGGGCTCGGTGACGACAACAAGAACTGGGTGTCGGCGGGCTGGTTAACGCCCAGGAACATGAGCATCCTGCAGACGGCCAAAACCTTTTCGCGTTCAGGAAGACTCAAAGCCGAGTCGACACCAAAGACGACTCTAAGTAACTGAGACAGGACCCCAGTTGAGTGAACGGCAGCTCGGTTATAGATCGAGACAGCAATGACGGAGTGTATCGTCTCCAGGACAAGTAGGGACGCTGGGCTCGCGGGTGCATTCTTCGTCCGTGGGATGGCAGTCCAAAAGCTGACGACTGCTCTCAAAATCTCTGGATGGCGTAGGATAGTTTTGGCGTTGACAACCTCTCGCACACCTGGTGAGATGTTCTCTGCAGATTTGGCCAAAACCAAATCCCATTGCTCTTCTGCCTCCGAGCCTTCTTCATCGCCATCACGGGTAGAAGCGTCTTCAGAGTCCGGACGAAGAGCAGTGGCGACAGACTGGCAAAGTAGGTCGAGGCCTTCATCGTCGAGGGCAAATGCGAGCAGTTTCCCAAAGGCATGACAGCTAATCCACGCATCTGGTTCAGCACCGCCGAGTCCAATACTTGCAATGACTTGCTCCAGTGCTTCCCAACCGCCACCCTCGACTTTGTATCGGAAGAATCGCCGGTTACCGGCATGTTCCTTTAAGGCTGCCGAGAGTACGTTAAGAGACTCTCCAAGCAGCCTGAAGAAGGACAGCATATCCGAGTCGCTCCGCTTATCAGGGTTGTAGTAGCCTGAAAAGGCACGCAGCAGGTTGAGGATGCGCTCGAAGCCGTTGGCGTGGCGGAAGTCATTTTGGTGGACGGGGGTCGTTACGGCAGCTATGTGCTGGGCAATATGTCGAAGATTCTTGGATAATCGAGGGATCTCGGGGTATCCATTGTCCTGGTAGAGGGTCGTATCTTTGGCGAGGCCGTTGAGCAAGCCGTCGAGGATCTCGAGGGACTTGGAGCTAGTCGGATTGGAGGCGGACGTGGAAGACCGGTATCTTCTCGGGATGGAAGGCATTGTATTGTTAGTGAAACCAGGTATTCATGCCAGATCTATCCTGCCCAGAGCCCATCAAGGGTCCAGGACGTTATCAGTCGCGTTCGGCATCGAAAGGTGAGAGTTCGAGCTGGTTGTAGCTACGAGCGCGGGGCGCATGAAGCTGTGGCGAATCGACGACGGATGTAGCGCGGCTAGCCGGAGGAAGAAGGCAGGTGCACAGGGTTCTCGGCTTGTTCGAGTTCGGATTCGAGCAACGCGAGCCGTAAAATAAAAGGTCGGCAATACAATGATTGTGTCCCAAACAAAAGGGTGAACTGGAGCCTAGACAACGACCTTGTGTCCGTTACCCTACTCGTCACGGTCGGTCAGCCTTTGGAGGTGTGGCTTAGCCCTCTTCTAGGGGTGGCCCCGCCTGGGGCTGGTGAATTTGTGGACTTGTGGGCTTAGAGTGGGTGGGTGGCCCTCGAAGCTCAAGTTAGGGAGCTTGAGTGACATGTCTCCCTCTGTCCGTGTTTGGCTCTGCCGCAGCTTGCCAGACAGCAAAATGCCATTAAGATATCTGTTTGATATTCGGTCGGACTTTTGACCGACTCTAGCTTCTATCCGGGCTCAGCCTTGCATAACCCAGGTTCGCCGGCCATTTCCGTAGAAAAGTGTAGGGTAGGCGGGTTAGTACTGCGTTGAAGACTGCATGAGAATGGCGCGTCATGAATCACGAAAACCGGGGACAACATGACATTGCCTAAGAAGGCATTGAAACAAAAGAAGTAACGGAAACAGTGCAACGGAATACTCGACACCAAAAGCTACGAGGTCCCAGATAATGCGTTAGGTAGCGGAAATCGCCAATAATCCTCTCTAAACCGCTGGTGATTAGACGGGAGTACGTAGCGGGTTATGCCTAAAATAAGCGATCTCTTCTGCTTACTATATACATGTAAGAATTACCTCCGTGATCCAAGGTCTACTTTAGTCTTTACCCCTCTAGTTTATCCGCGGTATGCGTACGGAGTACCTGAACACAGATCCGTATCTACCCGCCAACCGGCGGCCTATCTAATCAGGCAGTTGGTTGGGACCTTGGGGGTGCAGAGCTGGGCGGCTGGAATGAGCTACGACCAGCGGATGATGGCGTTATCGGGCGAGATAAAGCTACCTCAAGACAGAGCGAAAGGGGACCAAGGTAGCTCGGGGACGGGGCGAAGCTGGGGCGAGGATAGCCTATGACGGAGCTCGTTGCGTATCTCCCAGCTCCGGCGCAAGAGGAAGTGCCTTGCTCTAGCTCGGTTGCTTGGCTGGCTGACGAGGATTGGAGGATAGGACACAATGTTGATGTTGAGGTCATGACGTTTCTTCTCATCCCTGGAATTGATTGAATGAGGCGAGCTTACCAACCTTGCGAGCTAACCTTCCCTTGAGCTTGTTGCTCGGCCATTGTTTCTACCAGGGCAGTGCTTTGGGTGCCTGGGAGCCTGAGAAGTGAGATGCTGGCCTGGCTTGCAACATCAGGCACGTGCCAGGGACGTCGTCTGACTTGATGGATCATGTGGATCACGGCCGGTGGAACCAATCGGAGCCTATGAGCCGTGGCGCCCCCCGCATTCTGACACTGTCGACTGGGAACACCTGGGTGCAGCGTTATTGACTGATCTGGCGCAGAAAGCACTTCTGGACTGGCTGTTCCAAGCGCAACACTGCACTGTACTAGCTAAGGTACGTAACCAGGCACCTTGCTGGAGCTCTCCTGTGGGGGTGACCTGGCCCGCGGCGCGAGTAGGATACATGCGCCATGACGGCCGCCAGACAGTGCATATGTGTCCCGTGGCCTCCTGCACACAGTGCTTGCCTCGCCGCAGATCATCATCCGCCGAGGCCAGGCTTCAGGGCGGTAGCGACCGTGAGTCTTGTATCCAGGGGCACAGGCGCTGTGGAAACGACAACGTCTCACTCGGTAGTAGTACAGAGCCGGACAAAGCCATACAGCCCTGGCCGGGAACGGCGGCGTCAACCCAGCGGGGGATGAGACAATCAGCGCTTGGAACTTGGAAGGCGTTCGCAGTCCTTACGATGTCGCAGGTGCGTACTCCATGCCCGGAACGAGCTACCAGCAGCCTGCCCTCGCTAACTAGGTACTTGAATTAAGTAGTTCGTACTACTGTATTTAGTATTCTTTTGCGGTCATGAGAGTCTGCCGTAACCTAAACGAGGCACCGGCGCGCTTGTCGCTGGGTCGTTGGGAACCGTGACTCGCGGGCCAGGCGCATTGAGCACCGTGCTGAGACAGAAGTGATCGCACGGAGCGTCATGGGAGCTCCGAGGTACCAGGGATCCAGCTGTTGCCGTTATCGTATCGTCCTGGGAACGGAGTGCGTCACAGGATTGGATGGCCCTGCCCCCTCTAAGCCTGTTTAGGCGCTCAGCCACCGCTGTTATCGCCTACCTACCTACCCCGGCGACTGGATGCGTCACACCTGTCGCCCGCAGTGGTCCGCTCTGGCCCGCTGAGGCAACACCGGAGCTGTCGCACGCCTGCGCTCCTTCCGTTTATCTACCCCAGGTCGCTCGCCATCCTCTCTCTCTTCCTTCATCATCCTCTCTCATCCATCATCTCCATCATCCATCCCGCATCGCCCTCTTTCAATCCCATCGTCTAGAGGGTTGTAGAGTTTCCGTCTGTCCCCTTTCGTTCTCTTCGGTCGCAGGTAGACCTTCCCAGCAGCCACTCCCACTCTACAGTGTCGTTCGCGCGGTTTCGTCATCATGAGAACCGCATTCACCCTCTCTCTGGCGGCTGTTGCCAGCGCCAGCTCATTCAGCGTTGGCACCATCCACGACAAGTCCGCTCCCATCCTCAGCTCCATCGAGGCCGAGAGCATCCCAGACTCGTACATCATCAAGTTCAAGGACCATGTCGATGATTCTGCTGCGTCGAACCACCACAACTGGATCCTCGACATTCACACCGGCGGCGAGCAGGAGCGCCTCGAGCTTCGCAAGCGTAGCCAGTCTCCCAATGATTTCAGCTCCTTCTCGGGCTTGAAGCATACCTTCAAGATTGGTGACTTCAAGGGCTACGCTGGCCACTTCCATGAGTCCATCATCGAGCAGGTCCGGAACCACCCCGATGTAAGTCCGAGCATCTACCTAATTCTCCTGCCACTGCGCCGAGGCTAACCCCAAACGCAGATTGAGTTCATCGAGCGTGACACCGTCGTTCACACCATGCTTCCCATCGAGTCCTCGGACATGGTCACCGAGGATAAGTGTGACGGCGAGACCGAGCGAAACTCTCCCTGGGGTCTTGCGCGTATCTCTCACCGAGATAGCCTGAACTTCGGTACCTTCAACAAGTACCTCTACACTGAGTCTGCTGGCGAGGGTGTCGATGCCTACGTCATCGACACTGGTACCAACACTGAGCACGTCGACTTTGAGGGCCGAGCTCACTGGGGTAAGACCATTCCTACCGGCGATGCCGATGAGGATGGCAACGGTCACGGCACCCACTGCTCTGGCACCATCGCCGGCAAGAAGTACGGTGTCGCCAAGAAGGCACAGGTTTATGCCGTCAAGGTCCTCCGATCCAACGGATCTGGTTCTATGGCCGATGTTGTGAAGGGCGTTGAGTTCGCTGCCACCAGCCATCTCGAGCAGCTTGATAAGGCCAAGAACGGCAAGCGCAAGGGCTTCAAGGGTTCCGTCGCCAACATGTCCCTCGGCGGTGGCAAGACCCAGGCTCTCGACGCTGCTGTCAACGCTGCTGTCCGCACCGGTATTCACTTCGCTGTCGCTGCCGGCAATGATAACGCCGATGCTTGCAACTACTCCCCCGCTGCTGCCAACGAGCCCGTCACCGTTGGCGCTTCTGCTCTTGATGACTCTCGTGCCTACTTCTCCAACTACGGCAAGTGCACTGATATCTTCGCCCCTGGCCTGAACATTCAGTCCACCTGGATCGGTTCCAAGTATGCCGTCAACACCATCTCCGGTACCTCTATGGCCTCCCCCCACATTGCTGGTCTCCTGGCCTATTACCTCTCTCTTCAGCCTGCTGAGGATTCTGAGTACGCTGTTGCCTCCATCACCCCCAAGGAGTTGAAGGATAGCCTCGTCACCATTGCCACTGAGGACGCTCTGACCGGTATTCCTGAGGACACCCCCAACCTGCTCGCCTGGAACGGTGGTGGCTGCAGCAACTACTCCAAGATTGTTGCCCACGGTGGTTACAAGGCCCAGAAGATCCCCACCACCATTGAGGAACTTGAGATTGCTATTGAGGAAGACTTTGAGGTTGTCTCTGGCAAGATTGTCAAGACTGCTAAGAAGTTCGGCAACAAGGCCGAGAAATTCTCCAAGAAGATCCACGATCTCGTCGATGAGGAGATCGAGCAGTTCCTCAACGAGATCTCTGTTTAAGATCATCATTGGTGTATTGGCTATGCATTTCGCTGGGATTGCGGATGGGGAATCGGTTGCTGGTTTGCGTTTTGGGTAACTCTTGATATGGATTAGGGCGTAGACTTTTGACATTTTCGTAGTCATGGTCATTGCGTCGCGTACTTGGTGGCTCAACCTGGGTCGCCTGTTTGCATTTATAGGATGGAATTCTCATCCCAATAACAATACAATTACTTGTGTATCAAATTCGTTCATTGTATCCTTACGTGACTGCATTGATGTTGTCACGGCAGTCGCACCCGCGCACGCCCGAAGTATGGTGGTTTCCATATGTGATCTGCCAACCTGATAGTCCCTTCCGTGCTGGCGGAGGGTGCTTCTTTCCGAGGAGACCGACCAAGACATGTTAAGGCACCCGACCTCCTGAACAACTCTTTTGGCAGAACTCTCTCCCTTTCGTGAGTCACCTTCAATAACTGCAAACCATTGCATTTCTTCATCGCAGTTCTTCATCGCAGTGGATTTTGGCATTAAGGCCTCGTTCAGTCGTCTTAGCCCTTGGTTAGCTTCTCTTCAAACACACATCGTCCCCGTCACACATTGGGCTTCCCCATCAGCGTTTTGCCCTCTCGTACTGGACGTGTCTCTTTCCCTCGTACTTTTCTGGGTTGAAGCTCTCAAGGCCGTGACCAACGTCGGTTTGAGATGCTCCGTCGCAATAGCTCCCGAAACAAGCAACGCCGTCCACTGAGCCGCAGCAAGTCCGCCAACTCCATTCTTCGAAGCCCCATTCATCTACTCGAAGCTATCGATCCTGTTTCGGCCGAGCGAGACGCACATATTGCGGCTGTGTTGTCTTACAACCGGGCTCAGAGCAGGCACTCCCAGGACATGGCAAGCATTCCCCGAGACCCAGCGAGCTTTTCTCCAGATAGAAGTTATGGGGCACCCAGTTCTGCCGGAAACGGCTTGGAGCGAAGCCAGAGCACGAGAAGCAGGCAAGATGGCTCATTGAGTGCTTCTGGAGTCAGACGACAGCAGAGCGTACGGTTCGCCGGGCCATCTGCCCGACCGCGAAGGATCTTAGCATCGAGGGCAACTGAAAGCCCAGGGCTATCGGATACCAGCAACCCGAGCTTTCGTATCCTTGGAAACGTGGACAATAGACCTACGTCGTCACTGTCCTACTCGAGAAAAAGACCCGACCCTCACGCTTTTACGAGACGCTACATTGACTCTCTTCAAGCCCCAGACGAATGTTACACTCGCGAAGATGACGTTGACTCGGTGCCTTCATCATATCGAAGACTGCGCAAATCAAGATCCATGTTCTCAACCTCCAATCCCCTCAAATCAGGGTACTCCTTTCATAATGGCACTCCCGATCGGAGCAATTCACAGCCTGCCAACGCCAGCACTACGCCCCTACAAAAGGAGAATAACCCCCCCTCAGCAGACCGCGGACCTCGACCCTCGACATCCTTGAGTGTTCTGAAGAGCCGTCGGACCGTGGCCTCTCGTTCAAGCAGCCGCGCTGAAAATGACTTGGCCGTTCAACTAGCTCGGGAGAAATTTCGAGAACAGGTGGAAAAACAATCGCGCTTGAAGTCTCATCCATCCATGCTATTTAGGTCAAGAGACAAACGAAGCGAAAGCTCTATAGGGTTTCGCAAATCGCTACGCAACAGCAGCAACAACAGCACGACCTTGTCATCGTCATTCTCTAGTCACAGCCTGTCCATTCCAAAGCAGCCTGGACTTCGAAAGACCGCTCGAAAGGTGTCCAAAACACTGCGAACGAAGTTCAAAGGGTTATTTATCAGGCCCAAGAGCGCAGCAGGTCTTGAGACCCAACTCGATGGTCATAATCTGTACGAATCTGACGGCGAGAGCTGCCTGAATTCGGACGAAGACATGGCTCATCAAGAAGCATCGATGTTCAGAGTGCCTTCACATGTACCTTCGCTACATGCAGTTCCTTTTAACCAGGAGATGAGGTCTCGTAAGGGCAGTGTTGAGAGCGTCGACAGTGGAGAGCAAGAAATCCAGGACGACAAATCTCGGGTCACCAGCTGGACGAACTCCATTACTAACACTGCTTCGAGCGTATGCGATTGGGAACGCCAGCGCCTTTCAATTATCAAGGAAAATGGCGCACATGTGTCATCGTTTCCTCGCACCGCGAACCAACAAGGGAGCATGCCGCAAGAGCAAGGACACTCTCCAGGATCAGCTGTTGACAGCCAGCGTGTGTACTCTGCGCTCATGAAAAGAGTAGATGAAGCCAAACAACAAGCAGAGGCTTTGAAGAACCAAAGTGTTGAGAAGATGAAGGCATATGGAGTCGCGCCAGGACGAAGTAGCTCTGGTGAGGGTTGGGCACCATCAACTATTCGATGTGTACAAGCTCATGACGATGTCTTTGGCGGCCAAGTTGTTGCCTCAGTGACTACGGAATCATCTAGCTCTGAGAAAGCTGCAGATTCTCCGCCAAGGATCTCCTCAGCACTGGTAGAGGTGACCCTTGAGTCCCAACCAACAACGAGAATGGGCAAACCGACATCGCCAGAAAGACGTGCGCTTGATCTGCCAACGACGCTAACACACAGGAGCTCCGCTTTCTTTGCAAGTCCAACCTACCATCTCTTCCGCACAGCAAGTCCATATCGTCGTGCTTTGCGAGAGAGTATGAATGCATCTGAAGAACAAGAAGCACAGGACCTCACTGGGTCGAGGTATCTGAAATCTTTATCGGCGATCAGTCTCCCGACCCGCCAGACCAGCAGCGCAGGCTCAGATGGAGACCCTCGGATGGCCTACGCAGAAAGCGTCTACTCTTGTGCGACAGATGAGGTCAAGCCAGTCGTCCCGAGGAATTTGCCCCCTGCACCACCTACACTGGAAAGTCATGGGGATGCGACGATATTCGTTGATGCGCCAGACTATAAGCCAACTGTCCAGCACTGGAGGGATGTTTCCACTGCCAGCTCGGTGGAGTGGAAAACGTGGCTCAGCGCAAATGTTTCTAAGTTGGAAGCGCCGACTACGCCGTCAAAATTCCATCATGAGTCGGGTACACTTGATATGCTCCCGAAACCTGGACACGTCAGAGAAGGCGCAGAGATTGATTCGCCTAAAGAATTTTCCGGTTTGGCGAAAGATGAATCTGTAGAGTTGACTCCTCGGAACCCTTTGAGTCATGTGGAAGGGAACGCTCCTTCAAGTTCAGATGTCAAGATGCCCCGAAACATTCCCGACAAGACTACTCAGCCTCGTGACGAAAATGAAGCTCCTGTGGCTGTTTATAGTCCAGAATGGAAGGGGGAGTGGCCTCCAATTCCCCCTCGCAATCGACTTCGAAGTATTCCGTTATATCCGACAACCAAAGGTGACCTCGATACAAAGACCCCTGAGTTAGCAACAGAGATGCCTCGCATACGATCATTGAACGCAATCGGCCGTCTTAATTCCTCTAGTAATGACGCAATCAAGAAGCGTCGTACACGGCCATGTGTTACCGGGTGGCATGGATCGCCAACCCAGTCAAGTCCCGGAGTAACCAGTGCGGTCGAGCGAGAGTTCCCGAGTAACGCCACGGAATCGCCTGTGCAAAGATCCGGGTGGACGTCAAGCCGCCCAACACCAAGATCTTGGAGGGGACTCGATGGGAAAGACGAAAGCTTTGAAAGCACCGTGCCAACGGGCCAGGAGCTCGATGCCGAGGTGGTAGGAAGTAAGAAGATGGTGGACATGTTTCTGAACAGCCGGCGCATTAGGACACATGGCAATATCACTGAAGCGGGAATAGGGAGTTCACCTACCGCATTTTTATGATCGGCTATGTTGATATGAGGACATGTATTATTCTTGAATGACGGCGCCGGCGCGGGGGTGTTTAATGGGTGGCTTGACGAAGACCCAAGTATGAGTAACAATTGGGGATCAACGTTGTACTGTACATATCCTATGAGTTGAAGGGATCGGTGGTGCAAGGAGTTCTTCGGAAAATACAGAACTTGAAGGACGAGATAGACATTTGAAAAATAGCCATAACCTAATTATAACACCTCCTCAGGTATCTTGAGGTGTCTAGAGATGGTGAAAGGAGCGATAGCCCTAGGAGGGAATGACTCGCGGAGGGTCTGTCTGGTGGGAGAAAATATTGAAGCAAGGAATCGAACGCCGCAATTCTAATAAATATTTATACACAAAACCCATGGACGCCGGCTACTAAATCACCCCGAGTGCTGGGGGCTTACATGGACCTCCCAGTGTTTTCCCATATCCTCTGGAAAGCTCTTCTTCCTCTCGTCGTTTACCCACTTGCCGTACTTGTCGTGTGTCGTTTCTTCCCGGAGCACCCCCGTCGCCTCACCCCTCTCTAGGTAGTTGAAGAAGTCCAGTGATACCTGAACGTATTCGTCTAGCGCCTCCCGTGCGGGTATCGTGGTCCCCGTGACCCAGCTCAGGAGCAGCGACTGGAGCAGCGGAGCATCTGTCACGCTCGGGTGCGCCGTGCCCAGGCTGGTGAGGAACCACGAAGCCCCGACGCGGTCGGCCACGCCGCGGACGAGGTCGCGAACGGCGTCGAAGTGCGGGCGGCCGAAGAAGATGCTGTGCTTGCGGGACCACGAGGAGGAGTGCACAACAAGGATAGGGACGGGGACTTCGTGGTTGAGCGGGCCGCTGGACTTGCCCGGGTCGAGGATGATGCCGCCGATGGCCGGGTTGGCGGTTGTGTTGGCCGTCTTGAGTGCTTGGAGAGCGCCGGTTGCGCCGTACGAGTGTCCACTGATGGTCAGGTGGTCGAGATCGAGGCGGTTGGTCCAGGCGGTGAGGGCGTGGCCTTCTGATCGTGTGTTGTGGCGGAAGACACTGTCGAAGCCGCGGCCCTCGTTGATGTCTCGAAGGATGTGGATGGTCCTGAAGATCTCGGCGTCACGGAAGGCGAGCTGCTCCTCCTTCATCTTGGCCGTGGTCATGGGCGGGTCGGACTCCAGGTCACTCTCACGCAGGAGAAGAACTCGACGGTCCAACTTGTTCTTGATCTTGACGAGGGACCCGGGACAGCTACCGTCACGGTGCTCGATGGCGGCAACTACATAGCCGCGGCTGGCAAGCTGGCCCAGATAGTGGGTGTAGTCTGTCCGGGAGCTGGCCATGCCGTGGGAAAAGATCATGACGGGGAACTTCTCGTTGTCCTCGTCGCCGCTCTCGGCGCCGAGCAGCGGCACGTCGACCTTGGCGGGGATGCCAACGCTGCCGACGAGGAGCCACAGCGCAAAGGTGAAGAGTGGGCGGACGAAGAAGTTGTCGACGTGGGCGATCCGGGCGAGCCCCTCGGCGGTCAGGGAGATGGGGCGCGGGACCCATGGATGGCGAGCCTTGCTGGAGCGGACGCCCTTGGCGGCGGGATAGTAGAGGGTGAGGAGCACGGTCTGGACCTCAAACGCCGGGCCGCGCGAAACCCGCAGCAGCGTGTCGGAGATGCGGACGGGCTTGTCGAGGGCGATCTCGATGTCGACGGCGCCGACGGCGTGCGGGCCCGAGTAGGGCGGCAGCGGCGACGAGAAGAACGGCTGCCAGGTGACGAAGCAGTAGGCGACGTAGAGGCCGACGGCGGCGCACACCAGGTAGCGCCAGGTGAGGCGAGGGCGGAGGAGGTTCTTGAGGCGGTTGGCGATGGCATTGAGCAGCGGCGACGAGGAAGCCCGCCGCCAGAAGCGCGACCGCGAGCACGACGAGAGCCACGGCCACCGGCGGGAGCGGTCCGAGAGCCAGCGCGGCCTGGGCGCGGGCGTGATGTGCTCATGGCTGGGCGTCATGGTGAGCGGCAGGTCGGGATCGGAGCTGGCGAGCAGCAGGGCGTCAGACTCGTCGCCATCGTCGTCGTCGTCGTCGTCGATGCCATCGAAGGAATTCAGCTCCAGGTCATCGTCCTCCTCGTAGTAGCGCTCCTGGTCCTGCGCGAAGGGCTGCATCGCGGGCAGAGGACGAGGCGGAGTATGCGTTGCATATAGGTGGTTTGGGTTGTTGGTCGAGTGAAGGTGAAGACGCCGGGTGAGCCAGGTCAACTGACGTCAAGTTTAGTGAGGTTAGCGGGCCGTTGTAGTGGGCGAGGGCGCTGCAGCGCTAGGTTGCCGGGAGCCGCGGGGAGGGAGCCCTCCCCTCCGTGCCCCGTATGACGCATGGAATCTACAGGGCTTTAGCGCACCCTCGTACTCGTACTCAGTCGGTCGGTCTCCGGCTTATCAGTGTCGCAGTTGCGAGATACGAAGCAATCGCGTTGGCCACGCGTACATTACGATGAAGCCAATGCGAGCTGGTTCCCTCGCTGAATCCCTACTACGTACTGCTGCTTTGACTCCGGAAGTCGCACATGTGGATCGACAGGAGCATTAGTCCGCTGTACCCTGCCGTCACTCCTCGTAGCTTCAAGTGCTTCTGGGAATAGCTATGCCTCAAAAGGGGCAATCTAATTGCACTTCGTTTGATGCATTCCAGCGACTTGTCAAAGCCCCGACGGCCCTCACGTAGTAGGATTGGAACACATTTGGTGTTTCAACTGCTGAGCCTGACGATCCGTTCCGGTGCCAGTGGGAGCCCGGTGGTCTCACTGTGGCTTAGATGAGCAGAGCCCCCCCTTACTTAGCCTGATTCTGCTCAGTCACAGTGTATACAAGAAAAACGACTGATTTGATTCAAAAAGCCGCATAGCCTTTGTCAGAAATCGAGTATCATGTGTTTCATTTCTCCACCAGAGCCAGTGTACCTGGGGCCGTGCCAAGAGTCTTCGGATGACCCAGAGCGGCTGATCGGCATTCGATATACGGATACGCGTGAAGCTGTTTTGCTATGAACAGGTTGGTTGTGGATACAGCTGCCAGCGTCTTGGCTACGATTCTTACTCTCCAAAACACCTCCGCCAGCTGTGGCCTCGCTATGAGCAAGTACGCATTCAGCTTCGCAGACGGAGGTATCTAGGGTATTAATGACGGCTTAACGACTGGCATCTTAATATCCCAGCTACTGCAGTTATCTTGTCAGGGGCCAGCAATTCTTTTCTATACTTAATGTTGATCGCGGTACAACTGCACATCTGGGTTGCTCAGTGTCAAAATAAACCGTAGTACTGATAACAGGGACTAAGAAGTGAGAAAAGTAGGGAGCAATCGAGTGGCCACAGAGTTGAGCGTCGGTATAATCAGGACTCCCTACCTCACCACAAATAGGTACAGCAACCCAGCCCGACTTCTGATTCGCACGAGACACATTGCACTGTCTACTGCTCATCATTCTTTGCGTAGATAAAATTCGCAGCTGAGGGTTTATTAGCCACCGAGACATTTCGTATCTGGGCCTCGAAACGGAAAGAGCTCACCAACTGGAATGAGTCCATTATCATGCGCCCAATCCCGAACACCGTGTCCTTCATGATCCGAGCCCCAGTGCTTCCGGTCCCTGGGTTTGGTGAGGTTCAGGTCATCGGTAGTGCCATTCGCCGGCGCAAAGACCAAGAACACATAGCGGTGCTTCCCGGTCTTTGGCGGCGGACCCGGGGGCTTGTACTCGACGATGTCCCGAAGTTGAAGGCTCAAGACCCGAGAAGAAGACGGAATCTGAATCCCAGTTGCAATCCAATGGCAGAATTCTGCCCACTTTGGGTTATCGCGCGAAGGTGCGTCGGGGTCTGTGAGGGCGAGGACGTAGGTCATCTGTGCAGCACCTTGAGGTGTCGAGCTGGAATCTGATTCGGCCTTTTCGAGACGAACGGTCGGGCTTGATTGAAGCTTCGAAGGGTCCAGTGTGTTTCCAAGGGACGCTGCATCGGACTTCCAAGATGCGTCGAGGCTGAAGACGGGCGTGAAGTCATCAATGACTGTTGGGATGATCTGGGCCTCGGCGAGCCTTGAAATTCTTAGCGACAGCTCTGCTGTGAAAGAAGATGACGTACCTGTCGTGAACATGGATCATATCTCGTTCGCTACCACCCAGGATGTGTTGATTACTGGGTTGAGAAGAAATAGGCTGTACGACCAGAAGCGTAAGGACGGCAGTCCAGCGAATGCCTTGAAGCATTTTGAGTGAATCGCAATACGATGGCTTTGATAACTTGGAGAAAATGGCCGCTGGCCTGAGGGTTTAATGGACGCAGACTACTTTGTGTTTCTAGGGGAGTGAAACAACAGTGATGACATCAACATCGTGAGAGTCCTCGATACCGGATCACATGACCGTTATTATGACGTTACCTTTACCTCAGTCTAATACAGTCAACTAGCTACATCGTACCCGATCTGCGTGAACCATTATCCCGAGAGATCTCTGTATTCCATCACATACACCTCATATCCACAAGCCTTTGACAGGGTCCTCGGCTACGGTAGGGCCACTTGCCATCTTCGCCGATGATATAGACCCATTGCGCAATGAACGGCACCAGAAGTTTCAGGGGCCCAATAGGCCGGTAGTCCTCCTCTTGACCATGATCCTATCTAACTCGAGATAATGCGAGTTTTCCGCAGTCAATTCGGTTGCTCAAGAATCTTAGTGAGCAGAAAATGGTTCGTAGCTCAACTCTTCAAGGGCTCTGATCGTTGTTAAACAAGCCTTGGCGTGATTAAGCAAGCATATTGGACAGGGCCTACTTTATAGTTCTTGACCAAGCTCCCAGGGTCGATAAGAGACTCTGCGTCATTAAAAGACCACACGCGTAGAGATAATCCTAAACTAAGGCTATGAAGAACGAAAGAAAATCGACATGGTTGATACTGCAACCGCTGACAAGGATCAGGATGGCAAATGCACTCTGAGCTGTTGCGCATTCGATACTGGCGTTTCGGCGAGGTTGAACTTGATGATTCTGACCGCGCCACTCTCGTGTGCAAGAGCAAGCGTCTCGCCTCTCAAGATTGAAGCCCTTGATCGATATGCCGGAGGGAGCCAAAGAATTCTCTCGAGTCCCTGATAAACCCATTGGGATCCCACAAAGAGACAGTCTTGTGCATCTTCCTGTTTCTCCTTCGAGTCCGTCTCCTCCTGACCGGGGAGCGAAAACGGGATAGGTAGTCGACCTTGGTTGCACACCAAGTATCGGTCGTCAAGAAAGGATATATGGTCGATCCTTCCTTCAATGGCATACCTACCAGTCTCCATGCCGGTTGTCATGTCCCACACCTGGACAGTCCCGTTGTCCGGTGACGTATTCCTTCTCAATGATGCAGCCACAAGCTTTCCGGTTGTTGAGATTGCCATGCTCCAGAGACTGCAGCTCCTGTTACTAGACTCATGAAGTTTGAGCTCGTATTTTGAGCCCAAGGAAGCAGTCTCATAAGTAGTGATACGGTCGTCATTGAGACCACGGTATCCCGTTCCCGTGGCCATGAGGTGGCTTTCGGGGTGGAACACTAGATGGCTGCCCCGAGGTACCCGACTTTTCTTCCCTGTCGCTACTTCGAGCATTGTCCATGGCATGTTGCTATGATCTTCAACATCTTTCCACTGGAAAGCAGCCAGTTGACTATTTGGCGAGAACTTGACATGCGCTGAATATCTGTCGGTGTCGGAATACCTCAAAGTCGTCTGCCAAAGCCGCTTCCTGTATGGTAGGTTCCACAACTCCCATGTAGGCGTTCCGGCCTCAGGGTCAGAGTTGGATAGGCCGACAATCTGACCGTTTGGTGAAAATTCGATGCCATGAATATCCGATGTGTCCCACGTCATGATCTCCTGAAAGGTCGTGCAGTCGACTATTTGAAGCCCGCCGTCGGTCGAAACCAAGGCCATGCAATTGCCGCCTGGCGAGAAGACGATGTTTCTCAATCGCTTGGACTCCAAGATTTGGGTTGTCATGCTCTTATTCCATAGCTGGCAGATTCCCCCATCTAACCCCAGCACCATATATCTTCCGTCTGGGGAGAAATCTATCCACTCCACAGGGTCGATGGGCAGCGACTTCATACGGCCGTCGGCCACATCCCATATATGTGCCTCAGGTTTTTCCTTTGTGCCGCTGAGCATCAAACTGTCGTCGGGTGAGAAGCGGACGAAATCCATAGGACCATAGATTCTCTCAGGAACCTTATTCCCGATCGCACTCGAGCGCATGTCCCAGAGTCTAAGGTTGTCATCATAGCCTCCTGACACTAGCAACTCGCCATCTCGAGAGAGTGCAAAGCAATTAACGGTGTCAGGAGTGTGAAATTGCCTCACAATTGACCAGGTATTCACATCACGAAGCTCAATAGTGCCGCTTCGGGTTCCAATGAGGACAGAGTTCTCGTCCGGTGGCAGCAGTGAGATCGAGATGACCTCCGAGTCGTAGGAGGCTTCGAATTGTCGCTTTCCTGTTGAGAGGTTGAACAAACAAACCTTATTATATCCTTTGATCAATACGGCCTTCCTCTCATCCATAGATATTGCGACTGCCTCGGCGAAGCTCATGTCGAACCCGTCAAACGTCCTGACGCACTCTCCGTTGTCCACATTCCACATTGTCATACTTTCGGAGGACCCTCCGACTATCAGAAACTGGCCGTCCGGCGTAAATTCAGCCACCCTAGGGTCGTAACCTGTTCGAAAACGGCAAATGTGAGTTACCTGTCTTTCGTCGACGTTCCATATTCGCATGGTGTTATCGCGGGATGTCGATGCTAAAATCTTGCCGCTTTTCGGCGAAAAGACCACGTGTGAAACCAGGCTGTCGTGGCCTTTCAAGTCGATTACACTCCCTTTTCCAAACTCCTTTATTCTTATGGGCCCTTCAGACGATCCGAGTGCAACTAGTTTCCCATCTGGCGAAAAGGCAGCGTAAAAGTAGCTCTCTCGCTCGTCAAATCTGAAACGCTCAGTGCCTGTGATGTAGTCCCACAGCCTTGTTGTCCTGTCGGATGATAGGGAGACAACGAGGTTATCGGTAGGAGAGAAGACGACAGCTTGAACCCTATCAGTGTGGCCCTCGAGGACAGAGAGCTCGGAAGACCAGTCTTGCTCAACTACCGGCTTTTGTGTGATCCAACGAGGCATATGAGTTTGAAACAGTGACCGTATCTTACTACCCTCTGGACTGAAGATGAGCGCAGAGGCATAAATTTGCAACGGTGCATGGTGGATGATCCGTCTGTTGCTGAGTACGAAGCGTTTGGCGTCATAAATCAGAGAAGATAAATCAGGATGTTCCGAGTGCTGGAGATTTGTAAGCCAATGCGACCAGTTCCATAAGAGAATGGCTTACCATGACCAGAGTCTGCAGCTGATTAAGGATGAGTATGGTTGTTGGTGTCTCCTGGATAAGGCTCATCGCCTCGAGCCAATACAAAAAGCATTTCTGGAGAAATATATGGACATTTCCACCATCCGTTAATCCAACTTCCCTAAGATGGCCATTGTCCAACTTGGCAAGATGATCAACCCAATACCGGCATGCGTATCGCAAATGCTGCGGAACGTTCTCTTCGATTCGACTATGTGGTACCTCCGAAATTGACTTTCCTGGCATGACGAGTCCGCAGATGTCCTGGCGAAGCTCCAAGGACATGATGTCAAGGCAACGGCCAAACACATTTTTGTGCATTTCAGTTTCTTCAACCCGAAACTTGAGTTGCTTTGATCGCTTCTCACTCAGAATGAAATCGCGAAACGATAAGTGGATCAAATCAAGGGGGGTTTTCTCGTCCCGGGGGACGCTGACTATAGCATGAAGTTTCTCCAACAGTCCAGCCAGACTCACCCGTAAGGGCGGGAGTAAGTTCTCAAGCGACGAAGTAGCAACAGGTTCGAAGAGAACTGCAAGAAAGCCAAGAGTCATGCGCATACCGTGGTAGGTATTTTTTCTTGTCGTTGGGGATATTCTTGTCGTTTGGGATGTGCTTTTTAGTTCGGGAAACGACAAAACCTTGAGATAAATCTCATCTACTTTCTGCTGGGGAGCATCGATCTCCCAGTCATCGGTCTCCGAGTTGTCGGTCTCTGAATACTCTTGAAAGATCAGGTCCAGGCGCTCTTGCCTGGCCCCCTGGTCAGGGAAGTCTTCGGCATCCAGGAAACGACAGGCAGTTGCTGCATAAATGAACAGGCCTTCAGCCTTCTCGCTGAGCTTGTTGATGCTGGCTTGATTGATGCAGTCTTGCGCGACGCCGTGCTTCTTGGCTATTCCAGCCAGTGTATGCAAGAGATAGAATGTGATGTCGTCCTTTGTGCTGTCTCCCTCCGCGTGTGGTTTGATCTTGTCAAGAGGCATCGAGCGATGTAACACTTGGGGTAAATTTTTGAAGCTTCTGAGGATGTGCTTTTCACTTCTGCTGGTAATCAGGAACCGCAGTTGCACCTGATGGAGATCTTTGAGGGTCGCCAGCATGCCAAGAAGCCCTTCGGCTTCGGTTTCCTTCATGCACTCGTCGAGGGCGTCTACCACAACCACCAGTCGTATGGGTAGGAAAGTTTGGTCGTCGATGAAGGAGAGGGGTCTGGAAATCAGATGTTCGAGCTGCTGCTGCGGGGCTTTTGTCCCGATCGCCAGGTTCTTATCGATTGCACTGGTGATGAGCGACTTGAAGTCTGAACACACCTCTGCCAGGCACCTAGCAAGAGTAGGGAAGAAAACCTCGGTGCTGTTCCTGGTTGCGTCGCCTTGCTTGAAGAAGAAACTGGCGCCGAGAAATGTCGTTGCAGGAGCCTTTATCCCCTCTGTGAATGGTTTGCTCTGGTTCAAGGCGTGGGCGACGGTCAAAGCAACGCTCGTCTTCCCGGTCCCAGCCATACCGTGTAGCCAGAATATCAGTTCTCCTGCAGGGTTCTCTGCCCAATCCTGGATGTCGCTCAGGATACGGCGCTGGGTCCCTTCCAAACAAGGGGTTTCGACGCCCAAAACCTCAGCTGAATCAAACGTGGCGTTTCCAGCAAATGGCAACGACCTCAAGAGCTGCGTCTACGTTCCAGCGAAAGGGTTCAGCATGTAAGTATGAGAAAGTCGCCTTTGGAACTAGGATTACTCACCTCTAGTGTAGACTTTTGCAGATTTTTAATCTCCTCAGTCCTCACTTTGATATCAATCACCTCTTTGTATGCCTCCAACGTTCTGATACCAACTCGGTCTTGGATACCTTGATCAATAAGCTGGCTGGTAGACTCAATATCGTTCCACATTTGTTTCCAGCCGTCGGCGCTCACGATATTTCTCAAATTACGAAACCATTTGTTCCTCCCGTATTGCAGAACGAATCGAATCTGGTACACATATACTTGTGCATAGACGCTAATAAGTTTGGTTCTGATGTTTGATAGGAGCTGGCGAGTAGTTTCGGTTTGGCTGAGAGAGTTAGGATTCCTTCCCGGTATAGGCTGCTATTTCTCCCTTGAAACTGAAACTTACCTCGAGCCTTCGAATTCATTAGACAAGACTGTTTCCTGGAGTTCCTGGTACCGAACTAGAATGAACAAAATGTTGTTGAGGCCGTTCGCCGCATCTTCGTCTTGCTGGAGTAGGTTCTCTAGCATCTACCAAGACTTGTTTAGCACAAAACGGTAATTCCCGAGATGGGAGACAGGACTGCGTGAAACTTACGGGTAGAATAGTCAGAACGCCGGCCCAAGCCAAGGCAGCATGTGGTTCGGCTGAAACTGCTCCGCCAATGATGGACTTGAATCCTGTAACTGTTTGAATGGCTTTCTGGACAGCTTCTCGAACGACAATACGCCTTCCACCGATCAAGAAGGCAGTTCGAGCTTCGGGAAGCTTTTCAAGTTTCGTCTTAGCCAGCTTTTGGATTTCCTCAAGTCGTTCTATACCCTCAGAGACGGTGGAAGCATCTGCCAAACTCCCCTCTGCTGCATCTATTGTGCGTCAGCCTTTTCATAACAGTGAAAGTCCTGGGGCTTCAGTGTGTTTCTTCAAGATACATACCGTTTTCTGCCTTACGCAGATACGTTTCAAACGTTTTGAGGAGCTGGGAATACTCTGGGTCGTCTTTGACAGTCCTGTAAGCTTCGGCCCAGAGACTCCCCCAGCAAGACGGCTGCCCGGCCTCCTCCATTCTATCGGGGGATTCATGGTTTTGCGTATCTCTTGGGAGGCTGGGAAGCTCTGCCTCGCTGAGCTCTTGTGATGCTCCATCTGTGTCTGCCGTGTGTACGCCCGAGAATAATTCAGCATCATCTCTTCCTGATTGAGAATCGACGGTCGTTCGATCGTGGGGTTCTTCTTCGATAGTTCTCGACTAAACGGCAAAGAAAATTAATATATTACACCACGGCCTTGACGTATCCTTGGAACGTACTGTCGGGTCTGCGCCGTTGGGGCCTAGAAGCCAGCGCCGCTTGACACGCCGAGCCATGTCTTTGAAGCCCATTCTAGGATCCGGACCTAAAGGCGTTGTCAATTTTCGACGAGAGAAAAAGAAAATGTCAGAGACAGAATAGAAAATAAACAAAAACAGAAGCTGATGTTTCACAGGAAACCCCGCTCGGCGAAGGTGGGAAATCTTGGAGCAAGAGGTAATGTAAGGCTACCAATCCGCTTCAGCCACGGGGCAGGCATCAGTCTTGTCACTCTTCAGGAACTTCTCAGGGATCCACCCGCCGGAGACAGTACGTAGTAAGCTGCCCGACTTACGCCTACCTGCATGAAGCACGCAAGTTGGGCTTGTGCTAGATTTGAGCCTCTGGAGATTCTGTGGAATCTATAGGGACATAGATGGGAATATTGTATATAGTTTAAAATCAGATACTACTATACTTCTTCTTTTGTTTAGCTATATGTTCTATTAAGAGTGTATTACTACTATTTTATGGTTGGAAACATAGTTCTATAATTTAAGCATCTTAAATAAATTAATACTACTATTATTACTTAGGATATAGTATATCAGGCTCGTTTCTTAGAGCTATTGCACATCCATACCATGGAAACCCCCTCTGAATAATTGCATTGCCTCGGGGATCACCCACTTAGGGATGTGAGCGATCATGGAAGCTCGTGATCTTCTCAGCCAATGCTGCAATATATGCATGCTCTTACATCTGAGAGTCGATATTGGGTTCCCTTTATTAAGCAATGCAGGGGGGAGCATCCTAACGCAGGGCAAAACGCGGGACGTCGCTAGTTAGTGTTTCTCGTAGACTAGGCGGATGGCGCTTCAATCATCACAGCTTGACTCTCTGTCGTCTGCATCGCAGTGGATGAGCGGGAGAGCGTTGGGTTGGTTGTAGGGAGGGATGCATCCCTGAATGTGAGACGGACAGTACAGGACGAATGTGGAGTGCGCTGCAGTGGCAGACAAACACCAAGCGCGATTGAACTGTATACTAGGAGCGAGTCTTAGTGTAATTACAGAGTAAATATTGGCCATCTAGTCTTGCGCCGAGGCAGGGAGACTTTGTTTCAAAACATGGGTGCGATCCTGCAGCGCTCTCAGGGCTCACTCACTCACTGCTCAGGCTGAGGTGAGCCCTGGAGGAACTGCCTGTGGGAGTGCAACGGAGACTCGGAGAACTCGGATTATCAGTTCCATCTCTCCCTTCCTCTCTCTCTCCGTCTCCCACAACATCCGACCAGGCATCCCGAATGCCGCGCTCCTTTCGCCAGAGCCACCATGCTGTCCCGCAATAGAACCTTCATCTGGGTCGGCGGTCTGATGTCGTTGATACTCATCTACCTCTGGACCAGCCGCCGCCGCCCCAGCGTCATCTTGGAACACGACCGCAACCGCCCCATCGACCCGTCCGCTTGGCGACAGAAGGGCGACGACACGTATTTCTGGAGGACCGTTGGCACTGATTATCAACCTGCCTCGGCTGTCCAGACTCTGCCCACCAGCACTCCGCAGGCCTATGCCAAGGTCCAGACCACGTTTGGCACCGAGACGACCTCTGAACGCCAGGCGCGGGAGAAGCGTCGGAATGCCGTCAAGGAAACCTTTTTGCGGTGCTGGAATTCTTACAAGGCGCGCGCCTGGATGGCGGACGAACTCACCCCCGTCTCTGGCGGGAGTCGCAACCCCTTTGGCGGCTGGGCCGCGACTCTGGTTGACTCGCTCGACACGCTCTGGATCATGGGTTTAAACGACGACTTTGCCGACGCCGTGGATGCCGTTGGGAACATCGACTTCACCAAGACCGACCTGCCCGAGATCAACACCTTCGAAACCACCATCCGCTACCTGGGTGCCTTCCTCGCGGCTTTCGATCTCAGCGGCGACGTTCGTCTGCTGCACAAGGCCGCCGAGGTTGGCGAGCTGCTCTACAAGGCCTTCGACACGCCTAATCGCATGCCCATCACGCGCTGGAACCTCCACGCTGCCGCGCGAGGCGACAAGCAGGAGGCCGGCACCAGCGTGCTCGTGGCCGAGATCGGTAGCTTTTCTATGGAGTTCACCCGCCTGTCGCAGCTGACGGGAGACCCCAAGTGGTTTGACGCCATCCAGCGCATCACGGACTTGTTGGCTGCCCAGCAGAGCTCGACCGAGCTGCCAGGCCTGTGGCCGCTTACCGTCGATGCCAAGGAGCTGGTGTTCAACAAGGGCTCGACTTTCACGCTCGGCGCCATGGCTGATTCAGTCTACGAGTATCTGCCCAAGATGGCGGCTCTACTGGGCGGCCAGCTGCCAGTCTACCAGACCATGTACGAAGACGCCATGGATACGGCTATCAAGAACAACCTGTTCCGGCCCATGACGCCCACGAACGAAGACATTCTTATTTCTGGGCAGGTACACACGGAAATTAAGGACAAGGATACGACCATCACTCTGCAAGCTGAGGGCCAACATCTGGTGTGTTTCCTGGGCGGCGCAATGGCCTTGGGCGGAAAGATGTTCGCTCGCCCGGGTGACGTCACGGTCGCGAACAAGCTCACCGACGGCTGCATTTACACTTACAAGGCGTTCCCGCACGGGATCATGCCGGAGACGTTCAGAATGGTCCCTTGCGAGTCCCGAGAGAATTGTGAGTGGGACGAGAATCACTGGAAGCAGCAGATCCTCCAACATGCCAACGGCAAGGAAGGCAACGTCGCGGTGGCGGACAGTATCATTGACCAGAAGCACCTACCCAAGGGCTTCACCGACATCCCGGATCGGCGATACATTCTAAGGCCAGAGGCCATCGAGAGCGTGTTCATCCTCTACCGCGTGACGGGCCGTTCGGATCTCGTCGAGGCGGCGTGGGAAATGTTCGAGGCTATTGAGAAGACTACCAAGACCGAGTTGGCCAACACGGCCGTGTGGGATGTGACTGACGCCGATGAGATGCCGCGTACGGTGGGTTCCATGGAGTCGTTTTGGATGGGTGAGACGCTCAAGTATTTTTATCTCGTCTTCAGCGAGCCCGACTTGATAAGCTTGGACGAGTATGTTTTCAACACTGAGGCTCATCCCTTGAGACGTTTGCTATGAAAAGAGATGTTGTAAAATGGCTAGTATCTAATCTCAGTAGGACATTGCGATGATCTCTTAGCCTAATCATCTACCTCTTAAGAGCCTAGATATGACATTAAGTTATTTATTCCAAGAACAAAGAAATATCTCAAAATAGAAAATGGAGAGGAACACCTCTGATTGACAGGCTCGCTAGGTTAGTTTGAGAATGTAGACTCGCCGACAAAGGGCATCACGTAGTAATCCCAGGAAACATTGTTCGAGGACAATGGATTTTACATGCCCGTAGTAATTTCCCTTCCACGTCTTTAATTTTCATCGAACGCCCTGTGACCTCCTTGTTGCAACAAACGAACACCGAAGAGCATTCCCTAGCACCATATCGCTGTGTTAATAACGCCGCAGTTATTGTTTATGGATCACCAGTATTCCAATGGCTTCTTCGGAAAGATCTCCAAGCATAAATACCGAACGAGTATCTACCACTTCGAGGTTTCGTTCTATAAAATCTTACATCCAGCAACACAACTACTACCCGGCAGCAACCAGACTATCCTAAAAACCATCTCCCTAAGTACCGCCTTCTACTCGACGTCTACAGGCTAACTCCAAAATTTAGGCTAATATATCAGTCCACCAACATCCGATCAACAGCTGTATCGTCGTCCTGGCCTTCGTCCCGCACATCCAGCCCGTTTTTTCCAAAAGAAAAGCAAGCACCGACGTTCATGATGCCTTCGAAAAAGGCATGGGGCTGCGCCAACCCCAGATGTCGGGGGTCGATGAACCCATTGGAATCGACGTCATGCTTATCGTGTGGTTGCAAATTCAACACAATCTTTGTGGAAACCACCATCGCACAGTCTACTGAGGCGCAAAATACCAAGGACAGGCTGAGTGAAGTATTTAGGTACGGCTTTTGAAGTGTCGACATGAAAGCTCGGGTTTCTCTTCAGAGGAGAGATTTTGATAGCAGAATTTTCGGCATTTCTTTCATAGCAATTAGACGGGAAGTGATCTTCCAGCTATCTCTCGGTAGCATCAGAGCGAATTCGAAATGAAATAATTACTGTCTGTTGCCTCCCACCACTTGATGAAATTACCTTGATTTTCTCAACATACCTAATCCTTGTTGATCCGTGCCTCTGTATTTCATGTGAAATACCCGTGAATAGGAATGTAACATTACATCACGCTACGTGTCCTAACGCTGGTTAGATACACAAGTTACGAGGAGCGCAAAGTATCCCCGCTTCCAAGTACGACCGCGGACATTAAGACCGCTAGAACAGCAATACAGTATTGCCCAATTCCTGTCGCGCCTTGAACATCATTCCTCACAGTAGACCAAGCGATAGTCAGTCCAGTAGTTGCGAGAACAATGCCAAAAAGGTACCAACTCGCCAGGAACCAGTCCACGCCTTCGACGATGTAAAACCCCCAGCCAGTAGGGATGTTACAGGCATTGTTGACAGAGCTATCCCAAAAGACCTTGCTACGAAGCTTCTTGGGAAGCATTTCTGCTGCCATTGACCCTAGGTGATCCCCCGGGTCCAGAAATATGTGCATGAAGAGGTGACGGGGGATGGGGACGTCTCCAAGAGCGGGCGGGCAGGGTTTGAAGGTATACTCTTGGCCGATGATCTCCTTTCTGGATGGGATTGAATTTGTCTTATAATCCCCGACGCACTCTTTGGACTTTTGCAAGTAGAGTAGCTGGAACTAGTGAAGGTTAACAACCTTAACTTGACGAAGACGGAAATATATCCGACCTTGACGTAGTGCATGGCCCTCGGCTTAACGAGCGGGTTGAGCCCTGCGCGTCCACGGAGTTCCCGATACGCGGTAGACAACCTCAAAAAAATCTCCTCTTCACTGGACACGTCGCTAACGTCAACATTGGCAAGTTTGATCAGTCGTATCCCCGTGTTGACGCAGAGCAGCATGAACTTGCTTGTCCCCGCAGGTATGAAAGGATCAGGCCCTCCCTGTTCACCACCTGGCAGCAGTGTTGAAGGTGGATCTGGCTGTGAGCTCCTCGTTTCAAGGGAGTGGTTGCTGGTGGACGAGACAATGTTTGTTGACGTGGAGTTGGCGCTGGAGCTTCTGACAGAGATACTGTCGCAGTTTGAGGCTCCGCTCGCTTGCTGGGCGAAGGCCAAGGCTGCTGCTTGGCGGACTTCTGGGACTTGAAGGCGAAGCCGCTTCCCGCATTTCTGTTCGATGTTAGTCTCGAAGGGATGAAGGCGGCCTAGAGCTTTGCAGGGCTTACACATGTCCATGATATGCGGGTGTATCCCGAAGGTACTTTTGGCTGGATACAATCCGAGACTGGGTTTCGAAGACCTCTTAGACTCTGGACCGTGCTATAAATCCAAGCTGATTTCATATTGACACTTTCAGGATCCTGCTCTCCATCTATCAACGACGCTGATGGCTTGGTAACTGATGAACAGGGCGGTGAATAGGCCTTTTCGACAGAACCTTGAATGGAGAAGGCGATTGACGTTGTTGGAGCCTGTATATCAACTGGATTTTCGTCTAGAACCGTCCCACCATCTAGCTTGGCCAGCTTTAGATCAGCCTTTGACGTGACATCGACGTCGACAGCGCTCTCCGAGTCGCCGAGGAGCCCAGTATGTGGCCTGGCCAACTTGATGAGCTTAATGCGGAAAACCACGAAGGCTTGAGCAGATGTCAAAAATTCTTTAATGTTCTCCTCTATGACAAGCCCCAGGAAAGTCTCATCATCTGGGGGTTCTGCATCCGAGACGTCCTCGAGCCAATGAGTAGAGATGTCTTAGATCGAGGTCGTGGAGGAGAAAATCCTTCGCATCTGCGGTGGCGGCTGCGAAAACTGTGTTGACGTCGTTGGCGGCAGGCGCGGAGGACGATGAATCGTTCAACACGGTCTGTAGATCTTGCTTGCTTGAGTCGTTCTTATTTTCTTCTGGTCTTGTCATGTCGCCCTCTTGATCCGAGGATAGAGGAGCATGAGGGAAGATGCTTTCATTGCTCATGATTTGGTGCCGTGTAGCTGCTTTTGGCAACGTGAGTGGAATGGCATTCGTAGGCCGAATAATCCGGTAAGATGTTGGTCTTCCCAGTGCCTTCTGGTTATCGATGCGTTCTGCATTTCGATACGCCGTCTCTCGCTTGAGCCGCTGCCTTTCAAACTCCTGAACCTCACCTAACAGTCCATTATGGCGTGCTTTCAACACCCAATGACTTCGGCCTTAGTTCCCCGTCTACACCGACACTCGTTGTTCCTCCCGCTGAACTCATACCTCGCCTGGGCTTCCGGAAACTTCAAACTCGGGCGCATGAGGCTCTCCCTGGCGAATTCTTTCCCTGTTGAAGCCGGGTTGCTACGCGCAAGCAGGGCCAAATTCAAGCCCATGGCCTCTTCATCAGGTTGAAACGGTTTATAACGCCTGATAGTTAGGGCAGCTAAACTATTCGTCCTTTCTATTACGATAATAGAGCAGGAGACTCCTTCTTTCCCTGGCCTCCGGCAGTTACAGCGGTTTGG
Source organism: Neonectria neomacrospora (assembly GCA_917563905.1). Classification (NCBI taxonomy): domain Eukaryota; kingdom Fungi; phylum Ascomycota; class Sordariomycetes; order Hypocreales; family Nectriaceae; genus Neonectria; species Neonectria neomacrospora. The sequence goes on from OU830643.1 coordinate 347,071, forward strand.
ATTTGTAATTATCCCATCATCGATATCAAGTGTCACGCACAAGTTTCCATTATCGCCAGGGATTTCGGTAAACACAACAAGCATCGGTTTGGAAGCTGGCAATCTTTGTTGTCGAACCGTTGTCGTGCCAGAGCTTGAGGCTTTACTTGCTGGGTCTCCAGTGTCTGTTGGCGAAGATCTTTCTCCTTGTGATAAAAATGTCCTGCTATCTGGTAGGGAGCGTGGTGCGGCTTGAAGGCGAGCTTTCGTATCCATGCCAACAGCTAGTTTTCCATTGCCTGTCACGAGAACGCCTTCAGTCTCCTTGGGGACCCAAAGTTGAAGGAAGGCTCTCTCGATGCATTGGGTCTTGGGACCGATGCCAACGAAGCTAGCCGAAACGTTGTGTCCAGTATACGAAGACCAGACTTTGAAACCAGTGAGAGCTTGCTGGAATTTAAAGCTGTGGTGGAGACTTTCGAACACCATGGTGTTCACTGTGTCGTCGCAACTTAGAGTGATGGAACGAGATGCAGGGTCGCTTGGAAGAACATGTACGCGTGTGATCTTTGCAGATGTTACATCGAAATCGATAACTTCAGGTACTTTTTAGGGTCAGCAGTCAATCGTAGGAACTGGACTAGAACCCTACTTTGTCCAAGCAGTACAGACGAAATTATGATGCGAAACTTCTTCCCGTCTGATCCTAAGTGACGGAGAAGCTTCACTCTCTTGCCCAAGACCCTGGGCTGAATGAGCGGCCTAGGAGGCATCAGCGGTTGTTCTATTGGAATTTTTTATGACTTGTCAAAGCAGACGATAAATCGAGCAATCTCTCCATTAATTCGTCGTCGTCAGTTGGTGAGAATCGGTCTTTCTCAGTCGAGATTGTCCGAGACTTGTGCCTCCCATCTCGGCCTTGTATATGCCATTCAGGCACTGTGGCGAGTCCATCGGGGGTATGAGAGCGCCCCATGGCGTTGCATGGCTGGCTTTGAAGTCCACTCCCGAGCAAGAAATGACAATAGGGGTTGATAAGCTGTTGGAGCGCAAGGAGCAAAGTTGGCAGGACCAGAAGTGATGTGAAGGAATTGACCAAAGCGAGAAACCGTGACACGAGAAGCCGCCGGGCGGCTACATCGCCACACATGTAAGCCAATCAAACTCATGCAGCTGATTAGGCTGCGAGGCTGGATTCAACATCTGCCTTAGTAGACATGCTAGGTGCCTTGAAACCCCAAGTTGAAATTGTACGACAAGAGGTAAGAAATCAACAAGCGGATGAATAATGAAGTAGAATATCTTAGCTCTGTCTGCTGTATGAACCACGAGCTTATACTTATCAGGTACATCCCCCTTCAACCATAACAACTTAAGAGATAATACACAATACTGTTCAGGGTGTATTTTAGAAGGCGCTTGCGCAGAGTTCCGATGGTTACTTGTAATCATTAGTCATTGATGTAGTAGTTGCTTGCGGAACCCTTGTTGCCCAGTTATCGCAGCCCTGTTATGGATTGTTGTAAGCTCGAGACCATTAAGTTTATAGCAAACAGCTTTGTCGAATGACCATGGTATTTAAACTCATCGCGAGTGTGAAGTCAACGAAGCTTCGTCTTAGGTGCTGAATTGTTGGGAAGTGGAGATTCAAAAAGGTGAAACTTTTCAAAGTCCATAATATCTCTAAAGCTTGCCTCTAGTGATGAAGGATTAGGTATTTATTGCCGCTACCACAATTGATCAAATAACCCCATGAGATATATTGCTTTCCATAGAATACCGCACTATCCAAAGGGCACATAATTGAGAAGCTTGCTGGCCTGTCCAAGAGTATAATTTACCGTGGTTTCTGCAAAGGTCTAGATAGATAGACTTCCTAGGTAGTAATCCCTGAATATTTCAATTTCAAGTAGCTCTTGGCAGAGAAAGGGCGCCTGCGAGGATGTAATGAAAACTGACAGGCTGGAGCGATATAATAATAGCAACTCAGGACATATTAGTCAAGCCCGCAAGATTGACGTAGCCTCGAAAGATAGAACGACGAGAGGATAGGTAGGGCCTGCTTGATATTTTCTTGCAAGAACTGCCCACACCAAGAGCTTCATCAGTAAGGGAGGAATATAAGATCGTAGCAGGAGAAAGTACAAGCCAAATCTAGAATGCATTGCGGGTCGTTCATTTCTTTGCAAGCATATCATCTCCAGCCTCGCTTGGAAAATCGGACCCCAAGTGGTGATGATTCAATGTGAGTGCCTATACATGAATGAAAGTGTACCACCCGTTAGCCACAGCCCCAATGCTGGCTATGGGTTAATTACAAGGATGATTAAAGTGGTGATTGTTGATTGGAATTGCCTTAATAGCGACTCAGCCTCTTTTATCATGTGGCATACGGGAATTGTAAGTTAATAGCTGGCTGGCTTGGCCTCGGCCTGTCAGCCAATAGGCTGATGCGTAGTCTTCTTGCCTCCCTACCTGTTCCGACGGTCACAACGTGTGATGTAGCTACGAACAGCAACTATTCAGTCAACTGGAGTCGTGCACGCGAACCCTCTGATCTATTGCCTCGTTCACGGGTCCTTTCAGCGCTGCAGGTCCTTCACTCCTTGCCTCAACACCCCAAGGGAGGAGTCATAGAGCAGCACACTGTGCACTGGGCTCTGAGTCCATTATCAATAACTTCGAGAGCTCGTATAGGTTTTGGGTACTTACCTTATAAATCGTGCGCAAGTCACTTGAACGTGGCCAAGCATTTAGGCATCCAGCTGAGCAAGTAACATCTTCAGTTGTACATAGCCAGTGGACAGCACTGCCACAAACCTTGGCCTGCCTATCAGTCACACAGCTGGAGGAACTGGAAAAAGGCCCGTGACGTAAGGTAGGATAAATCACGCCGATGCAGGATAAATCACTACCACCACCCACAATCCGGGGACGGAGCTAGACCACACCCCGGCCCATGTCCGCACTATTGCTCATGGGCATCAAAGTGGCGGCCGCAGGGCGGGAGGAAGAAAAAAGGACCGCAAATCTAACAAATCAGAAACGAAACATGCTAGGTGGGCTCGGTACCAAGGTGGTGACAAGTCGGATATGCGTGCGAGGCAGGCCAATGACGATGGCACTATGGAAATCCGGGGGCTAGATTAGCCGGCCTGTCGAGTCTGATATTGATACGTAGAGGCAGTTGACGTGGCCAAGAGGCGTCGCGAAGTCACGTCACGTTGTGGCTATCGGCCGGGTGAACTCGCTAGACGGGCTAGAAGTTGCCAAGGTACTTTGGTATCTTCGAGGTAGAGATACAGTGTATTTTGTTCTCCTCGAGAACCTAGGAGTGCTCGTTACACCACGTCTCTGTTCAGGACTCGACAATTGCTGCGTTTGCCTCCGGCTTGCCGTGAGTTGGTGGCACGTATTATGTATGCGCCCGAGATCAAGTGGCCGAACAAAAGTCACGAGTAGTCTCCGCGAGTTGGCGAGACTCTCACTCCATGAATCCCTCATCGAGCCGAGGACAGAGATGGAAGCAAAGTGGAAGCCAAGTCGAAAAAGAAGCAAGTAAATCTGTAGCATCAGAAGGTGTGGAGGCGACGGGGGTCCTCCGGCGGGTCCGTCTCTCCACCACCCGTCCCCTATCCATTAACCACCCCTGTCGTTGTGACTGTTAGCTCGGAACCTGGTCAGCATCTAGAGAAATTGACCCGTCGCGACGAAGCATCACACAGGGCTCCGCTACCTAAAGTGGCCGTTGCGATCTCGGCTCATGAGAGACGTTGCTTGGATCGACTAGCAATTGCATTGTCGCGTGAAGCAGCCAGACAGACCACATGCCGGAGTCAAATGCGTAGCGCTCAAGGTACAGACGGAAAGTTGAAGACGCCGTCATTAGGTCCGGATGCTCGACAGCTCGGAAGAACGGGAAGGTGGCAGGGTGAGACATCGATGCTGCAGACACCCAAGTTGACAGTTCCCCAACTGGTTTCAGGTGACGATGGGAGTCTGGGACGAATGGAGCCACGCCGAGAAGGGCATTTGGGCATTTGGACAGGTCGGGGAAGTCTCGGGTGTGATGAGATGAGCGACGGGTTTAGACGCCGCTCGCTTCTGGCGCGTCGGGGGAAAAAGGGTGATACGCTTCGGGCATTGGCACTGTGTGTCGACAATGGCTGAGCGATGGATGGATGGAGGCTTGCGGGAACGTTGTGCGCTGAAGATTGAAGGGCCGCCATGAGCTATCCAGAAGGGGTCCAAAAGCCTCAAAGGGGAAAGATGCCCAAGGTGGGCGCTTCACGGATCCCGACCGGGATTGATCTCTTTCGCAGACTGGCGTCATGGCTGAAGATGAAGATGAAAACGAGCCCGAACCTGACAGGTCCTTTTGGGATCCCCCGGTAGGTCATTGGTAGGGGGATGCCCGAGCATCGAACCACCCTGACCCAAACCGGCAGCTTTCTGGTGGCCGGCCGCTGAGGGTGTGACGCTGAGGTGTGATGGCCAGCATGTCGAGGTGCCGAGTCTCCTACGGCCCTACCATGGATGTAAGATGTACGATGTACGAGGTACGAAGTGACATGTTGGTGGGAGTGCGAGTGAGACACAAAGTCAGAGAGATGAATGACGACGACATTTGCCAATTCCAGCTCCAGCTCCGGCTCCGTCTCCGTCTCGACGCTCCGTCGACTGTCCCGCAATGACAGCCCTACCAGGATGTCTGATAGAGCCACGGTGACTGGCTGATCTTGCTGCTACAGACGCGACGGCCGAGGTGAGGCGGAGACGATATTCATCAGTGTAATATCTCGGGCTCTGAAGAGAATCCATCGCCCCGGGTCTAGGTAAAACTTCTCGCATGCTATTGCTACTCTGTCATGTATGGTGTGGGGGAGATAGGACAGTCCCAGCTGCAGGCCGTGCGTGACCCAGTAGTTGGGTGCAAGACCCATGTCTATTACGAATTACTACGTACATGCAGCTTATCCCATCGTCTAGGTAGCATGACGAGAGCCTCTCTTGATCTTCAATGGCCCTATGAACCTAATGCGACGCGGTTGGGTAATTTGGAGGGCCCCCGGTTTACGAGCTTGTGTACGAGGTACAGGAATAACTGACGATAGAGATTTGTCGTTCGTCGTATTAGGATAGCCGAAGACGAGGTGAACCCGGAGCTGACAACCTCGTGAGAGGAGGAGATTACGAAGCAAACACGAACAAGTTGAGGACGGCGGCTGGTCAGTGAGGCAGGTATAAGTCCAACCTGGCGATGAGACATGGAGCTTAGCACCAAGAAAGGCAGCTAGCAGAGGGAAGACTCTGCGAATAGGAACAGACTGGAGAGAAGAGTCGAGATTGGTCTCAAAACCAGACGAGGACAAGCCGACTTGCAAGTAATTACAACATGGAGCGCCCCCGGCAAATACACAATCTAAACCCGTGGCGTCGGGAAAAAGGGGGGCGCTAGGAAGTAACAACGAGTGCTGAAATTTGGGTCCCCACAGCATCAAGATGAGTTCCGTGGTGTTGGAGATGGCGAGCGGAGTAGTTCGGGCATGATCCTGTAGGAAAGTGAGGGTAAGAATCTGTATTGGTTGAACGTATTAAGGCGAGAGGAAGTTGGGAGCCAGAGGTGAAGATGGGAGGGACAAGAGTTGCAAAGGAAGTGGATTAATGACGTTCAACTGCGTACAGACAGTGGAAACTGCTAGTCTTCCACTCGACGCCGTCGAGGAACGTGGAGACAACCTCACTGTCCAATGAGCCTTTCGACCTAGGCGGGTATGGTTTCTTGCAGATTTCTTTCTCTCTGTTGGCGAGTACATTCAAGCTGAGGTCACTTCCTAGTTCTCAGTGGGCCGAGACTTCATACAAGGCATCATGGAATGATCATGGAATGAAGATCAAGGGCAAGTGGTGAGGTTTAACACGGAAGGTTAATCTCTGCTTGGTGGCAAGATAATCAGGCCGGATGGAACGGTTTGGGCCGTGCTTGTCGTGCTAGGGCACGTCGGGGTTCTTCACCCATGGGACGGGCACCTGGGAGCACTGAGCAAGTGGAGGTCCAGGGCATCCCAGGGCACCGCTGGCCAATGGAACCTACCAAGTAACCAGACGCTAAAGGGGTTCTCTTCCAGGGCCTCTACAGCTTCTGTCCGCGCTAGATGGATGGCGCGAGTTGGGACGGGAGGACGGGCGGGCTTCGGCCGAGGCGACCCCAGGACGGACAGCCCAGGACCCCGTCTGGGGCGAGTTGCTTGGAGGGACGAAGTACATGGAGGCGTGGTAACTGAGTGATCGCAGTACTCGAGATGTGATCTGATAAGGAGCTACCGCAGCGGTGATGCATTGATTGATGCAGGCTGTCTTGGCCATGTATGCGATTGCTGGAAGCCCATTCATAATGCTTCGAGTTTCCATCTCGTTGCTGCTTGTCCCTTGTGCAGCGCTGCCCGGTCTCCTGTCAGAGCACATGTATTCGCACAGTGTTCCCAAGCCCCAGCTGCACTGGCAACCCACCCATCCGCTGGCAACCCTGGCCCAAGAAGACGCGACACCCCCCACACATCGTCATTTCAGTGTCCGTCATTAGCCCGGTTATCAAATCAAATGGGGGCGCCAGTGCTGAACGGACAACGGGTGGGCCAAGGGTTTCTTGAAGGGGGTCAGGGTGAACTGTCCTTGCCGGTGGAATTCGTTGGTGACCAAAGTGTACGCAGGAAAGGGACAGGTTGTCTGCATTGCCAGACCAATGTCGGAGGCTTCTGGAACGCAAGAGCCGCATCTCGTCTCTGCCCCGGACAGGGCAATATAGAGTGCCGCACGCACTCTTGCGTAGGTAGTAGGTAGGTAGGTAGCATTTCCGAGTCAGCATTTCCATCCTACCTTGGCAATTTGGGTAGCGTACCATCTCAGGGAAGGACAGACGGAGCCCGACTACGGGGTGCAGAGTCAGGTAGGCCGGTACTATTCGTACGTACTTTCTTTACGGAGTCCCGTCGCCTGCCCCGTGAAGTACCGCATGGATGGGTACCTCCCTCGACCCGGCCCAGACGCGGTAATCCTCCCATTCGGGCCAATTCACAGCGATTCACACCCGCTATAAGCACGTTGCACCAGCCCGGGAAACGGCTCTCGGGGCGAGGTACCGACCTGCCTAGAACAGAAAGGGTACATCGGCCTAGGTACCTCCTGCCCTGCGGTGAGTGCGTGCTGCTAAGTATCCATCGCACCCGGAGTGCCTGCCTCCACTGCGGCATGCCTCCCACTGCGGCCACTGCCACTGTCACTGCAAGTCTGCCACTGCTAGTTGCTGCCACCTGTGCGCAACGACCCAAGTTGGAAAGTTGCCGGCTGGCGCCCACCTGCAAGTTGAAAGTGGTCCCGTCCCCACGACGTGACTTCCACTTTGATTGATGGATTGACCTGGGTTGCTCCTTCTCCCTCTCTCCTTTCCCACCTGGAATTTTCCCTACACGTATTCAACCTTCCTCAAGTTCGCCTCTCTCCCTCTTCTCCCTCTCCCTCCCCTTCTTCTTCCTCCTCCCGCCTCCGTCTCCCCTCCTCCCCAGACCGTCCCGTCTGTCAAACAAGCGAAAAACGGCCCCGCGCATTGATTGCAAATCTCCGTCCGTGGTTGATTTTTCTGCTCCCGCGCCCCAAGCTTCGCCATCCGCACTCCCGAGACCCTCGAGTGTGCATTTTCCCGAACTCGCGCGGCCCGTGGCGTATCCCCTTGCGCTCTCCCGGACGACACTGTAACGGTCGACGACGAAAACGCTCCTCCATCCAGGGTGAGTCGATACTGTGGTGCCGGCGTGCATGGAAACGAGCGATTAGTCAAACACGTTGCGACGGCGGCTCGGAAGGTTTTTGGTGGTTGATGGATCCGACCGTCTCAGATGGTCGACGCATCGCATCCTGACGTCGGCCCTGGCGGCAATTTTCCACCATCTCCCTCGAACCCCCCTCGTCGCATCACGCTGCCTCCCGACTGTCGCATCCTGCTGCCGCCGCCCGAACCGTCACGTTTCCAGAGGCTAACCCGACTCCTTGATTAGATCCCCTTCGTCGCTAGATTTCAACGATTCCCAAAAGCAGGCAAAGTGCTGCACCCTCCCGGCTTCTCCCACTCGGCATCGGAATCCCACAGCAGAGCAACATGTCCTACTACGACAACCCCCAGTCCCAGTGGTCGACTTCTTCCACCCCGAGCAACAACAACTGGGAACATCAGCATCAGAGCGGCTCGACCACTCCTGTCCGTACTGGTACGTTGTGCACCACCAAGAAGACCCTACTCAGAACTCATTTCCTCAACTAATTCAGCAACCCAAACAGGTGCTAGCGGCCCCCAGCCCCAGGATGACTACGCCTTTTCGTATCAGTTCGACGGTATGTGCTCATCAATAATCTGCGACTCTGGGCCCTCTACCGTCCCCATTGCTGGGCTAGAACGATGCTCCCATCGATTCGATATGCGCGGATTGTGGCCAAGATGGTTCCAGATGACCCTCGACGGAGGCGCGATAAATGCTGACCAATAATTCTGCCACAGAGGTTGATCGAGCCTACGAGAACTTGCAAAAATCCGGCAAGGGCTATGGAATGGGTGGCCGACGTAAGTTTTATGCTTCCCCCCTCCCCCATCGGCCCTGCTAGGTCTTCTCCCATGTCTTGGTGAGTAGGCTGGGACTGGTGGGCGACACGAGCGCCCCCATTAACCCTCAACCTGTAGACGGACGAACACCTCACGGCTCTGGTCCTCGCTCCCATTCAGTGAACAACTTTGACGACGCCCGTGGACCTCAGGGGCCCAACCTCCAGAACTTTTACGCCAACCAACGCCACCAGCCCTCGCGAGGCTCCAACGAGGCGGAGCAGGTCATGCAGGCGAAGAGAAGGATGGCAGCTCAGCGGGAGCGAGAGCTTCGAAACCTGCACACGGAGCAGCAATATCAGCGAAGTAGGCCTCCCTCTACTGTATAGCACTTCCTATCGCAAAAAAGATCACAAATAGAAAATTCTGGTCGTGGGCGGCTGAAGAAGTCGTGGCTGGACGCCGCTCATGTTTCTTTTTCCTTTTCAAAACGTTTCTTTTGAACGGCACACCTGTAACCCATTCTGTTTCCGTTGAACTTGGGCTAACAGATTTTCTACGTAGCTGTCCTCACTGAGGTTCCCATCGGAAACAACAACAACAACAACAAGCACATGTCTGAGGAGGAAACTCGCGACCTGATCGCCCGCCAGCGAAGCGCTCTTTATGGTGAGGGCCAATTTGCTGAGAAGTCTGGTTATGTCGATGAGATGGGTGCTGTCCGCCCTGGAGCTCCTGTCACTAGTGGCCCTTCAAGCATCCGGGGCCACTCGCCCATGACCTTTGATAACATCGGCCGTGCCCCTCCTGCCGAGGCTGGTACTTCTGGCTCCGCCAGCGAGGGTAACGGTCCTTCCGCTGAGCCTACCTCCCGCCCCCAGAGCACCAACGGCCCTCGGACGTCGGGTCCGACCAACAGGGTCTTCGACAATGTGGGACCTCAGAGCCGCACCAGCACCTCCAGCCCAACCGGTGGGTCCCCTCCCCGGGACTTCGGATCGAAGCCCGGCCAGTCCGGCAACACTGTTGCTCCCATCGGAACCCGTCCTTCGGGTACCCCCTCGACGACCGCTTCTTCGAAGCGCTCGACCACCCCCCTCGCCTCCCCCGGCGGTTGGGGTCGCGGCAACGGCGTCTGGGGTCAGGCGTCTGGCCTCGGTGCCCCTGCTAGCGTTTGGGGCTAAAGAGTTTGAGTCACCCTCACCAGGTCGAGTATTGAGGTTGAGGTGTTGTGAGCTGCATGGGAACAGGCGCTAAGGCAAGGAATCCAACAGTGTTGACACGGTCGATGGTCTGGTTTGGGCGGAAATTTGGTGTTGGTGCTCTTCACTCTTCCTCCTGTTGCGGGAAAGACTGAATGACGCTTTTGGGCAAAGAAAGGAGGAAAACATGCTATATCACTATGCGAACTCGGGTGGAGCTGGCTGGTTTGATTGAGGGAAATGAAATGGAAGGAAAGGCATACACAAAGGAGTTGAAATATGTTTCTGTTTTTGGTTTGGCTGCTGGTTTGGAACGGTCGATGAGGAGTTGCATTCATCGTCACATCACGGCGTCCTCAAAGTTCGGGGTTGTCGATTTCTGCATAAGCCAGCAACGGGACGGAGAATTCAGAGAACTGCGCTCTTGTTTAGGTACGGGATGGACGCTTTTGGGGATATCTTGGAACGAAAATTGGGAGGCACGGTGCCTACGGCGCTCGTCATCTTCACGGGATCGGCAACGTCCCATTGGCCAACAACGAATACCCCGAACGGAGAGGACACGAAGGCGTTTACGACTACTTCCCAAGGACAACTCTGCGAACCGACTGCGACATGTGCAAGCACACGGAGCGGCATGTTCGGAGTCATTCTCACTAAGGTGTTTGTTTTGTTGGTGCGTACAGGGGTAGGGAGGGACATGGCATGGGACAGGCTGCACGAGACGATTGGTCAATCCTCAACTTTAGCGAAAGAAACACGACTTGCGTTTACTATATACGGCAAAAATGAAACAACAAAAAAAGCAGCATCTGGGGTCTGGGGTGGATATTCATGGGGTTTCTTTGTTTTCTGCTGCGTTTCCTTCCCGTCTTTCGTGTGTCTTGTTTGATGGGTTTGGGACAGGCTCGGTTTTAGGGGTTGGTTTCTATAGGATGCTTGGCCAGGCAACGGTGTCTCGCGTTTTCAGATGGTCATTGAAGGCTAGGCATTGGTGGGTAGCAAAGGACGATGATAATTTTGCGAATTTTCGGAGATGGCATATGGTGGGACGTTGCGGGATAGGGGACCATAATCTGAGCTTGTTGCAGAAACTTGGGTGTACCGTGAATGTGGTCGAAGTATGCTGCGATGTGGCTAGAGATTGATCTAACTGACAGATTGCCGTGATGGTGATGGCGAGGTTATTGATGGCATATTTGGTGATTGCGACCAGGTAACTTGGATAGATAATCTGTTCCCAGACTTTCTGTCGACCCATTAAAAATGCCCAGTCGCATTCAGAATTGCCAAGGCGCGTTCGTTTAAACATGAAACGTCGAGCTCTAGTCTAGGCCTCTAGATATGGGCCTCACTGTCTGCCCAAGGCCTCCATCAAACGGCCACATCCGATAGTATCCCTGTCCCAACCGAACCTTAAACGTTGTTCAAGGAGAAAAAGTAGCTACAGTATGACGCGAACGTGCGCGTTTGTCAGATGTTCCCATTTCGCGAAAGCAGGTGACGACGGATGTATTTCGTAGAAGCTGGCGCAAAGTGCTGAACCGCCATCTTGTTCTGAACAAGGCCGGAAAGAAAGCCGTTCCGCGTGGAGTTTTGGTGTGGAGTTGTCCCCGGATCCACGGCCGATGACGATAGCCGGCGATGAGGGGAACCTCGATGGTCGAGGTTGGACGAGGAGTCACCTTGCTCTTGGCGGTACGTTTCTTTCTGCCTTCTGCAAAGCTTCAAATAGAGTGAGACGCACATATTGTTACTTGCATCATGGCCCAATTCGATCAACAGAAGGCCTACGCCGAGCAGGAAGACACTGTCTTCTTCGACGACGGCCGTGAGATTGAGCTGCTGCACTTCGTCTACAGCCGACCCAACATCGACGAGCTGCGCGGGTCGCCCGAGAAGATCCTTGGCGTCATTGACGAGTATGCGCGAACGAAGAAGTACCTCATGAATGTGGGCGAGGACAAGGGCAAGATCGTGACGGACTTGATCAAGGAGGTGAAGCCCCAGACCATGGTAAGTGGCTTTGCTCTGTCGATAGTTGCGCCTTGCTCGAGATCCGGGTGATGGAATGCCGTGCTGATGATGGACACAAGGTCGAGCTGGGAGGCTACGTCGGATACTCAACGCTCCTCTTCGGCGCGGCGGTGCGTCAAGCGGGCGGGTCACGATACTGGAGTCTGGAGCGCAACCCGGAGTTCGCAGCCGTCATCACGTCGCTGGTGGACCTGGCGGGCCTCGGCGACGTGGTCAAGGTGGTCGTGGGAGCCAGCGACGTCTCGCTGCGGCGACTGCACGCGCACGGCGGGCTGTCCAGCATCGACGTGGTGTTCCTGGACCACTACAAGCCGGCGTACCTGTACGACCTGAAGCTGTGCGAGCAGCTGCAGCTGGTCGGGCCCGGCAGCGTGCTGGCGGCCGACAACGTCATCAAGCCGGGCAACCCGCCGTACCTGGCCTACGTGCGCAGCAGCGTGGCGGAGAAGCGGGCGGCGCTGGGCGTGGTGGCCGACGCGGCCGAGCAGGAGCGGGCCTTTCCCGAGAAGACGGCGAGGCAGTACGAGAGCCGCGAGGGCGCCGAGCAGCTGGACGCCGAGGTGCGCGGCGACCCCAGGCTGATCTACCAGAGCGTGCTGGTAAAGAGCTTTGAGCCCACGGGCGTTCCGGTAGGTTCTGTTACTCAACCTTCCAGTCTCGGTGCGTGGTGTTGGGCGATGGCTGACGTGAGATGCAGGATGGTGTTGAGATTACGAGATGTGTTGGGAAGGAGGAGTGGGTTGAGAAGGTATGACATGGAGAAAGCTGCTACTCCAAGTTTCCAGTGTAAGCAAAAGTATAGTATGAAACCTGGGTCTTTTCTTACTGCTCAGTGGTGCCGCTCCGAGTTTTCTAGATTCAGGGACAGCGAGTTGCGAGACAATATTGTATCTAATGTAGGGAAAGGCGAAGCTTCAACTATGGGCATCAGTACAAGTCCTTCGACACTGAACAAGGACTACTCCGGGAAAAGGATACAGGAATCGAATACATCCTCGGCAGCTTTTGCTTTGGTTCAGGCACTTGGAGACCCTATCGCTGCTGTATGACTAGATACTACATCAAGCTCGTGCTGGTTCTCATAGACATTTTCAAGCTTAATTCAAAGGTGAACACTTACGATTTTGGTGTCCAGAGTCCGAGTTAAGTCACCAGCCCACTGACTTGACAGAGCTCTACCAAGCTATAGATGATCTCTAGATATAAACTGGGCAATGTGGTAGTATTTCCAAGTGCTCTATCCAACGCTCCTTGCAGTCAAATCCGCCCAAACTCCTAGTCCTATGCTTTCGTCTCATATAGTACACGTCTCTTCCCCGTCATACATTCTAAGCCATCAATATCCTCGCCCCGTAGTCCAAGTCCATCACATCATCGGCCCGAAGCGCCTTGCCACCCCAGATGACGGTGGCGGTGCCGTCGATGGCAAAGGCGCCGGCCTCTTGCCACTTGTTGCCCATGACCGTCATGGGCCCGTCGTCGTCTTCATCATCACCGCCACCACCACCACCACCGGCGCCGCCAGATCCATTCGCAGGCTGGCTCGGCTTCTGCTTCGGCTTCTCCTTCTCCCGGATGCCCCTGCGCTGGATGGCGCCGGCGACCTGGTCCCCGAGCCAGCCCTTCTCCTTCCAGCCTTGCACCTGAGTGGTCGGGTTGAAGAGATACCACATGCTGCCCAGACCTAGGCCCCAGGCGGCGTAGAGGGCGCGGTCCTCGTCGATGACGACGCGGACGCTCCAGGCGCCGCCGAGCAGGTCGACCCACTTCCTGGTGGCCTGCTCGGAGGAGTGAGACACGGCAATGCAAGTCAGGGCGTCGCCGTGGCGGTTGGCGAGGGCGCGGAGATTGAGAAAGGTCTTTTGAGCAACTGAAGGGCCCCGAGTCAGTCGATGAGTTGTAACTTGCATCCAGACCCAGGTTCAGCCTCAAAAGGAAGGAAAACATGCCAAGTCAAATCATGGGACGGGATGCTACGTACACGCGCAGCCAACACACCGCAGGAACACGAGCAGAACCCGGCGGCCGCCACCGAAGACGACCTGCTTCCCGGCGTCGAGCGGCGCCCTGTCGCCAATGCCGGGGACGCGGTCGACGTCGACGGGCGGAGGCGGCGGGTTGAGCCACGGCTGGACGCTCAAGGGCAGCGACTTGACCGACATCCAGCCGCCCCAGCCGCCGCCGCCATCGTCGTCGCCGCCGTTGTCGACGTGGCTTGGCGGCTTCTTCCTGAGCTTGTTCGGCTGGCGGGCCGGCCCGGAGAAGTCCAGGATGTCGCTGGGGATGCCGGCCTTCTTGAGGGCCAGCTTGGTCGTCAAGCTGGAGAACATGTCGTCGGACAGGATGCGACAGGGATGAGGAGTGGTCAACCAAGGTTCAGGTCCAAGGTTCAGGTTGCCATGAGATGAGCTCCTCGGTCCAGCAATTGACGAAACAGAGAGAACAGCGCAGCGTACGTGCTCTTGCCGCCGTGCTGTGTTGTGCGTGCGTGCTTGATGCAAAAGGGGTTGATATCCATCGCGGAGTCCAGCGACGAAACCTGGAGGTTGAGGCTGACCGCAGCTGAAACTCCCAGGGAGGGGAGGGGGCGTACGCCAGAGCTACAGGTCCACTGGCCTCGGGGCTATTGGGGGCCGCTGCACGCCCTGCGCTCTAGTGGAGGTTAGGTACTGGAGGGCCTGCGAATACAGGGGCCGGGACAGGGGCCCTCGTGGGAGCCCTGCAGCGCCCCGGGTTCAGTGACGACCAGGGGTTCCCCTGAGCGGGATGGATGGAACTGAGGCCATCATGGCCGCGCCCATGACGAACCGAAGACGCGAAGCTCCCGAGTCACAAGCCGCAACAACTCCTTCAGTGTAATTGGGCAATGGCTGAACAAATAGCAATTAAAACCCCGACACCGGAATCCTAACACATTTAGGCTCTCAATTGGTTTCTGAGGCTCCGGACATCTATCTACCATAAGGTATGCAACACAGCTTCAGCGGAGATTACTGTTTTGTTGTTTTCTTCTCCAACATGTTATTATCGCTGCGGCCTGTCGACTTGTGGGGTCCGCAGCCCACGTCACCCATGATCCATGGAGCACATCATCGTCACGCAACATCATGTACTGCAATACTGTACGTGCTGGCTTTGCATACCGAGAACTGTGGACAGCAAGGAGCCCCGAGGCATCAAACAAATACACGGAGAGCAACGTCTCACCCCAGAGCGGTCTTTCTATCCCGAATTTTCGAGGCGCCTGACTTGCTTTGATTTGGGCACCTGACATTGCTAATAAACGGACGACGAAGCTCGGCCTGTCCATGTCACGATATCTCGACGTGCAGCTGCCCAGTGTGGCAGCGGGGACATCTCCACGCCTGGGATGCCAGGAGATGCCTATTGTCCATTTCTTTCCGGCCGAGTCGACCTTTCTCGATGGCGGACCGCGGGCCGGACCTGGTGCAAGTCGGCAGTTCTGCGGTAGATGGCATGATCGTGTGCCTGGCGTCTGTTCGACGCGATGACGGGGCTCTTGTTTGCTTGGCGTTTGATGTTGGAATATTGGCTGGTGATTGTCGTTACTGCGGGAGGTGGATTGCCCTGCGCCGGGAACTGGACAGAACGAAAAGGCGTTTCCTATGATATGGCTATGTGGGCGAGATTAGAAGCAGAGCAGGCAGAATACTCCATGGTGTTGGAAGCAACGTAATTCACGTTGACGTGTTAGCTGACAAGATAGGAGACTCTGATCTGGGCCAGGCTCAAGGCGGTCTCAAATTAATGACCGCCAATTCACGGGCTGCATTTGGAATATCACAGTCCTAGGTGTTGCAACTGAACACTCTGATTTCGGAATATCATCACTGGCAATACAGTGGATGCGTTGAACCGCCGGCAAGGGCATTGGGCTCTCAGCTCCTGAGTCATAATTTTGCCACGACCAACTAAAGATGTGTCAGTAAGCGGTTTGAAACTGCCGTGCTGAGATTGTGTTGTGAGAGAGTTTTCGAAGCGAGAATACAGTAGGTACTTACGGGATGCCCGAGTGGTCTTCGGTGGTCTGGACTACATCATAGCCGTTGACGGGTTCTTCGGATCAGCCATACTTAGCTCGTGCCTATGCCGTTAAGCTACTGTCTAACCTCGGATTGGCTAAGAAGTATACAACGGCGTCGGCGATGTCTTATGGCTGTGGTACGTTGTTGAGCTTAAAGTTTTGAATGAGGCAAGGATTCGTATCAACGATTCTATGACCTAGTAGTCTCGTACCAGGCTACTAGGCTTAGTTAACCCAATGAGACCAGGAGGGAACCAGTTACGGATAGAAAGTTAAATAGTACGGGCACTAGTCATAGTTTCAATCCCCGTTACTTTCTAGACCTTCTTTCGCTTGTCCTTATTTGTGCCCGAGCATGATGCGAGGCGGATGTATTAGGCAGCTCATCGAGCAGATCTGAAGTCTGTCATATGGGATAGAAGAGGCCAACTATGCGCCTTGGTTTTGGACATACTTCTAAAATGAATTGATCCTCTTCTGTAGGTGATTTTCGTACACTTTAGATCACAATTTGTGGATATATTGTGGGGTCGGATACGCTCTGTTGTCCCTGTTCGACTTACTAGAAGGGCAGTTCCGGAGTGGTGAAATATCGTGAAACATGAAAGTGTGATATTAGCCACGTTCCAGGGTAAATGACGACACTTGAATAGTGGCAAACGTCTACAGGAATGAGTCGTGTGTACAGAGGGAGGAAATGAACCTGTGCCGCATCACTAGGAAAACGACATCGCGGGTCCTCACTGACACATCCAACAGCAACCACAGACCACATTCATTTAAATTCCAACGCTTGTAGACCGTTTGAGCCACGTTATAATAGGCCGAGCCTTGCCTCTGATAGGAAAGAAACGGTGCAGTCGATGGGGCGCAGCTGCTTCCAGGTTCCCCCTTGCGTCAACATGACTTTGGGCCTAGTGGAGGGTTCCACCACACTGGCAGCCTCACCTGCCGCAACCAGACGACATGAAGTGGAATTACAGAGACGACTACGAAGCCCAAAGTATACTAATGGGGGAAGAAGCGGGATGCGGTCTTAGGAACTCGGCTACTGCAGCAGTTGCTGGAGGGCTTGGCTTGCATATCGCGGGCGAATTGAGGAGGCGGATATCTTCTCTGCACCTTGCCGAGAACTTGTCTTACGTCTTGAAATGAAACATGTATCTGGTCACAAGGATCGTGTGGCGGGAACCTACGATTTTCAGCTGTAAGCGACGCTCGGCGAAAATAGAGAGACATCTGGTATCGGGCAGAAGGCGAAACGGAAGGGGCTGGTGTCTTTGCCTTGGGACTTTGGCGACGACGGTCTATGGGAATGAGACAGGCTGCCTTGTTAGCTACCACCTAAACGCCTACTCCAGTTAGTTACCAAGTCGCCTCTTTTCCCAACTGGCGGATGGTGGCACGGATGATCAAAGCCCGATGAGAGGTAGGTTCAGAAGATAACCGTTCACAAATTGTCCCCATAGGCCGTGTGAGATCATGTGCACCGCCAGGCGGCCGAAGTTGGGTGAAACAGTTCTTTGTTCTGCCCAACGACCAGGAGATTCGGATTGGAGGTTGGAGTGGGCAAGTGGCGAGGGCCGGAAGAGAAACATGCGTTGCGTGGGCTGGGAACTTCGTGAAACTCCTCCTGCTTCGTGACCGCTTGGCTAAGTAAGAAAATTGGCGAGGGGGCATCTGTGTGTGTGTGTGTGTGTGTGTGTGTACGAAGATGACAGGAGATGGGGAATGCCAAAATCCCCTCACTCAGCGGCCTTTACTAGAGCTGAGTGAGGTCACCGTGCCGTTCCCTCTGCACCAGTCACGATGCCCAACTAACGAGTTCTATCCGACAGGAGCAAATGTAAGCTTAAACAAAGGATCCCCAGCACAAGACAGCCTTGACTCGCACTGTGTCCCCCTCCGATCATGCTCACGTGGGACGTTGGACGGACAGCCTGTGTGGTAGTACAGATAGCTGATCTGGGAGGAAGATGGCGCGCGCACCTGAGGTATTAGGGAGAGGGAGGCTTCGGCGAATGCGCAGAGGCATGGACGCGTGCGGTGGTAAGCGGGAGCGTGGTTGGACATGAATGAACGGCAGAGACACGGCTGGACGGGTTATTGCCTGAGCTGAGGAATAGTACGAAGCACGGCACGAAGCACGAGTAATAGCACAGACGATGCTCTGTACCTTAATTAGATCCATCGAGTACGAGCGAACACAGGGGTCGCGTGCTAGGAATAGACACGATACGACCCGGGTCCTGGGCGTCGTGACAGATTTAGGTGAAGGCGCGCGATGCCACCCGCTGGCCGGGAGCTGTGACGTAGCAGAAGAAAAGTCCGGGGATCCAAGGGTTTCTGGTCATCCGACATCCGACGCTCGGAAAAATGCCAGCTCCAGCGGAACAAGGGGAAACAAATTCGGGTGTTATGATATTTGCTGCTCTGGTTGCTCCGTACGGAGGATATACTTTGCACATTGCACCCGTCCGCCAGCCGACATCTCGCATCCCGCATCCTGCATCCTGCATCGACTTTGCATCAACTTTGCAAGGGGTGTGCCTGCTGGACTCGCCGGGGCTGGGTCGACAGGTCGCCTTTGAGGACCTCTCACGCGCGCCCGCCACAGTTCAAAAGAGATGAGAGTTCAGATGGACAGCACAGATGAGTAGAGGCCACGAGAAGCCAGGCTGTTTGCCGGACAAGGGGGTAAAGGGCGGGCGGAGGGCGGGAAGACGAGGAGAGGGGCGGCGAGACATGATGGAAAGACAGACACCGACACAGACACAAGCACACACAAGGCAAGACGAGACACCTGACCTGACCTAAATATGATGATGAGGTAGTCTGCGTGTAGGATGTGAGAGAGCGAAAAAGGACCACGAGTACTGGATATTTCTCCGCTCCTTTGCCCTTAAGCCTCTCTCTATTCCTGTCCCAAGCTCCTCGTGGAGGGGCTTCCTTTTGACCCTTGTTGCTGGCCGTCCGCCCCCCCAATCCCCGAAGCACTGAGCAATGTGAATTGGGAAATGGCAAGGGGGGCAGAGGGAGGAAGTTCGGCGTGTGGATTAGGAAATAGGTGGGAACCGGGACAGCGCTAGAAATCCAGAGTAGAGTGCCCCCGGGAGGGAGCGTCGAAGAACAATCTCGGGTACGGCGTTGAATGGGCGGTTGATGAGATTGAGATTGATTGTTGATAGGAGAGGGCAGATGGAATTGGAGGAGCAAGGGTAGCTGGGGGTTCGATGGATGGGATGGAAGCATCATTGTTTTCCAGACGTTCCACACCCGGAAAGAGCAATCTCTGGTGGCATCTCGATACTCCGTACTCCGTACAAAGTGGTTTCCAGTTCCCACCAGCCGTCATCCATTCTCCTGAGAGACCTGGTTTTGTCGGATGACGCCCAGGTGTGGTGCGAGATAGCTCGTGGCTCATGATGGCCATGTGTTGGCAGCAAAACGCCAGGGCCACCGCTGTGATAACTAGGGGCACACGGACCACGGCTCACGAAGGGGCACCATGCGACTGATGCTGTCAGTATCTATCTATACGAGAGTTAAGCACGATGATCTCCCAATTCATGAGAGCATGTCTTGATGGCGTTGGAGGCTCACGCCGGTGGTCTCAGCGCCCCGGCTCCAGTGTAGTCAGAACAGACAAGTCATAGGAGAACTAGCTGGCCCAGGAAAGTCTGCAGAAAGGCGCCAAAGAAGCCATTATTGACCCGGCATGCCGGCATGATGACATTGAAGAAGTAAGGAAATATCGGATGGCAAGTACAGTTCATCATCGGCCTAGGTTTGATGCCTCCCCGTCTGCACTCTGCGGCATCTCCATATCTCCATCCAAAATCGCTGCAACTTGCATCCACTTCGGCTGCCTGCAGTCGGGACGCTTCCCCTAAACAAAACAAAAAAAAGAAGGGAAAAAAGGGAAAAAAGCGTCTTGTGTGTGCCCGCAGCCCGTGACTTGTGACTCTTGTCGGCGTGGATTGGTGTCTTAGGTTGTCGGCCCCTCCCCGCCACCCGGAGATTTCGGTGGTTGAGATGGGAATCCAGTCGGTGGTCGGTCGAGGTTGTTCTGTCACGACTGAGTTTGAGGGGAATTGAAGGACCCTCCTTCGGGAAATCCAGAACCCAGAATCCAGAGTCCAGAAGCGAGAACCCCCGTCAGAGAAGGGGAAGGGGGGCTGATGGCTGGTTACTGGAGGACGAGGTACCATGGCAGCCATTCTACGCGTTGTCGCAGGCTGCGGCTGGACCGCGTCGTGACCTGACATTGCCGTAGCCGCGAAACAACCTTGGTCCCCCCCTTCGAGGGCATTCTGGAGGCTTGGGAGGAGCCGACCGCATGGGCGCGATGGGAACGAAGGCTTCTTCAAGCAAGGCAATGGCATTCGCGCATTGGAGGGGCGTGGGCGTGAAGCGTGAGCATGTTGGCAGCGCCAGGGTCCCGTCCCGACGACGGCATCGCCGTCCCCTGTTCCCTGTCAACCGCGACCTGAGTATCTGGTTACGGAGTGTGCGTTGGCCTGCTGTCTTACGGAGGCCATTTGCGCCTCTCGCAACTGGGACCGGGCGGTTGGATATGGGAAACTCTTACGGTTGACAAGCGGACCCGGGCATGGCATCGCCATACTGTGTCCTATCTGACCTTACTTACACTTTCAGCCGACGGGGCCTTTTGGGGAAGCAAAGGCGCGGATGTGCGGTGTGCGTGTTGATGAGGTCTAATTTGCATAGGTTCTCCTATTGCATCCTCCTTATTTTCATCCTGCCATTGCCGTTGTCTGGCCATCTCTCTCCGCAACACGCACTGTGCCCTTCTTCTCTCGTCCCTTCCCCCCCTTCATGGCCTAAGAATAGGGATACAGTAGCCGTACCCGCACCGAGGCAGCGTCCCCTCCCCCCAATGGCCCTTTTCGCCGTGGAAAACGACCTGTTGCGTGTGGCGGGTTGTCGGCGATCGCTTTGGCTTCCGTCCTCTCCCCCTCCCCGGTGAGCGCCCAGCGTCCAGCGTCTCATAACGCTCCGTCCACTGGACACACGCCCGGGGGACCCTTCTGTGCCAGTTACATAGTACCTACTAAGCCAGGGCTGCCAGGCCGTGCTGATGCCCTGCTGGGGGTCTTGGCGGTGGGGCCCCTCCCCCGGCTTGGGCGCCCATTCGCCTGGTGCGAGAGGCAGCATCTCGTCGAGGTCACTTTTCTGTGCTCTGGGAGAACAGAACGGGGGGGACCGCCTGGGGCGGCGCTAGGTTGCCGGTAACGCTGCGGCGTGAGGCTGCGCACTGTGAAGGACCGCCCGTGGTGGCTCGGGCCACGGCGGGGCGGGCCCTTTTTGCTTTGTGAAGCCGCCCCTCGGCCAGTGGCCGCCGTACACAGTACAGTGCCTGTCACGTCCCACGCACTCCGCAGTCCACACACCTCTCACACAACTCACCTGCATCCACATCATCCATTCATCCAGAACGACTTAGGTTGTCCCCTAGAGAACGGCACTTGAACGCTCGTTCGCTCTCCTCCCCAAAAGTCGCCCTCTCAGCGCATCACCTCCCGCCTCCGTCTCTTGTTCACGCTCTCCAGCTTCTCTCGTTGCGCTCTTGTGTCTGCGGCTCGCCTCCAACTCCAACACGAAACTTGGTCGCTCCCGCTGTACTGCCTTTCTTCGCCCTCTATCCCTCTCTTCCCCCACGCCTGGACCTGTCGACCGTCGACCCGGCGTCCCTCGCACCGAACGACCCCTTTTGGCAGGCCCCCCCACAGCGCCTCCATCGGTCCCATCCCCATCCTGCTCCGTCCATCATTATCCCGCGCGCCTCATCACCTCGCCTCACGGCCTCCCGTCGACTACATTTCTTGCCCGTTCGTCGAAGGCGCTGTTCCCCGCTCCCGTCTCGTCTGACCTCAGGTCCCGGTTTCGTTCTCTGCTTCCCCCTCTCGAATCGATCCCTACGTCCTTCTGCCAGCCGTCTCGAACAGCCTCGAACAGCGCCTCGCCGTTTGGCTTGAACCATACCCCCCCCTTTGGCCCTGCTTCTCCCTCAACTCGGTATTCGATTGCATTGCATGCGGAGACAAAGAGACTTGCTTGCACCACACAACATTTTCTCTCGTCGCCATTGTTTCCCCCTAGCCTCAATTCTCCCGCAAACCAGCCCATCACGGACACAAACGTCTTCTAAAGTCTGAGGCCACGACACAGCGTCACGCCCGGCTTGCTGCTCCCCGCACCCCTTTGCAGTCCTGGGGCTCGCTCGCTCGCTCCATATGGACACCCAGACTGCTACGGCCGAACCTCATTCTTACCCTCCCAGTCCCTGGACCACGACATCAACGACATCCACGACGACTACGACGACGACAACCACGACCCCAACCCCGAGCAGCCATAGTGCTACCGCTCCCGACGGCTCGCCTCTCGCTGACGCGGCGGCCGCTCAGTTCCAGGGCCACATAGACTTCCTCCCCTTCCTCCTCCCCCAGCAGTCCAACATCTACCACGCCCAGCTCCTCCACTACAACAAGCTCATCTCGCCCGCTCGGGGAGGTGGCCTACAGACGCCGCCGCTCCCTCCAGTTGTCTCCGCCCCCCACATCCAGGCCGCGCCCCGATCGCGATCTTCTAGCAAGGCGTCGCTCAAGGACGGCTCAGCCGGAAAGGGAAACACAGGAGGAGGCCATGGGAGCAGGTCACATCAGAACTCAGACAAGAGCCGCTCGGTCATAACCTCCAAGGAGGTTCCGTCCAAGATGCCTCCCAAGCAGGTGGCCGACCTATCGAGGAACCTGCCGCGTCGGCCAGGGGCTGTGCAGGGGCAGTCGCACTCCAGTTCCGTGCCCTCGACCCCCCATCAGCATGCCCGCCAGTTCTCCTTCGAAGATCGCGAGCCTTCGCCCACCGCCAACAACAACCACTCTCCGCGTTCCGCCTACTCCGAGACCAATAGCACTCTGCCGTCGCTGCGGCCCCTGCCCCCTCGATTAGGAGGATGCAAATACGAGACTGCTCAGATAAATTCGAGAAGGAGGATACCGTACTCCGTCGGCAATGACCGTCTCGAGAAGCTAGACTTGCGAACCGTCAAGGGAAAGCTCACTGAGGACGAGGAGCGGAAGCTAGCTACTGACATGCGTGAGGTCTTCGACCAACTCCTGCCCACTGATGCTGTCGAAGAGAATCGCAAGAAGCTAGTGCTGAAGCTCGAGAAGATTCTCAATGATGAGTGGCCAGGGCATGATATTAAAGTGCATCTTTTTGGCTCATCTGGAAACCTGCTTTGTTCGGATGACTCGGATGGTTCGTTGCTCAAGCATAATGCGCCATTCTCCTTCCTCCAGAACGGATGCTAACATATTTCTAGTCGATATCTGCATAACAACCCCGTGGCACGAGCTGGAGGGTGTCTGTATGATTGCCGACCTCCTAGCACGGCGTACGTACAAGATCTGATCTGTCTCATTTGGGCTGAACTGACAAACAATGCAGGAGGGATGGAGAAAGTGGTGTGCATTTCTGCAGCCAAGGTGCCCATTGTCAAGATCTGGGATCCTGAACTAGGTCTTGCTTGCGATATGAATGTCAACAACACCGTTGCGCTCGAGAATACTCGTATGGTTCGGACATACGTCGAGGCCGATCCTCGAGTTCGGCAGTTGGCAATGATCATCAAATACTGGACACGGAGGAGGATAGTTAACGATGCTGGTGAGCTCCTCAAAATCGATATTCGCCCTGTGGCAAGACTAACGACAGAATAGCTTTTGGTGGCACTCTAAGTTCTTACACTTGGATCTGCTTGATCATCGCATTCCTGCAGCTTCGAAACCCGGCTGTTTTGCCCACCCTCCACCTGTCGCCGCACAAGTTGACCAAGCCGGATGGAGCTGTGAGCGATTTTGCGGATGATCTCAAAAAGCTCTCTGGCTTTGGTGGCAAAAACAAGTCCTCGGTGGCCGATCTTCTTTTCCAGTTCTTTCGGTTCTACGCGCACGAGTTCGACTACGACAAGCACGCGCTTTCTGTGAGATCCGGAAAGTTGCTGACCAAGACGGACAAGAAGTGGCACTATGCTATCAACAACCAACTCTGCGTCGAGGAGCCGTTCAATATTTCTCGAAACCTGGGTAACACTGCAGATGAGTACTCTTTCCGGGGCTTGCATATGGAGCTCCGGCGAGCGTTCGATCTCATCTCTGTGGCAAAGTTCGAGGAGGCGTGTGAACAATACGTCTTTCCGAAGGAAGAGGAGCGAGTGTGGACCCGACCGCCACCTCAGTCTAGGCCCGTTTTGTTACGGAGCTCATCACAAACTCACTCGGGCCGTGGCGGTCGAGGGAATCACCGTGGAGGTCGACACAATAACAACTTTCACCGAAACGGGAACGGGAACGGAAATTCGAATGGGAACGCGAACCGACGAGCGTCGTCGAGCGTTCCGACATACGACGCTAACAACATGTTTATTCAACAGCCGGTCAACATGCCGCAGGACATGCAATGGTACCAGAACCCGCAGTTCCAGTTCCAGTATGCGCAGCAGGACCTTATGACACAGATGGCCTACCATCAGGAGAACATGCGACAGCTCCATATGTATGCTCAGTCGCCAGCATTTATGCAACATCAAGCCATGAGTCAGCAGCAGCAGCAGCAGCAGCAGCAGCAGCAGCAGCAGCAGAGGATGCCGACAAGTACCGCTTCTGGACAACAGCAGTCTGAGGACCGGTCCAGGACCAACTCGTTCGACAATCCACCACTCAGTGCCCCTCTTCGACCCGAACTGTATGCCCTATACGGCATGACGCTCGGGTCTCCGTTCTTCCCCCAAGCAGGTGCTGCTTATGGAACTTATCCTTCCTCACCTGTAACAACCCCGACTGGCGGGACCCAAGACTTCCGTCGCCCTTTACAGCGATCAGTCGTAACCAATGAGACAGGCGTCTCCGCCTCAAGCAGCTCACTCAGATCTCATTCCCAACCAGCAACGCGATCCCCGTCATCAGGCCAGGCTGCCGGGGGTTACTTCGGGACCCAGTCGATGAACGGTGTAGTCAACACTTCAAGAAACGTCGGCGGTGTCTCGATTCCGAACTTCATACCCGATGATGGCGATAATGACGAAACTCCCAAAGCGCACACCGACTCGCCGCAATCGGAAGAGAGCAGGTACAATGCGTTCTGCTTAGCAGAGACGTCAAGTCCCAAAAAACAGTCTCCACAGCCTCTGTCAACTTCAAATGGAATTGCATTTGGTGAACTGGCAAACCAATCCAGTCCAGGAAGACGCCGACTTTCGACGGATCAGCTTCCCCAAACAATCCTCGATCGTAGGATGAGAAGGACGTCACGCTCGCCTTCTCCACTTGGACATGCGCGAGCGTTCTCAACAAGCACCGCCTCAGCCCCCACCTCGTCTGTTCCGTTTTCTGGAAACCAGAATAGGAACCTTTCGCGTCCGCTAGTTGTCAATGGATCTGGCCTCAAGACGAGCATGACCAACACTAGTCCGCGCCAACCTTCTGGCACGGGTAGCAACGTATCAGAGGATTCTGCGAAGTCCAACTTGGATAACGCACTGAACATTAACATGGGCAGCGCGGCTCCAAACTACTCGTCGGATGGCCCCGTCCCAGTTCCCGTTGCTGCCCTAGCCACGCAAGAGATCTTACCGGTTCAACCTGTTGATCAAGCACCAGTGGTCGCCAATGGGTCTAGCGCACCGATGGCGACCGCCGTGGCCACTGCACCAGCTGATGACCCCTCATTCCGAGAGCGCATTGCCATGATGAGCACGTACTATATGAACACGCCTCATATCGCCCAAGAGCCTGCAGCTGTAGGAAACTCGCGCCTCTCACCCTCTACTCGGCAGCGTCTAATGTCCCGACAGCCTCAGAACGGGGTGATTGCTCCCCTCGACCTTGCGATCTCAGACAACCGCATTGACCACCCAGCTGGGCCGGAATTCTCGCATCTGTCTCCCGTGTACGAAAACCGGACACCGTCTCCAACCGTTCTTCGAAAGCCAGACGGCCCTCTGAAGCGAGAAAAGGTTACACCGCAGCCTAAAGTGAAAGCAGCCCAAGGAGAAGTCTCGAAGGCAACCTCGAAGCAGGAAGAACGTGTTCAAGAACACCAGGAGGGCCAGAAGCCCCAGAAACCGCAGAAGCCAGTCACACATACACAGCGCCTCAACGGCTCGAGGGAGAACGGTCATGTTCGTGCTGCGAAGAGTGAGAGTGATGGAGGTTGGCAAAAGGCTGGCAAAGGAAAGAAAAAAGGTGCCAACGGTGTTCAACAAGGAGCCAGTGAACAGATCCCCAAGTTCGAATCGGAACGAAAGGGTGGTTAATGGATGGCCAGCTGTGGAATGCTGAGCAGCGTTTTCCGGATGGCAACCCTTTTCAACAAAAAATCCGACATCGTCTCCAGCTTTGACTCGGGTCCGCAGATAACTTGATTCACGTCGAAAGGTGCTTTCTTGGATAGGACGGACTGTGTCCACGGACACCGTGCTAAGCGAACAAGCAAGAAGCGTGTGTGCAAGCGTCTCCCAGGTCGGGTGGTTAGGGAGGGAGGCTTGGACATTGTTCTGGATGTGTCCAAGTTGAGTGGATCTGAGTGAGTGTAGCATGTGTGTACGATTGGGCGGACAGTCATTGCAGCATATTTACCACATTGATAGTGGCGTGCGAGCATGGATTGGCACGGGAGGTGGGGAGAATGATGGATGGACGAACGGATGGCTGGAGGGACGGCGTTGGCGTCTTCTACCGGGGAGGCGTTTTATATACACAGTTGCGATTGCGTCGAGACACCCATCTGGGAGGAAACGGACACCACTTTATATCTCCTATCGGCTACAAAAGGGCATGGGGCAAAGCGGTATAGCGGTATTGATGGATGTCACAAAAGCATGGACAGATGTAACGGAGCACAAAATGAGATAATTGAAAGCTTTAAAGATGATTGGTTGTCTAGCAGTGATGAGGAATGCGTACCGAAATGTTAAAAGAGTTCGTGGGCTACTCATCCCCGGCCTGACCTAGTCCGGATGATATTAGAATTTGCTTAAGATGTTTGCAGTAATTTCTTACAGTGTGGACTAGTGTTCATCCTTGGTTTTCTTAAGCTTATTCGCAGACGAATAGACGAAAACGTGCGTAGTAGAATGCAGCAACGAGATGACAGTGTACGAAGTAAGCGACCAGCGGATGCCGGCTGGATGATGGCGACCATCCGTCAGCAGAGTCAGCATTTGTCATGCACCAGTGCAGCTTAGAAAGAATTCGGTGATGATTGCAGTGCCGAATCGGAGACTGGGACACATGCAAAACAGCTAAAGAATTCCCAAACGAGGTCGGGAATATCGGCGAGATTGGTGCTTAGCTTAGAACCAACTGATGTAATGATGATTGATATGAGGAGTAAGTTGGTGTTTGAAGACGTATAAAGTTTGGCCTTGTCCAAGACACCTTGGTCATCGACGTGCACGATCCAACACACGCTTGCTCTCTTTCAAACGATTCAGAAAGATCACGAACAGCAACACAAGCAAAATGAGCATGCTTGCAGCCCAAGTCGCGGAATGGGGCTCTGCCCCGAAAGCCACCCAGGTGCTTCCGCCTACGAAGCCCACCGATGACTCCATAGTCCAGATCCGTGTCCTTGCAGCCGGCCTGCACCAACTAGTCCGGATGCGCGCGGCGGGAAAACACTACACGTCCGTCTCTCTGCCGCACACGCCCGGCGTGGACGGGACCGGCATCGACGTCAGCACCGGAAAGGCCGTCTACTTCAGCACGCTGGGGGATGCCGGGGGCGCGGGCAGCTTCGCCGAGCTGGTCAACGTGCCCCGGAGCAGCGTCACTGAGCTGCCCAACGGCGTAGATGCGGTGCAAGCAGCGGGGCTGATGAACCCCGTTATGAGCAGCTGGATGGCGCTGAGGAAGCGGGTCGACTTTGTTAGAGATGGGCAGAAGGACTGGTCGTGTTTCATCCTGGGGGCGACGAGCATGAGCGGTAAGTTGGCAATCAAGGTGGCCAGAATGCTTGGAGCGACGCGGATTGTCGGCGCCGGGAGGAACGAAGCCGCGCTGAAGACACTCGGCCTTGATGACGTCGTCGTGCTGCAAGACACGCCGCAGAGCACCGACTTTGGCGTGGCGGCAGAGGTCGACGTGGTGCTGGACTACCTTTACGGGCCGTGGATCGGGGCATATCTGGGGTCTGGGTCGACGCGAGCGGCGACGACACCGCTGACGTGGGTGTGCATCGGGTCGCTGGCCGGGCTGGACGGGGCGGTGCCAGCAGCGGGGCTACGGCAGCGGGACGTGACGGTGCGGGGCTCGGGGCCGGGGGCGTGGAGCACGGCGGCGCTGGACGCGGAGGTGGCGGGGATGCTGGGCGTGCTGGACGGTGTGCGCGATGAGGGCGTTCGGAGCGTGCCGCTGCGGGATGTGGAGGCGGAGTGGACGGGGGGCGGCAAGGGGAGGGTTGTTTTTGTGATGGGGGAGGGTGGTGATGCGAGTTTGTGAGCTGGTGAATGAATGTGTGAATGTTGTTTAGACAGCCATGACATGACCTCATTTGACGACGGAGTAGTCTGCGAGACCTTGCAAGCATACTGCTGCGCATAGTAATTCATCGTACAGCCTTCTTGTTTGTCTTGTGAATCATCGAACTGGATTAAATATCCATGTTTTCATATGCACCTTTGTATGCACTTTTGTTGGGAGTTTAACATTACTCCGTCCCCCCAAGCTGGCAATGCACCTCACCTCACCAGGGAACGACCAACAAGCTGACACCCCGCGCTCCTCGACGATAGCCCCATATCGGCAGCGGGAAAAGCCAGGGGCCAGGCTTCCCCGGATCTCGCGCGGCGTAGGAAACCCGGGAATCGCAAGTTGAGTCCAGGGGTAGTGCGGGAGCATCGCGTTTATGTGGAAGCCTGGAGGAGCCGCAAGGGCGAGGGCGAGGGCGAGGTGGGGCTGCGGACGGACACAGCAGCGCGGGAGGTCGAGCGATGCGGGTGAGATGTCGATCAATGGAGCTTTGTTTCTTTTTTGTTTTGAGGGTTTGTCTGTGGGATGTGGTTCTTGTGAGAAGTTTAGGGCAGTATATACGAAGTAGTTGGACTCGTATCATCCATGAAATAGAACGGCCTGAGTAAGTAAGTGGGCAACAACAGTCTCTAACTGGAAAAGCAAGAGTGTTGCCTGCGATACTGCTGGGAATTGTAGATACGATATGTATCTCGTACGGCTTGCGTCTATTTCCGTCGATGAGGCGATCAGTGGCTGTAAGCTGCATAAGAGTCTGAAGCTGCATTTACGACATGAGGTCTCTGGGGCTCATGAATGGCTGCTCCGAACAACCTTCAGCTGACGTTACGAGGCAGAGGAATGAGAGAAGGGATATTGCGACGGATCTGCACAGATGAGGTTGGCTACTGTAGCGAATGTGCTGCAAAGATTGGGTAAAGAACAGGTATAAAAACGTCTCGATGTCTGGTGACCGGCTCTCGGCCCCTCCATCCATCCCGTCCGTCTGGGCTTCCCCCGCAATCTCAACCCCCCCTGCCGCACCCGCCAACGGCCGCAGACGGTACCGCTGGAGCATCTACGGGGCCAGACTACACCACCAAAACGAACGTCTTCCTCGCCGCATTCAGGAGTGTTTTGAATGCCAGACTGCATGCTCTGAAAGACGGGACGAAGAGGGCTTTACTTTTTTTCGTTCCCCACAGCCTTGCTCATTGCTGTTCTGTCTGCTCACGGTCCGTCGTGTGCGTGTTCGTTCGTCTACTGAGCACCCCTCCCCCCCTCCGCACACCGGCCTTGCAGTGTCGCTACTACGGTGTGCTGACGTATACAGTGTCGGCCAGTCTACGAGCACTGTCAGAAGTCACCTCTTGGTCGGCAAAACCATACAGTACGAAACTGGTATGACCTGGCCTCGTCTCATCTCCTCTCTTCCCTTCTCTTCTCTTCTCCATTCACTCCCCTCATCTCTACAACCATCTCCCTCCTGGACACGCACTCAATTACGAGTCGCCATTCGTTTTCTCCTCCCACCCCCCAGACTCACTCTCTCCCCCTCCCCCCGGTCGGACCCAGATTTTCCAGGCAAAAAGCCCAGTCAGAACCCGGTCAAGTTTCAGTCCTACGCCCCGGTTTTGGTCTTCCCCAGCGCCGCCGCCACCAACCTGCCCCCAGCCAATTCGAACCCACTTCGTTCACCTAGCCCACTCGACCCTCCAGGCCGCATTCCACACGCAGCAGACGAACAGTACCAGGCTGAACCTGAACCTGAATCCGAACGGAGGACTTGACTGCGCAGCAAAGCCTCGACGACAATAACCGAAGACTCTTCGTCCTGGCCTTGCAAACAATCCCCAGCCTAGGACTAGGACGCATCTGTCGCAGGCATTTGACTGCCGACTCTTCGCCAATCCACCCTTCCACCACCGCTCGACCCTCAACCTCGGCCCCTCGCTCTCAAGGAACCTCCCAAACCACGGATCGACCGGCCCACGACAACTACGACCTCACATCGAGCACTCGCCTGCAAGCCGTCACCCCTGCTACTGCAAACTGCTGCCACCATCGTCAACCCCCCGCCACTCCAACTACGCAACCGCAAACCTCGACTCTACACATTCCCGCCCGGCCGCCCTCGTTCTTTCGGGGGGCCTCGCATCTCCACAGTGGCTATCATGCTGTGGTCCAACGCCGGCACTAAAGCGGCCTTGTTCATCGCGGCCTGATGCGATCTCGTAGAGGAACTGGGTCTACCCACGACGATCAGCGCGACAACCGCCGCGACGACTCCTCCAGCATGATTCAAAGGAGCAGCACCGAGAGCGCCGGCCCGCCCGGCAGTGGTAAGATGCGCCTCTGGGGTTCTGCTCTGCGCAAGATCTCCAGCATTAGTGCCGCCAAAGACCCGGTATGTGCAGCCCGCCATTGAAACGTGTCGCCATTGAGCCAGACGACTGATTTGGACAGCAGCATAGGTCCCATCTCACCGCTACCGATTCCGAGGCCAACGACTCCTTCCTCAACCCAAGATCGCAGGACTCCCACGCCGCTAGCATCTCCTTCGAGGGCTCCGACTCCAACATTCGCCAACTCCAGACCCTCGTCCAGCGCATGCGCACCGGCCCCTCCACCCCCCACCACGTCGATGCCGCCTACAAGGAGCTCATCAAAGTCAAGGAACAATGCGCAAGCCTGTGCCGCCTCATTCTCCAAGAGGCTCTCCGCCGCAACCGAGGAGACATCACTAACGGCACCGATGGTCTCCCACGCCGAGACTCCTCCGTCGAGTCCCCTCGCAGCCCTGGCGCCATCTACGATACCCGGAGTTCGTTCAGCGGCAGAAGCCTCGCCGAGGTTGTGTCCGGAAGTGTCATCAAAGAACCCCACGCCAACGACACATGGTTGAGCGCCATCCGTGACTGGAAGACGTACCTCGAGGCTCTCACAGAGGCATTCAAAATCAGCCTTGCCGACACCTACAGGAGTTATGAGCGCGATGCTACTCAGGAGATGATTGATGCTCTTTTTGCGAGCAAACGTTTTCGCAAGGAAGCCGTCCTTCGAATGCGCAACGCGAGTGTGACCCGGGTCATGTCGGCAGATCCCCAATTTGTAAGTCCGTCCGTATGGCTCTTGCAACATCTTTGCTGACCAACCAATGTGCAGTTCCCAAGATATGAGATTCGCTTTCGCAATTACGAAAAGGTCAAGCAGGAGTTAATTGACATTCGCCAGCTGTTGCAGACTGGGGAGTCCGGCATATCCCCCGACCGCACCATCGAGGAGTATACCATCTCTCCCCATGGTGATGCCATCCTCGAGTTTTCCAACAACACCAGTAATTCATCCCCCAATGACCCTGCGGTTCGGTTCCGAGTCTCGTCCTACATGCTAGCCGAGACATCTCCCATCTTTGGTCGCATGTTTGCCGGTCACTCCAGTACTCTACACCTCTACGACGACGATGACATCTCGACTCAGCTACCACCCCTACCGGTCAAATATTTCTGCAAGGACGGTTCGGAAGCGAGGCTCTATCGCATGCCGCAACACGAGTTAAATCGGCAGAGTTCGCTCGAGATTCTCTTCCACGCCGCTCACATGCACAATGAAAAGGTACCCCGCGAGATCACCTTTGAGCAATTTGTCGCCATCGCCGAGTGTTGTCTGAAGTACAAATGCACATCTCCCCTAGAACTGATCGTCGAGCACCGATGGCTGCCCCAGTGGATGCACAAGGGCGCCGACGACATGCCCGACGGCCTCTTGATCATCAGTTACGCCTTTGGCCTACGACAGCTTTTCTCGCGGATGTCCAAGACGGCCATTCTCAACGTGGTTGACGAGAAGGAGCTACAAGCCAAGCCGTGGCCTCAAAAGTTCAAGAACAAGATTTGGGCCATCCGGTGCGCCAAGGTTGCCCAGGTTCATGCTTGTTGCATTACCACGGCTCAGGATTATCTCCGACCACCAGCGCCCACCCCAGTCACGGACCCGGAGTCGCCGTCAGCATCTGAACCCCGTGCCGGTTTATCTGCTAGTATTCCCACGGCGATGCTGACAAGCACCCCAAGATGTCCAAAGGGTAGCCACTGGTGCGATGCGACAAATCTGGGGTGGCTAATGCTCGTGTACAACGAGATGCACCTTCTTCCCCACATCATGCAGCCAGATGTCCTGTCTCACATGTCTGAATTACAACCTCCACCGAGGAGTCTCGCTCAGATTGTAGACACTCTAAGGAGAGTGCCTACTCCCGCAACGCCAGTCCATAGCGGTGTCTGCGATCCGGCTCCGACATTCCGGGCAGCGGTCAATGATATTTATAATAGTATCTTGGGACTGACGCTCTTTGACATCAGTGGTAAGAGTCACGGCTGGGCTCTATCGAAGCATCGAGAGCGAGAGCCCCAAACTCAGCTGAACAAGGGCTTGGGTCGTATGGCAGCCCTGGATCAGTCGTACAGCGTTGCAAATGAATTCCCCGAGAGCGTCCGACTACGAATCATGTGCGAGATCAATGAGCTGGACGATCTCCACGCCTCCGCGATGATGAATAGAGCATTCTACGAGACTTACAAGAATCACGAGCTGTTCCTGATGCGCCACATTCTTCGGATGGACCGTAAGCGAGCAGGAACCCTTCGACAGCCGGTACCGTTGAGCATCACGAATGCAGAGGAGAAGGTGCTCAAACAAGAGTCAGATGAGATGAAAGAAGCCATAGGTGATGGCGCAGACGGGGTCACGCTCCGTAGTGACGATGACGACGACGAGGGTGTCGACTACTCGGACGATGATGATGATATGAGCTTGCACTCAACGCTGGCTCCGTCAGTGAATCGATCGGTCGGTAGGACTTCGTCTCCACAAGGGGCGGATCGACAACCGTCGGCAGATCCCCTGACCATCCGGACCGGTAGCCCCATGCGACCCCGGCGATCTTCACCGGAGACTGCAACGGCACGGTCCACTAGTGTTGGATCACCAACAACACCACGACAATCTGCTGCAGACCCGCCGCAGGCCACTACGACGTCGCCGGTGGAACCCAACGTCAGACGGACAGAGGACATTGACGAACCTCCTCTGACGGTGGAGGAAGCGCACCGAATCCTTTGGCCAGAATCTGCTATTCAAGCCGTTTCACCACCCATCCCGAATCCACCACCCGGCGTCGAGGGTCAACGGGAAAAGTTCCGCGTTGGCGATCCAGCACTTGCTGAGGGCCTAGAAGAGAAGACTCTAGTGCCGACGGGAGATAAACAGTTGCGCAGTGAACACGATCGACGGATCGGTTTGCTGAAAGGAAAAGGTTCTTCAGAAGCAGAAGGGAAAGTGATTTATAAATAGTTGTCAAGACTGCATCTAGGCTTGGAGCCTTTTGTTTGGATATATAGTTGAGAACCCAGGCCAGGCCCTGGCCGCAGCTCTATTTTATGGCTTGGTTGATAGAGCGTTCTTTGTTCGGATAAGCATGAGGAATAACTCGGGGGAGCCGAGAAGACTTGAACATAGGCGGGCGAGCTCTGGCATTCAGGCCGCTGATACCCTTGGCGCGAGGAGTTGCACTGGAACAAAGAATTGGGATAGGATTTGGCGTTTGACAATGAATTCATTTTGATGTAACATAAATACCAAGGCATTTTGTCGTGACTTGAGGTATTACTTGAGGTATTGAGTGATTGTGTACTTCCTCACTGGAATCATTCCCATGACTTTGCGTTTGTTAGATTGCTCGAGAGTTCTCATCGGAGTCATTTTAGTACATTCAAGCTAATAAGCCGCTCCATTGAGATATCAGATACGTCGAATAGATACAATAGTGATACAAGGTAGTCGTTTCATAGCTAGCCTGACTCAAAACAGTAAATGTACAGTTTTCGCCACGCCTCGGCCTGCTCTCTGGGCTCTGACGGGGCCGGAGGGCGTCGCACCGTTGTTGCCGCCTGCATCAGCGTGGCCTCGAGCCTGCTGCGCGGCCGTGTGGGCTTCGATGTCCCCGCTCGGAACGCGACTGTCTCCCATCCGGGAGAGAAGCATGTTGAAGGCGGTTTCATAGATGTTGTCGGGAGGAGAGGCTCACTGGGCACGGGAGTCGTTGCTCAATTGCCCAAGCCGTGCGAAGCGCACCCGGCCGAGATGCCTCATCTGTCCTGCGATGAGGTCGGGTCGTGGTGTTGCCTGCCCCGGGGGAGGGCGTGGCTCGGTTTCAGTGCAGAGGTGAGGCCTTGGAACGAGATGAGATGGGATGAGATGAGACGGTGCAGGTGTGAGTAGGGTGAGGCTATCTGCGAATATCAAGATACATGGGTTAGCTTAGATGGCAGGAGAGGCGCGAGTCGGCTACACACTGCGGTATGGACTCGACCACAGCGAGCTTTCAAGCATTGACGATACAAAAAAGATAGCCAGATAAAATGATTAGTTCCATCTACTTAAGCAATGAATTACAAGGTGTAGTAACATGTGTACAAGCATGTATTAGTTACATACGTGAAATCGCAGTCAAGGTCCCTCGAATCCCAGCTTCCCGGTATTCTTGCATGGCTTTAACTGCAAAGCTTCTATCCGAAAAGTAACAAAGCAGTGGCTAGAGAAGTCTCGGCTGTTTCCCACTTCGAACGACTCTTCCAAGTTCTGTTTCCCAACAGCCGTTTCCGTCTCCGTTTCACGAAGGGACGACAGTCCCGGTCTCAGCCTCAGCCTGCGCCTTGCGAGCAGCGTTAAGGGCCTTGAGCTTGGCAGTGCCGAATCCAGCAACACCCTCCTCCTGGTTGTCACCCAGCCAGGGTTTCTTGGAGTCACCCAGCATGCTTCCAGCGAGGAAGTAGACGATGAGACCAACGACGATGAGAACAAAGGCAATGGGGTAGAGGTAGTGAATCTTCAACCCAAAGACGTGGATGCCAATGATGACACCCCAGAAGTTCGCGGTAAGTAGGGAAATGTCGAAAAAGGCAGCGCTACCCATGCGCAAGATCAAGGGCGCCAGGCTGTAGAACAGGCATAGGCATAGTGTGTAGCCGATGAGCCAGCCAGCAACGTCTCCGTTCCAGGTGGCGTCTTGGAAGGACTTGCGGTCGAAGATGGCCGCCTGGATGCCATTGATGATCATTCCAAAGAAACCCATGAAGGACAGGACTTGGTAGACACGGGCCCTGGAGACGAGCCACTCCTCGAATACGTTGGACGTGCCGTAAAGCGTAGCGCCGAGCACCGCAAACAAGTCGCCCTTGAGCAAGTCTAAAGCAGGGTAATCGTTGGACCCCGTGATGTGGTCAGACGCCAAGAGGATGCCCATGCCGCCACAGCAGACGAGAATACCAATAATCTGGAACAACTTGTAATGGACCTTGAGCAGGAAGAAGGAGATGACTACGACGCAGACAATCGACCAGAAGTTGATGAGCTGTGCCGAGAGGATATTGGTGTAGCGGTAGGCCAGCACGGTAAAGTAGTTGCCCTCAACGTCGAGGAAGGACATGATCAGGTACTTCCAACCGTCCTTCTTAGCTACACGCCACCACCCACCGATCCCGTCGTGCCAGAGGAAGATTGGCGTATAAATAAGAAACAGTAGAATATAGTTGAAAACAGTCTGGAAGGCAGGGATGTTGGTACCGACTCCGGCGAGGAGGGTGGTGAAGGTGTTCGTGGCAGTGATGCAAAGGGCGAGGGTTTGGCCGACGGCCAGGATGATCCAGAAGTCGGCGGTGGTGAGGTAGCTATACCAATGAACCGACTTGGTCTCGAGGATATACAAGCCTTGGCCAACGGTCGCGTCTTCGTGGTTGACGCCGTCGGCTTGGTGGCCAGAAACATCTGGGCTCGGGACTGTGTTGGCCGTGGGTGACTCAAAGCCCTTGGTATCGTCGGTGGCCATTGTACTGGAGCTGTCGTCGGATTGCTTGGTGCCGTAGGATGCGTTGTTTCGCGGATAGGAGCTCGACGGCGTTGGAGGGCCAGTCGAGGGATCAGTGAGCAGAGCTGTTTGCTCGTTCATACAACTTGCGGTTCTGTAAGTTGGACCATTGTCAGCGCGTATTCTAGGCACGAGTCCAGCGGCATTTGCGCTCAAGCAACTCATCAACGAGCGCAGTGGAAGCAACGTACCTTGTATGGTCCTATTGGTAGATATTGATGCGAGGAAGTAGATATCGGTGTCAAATATCCACGGAGATGCAAAGTATTCAGATCAACCTATTTTCAGGTATACTGAATAATGTTGCCAAAAATTCGGTGAAGTCTTTCTTAACGTCCCCAAGAAGTACTGCAGTAAGCGCAAAGACTCAAAGTCGCTCACTGGATGGCTTATTGGCCAAGGGGGCACATGTAACGATGTGCCCGGGCGTAGTAGGTGAGGAAGAGAGTCGAGTTGGCGCAAGTCGACATGGGCCGAGTTCTCACGAGAGGAACGGAAGAAGGGTGCGGGGTTGGTTCAAAGCGTGCGCCCAGGTTTCGACAGAGATGGGGACAGATAGATTAGGCGTCTGATCTAGACTCGAGAGATCGGCGGTGGCCGTTGGAGTCGAGGGAGCAGGCAATGGACGATCTTCTGGTGGCAACGAGAAGGGGATGAAGAAGACGAAAAACAGGTGGATGGATCGAGGTCTTAAACTCTTGATGCGCCTTCCTCGTCTGCAGCCCGGCTTTGATCGTCGGGACTTGATTGGTTTTTTTTCGCATCGTCCCGTCGCAGCTGGGGCCACTAGAAAAAGCAAGGTCGGCAGGTCTAGCCCCAAAGGGAACACCATTGGACTGATTGCTGGGTGGGGGCTCCTCCATTCTGGACGCTCTGCCGGGAAGCCAAGAACGACTGCTAACCCCAGAAAGGAAAGACGCTCCCTTAGCGGGGAGGTGGCGTTCTTCACAGTGGGGTCCAGCGGCTTCAGTGGGCGACGGCGGGCCCAAGCTCCCCCCCCGTCGCTAGGCCTCGGTCCTCTCCAGCGGGTGATACAGTGCTGACGGACAGTGGGGTCTTCCCACGCGGTCCTGGGCTCTCTTTCAGACGTGTGATTATTACGTATCAACGGCCATGGACTCGGTGGAATTGGGGTTTGAAGAATTCTCCCCAAGAAATCTGCAAGCCAGGGCCCGTTCAATCATACGAAAATGATTCTCGCATACGGGGCTTGTTGGTGGCGGGTTGACGTTGCAGCTACGGCGCCTCCGAAATCTCGGCCAACATTCCATGCCTGTCACATGGCCACCGCAGCGTGGGGACGAAATAAAACGTGGGTGTGCAGGGTGTGATGTGTGTGACAGGGCAGCAGAGTGTACTACGTACAGATTAGATGGGCTGTTATTCGTGTATTTGTATCTATCGATTGGTTGCCTTGACAGGAGCGCCCGAGTTGAACGACTTGACTCGGTCAAAAAGCATCTCCGATCCTTTTTAGCCAACATCTGCATCATCATTATTTGCCAGCCTCCACAAACATTCAATGCCAAATGGCATTCATATCTCCAACACTTCCATGGCATCATCCATGATGAGCTCCTCCTTCCCATGCCTAGCAAAAGGTTTTCGGGCTTGTTGGTCTCTCATCAACCATCACGTGATGTGTTTCTATTCTTGTAAGTCGTAATGCTTAGTTGCCTCGATCAAGGACACCAGCAGTCGCAGTTGAAATCTCAAATAGGAACCCCATCATGCAGCCCTCTCGCAAGTCTGTCCTCAATACGACCAGTTGAGGACCAAGTGTTCTCTGGGCAAGGAAAGAGGCGTATACTCTTCACGGTACGTGGTTATGTATCTTCCCGTCTATTCGCGTGATTGCCTCGTAGCATCCCCGACGCGACGGAAGCATTATGACATCACACGGTTGAAGCTACTTTCGTCACTTCAACACAAGAGGCAGTGCGTCTTCGTGCTTGTATCACGGAGGCAGTTCTTGTCATGATCCGGAGAGAATGTCGGCCATGGCAGCTCTTACGGTCCTTGCTATCAGGATATTGGTCGATGTGCCATCCGATTGTGACGGACCACCTATTCTCAAGTCAGCTGTTAATGTCTTACACTGAAGAAGCGCGGCTACATGATTCTTACGGGGAAGGTATGTCACCTGGCCATGGGTAGAAGACGGCTCCTGATTAGTGGGAGGGTCCTCGCGCTCGGGAAGTGATGAAATCTCGCGGCGAAGAAAGTCCTGACAGTCTTGTTCAGACTTAACGGTGAAGGTGGTGTTGCCCGATTGGCCTAGAGAAAGTCAGCATTTCATCCACTGGCATGGTCTCCGCTATGGTTCGTGTCGGTGGTGATGTTGGTATTCTTAGATCGATTGATCACGGCGAGGTGTCTGATATGAATAAGTGCTCGGTGACTTACCAGGTTTCGTAGGTGGCAAGACCTTGGGCTTGGAGCTGTCAGGCATCTTGCTGCTCCCCTCCTTTCTTGCTGCAGCCATTTGCGTGTCACAGATTCTCGACTCCAGTATCTTTCAAGTATCGTGTGAGGTTGTGTTGCCAACAGCATCTAGAGAAGAACAGTGAACAAGGTTCCCAACGGCCAAGTCGGAGGCGGACCAGAAGGCTCCGATTGCTGACAATCTTTGGCTGGCTCTTAGTAGTGGCAGACGGCTCGACCCGGTTCAAGTTTGTACTGTGAACTAAACAGATAAAGACGCAACGAGGGAGGATACGATGATAACCAAGAAAAAGGAGAGGTATCCAGGGACTTGCAACAAGAACTTATATATACCTTCGCCGCTTGCACACATACCACGTCGGGTCTCCGCGGGTGAGCCGCAATTCCCAACCCGCCCGGGGATAGGGACATGGTCTGGCGGCCGGGGTGGTGCGTGGAAGCGGACTTCGTATTTCGTACCGGTGCGAGACAGCAGAACAACGGCCCAATCAGCGCCGAGGGAACTGGAAACTGCGCAAGGGTGCTCTCAGCTAGGAGGCACTCGCAGCATAATCCCCCAAAAGGGCAAAGGCCGGATCGGGGCTAACAGGGCAGCCTCCAAGAAGTGCACGACAACGGGGATTCGGGGGAAGACGGCGTCGTTGGCCAATGGGTGCAGAGAACGAGCTACGCTGCGCGCCAGATCGGGACAACATGTGTGCCTTTTTCCCTAGACAAGGGCCACCATCTATTTAGAGTTCATATGTAAATTGTCTGTAGACTGTAGGGCTAGTGCTGTATTAGACGCAGCTGGTACTTTGTCGCACGAGCAGTTTGCTGAAACGGGTGATCAAGATGCTCGAGTCAAGAAGAGGCTATGTGTGGGCTGTCGAGGCTGAGCAACCGCAACGCGTAATGCTTTCTCAAAACGGTCAATGATCTTTTGCTTTTACTCCTTGCGCCAACGTTTCAGGCGGCCGTTTACCAAACTAGGCTGTCACATTCGTCCTTGTCGTTGTGGTTCTCTACGACCGGAAAGTTACGAGCACGATGCTCCACGGCTGAACCAGCCCAACGTCACAGCCAACACCGTCAGAAACATGCAAGTTGTTCGTAAAGCAACCGCTAAACTCATCAAGGAGCACAAATCAAGAGCTAGCAAGCCCCATGAGGCTTTACTGCGGCGTCGCGGATAGTTGTCGCCTGAGATGATGCAAGGCAACCGTATTCTTGCTGCAAGCGAGCGGGTTCTGGACTCCGTTTCTGGCTGCCTAATAATTTCGGCAGTTTTCAATGATACAGAAAAAAGACATTTTTAGAACAGTGAATAGTAAGTGCTCTTCATAGTCATATCAACTTGCTAGATTATCTTCCATGTTTTTACGAGGCGCCACATTTTCTCGAGTCGTCCCTTGTTTAGAGTCAGGTAGAGTGCGGTGCTGGTCAGATATGACCACCGTGAAAGTAAATCAGACTCAATTTCAACTAGATGATTACTTCAAATCTCCAAACGGAATCACCGAATAAGAGTATTTATTCATTACTGAGACGACTTCCTCCATAAACTTCGGACTCATACAACTGAAATGTACCTACGTCACTTGTTGCAACTCGGAAGTCAGTCATCTGCGAGAGACATCAGAGTCCCATGACAGCTGGTCAGCGGGCAGGGTTTCGGGTTTGAGTCTAACCCACTAGAACAAAGCACAAGCACTGGGAGCATGTCCAGCTGCCCCCCACAGCAGGACTCGGCCCACTAGGTAACGCCCACGAGGCCTCGCTGTAGGCTGTAGCCCACTAATGGCCGCTGGAACCGTCGCGGATACCCAGCCGAGGGCTTATGTAAACACGCGTCTAGCCAATCGGGGACCAAGAGAGTAGCTATCAGGGTCCCCTCTCACGTCATTTGGCCTTTAATCCATCTGCCTCATCCACTCTACCGGAGCTCCCCCGTCCCCCGTGCCTAATCCTTATCTTGACTTGACTTGACTCTTATCACTCCCCTTCCACCAACACACCGCCAACGAAAACGACCCTCTCCCCACTGCCGTTGTCCGTGGGAAACTTGAGTCGTTGGAGTCTTCTTCAGCCCTGTCCTCACTCATCATGATTGTCAGGAGCTCAATCGCCGGCGTCGCGACCCTCGCGGCCCTCGCCCGAGCCGCCCAGCCCGGCGCTCCCCACCCCGTCGCCGCTCCCATGAGGGACCTCAACTGGGGCCAGCTCAACTTCCTTCACACAACCGACACCCACGGCTGGCTGGGTGGACACCTGCAAGAGTATACTTCCACCAACAAACACGCAGATGCGAAACGCCCTGTGCTAACCAGCTCTGCAGGCCCCAGTACTCAGCCGACTGGGGTGACTACATCTCCTTCACTCATCACATGCGGAAGCAGGCCGACGACAAGGGCTCCGATCTTCTGGTCATCGATAGCGGCGACCGTATCGAGGGTAACGGGCTCTACGACGCCTCCCAACCGAAGGGCCTGTTCCAGTACGACATCTACGCCGAGGCCGATGTCGATCTCATCTGCATCGGCAACCACGAGCTCTACAAGGCCTACTCTGCCGACCGCGAGCACAACACTACCGTCCCCAACTACAATGGGCACTACATCGCCTCTAATCTCGACTACAGGGACCACGAGACTGGAAAAAGCGAGCCCATGGCTCAGCGCTACCGCAAGTTCAAGACCAAGAATCAGGGCATTGAGATTGTCGCGTTCGGCTTCATCTTTGACTTTACCGGCAACGCCAATAACACCATCGTCCAGCCCGTTGCCAAGACCATCAAGGAGGACTGGTTCCAGGAGGCTATTCGTGAGAAGCCCGACCTCTTCATCGTCATTGGTCATGTCGGCCTACGGATGGAGGAGTTCAAGACCATATTCACCGCCCTACGGAAACAAAACTGGCACACACCCATCGCCTTCTTCGGTGGCCATGCCCACGTCCGCGATGCCCTCAAGTACGATTCCAAGGCCTTCGCCATGGCTAGCGGTCGTTACTTCGAGACCATTGGATGGATGTCGATTGACGGCGTCAAGAAAGCCTCCGACGCTGTCGAGGCCACCGCCTCGCCCTCGTTCACGCGTCGGTACATTGACAACAACCTATTCGGCTTGCACTATCACAGCGGGCTAAACGACACTACGTTCTCCACTGAGCAAGGGCAGCGGGTCAGCGAGACGATTACGCGCGCCCGCAAGGCCCTTAACCTCGATTACCAGTTTGGGTGCGCTCCCAAGACACTCTGGATGAGTCGCGCCGACTATCCTAGCGAGGACAGCATCTACACTTGGATCACGGATGAGGTGTTCCCAGACATCATCACCCGCAAGGACCGCAAAGATAAACCCAGACTGGCCATCACAAACACGGGCGGCATCCGATTCGACATCTTTAAGGGTCCCTTCACTCGCGACAGCACTTATTCCGTCAGCCCCTTTTTGAGCGGGTTCCGATACCTCCCAGACGTTCCATACGAGGCCGCTTCCAAGGTCATTAAGCTCCTCAATAGCGGTGGCAGGATATTTGAGGAACATGGCCTTGACACCCGGTTCCTAACTATTCCGGAGCAGATGTTCCCTATACCAGTAATCGCTGCTGACGAGATTGAGGAAACGGAGGAACCGCGACTGGAACTTCGAGATTTGAAGAAGAAGCCTCCTAAGCTCACCGCTGGGTACACAACCAAGGATGACATTGGTGACGACGGCGACGATACTGTCCACGAGAGAATCAGATTTTACAACCAGCCCAACGCCATCCAAGGAAAGATGAACTTCCCCGAGGAAGGTGATCCGGAGACTGTTGATCTTGTCTTCCTCGACTTCATTCAACCCTGGGTCATCCCGGCTCTCAGGTTCGCTGGTGCTGAGTATAGCAACGATGACGTTGAGGTGTATATGGAGGGGACTTTTACCTACAAGATGGCAGAGTGGATCAGTCAGAATTGGAAGACGTGTTGAGGTTGACGAACTGCGATTTTTTGCTTGGGCTTGCTTGTTTGGCGTTCATTTCTGCATGGCCTTTTTTTACATTGGGATTGGTGAATATAGTCGAACTTGTCCCTTGACTGGACATGAAATTATGTTTGATAACATCACATCTCGGCTACTTTCTTACAATCACTTGTTGCTTTCACTGTATCAATCTTTTTATACTCCTTAGGCTGACATCATAACTAGCTGATAACCAGAACTAACTTCTCCGCAAATAGCCCTTGAGGCATGCACGATATAAACTCGTGGAACATCCCAGCTTGTCGTCGGCAGCCAATGATTTTGTTGTAGACTTTGGGGCATCGTAGTAGATTACAGCCGCTGCTAATGCTACCTACTCGAGAACCTAGAACCCCGCAAGCCCTGATATGTCTATATACCTTTGAATATAGACAGATATAGAAAAGGACCGTAATTCATGCGAGCATGATAAACCAGCCATGTACCATCAACAAGCCAAGACCTCCTATTCGCCCGGTGGGCATCATCCGCCATTCCACATCCACATCAAAACGAGGATTAAATCTCAGGGGTAATGAGCGACAGAGAAGAACAAATACGGCCGGCGCGTGCCAGACGGGTGGACGAGGACTGCGAGAGCCAGGCAGCATCTCCCCTTCTGCAGCGCATTGTCGTTTTTTTCCCCCGGGCATGCTGCTTAGGGGAACTGGAAGTCCGGGGGCACGCAGTAGGGGCTGAGGCTGGGAGGGTAGAACTTGCAGACGGTCTTGGGAGGGCAGCTGCCGCCGTTCTGGACGTTATTTTTGTCAGATGTTGTCAGAGCGAGGTTAGGAGAGGGGATACTCACAACCCACACGCCCTCGGTGTTGCATACCTGCCAGCCCTTGGCGTTGGGCTCGCAGGCGTACGTGCCGGGCTTGCAGCCGTAGGACTTGGGAGCGGCGGCGGCGAGGGTGGCCAGGACGGCGACGAGGGCGACGGAGATCTGCATGCTGGGTAGGTGGCGGTGGTGGGTGTTGGTGAAGGGTGGGAAGTGGGTGAGTTGAGTTTGAGCTGGAGGCTTTGATGGATGGATTGTCTGAGTGATGATGGTGAGGAGAGCATGTCAGGTCGAGAGGTGGGCGGTCGAGGGCCTTTATATAACCCTTTTCCAAGACCAACACCCATCGCCAACACCGCTCGAATAACAGGTCTGTCCTTCAACCTTAGGACGGCACCCTTCCCAAGCCCCGAGTCTTCCCTCCCTCCGCGGGACTCAGCCCCAGCTACGTTCTCACGTGTCCCAGGGGAAAAGCAACCATTTAGAAGATGCCGGCGAGCGTTGCTATAAGCCACGGGAAACCGAGCTGGACTCGGCCCTGCCTCTGCCGGCGCGTCTGGTGGTTGCAGGCGGCATACGATGCAGGCGGCTAGTCGTGAGGAAGCGGGTGATCGGCGACGAGGGGGAGGGGGCGTGTATAGATGTCGTCGTCGAGTAGGTCATGCCAGGCTTCTCGAGTCTGAGGTAAGCCCACCACCGACATGCTTGAATCCTCCCGGAGCCGCCAGAGCACCGTATTTCCCCTTCAAACCTTGTGTCCGTCCAAGTACCAGAGTCCCCCCAAACCGCCCGGGTCTTGTATACGGGACGCCAACACTGTTCAGCCCCAGCCCTGCAGCGCAACATTTCTTTCCCCCATGCGCCGCTTGACACCGTGACGCGGCTCTCTCGCATGTCGCCTGGCCGCCTTCGCCCTCAAGCCATCTGCGGGCCGTGCGGGTTTCGTGCTGCGTCGCGGGGGCCGACGTTGCCGTGGTAGCTGGCGATCCGGGACGAGAGCCACTGGAGACTTCTCCTGCGGCTCTTTCACCCAGAGACTTTCACCGCAGAGCGTGGGTTGCTAAAAATACTTCAA
Source organism: Neonectria neomacrospora (assembly GCA_917563905.1). Classification (NCBI taxonomy): domain Eukaryota; kingdom Fungi; phylum Ascomycota; class Sordariomycetes; order Hypocreales; family Nectriaceae; genus Neonectria; species Neonectria neomacrospora. The sequence continues at coordinate 391,671 of OU830643.1, forward strand.
GCCGGCACTCGAACTGACAGGACCAACAAGTCCAAAGGGAAGTTTAGTTAGCAGATGGCGCTAATACCCCGCAAATCGACGATACGATACGCCCCCACCACCGTCAGCTTTCACCATCTATTCCTGCTGGCCTCGTGTTGTGGACGCCGAGGGTCCGAGTTGGGACATGGGTCAGGAGGGAGGGAGAGTGCGGAGATGCTTTTTGTGTACGCGGCGATAGCATTGGAGGCCTTCTTTGCTGAGGCGGGTGATTTGGGACTTCAGCTTCGGATCTCGGCTCGCTCCCTCACGCCGGCTTCCGTCCATCCATCTGAGTAAGACGGCAAAGCAGCTTCTGTTCCTCGTCCAATAGGTTGCTGGGGATCCACGCCCCATCCAGAGCAAGGCCGAGACTCGGGTCAGCAGCAAAAGCCTTCGTGGAGAAGAAGCCATGTTGATCTGACGGGCAATATTCGAGCCTCGAAACCACGCAACCCTCCACACAGCCCTCCAATGACGGCCTCGGTCTGCCTGTCCCCCTCATCCAGGTCCTGGACATTTTCTTGCTTTCCCGAAATAGACGGAGCTGAACCTCGCCGCCGTCGTTCCCTCCCCAGCGGCGCATCTCCCTTGCAGAAACTGTCGGAGGAAGATGCCGGCTAGAGCAAGGCAATCATCAGTAGACTTCATGGTAGCGTCCAGCCACCAGACGAGCCTTCGACAAAGCGACAGGCTCACGACGCTCTAGCCAGCCCTACACCTGTCAGCTTGATGGCCACACCAAATGTCACCTGCGGACAAGACATCGCTCCAGGCCAGACACCAGTCAAAACGATCGCGTCATTGGAACTTCTGAAATGCACCCAAAAAAAGAACTTCTCCATTTCCATTTCCATTTCCATTTCCATTTCCATTTGCACCTCCCAAGGCCAACCTGCTACCCCCATTGCTCCGGGGGTCAATCACTGTCTTGGTCAATTCTATCAGACTATCCGTGTGTCATGCCATCACTCGCTTTCTTTACATAGGTGCCTCCCATCTCCTGTTGATTTGCTTTCTCCGCACCTAAGTTGGAAATCCAAGGTTAGCATGATTACGCAACGCAAACAGAGACAGGAAATCTCCGACAGGTAAGCAGGGGGGGGTAAAACGTACCATGGGCGACAAGAACATCACACCGCCAAACAACGCCACCACCGTCAACACGAGCGTTGGCTTGTTAAAGCCAGCTCCAAGAATATCAAACACGCCGCTAGGCGCGACCCTTGTACCAAACACGTCCACGCCGTATGCCACCACCAAGCTGGTGCTCTCCACGATAGCAGGTGCCGCCACAATACCCTTGACTCCCAGAAGGTGCAGCTGGTGAGACACAACGGTGCGAGGGTCGACCTCGATGGCCGGGGCATACTTGATCAGGCCCTCAGCCTCTTTTTCTGCAGGAGTCGAGTCTCGGCCAACAGGTCGGCGGGGTTCCAGGATCTGGCGCGGCAGACCGACGATGGAGTAGGCCTCGGGGAGGTAAGCCAGGAGCTGACGGTTTGTGACACCTTGGCGTGTCTGCGTTACGGACAAGGCGCTGAGGGGTTGGGAAATGACGTAGGTCTGATCGACGACCCAAGGGATGGGAGGGCCGTTTGGAGTGTCCACGGGATTCAGAGACGAGAAGTTGGCTGCATCACCTAGAGGGCCACGGTCATCCGGCGATGACGACTCGTACAGGTCGGAGATGACTACTTGGTAACCCTTGATAGCCCTCTTGGAGCCGTCACTCATGGCATACTGTCCGAAGAAGGAGCAAGCATACCAGTTCTCCGCCAAGGCGCAAGAAATATCCTTGGTAGGGTCGACTCCGGCGTAAGACTGGGACACGAGGACTTGGCCAGAGACGGTATCGACCAGCTGCACCAACAAGCTAGAGTCGGCCTCGTTGATCGCAGAAACCACCATGGTGTTGGCGTTTAGGTACTTGTAGTTGACGGTACGATCCCCCAACACGCGACCGATCGAGGCCACGGGATCATGAGACGCAGGCGTCGCAATGTCGACAATCTTCTGGCCGGGGAGAAGCTGCAGTTGCCAAACCTCTTGCTCGACGGCCTTGTTGCCTTCGCTGACGAACTTGAGTCCTCGAATGACTTCCCCCTCGCCACGAACAACAACGGTCTGCTCAGGAGTCCAGCCTGCGGGGATGTCGCCCGCTTCACCATTAACTCCAAGAGGGAGAAGCCACTTGCCAGAGGGGCTATCGACCACGACAGTGCTTGAGACTGGCGCCAGCGAGCCAGGAGGCATAACTTCAACAATATCTCCGCTCTCGCTCTTGATAGCGACGTACTCGCCCTTGGCGCCACGAATAGTAACGACGCCTTCATCCTTGGCATAGATGCCTTTCACTTCCAGCGCCTCACCAGGGGCTTGGGGCAGGACAGTCTTGGACCAAACGACATCGCCTTTGTTCCCGGTGCTAAGGCCGTAGATGCGACCACGTCGGGTGACGAGCACAATGATCCTGTTGAAGCCAAAGCTATCGCGCTGGAGGCCATCCGTCTTGGTCTTGACTGCTCCACCAGACAGGCTGCTAATGACTCGCTCAGGAATGGTCGCAAGGTAGTCAGGCAAGTATTGTAAATCGTTTAGGTGGCGGTTGACACGGTGGACGTAGGCAGCCACGGGGTTGGTATGCGCCTCCTGTTCCAAGACCTTGGCGAGGTTTTCGCTCGCAGGAATCTCTGCCCAGACAGCGGCAACAGCAGCAGTCAGTCCCTCGGGACGGATCCAGTCCACTTCGCCGTTGCGTACCAAGATCCAGTCATCTGCCTTGGTCACAACAGCGGCCCTGACAGCGAAACCCTCGCCGGTAGGCTTCTTGATGGCTTCTGCGACGGCATGAATCGGCTCCACATCACCGACGGGCTTAAAGGGCCATCGAGCAAGAACGCCATGCGACTCGGAGGAAACGACGATAATCTCGTCCGCGGTAATTCGGGTAAAGTAGACGTTGGCGCCGTCAGAGCTGGTAGAGACGGCACCGATGCCTGACAGAAGAGGGAGCTCGTAGGCCAGAGAAATCTGGTTGTTTTTCAAGTTGGTATGGTAGACATCGGCTTTGTTACCAGCCCTGGTCCTGGTGTGGACCAAGAAGTGAGGCTGCGACTGGGTGAGATGAGGCGCGTGGATTTCGACGGAGATGGCATCGGCGGGTAGCTTGATATCCTGCGTCGTCTTGGTGCCCAGCACGTTGACCTTGAGCTTCGACAAGGTGCTGTCGGTCCAGGCCAGGATGGGCGCAGCAGAGTTGGCACCAACAAACATGACGTCCTTGGGACCATGAACATCGCCCTTGGTGCCAATCGACAGGTCATCGAGACGGCTTCCCGTCGCAATGTCGAGAGCGGTGACCTTGAGGCTATACGAAGCGGGCGAGCCATGGAGGCTAACAACGTAGACCTTGGAAATGTCGGTCGAAACCTGCAGAGGCGTGTCCTTTGCGGTTTGACGGAACTCCCACACAACGTGACCTAGTGTACCATGTATGCGTCGCAAAACCGTCACTCCGTCTTCGTCGTAGAGGACCAGAACGTCCTTGCTCGCCTTCTCGGACAAGGCCAAAATCTCCAAATCCTTGACCTCGCCTTGGAACTCGGCCTGCCAGAGGCTCCGGCCCGTCAGCGCATCCCAAGCCTGCACGCGCGACCCGTACGCAGCAGCAACCCAGTGCTCGCCCTCGGCAGCGCGCAAGAAGCCGCCGCCGTTGGTGAGGTCATCCGCAATCTGCTGGCGCCAGACGACAGCGCCGTTGCTGGGGTTCACGGCGCCGATGACGCCGACGTCGCTGAGGGTGTAGAGGAGGCTAGCCTTGTCGGCCTTTCGCGGTCGATGGAAGAAGGTGGTTTCGACTTGGGGAACGCCGACGAGTGCGTGGTGGAAGTCGATTTGGCCGACCTCGTCCTGGAATACGGCGACTCCCAGCGACGATAGCGCCAGGAGAAGCAGCGGTTGTAGTGAGAACCGCATTGTCGAGTTGTGGAGGGCGTTGCTGCGGCTTCACACTTGACGGAGCTTAAGGAGCTCCAAAGTGCTGATGCATCGCAATGGCGACCTGTTACGATGTGATGTGGGCTTAGTCATCATCGGGCTCTAGGGTAGGTGCTTGATTTACCAAATACCCAGGGGATCAAACTAGGTAGATTAACACTCAGTTGTTTTCAAAAGCTGAAACCTCACTTAGCAAATGATGGTACTACTCTGTGCTTTTTCCTTTGAGCTGATACGCATGGTGTTGCTGCTTTTTGGAGAAGACAGGTTGAAACGTTGGGTTGAAACTTACTTTTCCGTGTAGTGACTGGATGGTGTTGTTGAGTTTCGGAATCGGAGATTGCAACAAATTAGGCCTAGCATGATACGAATTATTCGCAATCTAGAAAATGTGTATAAGCAAGACACTCTGTGTTGTAGTAATTCGCCATCGCTTCTCCCCGTGCTCTCAATCTGATTTAGATCGCGATCTAGCCTGGTCTATTTTGACAACCCTGCTCAATATTCTCTGCGGGGGCCGTCTAGTTGGACGAATTGTGTTCCGCCATGGTGTGATGGAACTACAAAGGGTCCTTGGACTTGATGACTAGTAAGACAGATGCAGAAACCAGAGTAAACGGATTGTAAGTCGGTGCAAGTCGGTATACTGGTACATGGCATTTTATGCGAGGGCATTCAGTCATGCTTCTTTATCGAAACCGCGGAACTTCGACTACCTTGAGTACCTACTAACGTCATACCCAAGGTAAGATTCTGTTCCACCGCGGCACCACAACTCCCCAGCAGAAGCACCTTCCCTTGACTGAATCGATAGCCGCGCGTCCTCGCCTCTCACTGTTGCGCAAACGGGGGTTCTCGTATCACACGAGAACGCTAGAGTCGTAGTGGCCGAGGCTCATAAAACCGCGGACCCAGATAACACCAAAGTAGGCAAGGCCGCAAGGGGTCCCGCCGGGAATGGGGCCGTCGAGGTTCGCGCACGCAGCTTTTTTCCCCAGTCCCGACCAGAAGGTTCAGATTACACCATCCTTTATCCCTATTGCGATAGCGCAGTCGTCGACGCCTCCCCCCAAGGAGTAGGTGCTTAGCACCGTCTTTCTAGGCCCGGGGTTTCCCTACATAGAGCGACCCGGTGCCGTTTGCCTTTCGAGAAGCATGAGATTGAACCGTGGTTCTGCAGACGACAGGTCGCCGCTGTTAGCCTTTGCCGACCACCGAAGAGCAGCGGATTCGGACATGAGACCGCTCAGCCCCACCATCGACACCGAGTCGGTTCGGGACCGGGCACGGGATGACGCCGACGGCGATCTCGTCACGGCCGCCGAGCACCGCGACCTCAAGCGCGGGCTTGCGGAGCGCCATCTGGCCATGCTTGGCATCGCGGGAGCCATCGGCACCGGCCTGTTCCTGGGCCTTGGCGGCGCCGTGCAGACGGGCGGTCCTCTTGGCGCCCTGCTTGGCTACGCAACCGTCGGCTTGGTCGTCTGCGCCGTGCAGTTTGCCCTCGGCGAGGTCACGGCGCTGCTGCCCGTCACCGGTGCCTTTGTGAGGCATGGCGAGTTCCTCGTCGACCCTGCCTGGGGCTTCGCCATCGGCTGGAACCTCGTCTACGGCAACGTCCTCTCCATCCCGTCGGAAATCACCGCCATCTGCGTCCTCTTCGAGTTCTGGACCGACATCAACCCCTCCGTCTTCATCGTCTCCTTCATCATCCTGACCGTCATCGTGGGGCTCGCCTTCATCCGCGTCTTTGGGGAGGTCGAGTACTTCTTCGCCGTGCTCAAGATCCTGCTTGTCGTCTTCCTCATCATCCTCGGCCTGGTCATCGACTTGGGCGGGGTCCCAGGCACCCCCCGCATCGGCTTCAAGTACTGGAGTAACCCTGGCCCTTTCGTCGAGTACATTGCTTCCGGGAAATGGGGCCACTTCCTTGGATACTGGAGCGTTATGACCAGCGCCGTCTTCTCGTTCGCTGGCGTCGAGTCCATCGCAATGGCTGCCGCCGAGACGAAGAACCCTCGCAAGGCCATTCCCAAGGCCTGCAGAAACGTCTTCATCCGGATCATCATCTTCTACATGCTCGCCGTTTTGGTGGTGGGTATGCTTGTCGCCAGTAACGACTCCCGCCTAGATGACGCTTATGGCTCGGCTGCACAGAGCCCGTTTGTCATCGCCGCCTCGGCTGCCGGAATTCCCGCCATCCCTTCCGTTGTCAACGCAGTCGTCATTACCTCTGCTTGGTCCGCGTCTAACCAGAGCTTGATGGCCGGAACCCGCGTCTTGTACGGCCTTGCCCTCAAGCGCCAGGCGCCACAGATCTTTCTACGAACCACGTCGTGGGGTACTCCGTACATGTGTGTGCTATTCTTTACCTGCTTCATGTTTCTGAGTTTCATGAGCCTCTCAAGCGGTGCTTTGAACGTCTTCTGGTGGTTCGTAGACCTCACTGCAGCAGGTGTACTGGTGTCATGGTCGGCCATTTTGTTTAATCATATCCGATTGAGACGCGCTATGAAAGTACAAAATATTCCAGTCGAGAAGCTTCCATGGCACAATTCTTGGACAAGTAAGTCTATTTAATCAGTCGAGCATATGTAAGGGCCGTAAAACTAACATGACACTTCTCAGTCTATACTTCATATGTTGCGCTTTTCATGAGCATTACTATCCTCTTCACCGGCGGTTTCGCTGTCTTCACCAAAGGGAATTGGAGCAGCGTGAACTTTGTCTCATCTTACTTGTACGTTCTAACCTGGCGACTGCCTCTGCCATTATTTTGCAATGCTAATATTTTATAGGGATATTCCGCTCGTGATAGGTGCATTCCTCATATGGAAGCTTGTGAAGAAGACTAGACTTGTCAAGTTGTCAGAGATTCCCCTCAAACTGGCATTTGATCAGGCCCAGGAACGAGACTTTTCATCCAACTCTACGAACTGAAAGATGCGACTTTGATATTGGCCTAGATGATAATAGAAAGTTGGTAGAACTGTCTATAGACTTAGAGTGTTGGGAAATACAACTTGTAACTGTCAATCAAAGTCACGTTCAGTGCGACTAAACCCGTACCTTTTCTTCTCATTAAAACTTGTGATTGAGGTTGAGACGTCTCAATAGGCAGTATAGACGATTTGCTGTAATCAGCTGGATTGGAACTGTCCACCGCGCTAATGCTCCAAAACCCTAGGGAATATAGTATGCAAACTCTCCACAATTTTCACATTCGGATTAACATCCACCAATCCAGACACAGTGGCCGAGTGGTTAAGGCGTCAGACTTGAAGCGCCTCTTGAAAAGGGATTCCGATCCAGTAGTAAAGAGGACGAGATATCTGATTCCCTAGGGATCGCAGGTTCGAATCCTGTCTGTGTCGAAGCGATTCTGGACTCTGCCCACTCAGAGTTCCTTTTTTTGCATTTTGCAGTTTGCAGTTTTGCACCTTGGTCCCCCGTCGTTCTTGCTGTCACGTTGGCTGTGGTAGCAACTGGCAAAGGCCATATTTCGACACCATCTGCCTGCTATCCACGTTGCCCTGTGAGAATAGTTCTCATGCTATCATTAATTTATTTACATGAATACCAGTTGGTAGGATTATGTTTGCAGGTCATTCGTTAGAGCTTTACGTGACATTCATGACTTTGGTGTCATTCCTGGGACTGTCTCTAGGATAGCTATCTTGTGAGGCTAGCCATACACCAATTTACAGATGGGAGCATTTGACCATCTTAGACACTGTATGTGACCAAGTCAAGAAATTCTCTTACCCTCGACACTGCCATGACATCCTTTTTCTCAGACTGCCATGGGACGGGCAATTTCCATGCCACTTGTCTTCTAGCGCTTGCTGCGCCGTGTCATGGGACCTCCCTTCGGGCCTCGAGACTACAAGTCCCGTGCCAACACTACGACATCAGACACCCACCTCGTCGGCGCATTTGATGGACGACTTCAGATATAGTCAGGACGCCATCCAGCGAAATTTCATACTGTGACCTTGTACCTTTCCTGGAAGACGGGGCTCGGATGGCTGCACCCTACCTGGGCATGTGATGCTCGGTCTCCTTCCGTTGCACTCTGTTTGTCGGCCTCATATTGAAGCCTCTTCCTAAGAGATGGTCAAGGAAAGATCCATGAGGTTTCTACCAAATATTGTACGATCGGCTATACTGGGTTCTAAGTAGCCTGCCTACAGAGTGCTCTAGTTTCGCATCTCGTGCCAGCAACACAAAGACTATCATGGAGGTAAGGCTATAGTGGCTTACTACTTCGCCGCCATTAAGCCACACTGACAAGACCAAACGGCAGGTCTCCTCCAGATCCCTCATTCCCTCCTGGTCCACCACTCCAATCCCAAACCTTTCCCTCTCCGCCAGTGGCCTCCTCGCCCTCGCCGACCTCCGCACCGTCGCCCACCGCACCGCCCTCACCGGCGGCTCGTCCTGGCTGGATGCCCTCGTCCTGGCGCCGGGCTTGCACTACCAGCAGGCCTGTGAGGATCTCAACCGCGAGGCTCCCGCGGGGATGTTCGCCCTGTCTACGGTGCCGGCCGTGGCTGGGGGCGCCGAGAGGCAGTACGGCATCAAGAACGCCGTCACCGTCAACTATCTCACGAGGCTGTGCCGCGCGGGAGGGACCGGACTTGTGACGCTCCGTGTGGGCTCGGTGGGAGACTGGGAGACGGCGAAGCGGCTCCGCGGACTGCTGGGACGCAGACGGAAGGTGGCGCACGAGAGCGGCGAGGAGTACTACGACATCTCGCCTCCCGACCTGGACTGGCTCAGCCACCTGCTGTACCTCATCAGCCCCGTCCTCACCATCGCCTCCATCATCTTCATGACGCTCTTCGAGGACTGGTGGGGCCTCTCCATCCTCTTCGCGCTCATCCTCTCGCGCATCCTCAACATCTGGGCCATCAAGCACCGCGCCTCACCCCCGGCCGCGACCACGCCGGCGCCCGACTACAGCATCACCGAGTACCGCATCGACCTCGGCGGCGGCCACACCGTACGTCTGCGCGGCGTCGATGCAGACCTGCAGGCCCTCACTACGCAGGCTTGGCTGCGCGCGCAGTCCTGCCTCGACGGCTACCTCGAGGCCGCCGCCAAGCTGATCGTCTACCTCGTCGCCGCCCTGAGCGGCAACATGACGCAGGCCGGCGCTATCGTCCAGGTGAGCTTGCTGATACTGAGCGCTGCGTTGCTGGGGTTGAGCAATGCCCATGCTCACGGGTTCCGTGTTCACGGCCGGTATGCGCTGCCCGAGATGGCCCACGTGGCTGGGGAGAGGCATGTCGGGAGGAGTACTGCGGTGCAGGACGTGGAGGGACAAGCAATCCGAAATCGACTCACGACAATATCGCCTTAGAAATCATCTGCATCAATGTCTGCAACAGAGGTGACCCATATACACCCACGGCTGTTGAAACCCCGAGTTCAAATAATCTGCTGCAACGGCCGTTCATTCTCTGAACTCTAACCCAGGATTACGTTCCGTCTCATAGCAAGATTCCGTTGTACAAAAACTCCCGCCTAGCCTTTTCTCCGTATTGTAGACAGCCCAGAGCAAATAATAAACGAAGCACCAACCTGATATTGGCCCCAACAATCCTGACTCTGTCTATCCAAAACAATAGTCTTTGGTGAAACCCTCTTCTACCAGCAATGTACTCCTCTTCCAACTCGCAGTAATGGCACCTAGGATGCTGCAACATCCTCTTTCTTCTCCTCTACAAGTGGTGCCTCCGTGGATGGTGCCTCTGTGGGAGGTGCTTCTGTAGGTGATGCCTCTGCAGGTGGTGCCTCTGCAGGTGGTACCTCTATGACTGGTTCCGTTGCGGGGACCTCTGGGGCCGACATATCGGGAGCTACCGCAGGAGCTGCCACAGGAGTTGGCCCTTCTTGGGTCGCCTCCTCTATCTCGGTCTTCTTTTCCTCGGGGGTTTCCGGTCCCTGAGCGGGGGGTTCTGAAAGTTTAGCCGCCTCTTCTGACGCTACATAAACAGGTGCAACTTCAGACATAGACCCGCCAACCGGCTCAGTTGGAGGTTCAGCATGAGGTTCAGCTTCAGATTCAGGTTTAGTCTCAGTGTTAGAATCGCCGGCAGGTTCGATGGCGAGTTCGACGACAGGCTCGATGACAGGCTCGACGATAGACTCGACAACAGACTCGACGGTAGACTCAACGATAGGCTCGACGACAGTATCGAGGATAGTGTTGATGACTTGATTGACGACGGGCTCGATGACGGGCTCGACGACAGGCTCGACGACAGATTCGACAGCAGGTTCGACAACAGGCTCGACGGCAGGTTCGACAACAGGCTCGACAACAGGCTCAACAGCAGTTTCAGTTTCGAAGACAGCTTCCACGACGGGTTTGGCGGCCTCAGTAACGTTCTCAGGAACAGGTTGTGGGGATGGCTCAGGGGCAGGCTCGGCGACAGGTTCGGCAACCGGCTCTGGCGTCGGAGCATCCGTCTCCATCCTTTCATCGACCTGACGGTCCAGCTCGCCAAGCAGTCCACCAAGCAAGTCGGGCTCCTCGACGGCATCAATGGCCATCGAGACATCCTCATTCGCAGGCGAAGCTGGCTTTTCCTCAGGGGTAGATTCAGCATGCGCCTCTGTCTCCTTGGAATCATCAAATGTTGCGGGCTCGGTCGGAGGGATCTCTGCGGCTTCAGAAGCGGCAAGGCTGGCAGATGCGGAATACTCTTGCTTCACGATGTCCTCGGTCATGGTGGTATCATCTTGCTCTAAAGGTGACTCCTCTGCAACCACTTGGCTGACCGTTTCGGCTTCCTCGACGAATTTCCCCTCACCGTCTGTGCCCATGCTCATTGAGCCATTGGCAGAGGGCGTGGCCGCGATGTTGCCAACTTCCTCGTGTGGAGGAGGCAATAGTGCATCATTCTTTGGAGACTCCGTCTTGGGAGCAAAGTTTTCGATATTGAACTCCAGTGCGGCGACGGCTGATGAAGGCTCAGTTGGGGGCGGCACAGTCGTTGTTGCCTGAGGGATAGTCGGCTCAGGCCTGGTTGGTTCAGGCATGGTTGGCTCAGGTATGATCGGCTCCGGCAAGACCGACCCAACAAGAGTCGGCTCAGTGAGGGTCGACTCGACTATAGTCGTCATCTCAGCGGCTTCAACCTGCTGAACAGCAGGCTGTGTCGTCGATGGAGTCTCGAGCGAGATATCGGGGGGAACCTCCGCGGTGGGGGAGGGCATGATGACATTCTTCAGCGGGCTGCCTTCAAGCTTTGAGAAACCGGGCGACAGGTTCAGAGGAGGAAGTGCTAAGCTGAGAGGGTTGGGAGGCGCCGGCGATTCTGATAGAATTTCGCTGTCGCCCATCTCAACGTCGGGACGATCGGGGGCGGAGGTTTTAATAGCAGGCACAGCATCAGTCATTTCATGATCCTGAGCCTTGTCGCTTTCACCATTGGCACTCTCGTGCCGAGTGCTACCGGCTGGTGTCTCGGCGCCTTCGTCACCGTCGTCGCCATCATCACCGTCATCGCCATCGTCGTCGTCGTCGTCATCGTCGTCGTCGGCCATCTCGCTGTCCTGGTTTGTGTTATCGTCGGTCTCTTGTTTCATGCCCTGTGAACTGTTAGCGTCATAGCACATGATGCGAATTGGGAAATCTTACGCTTTCGCCAGCCGGCTCGGGCTTGACTGTAGATGGAGGCGCAGAGCCATTGACTGGAACTCCGGCTGCTGGTGGCTGTCCTACTCCGTGAAGAGGAGCCCTGGACTTTTTCTTGCCTCTGCCAGGGCCGGCCTTGGATTTTCTCTTCGGTGGAGGTGGCCTTCTCCGTGTGGGCTGAGGTGTCGCGACCGCAGCCTGGCCGCTGAGACCTGCCGCCGGCTCGATCCTCGTCGAAATGATCTCGCCGTCCACGTACTGACCATCTGCCAGAGTCACTTCCTCGGTGTACTGGTTTCCAGCGGCGTCAGTCCTTTTCACCGTCGCCCTGGTGACTGTCGGTCCTTGGACTCTGCCCTCGATCGTCTTGCTGGCGATGGTCACGGTGTTCTTTCTGCGTTTCGCCAAGTGCGAGACGACTGGGGACTCGATATTTCTGGGAAGCTGCTTCCACAGCTTGATGCTGAAGCCTTTGGCGCTGTGGTCCTCGTCCTTCTTCTCGGGCTTGTCGGGAATCGCGTCGGGGTCAGCCTCCTCCTCCTCGATCGGGGCGGGACGTTTGTAGAGCCTGCCAGACCGGGCGGCGAGGAGGAGTTCTTGGCTATGCGGTGGCAGGAGGCTCGAGTCTTTCGGCATGCCGTGGATGAGGTCGATCGACCAGATGTCGTTCTGCTGGTGCTGCTCCTGTTGGGGGGGCGGCGCGACGTTGACCCAGTCGTGACGCCATTGTCGCACTGGGAGACCTGGTGACAATCAGTAGCTGTCGCAATCTGCAAATAGCGCGGTCGTACCTTCAAAGTCGTCGTGCTCGGCGTATCCGCTGCGATTTGCGCGTCGCGTCTGTACATCACAGTTAGTTGAAAGCCGCGACAATCAAGCCACCATGTAGGCACCCACGCCTGGAGCCATCTCGGCGGATGTCAGAGTAAAGCTGCCCAGAAAAAAATATCGATATAATTAGGTCGGAATAAATAGCTGTCGCGATTGGTCCTGTCGCAAGTGTCGTGCAATGCGCCAGCTGCGATGCTGGCCTGGTTTGTTTCGAAGGAGGCTGAGAGAGGCTGAGCTTTTGTCGCGACGAGCGGGAGGACTGGTGTTGCAATTCTGACCAATCATAGGCCGGCCATAGATGACATAATCATCGCGAACTTTTATGGAGCTTTGAACTTGTCAGGGATAGGTCGCGGACTGTTTGTAGACACCCAAGACACTTTATTGAGGAACGTGGAACTAAGACGTGAACGACGGGTTGATTGAGCTGAGGGTTTATAGATTTGTCTACAGTCCAGCTCCGCCGAGCAGAGCTCAAGAGGGCATAGGGGAGTGGGGCGCGGGGAAGTTATGATATCTTTAGAAGAATCTCCATCACCCTTCGTGTGAGAAGCGAAGAGAATTGAATCGGTCTTAGAATTGAGATTCGCCGTCTAATAGCCCAAACATGACGTGCCTTTGTCTTCATCCTCTTCGTGCAGCCCTTGCATGACCTGTGGCAGTCCTCCAGCCGCAGTCCGTGGTATCCGATAGATATACATTGCCGTCCAATTCCTACTATACACTCCCTTTCATTTCCCTTTTGGTTCGTCGAGGAAGAATTTGGTCCAGCTCGGCGAGATCAGTCGTGTCTATTCGCACTTGTGAGCCTCCTGACTGATCGGAACCAGGGTGTCACGTACTCGTGCTTCTTCTGCCTCGCAACCTTTCCTCAGCTGTCCGTCTGTTTAGACTAGTTCTAGGTTAGTATCAAAAGTCCATTCAGTCCATGGGAATATGCACGCACCGAGATTGATCCCTCAACAACTAAGCGATCGAACTCGTAGAACTGGCTGATGATTGTTTGCCGCTGTTCCAATTGTCAGTCCCGTCCCGTTTGACTGCCAACCGCCATATCGCCACGTACCTTCAGTCCCTGTAGGTCCTTCAGACCTTTTTGAACCAGCTCCTGGACCTTGCGCGGGTCTCGTTCGGCGATATTCTCCCGGAACGCATCTCTCGTCCGTCGCTTCGCATACTCGCGGAAGTTGTAGGCGGCAAACTGTTCGCCTTGCCGTAATAATTGGCGGTACTGTATACGGAACCATGTGTCAGCCATACAGTTCGCCCAGGTTGATGTATCCGAAGTCGCCGGCATTCACGCCCTGGTTTGGCTTGCGATCCTGTGTGGGAATTTGGCTGGGCTAGGGCATCCTGGAGACTACCCGGACGGAGGGGAATAGCGGGCGACTTACGAGTGATCGTACTTGCTGCGGCATGTTGCCCTTCAAAGTGCCAACGACGGACATTCTTGGGCTGGATGTGGTTGAGAAGGTCGGCAGTGAAGGAGATCGCGACTGGCTTTTGGCTGGCCGATGATGCAAGGCCTTTGGTGATTGGGGCTCGGTGTTAGTCGGCGCGGAGAAATTTGCCGTTCCGGCCGGACATTCTGCCTGGAGAAAGGTGTCCGCGCAAAGATGCACTGTGTAAGAGCAATACATGACGTATGGTTGTACAGTGCGACTATTCTTATTGGTATGATTGCCACTCCTACCGCCGCCCCGGCGCTCGGAGGCACCGAGAAATATCGGGTTTTCGGTTTTACGAATAGTCATCACGTTGCCTTCGGTCTCTTCGGAGCTCCAGAACTCGCCTCCATAGCTGTACACCGATAACCAGAGATCAACACAGGCCAATGCTGATGATGCGATACTGCCTCGTATGCATGGCGTGTCTGGCGATGCCTACTAGTCGTATGTAAGCTACAGTTTATCTCGTCGTGAACGGGGGCTTGAGAATATGGCCACAGGAGAATGACAAGTCCCAAGTAACTGGTTCGTACCATTATGTACAGCACTCTGATCGTGAGCTTGTGAGAAAACAAAGCAGGCCTGCCCCTCCCTTGTCGTGACCCGCTTTATCAACGTGCTGAGCAACTCAAGAAGCTCGATCGCCCACACTCCGACTGGGCCAATCAGGGATCAAGGGAAAAAGCACGTTGGCCCCAGTCTCCCACGTTGCTGAATCGATCGATCCAAGCTGCAACCCCATGGTTCCCCCTGTAGGTAAGCAATATTGCTTGTTCTCAGCTGCTGCTCGGGGGCGTTTGCACTTGAAATCTGGACTCCATCCGCCCCTTCTATCTTGGATCTTGATGAGACATTAGGCACGGCCGATGTAACTCCCGTTACTCTCAATAAATGTAGGGGTGGTATACACTAGTAACATTTCGCCAATTGCAGGAGTGGCCCGTATGATTTGTGATAAGTGAGAAATACGGAACCCGAAGTGCTGCTTTCTGAATAGTATCGGATGATGAACCACATCAATTGGAACGCCCTGTAATTCTAGACAAGCGAATAGATCATGGCCATTCGAGCTATTAACTGCTATCGTACAGACCTATGGTAAGACATGCTGCATCTCCTCTCATGCTCGGCTGCATCGGATCGAGAGGCAGCGAAGTTCGTGTCGGACATACCGAAGCTGGGCAGGATCCGGCGGTCACCATGTTCCTCGTGCTGGGCAACAGTTTCCAGTGTAAACACCGCGGTGGTGCATCCTAAACGTGCAGTTCTGATTAGAAGAGTAGAGAGACCCGAGCATTAATGCCCAAAGTTTGTGTTTGACAGATACTGAGCGTCGCACACCGACATTCGCCTCCTTATTACCAAGCAAGGTCTCTGCAAATAGGCTTTGCGTTCATAGACCAGATGGAACTGTAACCTCGACCCATGCCTCCCAGTGGATTGCATCGTAATTCACGATGCACGGCCTGCAGTGCGAGTTTGACAGCTTGGAGTAGTGCGCCAGGCAAGGGATACCAGAAGGGGCTAAGAGCCATCCGTGCGGCCTACAAGTCGGATCTCACATGCGTGCTGTGCAGTCAATGACGCTCGAGCCCCGGAGGCTCAAAGCATGCAAGGGAACGGCATGTTGCTATGAAGCGGAACCCGGATGCATGAAGGTTGCATCGCTTGCGGGCGTGGCGGCGGCTCTTGCAGCCTGACCACACTCATGCGGGGCTTTGAGCTGCAGCAGGTTGATGAGAATCAGGTTTCTGCAGTGTCTGGGTTTTGTTGATGATGGCCCAAAATTGCTCGTTCTGCCTTGCTAGCTCTTGGTCCGGTTCTTCAATTGAGGAAGAGGGGAAAAGAGACGGGATTGCAGTCTCGATTGACTGGGAAATGAATCCCTTAGAGCCAAGCATTTGGCTGAACCGCGTACTGGAGCCCAAATCACTCTCTAGTTGAGCGGTGAAAGCATACTGCTTTAGGCTCAGGTTTGGCTTAACAATATTGACAGCCTTGGTTGATTGGGGAGCTGGGAGAGGAGAGACGAAGCACAGATTGGTGACGGAGGCGTTGAGGTTGGCCAGCTCAGTCGGATGGGCGTTGTCTGCCAGGCTCCACCGGAAGATTTTGCCCTTGGTGTGACCGGACAGCATCGAGGTTCCGTCATATGTCAGAGCAAGACAGGACGACGGGCCGGCCTCTGGGTCTGAGACAGCAAGCGGGGCGCTGACCTGCACAACAATCGAAGCGGGTTCCGTACTCCGGGAACCTAGAACAGGCTTGTCGCCGCCATACAGCTCGATGAGGAAGAGGGCGCCGTCGTCGGAAGAAACGAAGAGCGCTCGAGCACTCGGATCGAGGCAAGCGCAGAGAGGTGCTGCGGGGAAGAGCAACGTCCGAAGGACTTGGCCGGTCCGGAAGTTCCAGACGATACATGTCTTGTCCTTACTTGCAGAAACGCATATGCTCGTTTCGGAGTTGGTGCTCGGCACTGCCACTAGGCTAGTGACTGCACCGCGGTGGTTGGATAGCGTAAGCTCCGGTTCATGTTCTGACTGGGCGTCCAGGCCGAGAAGACGCGAGAGTGACCAAACGTTGATGTTGGAGTCGTCTGAGCCGGACAGAATGTGATAGGGCGTTACGGCCAAGCAAGAAACAGCTTGGACATGGCAGGGGGGGGTTGACACTTGTCGGCCCGTGCACACCTGTTTCGTCGGTCAGTATGAAGTATACAAGTCAAGAGGAATGGCTCGCAGCATGCTGTACGCCGTGTGGCGGACAGAAGCAATGGAGTGGGTTGGCTGACCTCCCACAGAAACAGCCTCCCTTCGGCGGTGCCCAGCACCAAGACTTGACCGGCGAGGGCTAAGCTGCGAATCCGTTCTGGGAATGGGACAAGAGCCTCCTGGTTGCCACGCAGACGGGAGTAAACGTGGACGTGGGCCTTTTGGTTCTGGGCGGCGAAGATGTGAGTGTCGTTAACGGCTAGGCAGTTGACCGGGCAGGAGCTTTTCTTGAAAGTCGCCTTGACGGCGTGAGACGGAGTGAGAGCATGAGAGTAGATCCCGACATCCTTGGATACTGCTGTGTTGGCGGCGAGGGGAGGGCCGCCGATGGCCGAGATGAAGTCTTGCGAGAGCATCTTTGGCCGCACTTTGATGAGATTTCAAACTTCAACAGGAACTTCTCTACCAAGATATTAGGGCTAGAAATGGGCTCCAGATATCGATGAAGTGGCGAGAGGGCCGACAGGATGGCACCGAGCCAAGCGAGTTGATACGAGCTGGATTAGGCTCGCTGAGAGCTGGCTGAGAGCTGGGGCCTGGTGACGAAAGAATTTGCAGGCGATTTCCTAACTCAACTGCGGAATTGGTGGTGGTGCTTGGTCTGTGCCCACGTAGCAGCGACCAACATGAGCTCGAGCCGGAGAGAGTGGGTGTGTGGGTGTGAGGCAGGCAGGAGAAGGTCTTCCGAACTGCGATTCCACGTATTCTTCGGACCAAGAACCGTTGCGGAACTAGGATACGGACGGTGCAACAGAAGCAAGCAAAACCACGGGGCGAAGACTGAAGCTCCAGGCGTGACGACAGCGGGACTAGACTGGACGGAGACAAGGCGGAGGGACTCTGACGGGGACTAGGTACACGTAGACGGAGCAGACGCAGAGTCGGGGACCCAATCAGAATCTTACCCCCGGACCTTTTGGCTGATTCTCGAAAGTAAAGATCAGATCATAAACCTGCTCTGGCGGAAGAACACTCTGGTTTGCCGGGTTTTTGTCGTCCCGTTGCAGCAAAAGAATTGGCCAAATCCGTCCTTTGGGGCAGGATTTTCTTTTTTTGGTAGGCCCGTGGACCGCGCCAAAGTCAGCCGCGGGCGGTGTGACAGCCGCTAAACTGCACCAAAAAGCCGCCACCCTCGTTGTTGGCTTGGGTTAACTTTGCAGGGCTTTTAGTGCTTCTTTAGGACTATTCCTGACCTAATGGAATCCCCTAAATTGTGGCCGCCTGGGCTGGGGTCGGGTGTCTGGGCCCCTGGGTGCAATTGCTGATTGTTGATAGTTCGCAGTCCACCCAACGGAGGTTCTCGTTTCGCCCAGAAAGCATGGAACCACAGAGCAGTAATCAACCCTCTGTGGCCGCCATCTCCCGGGAGGACACTAGCTAAAACATACTCACGATTTCGTGCTTCGCATCTGTAGATCCCTTAGGGTCCTCTCAGCCCTGGGAATATCATCGCCGTGCCTGGCTAGATAACTAAAAGCTGCCCGGCCTCAACGAGTGTCCACACCCGACGTCCGGGCCGCCCCTCGCAAACCTTCGGATCTCCCTCCGTAGTGCCCTCCACTGCCACCTGCGTATAGGAGACCCTGCGGCGCTCGGGAGTGGCCCTGTAGTGCGTTGTTATTCCTTTTGGTGAACCTCCCCTTTTTAGTGCCCGTGCCCTTCCGCCTCGACTGTGGAGGTACTGGCCCGGACTCTCGAAGGGAAGGTTCGGGCAAGGAAAGCAAGGAAAGCAAGGCCGCAATGGAAGAAAGGTTCCTGCTCCAGTGCTCCTGCCCTCCAACTTATTCCCGCTGCCCTTATCCCGGTCTGGAGCAGCGCGATGCCGTAAAGCTGCCCTTCGACCTGCGTGCTACTCGCATCTCCTGGCATCTCCTTGCATGTCACCAAAGGGTCAACCCCACGCCTCTAAACGACTTCCAGTTAATCATGTCTCGCCGCCCAGGCATGGGCCAGTGTTTTCTTTTTCCTCACCTCAGTTCCCGTCACTTACCACTTTCCCCTTGCGTCGCTGATGCGCCCTGTCCACCGCCCTCTGCCTGCGGTCGCCGTTGACTCGCGGCCCCGCGCTATCATTGAGTCCCCGTGAAGCTTTCCCCGGGCTTGTGAATTGACAGGTAATCTGTCAAATCCACCAATCCCTAGGTCTAGAGGACGTCCCCCCAGCGGACAACAACCGGTCAGACTAGAGACGCAGTTGGGCGAACGTGGGAACCATGTTGCAGTGCAGACGCAGAACCAACCGTGCGTACTTTGTGCGAGCAACGAACCAAGTCTCGACAATGTTAGCCTCATCCCCGCCCCGGACGGATGGCTGCCATGTGGCAGTGCCTGTCTTTGCAGAGACAGCTTCGTGCCCGCCCGGCTAATGGCGTAATGCATCCCGGAGAGTCCAGGCAATTCATCCCCCAAACTGCTTCCTTCCGAGTGACATCCAAAGCCCCCCCATACCTGTCGCCGCGTCTGGCGATGGCTGGTCGGACTGACATCCTGTCTATCTGGCCGTCTGGCCGTGTCTTGGCCATTCACGGCCCATTGCTAGCCATGTGCGGCCCTACGAGAAGGTCTCGACTTCGCCGGACCGTCGTGGCAGAACCCAATACTCCCCTTCATGCCAGTGTCTCGTTTCAGCCACGGCAACCACGGTCACCGCAGTCAAGGCGACCATCGGGCCAACTCATAGCGTCACCACACCTGACCAGAGATGCGAAAGGGCTTCAAGGGTTTCAATTGTTTCAGAACATGCCGTGAACCATATTCCGCGGGCCTCGTCTAGCCGACACGCCTCTCAATCTCGATGACGGGAAACGGTGACAGCAGCCTCTGATACCTGAACCTAGACCCATTTGATTCCCTCATTAACCCCCCCGCATCTTGCGTCTCCCTCCGGTGGCCTGGCCCATGCTGCTCCGGCTAGTGTACGAAGTACTTAGACGGAGTACTTCGTACGGATGCTGTAAGGGGCGAATCTACGGATAGCTGACACCTCCCTCATTCTCCCAGCCTTCCCCCGGGGGGTGTGGCCAACATGATCTTGGCACGGCTTTACGAGCCCCGTTGCCTGCGCCCTCGCCATGACCTTTGTCTAAGTGGAGACGTCATGAAAGCTTCATGGCAGCTCTCCAAGCAGTCGAAAGTCCAATGAATGCTTTGGCAACAGCTTCCATCTCTACCGTGTCCAGCGGAGGGAGCCGTTGGAAATTGAACAGGTTCCTTGTCCCGTCCCTTTTCTTTTTCTCTTGCTGTCGCAGCCTTCTAAACCTCTAATCGAAAATCACATCAAGACCTGCCGAAGCTTACGATCCTGGTTAGCTGGGACTCGGAGCTATTTTACTTTTTGGTAGCCCACCCATTATACAGATTTGCTTTTTCGTGGTGCAGCCATCTCCTCCCAGGGAACGCCACACGACTTCTCACCTCATTCCTCTTGCAAGGGCGCCGTTAGTTACATTATTCGTCCTTGCCTCCCTCCGTATCACGACCTTTGGAACATGTGCAACCGACCCCGCCCATGTCTTGCCCGCCGCGGCCCCGTCGTTTCTCATTTTCGCGACCCTCGATTCCCGTGGTTGTGCGACATAAGCAGTCTCCCTTGACTCTGTATTCTCTGCCCTCAGTGTCCACTCTCTGTTCCACCCTGGCGACGCCAATCGGCCTCGTGGTTGAGTCCCAGACCCCGTCATATAACTCTTGCTGTGCCCTACGTCTTCCGTCGACTGGCATCCCAAGCTGGACTTATCTTGACATCTGTTGAGTCCGTCTCCCATACCAGCCTCCATGTCCGTCCTGGGTCCGAGGATTCCTGTGACTATTCACTTACACAGACAAGACCCGAGCGTGAGACGCGAGATTGCTCGACGCAGGTCAGCTCCGCCTCCACCGAACCGACGATCTGTCTCGAGCATGAAGGACTTGCTGCCGCTGTCCTTACCGAAGTCTTGTACAAGCACACCAAACCATCTTCCTGTCCAGGAAACGATGGACGGCGAGTTTGATCAATGCTTTCCTGAGTTCCTGGCAAGGGACCTGGAGATGTCGAGTGCCGTGTTTGCGGCCAAGAACATGACGGCTGGCACCCCATCAACGGTTCTAGTCTCCGAGGAGAGCAAGCAGCGAACCATGTCTTGCCCCGGACGAATACTCACATCACCCTACCAAACTGCCTCTCTTCGAATTCGAACCCTCGGCTCTATCGAAGAGCGCGATTCAGTCGTGTCGTTTATGGAGCATAGCGGTCACTGTGCCGAACGATCCTCCGATCTAGACTCCCTTCCCGAAACAGAATCATCTGGCGGGCTTGAGGGCCCTTCAATCTCCCTTCACCAGCAGTCTATTATTACAGCCGCTACGTCCCTTACCTCTGCCAGTGGCAGCGCTCCGTCGCCAAAGTCATTGTTATCGCGTCAAAAACCGTCCAGAGAGCACAGCTGGATCGACGCCGATTCTGAGGATGAGATGGATAAGGAGGAAGATGGGGGCGGTTCCAACGAACAAACTCCCCTTGCTCTATCTCCGCGGCCCCCCACTCCTCCCAACACAGATCCGGTTTTCGATAATATGGGAAGCATCAAGGAGCTGGCCAGATCTAGGACTCCTCTCAACCAGACGTCTGGTTCCACCAACGGGTCTCCATCTCGAAAGCACTCTGTGAGGTCGGTGGAGATTCCTCCACGACGAGCCTCATTAACATGCACGACAACCTCGGTGGACACGCCTTCAAGGTCACAATCACCAATGACCTGCCCAGATCCAATCGTGTCCCCACAGAAACGTCTTCAAACCTTTCAACTTTCCGAACCCATTAGCAACACGCCTATTCTCCACAGGAATGATTTTGACTTGGGCTCTCTCGACTTTGATGAATACAGCGTCTTTGACGCCGACCTGCGTCCATGGCCTCGACCAAGCACTGTGTACATTCAACCGACTCCACCACCCTCGCCACTTCCGACGGTACAGGCTTGGCTTGATGGATCTAATCCTCCCTTTGTGCCACAACTACCTGTCGAAGACCTGGCCAAAGCAGTTCCGCTACCGCCTGACGTCATGGAAACTTTGAGAGTGTCCATCGCCTGCTTCCCTGAGACGATGCTCCTCACCTCTAGCCTTACCATCGAGACGATCCGAGCATACTCAAAGAAAGTCAGGCATCCGTCAAACCATCCGTGGAGAGAGTCGCTCGGCGACCTTGTCCCGCAAGCACCGCGGATGTCTCTGTGGAAAAAGGTAGTCTGGCATGGCCGCGGATCCGTCTCAACGCGACTGCATCGAAACCACCAAGCCCATGAGGATGATAATACAGAGGTGATGACAAATCTCGAAGTGTCGGTAGCCCTAAATCCATGGGCGCCGTTGAGACATGTTTTTGGCTCATGCTCGGACTATATCTGCGATGCTCTCTATGCGCACATGGTCGCATATAACTACGTCTCCCGCGTGCCTCGCAGCCAATCAACGTCCTCAACGAGGTCCTCAACGTCAAGTTCGAAAAGATCGCAGAACGAAGACATCCCCAAGAAGGCAGCGTCCCTGCTTGGGCTCGACTGCTTGCAAGCTCCGCCCAGCGTCGGTCAAATCGCTAAGAAGCTCAGCGCTCCCCTCACCGCCTGGGGCTTCGGCAAGGACGAGATGACGCCTGTTGGTGGCACGTCCTCGGCGGCCCAGGACAATACCACGCGGAATATTGAGGCAGGTTTGCTGCGCTGCGTCATGCGGTTGATCGGCACGGCGAGAATGATGGCGGAAGAGGGGAGAGGAGAGGAGAGGATGATGGAGGCGGAGCCGCAAGAGGCAGATATGATGTTTGTACGGAGCTTGTGCGAGATTGTGAGGATTTCAGAAGAAGCGGCCTTGTAGAGGGTTGGAAATGCTGTCACATTATGGTAAAACGATCTGGTCAGGGAGGGTATCACGGTGTCATTATTTCTGGGGCGGCGGTCTTGCGGTACAATACCCTCATTGGCAAGTATAAGTTTCTTCGGTTGGTTTAGAACTCTGTTTAATGTAGTAATGTTGACTCCGATAAACAGTCATCTAATTCCCAACAGACTAATAAGGGGAGCTTGCGCATTTGGCTCTCCCATGGTGAGTCCTTCCGCCAGAGCTCGTGGTTAATGCCTGAGGTGAGCTGTCACACCTATCGCGCGACTTCAGGGTGAGCCATGCAACTTGAACCAACATTCACAAAAAACCAGAAATCATAATACGCATACACAAAAACAGCGCCTATGCGGTTATGACGCGCTTTATAATGAACCGGCGGTGCTTCAAATATGGATGCCAGCCATGCCTTAGAATCCTTTTCCTTATATGAAAGGTTTGTAAGGCTCCTTGTTGCTAGTTAATGACTTGTTGAATATCCTTAAAACTCAAGGTTTCAGCTACTGAGGAGGCAAAGGAAAAGTTACACCAGACAGAGCTTCGGTGAAATTGAGAAACGCAACGAAGAACAGAGTTATGAGTCAACAAAGAAGGTTTGAAACACACAATGAGGCTTAACACGATACATCCCTGCCGTATCATAATTCACAACGCAGCTTTTTGAAAGCTACATCTCTTACGCGTGCACAAAGTCAACTTTCATGTTTGATGAGGGATTCCGTCATGCATGGTTTGCATGCTTATAAATTGTTTGTTCTTCCGCCAAATCTGAAGACTCTAGATCCTCCTTGTCTTGTTCCCACATCCTCACCTTCAACAACCGGCCTTTCTCAGCTCAAAGCCAAAACTCATACAAACCACCACCACCACAACGATGAACTGGCTGTCATTGCCTCCCGAGTTGCGCAACATGATCCTCGAACGACTCCTGGATCATAAAGAGATAGCACCCTATGCTACTGTTTCGAAGGAATGGAGGGCTGTCATTGAGAAAAGAAAGTTTGGGCACCTGAAGCTTCATCCGACTTGCCTTGATTTCCTCGCCTAGCTAGCCGAGGAACAGACGGCGCAGATTGATCATATCTGGCTCAACATTGAGCTTAAGAGATACACATGTCGGGCTTGTGGAAGCGATGAGTCAGGAACATGGTCTCGCTTAAACGATAAGATCATAGCAGCATCAGTCGCGAGGTTGTTCTCCATTTTGGCCAACTGGAACTGGAAGAAAGCCACCTCTGAACGACATTTGACGTTGGAGCTCAAAACCTACTCCCCAAGCGACTCGGAGCATTGGTTCAGGGACTGCTATTTCGGGGCGCCTGGCGAAGACAAGTTTGAGGTTCTTGCACAGAGTGGGAATACCCACGATCCGCGCCATGGATGGTGGCATGGCCGCAATACTAAAGCGCCTCCGGATGGTGCGCTACGACGACCATTTGAGCCGTCCCTTGTGAATTTTGAGAAAGACGCCCAAGAGCTTCCCTTGGTGCATGTCGTGACAAAGTTCATACTCCGGCGTCAATGCCGCCGCCAACTCGACCCCTTGGCCCTATCACATCTCTGGTCAAAGCTGCCCCGGCTAGATGAGATCTGTTATGAGCCATGGCAGTTATCCATAAAAGATACATACCACTGGTGAGAAAGAAGTAAGCATCCAATCCATTACATCTATCTAGCTTCGACTTCGAGATAGAGAACTAACTTTAGAGTACAGACTATGAAGAAATGATCAGCCGACGACTGCCAACGAGTATCAAGAAAGTCACGGTATTCGAGGACTTTAACGAGAACTATCTTGGCCTATTCCAGCTTTCTCGAGGGCCCGACCCGTGGCTAAATCTAGGCCGGCTTCGGATACCGACTCCTGCTGTAGGTGCTGCATTTGCGGCCAGAAGTCGACAACTCGAGCATCTCTCGGTCGCATTTCTGATTGATGCCCATGATTTCTTCAACGCTTGTCAGCCCCATTGGCGATGGAACAGGCTAGTATCCCTCTCTTTGACCTCCCGGACGATATCCAAGACTACACCCCACGAAACCAACAAAGTCCTGAGAGTAGCAGCAAAGATAGCACTGAATATGCCCAAGCTGTAGAGGATGGTTCTGTGGAACGCGTCAAGAGGGGTGGCTTGTTCCTTCACATATTGCCAAGGAGATGACGCGTCACTCGTCTGGAAGGGAACTTGGGATTTGAAGCTGGAACCTGAAGTTCTTGATGCTTGGGGCACGGTTGTTGAGGTTGAGAAGCAGGTGTTGACGGATGAGATTGGCTCCCACGGGGATGCTATCAAATATCTGGGATTGCAGTCTATGGTTGATGAGGTATCTTTACTGCAGATAAGTAAAGAGAGCAGTCGTGTTTAATCCCAGCTCCTGCCTTTAGTCTTACTGCCATTTGTTCTTTCCAGAAGAACGTGATTGTCGGATACTTCTTGCCGGTTACTTCGGGATTCTAATAGATTGCAGCTTCCTACGATATTTCCACAAGCCTTTGTCTGTGCTGGGCTACTAGAGCGTCTGGGGGTCCAGACGTGAGATTAGTGCCGGCGAGAGGCTTTGCTAGATTGGACACCAAGTCAAGCAGATTAGTGCTTATGAGAACAACGACAACACTGTTGATAGGAGACGTAGATGCCGAGTCCTTCGTGATCAGCTCCTGATCGGGTGGGCCAGTGTCGTGGCTGATGTTGTGAGACGTGATACAAGTCTTGTTGGCTGAAATGCTTGGCATTCATCAAGTCCTCGGTTTCCACAAAGGTGAAGAAGATCCGGCCTCTGGCATTGCCATCTCGATCCATTCCTCTCTGAGCTGTTTCTCAAGCATGTACAGCCACGTCGTCACCTTCCACCCCCCCAGCTAAATGCTAAGCGGCCCCTTGTCGTCGCCAAACAGCTCGTCGTACCACTTCTCGGCCTTGCCCTTCTTCTGGCAGACTCCATCCCATTCGATGGACGTGAACTGATCCCCGCGCGCGCGCGACGGCCCAAACACCCTGACGGTCCTGCGCTGCTGCTCCTCGCGCGGCGCCCAGTATGTGAAGACGTCCTCGTCCGAGCGGATCGTGGCCAGCGGCGCCGTCGCGGCCTTCTCGCTCGGCCGCAGGCGCCGCGTCACCAGCTCCCGCAGCTGCCCATGGTACCACATCCTGTCCCACCAGTGCTTCAGGCGCCACGGCTTCAGGCCGCCGACGTAGGCGTTGTGGTGGATGCCCACGGGCGTCGTGCCGAAGAAGAAGTCCGTGTATAGGGGCTGCTCGCCCCATGCCACGCCCGAGAGCGCCGCGTCGGGGACTTGGTCGTCGTCCAGTTCCGGGGGCATCCCGTGGACGCGAACGGAGCCCGGCACGCCCGCCTTGCTGGACGCTTGCTTGACCGCGGCCGCGTCGCCGGGCTTGACGAAGAAGCCGTCTTCCTCGGCGGAGCAGGTCGGCGGGATCGTGGTGAAGTTGTAGTCGAGGCCGATGCCGAACTCGAAGCGACACCCCTGAAGCGCGGCCAGGGCGATGAGCCGGACCTCGGGAGCCAGCGACGACAGGTCGTTGAGGGCTTGCTGCCCGTCCCAAGACGCCCCGAGATGTCTCATCCACTCGCGCCACATCTCCTGGTCGCCGATGGCCTCGGCGAACAGCGCCTGATCGCTCCACAGCTGGCGGCCGTCCATGGCAGCGCGGTCAACTTTCTCCTTGCAGCGACGCAGGGCCCGGCGCAGCGCGCTCATGGTACCCATGATCATACCGCTGTTAACGCATCGCGGCCGCACCTTTTTGTGTTTGCGCGCCGAGTCCAGCGAGAAGGGCACCGAGTCGGTACCAGCACCGTACATGTCGGCCGGCATGGGCGACGCCGGCCAGTGCTTGTAGTGCGGGTCGGAGCCAGAGGAGCTGTCCGGGAAGCAGTCCTTGGCAGCCGTGGCGATGATGTCCTGCCGCGGCGGCGGGACAGGGAACGTCGAGCTCCCGCGGGTGAGGTTTTGCCACATCCTGCGGTTGCGCTCGTCGGCTTCGCGGTTGATCTGGTGGTAGCGCTGGACGAGCACCTCGGGCGGCAGCTGGAACCAGACGTCGTAGGCGTCGACCAGCACGGCGAGGTCCTCGTCGCGTGCATCCCCGGCGCCGTCCAGCAGCGCCTCGATGGCGCCCAGCAGGCTCTCGAGCTTGGCGATGTGGCTGCCGGCGAAGTGCCAGGCGGGCCGGTTGTACTCGCCGTCCCAGTTGAGCAGCGTGGGCATTGGGTAGCCCAGGGCGACGGCGGACATGATGGTCTTGCACAGGTTGATGTGCGGCGAGTCGGCCGGCATGAAGAGCCGCAGCCGGCGCGATGCACTGGGCTTGTCGTGGCCGAGGGGCGCGGCGAGCGCGCCGAGGTCCGGGCCGGAGATGGCTTCGGCGGCGGAGCGGGGGCCGTGACGGACGTTGTAGAACTGCTAGGGATGCGGTTAACCCATGGCGCTCTCCGTGTGCTTGGAAAATGGCCGTTTACTTGCCTGGCCCAGATGCAGCAACCACCATAGCAGCAGTGCGGCGGCGAAGATGATGGCCCATTTCGTCTGCCGACATAACCTCAAGGCGGTGCGAGATAGCAAAGAGACTCTAGGGAATTTTGATGCGGCAGATGCCATTTGGTCGTAGCCAGACCCTCGGCTCATCGTGGACGCAGAGTGGCGCGAAACGAAAAACGAGGCCATCGCGATGACATCACCAGCCGTGACGGCAAGATCTGAGATCTGAGATACAAGGCCGACAAAAGCCGGGAAAGAAGAAGCCACACAGGACCAACCGCTCAAGGGGAAGCAGCAGTGTTTCGCATGAGAAGAGTAGCCCGGCGCGCAGTAAGATGAGGCCCGGCGCGGGGACCATCGCGAACAGACAGAGGTAGAATAAGGTAGCTACGATCTATTGGCCCGTCAAGACTCACACTCACAGAGACGCAGAGACAAGGGTGGCACCTCCCGAGGGATGGACGGCCATTGTTGGTTTGTTTGAAACGGCATTGGCCAACGCAGCCAGCAAAATGCACCTAGCGCTCCAACGTGCGTGAACACAGTACTGGGGGGTGCAGGGGAGCCTGGTTCATGGTTCCTTGTGATCTTCAACTTCGCTCGAGTTTGGAGTCTGTGCAGTTACATCTCGAAGCCACAACCAGGTAGGTAGGTATCTATCGAGGCATAGCTAGGTCGCATTCTTGCTAGACGAGAGTTGCAGCTTGGCAGGAACCCGACGGAGCCAACTAGCCAAGACCCGCCATGAAGCTGTCATGGGGCGGTCACCAATCATCTGACACCGTGACGGCGGTCGATCGGGTCCCACGTGCCGAGGCGGGAGGTTGCGAGGAGAGGCTGTATTTGATGCTGTAGTGAGACGGGTCTTTCAATCAATGGTTGTGCTGGTGGTAGCCATCAGAACTGGAGTTGAATGACGACTACTAGGTAGGCAGATTCACCTACTACCTACTACTTACGTAGTACACAGTCGGACTGTCTCTGTCTACGGTTGGTTGGTTGCTTCGTGGTTGGTTGGATCCATGGTTGGTTGGATGGTTGGTTCCTTCGCGGTTGGTTCCCTCGTAGTTGGTCGGCCCATGATCCAAGGCATGCGGCGCCAGGTTTGGCACACAGCCCGCGCCACAGGGGGATCGCTCCATGACGAGGCAAGGCCCCTGCGCTTAGGTACGGCCAGCTCCTCCAAGACCCGCTGCGAGCCCCCAGGTAATGTCCCGCGATGCGACAAGTCAACCCAGCCTTTCCATCGTTCTAAACCCGTTAAACCTGTGTTGGCCCCTTTGTCTTCCTCGAGGCCTCCCTCGGCTGTGCAGCACGCAAGCTGGAACTGGAACTGGAACTGGAACTGGATTGCGGGTAGACTAGGCTAAAGTCCCGTCACTAGCGCCCGATCGGGTCCCTTCATCTCATCGCCCTCGTATAGAACTGGACGGCCTGCACAAACACTTCCGACGGATGGTCAACTGGCTCCCTTCTCTTCTTCCTTCTTGGCAGCAAAGCCTCCCGTGTCGAATGAACACGCGAGCAGGCTTCGCGGAATTGCGTCGTGGCTACCGCCGGGTACCGGTTACACCATCATGATTGCGCCGACGTCTCAATGCTGCGGCACCAAGCTGTCGTCGTATCTGGGCTTCGCTATTCTCGGTGCGTCCCCCCCCCCCCCCTCCATCGCATCGCCGAGAAGCTACCACTAACAACACCACAAAAACAGGCCTCGCCAACACCATCGTCCCCTTCATCGTCTTCTCCGCCAACTACCTCATCATCCCCTACCCGCGCTGGGTCGTTATCCTCATTGAGACGCTCCCCGCCCTCGCCACCAAGCTGCTGCTCCCGCACTTCCTCCACCATGTCCCTTACTGGATGCGCCCGCTGTGCGCCGCCGCCTGCTGCACCCTCGTCGCCGTCGTCACCAACGTCACGCCGCCCAACGTCGCTCCGCCCTTGAGGGTCTCCACCTCCGTCCTGGCCTCCGCCGCCGCCGCCGCCATGGACGTCTCGTTCCTCGGCTTGACGCGTTACTACGGCAGGGCGGGCCTGGCTGGCTGGGGAGCGGGCGTGGGCGCGGGCGCCATGTTCTGCGCCGTCCTGCCCTTTGTTCTCACCGTCTGGATGGAGGCCTTTCTGCGGAGCTTCATCGACTGCATCTACGTCTTGGCCGGCGCCATGCTGGTGGCTTTCTTTGTCATCCTCCCTGGAGCTCCCGTCAACTATCCAGATACCCGCCACAGGCGAGCCAAGGACGATATCGAAGACGGTCCCGAAGGCGCATTACACATCTTTCACCCTCTCGAGGAGCTCACCCGACTGTTGAGCGTCGAGAACCGAATCAGCTTGATCGAGTCCGTCATGCGCCCGTTCATCGCCCCGTTGTTCATCGCCTTTGCGACCCAAGCCGTCATTTTCCCCGGCATCTCTCGCGCTCTCCCCATCTCGTCGGCATTCGACACATTCTTCTCCTACTTCACCACCTACGGCTTCTCCTTCCAGCTGGGTGGTTTCATCTCGCGGACTCTGACACCGCTATTCCGACCTCGCAGCGCCCGGGTTCCCTTTGCCGTACTGGGTCTCGTTGCAGGGGCTCTAATCATCAACGCGCCGCTCTCCCTCTTTTACTCATCCACCCTCATCGGATTGTTGGCTTTCTGCGCAGGCCTCATGGGCGGCGCCATCTACATGATTGTCTTGGACAAGGTTATGGAGGAGAAGGCCTCTGAGCCGGGCATCAACCAGGAGTTCTGTCTCCAGGTCGTTGGGGCCGGCGAGACGGCGGGCAGCTTGGTAGGGGGCCTCTTGGGTACCATCTTGGAGGCGAGCCTGTGCACATGGGATGTTGGGGTTGAGGCGCCGCATAGGTGGTGTCAAACCACCAAATAGAGCGTAACAGTGTCAATTAAATGGTAGAATAACTTAGAACGAACCCAAAATGACGGCCATGCCTCTCGGCTTTTTCCGAATTTAGATGATCCGAACTAGTCAACCCCTGCCTATCACTGGGGCGTCAGCACTAACCCATTACGCCGTCAGCTCTCAGACGATGGCAGTTTGCTACTTGTGATATCTTTGACATGCTCGATATCGGTTGAAACCCCAATTTACAACCAAAAGTGAGAGCCTTGAAAACATCAAGCAGTCGTCCATCAACTACCACGCCCCCTGAATTCCCATCGAAAAGCTATAGGCACAGCCACGTATCTCAGGCCTCTCGTAAAGGGGGTGGGGACTGGGGTTTCGCATGCTGACCGATGAATCCTTCGCCCTTTACCAACCATCCTGCCCGGCTTTGTCAAGAATCCCATTGCCGGGGGTATGCGCGCATCCTGCCGAGAGAGAGAGAGAGAAAGCCCCCGAAGTTCCAAGGCGCGCAGCGCAATAAGGCCCTGTCCAATGCAGAAACGAAGAACCCACAACAAGTCGCGGACCGGGTGTCGCAACTGCAAGAAGCGGCACGTAAAGGTGATGATGGATCCCTTCGTGCTTCTCAAGCCGGCCCTCTGCTGACTTGCCCGGCAGTGTGACGAAGAAGGGCCTCCGTGCGGCAGCTGTCTCGTCCGCGGTCTCGACGACTGCGCGTTCCCAACTCCGCAGCCGTCGTCGTCATCGCGAGATGCGTCCGCGGCCGAACCCCAGAGCGTATCGAGCCTCCTCCCCGCCGAGTCTCTGCGCAAGATCGAGCTGGAGCTGATGCACCGCTGGACGACGTCGACGTTCAAGAGCCTCTGCACCATCCCCGAAGACCAGCACTGGATCCAGGTGAGCGTGCCGCGCTGGGGGCTCAAGCACGACTTCCTCCTGCACGGCATATTTTCCCTCGCGGCCTTCGAGGTCGCCCTGTGCGGTAATTCCATCTCCGAGGCCGATCCCAAGATGTACGTCAAGCTCGCGCTGGAGTACTACCAAAAGGCGAGCCGGTCGTTCCGCAAGGACCTCGGGAGCATCACCCCGCAAAACCTCAAGGCCATGTACGCCTTCTCGTCCATCGCCGTCATGATCAACATGGCCATACCGCAGTGCGAGGGCATGGCTGGCGGCGGCGGCGGCGGCGGCGAACCTCAGAGCATCATGACGCGCATGATAACTCTCTTCGACCTCCTTCTCGGGGCGAGCACCATTGTCCTGGAGAATCTGGACGCGCTGATGAACGACCCGGAAGCTGCCGTTCCCATGAAGGCCGGGCTCGAGGCCGTCCACAAGGCCCCTTCACGTCCATTGCCCGGCGATGTTGAAGCCGCGCTCGCCCGGTGCCACGCCGTCATCGACAAGGCCGTCTATATTCCCGAGGAGCAGCACGCCGACGCCCGAGAAGAGGCCCTGATTCGAGTCCAGTCGTGCCGAATGACCGTCTCCGCCCTCCGCGTGTGTTTCGTCGAGGACACAAAAGAGACGATCAAGGGGCTCTGCATTGCGTTTCCGTCTCTCGCCGGGCCGGGTTTCGCGGCAGAGTTGAAGAGGTCGGACCCCGTCGCCTTGTTTCTCATGCTGCATTGGGGTGTGCTGCTTCACCATCTCGGCAAAACCATGTGGTGGGCCAAGACTATCGGGAGACGGATGGTGCTCGAGATCTCAGAGACTCTGCTCCGGTCAACTGGTACGCAGCTCTATGAAGCACAGGAGTGGTGCAACGGAATTGCCTGGGCCAGAGAGGCGGCCGAGTTGCCGTCACTTGTTGCCATGGATAAAGACTGAGAAACATGAGGGGTTTAACGAGAAGCAAAAAATACTCAACAAGCCTACTCAGTTCAACCTCTTAGGCCATGGCGACCCAAAGGCTCTCTTAGTCCTGCCGCAAAAGTCGTCATTATACCGATCTTTGGTCGGGAGCTTCCACTGGGCCCACGTCATGAGCATATAGTCACCTGTATCGCCTGAAAAGCGGCTCGAGTTGAGCCTCGCGTAGACAGTGGGTAGGATATCGCTCATATTGGATGTCTGGCCGAACGCGTCGCTGCATGTGTTGCCAAAGAGTGCTTGGGCGTGGCGATGCAACCGGCGTAGAAGCCGAAAAAGGCCTTGTCAGTACCCATGTACGAATCAGCGTCACTAAATACCTCTATTGTTAAGTCGTAGTCTCTCTAGCCAGGGCACAGTAGGACTTGTCGGTTGGCATACCAATCATACGGGTTTACTACTGCGTCGAAAACCACCTTGTCCATCTTTTTCCGGGAACATTACCGCCACAGTAGCTCCCAAGATTGTCCCGTACGAAGTGCCTGCGATGCTCAGACCGGAATAGTAACGAGGTTGAAGAATGTCTTCGGACTCGATCGCCAGGTGGTCCTGTGTAGGCGCTCCTAGGCTACCAAAGTTAAACAGGATGCCCCCTTTTGATGGATAGCAGACGGTGTCAACCTTCAGGAGCTTTAGCTTGAGCGTTTTGTTGGAACATGGATCTGAATAGCCAAGTGGCACGACGAGGGAGCCGCACGATATCCCCGGGCTGGTCGATCTGGACGTGCAGGGTTTCCGGGCGATGTCATGGCTGGTGATGGTCTTGCGTTGTTCGCAAGACTTGGCAAGAACCGCAGGGAGCAGGAGCAAGAGATGGGACAGGGGAAAGAACGAAAGCATATTGACGGTGAATTAATGTGATGAGTGGGCGAGCCTGATGAATGATAGATACTGGATTGAGAAATGAAGCGAACGGCTTGTGCGATTAGGGAGATAGTGGCCTCGCTCGCGCTGTTCTTGCAGTAATAAGGTATGCTGCAGTTTGTTGGTAGTCAATTGCTGTTGACTGTGAATTGATATCACTCAGCAGGTTGACCGTTAGCTAAGGTGACACCAATGATTCGTTCAGGGTGTGTGATGGTAGCTGCGATATCGTTCCAGGCTTAGTGATCACGGACTGTCTTACACCATGGTTCAGTTGACAGAAAGTACAGTAGTGTAATACTCGATGTCTTCTTGGTTTATTCATTATTATGTGGCACGCGGGGCCCAGTCCCTGTCCCTGTATACATCCTAGTCTCTGCGAGAACATCGCGTGCGCGTGTAAGATCTAGATTATGTTTTCCTCCATCCTGATAGTCGTTGTTATTTGGATCCCTGACCTGCTTAGTGGACCCTCATAACCTGGCGTCGTTAATTCCTCCTGGCTCTCATTGCTCCCAGTTTCTCGTGAATGCCACTTCGAGTTCTTTTCGATTGGCAGCTTGTCTAGCTCGTCCCTTCGGTAGCCCCTGGCGTCGCTGCTTGCTCCGTGGGCCTCGCGTTCTTCGTCGATAAATGTAGTGAGGCTGAACGAGCCTTGTTGTCGATGGCCGACGCCTAGCCCGCTGTTCGACTGTATCTCGAACCTCGGGCCTGTCGGGTGGTCTGAGCCGTGGAGTTCCGAGGGGCCTGTTGATGATATGCCGAGCTTGTGGCTGATGAGTCGAAGGAGTGGTCGGAGCGTGGCAAGGCTTCCTGCCGTGACGGCCAGGCCCTGTTCCGTTGTCGACCAGATCGCGATATCGATGGTTGACCCTTTGCACGTGTTAGATTCGCCGAATCCTAAGCAGCTATGAGAAACCCTACATAAGAAGTCGGGGTTCTTGAAGTCTTTAACGAATGCAAATCGCACTGCCACGGCGGAGCTCGCCCTGTTCTATCGTAAGAATCGACACCGATGCACCGGGGTACGAGGGGGGTACGAACACGCAGGCCATTGCCAGGATAGGAATAAGGGCAATCTTGCTCTTCCGATCCATGTTCAGGCTCCACACGAGGAACATGGGCAGGATGGCGCAGGTGAAGTCGGATATCAAACTGAATACGCTGTACAGGTACGTGAGAGTGATGATGACGTCCACGTTGACGCAAGACCCCTTCTGGTCCTGGTTCCAGAAGAAGGAGATCGGGCGGCACTGGAAGACAGTGACGAAGAAAAAGGTGAGTCCGGCGAGGAGTGTGACGAGCATCGTGCCGTAGATGATGAAGGTATCGAGGGTTCTGACGGTGATTCGGAGGATGAGATAGCCGATGGATATTTTGGACATGATCATTGATATGCAGTACCAGAGGTAGCAGAACCACCAAGCCTAATGGGCGTCAGCTCGCGTTGCCAACCCATTTCTCAGAATATCGTACCTTCATGGCTGCTTTGTAGTTATCTGGCTCTAGGTCGGCGCGGTGTCGTCCCGTGCCATAGTGAACACCGACGAGTGCAAAGCTAACGAAGAGAGTAAACGATATCTGAAGTAGGGTGTCAGCTACTTACCCAACCAGGGGCGGGATGGTGAGAAGGACCCGGACGACTTACAAGAGCAGCCACCATGCACCAATCATCAAAGCCAAAGTTCTTAACGAGGCGTGTCCTCACATAGCACCGGAGCAGCGTGGAAATAACAGCCGTGACCAGAAGCGTGTAACACACGGCCTGGAGTTCCGGGCCTCTGTTTTCAATGGCCATGGTTGATGGAGCCTGAAAGTCGTGGGGAACGTATACTCATGGGTGCGTCAACGTCCAAAAACACGGCAGCAAATTTCCAAAGACCGAACAGAAACATCCCAAGCTCAGAGCACAGCGAGTATACTTAAGAGCCCGGGCAAGTGCTCTCGGTCCTCTTTTTTTCTTCGCTTCCACCCGTGGCGCCGGATCCAGCCCTTTCGAGCACAGTCTGCGGCCTCAGTTAGCCCCAACAAGGCCCCCTCTGATCGACAATGTTAGGCATCGCTGTTGCACATCAAGCCGGCCGGGGCTCCCCGGGTGGATGCGACAACTAGGGGAATCTCCTCCTTGTGTGCCATGTACGCTACTGCTTCAGCACCCACCACATTGCCGAGGCACACCCGAACCGCCCTGTCGGGACATTGTGTAGATGCCTTTTCGGGCAGGAACAAGTTCAGAATGGGCTCGGTTAAAAGCTGCATGTCTGAGGTCCGACGGACCATTCCCCCTTCTGGAATAGAACTCCATACATAAATGTGGCTCCGGCCTAGCTCATCAGCCTGTGTAACGAAGGTGCCATGCCTGGTGCCATGCCCTGGTGCCATGCCCTGGTGCCATGCGTGGGCGCGGAATTGTGGACGAACCATCGGTGTTAGGAGCGGAGAGTGCTGCTGGCAGGTTCCTGGGAGGAGTCCTTAGACCGATAAGGCACCCAAGCGTGCTGTACTGCGTAGTACGTCGTAGTGGCTTGAGAGTCAACTGCCGAACAACGCTACTCGAACTGGCCGAATTCTGTCTAGGCCGCGTCGACATTGCGACGTCTCACTCTGACAAAAGCAATTGTAAGCCAGAACGCGCATGGATGCTAACTTGATAAGAGTCATTGCGTAGCATTCTGCAATAGGTCGCTTAAATTATAATACCAAGTGGGCCTCTTGATCTACGGGTCGACGGTGAACCGCCATTCGGCTCGGTCAAAGATACCCGGCTGGGTCGTTTGGCCCAGGCTAGCAGCCAGAATAACGACGCTTAGGCCCCTATCTCTCTTCCCCCCCCTATCTAATTAACCTTCGGTAATCTCAAAAGGATGATGATCACCCTTAATTGCATGGTGTCTCCCTGTCTCAAAGTTCTGTACTCCGTAGTATTAAATAGTCTTGCTTGTTGCGACTCAAGACGTCCTTAGACTGCACATCCGGAAGATTTTCTTCCGCTTTGATGCCATCTAGCATCATGGTGTCGTGTGAATCCCCCTGGTGCCTGAGTAAAGAGGGTGTCTCGGACCCGGTGGGTTGCGACCCGATATCATTGGCCACGGCACAGACGGCCTAGGCGCCACGTTCGTCCTGTTGATGGCAGGCACACTGTCTGTCCATGTTTCACAGCCTCGGAGCATTATCTTGAGTAGGATCAATAAGCTCGCCTAGCGAACGTCCCCCCTACCCGTCCGGTGGCTCCCCCTGAGCTTCAGACTCGAAACCAGCTTACCCTAGACCTATGGCGCTATCCCCGCATTTGGCAGTGTCTTTGGGGAAAGCGGAGAATCGCGCGGGGAGTCCACGAGGCGAAAAGAGCATGATCAGCTGACCCATTGACCCGAGGATGCAACCCCGTAATCTTCCACGCGACCAATGTGTCGAGATTGCATTCGGCAACATCCGCCCGCCTCCAACGATCAACTCCGCCTTCCCCACGATCAACACGTCCGGAGTCGGCGACCGTGGCACGGCCTGCACGGATGCGGAGGACTGCACCGCTTAGACCTCAGCGTCGTAAGAGCCTTACACCACGATGGTCTCATCGCCCCCGCGCCATAAACGCCGCAAGGCCTCGTGCAAGGAGTTCCAGTGCACCCACGAGGGCTGCGGGAGGACATATTCTCGCGCCGAGCACCTCCAGAGACACCAGTTAAACCGTACGTCGGGTTCGTCATCGCGAGATTGGTCATGCTGACGTGCTGCAGATTCGCCCAAGGAGATTTACTATTGCGACTATCCGGGGTGCTCATTCTCCTTTGTGAGAAAGGATCTTTATGCTCGTCATAAGTTGAGACACGAACGGCAAATCCAACAGTACGGGAATGGTCGGTTGTCTCAACGCCCCAGCACATCTCAGCGGGACTTCTCCAAAGTGCCTAGGCACCGGCCAAGGTACTCATTTAGTGAAGATGGATCCGCCTGGAGCGACACCCAAGACGAGGCTAGAGAGACTCCTGCCAAGGAGAGGAGTCTCAGTAAGAACAATCTGTCCTCAGGCGATGGCCCTGGAGAGACCGATGAACTAGGTCTGCAATCTGAGGCGGTTGGGGACTCAGGCCAGCACGATGCCACTGATGGCAACGACATGACTGACGCCCTTGGCCCTTTTGGCAATCAAAGACAGTTCCGAAGTAGAGAGTCATCACTTTCACCAGACAAACAGCCAATCGGAGCTGCCCAATTTCGAATGGATCAGATGCAAGGCACAGATATGCCAATGGGGATGCCAAGTCCGAGGATGACAAGACCGGAGCGTACCAGAAACCAACCCTTCATGATGCAGGGCGGACTTCCTGCCACCACCGCTGACCAGCTTCTCGATGACCAACCATTTGGTGTTTCTCCTTCCAGTACCGACGAATTTACCTCCTGGCTATTCAATGGACAGGGCGGTGTCAGTTCTGGATACCCTTTGGTTACCGGAAGCTCCTTGGGAGGAATAGGGGGTTACTCTAACAACTTTGGTCAACTGTGTCCAGAGTATCCGACCCAGCCGAGCATGATGGGCGGCTCTTTCATGGAACCAATGAATCTTTGGTTTCAATCAGAAACAATACCAATGGCCACGACGATGGCAGATGTTGCGCAGATGGGGAAGGCGGGACTTTCGGAGCATAAACGCCAGTCCTTGCTTCAATACATGATTCAACGATTCAACGAAATCGGCTCTCAAGGAACCAAGTCAGCCACAGACATTAAAAACGAGATCTTTGGAAGTGACACCGACGCCGAAACCCACGTATTGAGTCTGGTTAACGTTAAAAAATACCTTGACTCGTATTGGGACAACTTTCACGACCAATTGCCCGTTCTCCACCGGCCGACGTTTGTGCCAGAAACGGCCCACGACTTTCTCCTCCTCGCTGTGTTGATTATGGGAGCGTCTATGCTTGAAAAGAAGAATGGACCCTCCGACATGACCGGCAAAATTTCAAAATTCACCACATTTGTATCGTGGAACCTTAGATGGCAGGTCTTCATGCATGCAGATTCGCATCCGCCGGCCAAGTTGTGGGTCATTCAAACGCTTCTTATCCTCGAGGTGTATGAAAAGTTGAATGCAACCCGCGTCCTTCACGAAAGAGCACACATCTACTTTCCCACCACGCTCTCCCTCATGCGCCGAGGAAGTGCTCTCACGGGCAAGCAATCTTCATACGCATCCCGAGTCCCAAGCCCCCTACTTAGCCCCAAGATAGGTCAACCTATCAGACACCCTCGTACATCAAGTCGGCCTGAGTTTGACCCATCCTCACCTGAGAAATGGTGGGATCATTGGATCGCTCAAGAGGCTACACGCCGGGCAGCGATTGCTGCATTCATCATCGATGCCACTCACGCTGCCTTGTTTGGGCATACGCCAACGCTTGTAATCCATGAGATCAAGATTCCCTTACCATGTGATAACACTCTTTGGTCATCAGACTCACCCTCCGAAATTGGCTGTGTCGAATCCAGCCTTTATGCCAATGGCGTTACCCCAATCACGTTTCTTGATGGGCTACAGAGGACGCTCAACGGCCAAAAAGTGCGAACAAGTCCCTTTGGAAGGATTGCCCTATTGGCTGCACTGTTATCAGTGACCTGGCAGATGCATCAGAGAGATCTTGACCGGTCCACCCTCGGTACTGACACTATTCAAGGAGTTCAAGAGAGATGGCGGCCTAAGCTACTAAGAGCGTTTGACTGGTGGAAAAAGGATTACGACGATGGCATCGCCCATGTTCGACACGCTGCTTTCGACTGGCAAAGGCTGGGACTGAGTAGCAGAGGCGGCAGCGATGATGGGGATGCCTTCCAAACTCTTGGGACTGTGCTATATCATCTCGGGCACATTACAGTCTACATCAGTATGCCAGAGCTCTGCATCTTCGCGGGAGTCCCCCAAATCCTTGGACGCACTGTCTCCTCGCTCGACTGGAGGCGCACAGAGGCAAAGATCAAGGAGTGGGTGGCGTCCCCTGGTGCGATCGGCGGTGTGTATCACGCGCTTCAGCTGATCAAGCTCATTCTGCTGCAAGAAGACCCGCGACGCAACGTCCTCGGCGAGGCGAGCGGAATGTCCGCGAACTTCGCCCCGCCTCCATACCCCAAGTATAATGCCGGGAATGACAACCTCTTGAACAGAGCCTGGGCTTTGTACTACGCGTCCTTGGTGCTGTGGGCCTACGGGTTCGTGCAAGATGGGGACATTGACCCGTTTCCCGAAAACCTACAATACCCCTCGACCAACTTCCCCGTGTCGCAAATGACTACGGAGCCAAGTATCCAGTCATCCTGTACATCGTTAGGCCAGGCAACACCGGCAAACAATGTAAATGACGGGTCACAGCCGCCCTCCCTGAAGAGGAATCCTTTGTCGCTGGGTTGCGATTTCGAAAGCCTGAGGCGTGATCGCCACGAAGATCTCAAAACATATCTGCAAATTATGATTCCGCCAACCATCAACTCGATAAAAGCGTTCCATTTGCATCAGAATCAGGCAGGTGTCGTCGGCAACCGCAACAAAATAATTGGTCTTCTGAGCGTTGTCGATGAGGCGTTGTCGACGACGAGGTGGGAGCTTTTGTCCGAGGCGAGGCACAGGTTAAAGATGGCGGCTTCGATGATGAAGCACTCTGGAGAACCAAGGGATTAGGGGGCTCTGGAGTGCAGTGTCTGTATTATACTCATTACTGTATTGGCGCTTTCTGGGAGGGAGCGAAAGCGTGAATGATGAATTTGAATTTCGTGAGTCTTAACTATGTTTGATAGTAAATCTGTTGGCAACACATGTTTGGTTCTGTGTTGGAACAATATTAATCAAACTGATCTGACCTTCGCGTTGCTGGCTGCGGTTATCACGATGACGGAACGAATAAAAATAATGTGGACGCTGGAATTCGGAGGTATTTAGCTAAACGCAACCAAAGTATCTTTCACACTGTAAAGCAAAAAATAACGTCAGACTTGAACTAGTTAATATAAGCAGATAATCAGTGGAGCAGTGATGAGAAGAGTCATGGAAGCAAGTATTAACTACCGGTATCCTTGTTACAAATTTCAACGTCAACCGCCTAACCGCTATTTTGGTGGGCTCCGAGTTCGGACACTTCCGAAGACCAATGCCCGCGTCCGAAGCTCCGGAAGTCGGCCTCCGCGGCCCGAGCCAAGGCAAAGCCGCGGCAACCCATCCACCTCGCACAATTCGCTGCTCGAGTCATGCATGCTATTGCGAGTCCTAAAAGTGGCCGCACGTGATAGACTACAGTCAGTTCTAGCTTAGCTCGGAAGTTTTCACCGAGCGCCCTCCGTGACTCCGTCATCTTCGGGCGCCTTCCCGATATTTCCTTTCTCATGAGCCACCCCCGGGCATTTTCCCCCTCCAGATTGTGATTGTCCTAGAGATATCGCAGACCCAGAACTGCAGTTTCCAGAAGCCAATTACCCCCCCGGAGACCATGGCTCCCGGATTGGACCGAGTGCGGTTGCCTAATGCGACGGCTGGGAGAAAGGATGTGCGCAAAGCATCCTCAGCGTAAGTGGAGTCCCTTACATGCCTTGCTTCGGAGCATAGGCTCTGGCTTGGGAGAGCTCGGAGCCCGCTACGGCATTGTCTCTCTAAGATATCGGTCTTGGCTGACATTGGGTAGTTGTCTCACATGTCGCAAGAAAAAGGTTAGGTGTTCCGGAACTAGTCCCTGCCAGTATTGCGTCAAGCGCGGTTTGGACTGCATTATTCGTGGACAATGCCCCAAGAGGGTATTCCTAGCCAGGTGAGTGCTTTTTTATACCTGTCCTACACCGAATTCCTTCTAAGCTAAGTACACTCAACAGTCGGGTCGAGGAACTTGAGAGCCGTCTGGCTCAGTACGAAACCGTCGGCAAGAATGCAACACCACCCACCCAAGGTAGGTATCTTAACACGTCGAAGGTCACTGGATTTTGACTTACAACAAGCAGAAACAGCGGAGACTACCTCTCAAGGCAAGGCTTCGACCGAATCTATCCCACGCACAGGAACGTTACCGCAATTCTCCAACCTATCCCCACAAACAGATCCTGGGCGGGGAAACACACCACCAAGGTCACCCATCTTACCTCGTCCTTCTCCCAGTTTCTCTGCACCTTCAGCCAGAAACGTTCCGGCTCAGGCGTCACCAGCTTCGAGTGAGTCTCCTTATGCCGAAACATTCTACAGTTGCTGACTTTGACAGCCATTCCTGTTGATGCATCCATGAGTTCTAGTCGCAATTTTTCATCTCTAGTACAAGACCTACTATCGCCACTTCAGCAAGATGACCCAAACAAATCTGCCAGAACACCGGCATCCAGCCATCCAAAAGAATCAACATTTAATCATGCCCCGATGCAAATCTCCTGTCATGACTTCCCCAACTTGCCTTCGCACCAGGAAGCTCAGAGGCTCCTAGAAACTGCCATGTTCTACATAGGACACACCCAACACCATGTTGATGCACGAGACTTTTCAGACCGCTTGTGGTTCTTCTACGCCAACAAAGATGATCCAGCTCAACTTGGGTCTCCATGGTGTCTTGAGATGATGCTGGTGATTGCAATTGGTACGCTTTTCGATGCCAACCCTGAAGGAAACGGCGAATTCTCGGGGATTGAGCTGTTTGAATATGTCCACAAGAACACTCCAACGCTCACCGCGATGCACTCCTACGGGAAGCTCGGTGTTGAGATCTTTGGCCTGTTTGCCATTTACCTTCAGAATGTGCACCGCAGGGAAGAGGCGTACCTTTATGTGAGTACTTTCCTTTGACTTTCTTCAGCTGGTTGTTAACTTCAACTCTAGATAAGCACTGCATTGCGACTGGCCATCTCACACAAGTACCATCAAGTTTCAGGGACCAAACACTTGATGAAATCCGAAAAGGTCCATTTGAACCGTCTTTGGTGGACGGTGTACATGCAAGAAAGGTATAACTCATCTATCCGAAATTCTGAATTCTGAATCCTGGCTCACATTGTCTACAATAGACGCCTCGCAGCAGCAACGGGAAATCCATCCGGCATCAGAGACGAGTCGATTGACGTGGAACTTCCGACGAACTCTCCCGGGTTCGCGCCGGCAGGCCCTCTATGCATTAACATCAAGATTGCTCGAGTTACTGGAAGGATCTTATCGGGTAAGTGATCCTAGG
Organism: Neonectria neomacrospora; assembly: GCA_917563905.1. NCBI lineage: Eukaryota > Fungi > Ascomycota > Sordariomycetes > Hypocreales > Nectriaceae > Neonectria > Neonectria neomacrospora. The sequence goes on from OU830643.1 coordinate 433,538, forward strand.
GGTTGAGCGTGGGCGCTGGCTAACAAAGGGCGCTAGTTCTTTACGGCCCGGAGCCTCATACCGAGAACACATTTGTTCCAAATGTCCAGGAGATCGTGAGATCATTATATGACATTTCGCAAGAAATTCCCTCCGACTCGGCCAAAGATTTCCAGGGAATGGGGCGTGATTTATGCTTGAGAACGACGGGGTCTCTGCATCTCATGCTCTATCAGGTATTAATCCTACTCTGACCTATTCAAACTTGGCTGTAAAGAACGAATTCTAACAAGTTAAACGCAGGCCACCCTTCTCACACTTCGACCCATCATGTTGCACATGGCTAAACTCGTCCTTCGCGGCGAGAGCCTTAGCAGCAGGAGCCTACAGACCTCTGCCCTCGGAAGACTCTCAAGAACTTGCTCCGAAGCGGCTAGAAGGCTATTGAAAGTCGTTTGCTCACTTCGAAATCGAAATATACTTGGTACGAGGTGTCATTTGTGTCTTACCCACTACCATTGCTAACACAGTTCTAGCAATCCATGGCTTCTTCGACTTCGACGCGGTTTGCTCTTCATCTTTTATAATGATACTGGTTGCAATCCTAGACTCGGTCTGTGACGACGGTCAGAAGTTCAGCCCATCTCCGGGGCTCCCAGACGCTCTAGAGACGATGCAATATCTTGCCGATCATGGGAGCAAGCATGCTTCACAGAGGATAAAGGACCTGAAAGGGATATGCAAACTCATGTCTCACAAGATCCAGTCCCTACAGGCGATGAACAATTCACCTGTCGCGGGCGATGCTTTGGCCGGAAGTATTCCCAATTGTATTGGTGCGAATGAGCAACAGGGCGCGACAGCGTCCACGCCAGCAAATCACAGGAACTTGAACTCGGAACCTTCCAGAGATCAGCTGGTCGGCCTTGAGAATACAGCACAGGGTCAGCCACTGCGACCTGACGAGGACCCGAGCGGGGACATACAACTGGAGCCGGATCTCTGGGATAATTTCGCCCACATCTGGGTTCCTCCAACAGATGGGAGAGGTGAGAACCTTTACCAGGATGTGTCCATGGCAGACGTCTCGCCGGACGAGTACTACAAGTGCTACTTCTCCATGTATAACAACGCAGACTGGAGTCTCACAGGGGAGGAAATGGGAGGCTTTGCCGAATTGGGTCGACAGATCCAGGATGTTTAAAGGTGGTGCGTGTCTTGAAGACGGCTTTTGGTATTGGTCTGGGAGTATCCTCAACGATACAAAAATTACATCCGGGGTATCTGTTTTGATATTGTGTCCTTGCTCTAGCTTACAACATCGCTGTTTGTGGTGTCTGATGATGAGATGAACTGTACGAGACGTGAAGAGCTTCATCAGCTCTCTGGCATTACCTTGACCTGCTCTAAGTAATTATAGCACGTCAAACCCCGTCAGTTGTTTTCGGAAAGAACAATGTGCAATTAAATAGTGATACAGAGAGTATACACAAGATCTAGTCTAGACAGCACCAGCTTGCTCAACCGGATACGACCCCAAGTCCGCGCTGCTCAACGGCTGGACCTTCGCCTGGCCCAGACACGTCGCCCCATCAGGGAGGTATGGAAGGACCCGGCCGGATAGAGGATGCCTGTATATGACTCCGTCCGCGGGGCAACGCGTCTTCCACCAGAGGTTAAGAGATAGCGTGTCGCGCCGAGGCCGAATCGGTCGATGCTCCTTGTTCAGGCTCATCATCACCAGCGACCAAACCGCGAGGCGAACAGTCAGGACGCCACTGCCGCAGGCGCTCCACGGAATCGCCTGCCACTCAGCTCCGTGCCCGCCACTCCCGCAGTGGAAACGAACCACGACGGCTTCCTTGTCGGTGAGTATCACACCGTAGCGCGCATCTCCCGCGTCGGCGTAGGTTGCAAGCTGCTGGATGGGCTGGATGGCGCAGGCTGTCAAGCGCGACCGCGGGCCGTTGAGGTAGCTCGAGTGCCACGCCCCCGACAACCGTACACAGCCGAACACAAGGCTGGTCTGGAGTCCGTCTTTGGCGTAGAAATGGATGTTGGGCTTGTATTGCACCACGTCTCCACCTGTGGAACGGAAGTCGAGATCGCGCCTCATTTCCACCTGGGGAGTCTCGGTACCGAACCTCCGCCGCAGCAGACGCGAGGCATCCGGGATCGAACTGCGGACGAGACCTGAAAGGTAGGCTGGGAAGAACGCCTTGAGGTCGGAGAACCTCGTGATCTCACACGAGTCGAAACCGTCACCCTGGCCGCCCGACGACGGCCGGTCAAGGACGTCGCCAAAGGCGCTCCTGATGTTGGCGAAGCTGAAGTCGCGCCATCTTGAGATGTTGCCTTGCGCCACGAGGACTCGGTGGGAAGCGTAAACGGGGTTCTCGGCTTTGCAGAGCTTCGTGATGGTTGGGTTGGGCCGAGATAGGCTCGTGCCGATTGACTCGTGGGCTTGGACGCGGATGTTGACGTTGGCTGCAGCACGGGAGGGCAAGAGGCCCCGATGCACTGCCGGACAAGATGGAAGGCAGCATTTCCTAGAAACTGGTGCCCAAGGTGAGAACATGGTGAAGTTGGATTGGAACTGGTGAAGTAGTGAAACGTCTAACGGGTGGTTGATGTCTTCCAGTGTCAGCCAGCCTCTTAAATGCTCACGCCTTTCGCCGATGTTCATTAGGGTGACGATACCGGTTTTTCTTTTTCTTTTTCTTTCGTGAAGCACGTTCGTCTTGACGGCGTTTATGATCAAAGAAGGCATTTGAACAGGGTTGAGCGAGATTCAGAGCCATCCCTGTTAGTGAAAGAAGGAGCAGTGAATAACTGAAAAGGTCGCGTTGGTTTGTTCGTATTGGCATCACAGATCAAGCGCCACGAAACCGGGGCGATATGGTGTTGATCAAAGAGCGACCTGACTGCCCGAGACAATGGACAAAAATGCCCACGAAAGGACAGACGCTTGTTCCCGTCCATGTCGTTGTTATCGAGTAGTGGTCTTTGTGATGGAGTTGCTCTTTGTTTGGACAAAAACGAATGTCGCTATGGACTGGCATAGATCTGTTTTAGTCGATGCCTGGGCAATTGCATGTGTGACGATGTACTGGACGTGGCTTTGACAAACAAGAAGAGTTGGGATGATAGTAAATGGACAAAAGAACTGCACCAAACGAGAAGTAGGAACGTCGTAGCGCATGTGTCGTTTTGGGAAGCAGTCCTTTTCAGCTACCCTCGCCGCAGGGCATCCTACACGCTGGGCAGTTGCCGCCCAAACAAATTGCTCTTAATCGTGGCAATGTTTGGAGGCTATATCGTAAGCTGGACTGGCTTGTTTGTTGAGAGTCCGTTCATCGGTCGATCCTAACTCACCCTTTTCGGGACTCTTTTCTCCTAGAGCAGTTCACATTCAGTTTAATTTCTGGATCGCTGTCCCAAGGCTTCATGTTGTGTTAAACGGGTTTGCTTAGATTTAACTCCAGATCCAGCCTTTGCATTGCCTTTACTACAACTTATATCGTGGTATATATAGTACCCAGTCTGACCGTTACATGACGAACAGAAGATTGGTATCTATCACTAGTTAGCAAGTTATGCCAAGACAAAATGGTCTAGGAGCGGCACTGACCAAGGGGGTGACTGCACGAGAGCTGAGGCTTTTGAGTGTATTTGGTCTCTAGAATCTCCCGAACGCTATTCAGCAGCTCGACATAGGTCTGTTTAGGGTTCGTCTTAATGGCAGAGATGAAGGCCCACGACATGGCGCCCGTGGCTTTGGCGTTGATGGTGGCATCAGCCCTGGAGGCACAAATTAGCACAAGCTGTACAGATTGAAGGAGCGCTGGTTGGCTGGGGTTAAGCTCACGAGGTCTGGTCGTCCTTACTACCGGACCACATGATGACATCGGCCGGGGATGTACGCGTGTCCTTGGTCTTCTCGTAGGCAGCATCGCCGCCGCCAAAGGCAGACTTGGCTAGGCTGAAGATGGAGCCTGCCGCACCAGCCACATCACCGGCAGCGTAGGAGGTGAAGGCACTCAGGAGGCCTTGGCCGGCTTCCTTAGCCAAGTTGGGCTCCTTGAGGACTCCCTTGGTGGAGTACACGTAGGGCAGGTCCATGACAGTGGCGGAGTGGCACGAGTCGAAAATGGCTGTCAGGCGAACTCCCTGCTTGAGGGGCTTGACGACGTGGAAGTGAATCTCGTCGTCGACGAGGTGGCCGGCTGTCTTGAAGTCGACCGGGTAGATGACCTCGTCATAACCATCTTCTTCATCGCCGTCCTTGTCTTCGGTCTGTCCGCCGTGTCCTGTACCGCAAACACAGTTAGATAGAGACGACCAAGAGGGACATGTACGCAGACTCACCAGAGTAGTGGAGGAAAAGGGCATCGTTGGGCTGAGCATCCTTCACAAGCCATCCCATGGCCCGGATCATGTTGCTCTTGGTCGGCTGCATGACGGGGTTGGACTGGTCGTCGGTCAGGATGACCATGTCCTCGCGCTTGTAGCCATAACGCTCAGTGAGGAAGGCTGAGACGTTCTGGACGTCGTTGATGCAGCCTCGCAGCTCGCCATTCTGGCCAAAGTAGTTGATGCCAATCAGCAGAGCCTTGCGACGACCGGTACAGTTGGAGTACTGGAAGGTATAGCCCTCGGGGGCGCCGTGGCCGAACTGCTGGGGGGCCGAGGGCGGGGGAGGACCGGATCGAGCGTGGGCAGCGTAGTTGGAGTGCTGGGGAGCATGACCGTAGGCGTCGTAGCCGGAAGGGGGGGCTTGAGGCGGCGGCTGGTATTGGTTATATCCCTGATGCCCGCCACCCTGATGTCCGCCGCCACCCCAGCTCTGAGGAGGAGGGCCGGACGGAGGCCCGTAGCCGGAGGGGGGAGGACCTGAAGGAGGGCCGTAGCCGCCGTAGCCGGGGGGAGGAGGGCCCGGGGGAGGCCCGTAGCCACCGCCGCCTCCGTAACCACCGCCGCCTCCTCCGTAGCCGCCACCTCCCCCGTGCTGGCCCTGACCTCCGTAGCCGCCGCCGCCGCCTCCGTGCTGGCCCTGACCTCCGTAGCCGCCGCCACCTCCGTGCTGGCCCTGGCCTCCGTAGCCGCCACCTCCTCCATGCTGGCCCTGACCTCCGTAACCACCACCACCTCCTCCTCCGTAGCCGCCGCCGCCGCCGCCTCCGTGCTGGCCCTGCGAGCCGTTGTAGCCCTGGCCGGGATAGTAGGACATGATTGCTGAAGGGAAGGCCCTGGTGCCCGGGGGGGTAGTGGATATTGGGGAGATTGGGAGGGAAGGGGGGGGGGGGTTGCAGGAAGAGAGACGGAGAAGGAGGGATCCGGAGGTGAGGTCGAGACGATGCACCTCACGAAAGCTTGCTTGGGTTTGTCGGAGCGGGGTCCTCGGATGATGCAACGCTGATCGCTAGGCCCCAAGTAGGGGATGAGCGGGCACCTGGCACCTCAGCTTACTACGTACCTCGAGGTCCCGGGGGATGAGCGGGCGCTAACCACCGGCCTACCGCCTGCTGGCTGGGAGGTCCTAGGGACCTGGGAAGGCTGGGACGGATGGAGGCTGGACAGTGCGGGGGGCGGCCTCCCGATGTCTTGGCGCTGCAAGCTCCCCCTCACTCACTCTCACTTAACCCTCCCACCTCCCTCACGCCCCTCAGTCATGACACCCAACACGTCCCAAGAGAGTCTGGACGAGCAAAAAAGAACCCGTCCTTTCCGTCCAACCCCTGGACGACGACGGCCTGCGCCTCGGCCCTCAGCGGCAGCCCGACCGAACGGCCTTTGGCGCCCAGACGCCAGCATGCCACGTACAGGGGGAGAGGCAATTAGGGAACTGTACTCGGTACCTGATGCACAGCACAGCACACGATGGCTTCACGGCGCATTCAGCTTCTGCACCGTGCTGTGCTTGGCTTCCATGCACAGCACGAGGGCATTCGCACCTGGCACCCCCCACTAGGTAGATACCTATACATAATAGTGCATGCAGCAAGCATCCAGCCCACACTCCATGTTGGGGGCCTCGACTTGGTACCCAGCCCAGCCAAAGGAGATGGACTCCAGAGGAGCGTTGGATGAAACCGTCCCTCCCGAAAGTTCACCGCGCTGGCTGTCAGAGAAAGGGGTCCACTGCTCCGCCGGAACGGCCCGCCTGTTTGGTCCACGGCCCAGAGCGAATGGCTGAGTAGTGCGTCTGTGCATTGGCCTGTGAGCACCGAGACACATGGCTCGTGGGATGCATGCAACCCGCCTCGAAAGCGTCGCTCACTGACACTGACACCAATGTCCGGCGTGTGTGAATCCGTGACGAAAGGTCCAGCAAAAGCAATGGAAGCCAAGCCGAGATGCGCACGCGCACAGCCACACCTGCTCCAGGCCTTCTACCTCCCTATTCACTTGCCGTTATTCGTCCTTGGTTGCCTGCACTTGCCCACCCTCTCTCCACTCATGCCAACGCCCACCCGCGATCTATCATGCACCCGCCTCTTCCGTCATGACATCAAAGAGGCCGCCGCCCAGTCCAGACCTATTTCTTGACGCCTTCTCCCTCCCGTTGTTTCCCTCTCTCTCATCCTCCCCACACTCCGCATCCTCTCCTCCTCCCTCGAGCCAACTCTCAGAAACAGCCGGAACCACCCTCAACCAGAGGCCACTTCCACCTCACCACCACCACTACCATGTCGTTCTTCAAGAAGTTGTCCGACAAGTTCGATAGCCTGGACCTCGGAGGTGAAAAGAAGGAGGAGTCTTCATCTGCGCCTCCTGCTCAGTCCAGCGATGGTTAGTTACATATCTCCTTCTCTCTCCCTGCTCCCTTCCACTAACAGCCTCACTTCCATAGGCCAACGTGGCTACAACAGTTACCAAGGCGACAGCGGTCAGAGCGGTTACGCCGCTCCTCCCGTGCCCGGCTACCAGCCTCCCTCCGACAAGCCTCCTCTGCCCGATGGCTGGACTGCCCAGTTCGATCAGCAGCACCAGCGCTGGTTCTACATCGAGGTAGCCACCGGCCGCTCCCAGTGGGAGGCTCCTCAGGCTCCTCGCCAGTACAGCGCCCCGCCTATCCCTCCCACCGACTCCCGCCCCCCCATGGATTCGTACCCTTCTGACGCATCCCGTGGGTACGGCGGCGGCAGCAGCGGCTACGGTTCCCCCGCCCCTGGCTACGGAGGCGCTCCCGGCTATGGCCAACCCCCCTCTGGCTACGGCTCACCTGCTCCTGGCTACGGCTCGCCTGCTCCTGGCTACGGAGGCGCCCCGGGATACGGTGCCCCTCCCTCTGGCTACGGCGGACACGACACCCGCGGATACGGCCAAGACCAGGGCTACGGTCAGAACCAGGGCTACGGTCAAGGCCAGGGCGGCTACGGACAAGGCGGCTACGGCCAGGACGGCAGCCGCGGCGACAACAAGGATAAGAGCGACGACAAGAAGAACATGATGATGGGCGCCGCGGGCGGTCTCGTCGTCGGTGCCGTCGGCGGTGCCCTCATCGCCAACGCCCTCGACGACAGCGATGACGAGCACCATGCAGCTCCTGCTCCTGCCCCTGCCCCGGCTCCCGACTACGGCGGCGGCTACAGCTCGGCTCCTCCGGCTCAGTACGACGACCCCTACGCCCAGGACAGCGGCCCACCTGCTGTGCTGCCCGCCACCGACGCGGACGGCGACTCGGTGTCGTCAAGTGACCGCGAGGACGTGCAGGAGGCCCGTGAGGACTACGAGGAGGCTCTCGCGGACTCGGACGCCAGCCAGAGCGATATCGAGGAGGCCCGCGAGGAATACGAGGAGGCGTATGAGGAGGTTTATGAGGACTAGACTGTCCGTTCTGTCTGATGAAGCTACGACCACACACGCATGTGCACACGATATGTTTGATATCCAACCAAGATTTGGGACTAGTAGAGCAAGGGCAGGGCTGATGCATGGCAGTTCTGGGACCATTTCGTTAGTAGGCATTTGAACAACACCTTCTTTTTTTTTTTTCGCTCATACTGTTGACGATGCTCGTGTGGACAGCGTCTTGGCGACGACGTCTTGGCAAGCATTGGCCTCAGATGGGTTTCATTGACGAGTTGGCAACAGAGTGTCGAGCTTGGCGGCGGGTGCATTGGACGTTGTCCGAAGCCTCGCACGGCTTGGCCCTCACGCCATTCGACGTACCGTGCAATGATTGTCCTCCCTCCTCCCCGGTCGTCATCTTGGCGTCCACCGGCTTTCGCTTATCGGCACGGAGCCAAGACGTATGGCGCTCCACTTTGGTCTGACCCCGGCGGTGTTGCGGCGTCCTGTTGACTTGTTTTGCCCGTTGTTCTGGACGGCGACGGGGTCTCGCTTTGCTTGGCGTTTGTCCTTTTGCTGTCCGGTCTTCCTCCTGCACAGCCTCGTTTTGTGGACCGCCTTGGCTGCAGGTGCTGGCTTCTGCTTTGCCTACTCGCAGTGCCTCCACTGGAGGTGGATGTACGAACATACTACTTCTCCTTTCCGCGGGCGGACTCCCATATACACACGTATCAATGTTGGCAAGAGTGTCTAGACCTGCTCCGTAGTAAGCGCGGTAACCCAAACGCCGCTCCGTGGATCCCTTATCGAGGCTGTGTTCCGTTAAGCCGCCTGTATATACATAGACATGTGCTGTGCACATTCCGCCGCCCGCAAATCCGAACGTCCCCCCCCCCCCCCGGCTCGTCAGACTAACCCCGGAACTCGGCGCCGACAAGAGCACAGGGGGTTGGAGCAGAAACTAAGACATGAAGTCTCAATAAGCGTTTTGTTAAGCTCACCTACGGGGTTCGAAATAAGCATATCTTGCTCAGAAGCTTGTTCTTGGAGTCAAGTCCTCTGGGCTCGGGTGCTGGGTGCCGAGGCGTAGGAAGATGGAACGGGGGTGGGCTTGAGGGATGGAACAAATTGTCGAGCTTGGCGTGCAGGGTGCCAAGGGCGTTAAGTCGAGGCGTGATCGAGAGGCTTTTCCCTAGAGCGGGTTTGCGAAAAGAGAAGAGAATAAGTTGATTGCCTTTCTCTTTCGGGAAAGGGTCCCGACTTGGTTGACCCATTGTGCTTGTTTAGGAATTCGCGGTAGACTTTTATCTCTGCTCTGTAAACTCCAGTCTGTGCCAAAGGTGTGTGTCAACGCTCTTTGTTGTCTCCTTTTCTGGGGGCCAGCATCACATCAACGTTGAGTAAAATCTCGCTCTCATAGGAACCCGTCCAGGTATCATCCAATCGACCGCACACCATCGCCCCAAGCTCTCTCCATATCATAACGTTTGACCAAAGCCCCATCCTCCATCCCACAGACCAAAGACCAAAGAACTATGGAAGAAAAAAACTAATGCGTAACCAGGACTCTCTTCGCCTGCTCCACTGACGTCCAATGGGTGGGGTATCTGTCGCTCCTCGTCGTCTACGTCCTTCATATACCATGTTCATCGCGCGGCGCATCACTTGCTTTCGTTGTTCTTCTCGTCCATGCAAATGCACAGGGCGGCCATGAGAGCCATGTCCATGTTGGGAGCGACGGTCAGGGCGTACGTCTGTTGGCCGAAGAGCAGGTCGCGGCCGCTGAGGACCTTGCGGTCGATGCGAGCCACCAGGGCGTTGCTGGCCTGGTCGTGGATCTCGGCCGAGTAATCGACCCAGTTGCCCTTCATGACGAGGGTCTCAGCCGTGCCGTTGAACGACGTGAAGGTGGCGGTGGCCTTGGATCCAAGCACTGCGGGGCAAAACACCGGGTTAGAACTGGGGCAGACATTGCGCAGCGAGATCCGGATCGAGGGGCTAACTCACGCTTGAAGCCGTTCTTGACCTCCATGATCTTCTGGCCCTGGGGCGTCTCGATGGCAAAGGTGGTGTGGATGTGCAGGTGCTCCTTGACGATGTCGAACAGGTGGTTGCCGGCCAGGTCGAAGAGCGACTTGCGGCCCGAGATGGACATGACCTTGCCCTGGACGCGCAGCACGGGCGTGCCGTTGGCCAGCTTGATCTCGAAGCTGTCGCCGGTGAGCGAGAGCACCTTCTCGCGCAGGATGAGCGTCTCGGACTGGCGCGCGATGAGGTTCTCGAAGACGCCCATCTGGCGCGGGGCGGGGGGGAGCTGGAAGGCGGCCATTGTGAAGACGACGGAGGTGAATGAGCAGAACAGGGGTGAGAGGTTTGGTGCGAGACGGAAGTGATCAGGGCTGAGGGATTGGCTTGGGCGGCTGCAACCCTTTAAATGGCTGACTGACCCTTCAGAAGGCTGACGCAACGCAACAGGAGATGCTCCCCTCCCGTCCGCAGTCACATGGAAGGCACCACCGACGGGCTGAAGGAGCGATGCGCACTCACATGGCCCTGGAGCCCTGGAGCCAGAGCATCGTCATTGGCGAGGAGCCCACCGCGGGGCTGTGGCGTTGCGCCCTAAGCCCTCGGGGAGTCTCACAGTCTCTCACAAGGCTGACTCCTCAGGCGCGACCTGTCGCAGCGTTGTGCGTTGTGTCGGACAGTGAGGCCTCCATTCTGCGTTTTGACTTCCCGAGGTGGAGTTCCATCAGCACCAAAACCAAAGGTCCAATGACCAGTCTACCATTTCAGAATAGTTGGATAGACCATCAAGTAGATTGGCAAGCAACAGCTCCTATCCCGAAACGACACCCTCGCGGACTCCATCAGCGCCTTCATCCTCCCTCCCCCGCTCCCATTCGCCAGCCCATCCTGTCGGGTGGTGTCGTCCGCCCATGCCCCCTGCCACAACTTCATCCCTTCTGGACTTGGGCCCAAAACAGCTCCGCCCTGTTGTGTGGAGACGTTATAAGCAATGGCCGTGTGTTCCTTAAGGCTGAAAGGCAGCAAACATAGGCTATGGGCGTCGAGCTATGCATTGAAGTCGCCGCCCGTCGATGGGCTGAAATGTAAGCAATTCCAGCCCTGGCAAGCGTTGCGTTGATCGAACTGCCATCATGTGTTCGTTCCACCTGCGTGTTTGCACGCCTGCCGAACATACGTACAAGTAGACTGACAGCTTTGATTAGTGCAACCTAGCCGAAGATACTGTGACCAATCCCATGGTTTTGCTGGGTACAGCGAATTCAGCTCCTGTTGTCCGTGAGTGGTTGTAATTAGGCTTCCATTCGCTATCTCAATCCCATTGGCGGCGCATCAGTTTGGGTGTGGCGTCAACCCGAAATTCTTAAGGCCACTTGAGTTTTCGAGATACTAGGCTGTTGACTTGGACTACCTGTTGGATAGGCCGCCTTTGGTGTTCAATACTTTACACTCGTCAAGTTCCGATCTGTCTTCAACAATTGCCGTGACTGTAGACAAGTCACGAATGTGTAATGCAGCTTTGCTTGCTATACACACGCCTAACTTCCGACTCAGGCCTGAACACCACCCAACCTAAGAGTCGACATTCACGACTTGCTTTTGGTATCTCACATTTGTTCACAACCCAAATACGAGACCAGCCTTTTGGACCACCCGCCGTCAATCATAATCTCAGCAACAGTACGCAGAATAGTATTACACTCCGTACTGAACCGACGCGTCATTTGGTCAGCTTCGACACGGGGAAATACGCTAGAGGTATTTTTACTCATGGCAGTGAACGAAATCAATGGCAATATCCTTAAAAGTCTATCCTTGGTCTATCAGTGAATACAAGAAACAGATCCCGGGAACGAATTAACAGTTTAGACACATTGTAAATGGGTCTGATTGACCATAATCCATTCTGGCTATTACAAAGCAAAGGCAGCGACAAGAGCAACCACGCCGGCAGCGGAGAACATCTTGAGGGTGGAGGCACCAGAGACAATGGTGCTAGGGGTAGTAGAGGCAGCGGTGGTCTCGGTGCTAGAGCCGGAGCCAGAGCCAGAGCCGGAACCGGAACCAGTCTCAGAAGAGTCAGAGCCAGAGTTAGAGCCAGAGTTAGAGCCGGAGCCGGAGCCTGAAGATCCAGTAGGAGTAGTGGAGGCACTCTCGGACTCAGTGGCAGTCGACTTGGAACCAGTAGGCTTGGAGACCTTGGTGTCGGTCTCAAGCGAATCACCGGAGGAAGCGGTCGACTTGGAGTCAGAAGAGTCAGTCGACCTGGATTCAGAAGAGTCAGTCGACTTGGAGTCTGAGGAACCGGTCGACTTGGATTCAGAAGACTCGGTCTTGGTGGAGTCGGCAGTCTCAGTCTCCTTGGAGCTCTCGGTGGTCTTGGTCTTGGATTGGGTGGCCGACTTTGTGGTGGATGACTTCTTCTCGGAGCAAGACAGGTCAAAGCGGGGGGTGGTGGACAGGTTGTCGGTGATGGCAAACTTCATGGAGTTGTCGGGGTTGGAGTCACGGAGGTTGTACCAGAAGGTGGGGGTCTTGCCGAAGAGCTGATCGCAACCGACATCCTGCCAGTACTGCTGGGCGTTCTTCACGCTGGGGTGGGCCTCATCCCAGTCCTCACCAGAGTAGGGCCATCCGGTCTCGGTAACCCAGACGGGCTTGCCCTTGACAGCGGCGATGGTGGCCTCGTAGGCCTTGCTGAAGAGAGCACCAGCGTTGTCGATGGTGTTGCCCTTGTCGTTCTCGTAGTAAGGGTACTCATCAACACCGACAAAGTCGACGGCGTCGATGACGGCCGAGTTGGTGGAGTTGGGCCAGACATCCCAGGTGTCGACGTGACCGACGGGAATGTCGGAGATGGCGGTACCAGCAAAGGCCTTCTTGAAATCCTTGATGAAGTTGACAAGGACCGAGGGGTCGGCGCCAACACCGGACTTGTTCTTTACACCGGTCTTGGAGTTACGGTACAGATCCTCGCTACCGATAGAGACACCGATGATGAGATCAGTGAACTCGGAGCCGTACTTGGAGATGGCAGCCTTCAGTGCAGTGACCTCCTTGTCAATGTTGTCGGTACCAGAGGCCCAGACACCAAGCAGAATCGAAGTCTCGGTCTCAATGGCGGCCTCGAAAGCCTCGATGGGATCGGTCTCGGAGTAGGCCTGGATGTTGGTGTAGAGTCGGACGGCATTGAAGTCGCCGGGGGCACCCTTGAGGTTCTGGGCAGTCTCGAACTCGGCCTTGAAGTCGGCCTTGAACTTGGCAGATCGGTCGGCCAGAGTAGCACCGGAGTTGAAGCCGAGGTAGTTCTTGGCCGAGGCGCCAACGGCGAGGGCGCCGGCAGCGATGGTAGCGGAAACACGCATGGTAACTACAGTGAATCGAAGTCGGGCGAGATATCGATGTTTGTTTGGTAGGGTCACACGGAGGAAAGCTCGCGTTACGTGGAGTCGATCAGATCAGGAATTAAAGAACGTGGTGCTGTAGCAAAGAGGACGGTATAAGTAACCCGAAGGCAAAGAGAGAGACGATGAAAAAAGAATGTCGGTTCCCAAAAGAGCAATGGGAAGGAAAGAGGTCGAATGATCAGAGTGAAAGCGAGGAGGAGACTGACTGAATGATATGGAACGCGGTGAAATCAGGGGGGTGGGAACGCGCTGGGGCCGTGATACGTCACGTGCGTGCATAAGAATCAGTGGCCATCAGGGGGTGGATTGGCGGGCTGGGCTCTTGGCAGGGGAAGTCGCTGGCAGAAGTGGGTCTCGGATGCCACTGGAATGATTGGGATTGGCGCTGGCCCCGGTCCCAGAATAGAAAGACCGGGGCAATCGAACCAATAGCGGAGACGACCCTCCCCATTCTCCCCTGCCTCGTATTTAGCACTCCACTAAGCCTAATCTAGAGTCTAATTTGCCTGATCGCCGATAAACAATCAATCACGGAGTCGTCTGACGCCCTGGAATTATGTCGCCTTGTGAGAGAGTTGTCTGCGTTTTTCGCCTAACGCGGCCCATCCTTGCCGGCCCTCTTGGCTTCTCCTTACCGAGCCGGACTTTGGAGCTACAACTACTTCGTACCGGACTTCGTACATGGCCCTCTGCCCAGCTTGTGTCCACCGCCATGCCTGCTGGCGGCTCCGTCGTCATTCAATTCCAAGGTCAGAACACCAGCCAGCTGTCGACGTCATGCAAGCATCAGGCCCAGGCAAGGAATCCACGCGCCATCCGAGATCACGAAAATCCCACGTCGACATCCACTGACGCAGGAGAGATTGCCTTCGTACCCAGGTTCCAGGATCCTTCGGGCATCTCCTGCGGACTGTGGAAGGCCTCCACTACTCAAACTACGACGACGAATCCTTGAAACACTCATCCCGTTGCCTGGGCTAGATGCTAAATGCCAGCACACAGCAACAAAAACACGGCCCATCTCCTCTCCCTGATTCTCGCGTCTTCAACGTTGAGAAACTTCGCTCATCGTATTGCAAAATCCACCTCATCATAACCTTATTGAAACCATGGACGTCAATGCAGGTCCTGCGCTTTGACTTCGCAGTCAGAAGCCGGGGTCTCCTTGTATCATACCTACGAAGTAGACACGAGCGCGAGGTAGGGAGGGTATGCTCCATGTGGGTTTCATCTCGCCCTTGACAAGTGAGGACAAAGTCCTTCGGCTGCAATGTTCTTTGTTGCATGACTGTCCAAGCAATTGGTAAAGGACGCCAATTTGCTCTTCATTTGATGCTCGGTCGTCAAAGCTATGTCAAACCTTCCATGCGAGGGATTGTTTGTCTTTGGGTTGGAGATGAAAGTCTGCCTTGCGCGTCGTCCACTCCTGTGACCCCCCCCTGGAACTAAACGGGCGCCGTCCGTCGCTGTGGCTTGCCCTACCCGGTCCCAGCTTGAGACCGCTATCCAGCTTTCAAACCCCGAGTTACCTGCTTGGTTCAAGTCCCAGCCGACGCGACTCGTTGAGTTATGCATGTTTTATGCATGACACATAATTTGGACGTGAGGCGCTATCAATCACGCCGAGAAGAGAGCAAACAACAGCACTTCACAGACCGCATGTTTCTCGATTTGTCTGCATACTCGTTCATAAACCACATGATATGGCACAGAACTCACTTCTCCTCCTTCACCCTTTCTTCTGCAACATAGATGTCCTCCTCATTAATCACGTATTTGGCCGAGTCCCGCGCGGAGACACCCTTTTGGAACTGTTTGGGTCTAGGTTAGCAACAGCACCAGAACTCAGACCGAGCCAAAGCAACGTACCATGTAGTCCATCTCACCAAAGGTTCGGTCCTTGGTCTCAAACATCCGGAAGTAGCCCCAAATAAAGGTCAAGGTAGCCAAACCCGCCCAGAAGAATGCCTATGTTAAACATCAGTACGAGAGCCTTGACGGGGTTGTAGCTTTCCGATTCAACCTACAGTCTTGCCCTTGGCATTCCAAGCACCAGGAGAGAGAAGCTCGGGCTGGAGAAGTCCACCGCATACGATGTTTCCGAAATAATAGAAGCTACGTGCCAGCACGACAGTCTGCGTTCGAAGTCGTGTTGAACCAATCTCGGCGACAATTGTGTAGATGATGGGCCCGACGGACATGGAATACGCGCCCAACCAGACAACGCAGAGTAAAGACTGCGCCCAGCGGAGGGCACTTGTCTGATGCGGCAGGGCCAGGAAGCCGATAATCCACAGAATCAGAACAAGACTACCGAAGCCGGTCAGCCAGATGGTACGGCGACCCCATCTGTAGATGTAGAACCACGAGACAATGACTCCCAGGAAGGCGATGCCGGTACCGCCTAGAGAGATGGCATAGGAGGCGCTCGCACTGATACCCGTCTGCTGGAAGAAGAAGGATCCGCTGTAGCAGAGCGCGCCGCCGTTGGTGATCTGCGACATGAATCCCATGCAGGCAATCTCAGTTCGGCGGCGGTTGGTGCCGCGGAACGCATCCAGGTACGTCACACCCTCTTGTTCCTGGATCTCGAGCTTGTTGGTATGCACCATCATGGCAATTGTTCCGTCGAAATCGACCTCGTGCTCTGGCTCTGATAGACGCTGAAGGGATTTCTTGGCAGCATCGAGCTTGTTTGTGCGGACGAGGAACCATGGAGATTCGGGAGCGAGATAGGCTCCGATGAAGAGCGGGATGGGCCACACCCACTGGACTGCGAAGGGGACTTTGTAACTCCACTTGGTTTCGTTGTCGACCAAGCCCTTGAGCACGCCGGCCGAGATGAACTGCCCGATGCACCAGCACAGGTTGATGTAGGCGGTGAGGTATCCTCGGATGGCCAGAGGAGTCACCTCGGCGGCGTAGGCTGGGCCAGTGGTTGCGAAGACTCCCCAGGGAATGTTGCAGAGGAACTGGCCGAGCAGCATAACCTCAATCGACGGTGCAAAGAAGACGACGAAGATGAAGACGGCCAGCCAGAAAAGACTGCCCATGAGGACCTTTCGGTGGCCCCATCGCGCCGTGGCCCATCCGTTGAACATGGCTCCGATGATGTTGGCCAAGGCACCGAGGCAGTTGAACTTTTGCTGCCACGAGGCCGAGATCTGGTAGCCGTTTTCTTCATCGAGGTACTCGCCGTACTTTCTTCGGAAGCTTGGGTATCCGTAGAAGGAGCCTAGGAGGGTAACGTCGTATCCCTCCATGACGACCGTCGTCGAGATGACTGCAGCGCCAGTCTGTCAGCCGTGTGAAGTCGAGCGGTATGCCGCCGGGTAGACCACTTACGCATAGACCAAAACGCGGCACGCCTGTACGTCTTGAAGGCTTGGAGAACGCCAAGGTTGTGCTCATGGGTCGTGGCCTCGAGGGCGCCATTGGCCAAAGCCTTATCGTGGAGGTCGACATTCTTCAGGTGGTCAAGGCCCTCATCGGAGGTCTCGATGTGGATATCGTCTCCTTGCTTTCCGGTCGCCATGATGAACTTGGCGTTGATTGGACCGAATTTGGCAGTTCTTGAAGTAAGCCGCAGTGTATGGTGTTGTATCAGGAAGGACCCTTGGGATGGGCGAAGTCAATGGTTATAACCTCGCCACCTAAAGCTTCCCCGTCTAGGATCTTTCCTTCATGGTTCCCTCGTGTCAACGACCCAATGCAACCCCTCGGCCGATTGGTTCGTGCGTGAAGCAATGCAACGGAGACTCAGGCCCGGCACTCATGGTGAAGCTGCAGCTAGGCTAGGAACGACGGCCCGTACAAGATGCTCTGACTTCCATCACACGAAGACAGTCCACTGAGCTCGATACTCACCATTGGTGGAACAACTGGGCAGGGGTGTCGACGACGCCGGGATGTTGGTTAGTGCCCACAGATGATGAGTGGACCGGCTATGATCGAACTTGGAGTCGACCACTCATACCCGCGATGTCCATGTCCACTTCGCGGGAAGCTTTGGGGTAAAAGCATGCGACTTGCTCACTACTGAAGTGGAGAATCTGGGGTATCCGAGTCTACTCGGCCGGCTTAGACTCCGTTTTCTCCCAGTGCTCCTGATCATGGCCGCATAGGAAACAGGGATTCGCGAATGCTTGAAGTTGCAAATCCTTGGCTAGATGCGGGGTGGCTTGGAGTTCTTTGGTAATAGTCCCTGACAACAGTCTCAAAAAGCCCTTGCCTGCCTAGCACCTGCGCACATCACGGGAGCTCATCACTGGGCAGAATCAGGACATGAATCCACCAAAGGCGAAATTGGGTGACTGCTGCAGCTGTCGAGAGGCTCAATGCCGCTTCGTCTCCAGGGCTCTGTCGCATGCCGATGCTGCTAGACAACGCTGTTAGCCCAAGCCCGTGTCCTTTTTTCCACCGCGCGATGCTGCTGATAGCGTCGACACACCTATGAAGCTCCATGACGCTCTCTCTTTACATTGCACGAACAGCTCAGAGCGGCCATGACCTGGAGCTATCGTGTGGGGAGGACCCGCCACCCCGCGTCTTCAGCCGACTCTCTGCAGATCATGGTGCAAGATTAGTTCAAGGTCGTTTAGCTCACTAGAGAAGTCGAGATTGGCCTGGGCGGGTGTTGATGCCAAGGATCTCTTCCTGGGTTCTTTCTGGAGGCGGAATAGTTGTGCGTATGTCTAAGCTGCATCGGGCTTGATGCTTCTTGGGGTAGTAGGATGTCGATAACCACTGGGGCTGCCGAAGCATTCGGCCACCGAGTACCGACCTCATTTCGTCGCAAGAGTTTGGATTAGCCAAGAGAAACTGAAAGACGCTCAAATGTTTCCCCCCAGTTCATGTGGCTGATTTCTCGAGCTCCCGCCTGGGAGTCTGGACACACTTACGAGAGGGGTTGACATGCTAGCAAACGCCACCCGGGTTTTCTTCTGGAAATGATTGCACACGGCTATTATCTCGCCATTTAGCCTATTTGCAACGCCCCAAGTTCTCCGCAACGAGGGAAACGGCACTGGGGTGTTCGGCGTAGCAACTGCCTCTCAGCTTCCATCCCATGGCCCTGGAAGACCCTTGTATTGGTGGACCGGGGTTCACATCGAACCATTTGAAGATGAGCCGAGCTTTGGTGGCACAACTAAGAGGCCAAAGATGAAGACCCGAAATAACGGGTGGGAGACGTGCTCTAGCGTCTCTCGACGTATTTTGCCTATTTCAAACGGCAGCCGGGTGGCCTGGCCGACGGTTGCGGCACAGCCACTTCGCGATCCGACGACTTTGGGTTGTCACGAGGGAATTGGAAGATGGTTTTCGATCCACATTTGCAACTGAAATACCTGTCCGTCTCATCATCGATGTCAATCCACTGCTGCGGGCGAAAACTCTTGGCGTCTTTCTCATAGACATCGCGGTTATGGTGCGCAGCCCATGAATTGGTGTCAACGACGGCACGACCAGGGAAATACTGATCGCACAGCACGACACCTTCCGGCGGCACCGCCCGCCATATTGGCAACTCGGTAGCTGAGTGTATGAGAATGGACCTCTTGAAAACAGCCTGGGGGTTGGGAAGGCTCTGGCTCTCCGTGAAGGTGATGGGGTCGCTGATCTGGCCAACTGCCGAGGTAATCTCCAGCTCCCTTTCCGTGCTTTGAAATCATTCTTGTATCGCTGCTGAAGTAGATTCGACTCAGAGTATTGTACCAGATTTCGGCAGTGTTACATAACAAAGTGTAGTGAAAATCTTGACGACTGTAACTTTTGGAACTCCCAAACCCTCATGATCATGTTTGGGATAGAGACAAAGAAAATAGGCCCTGACTTCTTAAGCTAACCAGTAAACAGGATATATACTCATCACGATATAAGATTTTTTTTTTCAAAGAGCTAGAAAAGTTAGATTCTAGGCAACCGTGGAATCATGAGATCTTTGGAATGCTTAAATTGTGTTGCACCTCACAGCAAGTAATTTGTCGGATTCTGCCAACGTCCACAATGATGTTCATACACCCTCGCTTACCACTGCAGCGATATGTTATGAACGACATCGGTTCCCAATGTGTTTGCTTCCGCCTTGTTTTCGATCCATGTTGTCAAAGTGTTGTCGAAAGCAATTGCCGAAGTATATTCAAGTCTTACGCCCAAGCAGTGAGAATCTGTAGCGTACTTTTAGTCCGCGACCCAAATGAACAGATCACGTTTTCAAAAAGAAGTCTGTTCGGTTAAATAGGAAGGCCAAACGATGTGAAAAGCTAGGAAGGTCCACAGTATTTGACACATTTGAGAGAAAATGGTTATTAGTTACACAGTTCTTGAACGTCCTTGAATATGATCTTCCGGTTACATTCGCACGATTCCCCAGTTGTGTGACTTCGAATGTGACTTTAATTCATCCTTCTCAGAATATTGTACGATGAATGTTTTACCGAGACGACTCCCTGTTTTTAGCACAAATTCGTCCCGTGCCATCCAGCTCGACCTTCAATAGGATTCAATGCCACATGTTTGAAATCCTTCGTCTTTCGGGTCAAGCAACGCTGGCTCTACTGGATTCGGTAGCAAGTGTTATCTAATACTGCTCTGAAGCTGGGCCGATAAGGAAGTAGTTTACCATGTCCATAGACGCCGGTGTGGTCCGAGCAGTATTCGGAACCCCGAAGCAAAGAGCCTGACATCTGATGATTCGACAAGAAATCCTCAGCTAGGACAAAATGCACCCGTCTGTACCATGGCTATAGATACCCACTTTATAGATGTATAGAGCTACTTACCTAGTTAACTGTGATCTAACTTTGCTGCTGCGCTATGTACATGATGCCTTAAGGTTTTCAACACGCTTACATTCGGTATTAGATACATCGATGAGCAACGAAACGGTGCTTCTTTTATCCGGTTTACTTTGTCTAGGCTATATATATCCTTATCCCCCACGTTTAATCGGCTCCTTGGGCCTCGATCAATATTCACCACTACCTGGGACAATTTTCACTCATTGCTCACATAACTAACCGTCCAAACTAACTACGCTGCATTCATTTCTAATATCTTAACCGCCAGTCAAACCCACCCTACTCACTACTTGACTCTGCAAGCCTTCAGTATGCCCTCTATGAACGATACCAAGCGGGCTTTCGATTTGGAGTCACCCGACAACCACCAAGTGCCCTCCAAGCGACCGCGTCGTGGCGGACTATGGGGACCACGAGATGAAAGAAACTCTATGAGTTTGCCTACAGCTATTACGTCGAGTATTACAAGCGAGCAACTTGAGGCATATGTTGTCGTCTTCCGCATCAATGAGATAACAGAGCAGCTCCGTGCAAAATACCTCCCTTCATCGAAGAATTCCCGCTCTCTATCGCCTCATCCTGAATACGATCGGACCGGAAGACGCACCAATACTCGCGAACAGTGTTATCGCAGACGACTGGAACAAGAGCGAGGCCAGCTTGTGGAGATTGCTTTCAAAACCATCACAGTTTATCGGCCACCATTTGACTACCGTCGTCAGGCCGTCAAGATCAGCGAGAAACTCTACTTACCAGCCACTGAATTTCCGGGTGTCAACTTTATAGGGCAGATTCTCGGTCCTCGCGGCAGCAGCCTCAAAGCCATGAATGCACAATCTGGTGCTAGCGTCGTCATTCGTGGCAGAGGCTCTGTCAAAGAAGGGAAAGGACAAGGACGTGCGGCTGACGTCGACCATGATACGGAGCCTCTCCACTGCCTCATTACTGCGGATTCCCAACTTAAGGTTGATGAAGCCACGAGGCTTATCGTTTCCGTTGTTGACATGGCCACATCTACTCCCGAGCATCAGAACGAATGGAAACTTCAACAACTTCGAGGTCTGGCCATCATGAATGGAACTTTCCGTAACGATGAAAGTCAACATACTTACATACAAGGAGCCCGTTTGATTGGGTTTTCTGACGAACAAGACCCTATTAACCAGCAGCTTACCCCTTACATCAAGCCCCATACCAACCCACACGAGGCTAAGAGGCTGGACCAGGAGTATCAGCAACTAATGTCAGAGATTGAAGGTAGACCAGCAACCGAGATAGACCTCACCATCACGCCTGTCCCAAATGTACAAGCCTTGCCACCATGGCGTGTTGATCGATATTGCCGGAGGAACTATTAGCACGAGGAGGAGGGTCATGGTCTTTCGGAACATCTGGGAGAGTTGGCCTACACCGGACGACCATGCTGAACCAACTCTGAAGACAAGACTCACTGAACTGTCATGAGAGGAGACCAATCTCCAGAGAAACTCAACGATATAAAATGGCAGCAGGGTCCTTGTGGAGGAACCCTGACAGCGGCTTTGTGAAACGACCCTTCATTAATTACTTTACAGACGGAGCTGCCAGAGATATTGAGGAAGGAGTTAGAGAACGCAGCTAAGAGAGGGGCCAATGAGTGAGTGGTATGGGTTAATCAGTTGCTTATGAGGTTGGGGTATACATGGCTTATGGAGGTATACATGGGTATGTGTGCGAGATCTGGAGTATGGAGTTTTGGTGAGCCAGGGATGGCTCTTGGAAAATGGAGACT
Source organism: Neonectria neomacrospora (assembly GCA_917563905.1). Classification (NCBI taxonomy): domain Eukaryota; kingdom Fungi; phylum Ascomycota; class Sordariomycetes; order Hypocreales; family Nectriaceae; genus Neonectria; species Neonectria neomacrospora. The sequence goes on from OU830643.1 coordinate 455,314, forward strand.
TGAGGGAGAGGTGTAGAAGGCACCCCTCTGGGGAGGGAAGGGGTATAAAGAGATAACCCCTAGGACAGTAGCTTAGGGAAGAGACACACCGCTTGCACACACACACCAGACCCCCTCACTTTTTGGCGACCACGCCAATATTCTGGTGCCTTGTACTTGGCCCACGACGCCGCAGGCCATTTTGACATTGAACCTATGCGTCGCTGACTGACATCCTAGGGGTACTGGCTAGTGATCGAGATGAACTTCTTCAAGTTCGAGATAACCCTTTCGTTCTCTTTAGTACACAGCCCTATATTACACCAGCTAATATCCGACCCTAACCTGCACTGACCGAGACGCAGAAGCTAGCCCACCCCCTTCTTTGATGTAGTATTGGGAAAAGCCGATACCCCGATTCTCCTCATTTAGAATAATAGACCCGCATCTACTGTCAGGTGGAAGGTAAGGGGGGCTTTGTGGATATTCGGCGCCTTCCACCTGGCCTACGGAGGTCCATACATAGACAACGTAGCGAATTGCATCTTCAAGGGAATGCTCAATCCTGATTCCTCACGGATTTCATTAACGGCCCTTTTCTCTAGTAACGTGAAGGGGACGGCGGTCATGAAGACTATTCTTGACAAATCGAGATTGTCCCCCTCAATCTCACCTAGAGGTCTGGTAATTTGGGTAGCATCGCCGGTGCTCTTAACGAGTGCGTTGACAAACTGGATGTGATGCCCAGTGCTACAGGGTGGGCATCGGTCTGGGGTTTAGTACTGTCTGAATTATGGCATCCGCTGAGCTATGCAACACATTCGCCGTGCATGGGAACGAGGGAATTATAGGTCCATTTTTTAGGGGTTGAATACATAGTCCTGTCTTCAAAATCACTTGGCCAGCTGCAATCCGCGAAGTGAAACATGAGCCCTCACCGCCGCACCAGACCCTACGTTGAATTCCTCCTCGAGATCCATACCGCGAGCACCCACTACGCTTGCAAACGGAACTTCGTAGCTCCCCGACTTCTCCGTACCGTTCATTAGCGTCAGCTGAAAACTCGGCGGGTTGGCAATCATGTCGGCTGTGATGGGGAACCGAAAGGCTGTATCAAAGGCTGGGTTGAAAATGTCTGTCCCCGGGCTGTAAGTCTTGCCAGGCGTGACAAACTCCTTGTCGCCCCATGATACCTTGACGCTAGGGTTGAGCTCGTCGCGTTGACCTGTCAGTCCGACAACGCTGGCAATGAGCACAGAGGCAAGCCCGCAGATTTGTCCCTCGCCTTGGCTCCCAGCGACAGCAATACTGTTAGAATCACCAACAAAGTTGTAGAACTTGGCATGCACTGTCAGCTTGCTTTCGGTGGGCTGGCCTTTGTGAACAAGACTGAGCTCTTGCGTGCCACCGGCCAAGAGAATCTGCTTGACTGTCGTGGCAGCGATGCCAATGTTGTCGTCACTGCCCACATCATCGTCCAGCACGTCAATAATGATGCACTGGTCATGATCTGTGACGAGAAAGTCGTGTGTCTCGTTCCACTTCGGATCGTGTTTGTTTTTCTGGGTCGAAGTGCGCCACTCCCCCTCCGCACCGACGTTGACTTTGCAATAGCAGTCAGGAATGTCTTTGACGAGTTTTTCCAGTAGTCGCTTGGCCCCGCTCTTATTTTGGCCTGTTATCTCGGTAGCGGTGTCAATCGTGAGGCGAATGACACCGAGGTGGTGTTGAAAGGTCTTGAAGTAGTCGTTGGAAGCGTCGAGCTTGATGAGGAAGCGGTTGGGCAGAACCGCCATAGACGCAATGATATCTAGAATGACCTTGCGAACGGTATTCTTTATGAGGGAAAAGTCGGCGAGGTTGGCGGCGTCAGTGAAGTCGAGTTCAAGAGTCGGCGGGTTAATGAACGCAATCTGGGCGGCTCCAATCTGGTGACCTTTGGCGTTAGTGTCTGAGCACAGCACGTTGTTGACCCGACTGGAGCTCATACCAAAGGGATGATGTTTGTCAAAGGACCGAGCAAGACTGACAGTCTTCCCTTCAATTTTACGTGCTCGATTCCCTATTAATTCGATCCCCAGTCAGACGTAGAGAGAAAGCGCCGTCGGCAGATTGTGGATATTTACCACTTTGGGCACCATGTTGCCATCGAGCTCGAAATCGCACCGGCCGTCCCATTCTAAGTCCATGTCAAGCTTGATGCCTTGGAGTTCGGTCCTGTGAACGTCTACGTGGGAAAGCCGGATTGGGTTGGGCCCAAAGTCCAGCTTGACAAAGTGCAGCGTCGAAAGAGGGCCGGGGAGCATGGAACGTAGCATGGGCTCGACCACCTCCTTGATGATGTTGCCGCCGGCGACGTTGATGTTAGGCCAGAGCTGAGCGATGATGTCGTTGAGGAAGCCTTCTTAAATGTGAGCGAGATGATCCTACCTAGTCAGGGCGGTGGCGGGGACGTGAATGCGGAATCGAGGATATAGAATCGTGAACGTCGAGACTCGGAGAGGAGCGTCTAACCTGCGGGTTCCGTGCCTCCAGAGGCAGTCAACTTGTCGACGAGAGAAGCCATGATGGGCGAGGGCGGTCTGTTTAATGGGTTGGGAACAGAATACAGAAAGAAAGAAGGAAGATGATTTCAGGGGAGGGCAGAATCGAAGCGACCAGAACGAGGTCTTAATATAGGCGATGATGACGATGGAACTGGAGGTTTTGCGGGGTTGGAGGATGTTGGTGCTTGTCAGCTGAGGAAAGCAGAAGCCTGAGACCCTGACGTCATTGCCGATTTAAGCTTCTGGCAGGCACTAGTACAGAAGTCTTGATGTCACTAAACATGACTTGAAACGTTCCACAGCAAGCGTTGGCACTTGCATGATATCATGACAATCTGACAAAGAAGGGCCTGCTGTAGGGTAGGAGCTATCTCTCATGAGCGAACGAAGTTAGACTTAGTAGTAGTGGCCTGATGTCATGCTATTAGATGGAATGTGAGGGGACTTGAGTTGGAGCTTGAGATGGTTGCCAGAGTCCGAGACTAAGACTTGACATGGAGAACATAAGGCATTAGACAGGAAGCTGGATAAATGAGAAGAACAGAAATACAGACAGTTGGAAATCTTTCAGGCCAATACACAGCTGTATCTTTCCTTTTCATGGCCTTAACTGTTCCGCACTATGAACAGCTACATAACTGAGAGGAATCCACTCCTCACCCAACGCATTTATATCATTATATGCATAATAGTATCATTGCAACCCCAACAGCTTCAAACATAGCAAGCTGCCGGAAGGACAACGCTCTACTGCCTCAACTCTAATCCCCAATGATCAATTAGTGCGAACCACTAACGCCTCCACCTCCCTCTGAGGTGTCAAACGAATAATATGAATCACACGCCTTGTCTCTGTCTTCTTTTACAATCACTAGCCCATCCCGTCTATCTAGTTACTCAAGTCGGACTCTCAAACCCCTAGCCGTAGTGAAGAGCGTGTCCGCGGCCCTAGCCTCCTTCAGCTTCTCCTTCAACACCGCATCGCCACCATACGCAAGCGTCGCCAGTGTATTGCCTTTCTAAGCCGGCACTGTCACCCGGTTCGTCTCCCGTATGGACCCCATAGCAAAAGGAAGCCCAAAGCAAGAGCGATGGCGGGCTAGGTCAAGTGTTCCCACTGGACACGAAAGACAACCGTCGACTGTGTTATGCCACCTACCGTGGAAGAATTCTGGAAGTCCCAGTCTCACACCAATTTCGTCAAGCTTGCGGCGGCATTTTTGAATGTCTTGGTGAGATCGCTAGACTCGCCTAGGCTGCTCACGAGCCCAGATGGCTCATTCTACCCCAGAGACGGATACAGCTGAATCTCTTCGGGTCCGCGCTGTAGTTGTACCGGAGGAAATTCGTTGTTGATATGATAGCCCTTTCGGAAATATTGTATGTCTGCCTCGTGAGACCTGGGATTTTCTGTTCGTTGCCTATGTGGGGTTGAAGGTCCGATCGATCATAAAGAGGATATGCCGGTTAATAATCCAAGGTATACTTATTGTACTCTTCAAACGCCTTGCAGTTCTTTGTGGAAATTGCACGCGATCCTGGGGGTTTCTCGGCCCAGGATGCTATAACTGCTTCGGCGAGCTTGCCATTCTCGACCCTGGGCTTATGCGTTGATACAAAAGTAGAGGTGATATTTCTGTGCCATTACAGGTATGTCTTGCCACGATGTCTCGTTTCGCTCCCATTGGTAATCTGTTTGAAACTATCGAATAGCGAAAAGTAATGTCTTGAGATTGCGAAAGGATATCGTAAGGCCTGTTTTGCTTTCCTATCGGCCCAACTAGGTTCGTTGAGCTCGCGATCATGTATATATCCGGCTTGGCAGTTGGCGATCTTGCGAGGGAACTTGGTTCTGGTGGCATTCAAGCCTGTCGCATTGCCAAGAACTCTGGGGAGTCGGTTGACCAAGATGGCAAAAAGTGAGTTGTCAATCGTTCGAATGCTTGTATAGGAATAGCCCGATGCGGGGGTCGAACCCGCAACCTTGAGATTGTGTACTCGTAAGAGTCTCACGCTCTACCGATTGAGCTAACCGGGCAATAACCGGTTTTGATTGATGAGAAATCCAACAATTCTAACATATCAACCTTTTCCTACAACTGCGTTAGTCCTGGGCTCCTAAGATACCAAGTCTCATGCTCTAAAGTGCTCTCAAGCAAATCTCATGACTAGCCTCTGGATAAAGTAATGAATTGTTTCTAAATTGAAAGAAGAATGATTTTACTCGGCATCAAACGAGTGACTAAAAAAGCAGCATCATGGACTGACTCTTTCTACATCAGAATACAACAAGAGCCCCCCTTCGAAGACCTAGCCCGCCTCAACATGTTCACTTCCTCGACCTCTAGCGTCTCTCGCGGTCTAGTCGACTCCTCTGTCATAGCCCATTGCGTGGTGGCCTCCTCTACGGCCTCTTCTAAGTTTCTGGGCTCCTCGCGGACATTCGGTTCTGTATTGCTCGGCTGCTCGTTGACATCCTCTTGTCGAACCAGAGGAACGACCATGAACTTTAGGCTTTCCGGTCTGGGGTCTATCATGAAATCAAGGTACAGCATCCTCGCTCGCGCCGCAAACAGTTCACTCGTGTAGGTGCGATGTCTGCGATGTGGCAGAAAGTCGGGCAGCAACCCCACGGGGGCGTGTGTCTCCGGGTTGACGAGGAACAACTCCTTGCAAAAGTCCAGTGGAGCGGTGTGGCGGCCCACAGCAAGTAGCATCTGAGGCTGGGTTGCATCTTCGACGCGGTCGTGTTTAGCGAGCAAGCTGAGAATGATCTCGTTGCCGTATCTGGCAAAACAAGGGACGAATTTGCGGTTGCACCAGGATTCCGCGGAGAGGCCGACTCCGCAAGTAATCATAGCCGAAAATAGCAGCATGGTTCTGAGCAGTGGTTGTGACCATCCGCCTGCCATTGATCGCTTGAGGCCTTCCCAATCGTTCTGTTGAGCGAGGTCGCTTCTGTTAGGACCAAGGGCGCACCACATGTGGTCCAGGATCTTCCTCACTTGTTGAAAGAGGGTGACGTAGCCGACGGGAGCTGGCTGATTAATCGCAGGTCCAGACTTGAGTAGCAAGTCGACAACTCCTTCCGATAGCTCGTCATACTCAACACCACGGCCGATTCTCATCGAGCTTGTGCCATCCGCGTGGGTCACGATGCTCACCTTCTCTTCGAAACTCTCCCTCTCCAACCGCATCGCATCGCATCCCAGTCATCCAGCTGCCAGTCTTCAGCTGGGAAGCTGCCGAATTTGGCCAGCTCGCCTCCTTTGTGGGCCTCTTCCCATGCTTGAGGGCAGAACTTCATTGAGCTTTCAATTACCCACAGCACCGCCCCGACGCTTTCATTGTCGTATTGCCGGATAGGAACAGCCGACGTGATGTGTATGCTTGACTGTAGGTGTGGCCCGTTTTGCCGTTCGGAAGGTGTCACTTTGCGACCGATGAGTTTGATGAAATCGCCAAGGCATGCAGGCAAGGGCTGGTCATCGCTTGGTCTCCATGCGTCATTATCAGTTGCCGCAGGGTCGGTCATGGATTGCATTATTCTCGGAGTAAATCTGTGTCCGGCCGCAGAAGCTTGGTTGTATAGGTCTGCAAAAATCTCACTGAAGGACATGTTGATGGCGTTCAGCGGATAATGATACCATGGAAACTGCGTCATGGTGGCGAAGATGTAGTCTCGAGGTTTTTCCGCACACCTGTTCGATGCTAGGTTCACGAGTCTGAACTGTCCTCCTTCAATGGTGTGAATAGTGTCGTCCAGCGTTCGATCAAATGGTCTTGTTCGAACCACAGTCCCGCAGTTGGCGTATGCCTTGATGAAGCTGTTTATTCCTTCCATGCCGTCCTCTCCTTGTGTCCCGTTGAAGGAATATGCCAAGACCCAGAGACAGTCTAGGAGCATCTCCATGTCATTGCGATATGCGTAGGCATCTCCGTTTCTGGGGCCGGTGTCTTCCACTACGGGAAGAGGCGTGTCTGCGGTTATGTTTAGATCAAGACAACCTTAAAAGAGGTGGGAGATGGGCTGTACTTACTTATCGGGGCGACTTCGAACTGAATGGTGTGAGAGAGCATGCATTCCTGGAAGGTCCACAGCCGGCGCAGATATGACTCCTCGCGAAGATGTGAGAAATGTTCCTCGTTGTGGGTAGTGAGCTTGTCGTGGAAGTCTGCCCAGTCCCGAAAGCCTTGTACTGCCTCTTCGCAGCAGTCATAAAAGCCGTCCGATTCCCGTATAGCAATTGTGCGAGCCGCATCGCGAAAGATGTCTGGGATGGCCTGCACTGTGGCGACGACTTCGGCGGGATTCTTTTGGTCCACCGTCAATGTGTCCATCCAGAAGGCGTTGTCGCCGACGAGAGCGGGTAAGTTGTTCTTCACAAATTTGGCCTTTTCCTCTGAGATTAGCGTCTCGCCGGCAATGCCGTCAATGACACGCCAGGAGGTGTTCCCCCAAACGTGAGATATCGCAAAGTACTTGATCTCCTTGGTGTGAGCCTTGAAGAGGCGAAGGTTGCCATTGTCGAACTTGGCAAAGGCGACCTCGGGTCCTCTTTGTGAAGAAATGCCTGAAGACGTCATGTTAGTTAATCGCGATGAAATCCGAATGTCGAAGATTCATCCCAGCTCATTTGGAGCGCGGGGTTCTCTTTAACTTTGAGGTGTTAGTCCACCTGCGTACCCAAGCAACCAAGGTAGTCAACTTGGGTAGTACGCGGGTGGCGGAGCAGAGTCGAGACCTGTACAGCCTCAGCCGATAATGGAATCCGCCTCGTTCTCGCTCCCAATTGGCTGATATTGTCTGCGTGGCGTAGTTTATTGATTTGGGTGTGCACCCACTACATAAAATAGGCAGTTTTTGCTATTCGCTTGCATGAAACATAGAGGCTATGCCATGCAATGCAAGCACTCTACTGAAGGCGGAGATAACATGCCTCTAAAGGGACGCCCAGTCCCAGCAAACGACAATGGCTAGCGCTTGTTCCGTAGACAATCATTGCCATCGGAGGCCGCTGAGACATGTTTCCAGAACGTTGACCAGAATTGACTTATTTGTTATGCAGAGTTCATTAGGTTGAAGTAATTGTACCAGAGGGGATTTTCTCGATTTCTTCCACCCAGACAGAGAGGTTTCATCTCATCCCTTGATGAAGTAACTAAGAAGACAGCCAAGTGCAGCTAACAAACTATCTAATGATAACACATTAGACGCCAGTATCAACATGTTGCCACCAAACATCTGGGAGCCAGAGACCTTATCAGTTAGTGACAAATGGTACGTTCCAGATCGTTGCCAACTTAGAAGACCGTGGCGAGTGTAGCACAACCATCAACTACATGGTTATCACATCACACCTACGGCAACCTACAGCCTCGGCGAACAAGTTGGTGATTGAAAATCAAGTACTCAACAATTCAAACTTGATCTGTTTGCTATACTAATCTGTTGTGGCGGTCCCGCTGCCTGGATCCTTCCAACACGCCGAGCGTACGGTCTGCCTACACTGCACCAATGCATGAAGTGACGAGGTCAGTCCTGCGGAGTCATACAGTCTCAGATATAGAGAGGTCGCTCTGTATGGGATCAGAGGGCATTAGCCTGATATTCATCGTCATAGTTTTAACCTCAGATACACCAAGAGGGCTGACTCAAACGCGCAAGTGCCTGGATTGTGGCGGAGTGTGAGAGGTGGCCAACAAAGGCCGACCGATAATCAGCTTCTGCGCCAACGCTCCGGAGAGAAAGTGTATTAATCTGTCAAACACTGGGAATTATCCCTGTTCTTTGTGTGTTTGTTAAGTCTTTCTGACTGTTGGTCCTGATGCTGACAGCAATCGTTATGCAGGAGGCCCACCCGTCTTAGAAACAGTCACTGAAATCATGCCTTGGAAGAAAAACATGTATGCTTCACCACAAATATCTGCCTGGACCTTCCCCCCCCCAGAGTCTATAAGAAGCCGAGGGTAGGCTTGATTTCATTGTTTCTTGGCTATTTCATACCACCCAGAAACTTTCTTCATCATCGCAACTACGCCTAAACTTCCTCCCTCTTGCCACAATGTCTTCAGATACCGATCAGTCATCTCCTGGCTCCCCTCACGACTTTTCTACTACCTCTGAGGTGGCAGTAGACGCTAGAACATCAGACGGAAATGGGCCCGAGGAGGATGGATCAAGATTCGTCAGGACTGCCGGAGCCAGCAAGAAAATCAAAGAATATGCCTCGGAGCGATCTGCGGAATTCCGTTGTCTCCAGGAACTACGCAAGAAGGTGAGTTGCGTCACCGTTGTGATGACACCAACAAGCCTAGTTACACCTTACTGACCTGCATTGTGTTGCTTCAGGGATGGGAATGCCCTGAAGGAGACGAACACTTCAAGAAGCAACGAAACAGATCGGACAAGGCTTCGGGCAATCACGCTCGTTACTTTTACAAAATGATGCAGACCATTGGCAGAGACCTTCACCGTTTCACAAAAGCCTTCAACATCCCACATGAGGCAAATCAGCCCGCCATACTAGATACGTGTATGGCCCCAGGCGGATTCGTAGCCTACTGTGTCAACAAATATCCCAACGCACGTGTCAAGGCTTTGAGTTTGCCGGTGGACCAAGGTGGCCACAAAGTATTCCTCGAGCATGCAAACGTCCAGGTTGAGTTTGTCGACGTTACAATGCTTGCTGGAGACATGGGCGTCACGGAAGACGACATCCCTGCCGACCATCCAGACTCAGGCTCGTTCTTCCTAGAACGGAAGTTCCTAGTGGGAGAGAAGTTTGATCTGGCACTGTGCGATGGCCAAGTCCTCAGAACCCATGAGCGCCTGGAGTGGCGCGAGCCCAACGAGGCCCGCCGCCTAATAACCACCCAGCTCGCACTTAGTCTCGAACATTTGAGGCATGGGGGCACCATGGTGATCCTCCTTCACAAGCTTGAGGCATGGGGTTCTTTGAAGCTTCTCAACACACTCTGCAAGTTCTCTGATGTCAAGGTCTTCAAGCACCGCCAGCACCATGGGATGAGATCATCTTTCTATGCAGTTGCTAAGAACGTCCAAGCTGACTGCGAGTTGGCTGCGAGGGCCATCGCCGACTGGAAACGGGAATGGAAAATCGCCAGCCTGGGCACAAACGACGAGTGTGCCAAGGCATTCCAAGCAGATGGCGAGGATGCCAAGCATTTGCTGGATGAATTTGGTGAGAGAATGTTAGTCATGGGGAGAGCCGTCTGGAGCATTCAGGCGGTAGCTTTGGAGCGGGCTTCTTTTATGAAGGGCGGACAAGGAAGCATAACTGAGAATTCAGGGAACTGAGGATGCTAGCAGAGGTTGCTTTGCTGCCTGCATTTAGGCGCATGCCCAGCGGAGTAAGGAATTTCTAGTTTGTCAGTAAGGTAGTTAAAGTTATGTGTCCTACTACTCGATGTTAACTGCAATGCTCTTCAATTTTGACGTCACGAGTACCATAAGTGCACCTCTCGTTTAGCTTCATATTGCCGCGTAAGAAGGACCATCGAGTATCCCTCATAGGTCTCGTCTATTTCGATATTAGGGAACATATCTACCTAGAATACCTTAAGGATCCACCTGATATATAATCTATCCATATGACTAGCCGTAGAGCGGATCGTCAAGGCGTAAGATGCGATGGATTGCGAGTCGGCCGATGTTCGAAAGTACATATTGCGCCCAATAGCCTATGCTGAAGTTTTCAGTGAAGCAATGGTTCAGACAAGCTGATATCCTGCCATAGTCAAAGATCTAGAAGAAAGATAGTGTCTTCGAGAGAGATTTAGGGAGCTAAGTTGTTACCGCCTTAAAGAGTGAATGTTGTGCAAATAGCATTGGCCTGCTTAATTCAGCTAATCCAGCCCTGGAAGCCTTGAGAGAATTGTGTCCGTTCCCAACTCCCTACTGTCAGAGAATAATCTACTGACTATCGCGTGCTCAGTCTCAACCTGTTAATTGCTGAGAAAGCGGCACAGGACCATGTTCAGCTACAACATCAAGCTGCTGCGCAAGGGCTCCCCGTTTTTCTCCTTAGGCATTCTTTAGAAGGCGTAGCTGATACTGATCAGTTAATATTCAAGGGAAGAATCTCGTTTCTACTTGCCGGGACTGCGGTGCAAGAAGCGGCGACAACGTGGAAGCAGCTAGATGGGTGGCACACGTCAACGCTGGTCATCCATGGCACAAGCGGTAACTCAACCCGCTTCGAAACGAGCAAGCGTTTTATGGACAAGATGGGGTCATCAGAAAAGATGTTGCGCCTAGTCGAAGGTAGATACCATGAGCTTATAAACGATTGCAACCCGGAGGAGATTGTTCACCTCGTCCTAAGCTAGCTGGGGGACCGACTGGACAAGGATTCAGACTAAATTATTTGTGTCTAGGACGCTCACCAAGCGCAATAAGAGCAATTGTCCAACCTTTTTGAGAGGAACTTCCTAACCCCAGCAGTCTCAACCCCTAGCCTAGGAAGTATTAGATTACTACTAGTCTCTTATGATCGATCGTCAACATCATAGTAGTTTTGGGTCAACTTCTTTCCTACCCCTGCCCACCCCAAATGCTAGCAGTCATAACTTGTCCTTAGCCAAGACCTTGGCACTGACAAATAAAGCAGGCAAAAGGATCACGTGAGAGCGGCAGGTGGATCTCCTAAACGGAAGTGGCTGAAAGCCTCTGCCAAGGCATACAATCTCACTCTTTATACTCGTTCTTACTTCTTCACTTTCAAACCTCTAACAGGCCAAATTGAAAGACGCCTTACCTCAATTTAATTTTCTTCAGTCAAACTAACATGAACATAGTGAACTTCAAATAGGCGAGCTGTAGTCCTTTTCGATCAATGGTGGTTTAGGACACGTGGAATCCCAGGAAGATTTCGTTGGCGATGTCATCTCAGATCACCCTGAGCGACCACAACAAATGATCTAGGAATATTGTCCTCTACAAATCGAAAACTTAGCATTCAAGACGTTTGAAGACCATGGCCCGACTTAACCGCCTCTTGAGACCCCACACGGTAAGATAATCTTTAATGCCTCTTTCCGACCTTCAGGTGAACTACTCAGGATGTCGCTGACCATCTCAGGCTCGGGCTAGCTTGTACCAAATACAAACTCCTTACAGAATCCTGCTGCTAAAAGATATCAATCACACAAGCCCGCCGTCTTCATCCCACCAGCACCGTCCGCGATCAAGAGATGGCGAAAAAAGCAGCTGGAGGGATTCGTCATTCAAAGTGCTTGAGGGCAGCGCGTCCGCTTTCGGCTACATCGTTATCCTCGGACTAGCTGGGTATTCGTACCACACGTACTACAAGTCTCTTGTTCTAACAAAGATGGAAAACGCGTTTGCTGTCGGATATTCATCCCTCGAGAAGGCTGCCCTCAGCCGTCACGATGTCAACAGCGATCATGTTGATGAAGAGTGGATTCCCAGGAAAGAGCAGTCCATGATCAATGACATCGTCGACGGCACCCTCCAGGGTCATTATTGGCTCTTGACTGGAGAGAAAGGGACGGGAAAGACATCTATGATACTTCACTCGATGAAGAAGGTCCATGGCGAAGGAATCGCCATGCTAGAGGTCCATGGTGATCTTGAGATCTTTCGGCTGCGTCTCGGGAAGGCCCTTGATTATGAGTTCCATGAAGACTACGTCGGCAGCCTCTTCAGCTTCAAGGGCCCTCGAGACACAACACCACTATTGGATATCGAACGAGCATTCAACCAGATGGAGAAAGTGGCGCTGAAACGAAAGAAAGCACACGGAAGACCGCTTGTCCTGATACTGAACGGCGTCCATCTCCTTCGCGACAATGAAGACGGCCGAAACTTGCTGGAACTGGTCCAACAACGGGCGGAGCTATGGGCAGCGAGCAAGCTCGTGACAGTTGTACTCAACAGCAACGACTACTGGATCACCGAGCGTCTCACGCACGAAGCCACCCGCCTTCGTGTCATGCCAGTCCATGACCTATCCAAAGCTTCCGCCATTGAATGTATCAAAAAGGTCCGAGAAAGGGTTTTCCACGAGAAAGTCTCGTTGAGCATCCTAGACCACGTCTACAGCAAGATCGGCGGTCGTCTTCGATTTCTCAGTCACGTAGCAAACTCGCCAAACATGGTCGAAGCGTGCAACTTAATCTGCGAGCAGGAAAAGCGCTGGCTCTTGAATCAGTGCTGGGTTTTGGGAGAGGAGCTGGACCCGGCTGGCGAGGAGCAGCAGGACACCTGTACAGGAGCCATGGTGCTGGCCAAGGTGCTGGTGGAGAAGCAGAAGGCGATGGAGAAAGAAGGCATTCCTGGCTCTATCTTGCCGCAGATTCCATTGCACGAGGCGAGGCAGATCATGACCAAGTACGACTGGATCCAGCGGCACGACCACCTCAACATCTTTGCGATTGACTCCAGCTCGATGGTAAAAGCTGGATCGGTCGCGATGCAGAACGCGTTCAAGGACGTGTGTGGGCAAGAAGGCTTCGATGATCATCTCAAAGCGACTCTTGATCGACTCGACCAGCTTGAGAGCCTGGGGAGAACCCGAGAAATCACTTTCAAGGATCTCCATGACCGCGGCGAGTATCAAGCTGTTGTCACAGGCGGGAAGAAAGATTCGGGGGATGTTGTTATCTCGCTCAAGACGGTCTCCAGGAAGGAGGATAATGAACTAGATTAATTATACAAACACCGTCCTAGACGGAACAACTGCCATCAGTACGCATTGGAGAGGCGTTTCTTTGTGCTGACATCAACGTTGAAATGTTGCGATTGGCCGTAATCCATCCCATCATCTTCAGGGACGACTGCTTCCAGCTCTCGCGCACCCCCGGGCGGAGGTCACCGCCGCCGCCGGCCGATAGTCCGGACGGACACCTTTCAGCGCTACGGACAACTCCGATAAATGCGCCGACGCATCGGGTGCGTAAATTTATATCTTGAGCCGATATCCTCTTCCCCCTTATCCTATACAACAGCAATTGCATTTCCCACATACCAACCAATCATCACCGAATCGCCTACCTACCAGCGCCGCCATGGCTTCGCAGTCTCCTGAAGATGTCCTGGCTGCCCTTCTACGCACCATCGAATTTGACATCATCCCACTCACCCGCGACGGCGTCTCGTCTGGCAGCAAAGTCTTCGGCGCCGCAATTCTCTCCTCGTCAACACTGGCCCCCTACACTGTTTCAACAAACGACGAGCGTGTCTCTCCTCTCCTTCACGGCGAAATCAACTGCATCCAACAGTTCTACACCGTGTCCTTCCCTGACGCCAGCACGCGACCCAATCCGCGCGAAGACTGCGTCTTCCTAGCGACACACGAGCCATGTAGCCTGTGCCTAAGCGGCATCACATGGTCAGGGTTCAAGGAGTTGTATTTACTATTCACGTATGAGGACAGTCGCGACCGCTTCGCCATTCCTTACGACATCGAGATTCTAGAAGAGGTCTTTCGGGTGCGGGCCACTGGAGAAGCAGATGAGGCGTTGAAGGACCGGGCGTTGTATAACAAGATAAACAAATTCTTCACGGCACGCAGTTTAGGTGATTTAGTAGACAAGGTTGAGGATGTCAAGAGAAGGGATCATTGGAGAGCCGAGGTGGAGAGAATCAAGGGTTTGTACGATGGACTAAGTGATGTGTATCAAGCAGGCAAGAAGAAGGGGACTGGCAGTGCAAGTACATGGAAATAATTAGGCAAGGCTCACTCATTTTTAGACCCAGCAGCAGGGCTTTTAGGGGGGGGGGGGGGGGAGGGGGGGGTTCTTTCATGGCATACATTGCAAGCTATTTCTGCGAGGATATCTCCGTCTAGCAAGTATATAGTATATTGATTCAACCTTACATCAGGATCGACTACGCTTCTGAGCAAAGCGACTTTATCAGTCGGAGAGAGCCAGGGACTGGCCAGGTTCGAAGAGCTGACAGAACTCGTGCGATTGAATTCATTCTATTCGTATGCAGTACGTTACTGGGGTTTCCATGCTCGACAAGCTCAGGTCTCTGTCCACGAACTTATCTACTTCTTGAGGTCCAGTGTCCACGTTGTAGCTTCGGGCCAAGTCCTATCACAATGCATATCTCATGTGGTAGAACTACCCTATGATTTACCAAACGGTATGGTAGGGTTTCACTTAGCAGCGTACTTTGGACTGGACACTGTCACTCTACTCTTATTGGACATCAACGGCGTGGATCCGAAAGCCAGTGATGGTCGCACGCCGTTATCATGTGCTGCACAGATTGGGCACGATGGCGTTATCAGGATACTGGCAAAACACCGAGCGGACCCGAATCTCAAAGATGCGCTTCACCAGACGCCATTGTCCTATGCAGCCACAAGAGGACACCATGGTACCGTGAGGTTGTTACTTAAATCAAGCCTATTCCATGTCTACTTAGAGGATAATGGCTGTCAAATGGCATTGGAGACAACCGTCAAGTTCGGCCACGAAAGGGTCGTTGAACTGCTATTAGCAACAAAGAAGGGGGATGCCGATCGAGTGAATATAATTTGGGGAACACCGCTGTCGATGGCAGTCAGATATGACCATGAATGAACCTCAAAGTTGCTCTTGTCAACAGGCAAGGTGTACGCCGACCGCCTGGATAAGATCAGACAGATGCCGCTGTCTTTGGCTGCTCGTTGTGGTAGCAAAGCCGTTGTGAAGGCTCTTCTGAACGCTGGCGAGGTTGATTTCGACTCTGAAGCTTCAGGTCTAACGCCGCTATCATTTGCTACCGAAGGTGGCAACGAAGCCATCATTAAACTGCTACTCGAGACCGGTCAGGTTGATGTCAGCTTAAAGCTCTAAGTCGAAAGCCGCTATATTTTGCTGTCGAAGCTGGCCATGAGGTCGTCGTCAGGCTGCTGTAATAAATGGGCCGTATCAACGTGAACTCGGTAGTCTTCCTCAGCTCGGGTGCTGAAGATGCTTATAGGAGTTGGACGCCTCGATTGCTAGCAGCTCTGACCGGGGATAGACGAGACAAGCTACACGTCATTGGTCTGGGCAGCTTGGCATGGACGAGAGGCTACTTGAAAACTATTACTCAACGCCAGGCATTGACCTTAACTTGAAAGTAACTCATGGGTTGCGCCAAGGCCAAACGCCACTGTCATGCGCTATCGGCAGAGGTCATGAGGTAATTGTTCAACTACTACAGGACAAATCACTCAGAGTCGACTCTTAGGGTCAGCAAGGTTGCGGACAGTGATTGAACACGGGGAATGGGACGATGCGACATGGACTTAGAGTGATCATGTAGCTTGGAATCAGATTGACGATCTAGGCATGGAGTGAGAGAGATCACTCATCAACTAGCCTGTTTCCTTCCTAGCCTCCACTAAACAGGAAATGCTTAGCAGCAGTTACCTTCATAAACATGGTGAAGGCCGAGTGCGAGCATAACCTGTATTTATCTGGGTCAAGAAAGTAAAGACCTCGCAATTACATACTCATGATGTTGCTAAGTTTGATGTTCTTCTGAGTGACCAGGCTACTCCTCATCTCTACATTCTCCTTCGCTCATTTCACTTTTGCCCTCATATTTAATTGATGCCGTTAAAAGGCCGTGACCAATATATGTACGAACCTACTTGGTTGATATAGAGATCTGTTAGCTCATTGAGTTCGAAACCATATGTAGAAGGTTGAAAGCACGTCACGAGTTCTTTGAAACCATCATGCACGCAATCTCCGTAAAAATAAAAAATAAAAAGGCCAAACACGTCCAAAGAGCATAGCAATGCATATCAATCAGGATATTGCGTATCAGTTATCTTTCTTTTTCTATATAAATCATCACTTTACCTCAACTCAATTCAACTCTCTCTCTTCAATAAGCTCCATTCAAATGGCTAGCTATTTCTAATTATTTTGCTTCAGCTCCAGCTTCAGTTTCAGCTCCAGTTTCAGCTTTAGCTCCAGCTCCAACTATAGGTACGGCTCCAGGGAAGCGAGAGCCCCTATCCTTCTTCTTCTGCTTCTTCGCGGGGGCTGGCGGAGGTGGGTACGCCTTCAGGGTGATTTCTTGCCATTCGGCAGAATTCTGGTAGGCCTCCTGGATAGGAGCCAGAAGCTCATTAAGTGCCCTAGCCACTGCGGGCTTCAGGGTTTGAGGAGAAAGCTGCAGAACTTGTTGGCATTGCTAACGCAGAGAATATAGAAGGTGAGTGGGTTAAACATACCACGTCGTTCCTGTAATCATCGTGCATCTGGGCAATTGTGGTGTAAACGAGGGGTTCTAGACCGTCTCGCTCGCGGTCTACGCGGAATTCTCGGTTTCCGCGCAGAGCTGCACTGGGAAGAAGAACGAATTCTACAAAAGACAGAATGCCGTTTTCTTCAACCACAGACGGAGCAGCGATAGCTTTTCGGATCTTCTTCGTAACAACATCCGCAGAATCAAGCAAGTCGATCTTGCTATCTACTTGCTGTCAGTGCGTGCCCCGATGAGGAGGCAAACATATTTACCTTTGTCGCTGGCACTCATTTTTCCACCTTGCAGTCCGGGAACCATGGGGTTAAGGAGATGGGCACGCTAGAACACGTTAGCAAAGACCACGACATTCAAGACTGGATGAACCCACCTGCGCGTATCCCAGCTTGGGCAACCACTCCTTTGCGGCCGTAAATAGCTTGCGTTGATCAAGACCTGTAGAATATTAGACTAAAGGAAAGGTGTCTTGTCGGAATATCGTACTCGCCTCCGAACTGGGCGTCGACGTCTAGGTATTGCTCATCCAGGACCTGGAGAATGGGGTAAAGAAGACCGCTCAGGGGCGCATTGTCAGTCTGCTTGACCACCTCGGCACCAGCTTTCTTCGCATCGTGCTCCGATACCAAGGATGACAGCTTGTAGATGTCCATGACATACTCAGGGCTCTTCTGGTAAGAGCTTCCCAGCACGAACTTGAGTTTGTCCGTCGGCACACCAACGGCTTGGAGGATTGCGGTTATGGTACGGCGGTAGAACTCGGCGCGGTATTGGACAAGTTCGATGGGGGCTTTGAGGTTGTCGAGGAATCCGTGAATATCGGCAAGCAGCACGGTAATTTCGCATCCGGCAGCTAAGAGTTGGCCGATCTTGATTGCGGGGACGAAATAGCCGCAGTGAGGGCGACCGGTGGTCGCAGTACCTAGTAAAGCGAGAGTTAGAATAGCTTCATATGATTTCAACCGTGGACCAGTTGCGGGAGGTACTGGGTGCTCACCCCAATAGATCTTGGGGTTTCCTCCTTCATTGAGGATCTTCTCGATGATCTCGGGGTTGAGGACTTCTGCGAGATTCTCGCGGATCAAGGCAAGCCGCTCGGACGGCTCCATTGTGGTCATTTTGCGAGAATTTTCCCGGAATCGAAGCGACTATGTTGGGCTGTAGGCGAAGCGTGTACGGGTGGCTACACTGGCTGTTGTTCTGAAGAATTTATTGACGGTGGCTGTTGACTCATGGCTTGAGGTGTTGGCGGGGTTCAGGGTCAAGGCCACTCACGCTTTGGCGGGGTGTTTCAGCGCAGCCTCTGATTGGTGAATATGTATGACGTAAGCAGCCTCGTTTATCAGTCCATCATCTATCAGTGGATGCCCCATCTCTGTCGGTACTTTAGCGGCGATGAAACTCAACCCCAGATTTATATGTTCTATTCTCGGACTACCAAAGTGGTTGCCTATGTTGAACGGGCGAATTTTGATCAAGTAATACAAATCTGGAGACTTTTTCCATGCTTCTTCAGAGAGGTAATCACCTTTCGCGGTTCTGTAATGCCGAACCCTTTCAAATATTGGCTACCACCGCCACCTGCAAATGCTCAAAGCCAACCTCAACTCGATTTTTTATCAATTTCCCCCATGTCGTTCGGTTTGTACTAGAGTTATTCCAATATTAGGCATTGGTTCAGACCCCACAAAATGTCCACAAAGTCACAACTACTTAGTGCGCTCTGCTGAATTCTAATAAACAGTTGCAATCCAGCTTGCGATAAGGGACCTCAATTTCACGCGGATGCTTTAAAGCTTGCTAGCTCAAGACACTTCGTTGACTCGAATATACAACATAAAAGGTGTTGAACTTGTGACTGTTGAGCTAGAACAACGTATTAAGTCCAGTATCGTAGCTCTCGGTGTGAGGTCTAGAACGATAGCTCACTTAACAAAGCAACCATTTTGGTAGAAGTATCAGCGACGTAACTTGAATCATCCAAAAACCTGCCACTTTGGCTCAGTTGAAACTCTTCTAACACTAGGGTCGGTTGCTTTGCACCGATGACGCCTCTATTTTGCAACACTGTCCCCGTTCGTCCTAGCACTACCCCAGCATACCAATTACTTCACGGGCAGGACCAGAAAATGTTACATACTTTTGATCCGAGCCTCTCTCTTCTCAGTATATTACAAGTCGGGATCTGTTTGCGATCTCATCATCTAGGAAAGGATCACGATTCTGAGATAGTTGAAGGGTATCATGGCGCGATGAGAAATACAAACGTATTGACAGTAGCGCATGTCTATCTAATACTATAACTTCTTCGACTACTATGCCACATCCCTCGGCCCCAATATGGCTTCTTCCTGACTACAACAAAAACAGCAGTAAATACGAATAAGCAGGGATAAAAACTTCAACTGAGTACGTGTACAATGTTGGACTCGCACAAGTAACCAAAAACATGGATCTTCAAAAAGAAGACGGAAGAGAAGCTGCATACAGTCTTTGTGTGTGTGAATCGACAAGAAAAAAACCGAGTCCCGTGGCACCTTGACGCCCGCCCGCAATTCTGCCGACCCTCTTCTGTGCGTTTCCAACGGCCTCAACTGTCCGCTCCTGTCGACTCGGGTCTCGAAAAATAGTGTAAATGAGGGATAAAGGGGAAGAAGTCGTGGGATGATAAGAGCGAAGAAAAGATACACTGCCCAACACCAGCTTTTAGCGCAAACCAATGACGCTCATCTCGAGTGTCCACACTCTTCGGATCCAGACCTTGAGCTTGCCCTCGACGCCCTGGACATTCTCAAGCTCGACGCCCTCCCACCAGCAGCGCCGAGCGGGCTTGCGCCAGAAGAGCAACAGTTTCTGGGCCATTCCCATGGCATTGGTGCCCATCTCGTTGCCACGGATGTCGCTGCGCAGGCGTGCCAGTGCGAGACTGCAGATAACAGCTTTATTGGGCTCGCCCGCGCGGTGGCCCCAAATATCGTCATGGTCAAAGCCTCTGTGAAAGTGGTTAGTACTCAGTCATCATCCAACAGCCAGGAAGTCGAATTGCGGACTTACCCTGCGGTCAGCATCTCAATGAGATGGGCCTCGGTGGTTCCAGGCTCGTCGCTGCGCTTGAGGCCGGAAAAGATGCCGTTCTGCTGCTGAAGCGCTCGAGCAGCTGCGCGCTTGACTTCAATCATGCTGATCTGATCAATATCGGGCCGCGGGGGAATGGCATAAAAATCGAGGTCCTCACGCAGCACGATGATACCAGCGCGCTTAGAGTCCTCTCGGGAGGGGCCTCCAGCAGGCGCCACCTCCTCATCAGGCGGGGAGCTGGGCAAGGAATCTGTGGGAATAGACTCCGCCACACCTCGGAAGAAATCCAGCATGTACTGGAGCGAAGCTGGGTCATACTGTGGTTGCACATCTATTAGTGAAGAGTTCTGGGCAAGGCAATTGAAGGATATTCAACGTACATCTACTTGTACTACTTCGCCATCTGCGAAGCCACCCGCACGGCCCTCGGGAAACAGCCCGTTAGGGAACAGTGAGAGCAGCACAAACTCAGGCAAGGTGAGCAGTTCATCTCGGGAGAGATAGAATCTGGTACCCCTATTCACAGTGTTAGTCTACCCACATGACCAGCTAAGCTCATCTCGTTCAAGGCGCATATACCGTAGGTCCAGGGCAATGGTTTCATCAGCTCCAACATCTAGAAACACAGCAATTAGTCGACTTGTCACGTTTGTATATTACCCATCTCCCCGAGTGCGGCATGCGAACTCACCTCCAATGGTTTGGACGGGTGGTCCGGCTTGTTGCACCTGAGTAATAATACTCGAGGCACCTCCGGCAGCAGCCATCAGGTAAGCGAAAGAAAGGAGGGGGCTATCTCCCTCCGAATAAGCTGGTGGCGGTTCGGCGTCGTCGTCCTTACGACTCGGGTCCCCCTTGGTATCTCTGGGGAGCGCTCTCTTGGTCTCGGCAACAGGGTCGCGGAACGCCCTGGCAGTGTGGTCTGGATCGAAGGGCTGGACTTCTGGCGGAGCAGAGGATTCGTACGCGGGTGCGGCTGTGGAACCTGATGCCTCTCCTACAACAACAGCGACAAACTTGCCGGCGCGCTCGGGGGCGTCGGACGGGTTAAAGAGCGACGAGAAGGGCGGAGGCCGGGATGGGGACGCCTCGGAGGCGGGATACTGCGGCGGGGGAGATTGGTCGCAGCTCAGGATGATGTGGGCGCGGTGGTCGGGAGCGGAAGGGTCGAAGTGGCGGATCGACGAGGTCCGGGTACTTGATGCCGACGAGGATGATGTGGTTGAGGGCGTCTTCTTCTCAAACTCCGGGGACACGGACGGTCCAATACCAGCTTCCTGCGTCTCAGACAGTGTGGCGGATACGTTCGTGTGTGGGTGACTGGTGGGAGCCGTTGGTTTTGGCGGAGGACGGGATGGATGAATGTCTGTCGAGGCGGAGGCGGAGGAGGAGCTTCACCGGTCCGGGGCTGGCAGAGGGAAGAAAGACGAACAGAACGGGACTCAGCAGGAAAGAAGGCGCAGGGAACAAAAGACAATTATGCGCTGGGGAGGTTGGAACTGGGTCGTCGCAGCTCCTCGTCGTCGCTGGTTACAGAGTCGTGAGTTGTGAGAGAGATGAAGTGCGGTTGGCTGGTTGAACAATGGAAACGCGGGAGACACACAAGACGCAACGACCGCCCAGCCGCGTTCCCCCATTCGGCGGCTGAAGGCCTGGGTACTCGCTCCCCTGAGCCTGTGCCACTGAGGCCCGCCAGCGGCCAGCCTCTGGGCAGCGGAGAGGCTCTCAGCGGGCCTAGGCGCATGGAACCTAAAATTGGGGCCCCACGACGGACGGAACCGGCCAATGGCAGCGCTCGCTGTCGAGGAGTCAGGGGGGCCTTAGCCGCCCATCTGGAAGTGCTTCAGTGGAGTTGTCAGTGGAGTGATAGCAAGGAGCGGGGCGTCACAGTCCATCTATAGCGTCACAGTGGCCACAGGCGTCGCTGGTATCACTGGTCGGTCGCTTCAGCATAGTGGGGACTTGCATTACTACGTACCGGCCCCTACCATGGATCGTAACTACCACAGCAAACATCACGGACAGACAAACAGCCAGCCGTCGGTCACATCATCTCGAGTCGTGACTTACAGCCATACCAAAGATATTGATGATGCTTCATCTTGCGGTACCACGCGTATCCGCAGACCTCAATGACTCGAGCTAATGGGAAATCAATGAATGAATCATCCGACTATATCCAAAGCTTCATTCACTGTCGCTATCTCCAAAGATTGCCCGGAGCACTTCGTCATGGGCTGCCTTCCCCTCCACCGCTTCATTCTGATCTGGGTTGATGCGGACTTCAGTCTCCGTAACGGGTGGTGTCGGTGTCGGTGCGGCAGGAGGAGCGCTCTCAATTGCTTTAGTCTCCCCAGCCGTGGGCTTTGAACCCGGCCGCATCTCCGCATCTCCGTCCGTCCATCTCGGCTCAGCGTCCGATGCTCTCGAGCTCGAACCCGGCCCTGGCTCATGGTCTGGTCTCGAATGTGCGGGAGCCTTGACGTTGAAGCGTTTGCAAAGTAGCCGTGTCGGGTAAAAGTCTTCGGCCGTCCTAGTCAACTTACCATACATGCCCACCTTGGCCGCCTCTTCTGCCGGATCCGCTATCTTTGGCTCCGGCCTAGAAAGCAACTCCGTATCCATTGTCCCGTGCGTAGACGCCGGCGAAGCTTTCTTGGCCGTTGTGAACCGCGATGCCATGAATCCTGTCATGGGCTTGAAGATCCTCGCGCAGTTGTGAAACTCCCCCAGCTCTCTTAGATACTCGTCGTCGGTCATTCTCGTTGGCTTTGATGGTAACGGATGGCTGCCAGTCGCAAAATGCTCCAAATATGTCCTGTATCGAGATTTCTTAGCTTCGTCGTCGGCGTAAGGGCCCGAGGAGCCACGGGATATTGCTGCCACCGCCGTGTCTCGGTCTAGTTTGGGAGCCTGTTCCCACAAAGCTTCTTGTTTCTCTTCCTTCGACATTGCGAATCCTTCAGGGACCTCGCCAAGACCGGGAGGAAGGTTCATCTTCCCAGACCCAGTCGCAAGTCGATCGCGAGCTGAACTCGAAATATAGTCAAAAATAGACTTGCCCGGTAAGCTCTTCTCGCCCAAGAGCACAGCCCGTGACTTTGCGTCATGTGTCGACGCCTTGGCTGCTTCCGCTGTAGAAACGTACGAGGACGATAGTGTCCCATCCACAGGTGCCTTGGACGAAACCCATCCTGAAGGAACAGGAGGGGGTGCATACTGGGACAACAACTCTGTCAAATCCTCTGCGATTTTGGCTAGAACGAAGCCATCCAAGGGGAGTCGGCCATCGTGACACCGTCCGAGGTTGTTCCCCGCCCGCGCAGTTTTGGAAAGAAAGACTGGTGCGTTACGAAGCGCCGGGTTTGCTGCAGCGGTAGCCTTCTTTGCCTTCTTCTTCTTTTTGTCGCCTCCAATAACACGACTATACTTGATCTTGGGTCCAATCTCGTATGGATCCTCTTCATCAGATCCCGTATCATTGAGAATTCCGACTCCGATGCCTCCCCGTCCAGGATTAAGCTTATTCTGGCTCGAGGGATTCAATGATATGGATCGTAACCCACCGGCCATTGGGTCTTCGTTTGCATCCTCGTCGTCTACAGCGGCCGTCACTTGGTTGTCGCCCAGCCCAGCAAGTTTGGACTCTCCATCATGTCCTAGTCCTTTTCGGTCAACCTTGCGGACAAAGTGTATCATAGCAGCGTTGTCGGGTGCAAAGAGATGCGTATCACCAGCTCCAGGACCGGCTCCTGCCAGACCTAGTCGAGCATTTCGTCGCACTTTAGGCCCGATGCCCTGGCCATCTTTCCAGCCCATCCTCCGTAGTAGCTTCAGGCCCATATTATCCTCATCAGCCTTGAGCAGACCCATAAGGCCTCCGGCATTGAGCTCTTGGGTAGAGGATCCAAGACCGGCAAACGCCTGCGATGTTTGAAGCTTCTGGGCTTCGGCGGCGTCGGCAAGATCCTCCTCGTCCATATATTCCTCGGCCCGTTGTTGCTGGGTCGTTTTCGCATCATCTTTGCGACGATTGGTCCGGCTCGACACGAAACTTGAAGGTGTCCATCCTTCCTTGGAGCCGACAGAGTTGAAGTATCTGAAAATGCTGTGTCAGCGCATCTTTCCGTCGTATCTTCCTAGGAATTCAGCTTACCCTGCGCTAAAGCCGCCAGTGAAGGCACCATGTAGACGTTTGCGCCCCCTCTCATCCCTCACCTCCTGCTTCCACAATGGAAGATAGGAGCCATCGTCGCGTGTCTCGGAATCGTCAGGCAGGGGGGTGCCGAATGTTGCGTATGGGGCATGAAGATCTGCCTCGTATGTCGTACGGGAGCGTTTGAAGGACATGGAATCAGGGTATCGGGACGCTGGCGCGAAGATCTAGGTCGTGGAGGAGCATCGAGGTGGAGACTAAAGAAGTGCACATGTGAATATTAACGTTTGTTGGATCAAGAGGATTCGAGATTGGAAGCTATGACCCAAAGTGTAGAGTTGCGGCTGGAGGGTTTATGGTGGGTCTTATCGATAAGAAAGGCCTCGTTCGGATATTTGGACAGTATTCGTACACACGACATGCGAATAAGACGCACAGTATCCGTAAGAAGGAATCGAGTAGGAGAAGCCGACAGGGAACAGGCATGTGGGATGACGGAGGGGGCTCTGCGGATAGAGGGGTTCCAGACTTGGATATGCCGCATTGCAAGCCTCAAGCAGTGCAACAACATCAAGAAGTAACTTCACTGAGTATTCTGGACGGAGACTGCAAGCCCGTTGAATGCATAGGGACTCGGTGCAAAGGCTAACAATTCCAGTGCCTGCGTCTTCCGCCCGTTGTCGTCACTTCTTCAGCCACGACGACATGCAGTGGGCCGTTAGAGGCTTGGCTGGCTCAGCTGGCTCTTTGATAGCCAGCCCCTGTTGATTGATGATGGATGAGCTCCACCAACAAATACGGGCTCAAGGTCAATGACCCTGAATGGTCCTAGACATCGTAAGCCAGCTTCCCCTCTCAGCGGTGGAATCGATATTTGCTGCTTCGTCTACACCAGACCACCTTACCTCGCCAGGAGGAGCATATGCCGATTCTGTGCAGGGAGGACCCGTCCACAAAGCCGCGGGTGCCTGAGATGAAGACGAGCCGTGGGTGCAACCCTTTCCCCACGAAGTTGACACAGGTACAAGAGTCAACAAGCGGAGAAGTCGCTGTCCTCCATCTGCGCCCCTTGTTGGCCGTTGACTCAAGAGGGGCAACAGAAAACAGTGGTGGGAAGACGGCGCCCAATAGTAGGGCGACGAGCAATGGCTAGGTTATCCAGGTAAGGCAGACTGTTGCCAACGTCCACGAATGGGACGCGACATAGAGAGATAGGCGTCGTCTTGGCCGTTGTCTTTGTCGTCTGAAAGCCTGATATCCCTTCACAAGCGTCGGCATCCATCCGCACACTGACGCACACGTACTACGAACGCATACGTGCCACACCCAGACTCGTCCGCGTGACAGAGGCATTGCATCACGTCACATCAGAGCATCGACAGTGGGAGGGACACCTTCGGGATTCGCCCAGCAGCGCCAGCTTCTGAAAGGGCACTTTCTGCCTCGGTACCTAATCCGAAGATAATAGTCGAGAGGCTTAAGCTGCGTGCGGATGGACTCAACTGGGCCATCCCCTCCTTGGATCTCTGCCCCAGCTTGACGTAGGTGCCCGATCTAGGTCCTGACCTTGCTCCTTGTTATAGTACTTACCGTGTTCCCAGCCCCTCGACCCTCGCCGTTAAGCCACCTAAATTTGGCCCATCTGCAAATACCCACTTCTGATCTCTCGCTCACGCACTCACTGGTGCTACAGAAAAGGTACTACATAAGGGCTGAGAGAAAAAGGGGGGCTACATATACTACGTGCAGATGAGGGAACAAAGAGGACGGTATTGATTGGTTTCTCGGCACGCTTCTATCATGCCTCTTTCCGCCTGAGTGCCACGATTGCTATGAGTGCTGTGACACTGGCGTCTCTGGTGTGTGATGGCGACCTTGAGGTGAGGTGAGAGCGTGCTGCCAGACTACAACTGCGAAAGATCAAGACCCAGCCGGATGCAGCAGGTACTGAAGCGACCGGTGCGAGGACCCGCCAAGTCGAGGTACCCGGTCTCCCCCTCCCGCTACTTCCATACTACATTATGAGTACTACTAGTAGTGTCCGCGGGCTTAGTGGTGTCGTCAGGGGGTCGAGAAGCTGGGGCGCTAAGGCGCCGGAGCGCTGAGCACTGGGCGTACGTAGTGGACAGCCCAGGTGCGCCCCGCCCGTTTACTGAGACAGCCCGCCCGAGGTGCCACCTCCGTACAGTGGACTTCAGTGGACGACGGGGCACACAGCATGCGCTAGGAGTGGGCACCCCGTCAGAGGCAGGCGCCGCAACCCAACGTTACCTAAGGTGCCTGGGAGAGAGAGTCTGGACGACTTCTATTTGTGTGAAGAGCGCAGCCAGGCCCATCCCGGGCCCGTTGCTGCATCCGCCTGCTGGGCCCAAGTCACTAAGGTAGGTCGGTCCTTGTACGAGCAGCAGTCAGTCCAGTAGAACCCCATTTTCCCGCCCCCCGACTTGCGACAGAGGGGACGGCTGCCAGCTGGGTCATTGTCGATCCAGTTGGACATTTCGCTGTTTTTTCTCTTTTTTCTTCCCGTTCTCCCATCGCATTTTGCCTCCTCCTCCCCGTCGTTCTGCCGCTGTCGTCAGTCGTGTTGCCACCCAGGTTCCCGTTACCTTAGGTTCCCGTCCATTTGCAGCCGCCCGCGCTTCCCCCACTCTACGCCCGCTATTGCACCGCACCGCACCGCGCCAGGCCGCAAGCCAGAGCCCAGGAAAGCAAAGCAACCTCAGGGCAAAGCAAGCCCGCAAAACCCGGCTCGTACCGCTGGCGGCGACGTAGACAGAGTGCATCGCACGCCATGGCCATGGGCACCAGAACGGCGGCTGCTGTTGATTCCTCGCCTCGAGATCCGCCATCCCGGAGCTTGTCGACCCGTTCGACCCGTTCGACCCGTTCAGTGCACTCGTCCCGTTCAGGAAGGCCCCCGCTGCTGGCTGCTACCGGTCCAGGTGCTAACAACGCTGCTGGCGGCGGTGTCCAGGCACCTGGCGCTCGTAGCGGTGGTGCACCTCCAGCTCCAGGTCCCTCCAGGTCTCCCTTAGCCCCAGCGGCTGCAACGCTTCCCCCCCACAGCCGCCAGCTCTCCTCCTCCTCGCGTTCGCACTCGCACTCACACTCACACTCGCAATCCCACTCCAACCCCATCACCAACTCCGCCAGCAGCAAAGCCGCGACAGCAACCGCAGCCGCAGCCGCCTCTCCTCAAGCCTCTCCTCACCGTCGCCGCCGCACCTCGTCCTCCACTCGCCCCAGCTCCCACCAAAATCCGCCCCCCCAAAATGAATACGACGCCTCGCACGTAGCCTCCGCCCTCCACTCATCCAAGCGAAGCTCTAGCGACCGCCCACCGCCCCCGGCCAGGGGCCCCGATCCCTCGCGGCCCCATCGACGAAGCACCAGCACTCGATCCAACCATCACAACCAGAATCAACAGCCCGACATGGCGCCCTCGGCCACCATCGCCCACAATGGCACTGGCAGCGCTGCCGGTGCCCAGCAGCCTCAGCACAATCACGCCGATGCTCCTGCGCCGCCTCGGGCCTCGACGTCCAAGCAGAGCAGGTCGCGTACCATCATCCCGACTCAGTCTGGCAAATGGATCCTGGGCAAGACCATCGGTGCAGGAAGCATGGGCAAAGTGAAGCTCGCCCGAAAGGAGGACGGTAGTGAACAGGTTTGTCTTCATTCTCCATGTCTCTCTGCATTGTCCAAGTCTCCTCGTCATCGTTTCTGTTTCCCATGAGTCGTCGAGGTCCGCCTGCCATCAATGGTTTGCGTCGCCTCTCGTCCGACACCCCCTCAGCAATTCGCTAACCCTCCGCCTTTTCCTAGGTCGCCTGCAAAATTATCCCCCGTGGCTCGACCGACGATAGTCACCAGTCTCGCGCCGACAAGGAGCGCGCCGACCAGTCCAAGGAGATACGCACTGCTCGCGAGGCTGCTATCGTGTCCCTCCTAAACCACCCCAACATCTGTGGCCTGCGCGATGTCGTTCGCACCAATCACCACTGGTATATGCTCTTCGAATATGTCAACGGCGGCCAGATGCTTGATTACATCATTTCTCATGGCAAGCTCAAAGAGAAGCAGGCTCGTAAATTCAGTCGTCAGATCGCGAGCGCCCTTGACTATTGCCACCGAAACAGCATTGTTCACCGAGACCTCAAGATCGAAAACATCCTCATTAGCAAAACCGGCGACATTAAAATTATCGACTTCGGCCTGAGCAACCTGTTCGCTCCCCGCGGCCATCTTAAGACCTTCTGCGGCAGCCTATACTTCGCTGCTCCCGAGCTCTTGCAAGCGAGAGCCTATACCGGGCCTGAGGTAGACGTCTGGAGTTTCGGTATCGTCCTCTATGTCCTTGTGTGCGGCAAGGTCCCATTCGATGACCAAAGCATGCCCGCCCTTCATGCCAAGATTAAGAGAGGTCTTGTAGATTATCCCAATTGGCTCTCAAGTGGTAAGCATACAACCAGTCCCTACTCCACCAAGTAGTCAGCGCTAACCTAGCTTCAGAGTGCAAGCATATTCTGTCTCGAATGCTCGTGACCGATCCAAAGCAGCGAGCCACCATGCAGGAGGTTTTGACTCATCCTTGGATGATCAAGGGCTTCAGCGGCCCGCCTGAAAATCATCTACCCACCCGCGAGCCTCTGACGACACCACTAGAGCAAGAAGTCATCCACGCCATGCAGGGGTTTAACTTCGGTGCCCCAGAGGCCATCAACGCGCAACTCACCAAGACGCTTGACTCCGAAGAGTATCACCGCGCTGTCAAGCTGTTTCAGCGCGAAAAGGAGATTCCCCCGCCTGCCAAAGATGCCGAAAAGAGAAGGCCCTTTGGCTTCGATTTTTACAAGCGGAGGAACTCAGGCACCAGCCGCGATACCTTAACCGGACCCAGCACAGATGCCTTACAGCTGGGGAACGACCCAATGAACGCCTTCAGTCCCCTTCTGTCTATATACTACCTCGTGAAAGAGAAGCAAAATAGAGACCATGCTGAGATGTTCCCGCAAGGCCCCGGGAATGCCCGTGAGCGGGAGAAGGAAAAGGAAAAGGAAAAAGAAAAAGAAAAGGAGAAGGAAAGGGAAAAGGAAAGAGAAAGGGAGAGGGAGAAGGAGAGAGAGCGTGAGCTACGCGAGCGTGAGAAGGCCAAGGAACCAGAATCCTTGCCCGAGATCGCGCCTCCTCAGGCTGCCTACACGAATTCCGGGGCCTATGAAATGCCAGGTGAGAAGCCGACTGGGGGCCGGACAAGGCCTCGCGCACGCACTCATGGGGAGGACGACATGCCCGAGATTCCCAAGCAGACGCCTCTACCTCCACCTCCACCAGACCCCAAGGTCGAACAGTTCCAGAAGAAGGAGGGCGCTGCAACCAGTCTTCTCCGTCGTTTT
The DNA here is from genome assembly GCA_917563905.1 of Neonectria neomacrospora. Taxonomy (NCBI): domain Eukaryota; kingdom Fungi; phylum Ascomycota; class Sordariomycetes; order Hypocreales; family Nectriaceae; genus Neonectria; species Neonectria neomacrospora. The sequence goes on from OU830643.1 coordinate 484,708, forward strand.
AGCACACGCAAACGCAGGGAGCAACCCGAGCGGCTGGATAAGGACAGGACTCATCCTCCTGTGGTGCAAATTCACTCACCAGCTGAACCATCCCCGTTAGCGCCCAGGAAGAGTTTCAGCATCCGCCGTGGCCGGCGCGAGCAGGACGAGCCGATAGACTCTAGATTCCGCTCCGGTAGCAGCCAGCCACAACATAGCGAGCTGCTCAGCCCCCCTTTGTCTGCCGGCGGAAGCCAGAACAAGCGGGCAGGAGGCCTAGGCCGGTCTACCAGTGTCAACTCAGCCGAGATGAGGCGACGTGACAATGCCAGGTTTAGCAAGGAACCTATGCCAACCAGCGGATCCGACCAGTCCGTTCTAAATGAAGACAGTCTGAGTGGGCATCGATCTCACGGGCACTCACGGTCGGTAAGCATGAGGGATAAATCCATCGGACATGCCCGACGTGAGAGCATTCAAAGACGCCGCATGAAAAGAGAAGCAGCTCAGGAAGCCAATGTACCCGAGGAGACGGACCAGGAGCTGGAGCAGAGCGGAGTGTCTACAGACCGCCTTGATGAAACCGAGCTGGCCAAGCCGGTGTATCTCAAGGGGCTATTCAGTGTGTCGACGACGTCTGGCAAGTCGGTGCCTGCAATCCGAACTGATATCAAGCGGGTACTTCAACAGCTGAACGTGGAATACACGGAAATTAGAGGAGGCTTCAACTGCCGCCACTCACCCAGCATCGACTTGAACAGGGTACAGGATCTGCCTGGCAGCCCCGGGCCGACGCCTGGACACCGACGAAAGTTCAGCTTCGGTGGGCTCAGGCGAGGAGAAGATCGAGAGCGTGAGCGAGATGAATTCCGAGAGGGAGAGCGTCCCCCAGCAACCCCACGAACTCCGGGTCGACCCGACCGGGACCACAGCTACTCTAATTCAGAGACGTCGTTTGATAGCATGTCTGGAAGGAACGGCCCCAGTGGTTCATCGAGAAGAGTACCGGGAGAGACGAGCACTCACGTGCAGAGCGACCTCGGCGGCAGCATGGTGCTGGAGTTTGAGATCTTCATTGTGAAGGTGCCACTTCTCTCGCTGCACGGAATCCAATTCAAGCGGATGACGGGCAACACGTGGCAGTACAAGAGCATGGCCGACCAAATTCTGCGCGAGGTAAGGCTGTAGAGGCCTCGCTCCGACACTGGATGGCGACGATGGTAGGGTTCCGGGAGAAAAGACAGCATAGCGGGGATGGCGCATGCATTTGGGACGGGTGCACGGCGCAAGACGTGGTACGGATCCTCGGGCTGACATTGCTAGCTTGAGAGCGGTTGCAGATCAGGAGCTGGGGAGCATCATATTCTTTGTATAGGAGACGTGTGTATTGCGGGGGTGATGATGGGTACTATCGGCGAACGTATGGACAGTCGAGGAGGAAGGAGCACGTATAGTAGTAATGATAGATAGGGAGGGAGGCTGATAGGGAGGTGGAAGAAGCTGGGGGAAGTGTAATGGAAGGAGACTTTACGTTGGCCCCCATGCGTTATCAGGAACCCAAGTGCTCAAGACCCTGTCCATGTTTGTAGATTGTTTGTAAATTGAACAAGCGTTGGTTAGTTGAGTGCCGATCAGACAATATTGGAGTGGGTTGACGAGGCTGAGATGAGACTGGTGAGAAGTGATGGAAGTAATGTGGCTGAGCAGTGGGCGGAGAAGGAGAAGACGGGAGTGACCTCTCCCCACGGCCTAGATCAAGTACCTAGGTACGTAACCTCGGAGTCAACGGGGCGTGGTCGGCGTACCTAAGCCTGGTCCGGGTACTTAAGCCTGGTCCGGGCGCCAAGTCGCACGAGCTGGAATGCGCCCAACTTGCAAACCCCAGCGCTCCATCGGTTCCATTGATCAGTGAGGGTTTCCCCGGCCGCAGCCAATGGGCGGGCCGGCTGCGAGTCCAACAGCCCCCCCGGGCGCAACCACCACGATCCACTGGCTGGCACAAACCACACAGCGCAGCGGCCAACCTCGACCCTCTCTCACAATCCCGCCCGATCCCATCTCTCCATCCGCCAACGCCGCGGCTGATTGTCGACCGTCTTCGCAACCGCATCCGCACGCCAAACGCTCAAACGCCAGACGCTCCCTGTCCTTCGGCCTCCGCCTTCGACCTCTTGGGCCCGTCTATCTCTTGCGTCCTGCGCCTACACCCTTGGCCTGCCCCGGGCCTCGTCTCCGAAATCTCTCGCCCATCTCCATCGATATTCCTCGCCTTGCCGCGTATCCTCGTCGCCATCTGCCTCTCCCTCCACGGCCCACCGCACGCCAACCGCTGAACCTCGCGCACACAACCACGCACACGCCGTCTGCGCAGCTTCTCTGTTTCTCCGTCCTCCGCAATAAGCACTCGCCCAAGATGATGCCCGCGGCGCACGTCTACGGACACCACCAGTTCACGCCCCAGGGCGCCGAGCAGTCGTGGATGCACCAGCAGTCCGGCGCTCACCACTCCCATGCGCAGCAGCAGCAACAGCAGCAGCAACAACAGCAGCAGCAGCAGCAACAGCAGGCCGCCGCCGCCGCCGCCGCCTCTGCCGTCCAGCAACAGCACTTCAGGAGCCTCGCTGCCGGTGGCCACTCGTCCGTCGGCGGCCAGCTCCCCGCCCACGCCCAGGATGCCGCCCACGACAACGTCTCCGAGGACAACCGCCGTACCATGGCCTACATCGCCGATCTGCTCAACGAAAACACCCGCGAGGCCGCTCTCCTCGAGCTGAGCAAGAAGCGCGAGCAGGTCCCCGAGCTTGCCCTCATCCTGTGGCATTCCTTCGGTGCGTGTCCTCCCCGCCGCCCATGTCAACCCTGAAACGAATGAACGCGAACTGACTGATGCTAGGTGTGATGACGTCCCTGCTCCAGGAGATCATCTCCGTCTACACCCTCCTCAACCCTTCCCAGCTGACCGCCGCTGCTTCGAACCGCGTCTGTAACGCTCTCGCCCTCCTTCAGTGCGTGGCATCCCACAACGACACCAGAACACTGTTCCTCAACGGTACGTCCATCCCATGCTCCCAGCGACAAGAGCCCCCCAGACTGATAACTCTCGTAGCGCACATCCCCCTCTTCCTCTACCCTTTCCTCAACACCACGTCCAAGTCGCGACCCTTCGAATACCTCCGTCTCACTAGCCTGGGCGTTATCGGCGCGCTTGTCAAGAACGACTCCTCCGAGGTCATCAACTTCCTCCTCACGACTGAGATCATCCCTCTCTGCCTGCGCATCATGGAGACGGGCTCGGAGCTTAGCAAGACCGTGGCCATCTTCATCGTTCAAAAGATCCTCCTCGACGACAACGGCCTCAACTACATTTGCGCCACCTACGAGCGCTTCTACGCAGTTGGCACAGTCCTCAGCAACATGGTTGCCCAGCTCGTCGAGTCTCAGACGGCTCGCCTCCTCAAGCATGTTGTTCGGTGCTTTCTTCGGTAAGTGCTCCACCCGTCCTTTTTCCCCCGGACACAACAAGTCCTCTATACTGACTACATGACCCATTAGCCTGAGTGATAACGCCCGAGCCCGCGAAGCTCTCCGCCAGTGCCTTCCCGAACCCCTCCGAGATGCCACTTTTTCTTCCGTCCTCCGAGACGATGCCGCCACAAAGAGATGTCTGGCTCAGCTGCTCATCAACCTCTCCGACAACGTCGTGGACCCTGGCTCGAACGGTGTGTCCAACATGTAAAGCTGGAACGAGTGATGAGAGGGAACATCTCCCCAATTGTGACAATACCCCTTGTGCATTGATAGCGGCGATTCAAGGAGAATGGATGGATATGTTTTCATGGTATTCTGGGAAAAGCAAAAGAAGCGGATTCAAAAGCATTCTGCATCGTCGATACCCGCAGCCCCTCCAGCTCGTCGCATAGGAAAGGGCCCCGGACCAGCAACGGCCGCCGGGCTAGCCCCTTTCTTTCTATGCGTTTTTGTTGACGGCTCTGGGACTTGCATTCTGTTTCATGCTCCTCGGGACCGGGCACATGGACGCATTTGTCCTGGTGTTGCCCGGCGACTGGGCTCTGTGCATTATTTCTCCCTTACTCTTTTTATTATCTAGTGACCAGGTCTTCTATCATCTGGGATCGTCAATTTTATCAGGGTTCGGCATGGAACTGGATGGCACGATTTATGGAGGACGAGGGATGGGTAGCCCGGCCACGCTCTGCCTTCGGAGTGAGCGGCTGGTTGTAAGAGCGGTCAAGACAGCAACAGAGAGGATCTGGGGGTGCGAATTTCTCCCATGCCATGACGTGGGATTGGTACCGGCGGAGTGTTTTTGGCGTTGGATTGGGGAGTCTTGCATCAGAGTAACGGTGTTTGTCTAGGTCTGGTAGTGTTTATAGTAGGCCAAGAAAGAAAGGGTACATTTTGTCTACCTAGATTGGGATGCTGGCGTTGGCGTTGAGTGCATCATGGGCTGGGTTGTATTTCATGTCGTTGTTTACTTGTCGTGGTATGATGACGGCGTGGCGTCTATTGTTTGTTACTTGGTTCAGTGTCATGTCTCACATTTCGAACCATTGTGGTTCCTTTAAGTTGTCTTTTGTTTGGCAACGTTTTACTATTTGTTGGACTATCCGCGGAACATACTCCAGGTTGTCACCGCATCGCCGCATCACGCTGACGTCTCATTCATGATCCTCAGGGCGAGGCGTATTTGTAACCGTACTGCTCCTTGGCCGCATCCACAATCTTCTTCAGCTCGGCCCTGTCCTTCTTAGTCTTGTCATCCACCTCGTCCAGAGCGGTGGGCCGCTTGGGGTTCGCCTCGGGGACGTTGAGGCCGCGGCGCACGGCGGGCCGGTCCAGCACGCGGGCGAGCCAGGCCTTGACGCCGGGGAACTGGTCCAGCGAGATGGTGAGGCGCTCGATGCCGTTGGCCCAGCCCAGCAGGGCGATGTCGGCGATGGAGTAGCGGCCGCGGTCCGGGCCGACGACGTAGTCCCGTTCGCGGAGGCGGGCGTCGAGCACGCCGAAGAGGCGCTCCGTCTCGCCGACGTAGCGCTGGATGCCGTAGGGGATCTTCTCGCTGGCGAAGACGGCGAAGTGGTTGGCCTGGCCCTGCATGGGGCCGAGGCCGCCGTGCTGCCAGCCGATCCACGACTCGGCGCGGGTGTAGTCGTCGTCGTCGACGGCGAAGGAGAAGCGGCGGTCGACGTCGTACCGGCGGGCGAGGTAGCCGAGGATGGCGTTGCCCTCGAAGACGGCGAGCCCGTTGTTGTCGTGGTCGACGATGGCGGGGATGCGGCCGTTGGGGTTGACAGCGGTGAACCACGGCTCCTTCTGGATGTTCTGCCCGATGTTGATGCCCTGCCACGTGTAGTCGAGGCCGTAGGCTTCCTTGAGCTCCTCCAGGAGCACGCTGGCCTTGTAGCCGTTGGGCGTTGCCCACGTGAGGAGCTCGATGCCCTTGGTGGCGATGAGGCCGGTGGGACGGGACATTGCGATTTTGAGGATTGCTTGCTTGCTTGCTTGCTTGCTTGCTTGCTTTCCGTCCGTCGCTGTGTGATTGGAGGGTGGGGGGGGGTTGGTAAGTGCTTGGTTGTTGATGATATCTCTGAATATCTAATTGCAAGATCGTCATCCATCTCCCTTTATACCGAATCCTCCGGCCCCGCTCTTCCCCAAACAACGGACATCGCGTAGAAACACGGAGTTGAGCTGCGGGGTTACCAATCCACCATGCCAGCCATATTTGCGTTTTCGTCGCCGCCTAACGCCGAGACACTTTACTCGCGTCGTCGCGGTGGTTGATTCCTAAGCAGACCTGCCGTGGAAGGAGAGATACGAGATTAGATAAGCGGGCGATCTGGCTTAGTTAATCAGAGATGGGCAGAGCCGCCCCAATGAGCTAGGCAGGATTCGATAGCCGCATGTAGGGTGGTCTGGGCTGGGGTTGGCTGGGATATGTACCAAAGGGGGCAGCCATGAAGGGGCCTATAGGGTAGTTACAGTTAAAACATCGATTCCAGTCTGGCAACCAAAAACCCACCCGGGTCAAGGACAAGATCTAAACGTTTCGGATAAATGGTTCGACGCGAAGGATTTCAGCATGACGGTTCTACACAGGGTAGCTATCTTGGAAACATTTGAACAAGATCGACCGAGATCGACGGGAGGGGGCTACCTATATGCGTAGTTTGTTTGGGAGCTTGAAGTTTTCGGTGATTCGTAACTGCAGATAGACGCGATGGATGAGGCGAAGTCTAGCAGGTGGATAGATGCTAGGGGCGTGCGACATTGGGAGGGATGAGAGCAGTGCGAACTGATGGAATCTCTCAGACTTGCGAAAAGCACTACATGGTGATTACTCATGGTAGCAGAGCTGTAAGAAGCTCGAGGAAGATCACCACCCCCCACAAAACAACTGCTATACCACTTCAGTGCATTTACTCGAAGGAAGGACGAGTAATGGCCGATGAACTGAGTTTACCTGCTACTCAGTCCTAACGAGCGACGGTGAACCGACCATGGCCCCCAAATGAACTCACCTGGGCCACAACCATGCCAGCGAAATTGTAACTCCTCTCTTTTTCTATTCCCCTCAGTCAGGTCTAAAAAGAGATCAATATTCGTAATCCACTCCCAAGCACCGTCGCTTTGGGAACACCCCCTGGTCGATGACCAATCCTTCCTATATTCTCGAGAGGAAAACGACCAAACAAATGCCAGAGCCCGGAACCAGGAAAAAGGCCAACGTCGTTGGACACAGTCAGAACCAAAAGGAACTAGGCCGTAAGCTTCCCGAGCAACTGAGAGACAACGATTGGGTTCTGACGCTGACGGGGTCGCCATCAACCACCTGCCCCCCACATGGGGAAACCAGAGAAAGGGGTGTTTTTTTGTTGCCTAACAAACCCTTGCTTTTCAGGTTGGGAAATGTGACGGGCTGTTCCAAGGGCGTGATGCAGCCATCCAGATGACAAGCACGCCGTCGTTGCTTTCTAACCCCCGGTTATCTCCCTCCTAAACACCGTCTTGCATGAATCCGAGCTTACCCAATCGTCCCCGGCCCCAACACACTGGACCCGCGACGAGTGCGATGGGGATCTTCACGTGCGATGGCTCCTTTGGGAGCTGCCGCGGGTGTCTTTGGAGTCACCCCGAACGACATGTGGACGGGGGAGATTTTGTCTCCACGTATTCGTAGACTTATTCTTTTCTTTTGAGTTCACGTAGGAGTTAGGAGAGGAGGGGGAAAAGGGCGGTGACTTATCCGGGTCCGCGCGGACGGTAGACTCGGAGATGGAGGAACTCGAACTCCTCTAAATCCGTGTTCACGGGACGGTCCTTTTGCTGTTGATGCCTTGAGCCCGAAGGACGCCGGCGGGCGAGCTACGACTAGGCCACGGCACCGGTAGGCCGGCTAGTGCGGTGGTCTATGTTTGGAGAAGCATAAGGTAGCTAATTAGCAGGGCAAGTACACTGTAGAGGCAAAAGCTTCAGCGGCGTTGGTAGGAAGTTCAAGGTCGAACTCTGGTTTTGGGTTGGGTAGGGCGTACTTCGTACTCAACGGTTGGTGGGACCATTCCCCTGGCGCCGTGAGGATCATTGCCGATCACCAGCGGGACGGCGTGAAAACACCCAAAAAGCCCGGTCGGTGATTTCCACCCTACGTAGTAACGACCTTAACGCCGCAGTAGTAATCTGGTAGTATCGATGCGCACATAACGCGTAGCATAACGGATAAGACCACATTAGTTGGTCCTCGAACCCGGCGGAGTGGGAACATGACGCTGCCGATGACGAAAAGGGCGTGCGGTCAACGAGCTTCGAGCTTCGAGTTTCAAGGGCCACGGAACCAAAGATAGAATAGCGAAAGGAATAAATCAGAACCGGGGAGTGAGTCTTCGGACCGGAAACGACGGGATGGCTGCCGGTGCGGCACGGGTAACTTGAAATGTTTGGAATACGGCCACGGCGGTTTAATGAGCTCTACAAAAGTGTGCATATCAACCGTGCTATCATGTAAGATGTACGAATGCGGTGGTTGGACACTTCCCAAGCACGAGCAAAGAGCGGGAGATGACCCAGACGCAGGGTCTCATTGTCGGATTGCCGGGCATGCCCACGACGCAACTGCCTTGATGCTACGCTCTAAAAGGTTGAGTGGCAGGTGAGCAGGCCAAGCCGTCAGCAGAGTAGCGGTTCTCCGCAGATTTCGGTATTGTTCATGAAGCCATCGAGAAGACGGGCGGAGCAGGGGGGAGCGGGAACACAAACGGGCGTTCAACGACGTCACGCAGAAACCAAACTCACCGTTATGTTAATAAGCGTGGGGGAGGAAATGCACGAACAAGAAGACCCGGAGGGTTTGGAGGAGAACGGCCCCCAAGAGGGGCAAATGCAGTTGGTTTTGTGTGGTTGTGTGGTTGTGTGAGTAGCATTAGCATCACGAGGTTTGGAGAGGGAGGAGGAAGAGAAAGAGAAGAGGAGGGGCGTGAGGGTTTGGGATAGGCGGAGGGGTTTCAACTGGAGCAGAAACATGTACGAATAGGCAGATGTCGTAGAAGAGCAGTTCCAGAGTTGCAGAGCTACTACGTAGCAGCAGGCTAGAGCAACCCGTCGGCAGGGACTCGGCGAAATTTGGATTTTAGGTGTGACGGGGCGGGAGAGTTGGATGGCTTGGACGGTATGAATGGCTTGGATGGCTTGGATGGCTTGGATGGCTTGAATGGCTTGAATGGCTTCGAACAGGATGGATGGGATGCACGTGTGAACTGTGTACTTGGAGGATGTGCCTTGGGCTGGGTGCGGAGGTGCAAAGGTACAAAGGTGGAGAGGAGGAGAGGTACGTGCAGTGCAGACAGAGCCTGGCGGTTTGGTCGCGGCCTTGTGGCCTTGCAGCCTTACAAGCCCTGTCGAGTCGCGCCTTCCGCCTTTTCGCCATACAAAACCCATTCTCAAGGTGGTGAAAGAGCGGTCGCTGGGATCCCCATCATCCCGGCCAGTAGGAAAATATGGGGCAAGGGACCCCAGCTGCCAAGCCACCCAAACCACCCTGGGGCGGGTGTGGAGCGGGGGTGCCTGTCTGCCTGCCTGCCTGAGGTGTGGATGGACGGGAGTGGATGGACGGGAGTGGGAAAGCAGCATCTGGCATTGGCAGGCATTGGTGGCAGCGGGTACATCGTGCTCTCTGTGCCCTCCCCCTCTCCAGCCTCAATTCATCTCGCACCGGAGCTTCGAGTGGCTCGGCCGGGAGTGGCGAAGCAACAGAACAGCAGCCAGCGCCGACTCGCACGTCCGGTCATTTTCGGTTCTCTGATACGGACACGCAATGCTTGTCTCGGCGTCTTTGCTGCAACTGCATTCTGCATTCTTTCGACGTCATGTTGTCTCGGCATCGCTGCTCAAATCGGATGCCTGTTCAGCTGGCGATGTAGCGCAATGACGACTTGCTTCCCAATCATTCCCGTTTTCGACATCAATGAAAGATCTGTCTGCCCTCCCACCCCTCCCCTGCGCCCCCCGAACATGTGCAGCCACATGTCTTGACCTGTACGAGACGCGGCGCCGCTGCAACGATAGATAGATGCAAAAGCAACGAAACTTTGACATGGCTGGCTGGGAGCTGATAAGGAGTGACTTGTTTCCCGAGTATCTGTGAGCCGCAGTCGCCGTGTCTCACCATAACGATTCCCACAGCGGCCGCCTCTGACTAGGCCGATCCGGGAGACATCCAGCGCCCAGCGGGCCGCAGCGCGACGCCCATTCGCTGGATTTCCCAACCATCGACTATCAATGACGATCCCTCGAAGCGCAACGCGGCAGCAAATGTACCCCGTAACTTACCGCAGATGTACCTTTGCCAGCTCTCTGTCTCGACGCGGATTGCTAATTGAAGACCTGCTGCCCTGTTGCCCCCAGTTCACCGTCCTCCTTTCCTGTTCGCTCGCATCGCCGATGGGCTAGCACGCAGGAAGGGAAAAGGGACACTTGGCGTATCTCGTTGAAGAGGGACCAATCAGGGCCCACACCTCATCTTGTTCCCGTTCAGCCCTATGGAGTACGTACCTTGTCCCGGAGGCACACGCCCTCGATGTCCCTCGATGCACCTCAGTCTTAGGAGGATCCACCGGTTTCCAATCACACATCCCTGTCGCTCTCTCTGTCACTTTCTGATCCCCGACCATGTCCATTCTCCAACAATCCATTCCCGCGTGCTGCTTCTGTTTGCGAGGTCTTGTTCCCGGGCCCTGTGCTGTCTCCCGACCGGTGGCGGACGGCTCTTGCCTGCCAGACAATCGATCAGGCCACGAGGACCTCCACCGGTCACCTCTTTTCGGGAACGGCTTGAACTTGGACTTGGACTTGGGCATTTGCCCTGCTGCATGTGACAAGTTGTTTCAAACCTCATGCCCGAGTGCCCTATAGCGTACCATGGTCGAGCAACCCACCATATCCCAACGCAACCGCAGCCGCAGGTGCCTTTGTTGTCGAGTGTGTCTCGGACACGCCGAAGGCTGTTGCTAGACTCACCGCCAAGAACAGCTCATTCTTCTGCAGCCCTACAGCCCTGAGTGCCAGTCTTCTGGCGGTGCGTCCTCCCCGCATCCGTGACAGAGTCTCACTGACCCGTGCGGTGGGACATGGAGCCCGGCGGCAAGCAGCAGCTCCCGTCAATCTGTCTGCATCAGGAAATGGCGGGATCTGCGAGTCTCTGGTGACGCTGCGTCGTCCACCGACGAGGCGCACAGCTCTTCCGCGACAAGCTCCAAAGCTCTCCCCGGCATCACCAGATACCTAGGTAGGCAGTCAACCTTGTCCCCTAGGCTAGTCACTGCACGGCACACTTGACCTCATTCCGCGCGATAGATGACTTCACGCTTCTGCATCGGGGTGCTGCAGCCTTTCGTCACTGGGACTTTTTTCGTGTCTACTTCGCCGCCGCCATCTGCCATCGCCTATCGCCAACCCCGAAGATGATTCATAATTAATTGTTACTGTCACCGCTGCCATCCCGGTGTCTGCCAAGTAATGCATTGTTGTTCTTGCTTTGCATACATGGTACAGGTACCAGTGCAGCCACGAAGACACCCAGGTACCTCGTATCAAAGGGCTCTGTTCCTCTCAGTGGCCTACCGTGAACTATGAACACTAGATGGGGTTTACAGGCTGCTGCAGCAAGACGATGGCCATGTCGATTGCGAGGGGAGGGGTATGTGCACGCGCACGTGATCGGCCTCGCGCCCCAAGTCGAATGGCGAAATTAACCCACATTCTCACACTCGTCCGCTCGCATTCGCCTGCAACCCATCCATCCCCAAGCCCTGGGATCGTCTACATGCACCCCCCTCTTTCACCCTCTGTTCTGAGTTCGGCCCCAATGATACCACGACTGGCTCTCGCAGGGCTGGAGCGGGGGAGATTTGGTGGTGCCGGGCATCGTGATTGAAGGAATGCGGAATGAGGATTGAGGCGTGATGGCATCTCCGAGACGTTACGGCTCCATAAGGAATCATTGCGCGACGGGTTCCCTCTGAGAAAGCGGGCTGGAAGACAGCACGAACACATTAATCTTCATGTTAGTACTTTTGCCAGCCGCCGGAAGCACCCTCATGCAGCATGTGAACGGAGCGGTATAGCTTCTCGGGCACTTTTACGATACCTCCTGGCTAGCCTCCATCGCCGCAACGGCGCGCGCAACGCAATTTGGCTAAAGACAGGGTCCTCGCAATGCGTTTTCCACGCGTCCACTACGACTTAGTACCAAGTTAGGCCTATTCATCGAAGTGAAAGGAAAGCCGCAGGTCCACAGAGGCGTTCTGTATGTAACACAGCTCTGGCCCAAGGGACCGGGGTATATCCCAGTTATTTGTCAGAGCCCTTTGGAACCTCGCGTACGGAGTACTGGTTTTGTCGATGCGCAAAACGTCCGTGGACTCGTTGACTCGATCCATTTCCCTCACGGGTGGGGTGGGGAACGGCTCCCGGGCCATCAAACAGTATCTACAGGACTAAAATTCATCTAGACTGAGATCCGTCGGCCCATTTTGACAGAGGCGAGGCAAGAGAAAAAAGAAAAGAAAGTCACCAGAAAAGTCTCCGAAATCCTTGAGGCCCAAGGGATCTTGGGTAGTCGTCATGCGCCCCCTTTCTTCACCGGACCAGTGTTGTAGGTGCTGGTAGCCCGCCTCTACCTATTCCCAAGGGCACCGAGGTGTCCATACTACGGTTGTCTTGCTTCACTCGTCCCCTACTAAGTTGGATGTAAATAGCCTAGCACCACGCCCTTTAGTGACCACCATCCAAAAAGCAGCGGTAGACAAGCAACGGCAAACCGACCCAGTGGCTGAGAGCGTGAGAACCTTAAACAACGTCCCCTTCTTCCCGGGACATCCAAGTTTTAGGCTATGCTCCAATGACCCGTGGTCCATGGACACTACTCAACTCCACTCTGCTGGGCTGAGCCGGCGGCAGCTCTGGTCGCCACCCCCTCCTCTGTAGCCAGGGCCCCCCTGTCGAGGACTCCCTGGACCTCTACGTGGTAGTATTCGTACGAACAGTCTGCACGGGTTGTGACTTTCACTCATCAGTGCTCGCCCAGATTGCAGGCCAGCTTTGGCGGCGGCCGCCAAGCTTCCCCTTCCCAACAGTACCTGCAGGCTCTGGACCTTGGCATGCCAAATGTCCTGCTTCCGCGCTTGTTGGTGGAATGTTCTTTTTCGTCGACGTCGCTGCTGTGCGCTATGTGCTGTATGCTGCGGGCTTGCATGAACAGCCGCAGCGGACAGGCCGAGGATGCGTGTTTCTTGTTATTGTTTCAGTCGTTGGTTGCTAGATGCAGCGAGCGGTGTTGGGCGTTGCCGCTGTCTTTGCTGTCTTTCTCTGTTGCCCATCGATGTATCCGCCCCGCAATCCCTTGGCTGTGCGAATGCTAGACCTTGGCCTGCCAGCCCTGTGGTCAACGCTTGGACGAGCCTGTTACCGTCCAGCCACGGACAGCAGGGAGATGCCGGAACAGCGGCAATGGGAAGGGGAATACTACATTACGACGAGCAGCTATGATGACGATGAGCGGGAGCTTTGATATCCACGATACAAATTACTGGTGAGATGCCTGCTGGCGCTGGAGGATTAGCTCCTGTCTCCTGAGGATTAGGTGGTTTGGTAGGTAGTTAGATTGCCCACGTTCCCGGGGAGCTGGGGGGGGGGGAAGGTTGCTGGCTTGGGTGGAGACACGGCGGCCGCCCGGCGTGCTGGCTACTTTCGGCCCCCAAAGATCTTTTGTCGGGCCGCCGCCAGAGCAGAGGGGGGAGGTGGTGGTGGAGGTGGAGGGAGAGAGATTCACCCAGCGCAAACTGGGAAAGCTTTCAGCAGGAGTGTGTTGTGGAATGGAGGACAGCTGCTCACCCCCGGCGAGGGCCTCATAGGGCTGGGTGAGAGACCCGGATCATGGATGACGGGGGGGTCAACTTGCAGCGGCCGTGCTTGGGACGATAAGCACACAAAATCTTGAGGGAGGGGATTGGCCGAGCACCAGGAGAGATGCTGCCTATGGTCGGGAAGAGGGCATCGCGACGAGCTGGTTGGCTCGCTCGGTTGATGCAGGACAATTGACAAGTTCCGCCCCCCCCCCCCCTTGCGTAACCCCCAAGCCGCCGTAGCCAGTGGACAGCACGACGAGACAGGACAAAACACATCTTTGTCGTCGGCCTTGAAACTGGCTCCGATGGCAGGCAGATGGGAAGAAAAGAGAGGCATTATCCAACGGCCAGCGGTGCCACGTACGGGGGGTCCGTACCATGCCGGTGTCAGGGGAAGCGGGCGGCAGCCTGGCAACGGCGAGGAACGATTGGGCAGAGAGACGCAACGTCGTTGTGTCCTGGCTACCGTTGGGTGCTAGAGAGCGGGAAGAGATGAAGCACCAGTTGTATCGTTGCGTTAAGCTCAACAAGTGGTTGGGGCCCATGACGGCTCGATTCATATGACCGCTTTGGGAGCAGGTGAAAAGTCCAAAACGCTGTGGCGGATTGGGGGCTACGAAAAGCCCCCCCCTGTAAGCTAGAGGGGGAAATGGACGACCCAATCCCAAGGTCGATTCCGGACCCTTTGGGCGCACGCATATGCAAGCGCGAATGCAAGCAAGCAGCGAGATGGAGCGATGCCCTTCATCACAGCGCGCGAGCCAGGCGGAGTGTAGTGTAGTCGTCAGGGTTGCGTAGATTTACAGAGGGTTCTAGCTCCGAGTGCAGCACAGGCAGGGCGCATTTGGCTTGGAGCTTTGCGTTTCACCATGGATGGCTCCGGCTACGGGCCGCACGTTAATTTCCTCACTGGCCTATTTCTCCCTTCGGCGGCGTTCTCTGCTTCTCGAAATGGTGGATGCTCGGTCCCGCTTGGCTTGGGGTTGTAAGGCTGAGGGCATCTTTACCGCGTCGGTAAGCGGCCGGGCCGTCGGATTGGACGCGGTACGCTGGACGGAGACGCTAGTGCGCGCCGTTTTGTGACAGGCGCGAATCCGTCCAGTCACGGATGAGGCATCGAGACCCCCGCTCCACTACTAGCAGCAGCAATTGCCCAGGGCTGCCAGCACCGCCCACGCTACCACAGCTAGGTGCCGCTGAATGGCGAGCAGCTGGACAGTCAAACCCGCGGGTCAAGGAGCCAAGGATTGTCCACAAGCCGTCTCGCGGCCTGTGCCATGGAGAGAGAGAGCAAAGTCGCCTGATTTCCCACCCGTGACACTTGTGGGGGAAGCGGACGATTCGCCCAGGGGAGAAATGAGAGGGATCGAGGTATGAGGCCTTGTGGGGTGGGAATTGAGGCGTAGTGCGAAGCACTCTACGTAGTTGATTATGTACACACATTCATACATAGTACACATGCTTGCTGTTTGTTGAGAGGGGCGAGCGGAGTACGGAGCAAACGCACGGAGGACCCCCGGCGGAATTCAGAAGCGGGGACCGGGTCAAACGGCGACAGGAGTTAGTTACGTAGTAGTATCCGGAATCCGGACGGGGCGCCTTGTTTTGCGAGTTTTGGCGCGAGATGGGAATGGATCCGCTCCGGCCTTGCACCTTGCACGTATTGGGCAGAATACACGACAGTCCCGATCGGGCGGAGCATGGATCTTGGTGCTTCTCCTCCCTCCAGAGTGACGGAGCTCTATGTAGTCTTCAGCGGGCGAGCAGCGGCCAACCACGCCCGGGCGACGGACGCGCCTATACCGTAGTTGGAGACTCCACGCGAGAAGGATTCCTGACGTCGCACGAGGCCGGTACGGAGCATGGCCTCGCTGGGCCGCGCAAGACGAGAGACGACGCGCAGCAGACGAAGTCCTAGGGCAGCAAGACGAGCTGCGGTTGCAGGCAGTCGCGGTGGATTGACCGATACAACCATATGACGCAAACCCGTCCCATCACCGTTGCCCCTTCCGCGTCCCCGGGAACCCAATCCTCCGCGTGACAGCATCTCGTTGAGTGTTTTGCTGCTTGTTGGCCGCCGTTCGACGGAACAACAGCAGGGGGTGGCAAACCGGCAATGAGGAAAAAAACCATCCTGCCCTCTTTTTTTGGTCCCCTCAATTATCAATCAAACGCGGCACTCACCCGTCGGGTCGCCTACCCGAAGAAGTGAAGTGGGCGCGTGCGGGCGTTCGGACGAGAGAGCATGGACATGGAAAAAAAGGATGAGACGAAATTTGAAGAGAGGGTACCCCCCCCCCCCTGGTTACAGCGCAGATCCAAATCCTGCTTGATAAGTCGAAGTATCGATTGCTGGGACTACGTAACCTCAATGCGTAGAGAAGACAACCCCCTGCCTCCCCAACTCTGGAGGCAGGTTAGGATCAGGGTGAAGAAGCAGACTGGGGCTCAACTGGAGAGAAAGAGGAAGAAGAAAAAAAGCCTTTTAATAACTTTGACGCGGAGAGCAATAACAGCGCATTGAATACTTCTTTTGGCGACATCGTGAGGGGATCCACCGCTTCCTTCAAGGCGTACTGTCCGTTCTCGCTGTGTCTAAGCTTCACAAGGCACACTCGCAGGGACACGGGTCGCAGACAGATCCCCAACAAGGCCTCTCCCTTTCCTGCTTTTGGGCTCGGAGATTTTATTTAATCCTCGCGAAAATGCAACTCCACTAGCAATCACTCATTAAGGAGGAGTAAACCCACGTACACCTCAACTGGGAAACCTTGCCCCTCCCCGCGGAGTTCCGTGGAATAAGATGCCTTGTGCGGTACAACGCTGCCCGTAGGAGTGAAACTCTAAAACAGTCGACGATAAGTTTGTTGTTCATACTACTGTAACCGTGAGCCTGGAGGGGGGGGGGTGGCGAGCACGGGTTAATACATTCCAACTTCAGCCGTTAGGGGAAGGAGGGGGAAAGGATAATAGGCGGGTTGAAATGTTGCGGCCCTGCTTAAGCCAGGACTGTTAAGTTGCTGTGAAGCGGCTGGTGGTCGAATCGGCGTCGACATGGATTGGGGGCGAGCGACGACAGGGGAGAGGGGGGGCGTCTCTTTGGCCTTTGCGGAGCGTAACCAGGGTTTGCGCGCGTGTGCTGCGCTGTCGAGAATCCCTCGTCCTCCGGGGGTTGGACGGCCAATGGCATGGCGGCGATGCGCATCTGGCGCGGTTTGTAAGGCGGGTTATTTTTGTCCGGGGCCTTACAAAGCGCGCACGGGCCCGAGCCTCCGCCAAGTGCCAACTTTCCCTGGCCTCGCGACCCGTTGCCCGTGGGCCATTACCCTTGCAGCACCTGCAAACCCTCGCACTCTGACCCTCGCACTCCCAAACCCCAGCACCTTTGGCGAGGCCGTCCCGTGTCTCCAGCGCTGCTGCTCTCTGACCGGCGAACACATATCGCCCAGGGATTGATTATGCGACCGGGGGGTCTGGGCAGCCGTCGGATGCCGCAGTGACTCCGCCTTTTGCTCCGCCAAAGGAAGCAAACGTGCGCGGCGAGCAGCGGGCGGGCTTGCCAGTTGCCATGTGGTTTTCGGGGGCCCTTGGAGAGAGGTTGGGGGGTGGGGGGGTAATGTCGAACGGTGAACCCCCTTCCCGGCTGAGTATGTACTGTACTATAGCAACGGGATGTGATGTACCACAGAGGGTGCGTCGCAGGACCCGGTTCCAGGTCCCCGGTGCTCTCACGCACACACCCGCAGCACGGTCTCGGATGAGATGAGATGGGGGACGGGACGCTGCCATGGCCATGGGAACGGGGATGCGGATAGGAATTAGGATTAGGGATTAACGTGTTTCCAGCACTGTCCGCACTGCTCTCCATGCTTTTGCCTCGAAAGTAATGGGCTCAAATTGTCGTCGACAACGGACGAGCTACCTACTGTCCTTTCGTTGATATTGCTGCCTCTATTCCTCGAAGCTGCATCCTAGCATGTGCCAGTGCCAAAGCCACTCACTTCCACCACGCATGAGATTTTCCTACAAATAATATATCCGCGCCAACACGGGGTTTCTGAGCCCCTCGGCTGGCTGATGTCCCGACTCGATGGACAACTCATGGGGAATATAGTCTTTCAGTCTAGAGAACGACCAAAATGCTAGAAAACAAGCATCCTAGCGGCTTGCAAAAGGGCGGGATGGAATGGACCTTGTGAAGGCAGTGCTCTCAGAGTCATCAGCAGAGACGGATTAGGCATTCTGATTCGAGGTGTGATGGATCATGGCGCGGTACAGTGTCGTAGCGGTAATCGCAGTAACGCTGCGTCTGTCTCGACTGGGCTGCCAGCATATCGTCTGCCCCGAGTCTTTGCCACCAGGCTCAAACGCTGAGAAATCAATTCTCAAATGTCTCCCGTCTTGCAGGATGGCGTCAGTAACCTTGCCTTCTGCTCCGCGGAGCCAGGCCTTACACATGCGGAGTTTAGGGCTCCTTTGCTCCCAGGAGGTTTGGGTCTTTTTACTGTATTTGTCAGGGGTACCGCCGGCCGCAAGCGCAAAGTACTAGGACTGTGGGCCTGTGCGTTCGGACTCGGAAGGGGGAATAACAGCCAAGGAGATGGAACCGCACTGCAGTGTGCAACTTGGTACCACTCTAGGGATTGCCCTGCCACGATTGGAAGATTCCAAATGAGAAACTCTGGCTCATGGACGATCCGCAGACTGTATGTACTCCGTTGAACGGGCTCGTTGCCGTCACTGGCGTGGGATGGGGTCGGCCGCCACGATAATCTGATGGTTCTGCGAGCCAAGGCGCAGCGTTGTCAGTGAATCTACTTTGCAACGGCGATTCCTGGCAAATCAAATGATGGCAGAAGCTGATCGTATTTGCGTCACTGAGGGCGAGCGAGGGCCGATGGCGCTGGAGCTGTGTGCCTGAGCTGTCCCGTGTGGTTGGGTGGGTGTGAATGGAATCTCTGGAACGACAGGGATCTTTTGAGAGCCAAGTCGAAGTACGGTCTGGATGTCTGAAGGAGAAGGCATCGAGCGCTTTGGGGTCGGCTGTCGTTTGAGCATCTTGGGTCTCGACAGGCGCCCCGTGGTTGGACAGTTCGCAGGAGTTGCGATGCTGTGCTGGGTGCTAGGGGGGCCGGGGATGACGATGCTTTGGTCACACAGCCCTACGACGGCGCCAGACGCAGATGATCGGCCCGGCTAAGGCCCCCGGGAAGGTGAACTTTTGGGGACGGAGCGTGGTTGGCTCGACGCCGCGAGCTGGGCGATGTTAGGGAGGTGCGTGGTGTTTTGCTAGACAGCGACTGGGAACGTTTAGGAAACTTTAGGACCTTGGGCAGAGGGACACGAATTGGTTTCGGGAGAAAGAACTGCTGCGGATGGGAACCTTGGGGATAGCGGTTGGTGGTTTTCCGGCTGGGAGAGGGGCGTGTGGGTGTCCCGCGTGGGCGTCTGTGAAGCGGAGGGGGGCGTAGTCAAGGCAGGTGGGGGAGGAACAAGAAGGCGGTTGATGCCAAAAAAGAATCCGGGCTAAATTTGCCCACATTCTCCGCGCTAACTTGGAGACTGCTTGCTTGAGCCTTGGAGGAAGGCGGCCCTGGCCCCTGGTTCGTTCGCTCGCTCGGATCCTGTAGGCCTACTGATTCGCGGCGGTTTATTTGGGTGCTTGGTGGTGGCAGAGCGACGAAGGAGGAGTCGGGTCTTGGGCAATTGAACTTCTGCCGTGGGTGGTACAGCGATGGATGTTATGCGAGCGTGCTATTACAGGACGCCTGGTGCGCTGTATTGTGTGTGGTGTGTGTGGTGCTATGCCGCGCTCCATGCCGTGGAGAAGGCGGCGACCTGGTCGATGAGGCTGGTTCTGTCAGTCATGGACGGGAAGCCCAAGCCGTTCCATTTCCATGCCCAAGCCAGAGCCAGAAGCAAGCAGGACGTCGTCGCAGGCTAGTCGCAGCAATGCCATCCTCCGCCATTTCGCCAGTGCCTCCGCCCAGTCGTTCTCCCCACCGTCGATGCTACGTGACGGTACGATACAAGCCCGACCGATGAAATCGCACCGTCCCGCACAATACATTCCCCCTCTCCTCCGAGCCAAATTTGTTCACCCAGCGATGTACGAAGTACCAGAAGTCTGTTTTCCCTTCGTCGGAGTCGGTGTCGGTGGCTGTACCTGGGTATCTTTTGGGTGTGGTCTCTGCCACACCAAGGGCGATCATCAACTCATTCCCCCACACCCCCCCCTCTGCTTGTCCTCCTCCTCCCATCGTGCTCCGCTCCGCTAGTTCTGAGCTGCAGATGGGGATTGAAGGACAGTCGCTCTAATGGCCACCTGCAGGCAGGCAGACTTGTAGGCAACCGGCTTTGGGGATGCGGTACGGACGTGGACGGGGGACACGGGGTCGGAGGTAGGCGAGTCGGCGAGCACATCTGTCGACGGGGACTGCGAAATACAAATTCCACCGTAGCAGTGGCAAGCGGCAGGATAGTAATTGGCAGCAGGAGATGCCACTGGCCGCCTGATTTTGTTGCCTTTCCGAGAGCCTGATGGGTTAAACAGCGATGGCGAGCGGATGGAAGCCGGCACAGGGCCAGGCAAGAGGCTATCCCATCGCTAGAAGGGCGCCCGTTTGGTAGGGCTAGCTAGGCCAGATTTGCACGTCGGAGAACTGGGACCAGATGCTGCAATCACGGAGAGAGATCATTGGGGACGGGTACGAAGTACGTATCCTAGTAGATACGGAGCACACAAGCAAACAAGCAGGCAAGGCTCAGGTCCCCGTGATGAGCACAGGCCCAGGACGGGAAGGACGGGACTCGAGGCGACGATGGGTGATTGACTGAGGGGGGCCATGGGGCGGGCGCCTTGATTGATGGGCGGCGGGCAGCCCTGTGAGGCCCAGGGCCCCAGCGGTCGAGGACAGAGAGCCCCATCCCACTGCTGGAGTTGCTCGAGTGGGACCGGCGGGCGGGCGGGCGGGCGGGGGGCGTCTAGGACGGGCTCCAAGCCACCCAGCTAGAACACGCCCCTCTTCTCTCTCCCTAGTGGAGGCTCCCTGGACGGATGCAACCTGGGGAGGGGGTAGCGACAGGGAGGGGGTGCGGGGAACGAGGGACGGGGTGGGTGGGGTAGGGCGTGCGCGAGCGAGCTGCGGATGGATAGTGCAGGGCAGGGAAGGCGTGGTCGAGGTGTGGTGGTGCCTCCCCCCCCGGCTCCTACTCGTCACTCTGCTGGGCTGGCCTTACTAGGTAAGAAGGTACTGCTGCTACTGCTTGGCTGCGGCTGCTTGCTGTCGAAGGAAGATGGATATTTAATCTAGAGCCTCCTCCCCCTCATCCACCATCCCACCCATCTCCAAGTCTCAATTAGACGCCGTCTTCTGTCTGCAGTCCTAGTCTTGCTCTCAGCATTATATCTTGCTGTCTATATCACTACTCCTCCTCCCACTCTCTCACCTCCTCCCCCCACTTCTCTCTCTTGCTGTCTACCAACCTCGACCTCAGCTTCGACATTCATCAAGCAGGAGCAGCACTTGAAACCAAGATTCTACAACCAGTCTCATCTGCTGCGACTGGGTCTCCTCGAGCTTCGTCTCTTACACAAGTGACGAACCACCTCATACCCTTTCCAGCTCCAGCTCTCCAGCTCAGCCGTCCCACACCCCACCTCATCAGCCAACATGTCCATGTTCACCATGTCACAACCTCACTACGCCTACCAGGCAGCTCCTCCCCCCCCTCGCCAGTACTCCGGCCAAGGCACCAGCAGCGCCTTCAGCAGCTCTGCTAACCCCGACGAGGACTGGACCAAGATCTCCGACCTTGCCGAGCGCAGGAGGATACAGAACCGCATTGCCCAGCGCAACTACCGTATGTTGTCTTCGCTTAACTTCGGCCTCGCAGCCTCGCCCTCCAGGTGACAGATGAACTGACACGCCTTCCCGCGATATAGGCAAGAAGCTCAAGCGCCGTCTCGAAGACCTCGAGCGCCGTGCTGGCTCCTCTGATGACGCCGACTCTGAGAAGCAGTCCCAGACATCCTCCACCAAGTCGAAGCGTTCCTCAAAGTCTCACAAGGCCCAGCCTTCCACCCCCGCCAAGACTCTCCCTTCCCAGGGCCAATTCACTCCTCCCATGGAGCACGAGGAATTCTTCTTCCCCGGCTCATACGATGACCGGGAACGCTCTCACACTCCTCCTCTCTTCACCTACTCAACCTACCCAGCTCCCGATGAGCTCCTCCTCCACCCTTACGGCTCCGCTCAGCACTACCCGGCCATGACATCGGCCGAAACATACTCCAACTACCTCACCGCGTCCACCGTCCCCGTGACGCTTCCCTCCATGACACACTTCAGTGACGCCGTCAAGCGGGAGTCGTATCCCAGCGACGACGGCCTGAACCCTTACATGCCCTACGGCTTCATGCCCGGCATGGATCTCAATGCTGCGAGCTCCTACGACCAACAGTCCCATCCTCATGTGAGTTACGCCAGCCACTCGGCCGTCGCGGCCCCCAGAGATCCTCGTTGCTGATCGAGTTGGCAGACTCCTCCGCTGTCGCACTCGTTCGACCACTCCGCCAACTGTTCCGAGGCCGGTTATGAATACCCCACCACGCCTCTGTCTATGCCCGGATCCCCTGGCATGATCCACCCTCAGCATTGAGCTTGAGATGGCCGCGCCGCTCATATGCTTCATCCTCTCGAGCTTTGAATCGACTGTGACAAGGACAGTCGTCACGCACGGGAGGAGGAGCTTGACCCGGTTCCTAGAATGTGGCAAGTCCGCACCGGTGCATTGGGGCAGGGAAAACTAACTCGGCATATTTACGCTCCTTCTTGACGGGGCGAAGGCGTACGGGATAAACCTTGCGAGGCACATCATGGCTTGCATATCGGTCGTTTTGGATTATACTCTCCCTTTCTTTCTTTTTGGACTCAACCCTCTGGTCTCTCCCAGAGAGTTGTCCGCAAACTTCACTTCCCCCCCCCCAACATAGTGGTCGAAGGGCTCGACTCCGTTGGTTGATGTTACGACAGCAAGATCTACGAACTTAGTTTATTTGGAGGCGAAGGAAAAGACGGGACATGTGGCGTTTTGGGACGGATCTCCATGTATGATGAGGGGTGGTGAACTGGATGGACGGAATGGTTGGATGCTAGAATGGATGGGAGGATCAGCGATACTTGGCAAACAATAGCGAGAAGCGATGGCGGCTACAGCAGCGGTGGCCAGCCTTTTGGATTTTTGGTCGAGTAGATATCTCCGAGCCGTCGAACTGTTTAGAAGACGAATGTGCAACACCACCGTCTGTTACAAAGTCTACAAATGTACTCGGGAATTTGAGGCCCTCCATGACCCCTGACTTGACCCAAATTGATCTGGCCATGGCCCAATGACGAGGCTAGCCCGGTCAAGCCAGCCCAGGCCAGGCTCAGCCAGCTCAAGCCAGGTCCAGCCAAGGACTCGAGCGCGGCCAGGTTTGAGGCCCCTCGTTGTGGTCGCCTTGGTAGCCCGAATTGCCCGAGTCTTGGGACCAGGCTGGGCGAAACGTAACTGACCTCGTCTCGCATTTCAGCTAGTTGGCCAAGCGTCTCAACGATTCGCCCCTGTCGCATGCTATGCCTCCTTGTCCAAGTCTTGGAGCCTGGAGCCGTCCTGCACGTGCGGAGGCACCGAGTACGAAGCACACACACAACTTACATGGTACATGGCAGGTAGGGCTCCAGCATGCAGCGCAGCGGCGCAGCCGAAGGGGTCCTCCTGGTAACCTTTAAGGGTGTGTGGTGCGGATGGCGCCAGGGCGGTGCGATTAACAAGGCCGCGTTGGAAGGGGAAGGAGGAATGAGTAATGAAGAATAAGGCTCGGAGAAGTGCAAACAAAGGTGCGGCCGCGGGCCGTTGGGGACGGAGTTCGGCTGGAATCAAAAGGGCCCGAGTCCGGTGGCTGTCGCGGGCGGGCAGGCAACGACGCAGATTGAGGCTTGGACCGAGTTACCCCGTGCTATGGTTGTGCTTCGTAGTTAAGCTATGTCCTTCGTACTGCGCAGTTAGGGGGGAAAGACAGCAGAAACAGGTACTTGGGCGATCCATTCCGTGGTTCTAGGCCTTTGGGGGCTCGAGTGGGTTACCAAGCATTGGGGAGATGGAACATGGGAGGGTTACAGTACCCTGACGGTATGAGGCACAGTGCCCTTCACGGTGTCGTATAGTTATGCTGGTATTCTATTCGTACATGGACAACGGGCTCTAGTTACGGGCTTCTTTCAAAGGGAAAACTCGCCGCAACCCCAATAAACTCGGCATTTACGCCGACGGGACGACGGTGCGTGGTGGCGGTGGGGAGATGCACGGCGAGAAAGAAAAAGAGGTTAACGAAAAGGCGTTCCCGAAGCTTTCGCCAACGGGAATGGAGGTGCAAGGCAAAGAAAGGCAAGGAGGGTAGCACTCGGCAGTTCGGCGACTTGGAAGGATGCTGCGCGGATGGGAAGCGGTACACCAGGGGCAATGGAAGTAGCGGGAAGACGAAGAGAAGGATAGGTAGGCAGACGATGAGGGCCAGGGTCGTCTCTGGGAGTGTCGGAGGATGGATGGCGGAGAGTGCGAGGCACGGCACGGGGCGGCGCACGCGGGGGGACGCGAGGGGGGGGGCACGCGAGAAGGACGATGGAATTATATTAGTGATCAGGGCGGGAGATGCAAGACGAGAGACGAGGCTTCGTAGAAACTACGTAATCGTGCCGGCGGAGTAGACGGCACTTGTCTTGTGGTTTGTTAGGTTGTGGTGTCTGATGTTGTATTCGCATGCATGTACAGTATCATGCGTGAGGCCCAATCCACTTACCGGGCTGAGGAGGTCCACGAAAAAGAAGAGGAAAACAGGTGGTGGCGCGCTGCCTTTCTAGCTGAACAAGCAGGCTTTCTCGCACATCTGCTATCTGCAGGCAACTGCAACATGCCCATAACTGTACGAAGCACCGTGTGCGCGTGTGGTTGCATTGCGCGCGCAGCTGCAATTGATGGCGCCGGCCAGTGTAAGTGACGCGCAACGGGGTGTGTGTCCACTTGTTCCTCTGTCTGTTCCCCGTCACCGGTCCGCTGCAGTCCCGCACCAACAGAGAGAGCGCGCGCCTGGCTTCATCCTGCAGCGCTCCCGGCGATTGCTTCTTTCGGGTTGGCAAAGGGTGCGTGTCTAAGCTAGATGGCGAGGGGGTAGGATTCGCACAGGATCGGCGGGGAGGGGGGGGCAGAGTCTAGGGGGGGATCCTTTCAATCCTTCCTCCCAGAGTCCTACGAAAAAGGTTCCCTGGGAGCGGCAAGGATACAAAGCCCGAGCCTGGTGATTGGCGATTGGCGATTGGCAAAAGGGAAAAGCGCAAATAGGCCTACACTGCGAAATGCGCTCGCCGAGACCGATTACTCGGGTGGGCTATGCGCAAATCGTTCGACGTCTCGCAACGGTTGGGTTAGGTAGCGGGGCTCGGGCGGGTATGCAGCTATCGGGTCGGCTCCCCGTTCTCGTTCCCGTTCATGTGGGGCTGCTCTCTTCCACTATGTCATCGTGCGGCGCTTCACCATCAAGGGAGCTTTTCTGGGGAAGCAAGTTCTCAATTGACTCCACGACTCTCAATTCGAAAGCGCCACAGCACATCCCTAGTCAGCAACAATGCAAGACGAATCGCTGTACCTCTTTGGAGGCGATAGGTAACAGCCCCAATGCCTTCCCCCCCAGCTCCAATGCCCGGCTGACTCGTCCATCTCCAGGCCCTGGGACGCCGCCCTCTGGACAGCCTCCGATGACCGCGTCCGCGGCGGGTCCAGCATTTCGTACCTGACCGTCACCGACCCGGAGCGCGCCAGCTTCCACGGCCACCTCGACACCAAAACGCTCGGCGGCGCCGGCTTCGCCTCCCAGCGCACCGTCGGCGTGCTCGCCCTGGACCTGTCCGACTACGCGGGGCTGGTCCTCTCCCTTGGCGGCGGCGCTTCCGGCCACCGCTACACCCTGACGCTCAAGGATACCATCCCCGGCGACCGCGGCGACGGCCGCGACCAGGCCGGCCTCAGCTGGGAGACGGACTTTGAGGCCCCGCACGAGGGTGGCGACGTGCTGCTGCCGTGGGACAAGTTCCGCGCCACCTATCGCGGACGCGACAAGGACGACGCGGAGCCTTTGGACCTGACTTCTATCAAGAGGGTGTCGCTGATGATGCGAAGGTAGGAATCATTGTGCATTCTGTCTTTCGGTCTTTTTTCCTAGCTTGCTGACTGTGTGAGTAGTTTCTTTGGAGAGCAAGACGGTGACTTTGAGCTCGTGATACATGCCATCGAGGCCAAGAGATCATTCCCCATCGGCGAACAGGCTGACGAGACGGATGATGAGGATGCCGACATGCAAAAGCCCGCGGGGGTTGTTGCAGGACAGGAGGGGAGGCCGCAAGCGAGGCCGTGGTGGCGGGTTTTGCTCTGTGGATTGATATAAATCTCACATCTCACAGACATGATTACTCTCAAAACGCATAGACGAGGACCACATTTCTCCCGATCAAAACCATAACACGCACAACCCGACCTCAAACTCAGCTAGCACCACCATAATACCAAGATGATATCCCCTCCTACTCAGGTCACGTGAACACCCCCTCTCCGACTCATCACACCCCAGCGGCGCGGCTTTCCGGATCTGGGCGGACGGGTGCCCCACCTCCGATCCGGATGTCCCCCGGTGCAGCGCGCCCATCTGGCCCGGCCGCTACGGCGATCGACTCTAAAACAGATTGCGTCATGACTTTGTTCTACCCATCGTCGATGCAGTGCAACGAATTTACATGGCCCGACCCGCCTCGCAAAGAATAAGACATACATATTCAACCTGCCGCACGCAGATTCTTTCATTGCCCTTCAAACCACCACCCAACGACGATGCCGCTTCTTCTGCGCGCCCTTCTTCCCCCGCTGTCCGCAGCTCTAGCGCTGCAGGCCGCCACGGCCGTGCCGTCCATTGCAGCACAATCCGACCGCGTGTATGACTTCAGCGGCGCCGTTACGTTCGTAGCCGTCGGCGCGCTCAGCTTGTATCTTCCCTCAATCCGCGCCGCCGGTGCGCCTGTTCTGTCGAGTGTGCTGGCGGTCCTTCGGGGACGGGGACCGCCGTTTGTGGGAGGCTTGGATTGGAGGCACATTGCCATGACGGGAGTTGCAGGCATCTGGGCGGTGAGATGTAAGTTGGCTCTCACTCTCGAATTGGTTCCATCATCAGTAGACGGCGAAACTTAGGATGACGACTCCACGGGCGCGCGAACCTGACTAACACTGAGCAGTGGGATCCTACCTCTTCTACCGCAACCTCGTGCAAGGCGGCGACTCGCGCTTCGCCGACATCAAGGCCTCGCCGCCCAAGTTCGCCGCAGCCTTCCTCTTCCAGGCCCTGTGGGTGACTTTTTGCCTGACGCCCGTGCTGCTCGTCAACGCCGTGCCGCGCGCCGCCCTGGCCTCGGGCATCGCCGCCACCGACGTGCTCGGGCTCGGGCTCTGGGCCGCCGGCTTCGCCACCGAGTGCGTCGCCGACGCCCAGAAGAGCCGCTGGCTGCGCGGGAAGCGCGAGAAGCTGCACGACGAGGAGTTTCTGACGCATGGCCTTTTTGCGCGGAGGTAAGGTTTCGATTTGCATTGAAAACTGTACCGAAAGCTGACCCCAGTGTGTGTAGTCGCTTCCCCAACTACTTTGGCGAAATCACCCTTTGGACCGGACTTGCGACGGCCGCAGCGGGTATCCTCGCTCGCAGGCCCGCGCAGCTGGCTCTGGGATTCTCCGGCGGCTGGGGAGGCATCATGGCGACGACGGCGCTGTCCTACATCAGCCCGGCTTTTTCGGCCTTCCTCCTTCTCAAGGTCTCAGGAGTGCCGTTGAGCGAAGCCAAGTACGACAAGCGGTACGGGGATCGTAAGGATTATCAAGAATGGAAGAAGAACACGAACCAGTTGGTTCCCCGGCTATCGTAGTGGAACATAGCAATTGTGTAAAGATATATGAAGACGTACGAAGAAGACAGTTTCAGCGCCATAACATCCTGTTGGTGCGGGAACACTCATGGAGCGAGGCAGTAGTCATCATCATTAATTGCTCATTTCATTCATGGTCTTTGGCAATTTTCCCTTTGAATTGCGTTAAAGTCTTTCCTCCACACTATGTGCAGCGCTTGGCCCATTCCATTAACAAACCACCTAGCTGTGGTACTTCTTAACCCTCTCAATTTCATCGTAGCTACCCATGAAGATACCAGCCCTGTCGTGAATGTGCTCGGGCACCACCTCGAGCATTCGGTTCATCTTGCTATCAACAGCTTGTCCGCCAGCTGTGGAGAAATGATGTTAGTAAATTGTACAGGGCGCAAAGATGCGTGATATAGGTTCGAACGTACCATTCTCAAACACCAGGGCCATGGGGGCGCATTCGTAGAGGATTCGGAGCTTGCCCTTGGGGCTCTTCTTGTCGGCGGGGTAGGCGAAGACACCTCCGTACAGCAGAGTTCGGTAAGCATCGGCAACCATGGAGCCGATGTACCGGGAGCTGTAGGGCTTGCCGTTCTCCTGGGCTAGCTTCAGAGAGTTGAAGTAGCCAGTGGTCTTGTCCTCCCAGTACAGCGAGTTACCCTCGTTCACGGAGTAGATGGCACGGGACTTGGGAATGCGCATGTCGGGATGAGACAGGATGAACTCGCCCACGCCAGTGTCGAGGGTGAAGCCGTTGACAGTGCCACCCTTCATGGTAATAACAAGCTGGGAAGAAGCACCGTACATGGTGAAACCAGCAGCGAGCAACTCGGTACCAGGCTTCAGGATATCCTCCTTCTTGCCCTTGGAGCCGGGGGGTAGCTTGTGAACAGCAAAGATAGTGCCGACAGAGACCCCAGCGTCGAGGTTGGAAGAACCATCAATAGGGTCGCAGGCCACGGCGTAGTGGGCATCGGTGCTGTCGCGGAAGTAGATGATCTCGTCCTCCTCCTCGGAGACTAGCAGGGCGCACTTCCCAGAGGAGCGCATGGCCTCAATGAAGAGGTCATTGGAGATGACGTCGAGCTTCTTCTGGTCGTCGCCGGTACTGTTGGAGGAGCCGGCGAGACCGGTCAGGTTGACGAGGGTAGCTCGGCGGATGTAATAGGCGATGGACTTGAAGGAGAATTGGAGAGCGTGGCAGAGAAGGCTAGAGTACACAGGTTAGTCTACTTGGTCGTCGATTGAAAGCCGAGCTGGTATGGAATTGGCCTCACGTGAAGTCACCGGTGGCCTCGGTGTGCTTGGCCTGCTCTTCAGTGAGGAAGCGGGTAAGGGTGACGATGTTGGTGTTGATCTTCTCCGAGTCTTGCAACCCGCTGCCGTTGGACGTCATTGTGACTGAATGGGTAAAGATCTGGCTGGAGGGGCGGGTGAGGGAGTGAATTGGCGAGGAGGGGAAAGCTAGAGGAGCGGTAGCTTTAGCCGAAGTACGAGGCTTAGGCGTCAAGGCAAGAAGCCGACGTCGATAGAAGAGATTGGCGGAGGGGGAAGAGAAGAGAGGGTATCGTCAAGGCGGGGTAGGTAAAAGATGAAAGAGAAAGGTCAGAAGCAGACGACAGTGGGAGCGCTGGGGAGATGGAGGCTGGAGAAAAGGAAGAAAGGAGGAGTAGGACGAGATAGGCCCGGGACGAGACGAGAACAAGACCGTACCTCGAACCCAAGGCCCGGGCGGAAGCCGGATGACGATGATGCGCCGGGGGCCAATGTCCAGACGGGAGAGTCCAGAGCCAAAAACGATCTCGTCCCGGCAATCAATTGGAAGAGGTCTCGTGGACAGCCCCAAACACCCGCCACAGGACCCGTCCTGGCCGTTCTGTCGCCCGCCGCTCGGGAACACACGCCCCTTGGCGGGTTAGCGTCGAGCCCTTCCAGTGCGCTCCAGAGTGCCGACGCGGATGGTTGCCGGCCGAGGGGAAGCGTCGCAAGAGGATTTCCCGGGGCGTGGAAGCTGCGGGAGCCGCTTGACGTTTGGGTCGGTCCCGGTTCTCCCCACATCTTGAGTAATTGGCGTTCGCCGGCTGCAGTCTTTGGAGCTCCATTTCCGTGTGCCGGTGTGTGTCCGTCCCATCTCCACCACTCTCCGTTATCCATTGCTAAGTAGCTGCATTCCCCCGTCCAGGTGGGGGTGGCTCGCTCGGCTTTAGGCCGACGTTCTGGTGTGGCTGTGTAACGGGACGGTTAGATCCTGTTCGTGAGGTGACGGAGAGGCGTGCCGTCAGGATTTCGTCGACTGTGGGGAATGGAGACTTTGGGGGTTGAGGAGATTGATGCCTGATCTCGATGATCTGGTTTGCCTGAGGTTACCTCCATTCGCATGCATTGCAGGCCATCACGTGTAACCCCGCGCGGTGGATGCCTTGCACATGTCGTCCCTCCCGGTCTCGACCAAGACGCTAATTGGCTTTGCACCGGGTTAATAAGTTATCCGGTCGGCCGGGGGTGGAAGATGGAAGGGATGGAATGGACATGGAAGTTCACAGGAGAGAAAAAGGAGCGAAGAAAAAGAGAGGAGCTGGCCGGGGGGGGGGGGTTAGGCAAGTCATCACCAGCCCTGTCCACAGCCACCTACTTTAATACCAGCTGCAGCATGTGCCTAGGAATTGCGGACAAGTACAGACTGCATAGACGCTGCTTTAGAGAGTGAAGCGGCATTTGCAACTGCTTGACTGCGAGCATGTCACCGCGCGACACAACCCAGCCAGCCCCTGAACTTCAAGCGCCGAGGGATCGCTGAACCAGCCGCGGGCCTGCGCCGCTGACCTCGGTCCCTGTAGGCCATTTTGCGGGGAGGGCAAACCGCGCACGCGCAGCACATGGGAGCTCGCTCGCTCGCTCACCTGGAACCTGGAACCTGGGGGCCTCGCTCTCCCCTTATAACTCAGCTAGATGGCGTTCTTCTTCGGGAGTGGACCTCGGCATGTGAGACCCCCCCCGTCGACTATTCATCTACCCAGAGGGCGTCGGACACTTGCCCGAAATGCCCTGCGACCAAAGAGCTGGATGATAAAACCCCCCCTTAGGATAGCTGAGGCCCGATTCCCCCGGCTTTTCCTGTTGGAACAAACCCTCCCGCGATTTGCTGAACCGTGACCCTTTCTTCCCGATTTATCCGTCCCCAGAATCCCTTTAGGCTTTCTCTCGGCTTCCTGCACCGCCCGCTAAACCTCGACCTCTAAACCTCCAATCCGCCGGTCCATCTACTTCATCTCCTTGGTGAATCTAAAAACAACCCGCCTTGTGACATTCGACCCGAACCAGCCGCCGCCGGCACGTGCCAGAACCTCTGCAAACTCCCCCCCGATAACCCAAGGTTACCTCACCCAAAAACCTCAGCTTAGCTACCACCTACTACTACTTCGTCACCTTCGTCACCACCCACCCGCAGCCATGGTCGCCGACGCCCTCATCTACCACCCCTCCGTGGCCCACTACCTGCGCTTCGTCGCCACAACCATCGGCCGCGACAAGCTGCTGCGCGTCGTCCAGTACTTCGCCCGCTTCTACGCCTGGTACCTGCTGCGCACCAACGGCGTCCCCTCGGCCATCGCCCCCTGGAACGCCCTCAAGAAGCAGTTCGGCCTCACCCGCAAGCTGCTGCGCGTCGGCAAGAACATCGACCACTTCAAGGCCGCCGCCACCGCCGCCGACGCCAAGTCCCAGGACCCCGTCCTACGATATACCGCCGTTGGCCGCCAGCTGGGCTACGCCGGCTACCTGACCTGCGACGCCGTAACCGTCCTCGACGCCGCCGGCGTGCGCAAGTGGGCCGGCGCGAAGCGCTTTCAGCAGGAGGCGTATCGTTTCTGGGCCATTGGCATCCTCTTCAGCGTCGTCGGCCAGCTGTACACTCTCCACAGCCTGAGGCAGCGCGAGTCCAAGGTCGACAAGAAGGACGGCGAGGGCGTCGTCGAGAGCAAGCGCATCACCATGTAAGTTTCCGACGCAGTCTTCTGTCTTCGTCTTCACCATGCGACTGCTAGCTGACCTTCCCACCCCACAGCGAGCGCTCCGCTAGCAAGATCCAGCTCCTCTGCGACCTTTGCGATCTCACTGTCCCCTTCTCCGCCCTGGGCTGGGTCGCCTTCGACGACGGCGTCGTTGGCCTCACCGGAACTCTCAGCAGTGCCATCGGCATCTGGAGCCAGTGGAAGAAGACGGCGTAGAGGAGCCTACATCTGCCTCTGTCCTTCCATCCGCCAAAATAAAACAGCCATCCATCCGCCCATCCGCTATTCGCCTACCACTCACACCTATCCATCCACACGCCCATCCTACGCATGCTTTCATAATTTCATCGTCTCGCACAAACTGCAAATGTCTTTTTGGTGTACACTACTATCAGGACGGGAGTAAACTGATTGGAGGCCGGTTGCTAGTCTTGAGTGTTTTTTACTAGTGCGATTATTGTTATGCCATAGATTTTTATTCCTCTCTTGAGACTCAAATGAAACTTTTTCTTGTTCGATTTACGCATGTCTGATTTTGGTTTTCGTTACACGAACTGCCTGACTTAGAAACAAATGGGGACCAAACGAGATAGCAAACTTTCTCCCAAAAAAAACACAAAGAGAAAAAGCCGAACGCGGAAGAAGCCATCGCAGCCGTCCTGGTAATCATACACTGTGATCATATTACCCAAGCCCCCGCATTTGAAATCGCAGCGCCGCCCCCACGAGTGCCCATCTCCTTGGTCGTCTTCATCATCCCCGTCCTTCACAATCCCCCGCCCTCATCCAGCTTCGTAACAACCATATTAGAGAATCGCTCTCTGATCATGTCAAGTTATCCCCTTAAGCCTGTTCATCTGCAGCTTATCACAAATCCACCTCGTTCACTGGTCGAAAAGGAAAGTTGGGTGTATCCAGTACGAGTGATCATCTAAAGCCATCAGTCAAAGAGAGTTCCCGCCAAAGAAGCGGTTTGACGCAGAAAGGAGTGGGGTTTACCAGTAACGTCCGCCACGCTCGTAGTCGCGAGGATATCCTCCTTCACGTGGATACCCGCCCTCGCGGGGAGGGAAGTCTCGGGGAGGTCGATCATAGGGTGGTCGACCGTTAGCATAGGGATCCGGCGGGGGAGGGTAGTCCCGGCGGTAAGGGTCGTCGTAGCGTCCACGAGCAGGAGGGTACTCTTCCATGGGGCGGCGTGGAGGCGATCGGTACCGGGCACGATCTTCGTAGTACTCGCGTCGCGGGCTTCGGTCACGGTAAGCGTATCCTTCTCGACGGGGGCTGTAGCCACGAGGAGGGCCACGACGTTCATAGTCGTCCACGGGAGGCGGGTAGGGTCGACGGCTCGGGGACCGAGAACGTCCGCGATCGCGCTGGGGGACATCGGGCTGGGTCTACACCTCTAGGTCAGAGCCATGCTTCAGGCTGGGGGGTGCCACACAAGATCATACGTCAGCAATGCATTGAACCCGCTGGCCCTTGAACTCGCGGCCGTCAAGCTTCTCCACCGCAGTCTTCAGGTCTGCAGCAGTCTCAAACTCGACAAATCTTTCAGCTCGCAGTTAGTTGACAGTATCTCGAGAGGTTAGAAACGGCACGGGTTGCCAAACTCACCCTCGGCCGTTCGAGTCGCGACCAGTCTCAGAGTAGACCACGTCAAGGCTAGATTGACGAGCAAAGTCTTTGAGGTCCTATTTCCAGAATCCACGTAAGTCGCTATCCAGGAGTAAGGCAACGCCGGCAGAGTCCATGTAATCGACAAAAAGAGAGGCATCCGTCAAGTCAAGAACCAGGGAGCAGGACCGGCAAGGGGGGCAAACGCGGTCCAGAGTCGCCGTTCCCGAAACCGAGTCCTGGCGCAGTCCCAACGGGTCGAAGCCATGGAGGCCAGAGCTCGGCGCAGGGCACACAGGGGAGAGGGTCCATGGAGTCCAGCGATGAGGAACGGGAAGGAAAAACAGACCTGCCAACTGGTATCGTTTGGAAGTCCCGTAATCTGCATCCGGTGAGGGGTTCGACGAGGCCGTGGCGCAGCGCGCTCATGGGTGCCGAAGCCGCCCTCCCGGTGCCGGGAACCGCGGGCAAACTGGACGGTGAGTCTTTCTCCCATAAAGTCAGATCCGTCTTGGCGGCGAGGTTAGTCAAGGGGGTCACGTGGCAGCGAGGTCTGGGGCGGTGACATACGGAAAGCTGAGGGCGCATGGACGGTTAGTGTTTAGTGCTTATAAGAGATTGGGGGGGAGACTCACCCGGGACAACGTCGCGAGCATCCATGGGGTCCTTGTATTCGATGAAGCCGAAGCCGTTCATCAGCTTGACCTCGGTGATTTCTCCGGTGCCATGAGTCGCAAAGTGAGCCTCAACATCGGCCTTGGTAGCTGTCGGCGGCGAGTCAGTGGCATAGCTTGCAGCGTCAGGGCTGTGAGTATGGACCATTGCGAGGGAGGTTCCCCAAGTACAGCCGGGTGGCTGATACCTCCGTCATTGTTGCCGTCGGGACGGGTCAAGGACGGATCGAGAAAATACGGGATCGGGATCGGGATCGGGTTCAGGTCGTCGGGAGGAGGGCGGAGGGAGGTCCAGGCGGGTGGCGGGCGGGAACAGCAAGGCAAGGAAGGAATTGTCCAGGACTCCGGGACCAGTCGCGCGATGGAAACCAGGTAGGGGGATCGAGAGCCGAGAGCGGAGGAAGGCACCTGACCTGTGGGATGGAAGGGACGACGGCGATGGCGAAGGCGATGGCCGGACGGGTGGTGGTGATGGGTGGAGGTGGGTGGAGGAGGGAGGAGAAAAGAGATTCCCTGCGCGCGCAGGCGAGCGAGCGAGGGTAGACTTGCGACGGAAAGCCTGGTGGCCGGGCACGGGCGGGGAACCGTGGCAAAATTCCCAATCGGGACCAGCCCGCCCAAGCTTACAGGTGCCTTGCCTTAGGTACTTCGTACCGCGTGCATTAAATTACGGATTACGGCATGCCGCATGCACTACTGTACATGTCAAGCGGGGTGAACAATACTTGGCACACCAAACGGGGGTGACAGATTATTTTGAGCACTTATCGCGCTGCATAATTTATAACCTGACTGAATTCTTCTGTCACCATCGCTCTTTTGCCGGCCGTGTGCCATGTTTTTTTCATCCCGCTTGCATGTGCACTCCAGACGCATGTGCCTGGGTGGGCCTCGCCGTGCTTCCGCATCAAGACGAACCCATCAACGACGCGAGAGCGACAAAGAAGAAGGCGAATCAACGGGCATTCCCTAGTACATACCGCCTATCACCCCCATTAAAACCAT
This sequence comes from Neonectria neomacrospora, assembly GCA_917563905.1. NCBI lineage: Eukaryota > Fungi > Ascomycota > Sordariomycetes > Hypocreales > Nectriaceae > Neonectria > Neonectria neomacrospora. The sequence continues at coordinate 519,400 of OU830643.1, forward strand.
GGCCGCGGCCTCTGCACCATCGTGTCGGCCTAAAGTTGAAATTGAAACCCAAGAAAGTGCCACTGCTAAATAGCCGCGACTAATACCCACTCGCGTCCCTCCAATCTGACACCACTAGCTCATCCCATCCATTCCAAATCCCATGCCACCATACCATACCATACCATGCCATTTCGCGCAGAAGACCCCGTGTCGACGCCCAAACGCCATACTCTGTGTTGTTTTGCTGTTTTCTTGTTTTCTTGTTTGTGTGCTTGTGCTGCGTGCTGTATCATGACATCGTAAAAACAACAGGATCGTTCCACATCACATCACTCTTCAAACAGTATCGATACTATCTCGTCCACCATTGTAAACACCAGATGCGCACTGTCACGTTCGTCAGCCTCTCACCCCCTACTTCTTGCTCCAACAAAAACAAAGAAACCCACTTACTTGAGCCTCGAATTGTTCAACGTCGCAAAGATGCGTCGACTCGCCGCCTGCGCGTTCACTCTTCCAACCACACTCCCTGCCACGTCAGGAACGAGAGTCGCTAGCATCAGACTCGCCTCCGTCCGTGTCTTCTTCTTCTCCGCCGCGGTTCTAGGCTTGCGGTCCCGCTGGAGCTGTCCGTCTGGCCACATGCTGTCCTGCAACATGCCCATGTATCGCAGGAGCGAGTCCTCCTGCACCAGCATCTTGACGTTGTCGCGCACCTTTCTCTCAATAGTGCCGCCCAGGAGCTGCTGGAGAACCACGACCACGGCCCGGCCTCGAAGCCAGTTGTTGCCCTTGTTCAGCTCGAACACTTCCAGGAAGATGTCGCAGATAGGCTTGATGAACGGCTCGAGCTCTTTATTCTCAAAGGCGTTCAGTTCCGCTTCCGCTTCGGCGGCAGGGAAAGCCTCGTCGTTGCCGTTAAGCGGAACTGTATTGAGCTGGCTTGTAGCCGCCGCGATTAAGTTTTGCCCAGCAACAGAGATTTGATCCAGCACGGGGATGTTTCCGAGTATATCCTCCATACCATCCGTGACCGAATCGTACAGTCGCGTCATGATATCTTTCTTGTCCTCGCGGTCCATTAGGTCTTGGCCCGCTGCGATGACGCGTTGAGACAGGAAGGCTCGCAGGTCTCTGCTGCGACAGACCTCGGGTAAGAGCAGCAGCTCCCGCATGTACTTTTCCAGCGCCTCTCGTCTCTTGCGTAAAAACTCGCTCTGGAACTTCATCACCATGCGCCGTCGTGGAAAGTCGAGGTTTCGTACTGAAGGATATCGGGATCGTAGCTTCTGATGAAGCTCGTGGAACTCGCTATATCGCCTTGAAATCACCCACGAGGCCGCCGGCATCTGCTCTCCAGCATTCCTCTGTACTTCGACAACATATAGGGCAAACTCCCTACCATCCTCCTCCTTTCCAACTTGAAGTGACTTGATCTTGATGGTAGAACGACCGTAGAGGCTGTTGTCACTCTCTTGCACGACGTATTGTTGTCGTTGGAGCTCCTTTCGCCGGATTTCCCTCTGGAGACTAGCCTTGGACTTTCTCAAGATTCGTAGCTCGGCAGTGTTGTTGGTCAGCTCTGCTTTCCTTGTGAGTGATTCCACAACCGCCTCCTGAGCCACCAGGCGATCGATATCATTCGTGAGAGCTGTGATGGCTTCTGCCAGCCCAAGGTCACCCGGAGCAGCTTGGTGTACCTCATCTTCATCATCAATAGGCACCCCATCATCTGCCTCCTCTCCGGCGTATTTATCCTCATCGCCGAAAAGATCATCGTCGACAAATACACCGATTCTCGACGCTGCGCTAACTAGACCCAGGGACGAGAGACTCGGTTTCTCAGCATCCTTGCCAGATAAAGTAGGTTTTAATCCGTTATCGATCGAGCCACGATGGGAATCATTGTCGTTTCCAGAGAAAAGGCTCGAGGCATTATCTTCAGCATTGGCAACGGGGCCGTCAAACAGTGAGGCATGGAGGTCTTCGGCAGTCAGAGGCCGGTCATCCTCCATAATATTATTGAGAGCTTTCTCCACAGCTTGAACAACTTGTGTATCTGGAGGTTGCTCTCCAGGAGTCTCTTGGTCAAGACTTTGGACGGAGTCGACGAGGCCGTCATGCTCCAGTTCATCATCGTCGAATAGAGGGCTTGGTGTTTCATCGTCGAGTGATCGCCGAGATCGAGCTAGAGGGTCGGCTCCATTTGCCTTGAGATTCTCAGACCTCAAGTCAGTCGCGGAACCTGCTCGTCTACCTAAGGTGGTAGGCTTCGGAGGAGCTAGACGTGATACTGGCCTAGGTTTCGCCTGGAAAGACTGTGCGGGTCTCGTACTGGGTCGGTGATCCGGTGGCGGCGCGGGTCGGACTGTGTTGGCACTTGATGATTCTTGGGAAGCGAGGCACTTGTAATAAAGGTCGGTTTTCTTGAAACTCTGGAAGAACCGCGACTGCATCTCCTCCAACACGGTGCTTTGGGCTCTCAGAATAGAGCGCCGAGCCCTGTAGTACTGTGCTGGAGTAGCAGCCTTGCCAGCTTTTAGAAATTCCTTTACTTCTTTTGTTGAGGAGACCGAAATCTTGAGTTCGGGCTTGGATAAGTATGCCTGGTCGATCTGCTGAAGATCCAACCTATCCGACTCGGTCCACATGGGCAATGTCGACGGCAACTGCTCGTCGTCTTGGCCATCTTCCTCGAGCGGGTTTCGAAATCCATCTACAACCAGCCAAAACTGAACCAAGGGCATGACACGTTGTCGATCCATATATTCCATGAAGTAGGACAGTCCCGATGAATCCCGCAGGAGCTCTGTGAGCGTGGCAGTCTCCAGCCTAGATTGAGAAGAGGAGGATGGCATCGGGAGTGGCATTGGTGCGCGGCGGTCTCCACCAGCCGCAAGGTGGTTGACTTTCTGATCCAGCAAGCGCTTGCCCATCTCAAGTCGGCGTAGATAGACCTGGTCCTGATTATCCTGTAGAGAATCACGCTTGAGCTGGCTCGCGACTTCGCTGCGGAATCGGCGCGCATCTGACAGGTTATTGACCTTGCGGATGGCACGTATGAACTTCTCAAACTTGCGCTCGCCATCACCGGGAGTGATTCTGGGTGTCGAAGCTGGCTTGCCAGATCTAGGCGCTGGGGAGGCGTGCTGGTCTAGAGCTGCTCGGAGTTTGCGAACAGTCGATCTGTCTTGCAGCATGGAGCGGCCAAAATTGTCCATGAGCTGGTTCCAGGTATCTGGTTCGGAGAGGAGTTGGATGACCGGGAAGAGCACGACGCAGCTGACAATCTCCCGGATGATGATGGAGACGGCCCCGCTCGTCAGCATGTTCTCCGGCAGCATCTTGGGGACAAGTTTCGTGACCAGCGAGCGGAGGTAGTCTTGCTGGACCATCTTGGTGTCGGGAAACGACAAAGATGCAGCAGGGTGCAAGCGGCCATCGCGGAACTTGGAGGCGATAGCGAGGTCCAGCTCTTCCGACTCCGTGATGGAGCGGTTAAGCTTCTTCCCCCGGACCGACCGCTCGGCCTCGAAGAAGTCACGGAAGTGGGCGGTCAGGATGGGAACCAGACGGCTGGTTACAATCTCAGCAAGGTCCTTGTTCCGGAGCGAGTCGCGCAGGCTCATGAGGGCCTGGCGGATAGCCCTATCGACCTCGTTCGGGAACGTGGGGCTGCGACTGATGTGCGAGTACCAGCCGCCGACGAAGTCGCGGAGTATCAGATCGAGGAGGTCGTCGACGGCGGAGGAGATGCGGGGCGAGTCGAGATCGATGGGGGTTCGGGTATAGGCCTGTCGCTGGCGCAGGGCCTGGACCTCGGAGCGCCATGCCTGAGGTCCGAGAAAGACGGCGGCGTGCGGGCGGGGATTGCGGTCGCTGGGTCGTCGCGATGTGAGAACAAGGGAGGCCAGAAGGGCGGCGAGGGTGACGAGGACGCCGGTGACGAAGGCGTAGCCAGTCCAACGTAGCACTGGGAGCCAGTCGACGGCGTAGCTCCAGGCCACGAAGGCGGCGAATCCTGCTAAAGCCGCATCTCGTCGCTTGAGGGCCATCGCCGGGGCAGTGGTTGAAGCCGCATCGTCTGGTGAGGTGTCGTGTCGGGATGGCGGCGGTGCTATCGGCTGGCGTGCCATTATCGATTACGATTACGGTGGGTGCCAAGCTAGAGCACACCCCTGTCGATGAAACGTCCCGCCGGACATGGATCAGTCAAGCCAACGTCTTCCGAGGTACGTACTTCGTACTTCGTTTAAACTGTTCGTTTAGTCGGTTTGCATTGATGACTGGCTCAGCTCTTCATCCCGCGATGCTGTTTCCTATGATGTCGATGTGTGGTGTTACGTATTGCTCAATACCCACCTGCTGTTGCAATCATGACTCGTGTGAGCTTCCAAGCTTGGGCACCCGTTCCAGGGTTGGACATGGAGTCTAAGCCACCATTTACCTCATAATTGCATGTGATACTCCAATAAATCGTCGTCTCATGTCCTGATCCATGCAGGGAGGCGCACGAATATAACTTTTGCCTATCTCCCAGCTACCACGGCGGGTCTTCCAGTCTCCGGAACAATGCTACAAACTTCTGGCCCTTGTTCCTGGTGACCTTCTTGCCTTCCTCCGTCTCGTCCATCATGACTTTGACACACGCGTCTGCTTCCTCGTCCTCCTGGGAGACTCGCTCGAAAGCGGGGTGAGCATCTAGGTGCTGCACCATCCACTCGTGCAGTGCTTCCACGTCGGTGATAGTGTAGACAATGCCGCCAGGGCGCAGGGCATACGCATACTCCGAGTTGAGAGTCGTCGATACGATCCGGGCCTTGTGTTTGCGGGCCTTGAAGTGAGGGTCAGGGAAGCAAATGAAAATCTTGGAGAGCTGTCCCTTCTTGAAGAAGTTGGGAAGGAATTTCATGGCGTTGGCTCGAATGCAACCCAGGTTCTGGTAGAGGTTTCCTGAGTTTTGTGATCGCAATGCCCGTATTCGTTCCTGCACAAATTGCGTCACTTGCGTGCGGATCTCGAGGCCTGTCGTCTCTCAGTATTCTTTTCTCGTTGATGCGTCCTCGTCCTACTCACCGAGAATGAGAGTATCAGGCAGAATAGGAGCCAGTGCCACCAGAAGGCCTCCAAATCCACAGCCAATGTCGACGATCTCAACATCCTTCTTTAAGTGAGGGGGCTTGGCATCAGCCTCTGGTAACCCTTCCTCGGCATAACCTGGGTAATAAGAGGACCAGTCCATCTCGTCTGGGGACGCGGGACTATGCGCAAGTTAGAGACGACACATTTGATACCAGAGACCAGGCACAGACTACATACTATTCTAGCATGTGATCAGAGAAGGGATTGGCGTGCGCACGCTGGCGAAAGAACTTCTTCCGGGGCAGCTGAGTGACTCCATCCTTGGTCCTCGTTGCGCGAAGCTCGTCGCGATTATGTCGCTTGGGTGGAGGTCCTGCCATGGTTTACGCCTGTGGAAGTGTTTTCTTGCGTTGCGCATCGGCTAGGACGCAAGGCGGCTTCGTGGGCCGGCTTGGTGTTTCGAGCTCGCCCCAATGCGGAAGGCGGTGAGCCAGGTCCCCTTGTCAAAACAACGGATCACCCATGCGCCAGATATTAGGTACAGCTTGGACTCCTGGGACCGCGGATGCCCGTGATTCCAGCAACAACGCTCAAAATCATCTGCTCATGCGATGTAATCCCCTTTCTCCTGAACATATCGCCACTGTCTTCACGATGTCTCAGTCGCCCCAGAGCTCGTCATGGAACCTGCTCGGTCCCTTGACGACCGAATACTCCTTCGTCGTCAACTGCATCTCCCTCGTTTGTGTAAGTCTCCCTTCCCGCCCCCTCAGTGTTAGCCGTCCCTGAATTACTGTACTGACCACCGGATAGCTCGGTCTCGGCTTGATGTTCTTGGTTCCGCTCGGCATCCTCATCATCATGGACCTTTTCCTATGGGTCTGGCGCATGTTCAGGTCCCCGACCCCGTCTCTCGACCCGAAGCCTCCCGTTCTCGTCGCGACCGACCCGAAGCCCTCCGCCATGGCCACGGGGCTAGACACATCCACTCTCCGCTTATAGCATCATCACAACGCAACTCGAACGATTCAACAGCTTCAGAGACATTGCACATATTTCATGGCAAATTTTTACTATTGCTATTCCTAAATTCGATTTTTTAAACAATCTGTCCAAGAACCTTGATCAGGTCTCCAGTCACGCCCATGGCAGTCACGTCACCGCCAGCGCCAGCTCCCTGGATGATCAAGGGGTTGCTTCCGTACCTCTCAGTGTAGAAGCTGATGATGTTATCGCTACCCTTCAGTGCGGCAATTGGGTGCGAGCGGTCGAACTGCTCGAGGCCAACCTTCACCTGCTTGCTAGCAGTGTCAATGCTTCCAACGAATCGAACAACCTTGCCAGCCTTCTCGGCCGCAGCCTTGGTCTCCTCCATCTGCTGGTCAAAGGCAGACAGCTTCTCGAGGAACTCGTCGCCGCTGGTACAGGACTCAAGCTCTGTGGGGATCAGGCTCTGGACGGGGAACGCAGTGGGCGACTCGACGGGCAGGCCAGCCAGACGGGCCAGAATGGTCAGCTTCCGGGCAACATCGAGGCCGTTGAGGTCGTCTCGAGGATCGGGTTCGGTATAGCCGAGTGACTTGGCATTCTTGACCTCATCAGACCACTTGCCGCCCTGGCCCTCGGTGGGCGCAAAGGAGTTGAAGAGGAAGGACATGGTACCACTGAAGACACCCTCGATCCTGGTAACTTTGTCGCCGGTCTCTACCAGGTCCTTTAAGGTGGAGATGACGGGAAGGCCGGCACCCACGGACGACTCGTGATAGACGCAGGCACCCGAGGACTCGGCGGCGGAGAAAATATCCTGCCACAACTTGTAGGAGCCCGAGAAGCCCTTCTTGTTGGGGGTGACGATGCTGACCCCTCGGCTCAGGGCAAGAGGGTACAGCTCGGCGACATCCTGAGAGCTTGTGTTGTCCACGAGGACAACCTTAGCGGGAGCGGCGGCGAGGTAGTCGACGACCTTGGCGAGGGCAAGGGGAGCCTTGGACGAGGCAGCGAGGGTATCTGTGACATTGTCCAGACTGATAGCTGAGTAGTCGTCATTGTACAGAGCCTTGCGGCTAGTAGCGATGTAGGCGAGGGTCAGCTTGGGAGAGGGCTTTCGAGCAGCGAGGGTCTGGAGCTGGTTGATGAAGGCCTTGCCGACACCACCGGCGCCTACAATTCAACCAATGGTTAGTATTTTGATGGGTAACGTGGACCAGGTAGAGAGCTAAATACCAATGATGGCGATGAGGACCTGCTTGGGAGCAGACATGATTGTTGAGGTACGGCGAATTTGTCCGAGAGCTTGTGATGCTAGATGAGCAAACTTGTGATCCGGTCGCGGATGGCGGGGCAATGAGGCGGGACATCAAGCACGCCAATGAACCCCGCGGTAATTTACCCTATAGGGTCCTATAGGGGGAGGGGCCTTGAAGAACCAATAATCCCCGAGAAAATGGAAGAAACCCACTCCAGCTGGCAATGGCTGTTGTGGGAAAGTAAGTATGTAGTGCGTGTAAGCTTCGAGATCGATGGTTGTGACCAATTTCCGGGGCTCATGCACCGCAGTATTTTACAGGTAGCCTCGTGTGCTGCTGTGTTGGATTACCTACCTACCTACTTGTGGACTGAAAGGTCGCTTGACTGCCTCAGGCTGATCTGCGACCAGCGTATTCAAACAACTCTTGCAACGCATAAACTTAACCCGTCAACAACACATAATTTGGCATTGAACCGCAAATCGTGTCCCAATACGGAGCCGCGAACGACAGAAAGCAGCTAGCAACATGCCGCAGGATCCAAACCTCTACGGCCAGCGGGCACCGAAGAAACAGAAGCGAGATGCCACATTGTCCGGCTCCTCCCTTGATTTTACAGCTCAACTGACATCACTCATGTCAAACGCCTCGTCAGGCGCAGCGTCATCTGGTCGAGCACGCCTAGAAAAGGAGCGCAAAGAAGATTTTTTTAAGAGCAGCAAACAAAAACAAAGCAAGGAGCCCGGCGATGGACGCAGGAAACTCCAGATCAAGGAGGTGGCCGGGACCGAGGAGGAAACGCAAGAGCTGGCACGGGCAAAACGCAAAATGGAGGACAAGGCACGACTTTACGCGGCCATGAAGAGAGGAGATTACGTGCCCAAGGAGAATGAGGCCGCGCCATTGATAGATTTTGATCGAAAATGGGCTGAGGGAGTGGAGGGGAAGGACAACAAGTCCACCAGCAGCGAGGACGAGGACGAGGACGAGGACGACAGCACCGAAATGGTCGAGTACGAAGACGAGTTCGGGCGTGTGCGACAAGTCACAAAGGCGGAAAAGGAGAGGTTGGAACGCAGAGCTCGGCGAGGCCTGTTGGGAGCCGAAGAACTTGAGCGCATGTCGGCACGCCCCAGCGCACCAAGCAACCTAATCTTCGGCGACGCAGTGCAAGCGATGGCGTTCAACCCCGAGGACCCAGAGAAGATGGAGGAGCTGGCACGGAAGCGAGACCGTAGCGCAACACCACCGCCAGCGCAACACTACGACGCGAACCACGAAATCCGCACGAAAGGCACAGGATTCTACCAGTTCAGCAAGGACGAGGAGACACGGACGGCGGAAATGGCATCCCTGGAGGAGGAACGGCTGCGGACGGAGGAGCAACGCCGGACTCGAGAAGACCAGAAAGAGGCACGGCGGCAGGAGATTGAGCGGCGCAGACAGGACATGGCGGCGCGGCGGGCGAAGCGGCAGGCGGACTCATTCCTGGACGGCCTAGGCGGCTGACGACGACTTGTCTAGTTGGACGAGGGCAGACACGACATGAGCGGACGACACGAGCGGACGGGCATGGCATGGGACGGCTTCGGCGACGACAACGCCGACGGACGGGATCCAATGGCCGGGCAGGGGATGGACGGTGGGAAAAAGTAAGACGAGGTAATTATCTGCGCGAGGTGGCCCCGAGGATCCGATGGAGCCTTGCCTTGGACGACTCAGGACAGCCGGTTCAAGTCGATGGGTTGCATGGATAAAGGTCGTTGCTGAGAGTGTACTTTGCGCGGGACTATGCCGTCTGTACCACTGTTCCTAATTAATATGGCGCTGGACAAATATGCCTTCTCGGATGGAGTACTCAGGACGGAATCAACAAGCGAGAAAGGTCCCCGTTTCGCAAGCCACGAATAGCATTGGTTCAGTTAAGGAGGAGACTGGCTGTCTCGTTTCCACACCTCCATCTTGCTTTGCATTGGGGGGAACTCGTCCTGTTCCTTAGCCTCTACCGTGCGGAAAGCTAACGCTGATATGATATGTATTTTGTAGGGTGGGCTGCGGTCCAAACAAAAGATTCGCCGGAACCAGGGCAATTTGTTCTGTGCTGCAGCGCTTACGTCTACCCATAGACAGAATGGACACACATGACATCGTGGAGCGTTTGACAGGATGCTGACCAGCTTTTTGGTCGCCGTTGCCTCTCTTGGCTGCCACAATAAATTGTGCCGCAGGGCGTGTGGGCTTGTTGGCATGCTTGCGGTGCTGACATGGACATGGGGGGTTTCATTTTTTTGCTGGGCTTGTTTTTTTTGTTTTGCGTGGAGTTTCTAAGCACAGTGTGGAGTTCCAGGCAAATAGCTACTGTGTCTGAGATAAGGAGCCGACAAGACAAAACTGGAGAACAACAACGATGGACGATAACTCCTGGGACTGGCTGTCTGTTCGGAATGGCGGGATGGATAACGTCCGTCTCGTCAATCCATGAAACCAACTGGCGACTGAGGGGGGAGGCGCAAGGGCGCATGAACAGACAGGCAGACAGGAAGGCAGACCGGTGCAGGGTATTCGTCTCTGCTTCCATCATCGCCTTCGTCAGCTGAAGGAAATACTGAACAACGACTGGCTGGACTTTTAGTGTTATGGGTGTTATGGAGGGGATAATACGCAGCAGAGAGCAATTGGTAATCATGGCATTGGCACTCTGGCTTCTGAGAAATCCTCTTGCAGTTGGGTCCGTGTCCGTCAATTGATTGGATTGGATTGGATTGGATTGAGGCTGGGGCGCAGGGGGCTAGGCAAGGTGGCTTTCCAGTTGGAGGGCTTTTCAGGGCGAAGAACCTGTACAGGGCTTACAGGAGAGGGATTGGGGGAACTAGAGCCTAGAGGCGAGCCGGCTCACAGGGCCTTTTGGCAGGGCCGCCGGGGCTAAGAAAGACAAGACGGCGAGCATGAGTTGACCTGATTGAACGAAGGAAGGCCGGCAGACTAGCGTCGCACAGGACGCAGAGGACGCAGAGCAGGGCGCCGTCTCAGACGTTGGCGCGCTGGTTGCACCCGGCACCACCGGCCAGGCCCAAACGGGTTGGCGCAGTCCCGTGTGACTCATCGGCGGATCCATGTCTCTCCGGAAGGGCGTGGCGGCACGAGCTTGTACCCAGGGTATGAGGGAGACCTGCGCCAGCATGGCGGCCACTAACACGATGCTGCCTTCGCCGCCGCAGCTGGCCGTTAGTAGGCGCCAGCACCCTCGCGTCCCCAGCGCTGCACGGGGTACCTGCGCTCTGCCTTTGGCGAGGGAGAGCCCACCACCCACTCCAGCCCAAGCCCGCACACACAGCCCTCAGCCCTCGCGTGCCGGCCGGTCAACTTTGCTGCCTGAGAAATACAAATTGTCCCCGTTTTCCAGTCCACAACTCCTGCTTTTTCTCTCTCTCACCCAACTTTCCCCTCCCCCAGCTTCCAAAATACTATCCACACATACCACTCAGAAGTTGTCTCACGCCTCAGGCGATCACCACCATGTTTTAATCAACTCTCTCCCCAGAGTTCCCCCCCCCTCCGTCACCATTTCGTCCCCGGACATTCACGATCTACTCCCCACTCAGTCCCCCCGTTCAGCTCACCTTCCGGTCGACCTGATCTTCAGCCCTGCTTTGCATAGCTTCAGCTCCAGTTCCCTCACAACCGCCAACATTTCACGCCAAGACTTCCCAGTCTTCACCACGGATCCCCAGTCAACATGGCTTCCCTCCACGAATTCCAACCTGCCGGCACCATCCGCGCGTCAGCAACTCCAGAGTCCCGAATCACAACAGCAGGACTTTGTCTTGTTCGACCAGCCTCAGCCTCGTCAGCACCCTAATCGGTCTACCACTTCGCTGCCATCACAGCGCCGTCACTCGTCTCATCAGCACTATCGTCGCCAACAGCCAGTTTCCCCTGCTGTTCAGAACCAACGAGTAGCCCAATTACTGCACGCCTTTGGTCACCCATCGTCGTCTACTGCAAACGTCAACCGCCTCCAGAACCAGTTTTACGCTTCGTCAGCTCCCTCATCGTCCGTCACCTTGAATCAGCAGTCTCGTCCTGCTAGACCTCCCGTACCTCTCTTTAGTCAGAGCACCGGAAGCGTCCCACATACCGCTAAGATGATGAACGCCGCAGGTTTGTCCACCTCACTCTCTTCTCTTGAACTCAATTGCTCACCATCATCCTTAGACGTCGAGCTCGAAGAGTTCACTGCCTTCGAGGGCGGGGCCAACACGGCTTTCTCCTCTCCGGCTGTCCCCACTGCCTTTGATTTCAACGGCAGTGCTTCCAGCTCTACTTCCAACCTGGGCACTATCTCGCCCCAGGATTTGCTCCTTCAAGACCCTTTCATGTCTGCTCCCAACTCGTCGGCTCTCACAGCCTTGACTTCTCCATCTATCTACAATGAGTCTCCCGACTTCACTGATGGATACGATGTGTCACCGAACTTCGGGAGCGCCGAGTTCGAGGGCGCCGGAGACCCTTGGTTCCCCCTGTTCCCTCAGGAAACTACAGCTGTTCCTGAACAGCCCAGTTTGGACAACTCGCCCGCTCAGCAATCGGATGACTTGGAGTCGGTGGGTCGTTCTTCATCTGTCGGTCGCCGAAAGTCAGGCAACTCGCCACCATCAACTCGCCACTCATCTGTTTCCGGTGTCAACGCCCGCAAGCGTGACAAGCCGCTACCTCCTATCATTGTGGAGGATCCCAGCGACACCATTGCGATGAAGCGTGCCCGAAACACATTGGCTGCTCGAAAGTCGCGTGAGCGCAAGGCTCAACGATTTGATGAGTTGGAGGATAGGATTGCCAAGTTGGAAGCTGAGCGTGATCACTGGAAGAAGATCGCTCTTGCTCACTCTGGAGCATAAAAACAAAAAAGTGGAATTTCTCTCTTTCGCCTAGTTAATTGTGGGATCGCCGTGTGTTTGTTTCCCGGCTCTAATGGATATACTTCTGTCGAAGTACACTGTCTGTACTTCATGTCAATCAAATTTGTCTTCGTCCTATGCTTGAATCACTATCTGAACTGCCTAGGCTTGACCGTCCCTAGACTGATTTGCCTCTTGGTCTACATGTTCCCTGAAGATCAAGTTGGCGTAAACGTCAATGTGTTGAACCGGCCTTGCTTGCAACTCCGAGCTGTACGTAGGTTGAAAACTGAATAACAAACTGCCGTTGCGGTCTTGGAAGTCTTGGCGTCTTCCGTCCTGCTCACATCGACGGCAGCATGCCTACCGTCATATCCATAGCCTTGCTCAAAGCCGCGGAATGATAGATTAGTTGTTGGCGTGTATTGAGACTTAACTTTGTTCTGTCTGTCACTTGAAGCGGTTACTTGAATTGGGTACTGTAAAGACGCTAGAGCCTGTCCGTAAACTTCAGGAACAGGCAGAGGCTTAATCAAATATAGTCCTCCTCAATCTGCTTTCATAACGAGGGTTTAATCCATGACAATCACGATAGGCAACACGGTACAGATACACTAATAGAAACTCAACGCATAAGCCTGCAAGAATAAAATCTTACCGTAACCCATTTGCACATTCGGAATACGCACTCCTCAAAACCTAAGCGTACCCCCAGCTAGTGGAAGTCTCCCATACGAGGACCGAAATACTCTCCGTTGGCCACAGTCTTGAGGACACACGCGCCCGAGCCTTCGCAGCCCTCGAACGGAACGGTGTTGCCCCACCACGTAACTTCGAGGTCACTGTACTGCAGCGCGAAGAAGGTTATTAGAGCCGAGACGGCGATGCCTGCGGAGAAGGCGGCCGAGAGGACAAAGTTGTACTGTGGGACGTGTTAGTGACGAGGGTGATGACACGCCGAGGGAGCTCTGGGACTTGCCTTGGACCACAGACCGAGGTAGCGGTTCTTGAGGAAGACCCACGAGAACCAGCCAACGGGCACAGCAGGCCAGATGTAGGAGAAGTTGTAGGGCGCCCAGACAAGCCCGCCGTTGAATATGACGACGGGGTGGGTGTTGCGGATGAGCTTGTTCCTGGGGTACTTCCTGCCGAGCCACCAGAAGAGCACGACGACGACGACGCCCAAGGGGAAGCCGACGAGGGTCTCGACGTACGGGCCTCCGGCACCCCACATCTTCTTGGGACCGACGGTGCCCCAAAGCACGGCAGCGGTGAAGAAGGTGTTGACGCCGGGGCAGAAGAAGCGGTAGGGCGCGTCGTCAGTGCAGACGTCCTTGAGGTGGACCTGGTACTGGACGATGGAGACGCAGACAAAGGTCGACACGACGGTCGGGACCATCTGGGCCCAGAAGGTGAAGCGCGGCGGGATCTTGAGGTAGTGGGCGAGCTTCAGGTCGTTGCTGAAGCTGAGGGCCTGGGCACAGGTCACGTAGCCGTACGTCTTGAAGAAGCACATGGCCAGCGCGTTGCCCTCGACCCAGGCGCCGCCGATGAACTCGGCCAGGACGTTGAGGGTCACCTCGACGCCCGTCATGGCGCGGATGATGCCGACGGGGACGACGAAGATGAGACACAGGGCGATGCCGTAGGGCACGACAGCGGGCGTGGTGTACGTCGGCCACTCCGCGATGCCGACGACGCCGAGGATGACGGCGAGGACCAGGACGATCAGGTACCACCACTCCGGGACCTCGCGGTACGACTTCATGAGGCGGTTGTGGACGTCGAGAACCTGGCCGCTCTCGACCTCGTGCTTCTTGGACGGGCGGAAGCTGTTGACGAGATCGCGGAAGCCCATGGAGATTTCCTGGTGGTGGTAGAGGATGCCATAGGTGATGGTGGAGGTGTAGACGGCGAAGAAGAACATGTAGACGACGATGTTGCCGGCCGAGAGGAACGGAGGCGAGTAAGCCTCGTACTTCTGAGCATCGAAAATACCGCGCTCGTCTAGGATGGACGTCACGTTGTACTGCACTCCGAAGTGGTCGAAGACGTGGTTGGAGTTGATGGGCAGGTACGCGCTGTTGTACGCGTTGCTGTAGAAGACGGCGACGACGATGAAGAAGGTGATGAGCGCGCCGATGAAGAAGTTGAGCGTGCTGAAGAACGGCACCATCAGCGGATCGAGGAAATAGACAAAGACGTTCCAGTCCCACGTGGGAAAGGGGTTGAGGCCCATGCCCGAGTAGCCCCCGGTGATGATGGACAGATTGACGTTGTCGGGGGCGATCCACGTCATCCAGCTGAACCAACTCAAGCCGTAGAAGAGATAGTTGGGCAGCCAGAAGTAAAAGAACATGGCCGTGAAGGCGATGGTGAAGAACTTGAGACGCGACCACCGCCAAATATGCCTGAGCGGACCTCGTACGGGGATGTTGCCATCGCTGTGGAAGGCGGTGTTGAGGGCGATGGTCACGAGGGACGCGGGCCACACGCAGTAGGACGGATAAACGAGGAATCGTCGGCAGAGACCGGCAAGACCGTAGCCGATGAAGTTGGTTGAGAGCGCAATGGTAATCTGATAGCCGAAGTTGATGGCCCAGGACTGGTTGAAATAAGTCGGCAGGTACTGCATCCATACGACGTAGTTGGTATACGGAACATCCTTTGAGATGCTCGACATGATGGTGATGAGCATATGCTCCTTCTTGTTGAACGGCCCGGGGTTAAGGCTGTGCCGGACGCCGAAGAGGGTAAACCCAACATCGGGAAGAACCTTTTCGAACAACTTGCCGACGGGATAGGCGAGGAGCTGGGGCACGTTAGACGTGACGTAAACACTCGGCTGACGTATATCGAAGAAGCCGTTGATGAATGAGATCAGACCGGAGAAGAAAATGCCAATGATCCAGGAGCGGATAGTCGAGCATGGCATGGTGGGATCATCGTGATTATCGACGACGGCGCGGACCTCTGCGTAGGGGGAGTTGTTGGTGATGAGAGCAGTCTCGATCTTCATCTCTTGGATGAGCTGTTCGTATTTCTCCGGGGTCTCGAAGATGGCCTCGTTTCCTGCCATCGGATCAGATAATGTTGGCCGGGAGGGTATCAGCGCACGGCTTACCTATGAAGGCCTCGATCTTTTCGATAATGGAGAGGGGGAAGTTTGGGTCTCTCTTGTGGAGGGCGTGGACTTGGGTCATCATCTACGAGACAAGAGTCAGAACTTCCCGGGCGAGTGTCTATGGACAGGACTTACGGTGCGGACATCCTCGAGAGATAGGGAGGCAGCAATCTCCTTGGCCTCGAGCAGGTCATCTTCAGTGACTTCAAGGTCAGCTTGGACAGCGACCTCAGGTTCACTGGTACTGTTGACGGTATCGAGGGGCTGTGGCGTGGGCGACGGTGAGTATACTATTCACACATGACAATAGTATTGGACGAGGCACTGACCTCCTTCTCCAGGACGCCGCCGACAGGTGCCGGGGCGTCCGCCTTTTTGATAACCTCGGCCATTTCAGTGGCAACTTAGAAGCAGAAAAGGCTTCCTTTGGACTGCTAGACAATGGGCCAGTGTCATATCAGTAAAGGGGGAACAGACTTTTATCTCAACGGCGGCGAATGGTGTTTTATCATCTGAAAGGGAGTTGTGTTACCGCAAGGTATTACGACTCACCTAGGAGTACCAACCACCAGGTGCCAGGATACTGCTTTGCTCCCACAGTAAAGATAGGGATATTTTGCCACCACTGAGGATCAACGGAAACGGCCTGCCCAGAACGATAGGGATTGAGACCTTTTGCGACGTGGAGGGAGCCGGCCGCCAGGGCATAGGGGCCAACAGTTGGAAGGCAACCAACCGCTAGCTGGATATCTGCAGCACGCCAACCAGAGTAGTTGCACGTTATCGCAGGTCTGGGCTATGGGGGGGGGGGGGGGGGGGGGGGTTCGACAAGATAAGGTGCAAGGCGTGCTTGCTGCGATGGTGCCGTGAGCAGTTGGCACTTGAGGGCCTCTTGGACACAGGTCGAGGAACTTTTGGAGATAGCATACGCCGTATGGTGGCACACCCGTGACGAGGCGCGGGCCAGTTAATGTAACCACTGAGGAGGCGTTAGATATGTGGCATTGAGGTAATCGTGCCACAGAAGTAATTGTGACATGGAAGTAATTGTGGCACCGAAGTATCGGTGGCATCGAAGTATCCAAGTTTCAAATCCCGATATTTCCACAATTTGTATGGTCACATCATAGGAACGATTCACGGTTGTGGAACAGCGAAGACGGGATAAATGAACTCACATCTCTTGCACGCCTTCGAGCAGGTGGGTAAGATAGTTCCCTTCATTGCTAGCGGTGTATACAGCAGTTTCGACGATGCTCCAGACGGGACCAAGTGCATACTCCGGGGAACTTTTGATGGGTGGGATGCCGAATGGGGAAACTCATGCCCGTCCGGGTGCAAGCACGGCACCTGCACGACATGAATTCCTGGCCAAACACACATATGCATCGTCCGGAGGTGTGTTGACGACGCCAAACGTCAAGTATTGCGGCCTGAAGGCTTCCCCCTGGCTCGTCCTGTGTCTTCATAGCATGGCAGTTGGTTGTAAGCTAGGCGCCGCGTCCTGAAGCCACACTTGTAGAACCGAGACGACACCGGCGAGAGAGACTCGGACTTGATTGATGCCTTATTCGTACACTCGTACAAGGCGCCGCAAATACTGCGGCCACGGGGGCGCGTAGAGCAGGACAGGGGCGGGACGACCCATGGGCCGGATCTTGGCGCATATGATGAACAAGACCGCGGCGGTAGCTAGCCGCATTTAGTTACCGGACGTGGTGGGTGTCGTGGTGAAGATGGAGAGGCGTCGTCAGCGAAGCGGGCCGAGGACGGGGATCAAGCAGCCACAACACGTGCACTTGATGTCAGTAGACTTCGTCATGTGACTATGGGTCTGTCCCGCGTCCACAGTAGTACGGTTCGTCAGTGAAACTCATACTCTGCTTTTGCTGGACGCGCGTGTCGTCGGCCTGGTTGTCGGGCTTGGACAGTTGGGACAGGGTTTTGTTGATAGATCAATTGATTCAGCAGCAAAGTCCCGACTCTCAATTACGGTTCTGACTGCATGCACTAGCCCCTCGGCTTCGATGCGGGGCCCCGAGATAGGAACCAGGTTGAGTATTGGACGGTTGGACCTTGTTTCCCGAATGCCCATGCCGCGTGCTACATACTACATACGCAGCTCTCCATCACCACCATCCTATTCCGGCTAGAGAGCACCACAACCTCGATAGAAGCCCGGGATCTATCGAGCACTTGTTACTCGTGATTGGAGCCGAGCCGTCTCTTCTAGCAACCAAGATTGGTTAAGGCATCGATCGGCCAAGTAGATCTTATCGGACATTAGCTGTTTCTAGAGTGGGAGGCCATCTCACTCCCTTGTTTACTCGCTCTCCTCCCCTCCCCTCCCCCTCGTCTTTCTTGAAACTGTCTTGTGTCGCCATAGCTTGGCATTGGGACTTTTGTTCACCAACTTATCTGCTACCATTTCGTCATACTCGACCTCCAATCGGCCCCTCACCTTGACCTGTTTGAGCCCTGGTGACATTGGCCTGCATCTCTTTTGAATGTGTCTAGAATACCGCGCGAAACGGGTATCGGCCATGTGACTGCCCAAGAATCGTGTAGACTCATGTTCCTTCCCATGACGCCACGTAGTTCAGATCTTCTCTCGTGATACCTGTTATCGCCGCTATCGGATATTCTTGCCTCATGCATCTCTCGTAAGTCGTGTGTGGGATTTCGAGATTATGGTAATTATTGGTTCCCATCAAAGCATCGCCGGCCATGCCCTTGGCATTCTAACCGCGTGGGTCAAGCAAAGCGAGCGTGAGATAGTGGTCGAGTTCATACCTGTTCCCGGTGTTGGTGTTGGTGTTGGTGTTGGTGTTGGTGTTGGGGATTGCACCCTTGCACGCAACCACGCCTGAGATTCTGTGGTCGAGGGCTCTTGGCGGGACAATCAGCTGCCGAGATAGGAGAGGTGCAGATCTTCCTTCGACCCTGAGAAAGCCTAGCGAGGGACTTTTTCTGCCAAGGATAGCCCGAAGAGTATCTATACCCATATGAGAACCGAATCATGTGTCTCTCTCCGCCAAGTCGCGCTGCGACGATGTAGAAGGTCTACGCTGATAGGCTCATTGCGTGGCAGATCATGGCCTCTGCTGCGCATTGCGTATCAGTTGGTCCCTGTACTTTTCCAGGCCTGCGCCGAGAAGGTTGATAAACGGCCACTGGGTGTTCCTCTTGAAAAAGTGCACCCATATCTTCAGCACGGCAAAACTGAGGCCTTGCGGGTCCAGCCTCAGTCCAGCCTCTTCCTCCTCGTCAAAATCCACCACCGCGTAGGCTTCTTCGACGATGCACCGGACCCAGTGTAATATACGATCCTCGCTGCCTGAGAGGTGGTTGTGTCAGCAACCAAAAAACACTGCGCACTATGGATACATACCAGTAAGAGGCACCGCTTTAACCGAGGCTTGAAGAGACCCGAGCCACTTGCTAAGGAGAACTGCACATTCCAGCGCTGAAAGTGAATGGCGAACACTCCAGAAGAACGCCTGACTCCGAGCGACGCGGTCGACGCCCAGTCTGACCGGGATGCTGAGCGCATGGGTGGCGTACAGCAGCGCTGATATGACGCCGTCGCTTCGTTCGACATCAGGACACTTCAACATAGCCTTTGCTATTCTGACTGGATCCCGTGTCTCTAGTTGTCGATATGGTCCAAGATTGAGATATATACGGACATAGGCGAGCCCAAGCAAGGAGCTCGAAGTGAAGGGAATTGGCCCATTCTCGTTGTTAGGGTTGAGACTCGATTCAGGTGCTTGCTGCCAGCTTGTCGTCCATGACCGCAGGCCTCGCCTAGGTTCCCGAAAGTTAGCCAAATGATCAAGCCCAAGGGAATTTTTCTTTTGACGAAGGACAGGGGTTGATGCGCTGGAGGCGACTTACTCGAGTTTATCCACCTCTTCAGACGGAAGAGATGCAGAGCGATCCATGATGGGTAGAGATAAGTCACGGACGATGTAAATTCGTTGCAGTAGTCCATGCAGCAAAACGTAATTCCCGAGCGGCGTGGGAATCGGATCCAATGCCACGGCGCAGTCGACGTTGCGCAAAAGAAGGCCCAGAGCATCCTGAAAGTGAAGCTGCTGCTTCCGAACATCTCGCCTCGCCGACTGCCACTGCACCGCTGTTGGGGCCTTCCACTCCTTCGTGGAGCAGGGCAGCCTCAGGTGAATCTCGTTGCTTCTCAGAGCTGGGTAGGCGTTGTAGGCGACACTGTGAATATGGATGAAGGAAAAGGCCGTGAGTTTCGCCCTCCGGACGGATTCCTGGCGGACCCACGCTAGCCAGGCCGTGTGTAGAGACGCAAGATCCGAGATACTCTCGGGCTCCCCTTCTTCCTCTAGACCGATATCTCGAACAACTTGTGCCAGCAAGCTTTGCAAGGTGAATGCTTCCTGCAACAGAGACTCCTTGGGTTCCCATGTCGCGTAGCCCATGAGGTTTGTCAGGGCTCGGACAGTCTCGATGGGTTCCCACAGTCCGCAATCCAAACTAGACATGGCGCTCATGACGCTTCCATTGGCCTGTATTTGTCTGTGGGGTGAACCAGTCTGCATATTCAGGAGACTGGCTGTCTTGGGTCCGAATTTACCACGCTCGTGGAACAGGCGTTCAATGAGCACCGCTTTGCCTGCGTGGAACAGGCGCTCTGAGTTCCGGTGCTCCAGGCAATACTGAGCGCCAAGGGCGGCGATGGAAAGAACCAGTTCTAGGGGACTATCGAGGACTCTCCAAGTGTGGACATGGATGAAGACTAGGTGGGTATGAAACCCTTCAAAGTACGAGGTAACGTACCTGGTCAGGGCATGACGGGAAGGTAGGCGAAAGTCCGGATCAAGAACACCCCGGAAACTCTCCAGTGACTGAGTCAATCGGACTCGCTGCTCGTCGGTGATTTTGAACAACGGGGGAGAGAACTCCTGGACTCGAGGATCTGGTCGAGGTTGTTAGCGGTGGGAGCAAGGCGAATGTACGGAGGAAGCGGTGACGTGCTTTCAACGGAACCTGGCCCAGTGATCTTGTCTTTTTCAGGGGCCGAGGGCAACCATGAGCTGAAGGGGGTGCCTGGTCTGGTAACAGGTCCGGAGTGAGGATGGACAACGGAGGCTTCTAGTTCTCCCGCCACCTGGTCCCCAGCGTCGGACTCTGCTCTTTCTGGGTTCTCGAGATAGGGGCTCCACTCGGCAGGGAGGCCGACTCCGTCGAGAAAGTCTGCAAACTCCCGGAACTGATCAAGACCGGTCATGTCCTGGGCTACTGGGGAGTATAAGCATGGGACGCCAAGAGTTGGGGGTCAAGTTCGTCTCCGGCAGGACAAACCTTGGTCGAGCATCTGCGGAGCCAGGAGAGACGGATGGCATGCATCTGCAGACATTGCCTGCGGCACGATGCCACGCTGACCAACATCTACATATACGGCAGGAGACGCAGGCGGTTGAGCCCACGGGGGGGCGCTCAACCCAGACAGCGACGACAGCGATTCAGCGGCAGCGGCCACAGCCAAATCCGGCTCTCCAGGCCGGTGGGATGCGACGGGATTCACGACCTCGCCCTCGTGGAACGTGATGCGCTGATGGCGAGTCAACAGGTCGCGACGGGTGAAGGCCGCTCCGCAGCGGCACAGGAAGGGCTTCTCCTTGGTATCTGCGACGGCAGTAAGCATGTGGGCCGGTGGATGCTCTCCAAAGCCGCCCGGGGTGAGACTCACGAGTGCGGACATGGCGCTCCAGATGTTCGGAGCGCTTGAAGGACCTTGCACAATGGGAACACACGTGGGGAACTCCACGGCGTCGTCGGCGCTGAGGCGGTTGCGTGTCGCCACCTTGGGTCTCCGCTGCCAGCATCTTGGAGTAGGTATTACGAAAACAAAATAGCGAAGCGTGGAGTTGGAGAGAGACACATGCGCGGGGGAGAGCGAGAAGGAAACTGGGGCGATGGGGACTAGTTTGCCTGGAGAACAGCGTCAGCGGACCCAGATCCAGACGGGGTCAATGACTCGCTGAAGCCCTGAGAGGGGCCGCTTATCTCTCGGAGGCTATTCAGGCGCTCCGGGTTGGAGTAGGTTTTGGTTTGGGCGGATGGCTCCACTACCAGGTTGGGGTTGCTGTCAGTCCACGGTTGGCTAAGGAAAGGATCATCCTCGAGTCGGGAAGATGATGGGTAGAGAGAGGTTGGGGCAGGGATAATAAGTCAAGGGCTCGGCCGAGGATGGTCTACAGTACGAAGTATGCGCCCGTCCCCTCAGACATCAGCCCGCCAGCAACCAACTCAGCAACCAGCAGTCATCGCAATGGCATCCTTGTCAGCAAAGCTCCCCGGCGTGGCCTTGATCACGGGCGCTGGCGGAACAGGTGCAGACAACGCTCCCTGTCCGTGTGTTGCAAGAAACCCCCTACTTACACGCCGTGTGTCCAGGGATCGGCGCCGCCGTGGCCCGGGCATTCGCTCGGTCAGGATGCTCCAGGCTTGCCATCACGGACATCAACGAAACCACTCTCGCACAGACCAGACAGGCCATCCTGCAGATCAACGCAGACGCCCAGGTCTTGGCAGTCCCGGGCGACATCTCGGACGAGGCCTTCGTCTCGTCCGTGGCCAGCGACGTGGCCACCGAGTTCTCGCGCCTCGACTATGCCGTGAACTGCGCAGGAATCCTGGGCGAGTCTCTGCGCTCGACCGAGACCGACGCGGCTGCGTTTGACCTCATCACGCGCGTGAACTATCGCGGGTCCTGGCTCTGTTCGCGCGCGGCGCTTGCGCAAATGCTGAAGCAGGAGCCGCTGGACGAGCACCCCGAGCAACGCGGCGCCGTTGTCAACATCGCCAGTCAGCTGGGCATCGTTGCGCGGCCCGGAGCTGGTACGTTGACTCCCTCCCATCCCAGTCTTTCTCGCCGAGCTCCACGGTCCTAACTTTCATGGATGTCAGCCCCCTATTGCGCTTCCAAGGCGGCCATCATCAGCATGACCCGCGCAGATGCCATCGACTACTCGGCCGACGGCATCCGCATCAACTGCGTCTGTCCCGGTGTCATTGAGTCCCCCATGACCACGGGCTCAGAGGAGGTGACGCGGCGACTGAAGCCCGCGATTGACATTGCGCCCATGCAGAGGATGGGCCGACCCGACGAAGTTGCAAATGCGGTGCTGTTCCTATGTTCGAGCCAAGCATCGTTTATCCAGGGACATGCTCTCGTAGTGGACGGTGGATATACCATCAACTAGGTGTCCTCAAGTTTGTAGTAAGGATGGAGATAAACAACAAAAAAAACATGTTAAATGTCTAATCTGATTCTACGCTTACGACTTGACTGCAAGCTGGGTCATTTCTATTGTGCCTTGCCCGTTCAGCTTCGACCAGCCATTCTCCTTCAACCCCCCAGAAACGACCGCGTCGTAGCCCCCGTTCACCGCGGCGGGAGTTGCCTTCCAGTCAAACGCAGTCTCCCAAGCATGAGCAACTTTGAGAATCTTCTTCTCCTGCCACAGACCGCCGACAATCTGCATGCCGACCGGCAGCGACACTTTCGAGTCTTCCTTGGCGGGTGCGAACCCCACCGGCAACGACATGGCCGGGTGGCCCGTCACATTGAAGACGGCTGTGTTTGTCGTCAAGCCGATGCTGGGCTCGAAGCACTGACGGGGTGTTCCACGGCTGCCATGCTGGGGCGCCACGTATGGTGTCGTCGGCATAACGAGGACGTCGAACTCGGAGAAAACCTTCTCGTAGTCGTCGCTGATCTTCCGGCCGAGGTTGACGGCCTTTCCGTAAAGACCCGGAAACTTGTCCATCAGGTAGAGGCCGTTGATGATGGTGTTTTGCGTCGACGGGAAGAGCTTCTGGAAGTTCTCTGTCGTCCAGGGGAGTCTCGCGTGCTCGAACTCGGTGAGGTAGACTCCCCTCCTTCCATGTGCCTTGCCGAGGATGGTGAGGGATCCGGAGATTCTCTGCTGGATGGTCCATATGGCGGGGCCTTCGAGGTGTGATGGGATAGACACCTCCTCAACCGTGGCACCCAGCTGCTGGAGCATGCTCGCAGCAGAGAGAACAACCTCTTTAACTCGCGAGTCAAACACTTCCGGACTGAACCCTTCCCTCAGAATGCCGACCCTGACACTGGCTAGACTGGGACGCTGATCACCCCATTTCTCCAGCGATTGTGCGTAAGCGTGTGATCCATGGGCCCCCGCCGCTTGTGACCTGTCATCAATGCCATCGTGCCCAGCAAGAGCGTCCAAGAATAGAGAGGCATCATACACAGTCCGCGTCAACGGCCCGGCATGGTCATCAACGGCATCGCCGCTAGTAATGCCCGTCCAAGGAACAAGCCCGTGAGTAGGTTTGAAGCCGACGCCTGTTTCAACATCACCCAGTCAGCGCGTGAAGCACAACCAACAGAAAATGACATGTCACTTACACCCGCATAGTGAAGCAGGAACTCGGATGCTTCCACCTTGGTCTCCTCCAATGGCGCAATCGACAAGTCCAGATCCCACCAGCGCGGCGCCTCCCGAGGTACTCCCACCAGCAGAGTAGCCCTTTCGATAGGGGTTATCGACGGTCCCCTGGGCGCTGGTAAAGGACGAGGTGGAGTTGCAAAAGTTCTCGCACGTTGCTGTGCCCACGATGTTTGCGCCGGCATCCAGCAACCGGGTTACAACGGTGGCGTCTGTGCTTGGCGTCCATGCAGGAAAGGCATCGCTACCGTAGAACTGCGGTACGTCTGCAACGGCGATGCAGTCTTTTACACAGACCGACTTGTCGCGCAAGAGAGAGCCGTTGGGGTCGCCCCTAATGAGGAACTTGTGCGCCCACGCGTTGCCAAAGTCCTGTTGGTCTGCTGTCGGCCGATGGACATTTTGGCGTGGATATTTCTTGATGTCGGGTGTTGGTTGATAGTCGGGGAGACCGTTGATGTGTTCCGCACAGTCGTGGACGGCAGCGAGGAGCTGGTTGAAGTCGTCCGAGTCCTGTTCCTTGATGCCAACTCCGATTTTCTTCAGGACGTCCTCGACATCGCCTTTCTTGACCGGATTGCCCCTGAAAGTAAAGTGTCAGTGACGAGTCAGGGCTGGAGGGCTATCATGAGGGCACATACGGCGAGGCTTCTTTGAAGAAGACGGACATGCTGATTGTGGCGGTTGCTTCTTATCTCGTAGTGCAAGACACGCTAGGATCAGTGGTCCCTCTTAGTAGGTGGTGTTCACACCTGTTTCCGATCTTGGAAGCAGCCGTCTTAGAAGGTACTCCAAGACACCAGCAACATTCGATAAGCGGCCTTTTCAATGTGATTTCCGAGTCTGCGCTGTCCCTATCACAATATGATTACTGAGAAACGTTAATGACAAACATTTGAACATTATCAGAATGACATCCGAATCCACGCAATGGTTCAAGGCGATGAGCACACAGCGGGGCGTTGGAGGATGTGAGGAGTCGGAGGACTCGATGAATTGGAGACTGTTGGAGTCGTTTGCGGCATCGGTCTCCACTCCAGGATTGCTCTATCAAACATACCCCAAGAACGATATAGTTCCACCTGATGGGTGACGTGCCTTTGAGAGAATTTCCCCAGGTAACTTTAAACGGTTGTGTTGGGTCTGGGATGCATTGCTACAAGATCGGCAGTGGTTGACGCTGTATGATTAAGATCACGCAATAGGTGCGTTGTGATGGAGCTCAAGACGGGGTATAACGCCAATACAAGCACCGAAAACAAGGATTTGGAGATGGATGCTCGTATCAGGTAAAGAGAGCCGTTTGTGTCCTGCTAAGCGTGAGCCTGGGGGGGTATGTGGAAATTCTAGAGTTGAATGTCAGCTTGGCTTCTTGGGGTAAGTTGGTGGTTTTCAAGTTCAACCTCGGACGAGGACTAGAAATAACACCCAGTTGGCTAGTCGTTGATTCGTTAGGCATTCCTAACGTCACACTATTACTAGAGAACTGGTAATGATAACAGAAACTGGTTATAGGGACTCAGTCGGGACCATGTCGTATCAGGACTGACCAACTACGTCAACGACCAGTCTACCCTTGAAGCCCCCGGCCTGGTATGAATCTACAATAGTAGGAATGTCGTTAAAGGCTACACGAGTAACATGAGACCTGACGCCACTCCTCTCCACCACCTCCATCATTCTTCTTGTAGAGTCGGCACTCGCGACGTAGCTCCCCATGATGACCAGCTCGCGAAACACCATGGCACTGGAATCGAAGCGCCACTGTTCCGGAGGCAACCCAAGCGCCACCATGACTCCCCCAAAGCGCAGAAGCGTCAGCGCCCAGGAGTTGACGTCGAGCGAATCCGTGCAGACGATTACCGCCGCGATGCCTTCACCCTGTGTAAAGTCGAGCATCTGGGCCGCTGCGGCTTCGCTCGAGGTCGAGTCGAGGATCAGGTCTGGTGACAGGCCGGGCGGGACTTCTGTCGCTAGATTCCTCCCGGCTTCTCGGTTGTCGATGGCAATCGTGCGGTATCCCATGGCCTTGGAGAACTGCACGCCAAGGTGGCCGAGGCCTCCTATTCCCACCATGGCCACGGTCGCGCCTGGCTCGAGGTTGGCTGTTGCCTTTTCGAGTGCGCCCCATACGGTTGCCTTTGTGATAGCAACTTCAGTATTATACTCCTCGCGCGGTGGACCATTTATCGAATAAGACGTACCCCGGCGCACATCAGCGGCGCAGCTTGGTCAAACGGCAGCGACTCTGGCAGCAACACGGTGGTGGTTGGATCAACAGCCATGTACTCGGCGAAACACCCGTCGTTCTTGAACCCAGCCATCTCGCGTCTCTCGCAAATCCTCGGATCGAGTTTGCTGTGGCGCCGCAGAGCCAGCGCGCATCCCGTGCATTCGGAACATGCATTCTTGAAGTTCAAGGCGCCTACCCGATCGCCCGTCTTCCAGGGGCCGCCGCATTTCGGGCCAACCTGTACAATCACCCCGGCAGGCTCGTGCGAGGGTATCATGGGAAGCTTGCAGCTGAACTGGCCGCGGAGGACTTGGAGATCCGAGTGGCAGAACCCTGCTGCGTGGACCCTGATGAGGAGCTCATCGTCTCTGATCCTGGGCACTTGGACGGAACCTAGCTCATAGGGCGTGTTGTACTGACGGAGGTGTTAATTGGAGTTTCGGTTCTCAACAGTTCACTCTGCAGACCTCACGGATTTGAGCCGCTTTCATATGTCGCGGTGTTTCCTGGTTGACCGGCATCTTGCAGGGTTGGCGATGCTTCAGAACTCCAATGCCCTCGCCGCCGTGTAAATGAGATGGATTGTTTAGAACAACAGCCCCATCACCAGAAGCCGTCGGTTTCCAGTCGAATCGTATCAGCCGATTCACTGATACGGTGACATTGGCGGTGATTTGTCCATCATTGGCGCTTACGACTCCAACAGTGGCAGTGGTGGAGCTTCGACAAGCCTCCAACTGATATGCGCAACCGACTGCCCATTCACCAGCTACTCCGTAAGCTCCAACTCAATACCCCGCGATGCATCCAGATGCCACCGACGCTCTGGGGTTAGCGATTGATCCGGACTGGCCCGACTCGTCGAGCTTGTCCTGCGCGTTGTTGCATCATAAGAGATCTGCCATTGCCGGTTGAACGCCAGCTCCCCACTTTGTCTAAACTCCTTCACTGACAGCCTCGCCCTCCATTGCTTCACAGCCCAATTCCTCGCTACATACGGCCCAATACTACAATGGGCAAGAAGCGCGTCCTCATCAGCTACGGCGTCGACGTCGACGCCGTCGCCGGCTGGCTTGGTTCCTACGGCGGCGAGGACTCGCCCAACGACATCAGCAGAGGTTCGTTTCCCCCTCGACCAAGCTTCCTCGCGACGCAGTCGACTGACGCCTAATGCGCCGGGACAGGCATCTTCGCCGGCACGGTGGGCACGCAGCGGCTGCTGAAGATGTTCGACAAGTACAAGATCAAGACGACCTGGTTCATCCCCGGCCACAGCCTGGAGACGTTCCCCGAGGACATGGCCGCGGTGAGGGATGCCGGCCACGAGATCGGCCTGCACGGCTATTCGCACGAGAACCCGACCGACATGACGATTGCGCAGCAGCGCGATGTCCTGGACAAGACGTACCGGCAACTGACCGAGTTCTGCGGTGGAAAGCCGCCCCGGGGCAGCGTGGCGCCCTGGTGAGTGTCTGTCCCCAAGGCTTCTCCGCGTCCTTCTCTAAACACGGAGTCTTTGCATAGGTGGGAGACCAGCGGCGAGGGAGCCCAGCTGCTGCTCGACTACGGCATCGAATACGACCACAGCATGGCGCACCACGACTGCCAACCGTACTATCTCAACACGGGGGAGTCGTGGACCAAGATCGACTACACCAAAGAGGCCCACGAGTGGATGAAGCCGCTTACACGCGGCACCGACACGGGGCTCGTCGAGATCCCGACCAACTGGTACCTGGACGACCTGCCCCCGATGATGTTCATCAAGGCAGCGCCCAACAGCCACGGCTTCGTCAACGCGCGCGACGTCGAGGACATCTGGCGCGACCACTTCGACTACTTCTACCGCGAGTACGACGAGTTCATCTTCCCGATGACGATCCACCCCGACGTGTCGGGACGGCCGCACGCGCTTTTGATGCACGAGAGGTAAGATGAATACCCGATCCCGCGTGTCTACGCCGGAGGCATTCGTGTGGACAGAGAAGCTGACGGTGGCGCAGACTCATCGAGCATTTCAAAAGGCACGAGGGCGTCGAGTTTGTGACCATGGCGGAGATGTCGGATGAGTTCAAGAGCAAGAACACGCCAGCGCCCGGGGCCTTGATGCCAGCCGCACCAGGTGCCATGTTGAACAAGTGATGCTCGTCGATGTTTATCTATGTATAATAAATTAAATTTGCCAATTCACTGTAGTGAGTAGTTTAGGAATCTCATTGTGTGTAGTTGGGACTGTTGGGTCTTGTGAGCTCACCAACCGCACCTGGCTGTCTACTTCCTACTCTTTGCATCATGATAATTAGGACAGCTCAGTTTAACTCGCTTATTGACAGAACGAGATATTGAAAAGTAAATTTCGGTCATTGATACGGCTGTAGTCAACATGAATGTGCCATTTGGTCATGGGATGCTCCCAAAATCTACGTATACCACTTACACCAGTCTGATTATGTGGTTACACTAGTCCTGCTCTAGCTCTCAACCGAGACTCATCAAGATAACCATCGATCTCTACATAGAAACAGTGGATACCTACCACCAAGTCGAAGCATCAGCTATCAATCACTCGTACCCCAAGCTAAGAGCTTTGCTTGTCTCTAGGTCTGTTGGAGCACCCGTTTGGAGCTGGGGTCAACATCTGGATTCTGGAGACTTGGGGACGTATCCTAGATAACCGACCATGTGCTCGACACTCCAAACCATCCCCAACCTCGACATCAACCGTAAATACTGAGAGTCTATCATCTCCAACCCCGCTCCGTTGGAGTCCTTCTCGACCAGACCTACTCCGGCCCTCCAACAAGCGCCTACACTAGTCTCCAAACCTCCAACTCGACCACGGCTCCAACGCTATCAACCCCTCAATGCACATCATCTCCACCGTGAACCTGGCTGTATCAAAGAACCATGTGCCCCCAGAGCACGCTAAAACCCCAGACGGCTTATCTTAGCCGTTGGTCACCAGTTCAAGGATGTCGCTGAGTCGGATTGGCGCAGAGGTGACCAGGCTCTGCAGTGTAACTCAGCTATCCCAGGCCACTCCCTGGTTCTCGTCCATATAACACTATATACCCCCCAAAACGTTTCCTGGATGAGACAGATACCGCTCATTAACTCTTCGCTTCAAGTCCTCTCTTGATTGCCAGGTCAACCGCATTTCACGAATTAGACAATGGCCGCAGCCGGCTCCGAGAAGGGCGTCGACGCCATCACCCCGGCGCAGGGACGCAACAGTAGCAGCAGCAGTGTCGATGCCGGCAAGGTGGAGAATCCCGACGATGCCTTCGAGGTATTCAAGCGCGGCGACGGAACAGTAGACTTCCGAACCGTCGGCTGGATCCATACATCCGTCATCTTCCTCAAGGGTACGTGTGTCGAAGCTCGTCCTTCTTCAACAAGCAAAGGTCTCTTTACTAACATACCCACCACAGTCATCTTCGCCACCGGCGTCCTGACCATCCCGTCGTCCATGTACGTGCTGGGCGCCCTGCCCGGCGCCATCAACGTCATCGGCTGGCAGGTCCTCAACACGTACTGCGCCATTGTGCAGGGCAACTTCCGCAGCTCGCACGCCGGATGCCACTCCATCGCTGACATGGCCGAGGTCGTGGGCGGCAAGGTCTTTCGCGAGATCGTGGGCATCGTCTTCCTGGTGACGTTTGCCATTGTCGGCGCCTCGGGCATCTTCGGCTCGTCCGTCGCCCTCAACGCGCTGTCGGACCACGCCGTCTGCACCAACTACTTCATGCTGGTCGCCACCGTGGCCATCTTCTTGTTGGCGAGCGTGCGCAAGTTTGAGAAGATTGCGTGGTTGACATGGGTCGGATTCGTCTCCATCTTTGTTGCCGTCTTCATCGTCGTGTAAGTCATGGCCGGACAGACTCCTTGATCGTGAACTTGGCTGACGGTTGCTCTTCCTACTTGTAGCGTCGGAGTCACAACTCTCGACCGCCCCGCTGCGGCTCCTCAGACCGGCGACTTTGACCTGGGCTACCGCGTCATCGGCCACCCGACCTTCGTTGCGGGCATCACGTCGGTGGCGTCCATCTTCTGCTCCAGCGCCGGAACATCGGCCTTCCTGCCCGTCATCTCGGAGATGCGCAAGCCGCGAGACTACAACAAGGCCGTCTACCTGTGCATGGGCTTCGTGGGCTGCAGCTACCTGTGCTTCAGCCTGGTCGTCTACAAGTGGTGCGGCATGTGGGTGGCGTCTCCCTCGCTGGGCAGCGCCGGCGGCACCATCAAGAAGGTGTCGTACGGCATCGGCTTCATAGGCCTCCTCGTCAGCGGGTGCCTCTACATCCACGTCGCCGCCAAGTACATGTTCGTGCGCCTGCTCCGCGACTCGCCGCACCTGCAGAAGAACTCGGTCGTCCACTGGAGCGTCTGGCTGGCCTGCACCGGGTCGATGAGCATCGTGTCCTTCCTGCTGGCGTCCGGTATCCCCATCTTCAACTACCTGTTGGCGCTGGCCGGCAGCTTGACATTTGCGCCTCTTGCACTGGGCTTGCCGGGATACCTGTGGGTTTTTGACCACAAGGAGTACCGAACCGGCTCGATGTGGAAGATGGTTGTGTACTGGCTGCACTGGGTCCTGATTGCGTTGGCCACGTTCCTGACCATCGGCGGCACGTACGGAGTGATCCAGCAGGTCATTGACGCGTATGCGAGCGGCACGATTAGCTCTGCGTTTTCGTGCGCCGACAACAGCGGTTCGTCATAAGGGCTTGGATTGGCCTTGGTGCTTGGTTGTGATATGGGTAATAAGAAAGGGGTAGAGGCATATATGCCATTATCTAGCTAGGTGGAAATGGCTTTCCAGTATATCAAGAGACACACTCCCGTCTGGACACTCAGTTACGTCTCCTGCTCTTGCTAGTGTGAGAAGTTGATGCGCCGTACAGTACCTACTATTCGCCCGACGTGCCGCTACGCTCATAGATATAGTATTCCCGGTTGACAACTCCCAGCTCCTTTACCTGTGTGGCTGTACTACGGACAAGACATATATCGATCGGGTGCCACGGTGCATAAATATGTGCTTGTACAAGATGGGGTGGATGGCCTGGACGAATAGAATGGCCTGCTAGTGCCCCAAGTTGCCCCTTTCAGCCCAAATGCAGCCGCAGCCATCTAGTCTAAATCGATGTAAGTGTGACGCACAACTCAGCATGTCCTTCAGTACGGAGTACTCTGTACCTAATTATGCTATGTATAGCATGTCTTAGTATCAGGTAAGGCTAGATCCATCATGTCTTGGCAATTGTCGGTAATAAGCCAAGCTTCATCTCAACCTATCGCGTTCCATCGAATGCCTCAACCTCCAAATCGAGGAGTAGCCGAGCCGGGGTGCGCTGGTGAAATTAGCCCATCGTTAGGGCCAGGCGGCCGCTGTAGCGCCATTTCTTCAGGGGAACCAGAACCCGAGAGCCCCTTTACAGTGGGACGCGGTCCTATGGTGCACTATGTAGGGCGCTGGCTGGTCGGAGGCGATGGGAATGGCTGGGGCAAGGTGGGCTCGTGGGATCGACATCCATACCGCGGTAATGAAGCGCCTTGGAAACGGCACAATGCACCCGACGGGCTTTGGGCTTTAAAAAGATTGCTCTCCCCGGGAAGGGGAAGAGAAAGACAGATAAAAAGAAAGAAAGGGAGAAAGGTAAGGCAAGGAAAGGAGAGCTCTCAGTCTTTACTCGTCGAATACGGTCCGCCACAACACCAAATCCACCATGACCGCCTCCTCCACCATGGCGATCACCAAGATCCTTGCCCTGGCCGTCCTCCTGGCCTCCTCGCCGGGCCTCGCCCGAACCGACCTCGAGGGCTGCACCTCGTCCGACAGCGTCGTCTCGCCCAGCAACGGCGGCACGCCCTACGCCACCCGCATCTACTTCGTCCCCGACACGGGCGAGATCTGCGAGTTCCTCGACTGCGGCGGCGGCCGCGCGCCCCCCAAGACCACCGTGCCCGGCTGCGACTCGTACGAGGGCACCGAGACCTACTCGCCCAGGTTCCTCGACTCCAAGACCAGCGCCACCGCTGCTGCCGAGTCGTCCGAGGCCTCCAGCTCCGAGGAGGGCAGTTCCACCATCACAGAGGCGCCCACCACCTCTAGCGAGGCCGAGGACACGACCACGCTGAGCTCCAGCGCAGTAGAGTCGGACGACGGGGGAACTTCCACCGAGTCCGCCACCGTCACGGCCGCGCGTGAGTCTTCCAACGCGACCCCGTCGGCCTCCGGGTCCGGGTCCACTCCCAGCTCCGGGGACGACGCCGAGGAGACGGACTCGGCGGCCTCCACCCCGGCATCGACCGTGTCTACCGCCGGTGCCGCCGCCATGCCCACCGCCGCCGCCGTCATGGGCCTCGTAGCCGGTGCTGCTGTCTACGCCGGGATGCTGTAGTTGTCTTCGTCCCGTCGAGTGGGGCTGGTTGGATAGAGAAAAGACAATGTACATGTTAAAAACCCTGCCATACCTAAGTAATGACGAAACATCAAGCAGCTGAACGAAACTTATCCTTTCCGTGTATCATTGCCCCAGCTACGATTTGCCCATCTCTTTCCCTTCAAACTCAGCCCTGAAACGCCGTCATCGCCGTCACCTTCCCAAAAGACCATGGCGGGCAAATTGTACGTAAAAACAGCCGGCTTTCGAGACACAGACCGAATGTACCCGTGGAAGCCCGGCCTAGTTCCGCCGCCGTGGAGCCGGCGCCAGACGCCAATCGCGCTTTTCTGCGGCGGGCACCTTTATCTCTTTCCTAAGGAGGGTAGTCAGACTCGTGTTTCTCACCACCAAACCAACTCCCCCCGCTGCAGCAGCGATAGGTCACCTGCGGGATAGGCAAGTCGAGGCTCAAAGGGCGGCGTGCCCTGTGACTTAACTCGCAGGGAAAGACCGCTCAACTTCTTTGTACTCGGTCGGCCCTCTTTTCTTGCTTCTCTCTTCTCCATCTCCAGCATTGCATTATCTCTACTCTTCCATTGAATCGGCTCATTATCTACTATCTGCCTTGTCCCACCTACCGAGTCAACCCACAAACAGAGTCAACCCACAAACATTCATACTCGGCCTCAACTCCCTCCCGGATCATTGCATTCCTCGTGACGAAAGCCAACATTCCATCACAGCTCGTCCTTCCACCTTTCCTCTCCTTGCCTTTCCACGCAAATAAGCCTTGACTAGTCCTTGGTCCCTTCACCTGCCACCTGACCCGCAATCTTCTCCGTCCCGACCAACCGTTTCCCCGGACGCGGCCCGGTGACGAAAACGCGGCCCCAGATCGATCACACGGCCGCCACCGCGTGAAAGCCGCCACTAACCGTAACGGAGCACCCCGATCTCCCGGGACCGAACGGCTTCCTTGCCACTGGAACACAAACTTGGAAGCTTCATATCTTGCCAAGCAAAAGAAGAGGGTGGCTACGACCAGAACAACAGGTCCGACAACTAGCAAGGGAGACGCAATCAAAAAGACCTGGTCCTATCGCATCACCCTGCATCGTACTACATCACCGTCCTGTCTTTCAAGATGGGTTCTCGAGACGTCGTCATGCAGTCCGAGGGCGAGCCTCGGTTTTGGTACCGCGATAACTTCTTTCTCACAAACGACAAGACCTATCTGGATCCCCAAGTCTTCAACAAGTATCTCGACGGCATGTGGTGGAGCAGTGCGCTCGACGAGACCCAGTTGCATAAGCTCCTGAACAACTGCCTAACCATGGCGATCTACTCAGTTCCTCAAACTGCCGACGATATGAAGGGTGCGTAGCTCAACACTCTGATCTCCTCTTGCTGCCTTTGGTCTGTCCGGCCTCTATTAACACTGGTGCAGCAAACGGCATCGCCCGACCAAAAGACGGTTCCAGGATCGAAATGGTCGGCTTCGCTCGCGTGGTCACAGACTATGTCACCTTCGCCTACCTCACCGACGTGTTCGTCGTGGAGGAATATCAACGCCGTGGCTTGGCTTCGTGGCTGATGCGTGGTCTCAAGGAGATAGTTGACGAATGGCAAGACTTGCGGGGCCTCCTACTCATGACCCACGACGATTCCGCAGCCAGAATGTACAAGCGCGAGCTCGGGGCCGTCAACTTTAACGAAGGACCTTCGGCCGGCCTGGTACTCCTTGAGCTGCCTGGTCCAGCCGAGAAGCCTACCCCCAAGAATCACTGATTGCGAAACCTGTACGGAGTTTCTGTTTTGTTTCTCTCCTCTGGCGGAGCTTCTCCTTTTGAGAGGGTTTCTCGGTGTTTTTGGGTTGTAGCATTCTTAGCGCTGAGGCCCCGACAACGCGGCTCGCATCTCGATGGCGCGCTTGTACGGGGGAGCAATCGGCGGCTGGACCGGGTCTAGAGAGACGTAGTCCTCAGGGAGCTGGTATGAAGCATCGGAGTCAAAGGCAGTTAGATCACCACAAGCAATAAATGGCGCGATCCACCGGGTGTTTCTCGCCTTGTCCTCGGGCGTGTCGTCGTATACCTCCATCTCCACTACCCCCTGCTCACTGACACCCACAGTATCATTTATCTCGGTGTCACCCTTCTGCGCTTCCCGCGCTTTGAGCATCTCCTCCAACCGGCCGCCAACTCCGAGCGGCTCTTCCAGGCTGGCGCGGAATCCGGACGGCGGCTGAAAGTTGATACATACGATAAAAGCCTCCACGCTGCTGGCTCGGCTGCTCCGCGGCTTGGCCACAATGACTTTTTCAAAAAAGATCTTGAGCTGCGCGTAGAGGACGTCGACGTTCTTCCCGCGGAAGATCTTGGCCACAAACTTGCCGCCGGGTTTCAGGACGCAGAGGGCGAGGTTGAGCGCGGCAAAGAGTAGCTGCGACTGGACGTAGATGTCCAGGTCGTGCAAGCCGGTAACGTCGGGAGCACCGTCGCTCAGGACCAAGTCGACCGGGTTCGTGGCCTGCGTCCCGACCGTACTGGCGTCGTAATCGGGGTCGAGCGCCGAGAGCAGCAGGGGCACTGTCGCGGGGTGGGTGATGTCAGCGCGGAGGGTGGTGATGCCGGCGAGCGGCGAGATAGGCTGCAGATCGATAGACACGATCTTGACATGCTCCCGCGGCTTGAGATGCTCCGCCCCGGCGTCGACCGTGGCATCCGCCTCGACTCTCTGCTCGCCCTCGGGCAGGATGCCCAGCATCTGCTGTCGAAAGCGAGCCTCCTTGTCCTGCCATGCCGCCCGGCCAAACTTCTCGCCCTTGATCAGCACGCGCGAGAGCACCTGCGACCAGCTGCCCGGCGCGGCACAGAGATCAACCACGCGGGTGACGTTGGCGAAGAGATCGAACTCTACGAGGGGTCAGCCGGGCGCGCCTCAGAAGGGGCGGGGAGAAAACAGAACGGACCTTCGTCGAGCTGCAGCAGCTTGAACGCACTCCGGGCGCGCCAGCCCTGCTCCTTGGCGAGCCGGTAGTACGCGTCGCGCTTGTCCTTGGAGGATTTACCCATTGCTGTGTGGTTGGCGTGCGAGCTGCGAGCTGTGGTGGAGGTTTTGGGGAAAGCCTCTGAATATTCTTCGTGCCCCGCGTTGCGTCAATGTGGGGTTGGGTTTCTGGCTTCACTGGCAAATAAGCTACCCTGGACTACCATGCGCTTTGAATAAAACACCACGGCTTTGTCAATACGAGTTTAGTAAGGAGACACGGGGTTAGGCAAGGTTTGACCATGTTAGGCTAGGTGGCGTCCAGTTAGGTGAGGTCAAGAGTTGAGTGTATCCGGCGGTTTTATTTCCAACAAACTCAAGTAACTCTCTAGTCTACACCCCGAGACAGAAGTAAAGTAACCAAAAAGTTCTTTCTAATTCATACACACCATAGGCTCTAATCAATACCATCAAACCCCCAGCTCACTGCCCACAACCTCTAGGGCTTCTCTAAGTAATCCCTGCACCTTTTCATCTCCGACCACACCCGTTGCGCGCACAATCAGAGGATACAGCCTCAGCAAATGCTTCCTCCCCTCACTTTCCACCCCGCTCAACTCGGGAATTGCACCGCTCTCGCTCTGAATGTCTACCAGTTCTCGCAATATCCACAGGAGCTCTTTCCGCTGGCTCAGAGGCTGCGGCATTTTCCCTCGCAATGGCTGGTCGGCGATGTAGGCCTGGAGCGTCAATGCGCACCTGAGGATGAGAAACGGGGCGGCAGCGCTGGCAATGCGGGCATGTAGCGCAACAGGGGCCTCGGTAAGCTGGTGGTGCTTCACGTAGGGAGACTTAGGCGTAGGCGGCTGTATGACGATTGTCGGCTCGTCCATGGAAGCAATCAAGGAGAACAACTCCTGACAGGCAACATATGCCATTCGGGTTCGCTTGGTCGGTGGAACGGAGACTGTCCGACCAGGACGGGGTGTATACAGTGCAGAGAGCCCTGGTTCATGATTCCCGTTGGTTATTGATTCTTCGATCGGTGAAGCTGCATGGATGATGGATGTTCTGAAGAGACTTTCCCCATATGCCTTTCGAGTCTTATCGGAAATAGCCTCAGCGCCGAGAGCCGGAATGATGAGTTCCCTTAGCTTGTGGAAAGAAGCAATGTCAAAAGTCTCATCATCCTCAAGATTCGTCTCGGAAGAGGCGCTGTCGCAGTCTGCACCGAGGATTCCATCAGCGATAGCGACGATGGTGGACCAGATGTTCTGTGTCATGCTGCGGGAGATATCCAAAGCAATCAACTGTGAAAGAGTCGCTTCCAGGATGGCCAAAACAGAAGAGGTAGCCAGTCTCCAGGGTTGCGTAGACTTGGTAATGGTGGAAAAGCGGTATTTCAGGGCAATCGGCTTACACAGGGCATTCATGGCTTTCGAAAAAGCACCACTGCGATAAATGTCCTGATCCGAGAAATGGTTTAGGATGAAATTCTCCATCGTTTTTATGCTGGCTTTCGACAACGCAATATAGGTGCGTTTCGATCCCGCAATGGGGAAATCGACTTGGGTAAAAGCCAACATGACGAACTCAGCAACCTGTGTGATCATGGCGGAGGGGACACCGGCAATGTCTGTACGGATCATTTGAATAGCCTCGAGGATCTGGGCCTGAAGGGGTGTGACATACTCAATGTCAGTCGTGTAGCCGCTAATGGATGCCTCTTCCAGGGTTGCTCGGAGTAGTGTGAGCATCCTTTGAACTCTTTCCACAGTAAGGTCATTGCAGATTAGTCGGTAAATCTCGACCAACGAGGAGACGTAGGCGATGAGGCACTTTTGATTGTCCACTGACTTGGATGTCGTCTTGGATGTCGGGATTTCTCTGGACCATAAGTCCCAAGCGATGTCGATTGTCGGCTTGTTCAACGTGGGTTTCCCATCATCACTAGTTTGGGACAGGATGTGGCCCAGTGCTTTGAAAGCTGCTGTGTTGATGTCAAGAACTTTGAAGTCCAACAAGGTCGTGAAGTGCCCTAGTAGTTCCCGCCACAGGTGATTGAATGAGGAATGGACTGTAAGAATGTCCAGGTAGTTGGCAAGGAGGCTCGAAATGCCGTTGAGGACCACCACAGTAGTCTCAGTCCACTCTACGCGGTCGCTCTCATCTACCTCATCCGACTCTGCGGCCCGGAGCTCCTCCTCAATCGATGTTAGGAGCTTGAAAATAACAGATTTGATACAAATTGACCACGCTTCGGGGCTGAGTCGTTCGCCATAAGCATCGAAGATTCTTAGCAGTGTCTGAATAGCACTATTGCGCAACTCGAGCCTGTCGTCCGTGGTAACAGTCGTTAGCCGAAGCAAGAGAAGCATCCAGAGAGCCGCATCCGAGCCTTTGGAACTCTGTTCAGCAGCCATCTTCTGGAGATCGGACACTCCAGTATCCTGCATCATCTCCGCGGTGATACTAAGGGATTCGTTCTTCGCAGAAAGAAAGTCGGAGACTACCCAGAAGAAGGTGACAGTCTATCTCAATTGTCAGCAGTTGAAGTATAAAGCTTAGATGAGCTCGTACCGTTAGTGCGATATTCAAATCATCGTCTTGAGAACAGAATTTGTACAAGATATCCACCAGAATCAGGAAACAGGAGTTTGGCAAGGACGCTAGGAAATCGGAGCAAATGAGCTGAAGCGAGTTGAACGAAGCTCGAATAAGCTTCGCCGATAGAGTAACAAGCAGTATGGGATTGGCTAGCGAGCCACGGCGATCGGCAGGATTGAACTTCTTCGTAATGAAGATGGTGCCGATAATCTCGAATGCAATGTCCCAACCACTGACGAGGCTTTCTCCACAGCCCTCAATGATACTCTTTAGGCCGTCCAATATGATTTTGTGGATATCGATATCCGTGGCTTGATTCGCGACGGATACCTCGCGGTCGCCTTTGAGCAACGGGGCAAGAGAGCTTCGCAAAGCCTCGAATAATCGGAGCTGGATTTCTCCCCGGGTGTCATCAGGTAACGAGGCTGTGACAGTGGCAGCCTCCAAGGTGAGTCTTACAAGGATCTCAGCTGCCCTCGTCCTCACTGACGAATTCGTAGCAGATGATGTCAACGTTCGCGTCAGCTCACCCACCAGTACCGTCCAGCCTGATTCGGCCGGAACGTATTCCAGCAACCTTTCGATGTTGATGGTCGCGATTTCGCCAAGCTTTGCCAGCGCGAACTGGTCTTCTTGAGTAGACCCAGGATTTGACACTGCTGAGAACCGTCGAACTGTCTTAGCTGGAGCCTGAAGTTGCTGACTGCTGTCAGATTGGGACTGGGATTGGTCGGCTGCGACTGGTGGTTCGATCGACGGCTGGATGAGGAGATTACAGATTGCTGTCACGACCTCCATGAAAGACTCATTAGGGAAGTCAACCGTGCTTTCAATCAACCTAGACGCAGCTGTTTCTACAGAGCGAACCTCGGATCCGAAGTTAGCCATCAACGCGGCGGCATCATTTTCGCCACCTTGATCGGCCCCCCGACTAAGTGACGGAGTCCTTCCAGGAGTCTTCGCAGTCACAAAGAGCACGAAGTCTGCTTGCTGCAAAGTCTCCAAGATAATGCTCCATGCATGGCCTAGGGTGGGGCCCAAGGCAATGCCCAAGTTTAGAAGTGCTCGGAGACAAAGAAGATTTCGGGTATTGAGCGTCGCCGAGGTCGCATCAAAGGAAGCTTGCCGTTGCTTCTCTGCCGTTGGTGTCGTTGACGTCAAACTATCCACGCTCAAGAGACCTCGAGCATTGCTGAAGAGACTTGACGTATCGGTTGGTGTACTGGGGGTTTGTGGACGTGCTTGTCCAGCATTGAGACAAGCTGTGATGACGTTGGGAGGTACAGCTGCTTTCCCCAAGGTCGTTAGGAAGGCATCTCTCGGGGTTGATAGGTGTAGTAAGCCCGCAACATGGGCGAACCGTTGAAAAGCTCGAACTAGACCATGATAGTACTCCGAGTCTAGAGCGGCGTAGAGGAAAGTGGAGCACGTTGCGAGAATCGCTGGCCAACACTCATCAACAATGGCCGCACAGATTTTGATATCGGAAAACAGAGGGTGCTCCACCAAGGCAAGTGGATTGAGAGGAACGGGATTTCTCTTAAAGGATGCCGATCTCTCCTGCTTGCCCCTCGAGGGTTGATTGTCCGAATCTAGTTGAGACGGCGTAGGTGAGTCGCGGCCAGTATCCTTGGAGGTCTTTCGTCGCCCTCTTGTTTCGCTAGGAACAGTAAGGGGTAGAATAAACTTTGCGAGACCATCCGATACAGATGAGATACAGGCCAGAACGAGGCTGTAAATGTAGGACTCGGGAATAGGAGGTGCTTCTGTCTTATCAAGCTGATCGATAAACGGAACCCGGACGGAGCTCCATTGGGTGCTGATTCCAGTGTTTGTAACCTCAGATGACACAGAGCCGCTGATGATTCCCGTCACCCCGCTTGCCTCTATAAGCGCCTGATCGGATGCGGTGGAATTGGACTGCACGTTGGAAGTGGGCATTGTGGATTGGTGTCCGAGACCAATGACGGCTGGCCTTTCAGTGCTGAGTCGAACGAATGTTGCAAACAGGGGCTTGAGGATATCCCTTTCCCCTTTTTTCGCATCGTAGTTTGAGAAGATGCGCCGGAGCAGGGCATGCTCTGAAAAGACTCCCCGAAAAACCTCCATGCACAGCGCTCGTTTCCAAAGTGTGTCGTCTTGATCAAGAAGCTGGGTCAGGATTACAAGAGACTGCCCGCACTCTGCTGGGAGGATGGCGATATGCCGCCGCACTATGGTATAGAGGATACGAACAAGTCTCACCGTCGTGGCGAAATTGGGTCTTCCTTTAAGGGCACTCGTAATCAGCGGCATCACTCGCACACGTAGGATCTGAGCTTGCTCAGGATGGTTGGTGAACACGGTGGCGTGGTTGGTAATGACAGACTCAATCAATTCCAAGCCAAATGTCTGCGGAAGGCCCGAAAATCGAAGGAACTCGGGCCGCTGGTTTTCTGTCATGAGACAGAGATCATTGAAGATCTAGCCAAGTCAATAACAATCCAGGGAAAATGGGGAGTGACGAACCCTATAAGCATCTAGTGCGGCAGGACGAGGTTCGGATTTTCCGTCCGCGGTCGAGGAATCTCCCGTACCAGGCCCTTCGCCTGCCTTTTCTAGATAAAAGTCAGAAAGCTGCCTTGGCAACGTAACGTGTGAAGAAAAGGGTAGGAGGGTGACCTACTGTCTTCGGCGACGACCTTGTCGAAGACCGACACGACCAGCTGCTGGAGGGTCGCCGCAGATGTATGACTGACGATGGCATTTTTGCTGCTTTGCAGAGTGAAACAGATGTTTAGCACAGTCACAAGCAAGTTCCCCTGAAGATCGGACGCGTAGTTCTGCAATAGTGATGGCAGAGCTTGCAGGATCTTGAGTTGTACGTCCAGGCCAGCTGACGCGGCCTGCATCAAGGCCTCCAAAACCTGGTTCAGCTTGGAGCGGGGAAGGGCGCGGGATACAATGAGTCGTTGAAGACAGACGATAGCGATGGCGGTGAACTTGGCATTCTTGGTCCCGCAGGCGATGATGAAAGGGTTGACAAAGTTGACTTTATGGGACAGCTCTATAATACGGATATTAGAGATAGCGCCAGGGCTAGTAAGGGATGGGCTGCAGACCTTCGGGAGCCGTCTGTTCGGAAGGATTTCTTAAGTTCTTCAGCTCTTCAAGCGACTTTTCTGCAGCCTGGACACACTATGAGACACTGAACGTGACGGTCGCGGTGGTTGACGAGGCGGGGCGGCTCACTTGTCGAAGGTCGTTATGCTTCCTCTTGCTCTCCTGGATGAGGTTGGCCAGCTCCGTGGCAAGCAGTTGGGTCGTCATCTTGGGCAACCCGTGGAACGTGTGAGCTCACTGATGAGCATAGACCTTTGTCGCGAGTCCATACAGCTTCAGCGCCCAAATTTACGGCTGTTCAAGAGATTCCTTTGCCAGAGACGTTGTTCCATGTCATCGTAGGCAGTGATGTGTCCCTTGTCGATGAGGCGGCAGAATTTCTCACCGCCTACGGACCTCACGTGGGGCGGTCCGCGGATGGAGGTGATCCAGGCGGCCCGTGGGAAGCTCGACTTTTGACACCTAGTTGGGTTTTTTCTCTACGAAATAGGAATACACTTTCCATATATACGTAAGGCTAGTTTTTGTCAACCCGTTTTTGCAATCAACTCAGGGGTTTCAACCAAACACTTGGAATTATACCTTACAACTGGAGGGGTTATGACATGTCGCAGCACTCTAAGTGGCCTCTTCGGTCGGTAAACGCGTGCATGACAAGGGAGTTAGTGCAAGGATGCGTTAACGACTTGTTTTATCCTAATGCAGTTACCTATGAGAGATACTAGTCAAGATATGCATATTAATACTGTTCACATCATGGCTGGTCAAGTATTATGCAAGGGGTTTACTACAAAGCAACAAAAACTACAGGGATGATCTTGCTAAGTCAACAAACTATTCGTGCGATTTATGAGTGATATCAGAATCGTCAAATGATCGCCAGACTTAACAAACTTACGTCGTCTCGGAGCAGTGACACTACCCTAGACAATCCACCCCCATAGGCTGAACACGTGAGTGACATCAATAAGAGAATGGCAAGAAGAGATGGCATAGGAACACCAATGCATACCACACTAACTTCCATACAACTCGGACCGGGGCACAGTTTTTGGTTTTTGTGTAAGTGTAACCGAAATTAAAGAAAACACGACGCATTTGGCCCAAGCCATAGCTCTAAATATGGACGCCCCTGGTATCAAACTGTCAGTTGTAGTCGGTCATCTTGAGAGGCCGTTACTTACCAACTCCATGACCGGAATCTTTTTATTCTATCCGATGACAACCCTTACTTCAAACGGGAACGTTGTTGAAGAGGTACGACACTGACTCGCCATTGTGGGTTCTTCGGATGGCCTGGAATATGATGAGTAATTATGGTGCAGGGAGAGCTTTTTGATCCGTACCTCAGCCAAGGTGCCAGCTACATCAATGACCTTGAGCTTGGGGCATCTCTCAGCCTTGTCGCCCACTAGAAATTCAGTCAGTATGTTCCACAAATCACACAATAAGCTCATAGTGATGGCACTATGAACTTCTTGGAGAACTCAAGTACTTACAAGGAACCGCTGGAAAAAGTTAGCATGAATGAGTTTAAAACCGCGATTTATCTGCGAAAACTTACTGTTGGTGATGACCAGACCAGCGAGGCACGACGCGTTGATGGTTTCAATGGCCTTACCACTGAGAATTCCGTGGGTGACAATGGCATACACCGCACTTGCACCGTTCTCTCTGACGGTCTCAGCTGCTTTGGCGAGCTATTTGATACGCGTTAGAGATGCAATTAAACCAGCGAGGTCAAGGAACCTAGCTTACCGTTCCGCAGGTGTCAGCCATGTCATCAACGAGAATCGCCACCTTGTCTTGGACATCACCGACTAGAACCATGCGGCCAACAACGTTGGGGCGAGGTCGCTCCTTGTGAATGAGGGCAAAGGCGGTGTTCAGACGGTCAGCAATCGAGGTAGCACGCTTGGCACCACCGGCATCAGGCGAGACAATGACGCAGTTCTCGATGCTCAAATTCTCACGGATCCAGCGTAGCACGGAAGGTTCCGCGTAGAGGTTATCAACAGGGACGTTGAAGAAGCCCTGAATCTGGGAGGCGTGGAGATCCATGGTGATGACGTGGTTCTAGGCCACGAGTCAGAGCGGGCAATGCTTGAATAGTTCGGAGAACGTACGCATCCCGAAACCTGAAGCATGTTTGCGATGAGCTTCGCGCTGATCGGGGCGCGGGACTTGTCCTTTTTGTCTTGACGAGAGTACGGAAAGCTTAATAGTCAGTAACGTGTTGCTGAATTATTTCTATCATTTCTTACCTGGGTAGAATAGCGGTGATTCTTCGGGCTGAGGCAGTGCGGCATGCGTGGATCATGATGAGCACCTCCATGAGACCATCGTTGACGTCGCCGGGAGCCGGAGACTGAAGAATGAAGACATCCTCGTCCCGGACAGACTCGCCAATGGAAACGCTGGTCTCGCGGTTGGAGTAATTAAGGCTCATCGTATTAGCGATGTCAATGCCAAGTCTGAAGCCATATCAGCACACGACCAGCCTTGCCATGGCTCACCCGGGCGGATGAGATGCCTCCTCGACATACCGGCTAGCGACGAGGGCACTGAGCTCCGGGTGGGAGCTACCCGCGATGAGCTTGATTTCGTTCGCCATTTGATCCAACATTGCGGAGGGAAAGAGGAAGAAATTAAGCGGGGCGGAAGATTTTTTGGCGGCAAGGAAAAGTAGGCGGAACGACTCGGCCGGGGG
This sequence comes from Neonectria neomacrospora, assembly GCA_917563905.1. Classification (NCBI taxonomy): domain Eukaryota; kingdom Fungi; phylum Ascomycota; class Sordariomycetes; order Hypocreales; family Nectriaceae; genus Neonectria; species Neonectria neomacrospora. Next base: position 563,232 of record OU830643.1, read on the forward strand.
CACGCTTAGTATGAGTGGATTGGTTGTCAACCAAGAACGCTTTCCGACGTGGATGCTGGATATCAGGGATCAAGAAGGAGACCGAGAAAGAATTGCAAGACAGTACTAACAAAGCCTCATGAGAAACAGAGTTTTCGATCACGGGCTTACGGCGGTGGAGCAAGGCGCCATCACCAAGCGCAGCGCTTCCGGATGGCCTTCGTCAAGTCATGTGATTTGAGCCGCCGATATCATGTATCATGAACGCCATCGGACAGCGCCTCTGGTTGACGGAACTCGCATTTGCACGGGAAAATCGCGTGTACAACTTTAATACACACATCTTCGAGTTTGAAGCCTGAAAGCACATGATTTAAATACGCTGTACTCTCGCTCTCTCATTGCGCATCCGTTCGTGCGACGTCATTTCAGCTCGCTCTTTGAGCAAGCCCCTCTATTCCGGCTGGCACCGGGTTCTCGCCGGGTCTTTGGGGAGAACCAAATCGGGCTCGGTGGTCCAATTCGCCGCCCGACCCTGCGACTGCGAACCTCATCATTATCTACCACCTCTCGACCATTCGACAGGCCTTCATCCAACGCCCTCATCTCGATCCCGCCCGATTCTTCGCGAAACACCTGCACACGACGGGCAGCAGTCGATCTGTTATCTCAGCAAACCGTGACAGCTCACAGCGCCCGCACGTGATCCTGCACCTCCTGGAACCAGTGATTTCATGCCCCGTCACAGCCCGCCGCTTTCGAACCACCACACCGCTTGCCCACCTCAGCTATTGCACAGAAACCATGTTGGATCCCGGTCATCTTCCAGCATGGCACACTATCATTCCTTTTCACCGCGACTGAGTCCGGCCTTCCCTTCGTCCTCGTCTCTCCACGACATGGCACAGCGCCATCGCAAGCTCCGTCTCCTCGTCGCCGCTACCGGCCCTCGCGATACCTCCTGGGCGCAAGCCCTGGTCGTCCGCTTGTCTAAGAACCCGCTGATCGAGGCACGTGCGATCGTCGACGATGTGGTACCGCGATTGACACAAACGATCATTGTGATGCAAAATCGGAGCCTGGCTTTGGGCATGGGTGATCGGGCGGACGATATCGAGTTTTACCGACAACAAGCCTACGAGCTGGTGGACTGGGCAGACCTCATGGTCTGTGTACCGCTTGACGCGGATAGTATCGCCAAAATGCTAGCAGGTGTGACGGATACCTTCCTTGGAGAAGTGTTGCGGGGTTGGGATACCCAGAAGAGCATTGTGATGGTTCCCGGGATGAGCACTCACATGTGGTCAAATCCAATGACGAAGAAGCATCTGAGCAAGCTACACAGGAAATGGAGTTGGATCCGTGTGGTGGCACCGATCCTGTGGCATTATGAGGGAACAACCAACCCGAAGAGAGTCCCTAACTGGAATGGGTTCAACGAGGTGCTGGGAATCATCAGAAACCAAGCAGACATGCTGGGACTGGGACGCGATGTCGAGATAGCCACAGGTTTGGCTATGGTTGCTGATGGCGACGTCAAAGTTCAGTCAAAGCTGCCACCGGAGATCTGGACCATTATCCTCGACTATGCGGGAGATTGGGAAATCGCCAAGGCACTTGGCATGTATACCAACCTGACTATCCCTTCACCCTGGTCTTTTCAACCCAAGGACCCATCCGACGCCCTCAAAGTATATGAGCACGAACTGGAGTGGTCGGTCCTGACCTGCAACACGGCTGCGATATGTAAGAAGTTATCGCAGTCCCCACCCAACTTCCACGACATATCGGCGCTTGTGGTCAAATTGGTCATCAAGTTCGGCCTTATCGATGTGCTGAAATACATGGAAGCTAACCGGCCGGACCTCTTCAAGGCGTTTGACGGAACAACGCTACCGACCAAGGCATCAGTTTACTTCCCTCGCACTGACGTTCTGGACTATTGGAAGCAAAGTCGGTGGTTCAGGGACCGGCACATGTACGATGCCGAAGCCGTTGACGGCGCATCAAAGAACGGCCACGTTCGCGTACTCGATTGGTGGTGGCGACGATCTGGGTTGTCCTTGCGATACACCGAAACAGCGCTCGAGCAAGCTAGTGGAAATGGGCATCTTTTGGTGCTTGAATGGTGGCGCGACGCGGCTGCACAGGACGATCAGGTCGTCCTCCGGCCGGGCCGGTCACTGCTGTGGGCAACGCAATACGGCCAGGCCCATGTGCTACGCTGGTGGGACGCCTCGGGAATCCCCGTTGCGCATGGAGACAGCGTGGCCAAGATGGCTAGTCGCTGGGGACAGGTCGAGGTTCTGGAGACGTGGAGACAACTCAAAGGCGACGACAAGCTGGTGTTTGACGCGGAAGTACTGGTGCCGCCGACCATCTACCAGCACGTCGGTGTGTTGGAGTGGTGGCGCAACTTTGCCTATGGATCACTCGAAGGCATGGAGGGCCGCAAGCAGATGGTGGAGTTCCGGACATGCAACATCGAAGAGGCACTAGAAGACAGTATCGGGGACCAGAGCGCGGTTCGGCGATGGTGGACGCAGAACGGACTGAACCTTGGATTGCGAACCGCCGAATGGCTCAAGACGAGATATCTTTAGGGCGCCCGTTGGGTTGTCGGCATGGGCAGTGACGACCGAAATCCCGGGACCTGGGACCTGGGACCTGGGACCTGGACCCCGGAAAGCTTGAGAGAGAATTTGCGCAATGCGCACACATGCTTCGTACATATCTGTGTAAGTGTATGTGTTGCGCCCGCATGCGCGTGGCATCGTCGGGAATCGGGTCTGAAAAAGCGGGAAGGGGTGGGGGCTAACACGAACACGTCCGTCATCATGTGGCGCGCGGGCTTTATCGAGGGTTTTATTTTGGGGATATTGGCTGGCTTCTCAAGACCGAGACTGCCTAATGAGAAGGTTTCCGTCTATACCCGGTAGAAGATGATATGGAAGGGGGCTAGCATTCAGTTTGGAGTTTGATGATGATAATGTTTGAACACGATCAGGATGAGATGAAGCCGAGATGAAGATTTGGCAAATACAAATACAGACATGAGTACTTCGTAGTTGCTGAGCTAAAGATGAACATGCCTTGAGTGCCCCTGATGCCTTAATCTGGTACACAAAGCCGAGCCAAAGGGAGATGGTGAAGGATGGACGGATGCCATCCAGACATCAGCCGATTCGCACAGGCGGTGATCAAGAAAGGGCAACCGCCCGCGGGCAGGACGTATGGATGGGCAATTGATGACGGCGGCCCACAGAAACCGCAATCTCGACTCTTAGCCCGCGCCTTTGCCAAGCAATTCGGCGTGGAAGAGAAAGGACATGTGTGGTATGCCGTGGTACTTGGGAGGCATCGTGGGAGGAGGGACCGGGCCGGTATGGGGCACGCCGGCATCACTACCACTGACAGGGCGCGCGCGAGCACCGCATCATGGCGCGTAACAAGAGCGTGTAGCCCGTGGCAGTCTATCGTGGCAGTGGTTGACGAGGCTAGCCGCAGTCATGGTCTAACTAGTTGCTAAATAGCAAGGCGCTCAGCGATAATCGTCCACCTCCACTTGGCCCACACACCCTCCCTGGCTTAAAGAAGTCGGATGGACAGGGGGTGGGTAAGAGGCTCGCAAGGGTTTGGCGGTTTACAGCCAATTCCAGGTCTCGGCGGCCTGTTTCTAGAAGCCCATGCTGCAAGCTTCAGTCTTCCGTACATGCGAGGACTCTCCACTCCGAGTGAAGGAGGCGTACGCCAAGCTGTTGCTGGACCAAACCGCAGAGGGTTCTGACACTGCCGGCCGGCGGCAGTCCTGCTCCCGCTAATTACTCCGTCCATTCCCGGTCAGCCCAGGTCTGGACAGTTGAGATGGATTCTTGACAGTCGGCGTCTACGACAAGCTCGCACTAATTGGATCAGAGACGTGTACTATGTAAGAGCTGGCGAGGGAAATAACAAACCCAACAACGGGGGCCCTAGGGTATTCCGGAGCAGACCTATCTAAGCACGAACCGGAAGACGGCCATGAAACTACCATCGTACGTAATACCCCGGCTTCCAGTTGCGGGCCCATTCCTTTTTCTCCCTTTGGGGCTCTTCGCCTCCCCACCGCTCGCGGTCTGGCCACACTTTTGTGGTCTGTGGATGGCACGTGTGCAAGGCAGTCGTAGTATCTATTACGTTTTGGCGCGTGCGGCGATTCGTTTGATGGAGGAGCAATTCCTGGGGCCCCGCGAGCTCGAGCCTGACAAGAGGTCAATACTCTGGAGACTCTGGAGAAATCTTTGGGACCCGAATAAAGATAGCGGAGATCCGGGGGAGACAGGAAGCCTTGGGAGAGATCTCAGATGGCGAAGGGCTGTGATTCGCCAAGGTGAAGGCCAAGGTGAAGAGCGCGAGAAGCCCTTATTAGGGTGGTTGCATTGCCGCCCGCCGAACAGGTTCGTGAGGGGTAAGGGGGAGTAGGGGGGTACATCGGGCTTGCTTTTGCGCCTGGTGTGTGTGCGTGTACACTTCTTACTCCAACTTCGCGCTGGGGGAAGGGCGGCCGATAGGGAGCAGGTGGGAGGGCGAGATAAGGATCGCGCTGGAGGGCGCTGGAGGACGGTGGAGAGTTGTGCAGCAGCTCGGTGCCAGCCAGGCCTGTGCTGAGCGACGGGGCCGCGCATGGATTGGAGATAGGCAATGACAGGGCAGTCTATCTCGCTGCAACCCTGTTCCCTGTCAAGAGGGCAGACCAAAGGCCATTCGTAATGTAATGGCCATGACAACTTGCCTCTGCCTACCGACGGTCCTAAAACCACGCGGTGCATCGGGCTGCAAGCCGCAAACGGAGCAGATTGGCCATCCAGCCTGTGGGAAAAAAGAAGAAAAAAGCAAATAATTGGAGGCGAGAAAATCACACGTTTCCCCCGCATTTCTCTTGCACGCTTGTACTTAGACTTCTTTTTTTGCTCGTGGCTCGTGTCTTGCAGCTAGAAGTACGAATACCCGACAAACCTCAGGTCTGTTTCGTCCTCGTTCTTCTTCCTCCTCCCCCCCCCCCACAGCGGGCCCTCCTCGTGGCCCAACCTTCGGCGTAAGCGACAGCTGAAGAATGGTCGAGCCTCAGAGCAGCGCTCGAGCAGATGGTTCGTCGGTTCCCCGTACGGAGCAGAGAGGGCGAAATTGGGTCGACATTGGGGTTACGTACGTATATACTCCAGACAACTATTGGGGAACCTCTCAATCTCATAGACCGATCTATTGGGTCTCGAAAGATGATGCCGGTCCCCCCCGGTATTCCCACTGGTGACGGTTTATTAGCCATTGCTGTGCTCGCTTCGCTGTGTCCTGTCCCGCTTTCCGGATGAACCAAACCCAGCGCAAGCGCGACGAGGCCCATTCGGAGATGCGGTTGCGGTGCGCGGTTCGGAGCCTAAATGTGCGCCGCGAACGGCATTCCCGCCGGCGCACCCTTGCTCCCATGCTTCTTGGCTGCTGGATCCTTCGCACAGCACTGACAGCAGAAGCGTTCGTTTGCTCGCCCGTCCTCTTTTGCCTTCTGATCTAACCTGTACCTCGCCGCCGGGTGGGTTTCGTCACGGTTCGAGTGGCCCACGCGCAAAACCACCCACCCAAACATCGGCCCCGAGTAAACTGCCTATCAGTGAGTTGGAGGGGCCGGCGGCGGACCCCAACTACGATATTAAGGTCCCAGTCCCGCGCCCCAGAATTTTCTGGGGCCCTCGACCGGGGATGAAGCTCCCTTAGGGTCCAGTAGGGACGCTGGGATAGTCAGTGTCCAGATTGAGGGACTCTGCCGGGTCTGAAAGACTGGAGACGGAAGACTGGAGACTGGAGATGTCTCCACTAACAGTCGGCGAGAGTGGAATCGCTGTATCGCTGATATCGGCGACTTATCTCGGAGGGTTGACTACTGGCCATTACTCGGCGGCCTGGGGAGAACCCACATTCTCCGATTCAGCAGCAGGAACCGCTCTTCCGTTTGGGCGCTCGCTGGTGTCTTGGCAGACTCTCAGCAGCTCCAGCAGAACGTCAGCAAGCCGCAGAGAACGGAGGATCTGGACCTGACGAGGAGGAAGCGTCAGGTGTCGGAGCGAGGGAGGGAGGGGTCGTGTGGCGGTCTCCAGGATCTCCACGACTGGGTTGTCGGTCTTTGGGTAGGATAGACACGGAGAGAGAGAGAGAAGAGGGAAAGAAGTGCAGGGTTCGAGGGTTAAGATCGACAAGTGCGTGGGTATAGATTCGGGTTGCTGTGCCTCGTCTCCTTCTCCTACCTACTGCTACTCTGCATCATGATTCAAGTTTCCTTGCCCGATCCCGCCATGCCCAAAGTCGTTGCCTCTGGATGCTAGCCAGAACAGAACAGAGTAGACTGCCCATGGGGCCGAGAAAATTAAAGAAAATAGGCCAGGCAGTAGAAGCCGGATCCCTCCCCGACAAAGCTAACAGCGTAAGGTTACCTTTTAGCTTCTTTCGCCTCTATCGCCAAAACGCCGTAGCGGCTTTTGGACTGGCTCACACAAAACAGAGCACACGCCATCCAACCACGACCAGCCCTCCAACCGCGTCCCCGGGACTTCATGGGAGCAACCCCACCTGGGTTTTTGGTTGCCCGCCGGCCACCCTAGCAACCTTACTCCTACTCTCCCTCTTACACCTTTTTTTAGCCCGCAAGCTACGCATGCTGCACATCACCATCGAGTCTTGGCGAAATCCCCTCTGCCTTTTCTCCCTCTCCTACATGCCCTACCCGACCAGCCGAGTCATGTCTCGCATTCCCCCACATCCGAGGAGTACTTGTTCGAGGTCCCAGGCTACCTGCCAAGCTTCTTGACGACCGGCCCGGGTCTGCCCTGGGGAAGAGGCCATCGCAAGGGCAATACAGCGCTTGCTGCCAGCTCCCAAGGGGCCTCGTCGCCTTGGCACTCGAGCGCCGAACTGTCTGCAGCGTGTGTAGCATGCATACGCATGGCTTATCATCATCGCACCACACCGTCTCGAGCATCGTTGCCGCGGTGGGGGGGCCTTTGCCACACCTCCCCCTGCCGATGCGGCCCTCCCACCAGCTCCCCCAGCTTGATCTTTGGCGCGTCACAGCCAGGCTGACCTTCTAGAAAACCGGCCCGGTTGTCCTGAGTGTTGCTGCTGCAGGCGGGTTGCGTTGCGTTGCGCTTTGGGTGGGTTGTAAGAGTTCTGGGTTATGGAGCATGGGTTGGTTCCTGGGCTTCCCAGGGTTCGAAGCTGTCAGGTCCAACTTACAACTTTTGTTTAAGAAGGCTCCTCCTCCTCCCTCCCACCTCTCACCATGCCCTGACCAAGCTGGTGTTTCGATCCCATCTCCCTCCCACCTCTCCAGTCTTCTCAAGACCAAGAAAGACTTGTTTCCCCGAGAGGATCTTCTCCACCTTCATTCGCCCTCTCTCGCAACCATGGGTGTCCCATCCGACCCCGAGTACAAGGGCGGCGATGTCCCTGAGCAGTCCGACACCGCCCCCGGCGTGCTCATCGACAGCAGCGCCGTCGAGGCCAAGTACGGCCAGACTCAGCGCGGCCTGTCGCCTCGCCACGTCCAGCTCATGGCCATTGGTGGCTCCATCGGAACCGGTCTCTTCGTCGGTATCGGTGGTGTCCTTTCCAAGGCCGGTCCTCTCTCTCTTCTCCTCGGTTACCTCATCTGGGGTGTCTTCTTCGTCTGGCCTTGCAACTTGTGTGTAGCCGAGATGTGCTCCTACCTGCCTATCCGTGGTTCCATCTTCGAGCTCGCTTCCCGTTTTGTCGACCCTGCCCTCGGTTTCTCCATGGGTTGGACATATTTCTACGCCGGTGTCATGCTTGTCTGTGTCGAATACAGCGCTGTCTCAACTCTGATGCAGTTCTGGGTTACCGATGTCAACCCCGCAGTTTGGATCGTCATGGCCATGTTCATCTGCATCACGCTCAATGTCGTTGCTGTCAAGTAAGTCATCCCCCTCCGGATGAACCCCGACTTCGACCTCTCAACGGAGCTTCGTTTCTAACCAATCCCCTCTTTAGGTGGTATGGTGAATCCGAGTTCATCATGGCCTCGCTCAAGATCCTGCTTCTGTTTGGTCTCCTCTTCATCACCCTTATCACCATGTGTGGTGGCAACCCCAAGAAGGACGCCTATGGATTCCGATACTGGGGTGATGGTAGAGCCATACGCGAATACCACGGCTCTGGTGATGTTGGCCGTCTTGCGGGTTGGTGGAAGGTTGTCCTCTACGCCGGTTTCACCATTGCTGGTCCCGACATGATCTCCCTCGCCTCTGGTGAGATCCAAAACCCTCGCCGAACCATCCCCCGCGTCGCCAAGCTCATCTTCTACCGCCTCATCGGTTTCTACGTCCTCGGTGTCCTAGCTGTCGGCGTCATCTGTAGCTCTGACGACCCCCGCCTGCTCAGCGCCCTCACCGACGGTGCTTCTGGTGCCGCTGCCTCCCCCTGGGTCATTGGCATTGAGAACCTCGGCATCTCCGGTCTTCCTCACTTGATCAACTTTCTCATCCTCACCTCCGGTCTTTCTTGCGGAAACGCTTACCTTTACGCCGCGTCCCGAACCCTCTACGGTCTTGCCCGAGATGGCCAAGCTCCCGCCTTCTTGCAGAAGTGTACCAAGGCTGGTGTTCCCGTCTACGCCGTCGGCACCGTTAGTGTTATCACCTGCGTCACCTTCCTCGTCGCGTCCGAGGACTCCGTCACCGTCTTTTACTGGTTCGTCGACTTGACCACCACCGGCCTCATCGCCACCTACACCATGATGCTGGTTGTCTTCATCGGTTGGTACCGCGCCCGCGTGGCCCAGGGTCTCAACACGGCCTCGCTCCACTACACTGCGCCCTTCGCCCCCTACTCCGCCTACCTCGGCCTGTTCCTGGGCTGCCTTGCGCTGCTGCTAGTCGGCTTCGACGGCTTCAAGCCCTTTACCGTGCAGACCTTCATCACCGCCTACTTCTGCTTGCCCTACACCGCCATCCTCTTCGTCTTCTGGAAATTCTTCAAGAAGACCAAGATGGCCGACGCTGCCACGGCCGACCTGATCAGCGGAAAGAGGGAGGTCGACGAGGAGTGCAAGCACTGGGAGGAGGGCGGCATCGAGGAGAACTGGAAGCGGGAGCTCGCTGGCATGCCTTTCTGGAGGCGCACCTGGGAGAAGATGTGGTAATTTAGAATTTCTTCAGCAAGATCAATACTGGGCCTGGCAGGATTAGTAGATATGTTCTGTATTACATTGGGCTAGCAAATCTCACAACACACTGTTTATCAGCTTGAAGCTCAACGCAATGTTCGTGATGTTGAGATGAGAAGTGATGAGGCAGGACGTTGACTTGGGCCTCTCATAGAAGCCAAACGTGGGCCTACCCCTAGGTTGCTGCCCAACATTAGCTTGATGACGGCTCAGAGCATAATTCCACAGAAGCAGAACAGCCTTGATGAAACACCACCAGTCAGATCGCCATGTGAATCTGGAACAATTACTAAATTGATGCAGCCGAGATTGGAAGCAGAGACGTCAAGCTAGCAACACAGCATACCCACGTTGTTCGATCGGAGTTTCCAAGCTCTGAATGAGGAATACGTGTTTACTGATTGTGGCCGAAATGCAGCAAATATAGTTATTTGATGAACTAACATGAGTCTTCACGGCAATATCTGACTGAACCTAGAACAGTCATCAGTCTGAGACGACCGAGAACGAGAATCGTGATTTCGGTTGGTCGCACTACGTTAATAAGCTCCCCGATCTGTGGACAAAGCTAGGGACTTCATCCCGCTACAAAGCCATTGGCCCTCGACGGGTAAGGTGGACTCGAAACACCGCTTCAGGGCGCCCAGAAACAAAGGGGACCCAAACCCGAGAGGTCGAATGGGGGTTACCGAGGACGCGGGCAACCCGATTTTAATGCGATTTTGAACGTATCAAGAGAGAGATCAACGTCGCTCTGCAGCTGCGGAATGCGGGAAAGAGGATCGCGGGAGGAGCAAACAGGTCGAGTCTGGTTGCGCTTGGCACGGAACGAGAACCATGGGACGATGCCTCTATCGACGAAACGCCGAGCTTCATAGGCGGTGGCCTCCGCCCTCATGACAACGAAGATGTAGAAAAAGGGTTTGCATTGTAAAGCGGAAGCCGCCGGACGGGGGAAGGGAAAGCGCAGCAAGAAGTGGCACGATGTGGAAGAAATGTGCGCAAAACATCATCGGGTTCCGGTGTCTTTGCAGCATGGGCTGGCTGCCTTGGGTGTGAGTGCAGACCGAGGACGGGGGGCATTGGCTCGCGTATTGTTTTATTTACTTTTTGGGGGGGTTCTCTAACCCTTGCGAGAGAACAATCTTGATGTAAGTTGGGTGGTAGAAAAAGGAAGCACCGAATGTCTGGATTTTTTCATGCATTGACATCGTTGCATTCCACGGCAATTGGATGACGGGCTGGCTTTGTGACGAGTCGGAACATGCGTTGTCTTGCAGATTGCACACGGTCGAAAGGAAATAAGGCGGAAGGTACTTGAGACAAGCGTGCAAGCTTTGGGAATCATGGACGAACTAGATCTCATGTTAGGTTTTGGAGTAGTTGGCGATCTGTCGATCATGCAACATCACTACCTTAACTACTACACACTACGTAGTAGGCTACCTGGATAGGTAGATGTCGCATGGGAAACTTGGCAAATTGCATCCTGCTGTTGGCTTCAGGCTTCGTCTGACGTGCCTTGGACGAACTAACGAACTAACCGTAACCCGCATTGGATCCATTCGATTTGCTGGATCAGGACGGGGGGGCTTGGAATTGCTTCTAGCTGCGTTTGCTGCACAACTGCGGGCCGTGGCTGCGCTGCTCATGATTACTTTTTCCCCCTCTTGTCGTCTTTGTCACAGACAACAAGCTCGGACGGCAATTGACGTGACACGGAGAATGGCGTGCTGTTGAGAATAGACGTCAAATCGGGGCTTGGCTTGGGATGGTATGCGGTGAGATAAATGGACACATTCATTGGGCTTCCGCAGAGCTAACTAATGCCTTCTGGTACAGTCCATCATACGAGCCGAATCAGCTGCCGAGTCAGTTATCATTTCCGATGCATCGGGAAGGCTTATTTAACTGCCATCACCAGGTGCCGTAGTACGCGAGTGAGACTATTGGCTCCTAGCAAGTAGTAGGGAAAGGCTGTGTAAGGTATGCAAGGCCATGCTCACGGATGCGCAGAACTGTAAGCCAAGGATTTGTTCCAGCCTCTAGGCCTGGCAAGGCAAAGCCGCACTACGTTCTAACTGAGACTCTGGGGGGATCCGTGCAGAGGTCGGTGAAGGCGATCATTACTTACCAACCGGAGGATTTTCTTCTACGTAGTGTCTCAGGAAAGATCAAAGCTCTGGGAATGGGGCACCGAGTCCCTGGAAAGCGAGAGTCATGGGCGGTTGCCTCATTGGCGATCCAATCTCACGAGCCCAGGCTTGAGATGAGGCTCGTCCTGCGTACGAAGTGGCTGTGGGACCGCCATCACCGCCAGGAAATTTCCGACGCCTGTCGGTGAGGTGAGCCCGCCAGGGGTCAGTCGCGTCCAGCTAGCGAGTCATGCGGCCTTGGGACCGGGGGGTGCGCTCGAGAGGGTTGGGTTGGGTTCACGAAGGAAATGTGCCGGCCCCCACTGGCGCCATTTGATGAATGCTAATGAGGTGGTAGGGCAAACCCGCCGCAACGGGGTCTAGCTGTGCAGATGTCGAAGCTATCTATATCTGGCCGATGGCGTTCCATGGTGCTGGTGTAGTTGTGCCGCCTCGTGGCTTTGAACAGGGGCCGGAGCCATCTGCCCGCGGGCTACTGAACATGTAGGCTCCGAGATGGATGCGGGCGAAGATCAGAGGGGACAAGACTGGAGCTCGCGGGATGAGGGATGAAGCAAGCCAGCTACCGCGAGAAACTCCCGAAACACGCATCTGCATCTGCATACATACACATGCATCTCCGTAGTAAGACATTTGCCGACACGACCGAATCCGGGGAAGACGCACGAGCGCTGGGACCCAGCAGCGCGCAGACTACGAATCGGATAGATTGGACGGACGGTTGCTCTACTTGCAGTAGTATTCGGTTTGCCTCAACTTGGGCCTGGCCCGTCCCGACTGTTTACTCCTCCGCTGCTTCAGAAACAATGCTCCTCCGCGCCAGTGCTTGCCTTCCGGTCCGTAGTACTACGTATGTAAAATACCACGTAGGCTGTGAGACAGGGCGGACGTGACGTGCCGTGCCGCGCGAGGACGCACGGCTCACCGAGGGTCCAGAGTAAATGGATCAGCCTTGGAAACGTGGAAAGAAGGAGCTGGAAAATGGGGGCTCCAGCGTACGTAATGCTCCGTAGTAGACATGCGTGCGTCCCATGAAACCAACAGTCCGTCTCTGTGCCCGTGGCGTCTTGCTCGTGCGCATTCCTCCCCCTTTGTTTCGTTTTACGGTGTCATCCGCTGTTCAGCAATGCGAGCGAGCCGTTACCCACTATTCCGAAGGCAACGCTTTTCGACGGTTGTGGCTCCGGCTTGAGGGCGCGCTTTTTGTCTTCGCGGCTGCCACGATGCGATTGGACGGCTCCTATCCATGAGGGAGATCGCTCCAACCTCACCCACAGCGCCGGCTCATTTGGTGTACTACGTAGTAGTTCGTAGTCGGGGCACATCTTCGTGCTAACCGTCGAGCTTCCCACGTTGCCTAGCCCTGGAACCTTCACCGGACGCGGCGCACCACGAACGGCCGCCCCCTCCAACGCGAGGGCCCGAGAGCCCCGTCAGCATTTGCTCCTCATCATCATGGCATCCGGGCTTGTGGCGACATGGATTGGACGACCGGGAGCCCAGGTGTCAGGGTGCCATCAGGTCCCCCAACGAGCGCGCCCCAGCCCGACTGTCCATGACTTACTTCCAGGCTGTCCAGGGCACCCCCTTCAAGCTTTCACCGTGCAAGCCCCTCCAGCCACCGTTCCGCCTCAGGTCACGCCCAGGGGGGGGGGGGGGGGGGGGAACCCGTGCCCAACGAGATTTGATGGCCCTACTCCGTACTAAAGCGACCACCCTCCACTTGGCGGGTGAGTTGAATTGGAAGGGCTCCTACCAAGTATCCTATGTAGGAGCTGGTTCTTTTCGCTGTGGCGGCATGGCTGGTCCGTTGGGGCGGGAAGATTCGCGTTCGGACGATGAGATGCCGCACAAACGAAGCCCTTTTACCAGAAGCAAACCTCTCTAATCCAACCCCTCTTTGGCTTTCCCCTGAATCCTAGCGCCCTAGCCTGAGGGGGGGGGTTGGCCAGCTGAAGCGAGAGGTCTGGAGCATCAAGAGTGAGGATCGCCGCCGAGATCTCGAATAGCAACGACATGTCCACCCGTGATTCCTGCATGCTCTACGGAGTACCGTCAGCAGCTTTGGCTCTGGGGGCGTCCCGGGCGAATTATATTGCTTTTTGGACGCCCGGCCATCTAGAGTCGTCGGTGTTTCCTCCTAGAGTGGCATCATCTAAACGATTTTCCGGCTCAGCCCGGTGTGTGCCCACCTGCCACCTCCAAAGCTGGGGCGAATGAAAGCCTACTTGGACGGGGTGCTTCTATGAGTTGCGAATAGTTGCACACCGATCTTTTCATCCTTAGCGGTCTTCAGCAGCTTCTTCAGTAGCCTTCAGCGTCCTGCAAGGGGCAAGCAAGCTCACTAGTGATCTGCTTGATATCCACCGTGGGAACCGGGATGCACAGTCGAGCACGCTGTCCATACTACGTACACAAGTAGTAAGGAGACCACGGACTCCGGACTGGCGCTTTTGGCGGCTACTGTCCCGCAAGGGGAGGATCTTCATTGGAGTTGTACCCCCGTCCGTCGTCTCCACCGTCCTGACCGGCATTCAGTCGACGACGAGCTATTCTGTTGCGCGTGTGATCACCCCTGTCTCGCTCACCGGATGGGCGAACGTCAGAATGAGATGGATGGGAGGATGGCCCCTAGCTGGAGTGTCAACAGGGGGGAGACTGAATGCCGGGTTCTCTCCTTCACCTGATGCACAAGTACGTCTTTCACCACCACGGCCAGGTGATAGGCCCGGAAACCCAGGCTGTCAGTCCAGTCCTTGCCTGTCAGTCAGCCAGTCCTTGTCTGCCATTGAACAGTCGCAACCGAACATATCGAATTGCGGTTCGAATCTTCACCTGCAAGACACGGATTTGCCCTCGCCCGCGCCAACTGGCAACGGCGCCCATAAGCGTGTTCGCTAGTGAGGTTTGCCACGCCCACGGGGGCCTTTGGACGTTGTCGTAGGTGGCAGCTGGCTCCCAGGCAGGTAAATTGCTGAATGACACAGGCTCAAGACCGATGCGACCGACGAATGGCCAACAAGTTCCCAGCTACGGACATCCCCTGCGGTCCATGACTCTTCCCGAACTTTCGTAGCCCCTTCGTTCTTGGAGTCGGACCACGACGGACGACTCCAAAGACAAATTGACTTTCGGTTCAAGAGCAAAAAGAAAAAAAGACCGGGCAGGTTTTAGTTGTTAATTAGTTACCTTTTACCGCCAGAGGTAAAGGTAGGGGTCTCAGAACTTAGCAGAGACTGACGGAATGGAAGCTCTCTTCGAACAACGGGATTGTGTTCTACGGAACGCAACGCAACGCAGGCCCCATCACATCATCATGCACCACACAGCTCAGAGCCATCTCAAGTCGCTCCTCAGTCGATCCCAGCCCGGCTAGATCTCATTTGCTCTCTCGCGTGCAGGTGGGTAGCCCGACGGCTAGCCTGATCGCTCGGCAGGATTGGCAGATTGCGACCGGGGTGAAGAAGGCTTCAGGTCATTGCAGTGCGCCCTAGCTCCTCAGCCTGCGCCTGGGCACAAGCTCCAGGGCACGCCACGGGCAGCCCGTCCCTGTGTGTGCGCTACAATCCAATGCGGGTGAAGCCTGTTCCTGGCCTGGCGGGGGTGCAAGTGCAGGGGGGGGCGTGGCCGGCCGCCTGTGTCGGAGAAGCCTCCATCCCCGTATCCCGTTTTCCCTTAAACTGCCTGTGCCCTCCTCCAACCTCCGACCTCCTGTGGGACGGGCTCGACTTCTCCTTTGCCTTTTCTTTCCTCGTGGCACTGGCCATCGCCTCAACGTTGTCGACAACCTTTCTCAATCTTGGATCCGCTGTACCGCGAGACGAGCCGAGACGAGACGAGACGAGACAATCAACCAAGCAGCCGGGTCCTCCTTCCCCCATCAGCCTAAAGACGACACCACCACCTGTTTACGTACACACCTCGATCGCCCGCTTTCCGCCATGGCACGCCCATAGATTTAGCCATTTTCCAATCTTCCGAATCTCTTCTACATCGAATTCGCCATCTTGGACGCCTTTATACCGCGGATTATCAGTCACATCAGGAGTGGCCCCCCTAACGAAGAGGGGCATTCGGTGGACCAACGACAACCAGAAGCACCAGAGACCGTTTTCGCCCGCACATGTCGTTCTCCGCTGCACAGTCGCCTTTTCGCTGACAGAAGCATTCCAGAGGGAACGCACGCGGAAACGCAGGCCAAGGAACCAAGAGACACGAGCTCGTACAGGCACGACCCACCAAGATGGGCAAGTTCTCCTTTGGCAGCCGCAAAAAGCCGGCGCCCCAGGTGACGGTCACGGCCCCCCTGAGCAAGGCCCAGAAGATCCTCGGAGCCAACGCCCTCAGTATCGACAGTGAATTCTCCAGCTCCAAGGTCAGCCTCGCTGCCACGGAGCGGTCGGCCGCCGTCGCCAGCCGCGGTTCCTCCATTCGCGGCTCGCCAAGAGTCCACAGGCTAGAGAGGGAATGGGGCGATGAATCAGACATTGTTCCACGCCATCTTCGAGGCCATGCGCCCTGTGACGACGAAGACTACGACGAGTACGATGACATCGCCTCCGACATGGTCAGCGTCCTGCGAAAGAGACAGTCGGCGTCGACCCTGGCGTCGTGGTACGACAAGTCCAAGCAGCCCCTCTCCATCTCCCAGCAGACGTCCAATTCGGCAATGGCCAAGGGCATGCCGTCGAAGGCGCACAAGATGCTCGACATGGACAACGTCCAGTCCAACGCAAAACTCAAGAAGAAGAAGCCCGCCAAGCTAGATCTTTCCCACCTCATGTCACGGAAGTCCAAAAAGATTGCCCAGCCACCTGAACCCTCATGGGAAGACCCTATTTTAGGTTCCGACCAGGTTGTCAAATCACCATCCTTGCTGTCGCCCCTCACGTCACCTTCACGAGGAAGACTAAACAGACAGCCAACGCAGGAGAGCTTGCGATCAGAACCTGCCCGCCCAGGCACTATGGATAGTAATCGTCGAGTGCACAACCTTGAAGGCTTACCAAATTTGTATGAGCACTACGAGCAAATGTCATTCCGCCAAGTTATAGATCAAGAGTTAAAGCACCCAGAGGACGAGAGCAAGGAAAAGCCGAAGCAACAAGAGGTCGTCAAGACTTCGAAAGCGCATAGTCTCCACACCAAGCCCGCGCAACATACATATCTACCGCACCACGATGAGGCTGTCATCTCACAATACGCCAAGCGCATCCTTCCCCAAACCCCACGAACCCCCCAAGGCTCCCTCGTCAACAAGGCCGAAGCATCTTCCCCAATCGACTGCGCTGCCAGTGTGTCCAGTCGACACACCCGCACTTCGAAGGCGTCGAAGCGTACAGACCGGAGCTTCCAAGAGGCAGACCTCCAGGAAAAGAGCGTGCTTTCGCTCTCATCGGACTCCGAGGATGACATGTACCTGGAATCTTCGTTCAAGGGCCCCGCGTCGGTTCCCGATTACCCAATGTCTGATGCCAGTTCGATTTATGATCACCGTCCAGCGACATCCCGAACAAGCTCCAGCGCGGACAACAAGCGATTCAGCAAACGCTCAAGTCAGACGCCTTCCGGCAACTTCCTAACCATTCCCAATGGCCACCACATCAAGGCCCCCGCCGTCAACACACGATCAAGCTCCCTCTCTGGAAGCTCCGCCAACACCATCCAGGAAGGCACCGCACCCCGCTCTCCGTCACAGATATCTATAATGTCCAACTCATCGGTCAACACGATGATGACCTGGCAGAGCAAGCCCGGCTTCGGTTTGCAACAAGCACGAGCCATTACGATGCAAAATGCCCACGGCCCATTTGAAGATGAGGAGTCTGAGTCTGAGATGGAGCCAAAACACAAAAAGGAGCAGGAGCAGGAACTGGCGTTGGAGCCCGAAGACGAGCTGGAGACTTCTCATGTGCGAGCTGGAACTCACCCAGACTCCATGACCAACGCCACCGACCAGCCAACACCGCCCCTGAGCCCCAGCTCCGTTGACTTTTACATGCGCTCTGCTCACTCCTCCATCGACGGACAGACCAGCCATAACCGAATCATGGCCGTCACCCGCCAAGAAGAGATGCTTCTAGCCGCACTTCGCCATAAGCGACAAGTAATGCGAGAGAACATCCTCCATGAGACCGAAGACAACATTCGCGGGGAAACCCCTGTTCCTAAGGGTCATCAATCTAAACCTTCTGAAGCCACCATCACCGAGTCGAACTTCGATCTTGACTTCCCGTCCCCCCCGAACTTGGATCTCGATTTCCCAGCACCCCCAAACTTCGATCTTGATTTCCCAGCACCCCCGATGTGCAAGGACAAGACCACTGTTGCGGCGAATGGCAAGACAGTGATCGATCTTCGCCATGCCTCGTCCCAGGGCCAACTTCGAGCCAGGAAAGTTGCCAAAGACCTTCCCCCGGCCGGCCCTGCCCTCCCCTCATCCAAGAAGGCCCTTCTCAAGGCGCAGCAAGAAATCTCCCGCACCAACCAGCAGGAGCGCATCCTTCTCTACCTCGACCACCCCCACAAGGGAGAAAAGGGCATCATCGAAGAGGCCGAGCCGAGCCCTGATCTAAGTGACTTTATGGCCTTTGAGACCGAGGAGGCTGAAGATGCCGGCGACGTCGTTCCCGAGGCCATCGTTTACTCATCACAGTCAAGCCATTCTAGTGGCCGCTCCGGCCGACGCGGTACCAGCAAACGCCGCTCGGACGCCGTCAACCGCAAGATCTTGGATCTATCCCCCGACCGCGCCGCCGAATCTGGTGTGCCCCGTCCCGATAGCCCCATCTCATCTGATTCCCTTTCTGCGATGCAACACCGGGGTACGGTCAACAAGAAGACGGCCCGTCTAAGCGCTGTCGGCCCCGCGCCATGGGGTTACGAGGATTAAATGACCGACAGAAAGATTTAATACCATACGGATCGAGTACGAGAGGCGTTTTTACTATTCTCTTTTAATTTGTCCCTTGGACATGATTTGGCTCTTAGACCGGGGCATTTCTGAATATCTCGATCGCACGATGATCACACACATGCGCACACATACGTTTTTCCTTTGTCGACATGAACCAAACTTTGTTTTTTCTATTGGGATACCGCCATGGGTTTGTGGGCAGCATCTGAAATGGCTGGTGTGTACATAACACCACCATAGGTATGGGGGGATCTGATTGCAAGACTTCCGTCTGTTATGGAAATACCCAATTGATGGGAGGCGTTCTTCTTGGATGAGATGCTGGAGATCATTTGTCTCCAGGGCGATCGCCATCTAGAAACCACATGGAGAAGGAGATGGGAGAGACAAATGAGTTACAGCGGTGAAATCGTGGACTTATGAATATGACGAAACCGGAAGAAAGAACGGAACAGAGGAGAGGCAAACTCGTTTTATCAGCTATACGAAATACGGGTTGGAAAGTCGAACGTGTATCATATTGTAATTTCACGCGAAATAGTCGCAAATGGGGTTCATGAGAGGACCCTAAAAAGAGGTGAGAAATGGAAGGTGGTTGTTCGTTAATCTTTGTCCATTTGTGATGGTCTTCGCTCGTGTATATTTCCCCCTCGTAAGATGATTTCACTGGGCTGGTTGTGCTGGTGTTCGTTCGTTTCGCAGAGTCGGAGGACATTCGAGGCTTAGTACTCCTCGCCTTCGGCAGGCTGGGGGATCTTCTTGTGTTGAGGAGCAGCCATGTATCTGCATGGAGTGTTTCGCACGTCAGTAGGACTACTCAATAGAGCACAGCGCTTCTCTGCTCAGCCCTCTCCTTGACTGGGAACGCACCTTCGCAGCTCGATCAGGATGGTCTCGATGGTGTTCTGGCGCTTCCACTCGTGCAGGCAGGGCAGGACGCTGGCGAGGACATGGCCCTTGTCGTCGATGCAAGGCAGGATGATCTTTGTGTTGAACTTGACGGTCGGGGGCTTGTCGGGGTAGTCGGGGCCGCAGAAGATATCGACGCTGTAAATGCGGTTCTCGTAGACGGACTGTAGCGCAGGCAGGCCGTGGTTAGCAGTTGCAGGAGTTGGGCTCGGGCCCAATCGACAAACGGCGTGCAGAGGACGGGCTTACATGGGGCGGGCCAAGGATGGTGCCGTTCCACTTGGTCATGAGCAGATCCTCGGGGTCCTCGAGGCCGTAGCTGCAGGCCTCGGCGCCGAGACCCTTCTCGCCCTTCTCGAGCTCCTCCAACAGGCGGAAGTTGCGCGGGACCTTGGCCATGGCTGTAGGTTTTAACTTTATTTTTATTTTATTTTACGCGTTTGGAGCGGCTGTCCTGTCTCGCGGGTTGGGGCACCGGATCGAGGTGAGAGGGCGGCGGCGGCGAACAAAAGAAACGGCGGCTGGGCGGGTTGTGGTGTCGGTGACGGACAGACGAGGTCGGATGGTGGGATGGCGGCACGGCGGGTTGGCGATGTTTTTAGACTGTAGAGACATGGAACGCGGGGCAGTCTGTTTTGGGAGGGGGGGACATCTTGATAGAGCAGTCACAGGACGCACAGCCACGTCTGCCACGAGCCACACGCAAGGCTGAGCCCCCAGCCACAGCCGTGGCAGCTTTGCATTGGCCACAGGCCTGGAGCGGGTAAATCTCGGACCCGGAGCTCCCCCAGCATTCGCGAAGCTCCTCCCAGCTGTGAGTTAGTTTTTCCCTTTTCACCTGGCCAGCTCCGGAGACGTCATTTCCCAGGCATCGCGAACTCTCCCTCCCCGCCGTCCCGTTCCGCAAGAAGCCCCCCTCCCCCCCCCCCAAGAGACAGCCCAAAGACGCAACCATGGCGGCCACATCCCTGACGAGGGCGGCCCTCCGCATGCCGCGGTCGCGCCTCCTCCTCGCAACCGCCGCGGCCGTCGCCGCCCGCCGCCCGCTGAGCATCTCGGCCCGCGCCCTGCTCCCCGCCGGCTTCGGCCCGCCCGTCGTGACGTCGTACTTCTCCAAGCCCCGGCTGCCCGCCAACACGGTCGTGCGCTTCGTGCCGCAGCAGACGGCCTGGATCGTCGAGCGCATGGGCAAGTTCAACCGCATCCTCGAGCCCGGCCTCGCCATCCTCGTGCCCTTCATCGACCGCATCGCCTACGTCAAGAGCCTCAAGGAGTCCGCCATTGAGATCCCCAGCCAGAGCGCCATCACCGCCGACAACGTCACCCTCGACCTCGACGGCGTCCTGTTTACCCGCGTCTTCGATGCGTACAAGGCCAGGTGAGTCCCGAGCCTACGACGGTTCCGCATTGTTGGCATCGGCGTCATGCCCCTCCCCCAACGCCGGGAATCGTCCATTGCTAACATGCAACGTGCCTGCCCATAGTTACGGAGTAGAAGACGCCGAGTATGCCATCTCTCAGCTCGCCCAGACGACCATGCGATCCGAGATCGGCCAGCTGTCCCTCGACCACGTCCTCAAGGAGCGCGCCGCCCTCAACACCAACATCACGGCCGCCATCAACGACGCCGCCATGGCCTGGGGCGTAACCTGCCTGCGCTACGAGATCCGCGACATCCACGCGCCCGGCCCCGTCGTCGAGGCCATGCACCGTCAGGTCACCGCCGAGCGCTCCAAGCGCGCCGAGATTCTCGAGTCCGAGGGTCAGCGCCAGAGCGCCATCAACATCGCCGAGGGTAAGAAGCAGAGTGTCATCCTCGCTTCTGAGGCCATGCGTGCCGAGCGCATCAACGAGGCGGATGGTGAGGCCGAGGCCATTCGGCTCAAGGCCAGCGCTACCGCCAAGGGTATCGACGACGTCTCCCGCAGCATCATCAAGGGCGAGGCTGGTGCTCAGGCTGCCGTCAGCCTGAGCGTTGCTGAGAAGTACGTCGATGCTTTCGGCAAGCTCGCCCGCGAGAGCACCGCCATTGTCGTCCCCGGAAACCTGGGTGACATCGGCGGCATGATCGCCACTGGTCTCAGCGTCTACGGCAAGGTTGGCGAGGCGCAAGCCCGTACGATAGCCAAGTCTCTCGCCGAACCCAAGGACAACCACTCTTCATCCGAGGACGGCACCTCCTCGTCCCCTGACCTGAAGGAGACGGTCATCCAGGGCTTCGATCAAACAACCGCCAAGAAATAGTCATGTCAATCACTTGGCCAAACCAATCACAACAGCAATCACCACTTGAATAGGACGAAATAGGCACCCTCAACCACCCACTCACTCGGTTGCGCACACACATTCCACGCACACAAACAGCACTCTACTACAAAATCGGCGTTTAGCGGATGTACTTATAGGGGATCTCGGGGATCTTTGTCAGACTCTTAGAGCAAGGGGGGCAGAAAGCATGGAGGCGAATCGTGTATTATATGTCTGGTTGTCCCAAAGAAGAAGGGGAACAAGCAAGAAACGAGAACAAGATGGTCATCAGCGCCGCCTAATCCGTCGGAGAACTACCTCTCAAGCCAAGTTGGTGGCAAAAGAAAAGAGAAGAAAAAGGAGAACATCACATCAAGAAATACCCTCCATTCATCGCAAAGCAATCGTGAAGTATTCGCCCTAGCTGAGAGATATTCCTAGTAGCGTTGTAGATTTCACCTCCCTAAGCGCAAGAACCGAATGACACCTCTGACAGCCCGCCTTGGTATATTTATTCCCTCCCTCGCTAATTACTTAACTCATGTATCCTAGGCTCTCGCATAACTATCTTGATTCCTGCGTCCCAACAACCTGAGTTTGGCTGGTGTAAGAAGCAAGGCATGTCGTTGGTAGCATCACTAGGCCAGAGCATAATTGTCAAGCTCTCCCGGCCCCAGCTGCATATCAAAAACAAGGGCTAAGGCTGCAATCCGCCATGACGTTGCGTATTGCATGCCTATATAAGCAATAGACTGCCAGTCGTTAGGTGCTAGGCCAGCAAAGTGACAGCCATACAAGGCGCAAAACGTTGAAGTATCAAGCCACGACTTGGTCCGTTGTGTGTGAGACCCCCTTCAACACCTCGGAAGACGTGTGTAAAAAGAAGAAGCGCTTCAAGCTTCAGCAGCACCTCCGAAAGGGGTCCGTCCTTCTACATTTCCGACAGCGTCATTATTTTCTCCCTCATTAACCACGTCCGAGAGTAGCAGTGAATCCCATAGCTGGAAAGCCTGCGGAAGATATATCTGGGAAAGCATGCCAGCCCCGTTGCCCCAAAGCATGCAGTCGAGTTATAGTACAAGAGGAATGAGAACCAGGAGACCGACCATGAAGCTGGGAACGTTCATAGCGCCGGCATCATCGTTATCCGAGTTTGAGTCGGACGAATCCGATGAGGAGCTGCCAGAATCATCATCGCCACCAGACCTGAGGGTAGAGGTAGCGGTAGGGTCAGTGTTGGTGAAGGTGTCGGTGAGGGTAAACGATGGGCTCGCATCATCGTCGAAGGTGCAGTTGCCCTCGCTCGTGCAAGTCTGGCCGGAGAAGCAGTAACTGCCATTGCCACAGCAGACGCTGCCCGAGGGCATGCATCCGTCACCGCAGGCCTCCTGGAAAGAATAGCAATCGTCAGAGCCACTGCTCGAGTCGCCATCGCCATTGTCGTCTCCGCTTGAGCTGCCGTAGCGCAAGTACCGTCGCTCTCGCAGGTCTCGCCGGAGTAACAGTAGTGGCCGTTGTCGCAGCAGACACTTCCCGAGGGTATGCAGCTGCTACCGCAGGCCTCCTGGAAGGAATAGCAGTCGCCAGAGCCGCTGCTCGAGCCGTCGTCATCACTGCTACTACCCGTCGAGCAGAGGCCATCGCTGGTGCAGGTTTTGCCGGCGTCGCAGTAGCCGGTGTCGCAGCAGACGGAGCCCTCCGGCATGCAGAAGCTGCCGCAGATCTCGTTGCCCTTGGAACAGCTCGAAGCCGGGCCAGAGCAGGTCTTGCCATCCTCACAGCAGCCGTTGCTGACACAGTAGTAGCCGGACTCGCAATAGGCGCCGCTGACGGTGCCGCAACACTCGCCGGTCAGGGGCATGCAGCCATCTCCACACGTCGTCTTGTCGGCGTCACAGCAACTCGTCACGCCGATGTTGAGGGCCTGTGAGTTGGCGCCAGGGGTGAGCAAGCCTTTCTGGAGAGCTTTCTGGCTGTTGAAACTCTTCGGCGAGGTAGCAGCGGCGACGCTGGTAACAACAAACAAGAAAATGGAGGACCGCATGGTGTCTGATGGACGGAGAGAGAAAGAACTAACCTAATCAGTGTGGAAGGTCAGGATTGCCGCGAACGGGAGTGTAGTGAGACCCGGAAGAGGGCTTCATTTCTCTTTATAGAAACCCTAGGCCTGGAACAACACGTGCAAACACTAGTCTATAGCCTGTTGACTGTTAAACCTCATGCATCAGGGATCACAATGCCTTGTGACTCCTCCATCAAGTTTGAGGAGTAGCCTTGAGCCTAGCCGGGGGCTTTATGCATCACATAGCGCCACTAATATCTGGAAGGGGGAATACTGGAGACATTAGATGATGGCTCATAGGGCTGGCGATGGCCTCGTGCGGGTACAGCTCCCGCACCAACCTAACCAGCGCCAGCCTCCTGCAGCGCCTCCTTGCAGCAACAAGGTGCGTTACTTACAAGGCCAGCACGCTGTATTCTGCCGCATCATGTCCGTGTTTTGGTGAAGTGTTTGATAGAGAAGGCAGTTCAATGTTGACAACTTGACTGCCTAAACGGCTCACCATACACCAGTAAAGTGCGCGAGGTTGCTTGTAAGACGGCCCAACCTCCATCCGTGCTCCAAGGGTTCCAATGGACGGATGGTTGACTGCCAGATCCTTGAGCCCACCCCGGGAAATGGCCACGATGGTTGGCTGGGTAAGTATTCGGGCATTCAGCTGTTCAGAACCCTTGCTCCTTCATGGAGCTTGTCTGGCTTATCGACAAGAAGGGAAGGCGAAAGACGATCTTCTCGGGGCGAGCTTCGCGTTAGGTCACATGGCATATTTCAGGCACAGCCAATGGGTAACTGCCTAACGTCGTGAACATGCTTCAGTCCCGAATACTGTACATCGGAGAGCGCTGGCTTGGCTGATGTCTGTTGTGCCTGCTGTGCTTTGGTGATTGTTGCCCATCAGGTCGAAGATGAAACCGCCGCCACCTAAGAAGCTCAAGATTAGACTCATCAGCACTTGGCAGGGCAGGGTCCGGGGTAGCCAGAGGCAATCTTCCCACAACTATGGAAAGATGGAAGCGACGTCCCCACCAGCACCATTTCCGTCTGCAGGGCGCTACTCGTACTAGCTGGTCGTATCGACTGGATGAACGAGCCTTCTACAGCGACGCAGGGGCCTTCGTAGGGCAGAACCAGGGATCGTGGTCTAGATGACACCGCCACGATGTGTTATCATTGAGTCTTCTCAGCTCGGGAGCAGGGGCTCCCTGGACTCTTTTGGAGTCTGCCGGTCGTACTTTATAGCATTCGATGTGAACTCGAACAACCCATTCAAGATGGTTGCTGCTAAATCCTCAGGCGGTCAAGTCCGGCCGATCTTATCGGCCTGGACCCCGCACCGAACGGTCCAAATCTGCCTTGCCCACCGTGCTACAGCTGAATGAGCTTGGTGCGGCGTCTTGGTGTGGTGCCTTGAGCGGTGCTTTGGTGTGTTGATCATGACTACTGTGTGGACAAGCTCGCTTGCGAACGGCTCGATTGCTCCGGGTGCGTGTTAGTTGTTACCCGAAATAAACGCATGAATATGTGTCTCAGTCTCTGGCGGTAGATGGAAGCAGAATCGCTATCAACGAGACCGGTTGGATCAGCGAGATGCTTTTTCGATTGAGATCTGACCTAATATTTTGAGCACTTCCACACTCATACTTGAACAGTCTCCCGCATAACTGTTCCCACAATTTCCTCACATGCAAAGACAACATTAAGCACTTCACCCTTGGTTGCGGTCAAACCAAGAATCATCTCCTTACCATCTACCAACCTCTTCACGCTCCCCCTCCAGAACCAGGCAAGCCTCCCCTCGTGACCTTCAACCACCAGCGTTGCCCACGGATTGAACTTTTTCCAGGTTGGAACCTGCTTGTTTGTGAACCCAAGTATAACGCGAACAATCCAGGTCGGAACCAGTCCTGAAGGCACGACTTCGGCCATCGAGGATCCAGATGTGTTGTCATCGGAGGATCCAGGGTTCAGTGATGGGCTGTATTGTCCTACGACCTCAAAGCTGAGAGTCAGAGTTGGGAAGCCTGCAAGTTGGTGCAGCATCTTCTGACCATATGGAGGGTTGCGACTGAGCAACCGCTCGATGTGATAAAATTCCAGCTGAGAGAGTTGGCGGATGGTTTTTATGCCAGCCTGGGCCAAGCGGTTCATCTTCGCAAGACCGATTCCGTCAATTTGCAGCAATTGTTTCTCACTGCCCTCCCAGACTCCAGCCTTGACACTTCTCAAGACATCAAGCGCAGTGGTCACCCCCTTTCCATCATCTCTTTCCCCCAAGATATCCACTAGGCATCTCAAGACTCGATCGATAACGTCGTGCATACGTCTAAGTTCCTGGTGGAGGTCTTTGCGTGCGATTGCCGAGAGCTTGTTTGGCCATCCGGTCCTCAAGAGCTCGACTTGGATGACCAGAAACACCTTGTGCCATGGCTGGGATATATTCTCTGTGATTGGGTAGGGAATAGCGGTGTGGTCGTTAGTTTCGCGAAGAAACGCCTTCTCGGCCTTTTGGATCGGAAACGAGCGAAACTCGGTTGCGAGACAGGCTTTCTTGAGGATGTCGTGGCGGGTCGGGGACTTGGCGATGGTGCAGAGAGTCTTGAAGGTCGGCGGCGCCAGCTTGTACCGCAGCTGAATCTTGTGCGAGGCTTCAGGGGGGTCGGGAAGTTGCGAGGATTGTTTCATGGGTTGCAATGTCGATGGAAGCTGGCTCTGTGTGGCCATGGTAATCGTTTGTGGCACAACTTTGTGTCACGATTCTGTATCACAGGACCAGTCGCGTGAGCTGGTGGGTGGGAGTTGCGGGGCTCGAGCCTTCAATGCTACGCTCAGGAAGACGAGTCATCTGAGGGAAGCAGCCGGTTCGCCTGTTGAGTGGGCGTTTGTGATTCCTCATGTTGGGCGAGGATTGCTGCCTGGGGCATGGTTGGCGAGCGCGGCAAGTACTGTGCTCCTTCCCATGGAAAAGGCTGAAGATGCACCACATCTCGGGAAGGAGCCTGAGTGCTGCCGAGGTCGGACCAATGAATGCAGGCACAGCTGAGGCGGGGGAAGTGGGGTCGCGAGACTGGGAATGTGATAAGCCATGGGCTGAATGAAGGCATGAATGTTCGTGAGATCCTCAGTGACACACCGTGGGTCGAGGTGTTTCTACCGAGTCGTTGCGAATACAGATACGCAAGGCCAATACGAAGTACTGCAGTGCCGACCTGCTACGGTCGAACAGATTTGAGACGAGATCTGTGCATAACCTGACGTTGACGTGCTTCACAAGACACACGTTGCATCGCTTGCCAAGGCATGGGCCTGCAGACAGACACATGGCCAAGAAAACGCCTCCGGGGTAGCCAAGTTGCCAAGAAACGGCTTGTAAATCAGTGGGGATGGCCAGTGCCGAGCGACCTACGTTACCAGGTACCCACGCAACAAGCGATAACTGATCTACTCAGAGTAGGAATCTTGAAGACGGGTTGAAGCCGACAACTGCCGTCATGTCTGTGACGTCGACTGCGGGCTGTGATACCCAAGCACCAAGGAGAAGAGAGAGCGGGAGGAACCCTGTCGGTCAAATCAATGCGGAGAGTTTCAGCGCTTCCCGCAGAAAAAGATGGGCTTTGCGGGCGGTGAGTGGCCCGGGACTTGAACTGAACAAACCCGATATGCCGATGCCACGTCCCGTCCCTACTATGTATCCTTGGCCGACTTGATATCTGATTGGGAGGTCCAAGTACGGATCTTCCCACCACGACGGGAATGACGACTTGATTGAAACGCTTATCCTGGGTCGGCGCTGGGCCTCAGCCCACCATTCCCATCAAGGCAGTTGACTCGACAGAGGTGTTTGCATACGTAAGTACGAGACACAGCTGAAATGTCCGCGCTGAGCCTATCGAGGCCTGGATCACGCCCACTCGTCGCCCGCTGCAGTGATTCGCTGCACATCAGCGTGCGCGATCAGCATCATGCGTCGCACAGCTTCATGCAACCCAGCAACCCATGGGAGCCACCTGCCTTGGAAGTCCAGCAGCAGGAGCTGTAAGGGAGATAGCAAGGTTGCCTTGTACGATGCAACCGTTCCGTTACAGCTTGTTTCCTGCCTTGAACCCTGATCAGGTTGCGTACGCCTTTCGCCTTCCGTACCTAGGTACCTGCTTCAAAAGGCGACCTCTTTCCCTTCCTCTCCCACCATCTCAATCCTCATCCTCTTTCTTCATCTTCATCCTCGTCCTCCTCTTCATATTCATCGTCTGTATCAAAGCACAGCACAACACCTCAGATCCTACCAAACCCCACGTATCCTTATCATACACACTTTGCACAGTACCCTCACATACCGACCTTCATCATGTCTTGCCGCTGCTTTATCATCCCTCCCCACCTCCTCCGGGGCATTGCTGAGAGCGCGCATAACCCAGAACATGTCCGCAAGGCGGCCCATAATTCTCTGGCCGCCCGTGAGCCCCTCACCCAGGCTCGTTGCGCACGCCTGGCTACTCTGGGCACTCCTCGTGGCTACCTGCGCACCAATCAAGGCCAAGGCAGCGGCTCCCAGCATCAGCAAATTGTCCCCCCGGACATGCTTCGAAACGTCTCTCAGTCGGAGCAGGTCGACGAGGCTCATCGTGCCCGCGCCAAGCGGGATCTTGAGCATCTCGAAAGTCTCATGGGTCAGAAGCAGGGTAAGTCGGAGTTCCCTGGTTGCTGTTCATGGCTAACAAGCGGCACCTCACAGCCCAATCATCCACCCAGGGAATCGCCAGTGCGAGCCAGGACACGAAGAAGGCACCTAACCGTTATGTTTACGATGCCAAAAACACCACTAGCGAGGCTGATCTTCCCGGCGAGAAGGTTCGCTCCGAAGGTGACGAAAAGGTCAAGGATAAAGCTGTCAACGATGCCTACGACAACGTTGGAACTGTGCTAGGGTTCTACAAGAAGCGCTTTAACTGGAACTCTATCGACAACAAGAACGCGGACGTCACCAGCAGCGTTCATTTCGGGCAAGACTACGAAAACGCTTGTAAGTGGTTTGTTGTGCCCCATCCTGTCTCTTGCCGTTCTGACGCGAAGTAGTCTGGGATGGAGAGATAATGCAAATGGTTTTCGGCGATGGCGGCGAGTTTCTTAACAACTTCACTGGCTGCATCGACGTCATTGGGCACGAACTCACGCATGCCGTCACTGAGCACACCAGCCCTCTTGATTATAGTGGTCAACCCGGCGCCCTGAACGAGCACGTCTCCGATGTTTTCGGTATCATGGTCAAGCAGCAGGTGCAAGATGAGAAGTCCAATGTGGCCGACTGGCTCATTGGTGAGGACTGCATCCTACCTGGTGTCAAGGGAGTTGCGCTGCGAAGCATGAAGGCTCCGGGCACTGCTTACGACGACCCTCGCTTTGTAAGTGGACCGATAACCACCTCCTCAATCGATGAACTATAGTTATGGTAGCTAACAACGATAAAATAGGGCAAAGATCCGCAGCCAGCTAACATGAAGGATTACAAGGTTATGAGTGATGACAATGGAGGAGTGCATATCTATTCGGGAATCCCAAACCGTGCCTTTTACCTTGCATCGGTGGCTTTTGGCGGTTACTCGTGGGAGAAGGCCGGCAAGATCTGGTGGGAATCGATGAAGTCGGGCAAGGTTGCGCCAAAATGCCAATTCAAGCAGTTTGCCGACGTCACTGTCGAGACGGCCCAGGAGCTGTTCGACGAAGACGCTGCCAAAATCGTGCGCAAGGCTTGGACCGACGTTGGAGTCACCAAGGGCATCTAGAGCCAAGGCTCGTGGTGTAATGTCCTTTGAGGAGGATGTAGCCGCCGAATCGGCTGCTCTTGCAGGAAGTTCCTAGCCAAATCATCAAGTACCTACAGTCGCTAGTTTATGGTCAGTGTCATTCAATACTATCGGGTTGCCCAAGATTTAGTCTCCGGTCGCGCTTCCTATCTACAGTACGTTGCAGGTCAAATCACAGGGCAAGAATGAAGTGGGAGCTTGTATAAGTCGGCTAACGCAGTTGTTTTTGTGAGTGACGGTTTTAACAGGCCCTGGGTAGGGGTAGTCAAAACATGCCAGAATATGTATGATATGTACACCGCAAGAATTAATTTAAGTAATTAGTGCCAAGCATTCCCAATCAAGGCAGTTCGGTTGCATAGGTAGACGCTGTCCAAAGCCCTATCTCAAGGGCTTGTCATAGCAAAACGCTGCATTGCTTAGAAGGACAGAGTGTTGCCGGCAGTGCCGTAAACCTTGCCCTTGACGGCGCTGCTGCCGTAGAGCGTGTAGGTGTAGGGGATGCTGGAGCTGGACATGGAGCCAGCAGGAGCGTTGCTGGTGGCACCGTTGAGAGCGACATCCTTGACGGTGATCTTGCCAGTGGTCTTGGAGTCAACGGAGGTGAGGGCCTTGGCAGAGCTGCTGGAGTCGAAGGTGGTGGACTCGACGAGAACGTTGGCGCCCATGCGGCTGTTGACACCAGTAGCACCGATAGAGAGGTAGTAGTTGTTGTAGATGTGGACAGTGCCGAAGCGGACGGAGGGAGCACGCGAGTTAACGTTGTACCAGTAGTTGTTGGCGTAGGTAACGTGGAGTTTGCCGGTGTCCTCGCTGGCGTTGCTATCAGAGTGACCGACAAGGGAGGCCTTGTAGTGGTCGTGGAGGAAGGTGTTGGAGACGGTGATGTAGTCAGAGGCGTGGGTGATGTCAAGGAGACCATCATAGTAGTCCTTTCCATTGTCCAGGTTAGAAGAGAGATCGCAGTGATCAACCCAGACGTTCTTAGAGGCCTGGATACCGATAGCGTCGCCATTAGCAGCCTTGACCTCAGAGATCTTGAGGTTGCGCAGGATCACGTTGGACTGCTTGTTGATGTACAGGCCAACACCCTTGAAGCTAGAGCCGGAAGCACCGATGATGGACTTGTTGGAGGTGACCTTGACCTGGGTGGCACCGGTGATGGCGCCCTTGACGACGATGACCATGGAGCTAGACGACGTCGCGGCCTTGGTGAACTGAGCCAGGGTCGAGACGGTGGTGGTGGTACCGCCGGCACCGCCCTTGGTGCCGCCGTTCTGGGTGGCGTAACCAATGTCACACTTCTCCGTGATGGAGGCGCGCTTGACAATGGCGTTGGTGGCCTCATCGCCGACGGTGGGGGTCGGGGCGGCGCTGGCCATGCCCATGAGGGCGAACTGGAAGACACTAGAGAACTTCATCTTGACTGTTTGGTGATAGAGACTGTAGAATAGTAAAAAGGTTGTATGGTTTTTTGAGGATTTGTTTTTTGAAACGATTGCAATGTGTGGAACCAGTCCTGACACTTTGAAAAAACGAATGATATAAAAAAGAGGGTGAAAAGGGAGAGACGAAGGTGCGAATGACTGAGAACTACAGAAACAAAAGCTGGAATAGGGCCGCGATGCTTGGTCTTATATATCGGTGCCCGCGAGCACTTATTCACGTTAGGCATGATTATAACCACCCATGGAACCTTCCGTCTAGCGTCCGTAGTGCCACGATAATGAACAAGGAGGTTTCGATGGGTCGATGCCCGGACTTACACCAGCCTTGAAGGGTCCCCAGGCGCCGGGTTGTCCACGTCGCAAGGGGAGTTGCACGAATGGGACAATTCTCCGTTCGAGGTCCAGACCATGCTCAACGACAATCCGGTCTGTACCGACAGCGGCTTTGGAGGAAATGCCCCAGCCCTCGTGGCTCAGGGATGAAACGGAGGTGGGGCCGGGGGCTCGGCGCTGGGACAGCGGAGGACGGAGGTTGCGTCCCGATCGGGGCTGTTCCCAGCCGAAATGGTGGTGAGCCAGACAGAAATCCTCACAAAGCCTACGGCACTGAGAAATGCAGGCATGGGACAAGGCTCTTGGTCACATTTCCAGTCTGGCATGCGCCGCTGCTGCATTGTCCCTTAATTTTCCCCATCACCCGAGGCTCCCGTGGCTTGTTCACGATGGGTGGAGGGCCAAGACACAGCCCAAGCAATCCATCGAGACGTCGAGGGCTGGACATTCTTTCTTGCGATGCAGTCGCCGAAATGTTTTGTCGGTGCATCGGGGAGCTTTGACACCCGCGGATGCACGGGGCCCAAGGGACCAAAGTCGTCGCGATGCATCCCTTGTCATGACGGATATTGCATGGCAGCCTTGGGTGTGGGGAAGTAAACAGCACGGGATGCCAAACAAGCCACGGGCTCCCGGCGACGGAACAGGTAGTAAGCACATCTATGGGCAATCAGAAGACTGACTAGACTAGAGGGT
The DNA here is from genome assembly GCA_917563905.1 of Neonectria neomacrospora. Classification (NCBI taxonomy): domain Eukaryota; kingdom Fungi; phylum Ascomycota; class Sordariomycetes; order Hypocreales; family Nectriaceae; genus Neonectria; species Neonectria neomacrospora. Next base: position 594,984 of record OU830643.1, read on the forward strand.
GCCCGTTTCAAAGGACGCAGACATGCCAAGGTTTCCCGCTGGTGCCCGGCTTTGCAGCGGCATGGAAGCTAGACGCATTTAGACAGATCCCAGGCGGCGGGAACGATATTATCACCGCAACTTATTGCGTGGTAGGTACGTACGCACGAACCCAAAGCGGGTCTATCTGAACGGACCAGGCGGCTGTCACGATGCCCCCCTGGCCGATATATCGCCAAGTCCAAATCTGCAGGGGGGGCCTTGAGACCAAACGCGCCATTGGGGAGGGCTACCCAAGGGGATCCGTACTCCCAAACACCCATGGTCATCTGATACCGCGTAACCCCAATCCCGCTTAAAGAAGCAACAGGCCCCCAGGCTGTCAAGACGGATAACTCGGCCGTGTATGTTGAGGATGCCAAGTCGGGGCCATAGGGCCAAGGAGAACCTCGTCTGGCGGGGAGAAATCACTCAAGCAGCGCAAACCTACTCCTCCGTCTGGTGTTTCTGTTCGGTTTCAGGTGGGTAACCTTACATAGAAAGTTAAAGTCTAGGGCGAGACTAGCACACGGCATCGAGGCTAAGTGCCCTTGCTTTAAGCGAGATGTCGAGGCCTTTCCGCTGTTCTGTAGGTAGGTAAAACATTTCTAGTCCCCCGCTACAAACTTCCTCAGAGACAGACGTCCGTAGCCTGAAACGCCGTTCCGTCCAAGGCACAAAGCGCACTGTAATACGTAGCTGGCCAAACAGATCTTCAAGGCATGCTCGTCATCCGCCTGTTGAAACCCTCTCCACAAGCCAGTCAAGAATCTCCAACTTTCGCAGCCCCTGCGGAGCTTCCAACAAGAGCTCTCGCAAGCCACGCGCAGACATGCTCTCGCATACATCCACCACCGACCCAAACCGGCGGCCAATCTCGTGCTGTTCCGGGCCGAGCACCACGTTCAACCGCACTCCGACCGCCGACGCAGCGAGCCACAGCACAACCAGCTTCACGCCAGGGTCACCGCAGAAGGCGCCGCAGCCCCATAGCCCCGTCCACACGACGGTGTGCCCCGGGCGCGCGGAGAAGCCCGTCTGGGCCTTGCGAAGCTCGCGGTGGACGTTGGCTGGTAGCAGGTCCGGCAGTACCTCGTCGGCTGTCTCAACCTTGTCCATCTCCAGGGCGTCCATAAAAATGAGGCGACCGCCGCGCCATGCTTGCGCCCAAGAGTCGAAGTCGGTCACGGGCGATGGCGCTGGCGCGGGGCGGACGGTCCAGAATATATCGCGTCTCTGGCCGGTGACGCTCAGCATGGCTCTCGCTCCAGAGACGGTGATGATGGTCTCGTTGGTGAGGTGCGGTGCGACGAGGACGACGGGACAGGCCTCGGGAGCGATGCCGACGAAGATCTCTTCCTGCGTGGCGGACTGGCCGAAGCCGACAACTTTATTCGCTGATACTACAACGGCACCGTTAGGGCCTTGGGCCTCTGGTAAGTGAGACCCCGTGTTGTAGTTGTCGAGATAATCCACATGGACCGCTCCCAAGGCGACTCCATCCAAGGACTTTTCGTCTTGTTCATGCAGCGTGTACGTAACACACCTCCCAGAATCCCCAAGGGTAAACTCATGGTCGTTGATCAAAGCTTGAGCATTCGGGAGACTCGCAAAATATGAAAACAGGGCCGCCAAGTACATTTGTACCGCGACTGGGTGTCTCTGGCCGGAAGCGTACCATATACCAAAGTCCTGGTATCCATCGTCATGTCTTTGTGGAGCTGCAGAGCACAGGAACTGGTGAATGACTAGACAGGTCACTTGGCCTCGGTTCAGGCAGAGGGGATGCCCTGGTTCAAGGAGGGCGAGGTGTCCCGTGGGGAAGTAGAGCGGAAGGTCGAGAGCGATGTCGCGCAGGTTGGGCCACGTCGAGCCGAAGAAGTCTTCGACTGCAAAGCCATCACTGGCAAGGAACTCCTTTAGAGACGCATAGTCGCCGCCGTCACTGCCTTTGGCGTTGGCAGCGATGGTCTGTAATCTGTCGATGAGCTGTGGTGCTGCGCCGATGGGTTCCTGGAGGAGGTGGCGCAGCAAGGGCCAGAAGGGGATGCGACCTGTTCCATCCTCGTCAACGACGATGTTTTCGGGGAGGTCGCTGAAGCGGTCGAGCACGCGGCATGATGACGAGCTTGGGAGGATGAAAGTCGGTGGTCGTGAGTCCATGTTGCCGGTGCTCGCTCAGGTGGTGAGTGAGAGTGAGGTTGAGGCAGCCGTTGTCCAGTTCTAGATAGCCTGGTCAATTCGATCGCTGACTCTCAGCTTCTAATTCACCAGCTCTTGGTAGGTTTTATACAAATATCTTAAGTTTAGTGCCTAGCACTTCCTCAACCCTGCCCAGGAGGAAAACCTGCCTAAAACCGGCGAGGAGTCACTTACAGTCATCCCCGTCTCCCTTCTCAAATTATGAACAGGATGCAACCTAATACCGCAGACCAACTATGCCCAATATACAATAGTTATATCTAACCTATAGTAACGGAGTCGTAGCAGATGAGTGTCAAACCTCCAAAAGTTTTGATCATGTCGATTTATACAGTTAGTCTCGTACGCAGAAGTCTACAGGGTAGCTGTTTATCACTATGGCGAGGCGAAGTCAATATTCTGACGTTGCTGCCGTGTCGTAAAGATTGTCAAGGAGGACAGGTTTGACTCCTGTCCCATAGTGGAGCGTAGGTTTCGCATTTGCATCAAGAATCTGTAAATTTCATCTGCCGTCGTCGTCACGCAGTTGCTTCAATATGCGTATTTTCCCCGCGCCGACAATGATTCCTTACTCTAAGGAAAACAGGATAATAGCTCTGCTGCGTCGCATTGGCTCTCCCCAACCATTAACGACGCCCCACTCAGCTGATCCGGCAATATATAGCTGGGCCATGGCTGGAGATCTCAAGACTCAACTCAGATTCCTCTTTCAAGGTTTGGTAGAATTTCGAATACCCGTCAAATATTGGTCGGATTATCATGATATGCACTTTTGAAACCAGGATCTTCACCTTTCTTCTAGCAGCTGGACCCGATATTTGAGAACTCACTGGTGTTGCTAACGACCCTTGCTGCTAACAAACATGGTAATGTGCTAGCCACCAAAATGGCCGGTGCATTCACAGTGTCAACAGGGCCAGTAGTGTCAGATCGTCAGAAGCCTCTTTACTTGGCTGTTTTGGAGAAATCGCCGTGCCTCAACTTCGGCTAGCAGCCAAGCTTGTGGCCAGGACGAGAGTTCAACCTTTACGGGCTCTCGTCTAAGGCAAAACCTGTGGAAGCACTACTAGATTCATGAGAGAACTCACCAAACGGCATTCCCGATGAGATTGCCATTGGTTGCGAATGTCTCGTGCCCTGCAAAACAGCAACCCTCCAAGAATGGTTTCTAGATATCTTAGATTACCGACTTGGGGTTTCCCTTGACACCAACAATGATGACACAGCAAGCAGATGAGTTCAAGGCCTAGACTATGAAAAGAAGAGACTGAAAACAGACTCGACTAAGAGTTGAGAAAGATGTGCCAAACTATCAAGGGCAACAGCGCATGCTGGACAGAGACAAAATGCCATCATTTTGAACCAGTCTTGTACTCCCACGAGCGAATCATTTAGCCGTCATAGATTTAAAAGCTAAGCAGTACAAATATCATCCGCATCAATGAGGCTGCTGAGCACACGCGAGACACTACGTTTTGGACATCGTGACCAATGCAGTGCTCTATCGGCAGCACGGTGGACATGTCACAGAGCAGTGACACCGCTGACGAACCGAATTGATGCTGTCACGTTAAAACCTAGGACGATCAGAAGACGTCAAGCGAAGGAACAACGCCTCGCAGGCTTAGATAACGTAACACGGCCATCGGTACTCTGCGCTCGGGGCTGTCTTGGCATTCTACTCTCTCATCGCCTTCGTGGACCCCCCTCGCAGCTTCAAAGCGAGGGCGACCTCATCTTCCTCACCTGACCTAGTCCCAAGTCTATGGCTGGGCTTGGTTTAGTCACGTAAATCTCACCGAAAACAGTGTGATTTCTCTTCCCGCCACGAGCACCATTACAGTTCAGTGGTACTCGAGTAATGGTCATGAATCTGTTCATTAGCGCCAGCGTGCTCGCTCGGGACACTCTTACGGTGGTTCATCAGGCTAAGATATTCGGGTAAGATGGATGGCGAATGATAAGAAATATCGTTCAAGGGGGCCACAGACCTGAGTGTCATGATTTCGGCCGTCGCCGTTGGAAGGATCGCCCGTCTGTGAGCACTGTCATTGACCACGACCATCTATCATGCCTAGCACCTGAGTCAGTGGCCGCAATAGGACCTGATCATAACAAACTAACCCAGCAGAAGAGAAAGGTCTCGAAGCGGACGTTGACCAACATGAACATGACAAAACAGAGCGCTTTCGGTACAGGAAATGACCCATCGCCAAGCCCCAAGTCCACCCGTTGATGTCATATCCAGCACGACTCCATCTCGCGTCTTCTTTTCCAAGTCTCTACTCTCGCCTCACGGATTGCCCCCCCTCGAATCCTTATCTCTACCCATGTCAACATCTCATCCGCGGGTGCCGGACTGCAGAAGGCCCTAGTCCGTAGCTGGACCTATCCTGTGCTATCCGTCCACGTTACGGGCCCGGGAATTGGACGAGATCCGCACTATTCGTCACCTACATTCCGTCCCTTGCATTCGCCTGTCGTCCGTCGGATCCCGGCTTCGTCCCTTTTAGCGCTCCCCGACTCTAGTTCCCCTCGTAGCGTTCTCTGCTCAGGCACCGCCCAGGCACCGTCAGGCCCAGGGGAGATGAGGCCCATCGTAATGCGAGGTAGACGCTCGTGTTCGGCGAGCGTGCTTGACCCGCGACTTGGCACCCGACGCTGACCACTTTATTAGACACTTGGGTCCTTGGTAAATCACTCACGCCAGGTCGACCAAAGTAGGAGAGTGGCCTGTTTGTGTGCAGGCCAAACATTGCCATGCATCCATCATTGAAATTCTGTTCCAAAAGGTATCGTCGCGAGCCACATCTCTTCTAAATGCTAACATGTAATCCAAAAAATTCTGACCATTCCATCGTCTTCTCAAATGCAATGCCATCAACCATGCCATGCATGCCGCCGTGAATTCAATCATTGCCCTTCCATAAACACCCATGTAAATATCGAACCGAACAGAACGCCCCAAAGATCGTGCCACATGCCTATGCCCTCACGTCGGGCGGCGCTGTGCTGGTGCGACGAGAGGAGTGCAACCCCAATTACAACACCGAACCCTCAAATGTGTGTTGCTTTGCCAAACTCAATCTCTTCTTTTTTCTCTTTCTTTCGGTCCATTGACTGGGCTAAAGAAGAAGCTGCGCTTGGCAAGCGTAAGGATCGTCTTGAAATATGTGAATTAGATGGGTTGCTCTCCGCAGGCAGGTACAAAGTCTCTACATGCTTCGTGACCCAAATGAAGATACAGTACAATCAGAAGCGAAGACTTAGATGAGGAGCTGAGCGACAAAGAAGGCAGCGCAAGCCACCAAGATGTTGCCGGCCAAGCGGGAAGCAGAGCTGGTGGGGACAGTGCTGATGGTCTCGGAGGCGCTGGAGGCGGTCTCGGAGGCGGTCTCGGAGGCGGTCTTGGATGCACCAGAGGAACCGGAGCCGGGAGTGGTCTCGGAACCGCTGGCAGTGGTGGAAGCGACGGTGCTGAAGGTGGTGCGGGCTTCGGTGGTCTTGGACTCGGTTTCGGTCTCCGTGGTCTTCTCATCGCTAGACTCCTTGGTCTTGGACTCCTTTTCGGTCGTGGACTCAGTTTCTGTTTGCTTGGTCTTGGACTCCTTTGTCTTCGTCTCCTTCTCCTCCTCAGTCGTGGTAGCCTCGGCAGTCGTGGTGGTCTTGGTGGGCTCCTGGGTCTTGGTGGCCTTCTTGCTGCTGCTGCTGCTGGTCTTCTCATCATCGGAGCTGCTGCCCTTCTTGACTTCGATGCTCTCATAGCTGCCAGACTTGTCACCATAGACGTATTCCTTCACATTCGAACTCTGTCCGGGGGCATCCTTGCCAGCATAGTCGACAATGGTAATGCTCTGATAGTAAGCGTTGAAGGGAGCGTCATCGAAGTCAGCTGTCCAATATTGTTAGTCACAAGTCAAACGCGATGGAGAACATGCAACATACTGTAACCTCCAGCCCACTTAACGGTACCCTCGGCAGTGTCCTTGCCACCAGCCACCCATGTTCCAAGCTTCACCTGCATAGGAGTCTGAGGGAAAGCGTCGGCGCCGACGGCGTCTGCAGCGAGTAGGGTGCGAACAACGGCGTCGTCGACGAGCCAGTTAACGGCAGTAGAAGTCCACTCAACGGAGTACTTGTGGTATGAGGTCAGGGGAGCATCGACACTGTGATACGCGCCACGGTCGTAGGTGGTAGTGTCGCCCTTGCTGAAGTAGTTGGTCTGGACCTGGGCGTTGTCACCGCCAACCCACTCCCAATCAATCTCATCGAGATCGTCGGACTGGAGGACGGCGCTGGTGACGATACCCTGTCCCTTCGCGGCCTGGACGACGACGTCGACACGGCCGAAGAAGAGGTAGTTGTTGGATCGGATGGTTGGGGCGTTGCTCAACTTCTGGATCTCGAACAGAGCACCCTTGCTGTCGTAGCTCAGGTCGGTGCCGTCCATCTGGTGAAAGGCATCACAAGCACCCTTGGTAAAGTCACACACAAGTTTGTTGGAACCGAAAGCAGGATCGGCAGGACAAGCTGAACGAGAGTCAGCATTTTGGAATTACTGATATCTGTATCACCGGTCACGAATCGACCGGTGGTACATGCAGTTAAGAGGATGTGAGCTTACTCTTCTTGAGAGGGTTGCAATCAGTGAAGGTCTGGGCCGAAACCAGAGTTGACGCGGCCAGAGCCAACGCCGCGGCAGAAATAGCCTTGGAGAACATTGTTGTTGATATAGGTATTATCGAATGGAAACTTAGTCGTATAAAGCAGTTAGAACAAGAGCGAGAGCGAGGTTGAGGTTGAAATAGGGCGTGTCAAGCGAGAGATAGGACAGCCACTTAGTTGAACCACAACACAAGTATTCGGGTTTTAGGTTGGTAGCGAATGGACAAGAGACAGGAAATGGAATAGGCTCTCTAGGAAACGGCGGAAACGTGGGATATTAATAAATGACTTGCTGGACAGGAGTCTTGGGGCCAGAGATAGACAAGATGACGGCGTTTTATTAGGGCTGGGCCAAGAGGTACTGGCGCCTTAGCAGGCCCCCCCGGAGGCTGTGGGTCAAGGCGAGGAGGAGCCCCTGACGCCCCGTTCAGCCAAGGGCGACCGGGGCCAAGACGGACAAGGGGCATGATCCCTGTAGCGCAAGACCCTGGTTTCTGAATCCGAGGTTGCGTGGGGAGTGATGAGAGTCAGAGCGAGCGAGACAGCCAAGCCAAACCCAAGCCAGGGAGCCCGTCGCCTAGAACGTCCTGCGACGGCCTCCATGCGTCCACGGGGGCGTTTGGCTGTTGAGACACTCTAGTGAATCCTGTCTCCCTCGAGTGCGACACTATCCAGATGCGTCGTATGGCGTTGCTGAGTTGCCTGCGGTGGCTGGCGAGGCATTGTCTTGCAAGGTGAACACACTTTGCGTGGTGCACGGCATCTGAATCCGTCCCTGCGATGGGGGCCGGTGACGCATCTGTCTTGTACATTGGCAATATCCAGCAGGTGGTGTTGTTGGTGTCTCGCTACCTCGAATGCGTCTTCGGCCTGGCCTCGCCGTGGTGCCGTGATACCGGAGCCGGGGCTGTCGGGTGCCGCAGTGGAGAGATCTGGCCCCATCCATGGCGTCTCTTGCGTTTTTGAGCTCGGTTCGTCCGTTGACTAAGAACACGAGCTCTGGAATAGTAGGCTGCTGGGGACGGTACGGAGTACGAGGCATGTGGAAGTGTCTGTGTGCATCTTCTGACGACGGAAGGCTCTCGTGTCGCCCCCGGCCATATTGAGACGGCAGGCGTGATGCGGTCCTGTTACAGGCGGTCCCCAGCAACGCCAACCAGATAGCCGCAGGGCCTGGTGATCGACTCGTTCCCCCTCCATCACCGTGTGTCCACATGGCGAGTGACATTCTGACAGGCGAGACAGGCTCTTGGTCAAAGCATGGAGGGGCATCTGTGATACGAGGCCCGCATTCTGTCGTCCGAATGGAAATTACATGCCTCAATTTCTATGCGGTGTTCGTGAAAGCCGCCCACCGAGAGGGTTGGTGTAAGTGATGGCGTTCTGTGACCTCCCTGTGTTGAAGCATCAAGACAGAAAGAAGGACAAAAAAGTTAGCTGGGTGCCTCAGGTGGCAGACTTACTTTCGGTGGGCTATTTGCCGATAGCCGACCGACCAGTTGCACTAGGTGAGTCGATCTCTTTCCTGTTTTCGACAATAACAAGTCTATCAGAATATCATGGGTCACTGAGCACTATATTCGCACTTCGTATACAGGTAAAATTAGGGTCAAAATGGCATCCGAAAAAGAAGCATCCATCAGAGAACCTCGAGCTTCAAGCAGTTGTTGAGCTTTGGAGCGGTTTGCAGGCCATCCACTCTGCAATCTACCAGCTAACGTGTGTGTGCCGCCAGCGCCGAGCAGCTTAGCCACCCCTGCGCCTCCCCACCACGTTTGGCCCGATAAGGGAACGCTTTCAAGATGGGTGGAACGCCGAGTCTCCGTCAAAGAAAGCATTCAGAGCCCTACTAGGGTCCTCTTCTGGACTGTGGACCGTGGACAGACGACCAGGGCCCGTTGCGTCGCGCCCGTTCAGGCGTTGCACTGAGAGGCCCTGCTGGGGCAGCCCGGGATATTGACGTGCACCGCCCAAGAGCCTGGAGAGCCCGGGCTCTGATTGGTCAACTTGGTGCTCAGAGCTGTCGTTGCCCTATGGCGGGTGGAGTCGTGAAGTTGCCAGCTGCTGGACGCACTGGGCAGACGGATGCACGGAAGGCAAGGGAATCCCAGACACGACGGCCAAGAGGGCGTCAGATCTCTGCTCCGTCTGCTCTCCGGACTCCTTGACTTCTTCCTGCTACCTCAGAACCCTTATCGCCCATCGCCCTCGCCGTGTTGCTCCCATCCTCGTATCACCACCAGCTATGCCTCTTTTACCGTTCCACATTTCCCCGTTCGCCATCTCGCCTCTTCGCCTCAGCGAGGGCCCTCACCTATTTAGGTGGGGAAAACGCTATCTATCTTGGTAACGCCGAGCCAAAGAAGTCAGTCGCCGGGCCAGGGAGCCTGAGCGGCGAGAACACGAGAGAGCAATTCGGTATGGTCCCTTGGCGTAGGTCACCCCAAGCCGATCACCATGAGCTGCAAGACCATCGTATTCGACTGTCCTTGGCTTCCAGTAGTCCCTGGAGGTAGTAGGCTCTAGACCTCTGGGCGCCGTTGCAAGGTAGTGCTGAGAGATGAGAACCGACGCCTTATCTGCGCGGCTGATGTTAGCGGCTCCTTGATTTGATAGCCTAGTCTTGGTATTCCATGACCTGAGGGCAGCCCGAAGGCGCAAGTCCAGTCACAGATTCGAACCTCGGTGTTGTTAGCGGACAACTGGCGCAGAGGCTCCCCCCACAGGGCTGTACTGCATTATTGCATGATGCATTGCAGTATGGGCCGGGAAATGTGACTGAAGGTGTTTGAAGGTGTTTGACGGTGTCTGGAGATGTCTGAAGTCGGCTGGAGTCGTGCAGCTGGTAGTAAGATGGATGGGGTGAGCTTGGGGTGCGGAAGGGTCCTCCACTAGGTTCCTGGCCCGGTCACTACTAAATCCAATCACCGCCCAGCGCCCGCCGCCTGGTCTCACCCTGGGCCCCTACCTAAGTCCCAAGTTCCAACCTGAGGATGCGGATTGTGAAGCGCATGCACAATGCAAATGGTACGTATGATTCCATCCCATCCATCGCCACGGACTCTCCCTGCCACACTGTTCCACATCTCCACTGCGCCCGCCGCAAACCCACCCTCTCTGGACCCTCGACTCGACACTCGGCCGGGCTCGACGTCACCTTCTGTCCCTCTTTCGCTCGCTCCGCTCCGGATCGACGCGAGGACTTGGGCACGAGGCCACAAAATCAACCCGAAATAAATCACAACTCTTTGCCATCACGAGCTTCATTCCGTCCATTGCCCGGCCCAGGCCGTTTAGCTTTGCGCTAGCCGTCTGCCTCGCTCAGGGCCGTTTTCTAATTTTATTTTCCTTCTTGGCCCCGCCCAGGATAGCCTCTTGGCACAAAGTCATTATGGCTGTGATCTGCGACAGCCATGGAAGACGGAAGACGGAAGACTGAAGTGCCGCTCTTCGTCGTGTCGGTGAATCACCTATTTGTTCTTTTAGGGGTTCCAGCGGTCCATGGGGGGGGGGTTCTCTCCCTCCGCTGCGAGGCATTGCGACTGCGGGAGGGTGGGTGAGGAAGGCCGCTAACAGGTCGCCGAACTCTCCCTGTCTTGTCTCCCTGTCTCTCAAGCCTTCAAGCATCCCGCACGGCCACACCCTCGCGAATCGCGTTGACTCCCGCCCCTCACTTATGCAACGTGCGATCTAGGGACAACTGGGGCATTGCCGCATTGGAAGCCCTTGAAGCCATGAAGAGCATATAACTAGACGAGCAGTCGGGGACCCTTCTTGTTGGCTGCTACTGTTGGTTGCTGGCCCGCCTGCGACGCATGAGGCGCCCTGTCACTTGAACGCGTCAGCGAGTCTGTCAGTCTGGTAGCAGGCCTCGAGGTTGATGCATGTATCACCAATGCTGACAGCTGCTGACAGGAACCCATCTCTTGACTGTCAGCTCTCGACCGACAGCTTCCAGTCACAACCATGTCTGACTCCCTCTTCACCGCTCCTCGACCCGGAAATCCCATTGACTGATTATGTCTCACCATGTCGCAGCCCATGTGTTTCTTCTTTCTTCCCTCTCAAATTTGTGTGGGATTAGGATTCCGGATGTGCTTGGTTACCTCAGCCTCGAAGCATGAGACAGCTTATCGTAAGTCTGTGACGGGCTTGACACTCAGCAGTCAATCCTTTGAAAATTCTTTTCCCGTCTTGGATTTGGGTTTCAAACATGCGCCGCCCAAACCCTCCAGAATGACCTTCCCCATTCATTCCACCCCGAAAGCAGGGGATTCAAAGGCAAATACCATTTCCGTACCCTAACAAAGAGTACGGAGGAGTGGGCTTCTGGGTCAATGCTGATCCCTACTCAGATCCCAGCCTATCGCTGTGAGATCCGTCTTTTACTACAAATACACTTTTTGTTATGTATACCGTCCCCCTGCTTCAAACCAACCCCTGAGTTTCAGAATACCAACAGCATCATCGAACCACATTGGCCTGTCTACGACTGTACAATACGACTCCAAACCGCCAAGCGGCGATCATACCGCGCGATTTTCTTCCCCTCGAAACGTTGATTGACAGCCGTCAAGCAGAAAGCGGCAGGTAGTCCATGTCAAGGACCACAGGGGACCACAAGAAACCGAAAATCACCTCCACCATGTAGATACGAGACGAAAACCACATCCACTCGACACGAGATGATCTGTTCCATTCTCCTTTTGTCACCTCCTCTCGTCCAACCAACTCTCCGTAACCCCCCGGTGGGTTATCATCCCAGTCTACGCGATTTGCGTTGTTCTCACCATTGTCATAAAGACGATGCCTATCATGACGCCATAGCAATCCCCTCTCAGTTTTCTTGAGTCGCCCTAGTGTGATAGATCGGCCGCTAACACCAATAAGCCGGACTGAGTGACACAAACTCGGCTTGCGTGTATGGTAGCATTCAGGTATTTGCCTGGTTTTCTGCCCACGTTTCCGGGGTCCAGTTCCATAAAGTTATGAGCTGAGGGGAATCGGGATTGGGATGCGCGGGATGTGTCCCCGCGTCTGTCACGGAGGTTCCACGACAGGTTACCGATCAGCACTTACTCAACACCTAATCCTCACAATGCCTGGAACTGTCGGTTCGCCAAAGTAACGGGCAAACGAGGAAGATGCTTGTTCTCGCCGACCATTATGTATTGTTTCCACCTTTCCGGAACTGTTCGCAAATGTCTTGTTGATCGTGATCTCTCGGCGTCCATCCGGGACGCAGCTCCTCCGTCCGGAGTACATTGATTGCCTTGTGGTTGGTCGTCAACGGGACATTGACGAGGGATCGGCCTGGTCCTTGACCAACACAAAACACACCATCCAAGACTTCCCAGAGAGGATCAGCCCCCGCCAACACAAAGTCTGGATGGAATGACTTTGGTTCCTTCAGCACTTCCTCCCGCTGAGTTGATATATACATGAAACTTGTATCATGCGCCTTGGTATTCCAGGGACATCGGGCTGGACTAAAGTCTAATCAACAGGCCACCGAGTTCCTCCAATTCCTTTGGACTGCTTGAGGGAAATGAGTTTCCCGTAAACGCTAAATTTGTATCTTCGTATTGCTGTCAACGCAGGGCCATGGTCTACAGCCGAAGCCAGTCGTGCGGATAACTTGTTCCACGGCAGAATGGGCTTTTCTCTCCGTCCCACTGTTTTGGCGTGGATACCCCATTCCGCTCCAACGGTAACAAATGCGGGGTACCTTTGACAGCGGCCAACGTCGTTTGTGTGACAGCAACTCTTCAAGCCGCGATTCATCCTCAAGAGATAAGTCATGTGGTTTATAAAGAATTGGCAGTCGCAGTCTTCTGCAGATTTTTAAGACACTTGCGCCGCTATGTTGTCGTGCTGCTTCCGGGGCACAGGTGTTTTCCGCCCTCGAAACGTCCATTTCTATATTTGAAGAGTGCTGGTGCGCCTCATAACTTCCCAGCTAGTCTGACACTCCGTGTAAGTCGACGATGAGAATACGCAACTTCACTTCAGTCCTTGGGGAATAGCCAACTCGGCCAGTACTTGCTATTGTCTGAGTCCTCATGAACTAGGCATTTGATCGCTCCCATCACCAGTGATAACGTGATCAAGTGTCACTTGACGGAATTATTGAAACTACCTGACGACACTGCCATGGATACCCACCGGCAACTCCTCATGATAAGCCTCGGTTCTATAACTCGTCGCATTGCCGTGTGCGTGGGCACCCAGGCCGAAAGCGGCATCAAGGTCGGCGACCACGTAGGCGTGGGCTCGCAAAACGACTCATGTCCCAGCCGTCAAGGCGACTACAAGGAGTGCGCAGCGGGCCTAGAGAGCTATTGCGCCAAGCCGGTGGTAACGTACGGCTCGACGCACTACAACGGCGGCAAGGCCATAGGTAGCCACGCGACGCACCACCGATGTCCATCATACTTCGTCGTCAAGATCCCCGACAGCCCGGCCTCGGAGCACGCAGCGCCGCACAAGTACCACGCGTGCGGGCCAGAGACGAAGGTTGACATCGTCAGCGTGCACAAGCTAGGGTGCTTTGGGGTGTTGTTCGCGAAGGCGCTTTGGACTGGAGGTAGGGATCTCGAGTGCGAGTAAGAGAGATGAGGTGTTGATGATGGTGGCGGATGGGTGTATTGCCACGGAGGATGGCGCGGATTGAGCTAAGAAGAATGGCAAGAGTCTAGATCTCGTTATCTTGACGCTGTCATCCTCCAAGGGATGTAACTAACCGCCCCCTATAGGTCCCGATCCAGGACTACCTCAACCCGCTCGGGACAGGCGGCACGTTCGTGCAGGTAGGCAACACTGACGACGGCGCATTCAACGTGTTCCCAATCACGCTTAGTTCGCGGCGCATCAAGCTCACGGCATCAACCGCGGGGTCGTCGCGGGAGATGGCCGAGATGTTGCAGCTCGCGGCGGACGAAGGGGTGCGGCTGGTGGGCGAGGCGAACCAGGCGATCGTGGATATGGAGGCCGGGAAGGCGCGGTATCGTTTTGTGTTGGCGGACTGAACTGGGGAGAATTTGTGTTGGGTCTGAGGAGTTCACAGTCGGTACGAATTGGCAGTGATATGATTATGTGGAATCTACTGAATACTGATTAATCAATGGGGATCTCAGCCGAATAATCGTGACGTCTCGGAGGCTAGCATCACCGAACTGACTCTAAAAAGAGGGAACAGGAGTAAATAATCGGTTCCACACAGAAACACATTGTTTCTTGTGATAGCACTCATTTGTCACAGATCTCATAGGGAGCTGTTCCTGCTCGCTGCGACTTTAACCGGAAGATGGACGGCTTGCGCTCTAGCCAGCACTGGGTCCTCGCTTGCATCTTCTCGCAACGAGGACAGACGGTCGTTCTGACCTGGCATTCGAGGGGTTCTCGGCGTACTTCAGCTAGACATACGCTCTAGGGCTCAAGCCGTAGACAGTATATAGTACATAACGAGGCCGTAGTAGGAGCAGCACAAAGGGCAGTGGTCTTGGACGGGAGTGCACATTTGGTGCGGTATCTTCCAAGCTTCGAAATGGATGTTGGCCAGTCGGAAGGAACAAGCTGCATCGCCAGTTGGGCGTCGGGTTGGGAGTCAAGGGGGAACCAAGTCGCAGCAAAGAGTTTTCAGGGAGCAGGGGGAAACGAGACAACAACCGGATCAGCGTTCCATTGCCCGTGTTTAAACACCGGCATCTTCAGTAGGGTGACGTCGCCCGTGCAGCTTCCGTCTCCTGATTCGACGCCTTGTGTCCTATCGCCCAGTCACGTCAACCCGCCGGGTCGGGTGCGGATGGACCGTTGGTTGAGCGGCACGTTGCAGCTTTTTTCGTTTCCCCCGAAGATCTTCAAAATACCCTGCTACGTGTTATGTCGGATGGCCGCAGCAGATGATGAACCTCCACCCCGACGGTTTTTTCGACTTTTTCATCACAAGTGTCTATTTGTAGAAGTGACAGCGTCTTCTTAACAGCCTACGTTAGTCAACACATTTGCTCGGCTGTCATAATCCTTCTCTGACAGGGGCGGCGAGGTGCCCACCGTCTGGGTCGAAAAACTAGAAGACGGCGTAGAAGCTGCTATTCATAGCAGCAACCACGCAGCTCCATTTAACTACATAGTAGCGGCGGCTACCGTTCATCCCAGCCCGCCTGACGTGTAAAGCTCCCCGCAATGGACCCCTCGGAAATTAACGTCATTGTCCGAGCCAATGCTCGCTGCGCATCACGACTGCTTTCGGCCAACTTGCAGCTTTCACTACCCTAGACCGTTATGCCCAACCGCCAAGATCAACATTCAACAGCGCACTGTGCCTTGCTTCTCCATCACCGTCACCGCCCTTGGAGGGTGTTCGCGGGTGACCATTCACAACGGGCCGTGGCCGGGTCTTTGTTCGCACCTGAGGTTGCGGTGCACGATTTCGCGTCGCCTGGGTTCGGCTTTCCAATGAACGGTCCTGGGGCACGGTGATCGTCGTGTCTGGCCAAGGCAGGTTGCGAAGCTGCGTTGCATAACACCGGTGTGACTGTCCTATTGGGGACATGATGGCTGTGTTGGTGCACCGACAGGGTCAAGCACATATATCACGTCCCCTCCTCCGTCTTCCCTCGCCAACATCGTCACCACCAACGCTTTCACCGCTGCAGCCTCCTGGACCGCCCGCCGTAAGACCTCGCCTCGCCTCGCCTCGCCGTCGCACCTAGGTATCGCCCTTCCCCCTCACCGACGTCATCGGCACCGACAGGCCACCATGGCTCCGCACAACGACGTCGACGCCTTCCACGAGGTCCTCCGCTCCAGTAAGCGCATCCTCGCCCTCTGCGGGGCCGGGCTCTCGGCCTCGTCCGGCCTGCCGACTTTCCGCGGCGCCGGTGGCCTCTGGCGCAACCACGAGGCGACGCAGCTGGCCACCATGAACGCCTTCCGCACCGATCCCGGCCTCGTCTGGCTCTTCTACGGCTACCGCCGTCATATGGCCCTGCGCGCCGATCCCAACCCTGCCCATCATGCGCTCGCTGCCCTGGCCCATCAGAACAAGGACTTTCTGTGTCTGACGCAAAACGTCGACAGTGAGTGTCGCCCATCCCGGCTGTAATGTAAACCGATGGGAAATGCTGACCAAGACGCCCAAGACCTTTCGCAACGCGCAGATCACCCGCCGGAGCAGCTGCGCACCCTCCACGGCTCCCTCTTCGACATCAAGTGCTCAAACCAAGATTGCGATTGGATTCAGCATGGCAACTACGACGATCCCTTCTGCCCGCCCCTCGCCCCCGCCTCGGTGGATGTACCCCCTGGCGAAAAGCTCCCGCTGCTAGACCCTTATCATCGCATCAAGCACGTCACCGAAGAAGAAATTCCCAAGTGCCCCGAGTGCGGCACGGGGCTGCAGCGGCCCGGAGTGGTGTGGTTTGGCGAGAGTCTGGACGCGGACATGTTGGCTGGCGTGGATACCTGGATGTTCCAGGGAAAGCTGGTTCGTGTTCCCTTGAGCCCTTTACTCCAACGCGCACGACGAGTGTCGAATGATCAATTCACCAAAGGCTAACGATTTCGCAGGACATCATGTTCGTCATTGGCACGTCGGCCAAGGTATGGCCAGCAGCGGGCTTTATCTCGCGTGCCCAGCGACTGGGAGCCACAATCGTCACCGTCAATCCGGACGCAGAGAACGAGGACGAGATATCCAAGGTGCAGCCCGGCGACTTTGCCTTTGGCCAAGACGCCGCCGAGTATCTGCCGCTGCTACTAGAGCCAGTGATTGGGAAGCTCCCAGAAGAGAAGCTCCAAAAAGAGAAGCTCCCAGAAGAGACGGAGCTCGACGACGCCCTATCATGATCGTTGTTAAAGAGGGATACAAGTGAGACTGACGCCTTGGTTGAGTCTACGGGGTTGGGAATGTCGAGGCTTGGTTTGCCAGTGTACTCTTCAAACATGTATTTTCTAGCAAGCGAAAAGGGCAGGCCCATCAAGCTTGACAGATGCCTAGTCGTAGTCACCGACGGTGACGTACTAGATAGGTAGTAGGGGAAACGAGGTTCAGGGCGTTCGTTGAAAGACAGTTGCGATGAACAGTATGGCTCGTAAAAGCCGTTACGTTTCCTGAATGATGCCTTATCTAGGTACTCGAGGATATTGGAACCAGGCCGAACAATTTTGGAGACTTTAGAGGGGAAACCACTTCAGGCAAGATGCCGGCTTCACCGAAAAAAGCCCGAACTCTGGAGGAGTGACTTGACTATTGCTAGGCGCACCACCAACTTCTACTACGGGCACTGACAATCCTAACACATTAGCCGAATAAGGCCTGTGGGGATTTATTTTAAAGACATTTGTTAGACTGAGTCATGATTGTAGTTAATTAATACAGTCTTAAAGGTTATGTATATGCTGGTGCCCGTAGCAAAAGTTGCTAGTGCGTAGCAGTGACGTCTCGGAAGATTTCCCCTCCACGCCGTCAGACCAACCAGAGCACTAAACACCACGACCAAACCTCATCATCAACAGCCCCATGCCGACACTCTGAACGCACCCTCCACCGAACCGAACCCAACCGCGAACCCTCCTCCTCCTCCTCTGCGACGACGCCCCAAAGCCCACCCACCATGCAGGGCTTCAACATGGGACGCTACGTCCCCCCGGACGTCGAGGGCACCACGTCGGGCAACCGCCTGCACGGCAAACACGCCCTCGGCGCGCGGGCCTCCAAGCTCGCGTCCCACGGCGCCCTCACCGTGCGCTTCGAGCTCCCCTTCGCCGTGTGGTGCGCCTCCTGCCCGAAGCCCACCGTCATCGGCCAGGGCGTGCGCTTCAACGCGCAGAAGCGCCGCGTCGGCAGCTACCACTCCACGCCCGTCTGGGCCTTCCGCTTCCGCCACGCCGACTGCGGCGGCGACATCGAGGTCCGCACCGACCCGCAGAACACGGCCTACGTCGTCGTCGAGGGCGCCGCCAAGCGCGACACGGGCGAGGACCGCGCGGCCGCCGACGCCGGCGCCGTCATCCTCACCGACCAGGAGCGCGAGGCCCTGCGCACCAACGCCTTTGCGAAGCTCGAGAAGACCATCGCCGACCGCGAGCAGCTCAGGCAGGCGACGGAGCGCATCGACGACTTGGCCGAGGCGTCGGCGCGCCACTGGGACGACCCGTACACGCAGAACCAGAAGCTGCGGCGGACGTTCCGGGCGGAGCGCAAGGAGCGCGAGAGCACCGCCGTGGCGACGGAGGGCCTCAAGCACCGCATGAGTCTGGGGATCGACCTCTTGCCAGCCACCGAAGAAGATGCTCGCCGCGCCGTCTTGATTGACTTTGGTGCCGCGGATGACGACGCTCGGGACCGCGCACTCTCAAAACCCCTGTTCGGCAGCGGTATCTCCGAAAAGAAGCGCAGGACTGCGTCAAAGGGAGCCATGCTCAAGTCAGAAAAAGAGGCGTCGCGGAGGAAGGACTCACTGGTGTCAGAGCTCATCAGCAACACCCGGGCAGCCCAGGATCCCTTCTTACGGGATACTCGAGCTGGAGAACCTAAACCCCTCGCCAGGCTGCCAGGTTTGAAGCGAAAACGCACATTGCATGGAGATGCAGCCCCAGCCCCAAAGGCACTGGTCCAGGAGGCGAGTGTTTCAACTGGACTGGTCAATTACGACTCGGATTAATGATGTAGACTATGAAACTGCTTGACACGGCATTGATGAGAAACGACAAGATATAAATAGCTGAGATACCCTGGGCCATAACAATGATGCGCTCCGATTGAAATTCAAATATTCTGCGGTTCTGTATGCTAATACTTGGGCAGTGAGCAAGGTTGACTGGAACAGGATCCAAGTGCCCCCTGTCGACTCCTGACTGCCAATGTCCTTCAGCTATTCCCTACCTGTCCTCCGGATTAAGGCTTGCCCATCGATGTGCCAACAGCGCAGTGATATATCCTTACCTACGTGATTCCATGAAACAAAACCCGATCCAACCCGAGCCAAAACAGAGACCCCATCGGGTGACTGCAACTCCGTCCAATGATAGCCCCTAACCTTGGTCCTAATTACGCCATGTGAAAAACAAACCGCTTGTAGAGTCAACACGTTGCCGATGGGGCACTTTATACATCATCCATCGGGCCCGCGGGCTCCTCGTCGTCATCACTGAAGCTAGCCACAGAGGACAAGTCGTCATCATCCTCACTCTCGGCGCCAGCTTCGTCTGCAGCGTCCTTGTTGGCATACTTTTGGACGTACTCTATCTCATGATCAACATTGGTCGGTGACTAGAATTCGGGGAATTGCGCACCTTTGACCTTGACATCATAGCTCTTCGGCTCCCTGATCAGGAGAGCAGCCGCCTCGCCATTGAGCGGATCGGTTGGGTTAGGGTATCGCAGAAGCTGGGGCAGGAAGACCTCGAAGATGTTGATCATATCGAACATGGGAGACCAGGTTTGATTGATGACGTCGAGGCAAACGGATCCGGAGCTGAGGTACCTGGTGTTAGAATTCCCTCGTCTGGCTGACTATTCCCATCCAGGCATCACCGTGACTCACAGCTCATCAATGTTCGGGTGGAAGATACGGTTGACGAATCCAATGCTAGGAGATTTGTACGGATAGGTTTCGGGGAGCTCGACGTGGACTTTCCAGATGCCGCCTTCGAAGGGAGCTGCCGTGTGTCAGCGGGTACACTCAGCTCAAGGACGCTCCGTATGATACTGACTTTCGGCTGGGCCCTTAAATCGGACGAAGAACTCCTGCCTGGAGGTGTCGGTTAGAGGTTTGGACGGGAACGTCGGTGGCAACGGCGCTTACACTGCACAAGGTTAGCATAACTTTCATGGCCAGCGTGGATGAAGGCTCTTACTGTTGTCGTTGACAAGGGTGACCTCATAGTCACTCATGAGCCTGTAACTGTCAGCGAGACGTCGTTGGGATCGTGCAGAGCTGTCGCGTACATCCTGCGGCATTGTTAGCAACTCGGGCCATGTAGAGTAGGCAGACTGCCGGTCCATACTTCATGACCTAAGATCGAGGCCTCTGTCAGCTGTGTTCGCACCAGTAGCTGTCTAGAGCGACCCTCGACTTACATCGGTCTCGATCCTGCGGCGTGGGCTGCTCATGGTTTCGGTAGATGGCGGGTACTTGTGGGGTTGGAGCGCTGTTCAAAGACCCCGGAACCGGTGAGGGGAGAGCGTCGACGAGCGTGGATGGGGATAGTGCGCAATACAAAGGTCGAGGTGGTTTGGGGCGGAGCTTGGGGCGGAAGGGGCAAATTTCGTGAGAGATGTCGGCGTTTTGGGTGGTTGATGGAACGAGAGAGCAGGTGATGAGGGGAGGTGAAGTAATCGGCTTCCGGCCCAAGCCACGAGTCACGAGACGGACAACGGAAAGAGATGTGGACGACCGTGATAAGCCGTTGGGAGACGGCAGGCGGCAAGAGGGGCCGAAGATTTAGCGGGGCATTCTTTTGGACGGGAAGAAAAAGGTGGAGATGTAGATGATTCTGCCGGTCGAGACCGCCTGATCTCATCCTGAAGCTAGGTCGTCAAGTCGTGACAAGAGAAACATGCACCTTGCTGGACCTCACAGCACCCTTCTTGAAGAGTTGACGCTGATCACAAGGCACACAAACAAAGAAGCTTCGTTGAATGATGAGTGTGTAGCTGTTGATTCACCAATGCTGCTTTACCGCCGAGACTTTCCAGATCACACATCACCAACTCGAGCGGAGACATCAACGACGACGGCACTGATTTTTTTTTAATAATCTTGACAAGTTTACTAAGGAATGGATCAAGCGATCTGTTTCTATGCCATTAACTCAAGGAAGTGAGACTTCGAGACTAGTCAAATCTTAGAGCTTCTCGAAGGCCTCGACCACGGCGCGAGCGGTGGAGGCTGCGCTGGCAGGGTTCTGGCCGGTGACGAGACGGCCGTCAACGACGTGGTAATCATCCCAAATACCAGAGGAGCGCTTGTCTGAGAGAAGTAAGTACGTGAAGGCGGGACTTGCATGCAGGCAAGACACTTACAAGTGGCTCCAAGCTGCGCGGCGAGCTCCTCGACCAGGGGGGTGTTCCAAGCCTTCAGCTCACTCATGATGCCCATGGTGCCCTCGGCTTCAGTGGTGAAGCCAGTGATGGACTTGCCCTTGATGAGGGGCTCGTTGGTAGCGGTGTCGAGAAGGTTGGCGAAAATCGCAGGGCCGTGGCAGACAGAGGAGACAATGCCACCGTTGGCCCAGACCTTCTCGGCGATGCTCTGCAGGCCGGTGGCGGTGGGGTAGTCAATCAGGGCGGCGTGGCCGGCCGAGGCGTAGAAGACGCCGTACTTGGAGCCGTCAAGCGCAGACGCCTTAGGCATGTTGTCGAGCTTCTTGCGGAAGTCGCTGTTGACGTCGTTCCAGATGGCGAGGTCCTCACCGCTGAGGAAGCTGGGCTGCTGAGACAGCCAGTCGGCAGTGTACTTGCCAGTCTCAGAGGCTAGGTCAACCTCGAAGCCAGCGGCGACGAGGACCTTGAAGGGGTGGAGGGCCTCAGTAATGAAGAGGCCGGTAGTCTCCTTGCCCTCAAAGAGGGTGGCCGAAGCCGAAGTGATGGCGATGAGAGCGCGGCGAGTGGGAGCCATTGTGTCTATGGTGAAACTGCTGGGTGGGTATGCTTGGAACTTGTTGGTGTTGAGCAAGTCCTGTAAAAGGCTTGTGTAGAGGTTGTGGTTGGTCGTGGAAAGAGATGTTGGCTGTAAGAGTGCTGTAGAGTGTTGGAAGAGCTCTGAGAGTTGTTGCGATTGCTGTTTTAGATGAGAAGTCTGATTGATTGTGGAGGGAAATATCCCTTATATACTGAAAGGACTGCACTGCTCGGTCCAGCTATACCATCGTAGGTCCAAGGCGACTCGGAGCTCACTATCACGTCCACCAGGGTTACAAATGCTCCAGGAGATCTCCGGGTTCCAGTGGCTGCCCTCAGCTGTCAGATTTGTCACCAAAGATCCTTCGCGGTTTGCAGTGGATCCGAGGAAAGACTCCGGTTGGGCCTCGAGCGCAATCCACAAGCAGAAGACGGGGGCTGCGGAGTACTCCTATTGGGTGCTCAACGACCAAGGAGCTGCTCCGGAGATTCAAGCTAGCCAGCGTGCTGTTGCATTCTGTACTTGCAGTATCGCATAAGTACGTTTCCTTCATATCGTTGGCCTCAGAATGGAGGGGAGTCAAAAGGCACCAGAACCAATCTGCGTCGATCGGAGAAATACTACGGGTAAACAAATATATGCTGGCGAACGGCTAAGAGCGAGCTGTCTACGTAAGATTATTGCTGAAGGAGGAAACCGGATTGGGAAGAGGAGAGTCGGGCTTTCGGCAGACGTGACCAAAACACATGCATCTATTTCCGGCAGAGTATGAACCATACTTCTGCTACTGCGTCGGAATCACCCAAGGGCGTGCTCCGCCGGCACGATGTGATCCATACCAGGCCACAGTGAATCGGTGGTGCTCCACTCGTCAACCGCAAAGGCCATGTTGAAGACATCCTGCATGGACGCCGCGTTCAGGTCGTCGAAGCTCAGAGCACCCTCCCACGATTTGAACATGGTCGAGTCCGGCATGGCCAGCACGCTGTCCAGCATCTTGGCCATGCCCCGCCCCTGCTGCTGGAGGAAGTCGACCTTGGCGCCGAGATCACGCATGATCTTAGCCGCACTGGCGGCCACGGCGAAGCTGTCGCTGAAGATGTCGAAGATGGCGACGGACAGATCAATGGCGCCCCTGACCTGGGCAGTCAAGGGGGTCTGGGGATATGCTAGCACGAAGCCGACAAGCGTTATGGCCGAGTTCCACTGTAGCTGGAACGCCTCGTGCCAGCCCGCAAGGATGGTCGTCGTGGACAGCACCTGGTGCGTCATGTTGGTCAGCGTGATGGTATGCATGGCACATTTGATGGCGGCCTCCTCGGTGGCGGAGGTAGACCCCGGCGCAAATGAGATGAAGGGGCGGTAGAGGTTGACGTTGAGATGGTGGTACATCAACTCCAGCAGGAGACGCTGCCGCTGGATCCAGAGAGGGGCGAACTGCTCAATGTCCAGGGCCGTGCCGTCCGTGGAGAAGGACTGGCCGTTGTTTTGGCGGTTGGTCTTGAGGGCGGCGGGGATGTCACTAGCCCACTCGTCCAGACCCTTCATGTACGGGCGGATGAACTCTGCGTGGCTACCCAGCGCCTCCTGGTCGTCCCAGATGGTCAGACCATCGCGAACGGCCGGGTTCCGGTCGTAAAAGGCCGTGTGCACAATTCGAGCAGCCCGGAAGAGCTTCGAGTGGTGGAGGTTGAAGCTCAGCCACGTGATGTTGTCGCCCAGGGGAGCGAAGCTAGACCCGGACTGCATGGCAACCTGGACGTTGTCGCCGGGCAGGGTAGGCGTGGCGCTGGAGTGCGAGAGCAAGAACGGGCGGCCGAGCTTCATACCGATCTTGCTGTCCAGGACGTACAGCGCCCACCACAGGCGCCGCCGCATCTCCTGTTCCCGCTGCGGCATGGCCTGGGGAGGCTCGATGTGGAGGCCGAGCATGTAGGCGGCGCGGACAGCGAGGCCGCACGCGCTGTCGGCCATGTTCTGGAAGGAGCCGCAGCACAGGTACACGCAGTACAGCAGATGGCACTGCAGCGTCGGTGTTGTCGACCATGACCTGCTGCTTGACGGTGAGCAGCATCGACATGCCGTACTGCATGCACATTGCGACAACAATGTCGACCAGGGCCGATGGCTTCCGCACGCTGCCTGGCACTGTCCACAGCGACTGGTAGTGCTGCTTGAACTCGGCCTCATCGAGGATGGGGTACAGCGAGGTGTGGTAGGACTGCCAGAACAGGTCGAGGAAGTACTGCTCCTGGGTCGGGCTCAGATACGTCTCCTTGGTGACGGCATCCTCGAGAGTGGACCGGTCGCTCGAGGGCTCCTCGGGGGTGGTTGCCGTGGGCTCGTGGAGGATTCTACTTGACGAGTTGAGCAGTATGTGGTCCTCGGAGTGAGTCTGCGGCGTGGTGGAGTTGAGAAAGCTGTTGATGCGGCCGATGAAGTAGAAGAGCGACGACGGCCCGCACCAGGTCTTGTGTGGAGACCGCGCTGTGCTCATATGGATGCCGCCCCAGAACCCGGTGGGCCCTGCCGGCTCGCCGTCCTCGGAGGCGACGCCGAGCAGCTCCGGCGGCGAGAGGCTGCCGGCCGAGGGGCGGAAGAGCTCGGGGCCGACGATGCGGCCGCGCTCCTCGCGCAGCTCCAGCTCCAGCTCCCGCACGCGCGACCGGAGGCGGTCGATCTCGCGGTGGGCGAGCGGCAACGTCGACGCCTTCATGGCCTCGTTGCTGCACTCGCCGCCGCGGCTGACGCAATTGGAGCACGGGTAGTGGCTGTCGCACTTGACGCGGTGCTTGCGGCACCAGTCGCACGCCCGGACTACCTGGCTGCGCTTCTGCCGGAGCCGCGGCGGCGCTGGCGGGGCGCCGGGCCCGGAGTCATCCGGAGCCATAGTGCAAGATGCGCCGGGCGTGTGTCAACTTGTTAGCTTCGCTTGTGCCTGGGCCGTGAGGTTGCGTGTTGTATAAGACGGAGCAGGCTTCGCTGGCTGGCGCGACATGGAAGTGGGGATGAGACGCTGCGAATCGGGTATAAAGATAAAGATTAACTAGTTAGGTAGGCTATGGACTACAACCAATATCCCAAGATTCCCAACCAACGATTGTTCTCCTTGTCGTCCATATCCACGGAGCCTGCCGTATCTATTGACTTGCCGATATCAACAGCACAAGTAGCTGGGAAACCTCCCCTAGAGATGGCGCGGGTGCGAGTGCTGATGGAGATGATGCCTTGCGTGGACCTCGCTTCTGGCCGACCCCGGGAAAGAATCCAGTTGATAAGGCGAGCCCAGGGAAAAGGTGGAGTTGATCTCTCCAATCCGGATGTTGCTAAAGACCACCTCAGGATGGGGCTCTACTTTGACAATCGTCGTAGGGTTGCCCTCTGTCGCATTGCATGGCCCGCTAACGCCCTGATCAAGCCACTCCATGTTGGTGCTATCATCCCACCAGATGCTCATGGCGAGAACCATGCCGCGGGTCATGGCCTCGCCCATGCCCTTCATGCCGCCCAGCCTCATGAACTCATCAGCCTTTGTTGCCTCGCAGTACTCGTCATTCATGAAGTTGACCTTCGGCGATCCGGCGATGCTGACAACAGAGCTCTGGATGATCTTGTTGTCCTGCACGTAGAGTCGGTGCAGCTCTTTGAGTTGGCCAGCCTTGTCGGCAAGGAATTGAGAAACGACGGAGAACTTTCTGGTAGTGTCGACCTTGAAGGCACCGCCGCGGCCGTAATAGTTGGTGTCGTTGCCGCGGTGGGGGTTCCAAGAGCAGCCGGACTTGTCGCATACGCCTGACCCGCCGCATTCATCACCGGTACATTCGTAGACACCGGTTTGGTTGCATGGATGGGGTGCGATGTGTGTAGCTCGAGAGTTTGCTTCCCAAATGTCAAGCTCGTTGCAGCAGGAACCTCGACCGTCAACGTTTGCCTTTTGTCATATGTAAGTAAGTCGCAGCCACGAACATGGTCAAGGTGCACTTACCACTCCGTTGATGAAAGGCGTGACAAAGCACTGGGCATCGCAATACCCGGTACCATAGTAAGGGCCGGCCTTGTTGTAGGGGCTCAGACTTTTGCCGCCGTCTTGGAGCATCTCGGAAAGATAGAGCGCGCTGTTCATGCCGCAAGGCAGTTTGGACATTTCGACATCGAAAGCAAACTCAGCGCCAGTAAGACGGAACAGCTCATACTCCTCTTCGTTTTCCTCGAGCAGGTACACGCGAGGAGAGACAGTGGTGTTGCGGTATATCTGCTGGAGGCGGATTTCGCTGCCGGAAGTGCTGATGCCGTGGACTGAGTAGTCAGAGATTCCATCTATAACACAGTTCTTGGCACAGGTTTCGGCATCGGGGCAGATGGTGCTGTTCGCCGCGTTGCCCCAAGAGCCACAGTCCAAGTCGTTGGTCGCCTGGTGGACAGGGTGCTGGCTCGATTCGGCAACGATGTAGTTCGTATGCTTCTTGCAGCCGCCGAGTACTGTGCACCGGAAAGTGTCCAGCCTGGGGTGCACTTCGGTCATGTTGCTCGGGGTTTGCCCAGCTGCAAGTTGAGCAACCAGGCTCAGGACGAGAAAGACAGACAAGGCCATGTTGAGTCGCTGAAAGCTAATGCAACCGCTTGGCAAGTTCTGGAGAATGAAATGAATGTGATGATGGGAGAAAGAGCGATTCAACACGGAAAAGGGAGGATTATATACTGCTTTCCAGGCGAGGTAGTCTAGGATGTACGTAAATCACTGCCAAGAGCGTATAGTAGCATCGCCCGGGCAGTCAGGCTAGAATGAAAGCCAATTCACCTTTCTGGGTCCACGAACCGTCTTCTCGAAAAAGTTTATTAAAATTATCCAACCCAAGAATGGAGTACTCACGAACCGAAGCCGTTTCACAACCCTTGTCAAAAGAAGGAAAGCTTCCCGACAGCCCCGGCAGTTGACAATTAGCCTGTAAGTCACGGCAGAAATGCCCATCTTTCCAAACGCGCAGGCGTAGCCTAATAAAAACTTGAAACGCCTGTAGCTCTTCAAGTATAGGCAGCCCACCCTGGGAAACCTTGTTCCCTTTTTTCTTCTTTTTTTTTTTTTCCACCAAGCGTATTCTCGCTCAATTATCCAGGGTTACCCAGGATTTCATGCGTAAACTCCCACTGAGCGAGCAGTGCAGAGCTTGGCTGGTCAAGCTCCTCAGTGCCGAATCGCGACGACGCTAGCCGGTGGGCCGAAGAATACGGGATTTCAACTTCCGTCTCGGTCCCTCGGGGCGATCCCCGTCAATTTGGACAAACTCTACGTAGGCATAGGTCTAGCTAGGAAGGTAAAACAGAACGCTGCGTTAAATTGCTTGTTCAGGGGTACCACCGGTACAGGGACTAGGAACAAAGGACGACGTCCTTGGTGAATGACCCAAGATATCGGCGACACATTTGGCTCACGTACTGGAATAACTCGGCGCTGCTGCGAGCGCCGGCAGTGGCCCAAGTAGAACAACCGATCAACATAATTCTAATGAAGCGCCTTGTACGCTTTATCTGTGGTGGTCTTGAGACAAGAAGTAAAGACATACGCAGACTGTACTTACAGCCACGAGTTCAACGAAGAGAATCTCGGCTAGCAAAACAACCTTGTAAGTTAAAGTTATTCACTAATTTGCTCAGCATTCAACTTTATCCCTCAAGCACTCTTTTAGCTTTACGGATATTATCTGAAGATCTTTAACTACGCCTAAGTTCTTTAATTTAGTCCAGTATAAGGTAGGTTGCTTTCTCACTCAAGAAGAACTCTACTACATCCTGACTTGCTTACCCAAGACGGCGTCAACAGGCGATGGCATTCGAACAAGTGCATCTCTAGTGAGGCACAATCCATCAATCTATGATAGCTGGCTACTGGTTAATTTTTTTTTATTCGTGTTGCCACCAATGCGGCGGCTATTGGCTTCTGGCTACAGGATTCAGTAAGTGATGTCGCCAGCGACGTAATCAATAGTAGTCGTCCTGTGGATGTGTACGGGACGATGTTTGAATGAAGCTGGGTCGGTTAGTGACTCACTTGAGATGATTATCAGATATCTCTAGGTCTATGAGAAACCTTTACTACTGGATATAAGTATGAAAATAATGAGACGCGAGGAGGGATTTCTCAAGTTGCAAGGAGAAGTTCAACAATAAAAGATCCACACAGTCCACAGTGCCGAGAACCCACACTAGACTTGTTTGCTTGAGTCTTCTTATGATTTCTTAGCATCTGCGTGTACTATCTGCTATGTATCGCCTTCTGCGTTTCCGTGATGGATCTAGCAGGGCACTTCCGAGGCTACTTGCTTCGGAATAAGCTTCTCTAGAACCTGAATGCATGAAAATCGAAACCACTCAACCACTCGTCACTTAAACTTTTGTCTTTTTAGGCTTGTCCGTGAAAACTTTATGTATTCTTACGTCCCCAGCATACTTTCTTGCTCACGTGCTTCAAAGAGCTGCCCTTCGTATAAATTCACGCCCAAAGCTCAATGGAGTCTGATCCACACTCACACAAGTGATGCTCAGCCCAAACAAATACCCAACAATGCATCATAAGTCACATCATGTGAGAATTCAGGATTGATATTCTACTTATTCCCCAGGCTTCCGGGCGAACTTCGAGATATGATTTGGCAAAATTCCATGTGCCAAGTTGAGCTTCCAGGCGTCCATTTCTTCTCTCAAGTCTTCTGCAACCATACATGTCACCTCATCGAGGACAAAGACAAACGGAGGACCTTTTGCACAAATGATGCCTTGCGTTTAGAGCCTATCGACAGTCAGAACCTCTACTATGCTGAGGCCTTTGGCACTCCCAGAGGCCCTCTACAAATCGCCGGTGGACCGGCATCCTGAACTATGCACAATCCTTCAATCTATATACTGGATGAGGGAATGTGGACAGCATGCAAAAAATTCAAGGCAACAATGAGACTTTGCTACAACGCCGCTGCGTCAAGAAGGCTTTTTACCTCTCCACGTTCGCCAAGTTACAGGGAGTTTTGAACGATCAAAAACGCAACCTATTTTCTCCGCCATGACGAAATATAATGCATCACTATTTTTCAACAAGGACTTGGTTTGTCCAACGTCGTTCTCATTTTGGTTTTGAGGTGGGCCTGTCCTGAATATCGTGGATTCCAAACTCAAAGAAATCTCACCATCACCTATAACCCGGCTTGGGACAGAATCGATGACTACCAAGAATGGCAAACAAATCTTAGTTCAAACAGTGCTCTTGATGTTGGGAGATTTGCCCTTGAAGACGACGTGGACATTGAAAGGTTGTGGTTTATCGACTACCGGATCAAAGAACAGGGCTACTTGAAGCCATCTGGGGCCGTATTTTATGGCGATAGTTTCCGACTTGTGGAAACACATAATTCGACCGCTTTTATTTTCATCGACTCCCTTGAATATACAATTAGCCAAGATAAAGAAGAATTCTCGGATACATCCCCAGAGGGATACGATTTAACTTTTCCACAGGGACCTAATTACTTCAGCGTACTAGCATGTCTTTAAGACTTATAATTTAAGTGTTCATAGGGCTCTAAGGGTTAAATAGTCTGGGAATCTTATGTCCAGAAGGCAAGAAAATAGTTTCGTAAGTTCACTAGATAGTACTTTCGTGTTATCAAAACCTCGCTAGCAACAATTAACGCCTCCTGCCTCGTGGGAATTCAGGAGTATGAAAGTTAATATAAGTCTAAGAAACGTTATAATCTTAAGGTATCTTAGACTACTCCTCCTTAAAGTAAGAATATTTTTACTTTTAAGTAGTTAATAAGGAGCTGAGTCTTCCATAGTATATTTTGTTACTGACTTATAAACTTATCGTACTAGATAAATATATAAAGCTATTTATAACTTTAGATATACCCATACTATCGCGCCTTTCTCATGTCCTCCTTGAGTGGTGGGCGATGTGAACTGCTTTATGTGAGGTAGTAGTGGGGCCCTACTGTCAGTGGCTAGCTCTGGCGATGGATGTCTGAGGTGAGTGTCGTTCCAAGCTCTCGACAATGAGGTTGTGCCTGAGGTGCCAGGTTTGTAAGTATGCACAGGCCACTCAAGCAACTGACTTGATCGTTGCCCTCCGTCGTTTGCTTTTCTTCTTTGCAAGCCCACTCAGTTGTCCTGGTAAGCCTTACTCTGCGAGTGAGTATGCTTGTTGATGGCAACGCTGACAATGGGCAAGTCACAGACGCATTACTTGTAAGTTCTGCCCGGTCCATACCTCTTTAGGACACGCCGTTTCTTACGCGGCGCTATTGCAGCAATCCTGAAACGCATGTAAGTACGGAGTTTCATTGCATCCGTGTTCAAGAGTTCGCATATTCGACTTGATGACTGATTCATAGCGTTGTTGTGGAAGACCATCAAGCTTCGATCGTGTGAATCTAATTGCCAAACTAGTCCGTTCGAAACACTTACCTGATACATCCTCTTCAAAGCTCAAATATGCCGGGAAAGGTTGGTTCTACACCAGGAAGTACCGCGTTTTACTTTGAACAGCTATACTGACAAATTGAAGTCTGGACGAATGCCCCCTTGCCCGAAAGGGCAGGTGATCTGTAAGTATCAAAGACGAAGAAACATTGGTAGACTGCCTGACTACCCCTTGATACAGGCAACCCAGATGACGAATGGGGCCAAGGTCGAGGCCTCCGAGCCCATCAAACCCAAGTTGGAGGTAAAGCATCATCACATTCGGAAAACTGCTTGCTCTATTGTTGACTCCTTGTTTTCTATTCAGCGGGGATCTAAAGAGGTTGTTTGTTGGCGAACAGTTCCACACTTTCTTTAGCAATGACTCACGTACGTGACAACTGCCCCCAGAAAACGCTCAAAGAGATCCTCGTAAGTGCACCCTCTTTCCTACATGCCGCTATCCATACATTCTACGGAATGGCCTTTGCCGTTGAAAATATGACTAGGAGTTTGACAAGACGATCGAAGTAATAATGCCCACTATCTTTGGAACACTACTGATTGCTGACGTGCTTTTAGACTGCCTCTTCTATGGATGTCAGTACTCTACGGCGCTGCGACCTATCTTGAGTAACTAGGAGATCTCTGACCTATTATTTTTTAAAGGCGTGTGGCAAGGAGACTCTTGTCAGTACTCCTATTTCATATGTGGTGGCTATAAGATTGCTGACTAGGGGATAAATAGGTGCAGTTGCAAGCGATGAAGCAAGTAAGTAATACTCCTTCACCTTTCTTAACCACTATCTGATCTATTCTAGGCGCAAAACCAAGAGAAGGTTCGTGTTCAACCACCAAGTTCATATGACTTGTGTGTATGAATTGACGTTGAAACGTAGGAGGCCGAGGCCAACGCCCCTGCCGACCCCGACTCCGACTCCGGCTCCGAGTAACGTGAGCATTTCCCTCTTCTTTCATACATGAACCTGTCAACTAGTAGGACTATGTAGCCTTCATTTGCAACGTGAGCATCTTTTGATTTCTACTCTACTCTTATTAATCAATACTGATATCTCGTCTATCAGTATAAAATGTCAACAAAGATCTGCGGGTAAGCTTGTCCATTATTCGATCGTGTTCTTTCTATTTTGCTTACCTGCATTCAGATGACTTGACTAGATCTTGGGACCATGAGTGCGACTTACTATTTCTCAATACTGGTGAGACTATCACGCTGACATGGCATAGGCAATGGGGTGTAACTACCTTGAAAGTAGTTGAAAATGCCAACTGGCTGGTTTGGGAAGTGGGATATTTAAGAACTGTGGATGACCCTTGTTGTGTTGGTAAGACCAATAAAGCGGTCGGTCTCCTAAGATGGTCAAAATAGGAGGCCAGCTGGGCAACGAAGTCGGACTCTACACCTCCACATGGTCTTGCCCGGAAATCTAGTGTCTTCGGAGACTGGAGCCGAGTAAAGACTCTCATAACTGCCAAAAGGGCCAGTAAACAATGATATTATCCATGCCTCTTAAGGGGTAGTTGTTGTGGTCATGAAAATCCATGTTCTATCTCAAGGTGCGTGTCCACTGAAGAAGTAAGAAAAGCGCGTGACGTCAAGTTGTCTTGGTAGACTGGCATATTTTCCGTTCTGGTGGGAATAAAAAGAGTATGAATAGTCAATAAATTCAAGAAATGCTGCACAAAGGAAACAAGTGATATTCCATGTAATTCGTTCCCGCAACTCTCGCTGCGAAAACCCCAAAAGAGACATGTGTGAGCGTCGACATTGTCTCCAAATAAAAGCTCACCTGGGGTAAAGACCCTAAGCTAGTACTGTCAAATTGATGATAGTTTATAAAGTGAACCAGAACTCTTCATCCTCCAAGTCAGTCAAATCTTCAAAACCCCGGCTTCTAAAGGGGTAGGGCTCTTCATCATCGTAGTCTATGCCGGGAAGTAGTAGGCGGTCGATCAACTTCTTCCGTTGAGCTGTCCGCTCCATCGAGGACGTGTTGCTACTACCACAAGGTTAAAAAAAGAGAAGCACAGTTTTGTTCTACTAAAGTAAATACGTTTAGGTGGTAAGTATACTAAGTAGTTATCTAATATATTTCTCATTTGATTTTAATATTCGAGTGAGAACTGCTGTTGCCCTAAGCCTGCCACTGCTCTCCAACTCTGCTATCGTTTCTCACCAAAATAAACTCAGAGATATCAAGTGCTTTATTGGATTTACGAACCTACACATAGCTAGCGAATCTCACATAGTCTCAATGGTGCAATCAATTCGTAACAGTAGTCGAGTCTGGGTGTTGAAGCTTGAAAGAAGAAGTTTTGCAACAGAGGAGTGGGAAATATTGTCATCCTGAGGCACCTTGAGCTACTCCTTCGTAAAGGGTCCGAGCCGAGCCAAGACCTAGGTGCTCCGGTTGATCTAGAGGGTGTCCTGTTTAGCAAGATGACATGGGCGTCTTGAATACTTTGTCCAGGCTGGCCAAGTCGCCTTCAGGGCTGAGATGGCAGTAGCTGCCTATGGGCTCCGGATCTCTTACTGCTCTATTCGTAGGCAGATCTAAATCAAGCCTTTGTCTAACATGTCTTACTATTGCTATCTGTAGTCTCGTTATATATCCGCACCTTCTCCTGCTCCAGGTACGCTTCCTGCTCCCGTGCACTCTTGTCTAGGTCAAGGAACATCCAGATGCCCACGGTGCTGATGAGGCTGAGGGCGAAGAGAAAGTAAAAAGGTGCACTGTTATTGTTACCGCCGGGAGAAGCATCAATAATGGCACTGCTGATGAGCGGGCCGATGAAGCTGGATGCCTTGCCGATGATGTTGAAGATGGAGAAAAAGAGGAACTCGTGTCCACGGGGCGTGACGGAACTGATCATGATCTGAGAGTAGCTGTACCAGGGGCAGACGAGCAGCCCGTAGAAGGCCTGGTATAGCCAAAACTCCCAGGTATTATGGAAGCCGAAGCGGCCGGTCCAGTTGCCGATCATGCCCCAGCCGTCAAGCAGAATGATGGATACCATGATGGCGTTGAACATGGCCTTGGCGCTCAAATCGAAGCGTTTCTGGATCCACCAAAAGCCGCCGATGCCCATGGCCTGGGTGACGATGCCGACGATGAGCAGGTAAGTCAGCGTCAGCGTGTCGTAGCTGACGACTTCATTCTGCAGCGTGGCAATGGCGGTGACGGTGGTGTTGAGGGAATCGCCAAGCAAAAAGTAGCCAACTAGGTAGATGAGACTCTGCTTGAGGTGCCAAATCTGGGTCAGCGCCTCGTAGAGCTGCCAGAAGCCGACGGTGAACATGTTGAGGCCAGGAGGCACCTGCATGCCTGGGCGACGCTTCTCCAGGACGAACCACGGCAGAGACACCACAAGCCAGACGGCGGTGGCGAAGGCAATGAGGACAGAAAGGCCCCAGTTGTTGTTGGCGGTGCTGGCGGTGACGTCGACGCCAAACATGATGCCAACGATGATGGCCAGGATGACGACCTCGGTGACAGATTGGATGCAGAAAGACACGTTGCTGAGCCTGCTCCTCTCCAGCTCGTCACGACGGTCCAAGTCTTGGAGGCTGATGTTTCCGCTCCCGTACTCGCTGACCGCCTCCTTCATGGCGGGCGTGTTGCGCGCCAGCGACGGGAACGCAGCGGTCCAGTAGGTCAGGGTGAGCTGGTAGGCGATGAGGCCGGCGATGTACAGCCCGGCGGCGATCTTCCACTTGTCTGGATCGTGGACGCCCAGCCAGGCGAAGCCGATGGCGTAGGCGATGACGGACCACACAATGAGAACCCAGCGACGGCCGGTGCCGAAGTCGGCGTAGGCGCCGATGCCGAGGAAGAGCACGGCTTGGAGGGCAAAGGACATGCCGTTGGCGAGGAGGACGATGCTGGTGACATTGCGACGGCGGCCGGCGAAGCGCAAGAGCCCGGTATCCTCGGGGGCCGCCTGCGAGAGGAGGTTCTGGAAGGCCGTGGGACCAAAGTTGAAGAGCGAGAGCCCGTTGGCGCCGATGTAGTATCCGTACCACGACCAGATCTCCCACTTGGTGGCGGCGGGCCGGTCGCCCTGGGCTAGCGCCGGCGTCGCCAGACGCGGAGGCCGGAGGTCGGCCGGGTCCGGATCCGAACGCTCAGCCGGCGATGACGGCTTGGCGCCAAGGTTGTTGTGAAGCTGCTCGGCGGCCGGGTGCGGCACAATGGCCGCATCTGGGACGGCGGACATGATGAAGGTCACGGCGAAAAGTGACCAGTCATGGAGAGCGTGTTTGAAATGAGGGGGAGGAGAGAGAGAGAGAGAGAAGTGGAAAGCGAGAGAGCAGGCGGGGGGGCAGGGGGGACAGACCTTGGAAAAGCGTGCAAAACGATGGTTATTATCCATCCCACGACGCTTTCTCACTTGATGTATTAGCTTGATCCTTCATACTCCGTCATACTACCTTCCCGTTGCCTTCCAGCGATGGCGCCATCCAGATTAGCGTCCCACGAGTCTCAGTCCCTGTTGCCTAGGTAGATTCTTCACCTTGATTCCCAGGTTACATCGCAGCGCTGCGTGTCAATATTGTTCCGGGTTTGGCTTTTATCGAGAGCGATGGGAAGAAAACCCTGAAGGCTGTCTCGAGGACGGGGATACCGTGATATTCACGCTGGTATTGGATTCAGGAGCTGATACCAAAGTTGCACACACTGGGATGGATGAACGCCGTTGCACGCAAGATCTGTGCGTGGACATGCTGACGTATGTGTGCTTATTGTTGGAGAGGGGATCCAACGTTGCAGCTAAAGAGGAACTGCGAACACACCACTTCACTTTGCTTATCAACTTAGGAACGTTGAGATAGCTGTCCAAGGATAACAGTTAGTCGCGCGCAGCATGGGCTTATTGGACTAGTCATGTTCCTGCTAGGCCTGGAATTGGTGCAGCGACCGCAGATGGCCTTTGAATATAAGCTACGGGTAGGGACACGGGGCGGTTTGGTTCTACGCAGTTTAACAACAAGGCCATTCTCCTCTGGCAGGGCAGCACGGGCGTATGCTTCCGAACAAGAACTGCACTGGCCGCGTCAAGATGCCCCAGGTTCCCCGTCAAAAGAATGTAGTACTCGATGCCGCAAAGGACTCGGAATCCCATGGCCACCCCGGAACAAAGAACCATGCCTCTCCTAGACGTACCGTACAGCAGCTCGACTCCATCACTGTCGACTCCCTCGGCATTTTATCGAAGCTCTCACCAAACGCCGATCCCCCCCCCACCATCAATCACCATGCGCCCCACCCCGGATCTCCGCCCGACGGCCGAACAGCCTCGGCTCGTGCAAGCCAGGCACGGCACTCTCACTGAAGTAGGCGCAGACCTATCAACCACCTAGAAATCGACTACACATTAAAGCCCCCCGTCTGCCTGTCTGCCAGTCTGCCCCTCGGCCGGTCGGCCTTCGCACATGGTTTGTCCGGGTGGGGGCATTCTCCCCGCTGGGGTACGAATACGGTACGTACCGTCGTCCAGGCTGGCCCCGCGTAGCCGTGGGGCGCAATGGAAGAAAAAACACCAAACGGTGCCCGCAATTTGGCCCAAGGCTAGGTACTCAATTCTACAACGTAGGAACCATCATGGTCAAGATTAATAAAAAGCCCGCGGCTCCCCATTTGCGCCACCCGTACCATATTAAGCTTCTTTGCATCTCGCGACCCAGGAAAACTACCCGACATTTCCCTGCAATTTTCTCTTGGTTTTTTCCAGTAGTTATTGCGCATTGGATAAATTCATTCAAGACTAAGGGGTTCAAGACACAACACAACACAAGCCACAACCGACGCCATCTTCCTTACATACGCGCCTCTTCCACTTGGCCCTCATGTCGTCTGCTATGCGACCCTTGGTGAGGTCGTGTGCCTCCTCCCTCCTGTCTCGGAGTGCACCATCCCTCCGGCCGGCATCATGGGTCCTCGGCCGCGCCACTCGGCCCCTCGCCGTGTCGCAAGCCCGGCACAGCTCGCACTCCCCAATGGGCTCAATACCAGCCAACCAACGCAAAAAAGTGACGTTGGGCACCCTGCGATCGCTGCATCGCAAGGGTGAGCCAATCACTGCCATGACTGCTCATGATTTCCCAAGCGGGCACGTCGCCGACCACGCTGGCATGGATATCGTCCTTGTCGGCGACAGCTTGGCCATGGTCGCTCTCGGCATGGAGGATACCAGTGAGGTTTTGTTAGATGAGATGCTCCTCCATTGTCGGTCTGTCGCAAGAGCCGCCAAGTCTGCCTTTACTGTAAGCAACCCCATCCCCCTTCTGCATTCGCTGAGAGCCTCATGCGCTGACAGAGCCCAGGTCGGCGACCTGCCCATGGGTAGTTATGAGATTTCACCTGAGCAGGCCCTCGCCTCAGCCATTCGAATTATCAAGGAGGGTCGTGTTCAAGGTGTCAAACTCGAGGGTGGCAAGGAGATAGCCCCGACCATCCGCAAGATTACCACTGCGGGCATTCCCGTACTCGGCCACATTGGCTTGACACCCCAACGCCAGAACGCTCTCGGTGGCTTCCGCGTCCAGGGCAAGACGAGCGACAGCGCCCTACGCATCCTTGAAGATGCTCTCGCCATCCAGGAAGCAGGCTGCTTCGGAGTGGTCGTCGAGGCCGTCCCTGCTGAGGTCGCTGCCCTCATCACCGAGAAACTATCCATTCCAACCATCGGCATTGGCGCCGGCAATGCCTGCTCTGGGCAGATTCTTGTTCAGGTTGACATGACGGGCAATTTTCCTCCAGGAAGGTTCCTCCCCAAATTCGTCAAGAAGTACGGCGATGTATGGGGCGAGAGTCTGAAGGCCATCGAGACATACCGGGATGAGGTCAAGAGCAGACAGTATCCTGCACCGGAGCACACCTATCCGATCTCTTCAGGGGAGCTCGAGGCTTTTGCTAAGGCGGTCAAAGACCAGTAACGTGTTTGGCCCGACATCTGTGACTGATAGCGTTTTGTTGAGGAGGTAACCAGTCGTTTTTGCAGCCAAGGGCATAGCATAGCAAGCATTAGAGTCAGCATATGTTGGAGTTATGGGTGGCACTGTTTGTTCTTGTGTCTTAAACACTTTTAGATAGCAGGGTACCAACCCGCATAGGTATCATTGTTCATCCAAATGCAGGAGTCAGCGAGTATGCAACAATGAGCTGGTCCTGTGCATTCTTGAAACACTGTGGTATCTCTAAGTTAGCAGCTAATGTCATCATAGCTACTCGGCGGACGTACCTGGTGCAAGTTTCCTACCACCTCATCCAGCGAGGGCGCAAAAGCGCTGTTGACGTACAAGAACACGCTGTCCGAGTCTCGACACCGCAGCTTGCGCCGCAGATAACGCACCACCTCCTCGAACTTGCGCGCCGCGCTGATCTTGCATACGTCCTGCGAGAGCGCTGGCGCCGATCCCACAGGCTTGAACCGGATCACCACCTTGTCGACGACGAACGCTCCCGCGTTGGCTAGCGCCGCACTCGCGTCCCGCGGCAGGTCTGCCAGCACAACTGACGCGGACATGGTCAGCGGCAGATCGGGAGATGCGGCGCGGTCCGGCGTGCCGTCGTCGGCGGTTGGCGGGGAAGGAGACGAGGGCAGGGACTCGCGGGGTGGAGGATGGTCCGACATGATGGTACTTAGAACCGAGACAAGGGGCTGGATTTCGGATATGAGAGCCCTGCTGCGCTGGTCGTGCTCGGGTGGCTTTTCAAGAGCTTGCTTGAATAGAAATGTGCAGAGATGTGTTGATGCAAGTGCCTAGTTAGGACAGTGAGGTTGCCTACGGCCTGAGGCTCAGCACGACAAAGTGGTGTGGGACAGTGCGGGATACTTGAGGCACCGTGCACTCACTGATATGCCGTCACCTCACCACTTATCATGCATGCCCGGTTGCCACTTCGCAAACTACAGACTACAATTTGTTTCTATCTCGACTTCGAACTCATCTTCATACGCTTCGCACATGTTACTGTTACTCGTTCAAAGATTTCTTTTTTCAGTTCAGGTTTGAAAATATCGTTCATCGTTTCGGCCGCTCCTCGCGTCAGCCAGATCATATATCATGAGGTGAGATGTTCGTCTGTCTATAAGGTAGTCTACAACCGTACGAAACAAGCGCTTCCCTTAGAAGCCTTTCTCTAGTAGTTTTCTTTCTCTTTCATTGCCTGGCATAATTCGTCGAACTCTTCAGGCGTCCGTGGTGCCGGCCGCGACGTCTCCATCCCCTCCATGACCATGTCCATCAGGTCAGCCCTCAAGCTTTCGTACACGATACTAACCCAGCTTCCAATAGTCATCTTGTCCTTTGTCGGAAGTCCTTTCTGGGCATTATATAGCGGGTCATCGTCAATGCCACACTGAGTCGGCACACCTAGCTTCGATCGGACCCAAGTATACAGTTGGGCCGGGCCGTCACCAAGCTTAGTGGCCACGTCAACGGGGCGGATAGCCATGTTCGGATAGAAGATGGACGATGAGGTGTCAACGATGGCCTTTTGTAAGGTTGTTCTGAAAATTGCGAGGCTGGAGATGGCGCAATCTTTGCTTTCGGTCGCCAGGAACTGCGTGACTGGCGCCATGGCAGCGTCCACAGCTGGCAAGACTCGATCTTTCCACGACCCAGCGTTGTGAGCATACCAAGCCGATTCAATGACAGGAAAAAGCACTCCAGCGAGCTCTTTAGCTTCTGCCTCCGTCAACCCAAAGGCATGGAAAGGCCCATTCTCCGTCGTATCGCTCAGCACTCTGTCCCGCAAGGTGTCCAGGAATAGACGGTGGCTCGCACGAAGCTCAACCGCCTGGCACGAAACATAAATATGGCAGGCGCACATGTGAGCAACTAGATCCGCGGCCTCCATAGTCCGCCGGGCCGTGAGCAGAGCCAGAGAGTTAATACCCTGGTTGTGCATCTCGGCAGACATGACGTGCGACGACACGGGGTGCGCAAGGGCGGCTAGCTCCGACATGTACGCAGCCATGTTAACATCGATACCCTTCATGGTAAAGTTCTCCTTGTCACTAACGTTAAGGTTGGCCTCGAGGCCGTTGTTGGTTGAGGGGTTGATGATTTCGGTGACCTGGGAGAAGAGCATACGCCCAATCATCTGCAACGCCAACCGCGTTTTGTCCATGGCCGAAGTTATGACGGCGGCCTGGAAGTTTCCTCCAGAGTAGACCTCTCCCACAGCCTTACCATCTTCATCCGATGCATCAACCAGAGGGTTATCCGACGTGGAATTCAGCTCCACAGAGACCTGTCGTTCTGCGAGAAGAAGGTCCTCCAGGTAAGGGCCAATCCACTGGGGACTTGTTCGCGTGGAATACCGATCCTGCCACAGTCCATTACCGGTTCTCTTCCGGTCATCTAGGCCAACGACGAAGTTGGAGCCACGCAAAAAGCTACGGATATTTGCTGCGGCCTCGATTTGGCCGGGGTGTGGTCGCACAGCATGAATAAAAGGAGTTGTCCATTCGACGTTGCCGCCCATGCTTTCTGATGCGAACGCGGTGAGCAACTGCGCCAAAACTGCGAGCTGCTGCGAGTCATGGAGCACGAGACTGGCGAGGGATACGGAGGGCGCAGTGCCATTGATGAGACCAAGGGCCTCCTTAGGTCCCAAGCCGCTAGGCGAGAGACCGCTTTGCTGAAGAGCGATTGACGAGGGCATCACCTTGGCCCCCTGTCCCTGACCGACCTGCACGAAAATGTCCGGGTTTCCCATCACCGCGCCAGCGATATATGACAAGGGCATGAGGTCGCCGGACGCGGAGATGGTGCCTCGGAGCGGTACCATGGGGGTGATTTCGTGGTGCAGCAGCTTCACAAGCCTCTCAAGCACCTCGAGCCGCACAGAACTATGGCCGCGCATGTTCTGGTTCGCACGGGCAAGAATGGCTCCTCGTACCCATTCGGGAGGCATGATGTGGGAAGGCTCGCGTTCCGAGTTGTTCCTCGGGGCCTTGTCGAAGAAGGTGATGATGGCGCTCTGGGTATGCTGCAGGACGCCAATCTGGTTCTCGATCCAGTCATCGGTGCGCACGTCGGCGCTGCCGCCAAAGCCAGTGTTGACGCCGTACACGACATACTTCTTGGCAAGGTAGTTGTCCAATGCGTCGACGCTCAGGGCGATGCGGCGAGCGAGGTCCTCGTCCTGGCTGATCTCGGGCTTGATGCCATAGCGGGCCACCGCAACAAGCGACGCGATGTCGAGGCTGTTGCCGTCGAGAACAATGCTGGTCTTGCGGTTCTTGAGGTCTTGGAGGCGACGCCAGATATCCAGCGTAGAAGCCGCATGGGCCGAGGTCTCGAAGGTCGTCATGGTCATGGCGAGAAGCTGGAGAGATGTGCGTCTGTGCACCTTGGTCGGGTCTCCCTCTGCTCCCGTCTAAGTCAACCGGATGTGGAGATGACGCGGGATGGATGCAGAACGGGAGGGTCTGAGGGTCTGAGGGTCCAAGTGCAGGTATTCGTATTCGCTGGGAAAAGCGCGAAAACGGAGAGGAGGAAAGAAGAGGTCCAGAAGTCGGAGCTTTGGATTTGCACCCTTGAGCAGGCGTGAGCGCGGGCGTGGGCGTGGGCGTGAGCTTCAGACTAGATATTCTTATGTGAGGTGGCTTGGCCCTAATTGACTTGGCGATGTTCTGGATCAGTTCGGTTCGCTGTGGGCTTTTTTTTTTACGAGGCAAGGGGCTTGGGTTGAGTTGGAAGGAGGTGGCTTGCGGACGAGAACACCCGGCGATCCGAGTGTGTAACTATCTCTCACTTTCTCACCTGGGACGATTGAGAAGCCCCAACAAGCGGTGAGCTTTCGGATGACAGAAGAGCATGAGGATGATAGAGAATACGAAAAAGCAACAACAAAAAAAGCACCACTTCTCTGGTTCAATCCTGTAATGATGACCAGATGACTTCTGTCCCCCTCCCTACCGGAAACCCACGGAAGCAGAAATTCACCAAAGAGTCAGTTCCCATCTCTCCATAAGGCTTAGGGCCCTTGGCTCCTGTCCGGCATGCAAAGGTTCACCGCGACCCGATCCCTCGAGCGCCATCGATCCACCATTGAGTGCTGCGAGTAAGAAGACAGAACTGCCGACAGAATGGCTAGGCCACTCAGTGAGACCAAGCAAAGGGGGCTGTGTCAGACAACTTGAGACTCGGGCTCAGACTCAGACTCGATAATAGGTTGTGTGCTACATCCAGAATTCGCACGTCCACGCTTCTCCTGTAGCTCGAGCTTTTTTCCCCTAGCGAGCTTACTACTGCCACGCCGTTTGCGCCACGCTCAACGGTCCTGGGGAAACATTGGCCGCTGATGGCTGGTCTTGAGGTTTGGTTGCTGTGGTTTGAGCGATCGTTTCTGTTAGCTATGGAGGACTGAGAGCAATCTTTGGTTACCAACACGGCCTACTCACCTACACGTTGGTTGATCACCAGTAGCCTTGTGAGATGAAATCTGTCGTGTTGTGGCCAACTTATCCTTCCGACACTTTTACTTCAACACCTGTCTGCTTGGCTGAATCTCTGTCTCATAGACCCTAATATCGGGCGGGTCCTTGGCTTGATTGTATGGTCAGACAAGGCAACGTAGGGAGGAATTAATTGTGTGCTAAAGCTACCTCGGTAGTGCACATCATCGCCCTGGACCTCTCTGCGCTGGAGACATCTTGCCCCGATCAAGCAGTAGTCACGGAGGCAGGTCGCATCATCTTGAACTGGCACGCTGACTGTTGTTCAAAACTCTTCATGATCGTAACATGTAAGCTACATATACATGCCCTGACCGCGTATCTACATCAGTCAACCCTCAGGCCGCTCTTGCAAATCGCCATGTACCCTTGTGTCCCTTCTGCCTTT
This sequence comes from Neonectria neomacrospora, assembly GCA_917563905.1. Taxonomy (NCBI): domain Eukaryota; kingdom Fungi; phylum Ascomycota; class Sordariomycetes; order Hypocreales; family Nectriaceae; genus Neonectria; species Neonectria neomacrospora. The sequence continues at coordinate 636,822 of OU830643.1, forward strand.
CCTTTCCTTTCCATTCCCACTTTCATGCCTCTCCAGCCCTCCAGAAATCACCCCAACCCTTGACCATGCAATTCCATGCTACCACGTCTCTGTCATGTTGTGTGAATGGACCGCGACAAACGCCCCAGTGTATAGTATATGCAGTTCGAGAAAATCAAGAACAAGAAGTTAGAGAAGAAAAAAGAAAAAAGAAAAGAGGTGTCAGCCATGCCGCTATACGCCGTCGCATGCAGTTCATGTAATGGAGTACGAAAGAAAAGTACACGACGAAGATTATTCGTCTCAAAAACGAAAGACCGCTCGGAAAATGCGACCAACAACCACCTGAGTAACCAAACCACAAGGTATCTTCGTTGCTGTTTTTCTGGAGTGCGTGTGGGAATCTGTATCGAGATGCGCAAAATGGAGCTGAGAATGGTGGCTCGCCTCAAGGGGTGTCAAATGTCGTAGGTTCATGGGGCGCAAGGGACCGAAATGATTTTGTCGGGTCCAGAGAGACGCTTTATGGAGGCTTTTTTGGGTAACACAGCGAGTTGGAATTTGAGTCGGTGGCAGGGTGTGGAGGGTTCTTTACCACCCATCTTCCTGGTCCGACCCAGACGAATACTTGGGCATTCGTTTCAACTGGACCATCAAGGAATCCAGTTCCGTCCAGTTGTCGTCGTTCTCAGCAAACCTTCGATGCTTTCGAGAAAGGATGTGCTAGAAGACGAAACATTAGCTTGACTCCCAAATGCAACCGCCATCCTGTGTCAAACTCACCTCATCAAAATCACGAAACTTGTCCTGGCAGTTCTCGCAGTAACCAGGCTTGAGATCCTTTTTGCTTTTCAACTGCGTCTGCGTCTTCCTCTCCCTACTCTCCGTCGTTTTCTGGCTCTCTTCCTCCTGGACTTCAGCAGGGCGCGAGGTGTGTCGGCCCATGGTCGTCGACCTGCTAGATGCAACATCCATGGATACCTCGGCCAGACGACGGGAGCTAACATCCTGAGATGCCGGGGTGGCCTTCTGCAACACCTTTCTCTGAAGGCCGTGAACCTCCTTGCTGGTTCCGGCCTTTGCCCCATTGACACCTGACGTGGATGAAATCATCTGGGACCGGATGGCCGAAGTGATGTTGGACGGCTGAACACCCGACGCCACGGGCTCGCCAGCGAAGAGGCGACCTGTACCAGCACGGCTCGTAAAGGCGTTCTGCCGGCCGTCAATCTGCTTCGACATGGTCGCCTTGGCTGGGTTGAAAACCTCCGTGGGGGTCACGGCACGGGCCTTGTTATTGCCATCTTCCATTTCCGTCAATGATCGCTTCCCTGTTACGGGCTTCAACAGATTCATCTGTGGAGGCTTCAGAATGGGCACAAATTCTTGACGCTTAGCAGCACGAGCCTTTTCTTGCTCTCGTTGCCGACGGTGCTCCTTGTCCGGAACCTCAATCTCTTCCACGAAGGGGCAACGGCCGTTGCCGACGCTTCGGAACTGAGGCCACTCGCCGTCGGCCTTGTTGGCCACCTTGGGATACTCGCGGACCATTATGGGCTTTTGCTTCTCATCCATATCCCAGATATAAATGTGGGGGCCCTTAAAGTAGCACAGTTCCCGGTTGACGGCGGTGGGGTCGCGATCTGAGGGACCGTTCAGACGCTCGTTATGCAACAGCTGAAGCAAGTTGGGTTCGTGAGAGCCCTTTGAGGTTCCATAGTGCCCGCGGGTACCGGTGGTGGTCCTGGAGCTGTACGTGTTGGTCTGAGCTGACGTCTCGGACTCCAGAAGCACCGACAGCATGGTTGTGAACTTGTCCAGCGACCAAATCTTCTTACCCATCTCGCGAGCCTTGTGTAGAACGTCGTTGTTCCTGGGTTTACTCCGCTTCGTAGGGTCATCGAGCTGCTGTGACCGCATGGGTGCATTTCGGAACTCAAACAGAAGCTTCCGTCGGGCCTCTGGGTTCCTGTCCAGCAGCGAGGGGTTGATGGTCTGGGGCTGTTCCTCGGGCTCGTGCTCATCATGATGTTGTGGTTGTTCAGGCTCGTGCTCGGGCTCGGCTCCAGACCTTTCAGGCGGTATCGATCGGGTGGTGACGACGTGGGTGACTGCAATCGAGAAGAAGGGTTCCTGGCGCTACATTGGGGGTCAGTGAAGGTTCAAAGAAGCAGGAGGAAAGATTCTTTAAGTAGAACATACAGCACCGAGGTAGGTAACTCTTTTCGTTAGTCTCGCCCGGATGTCATCGGGGATGCTCTCGAAATAGAAGACCATCTTTGGGAATTTAGCCCGATGGTGCTTCTTCCACACTTCCTTCTCAGCATCGACATCCTGATTGTTTCTTGAAGTCGAGACAGTCCTGGAGGGACGGTCCTTGGCGAGAGGACGCGTAGCTCCACGCTGGACGAGGACCTGGGTACGGACGGGGCGGGTTGGCGACCGCACAGCACGCTGGCTGCCATTGTCGAGAACCTGCTTTTTCAAGGGTGGGGGCTGACCGTAAGTCTCCTCACGCTGGATGGTAGCGTACGAACGTTTCTGCTTCGCATAGGCGGCCAGGGTGGAAGCACCTCGCAGCGGCGAATTGGCGACATTGGGATTGTTTGTGAGCGGGCCCCGTCTCGAGGACATGGCCGAGATAGTCACGGGCGTGGGCGATAGAGATATGGTTGCCATAAAAGGACGGCTTCAACATGCTCTGGAGGGGAGAAACCAGAGCAAGAGTGACGCCGAACAGCGGTGCAGGACGCTACAGAGCGTTGCGTCGGGGTTGCAGAGGCGAAGCGAGGCGTGGCGTGGTGTTGTTGGTTGCTGGTTGGTGACGAGGAGGGGCTGGGAGAAGAGGAGGAGCCGTTCAGAAGCACGCGACGCGGAGGGCCGACACGTCGATTTAGCGAGGTGGCAAAGGGAGGGAGAAGAGAGAAAAGAGATGCTACCAAGACATGAGCGGCGATGCAGACGACAGCGACGGCCAGAGGGAAGAGGGAAGAGACAAGGCAGAGAGAGAGAGGGAAGAGCAAAGCCGGGAGGACCGAGAGAGGATGTTTTTGTGTGGTCGACCTGGGCGGTGGTGGACTGTGGTAGTGGTTGGTGCTGGTTGCGTGGGAGGAGACTGGTGTTGTTGGAGACCGAGACTGGGAGTGGAGACGCTCTGGCACCTTTCGCGCTTGGCACAACAGCGCTATTCCTGCTTCGGCCGCCTGGCCCGGGCCTGCCAAAAACACTGCACGGGCCCGGGGCGGCTGCACCAGCAACCGACGGCAACCAGCCAAGCGCAGTGGCAACCACAGCAGGCGCCATTTCCCGAAACCGACCAAAATGCGACTCTGCCAGGCTGACCACGGTGACCAGGCCGGGGCCTCGATAAACAACGGCCTGGGTTTAGACCGCAAAGGATAATAAAGTGGGAATTTCCTGTCAACAGACCTGCTTTTCCCCTCACCCGGGTCTTCTTTTCTTTGTTTCTCTCTGTCAGCCTCTGCTCATCACCGTGCCTACCTACGGATACCGGCCTGCAGGAGGGAAAGAAAAGAAGAGGGAAGCAATCGACCGTGTTGACGTGTACCGACGCACCGCCTGCGTATCTGCGGGAATGGCTGCATGATATTCGTGCATGCCCGATGACATTGGCAATTGACTTCATCCCGACTCTCTACTAAGAACCCACCTGCCTACTTACCTACGATAATAATACTCCCCTCTCCCCGATGCTTGCTGTTGTCCTCGCAGACCGACTCTTACCCTCGTCAACCAGTTCTCACCGTGTCGTAGTAAACATGCATCTAAGGTAGCTTCAGTCACCCGCCCACGCCCACGCCCACGCCTACCCTAGGTACTCGCTCCCACATTTATCTAATCTCGAATTAGTAGTCTACCCACTAACACACCACCATCACCACCACCACCAAAACATCCATCGTGCAAGTTCAGCCCAGAAACAAGACAATTGTTAGCCTAGTCTTCACACCTTACCCTTACCACTGCCTCACCCAGACACATAACTACGCGCCTCAATCAAAACCCTCCCACTTTCACTCACCTCACCCCCCCTGCTCACTTCACTCCACGTCATCCTCTTTAACTTCTTTAATTGCCTCTCAAACTCAATTCCTTCCAGAAACACCACATCATTCCGCGAGCCTCTTAAACCATGAAGCTACCTCGAGCTCCATTCCGGAGCCTCGACCCTCATCTGTCTCTCCCCTTTCGAACCACAACGGCTCGGCCGCGGGCTCCTACCACAACGCCCACGCCCGCAGTAGCAGCAAGCCGTGGCTTCAGACTCGCTGCACGCCCGCGCAACAGCTCCAGCAGACACTCTTGGGTCGCCGGCCGTCGCTGCTATGCCTCCTCCGTACCCGCCGCCGAGCTCAGGTTTGGCCAGCCCGTTTACGAGACGCACCCGCATATCCTCCAGCCCGGCGAATGTTCGTTCTCTCTCTCCTGCTCCCTTGCGCCGGCCCTTTCCCGCATAACTCCCCTTGGCCCTTGCTGATAAGAGCCCTCCTTCCTCCTCCAGTGACACCCGGCATCACGGCCCAGGAATACGCCGACCGCCGCGCCGCCCTCGCGGACTCCATGACCGAAGGCAGCATCGCCGTGCTACACGCCGCCTCCCTCCAGTACAAGTCCGGCGCCGTCTTCCACCCCTACCGCCAGGAATCCAACTTCCTGTACCTGACGGGCTGGCACGAGGGCGACGCCATCGCCATTGTCCGAAAGACGGGCCCCAGCCTCGGCGACTACGAGTTCCACCTCTTCGTCAAGCCCAAGAGCCCGCGCGAAGAGCAATGGTCCGGCTACCGCAACGGTATCGACGCTGCCCGCGATGTCTTCAACGCCGACGAAGCCCACTCCATTAACGATGCCGAGACCCTTGTGCCGAAGCTGCTCGAGTCGGCCAAGCTCGTCTACTCCGATTTCCAGTCATCCAAGAACTCCTCCGCCCATTGGCTGTGGCGCTTCTTCTCCGGCCGCGAGCCCCGTCCCACCCGCACGCCGCTCTTCTCCGTCATGAACAAGCTCCGCGTTGTGAAGAGCCCCGCCGAGATCGCCAACATGCGCCTCGCCGGCCAGATCTCCGGCCGCGCAATCACCGACGCCATGCGCCGCCCGTGGAAGCGTGAAAAAGACCTGCATGCCTTCCTCGACTACCAATTCGTCGTCAATGGCTGCGATGGCCCGGCATACATCCCCGTCGTGGCCGGCGGCGACCGCGCCAACTGCATCCACTACACGGTCAACAACAGCACCTTCAACGAGGACGAGTTCATCCTAGTCGACGCGGGCGGCGAGTACGGCACCTACATCACCGACATCTCGCGTACGTGGCCTGCCTCGGGCAAGTTCACGCCCCCCCAGCGCGACCTCTACGAAGCCGTGTTGAAAGTCCAGCGCACAAGCGTCGCACTGTGCCGAGGCGACGCTCGCATGTCGCTGGAGGATATCCACAACATCACCGCCCGCGGCCTCGTCGACCAGCTGCGCGCCATTGGCTTCAACGTCTCCATGAGTAGCATTGACCAACTGTTCCCTCATCACGTCGGCCACTACGTCGGGCTCGACGTACACGACTGTCCCGGCTTTAGCCGCCGCGAGATCCTGCGCCGTGGCCACTGCGTCACCGTCGAGCCGGGCGTGTACGTTCCTGACGATGATAGGTGGCCGGCGGCATTCAGAGGCATGGGCGTGCGCATCGAGGACAGCGTCTGTGTTGATGACGAGTCTCCCTATGTTCTCACCACCGAGGCTGTCAAGGAGATCGCGGACATCGAGGCTCTGCGATGACATGTACAATGGTCTGAATAGAAGTAAAAAAAAGTGTATAATACCTGTGAGGTAAGTAAAAGTACAAGACATCGTGAATCCCGTGACCAGGGTCTGCTCATGTAACCGGGGACATGTTTCCGTTTCGTTGCCCACAACTCCCGGCTTTTATCACACCCTGAAGGATCATGTGAATGGTAAAATCGAGCAAGTATCGAAATCTGAATATAAATAAGAAGAAAAAGAAACATGATGCCATAAACAAAGCCACCTTGCCAGGTATATATAGCCCATGGCCGCCAATCATGGACTCTGTAAAACTCATAGGCAAGTCATCACTCTAGGTAGGGTACCGTTCACCTGAAGTCCAACCCCTTAAGGCACAACCCCTTGTTACTCCCAGATAAGCCGCGAAACACAACCCTCGCATCTAATAAAACTAACAGCCCATATAACATGTCATCGCCCGCCGCTCTATTATGCACGCAAGGGTGGAAAGCCCATACGCACACGCGACGTATATGCACCAAAAGCTCACAGTCGACGCCGAAAGGTCAACACAAAACAGCCGAGCAAAGCCAAAAATAAATAAAAAAATTGTACGAGAAAGCAGGATGAGCAGTGTGTACGGCACGAATCATCTCTGGGGTATATTTATACACAATCCCAAGTAGCCTTGGAACAACGCAACGTCTATCTCAACAGAAGCCTCTCGGGTCGAAGAGGGTTCGGCTGTGGTTGGGCATCAGGAACGGCTGTCGGGCCGAGGCGCTGAGCAGCTGCTCAAACGCTTGAAGTCGCCGAGCGAGCTCCTGATGCTCCTTTAGGATGGACTTGTTGCGACGTTCTAGGTATTGGATGTATTCGGTGGCCTTTGTTAAAACGGTCCCCTGGAAAGGACACTGTCAGTCATCGAGAACGGAACAATGGGGGCAACTACCAGCAGAGCCGGTGGTTGAAGACTGACCTTGCTCACTTTGGGGGCTCGTTGTGGATTTGAAGACGACTCTCCTCCGTCCTCTTCACCATCCTCGGGTATGGACTTCAGGGCTGGCACGGCGTCGCGCAGCTCCGCAATCTTGTCCTTGAGGTTTGTTCTGTATTTCCGCTCAATGTCATTGTGAGCTGTTCGATCGCCCGCCTTGAGCTTCTCCTTGCCCTTGTCAGAGATGGCTGTATTGCCGCGTTGGAAATGTCCAGAGGAGCTCAATGCTACCGAGCTGCCCCCGTCGTTGGAGGAGCCTTCACGTTTAATATCCGCACCTCGGTTGGAGCTGTCAGCTGGTGTTGGAGTTTGATTCTGACTGTGATCTCCGCCACCCAGAATGGAGTCAATGCTGGCGTTAAACTCTGGGGGCAAACCGGTTCCCAGGCCGGCTCCGAACCCCAGGCCGAACCCACTCGGGGGCATGAAGCTTGCAGGCGTGCGGCCAGTGTTCATAGCGATGGCCAGGAGGCGCCGTTGCTCGTCATTGCTCAGAACTTGGTTGACTTGGCCAACCCCTGGCATCGCTTGCTGGTATGTTCCTATCCCCATGGCCCCGGGGCTTTCGCCAACCCCAAAAGGCTGGTCCATTCGCAGGCCAGGCTCGGGTCTCTCCCAGCTCAGGGGAGTCGAGTAGAGACCCTCTCGAGGGGGGACCTCCGGTGGTGGCATCGAGTCAATCTTGGCCAAATGCTCCTCTAGATTAATAGAGTCAAATCCTTCCTCATCGTCAGACAGCGCATTATCAAGGGCGTTGTCGTCGAGGAAGTCGGTGCCCTTAAACGGAGGCGCTTGAGCATAAAGACCCGTTCCGAGTCCTGGCGTGTTCGAGTTGGACGGATACGTTGGTCTTCAGTGTGTCAATTAGCCTCGAGGGCTCTTTGGGAGCTGGGAAGAGCAACAAACCTGGGCTGATTCATTGTTTCATATCGCTTGGAGAAGTCAATCTCAAAACTTCCCACTCTTTCGGTTTCCTCGTCGTCAAATTGAATCCAGTAATCTAGCGACTCCAAGGCGGATTCAGTGTCGACCTTGGTGCGCTTCCTCTCATGCGCGTCCTTCTTCCGTTGATAACCTCGCGGGTGACCCCTCGTAGGCAGAGCTGTTTTGTGTTGGGCGTAAGGCGACGGCATGGGGGCTTGGGTGAATGAAATATCGGATGGAGCAGTGGAGGCGTTATCGTAGGAGGGGATGGGCGTTCCCGACGGCGCAGAAGTTCTGTCGGATAGGCCCATGTCGGGTTCTAAACCCGTTGGTCGCCATGACGAGTGATCTGGCTGCTGTTGTTGCTGTTGTTGCTGCTGCTGCTGTTGCTGTTGCTGTTGCTGTTGGGGATGTTGGGGGACGGCGCCGGCCGACAATTCGGCATTCTGGTCCACCGGGTTCAGAGTTTGGTTGTTGGGCACCGAAAAGAAACTGAGAAGATTCGGATCCATCGCTAACACGGCATCCCCAGGCCCGCGGAGGCCTAAAGTAGTCAGACGGGGGATCTCGTGTCAGCGGCCCGGAGAAGGCTTACGCCAGTCCAATTCGCGGGTGGCGGCGAGGGCGGCGGGAATGGTGTAAGGCGGGGGAGGCTGGTTTGTCTCACAAGACCAGCGGGCTCATTCGGAAGAGCACTCGTCAGAATCGAAAGGGGCGTCGCGTTGCTTCAACGCGGAGGTCCGCAGTGAGAGGGGACGGTTGCTGGGTGTGATGCGGCAGTGACAGCCTCGCAGAAGCAACAGGGGCGACAGAGAGAGATTTGTCCGAGCGACGGCGCTGACGGCGACGGCTAACAGGCGTCGGGAAGACGGGGGCAAACTAGAGACCGGAGGGAGACGGGAGATGCAAGACTGGAGGGGAGACAGCGAGGTGGGGTGTCGTTAAGATTGATGGCAGATCGAGAGGACGAGCTTAACTTGGGGCGAGAGATAGAGAGGAGATGGAGATGGAGATGGTCGGATGCGGCGACGGCGATGGATGGCGACGGACGGACAGCGGGCAGCGGGTGACGGGTGACGGCGGCGGACAACGGCCAGGGCGGACGATTGGTGGCGGGTCGAATTTGATGAGGCCGGCGAGGTGGGAAAGGGTTTGCTGAGCATCAGTCGACAATGACAGCGACGGCGACGGCGACGGCGACAATGACGGCTCGACGGGGTCGGGAGCACGAGACGGGGTTCAGGATGTGGGCTCGCCAATTCGCAAGTCGCAAGGAGGGCCAAGAGGCAAAAGACGCGGGGGCCAGGGAGGGATCAGTGGCCGGCCAGGTGAAAACCGGATTGTCCGCTCTAGGTGCGGTGCGAATTGGAGGTGTCGAGAGTCAGTCTGCACTCTGCAGCGCAGCGCAGGATTGGGTTGAGGCGACTGGAGAGCCCCGTTTGTGTCGTTGCTCGGGGCGGCTTTGGTGGGAGGGATTGGATGTATTCGTACAGGCGGGCTGGCAACCGAGCAAGCGGACGGCGTACGGGGGGGCGCGTGGTAACTTTTTTTTCTTTTCCCCTTCTCACTGCCGGGAAGACGAAGACAGTCGTGATGTTTGTAGGCCGCAATGGCGTGACTTTGGACATGGCTGCCCGTCGCCCCAGCCCGTCGGCCCCAGGGGCCCTGAACCCTGGCGTAGCAGAAATTGTCCACTGCCTGTCGAGATCGTATGATGGGCGAGGCTGCGGAGGGGAATTGTACGATGGCCAAGGCCGGCTCCCATTGGCTATCCCGAGTTGGACCGGGGGTGGATGGCCTTTCACCCGCTGGTGTCCCGGTCGGTTGGCGACGAGACCCATGTCCAGGTGTCTTTCCCTAGTAACTTGTAGACCTAGTTAGTTGAGTTGTTCTCAGGTTGTCGGGGCCGGCCCTGTCAGACTAGTCAGAGCTTGTGCGTGTGAAGGCTGCTTGTCAAGTCCGTGTCAGCGGCGCTGGCTGGTTTCTCGGACCGTGCCTGTCATGTTCTGTGGTCGGGCCCTGCTCTTAGTACTGTAGGCTAGGTACGACTCGAAGGGCGCTTCCCTGCACATCCGCTTGGACTGTCGGGCACTGAGCGAGCAGCGCTCAGCACCTGGACTGAGGGTGAGAAGTGGGTGCGCAGCTGGCCGGTCGGCCGGTGGCGCTTGGCGACGGCCTCCAGAAGGCCTGGAAGCTTTCAGCCTCGTTCTAGTGGACTCTTTCATTCCCAGCTCCCTATCCGTAGTATTCCCACACATCCCGCTCCATTCCTGCTCCGGTTTTTTCTGCCCCTCCCGAGCCCTTGTCTTGAGGCATCCTCTTTCTCGACCCTGACCGCTACCAACAGACAACGGAGAGAAGGGCGCGCGTCCGTGTGTGTGTGTGCGTGTGTGTCTCTGTGTCTATTTATGTGCCCTGGTCCCGCCTGCTTATGCGTGTGCTTCTGCCTCTGCCTCTGCTCCTGCGAGTGCGTTGCGCGTGCTGCATCTGCTGCGTCGTCTGCGTCTGCGTCTGCAACGAACTGCGACCCCGTGCCTTTTGTTCTAGCGCGTCAGTTACACACTTGCCTGTTATTCCCGCTTGCCCTGATCCCAGGATCCCGCTACTGGAACTTTGACTTTGATCGGCGCTCTCCAGATCTATTCCTAGACAAAGCGGCCAATGCTCCCCTCGACTTCTCACTGGCTACTTGTCAAGCGAGACTGGGCTCTTTGTATATCTTCTCAAAGCTATGAAACGCTTCTGACCGGGTCAAGGCAAAATGAAGCAGCTCCCAGCTCGTTCAGAGTAAAGGAACAAGGCATTTGTCCTTGTTGTTGACGACATCTCTTGTGCATCAACGCCAAATATTTCCGCAATTGGGTGTCAATAGCCCTTGTTGACTACCATCACCGCCTCCATCATGTTCAGTCGAGTCCAGGTAAACGATTTCGCTCGCCGTAGAATATAAAGCACACAATGAACCGAAACGCGAGATGCTGTTGATCACTCTCGTTAGCATCTTTGAAACATCACCAACTTTTACAGCAATTCACCTGTTAAACCATCTTCAGGGACTACATAATGACTCTAGTCAAGCTCTTCGCAGCTGCTGTACTCCTCACCTGTCAGCTGTCTCCGGCCACCGCCGCTGACGTCCCCATCGACACTCCAAGCCCATTACTCCAGCCGGCATATCCTGCCTGCGAGCAGTTCCACCTTGCCGGCGTGGGCCAGGATTGCAACGCGCTCATTGCTTTTGCGCATATCAGCCGAGCCGAGTTCTTCCGCATCAATCCCGCCGTCGACGGCGAGCAAGGCTGCGCCGACAAGATCATCGCAAGCACCTGGTACTGCGTCAAGGCCAAGGCCTCGCGTCCCGCCCCGTCGGCCACGGCCAACCCCGGACCCAAGCCGACAAAGAGTCGGAAGCCTCCCCACGGCGGTGCGAAGCAGGAGGAGGCGAAGAGCAGGAGGAGGCGAAGAGCAGGAAGAAGGCCGAGAAGCCGAGGCCGACCAAGACAAAGAAGAAGGATCCCAAGATCACAAAGGCCCCCGTGCCCAACTACAATGAGTGCGTGTACGGCGACTGCTGGTACGCCTTTGGCATGCTGAGCAAAGGCGACGCGGACAAAGTGTCGTCAGCGTCCAGCATGTGCAAAAAGGTCTTTGCGGAAGGGTGCAAGGCGGACTGGGACTGGCCTGGCAAGGTCAACAAACTCTGCGATGGTTGCAAGGAGCTCAAGTCGGCCTGTCCCTGTTTCCTCGCTGGACACTATCATACCAGAACCGTCAACCCCTTGTTGTACTCGAGGAAGGGCGACCGGGACTAGAACGGCTGGTTGCCATCCGATGAGTAACGCGTTTGCTTTTCCACGACACCCATATACGCTAATCGGCTGCCCGTCTTTGACTCCCCTTGTGCGAAGGAGGACTTTGAACCATGGACTCGGATGTGGAGCCTTGGACCGGTCGAGGAAACGACGGAGGCTAGTGGGCGCGCGGCTCCCGGGGACGATGCCGTTACATCTTTATTTTCACTTCTTCCGTCTCCCTCACTAGAGACTTTTCCATCTAGCCCCTATTATTTGTACTATGTCTCATCACTTGTAGATAGTTTCAGCTAATGCACGAGTAAATCTTTGTATCGTAGCAATGGATCTGCCTCCGAAGCCTCCCCTCCTCGTCCTAGTAGTGGTTTTTGCCGATTAAAGTACTAGCCTAACCGGCGCATTATAAAACCTGTGGCCGTAGTGTGACTACTTTTGCTCTATATGTCGTGCTCCCTGTACCGCCTGCCCGCACACGACTATTCAACCCCATAGTCTTCCCATGCCTCACTTCATAACCATCGGCTTTGGGAGTGTGTCTTTTCGGACACAGTCATGACACTTCTTGGGTATCTGGATGAAATCATGCTCCGGGGATGGGCCTTTGCACCCATCAAGTGCCATTTCACACCATCTGATCTCGAAGAACGCGATATGACCGCAGGTCCACTGGTTATCCACTTGAACGCACATCTTGGTTTGGCTCGGCACTACGCTTCCTGTTTCCGCTCCTGGTTCTCCTAGTGAAGAATTGTTGGTACAGGCCTATTGTTGAGAGTAAGTTTTGTCTGCCACCAAGACGGCTGGGGAAGGAGGGAATCGCCATCTCTAATAGGGCACTTGAAATACCTTTCCAGAGTGATTGGGTGCTTCCGGCCACTGTGAATCTGGAGCGTGGCGCGCCATGTGTTCCGCGATTCACAGCCTGGTGTTGCTGGCATTGATCGATTGGCGCCGGCCTGGGATTTCGCGTCACTGACAGTTGCGGCTCTTGACAACCCTGGAAGACGCTTCTCTTGGGGTTTCCGACACGGCGCTTCGGGGGGCTGTCTAATAACAGCACGCGCAGCCGGCGGAGAGGTGGAATGGCAAATGACGCCGTGTTGTCGTCGACGCCACGGGGGAGAAGGAGTGAGGCTTGTCGCCAGAGACTGGCCGAAGTATGCCGTGGTGTAGTGAGCCCGGCAGTTGGGCGGGCTGCGTCTCGAGTACAGTACCGGCAAACCCGTTCAACGCCAATGAAAGCCGCAGCGCCCTGGGAAAGTCCAAGGTGCCAGAGAGCGACTTCGGTCACAGGTGAGGGGACCCCTGCGTGGGAGGAAGATGGCGTACAGTAGGTGGTCGAGATGCCGCGTACTGTACGAATGCCTAGTACCTTTCCAACGTCCTGCAGCGCACCTACATTAGTTGGATACACTACGCAACGCCCACGGTGCACGGTGGCAGTTTGCAGTGCACAAACACCACACTCCCTCCCTCTGTCCCCGTCACCGCTCTCCTCGAAGGACCTGGAAGCCACAAAGGGGCGCCCATACACGCCAGAAAGGCCCTTTGGAGAGGAGGCTGGGACGCCGAAACAGCCATGGCACGCAATTCGCGGAGAAGGGCTTGACGGGTCTGCTCTTCTTCGGTGGGTCAAAGGGTCAAAACCGTACGATTTGCCTCCGCCATGCTGTTGCTCGGCAAGGAACAAGCCATGACCGGAGCCATGCGCGCGAGCGGGTCGTTGAGTGCATGGAGCCGACACCGGGTAAGCACAGGTTGCAATTGGCCCCGGGAGAGGACGCCAGCCAGGGTCATCATTTCGTCCTATGCCTATGTAATTGGGACAAAACCCCCGTTGCTGGTTCATGTCTTTTTGGGAAGCTGGGGCATCAATGAGAGAGAGGTTCTCCTCCTGCCTGGTGTAGACCTAGCTCAAGTTAACTAGACTGTATGGTAGACTGACCGCGTCCGGACAATGTCGCGTGAGAAACCCCAACCGATTGAGAAATCTCTCACAGAGCCGTGAATACAAGCCACAGTCACACAGTCAACCTGACAACATCTCCCCAACATGGCAGCTGGCTGGCACGACACCACCCGATATTGCTTCCTCACCCAAATCTCACCGCTCGGTCTTTTGTGTGGCTCCCTGGTCGGTGCAACCAGACTCGCAGCGTTCCGGGAGCGAAGCTGGTTACCATCTACCCCAAGTTTATTCCCTCGGGACACAGTTGAACCTAAAAAGCCCCGTCGCTAATCTCGGCCCGTCTGACAAGTCGCATCGTGATACGACGACCCGCAGATGACGGACCTTGGCGTTGACGTGAATTTTCATTCGGCGCCGTGGGCTTGTGCGAGTCTGACTCCGACTGAGACTTGGGCGTTTGCTAAAGTTCTCGTTGGCGAAACAATCCACGATGGGGTGATAATGGTGATAATGTAGCTGAAAGGCACCGAGTACAGTACGTACTCCGTAAGGTCCGTCCCCTCCCCCCCCCCCCCCCCCCCCCCCCCCCCCACCGGCTCTCGTTCATTGGCCGTGCTCCGGATACGCGTCCGCCGTGCGAGGTACTTTAATAAGCTAGAGCACGAGTTGCAGAGACGTTACACTCTTGGTCGCACTCGGATGCCTATTCTTACGCCCCCCGGCAACCACCAAACAAGTGGCATGCATTGACAATGAGGTTCCGAGATTTATATCGATACATCCGCTCTTAGTGGAATAGATGGCACATGATGAGCAAAATTGAGGGAAGGCAATGGAATCCAACAAAGGTAGCTATTTTTGTATTACTGTCCCAGCCAAGTCAGTCAACCGCCATATCCCATTGTGTTACCAAACAATTTAGTGGATGTATGTAAGCAATAGAGGGAAACCCGGATTTAGACAAGCCCAGCAGACCGTTGGAGGACGGACTGTGATCCGACGGATCTCCGACCTTTCATGCATAGCGCACTGTGAAAGAAAGACCGTTGCTGAAAGACGTGCCACCCAATTTCCATGGGCTCTAATGACAACCAGTCCGCCAAGGTAATCTCGCAGCTCGTCCCAGCACTCAATCGAAGTCATTGGAACAACAGGGGTGGCGTCCCCTTCGTGTGCGCAGGGAGCTTGCGGCTGCATCATGAATATTTTCGGGTTCTTCAGTGCCGTCACTGCATCCAGATCCCCAGTCCACCTCCCTGCGTCTCGAATACTGATGATTGATTCCATGAAAACTCCTTCTTTATTTTGGTTTCCTAGTGGCTAATGTAATCCGCAGCCTGATTTCGCTGTCCCAGGGTATGGCTAGACTTACTCTTGGGTGGGTAGTCTATCATGTATTAGTAAACACACACACTGAGATTCTATACCTCGTAGAGATTTGTTTCATCTCTGTAGCTGTCTTCAATTAGAGTTAGAGTCTCGCGAATTCTCCAGCTCTAGAAGTGTCCCATGCGACGAATTGAAACGATTTCAACTCGTGGGCATTTACGGTCTTTTTCGTAACGGCTTTGGCGCGGATGTGGAGAGGGCAGATATGGAGTACGAGCTGCGCTGCCAGGGATGACGACAGTTGATGCTACTTTACGAAGCTTAAAGCAAAGAGTTCTAGGTCTTGTGAGCGTTCTGAATGAAGTTGAAGTTGAAGTTGAAGTTGAAAGCAGCCGCTTCTTCTTCCTTCCCAAGTGAGGGTTCAAGGCAACGGTTAATTGGAATCATGGTGACTCTTATTATTGTATACGCCATGTCTCGTTGCTTGCCAAGTAGTGAGTTTACTTGCCTTACGCCGTTCAGCATCGGTGTTCAATGAGGTGCGTTTGAAGGACATGGGTAACAGGTCAAGTATTGAGCACCAACCCCGAGAATCCATATGATCGTGAAGTGCAAAGATCCCAGACAATCAAGAATAGCGAATTGATTCACATTGTATGATAGACCATAGCCCTTTTTTAAACCCATAAGACGTAGAAGCTACCATGGTATAGTACCAGGCTTTGCGGACGGTGGGTGGCATTGGCATGTATTCATCTGTTTTGTCGGACTTCAACTCAATGATACTAACTGACTAATTGACGGCCACTCAAGCAATGAAACTAGTGATTGCATGATTTTTGGGTACCCAGAGCAAGCCATACGGTGCGGTGTGCAATCTACGGGGAAGTCTGGAGGGAGTTGGAAAGGGATGGCTTGTAAGTAGGTGATCGGGGAATGCGGTAAACGAGAACTGTTGCGATGATCAATCTCGTCCGGCCCTTTTCCCAATCACCCGTTTGTTTTCTAGATGCCTGTTTATTCTCTCTGTTTGTTTTATACACCCGAATCAATTTGGCTGGAGATGTCTCAGGCACAAACACTTTTTGCGCCTTCCGCTTCCGTTCCTTCCACATCCAAACGCCGCAACCCCTACTCATCAACAATCCCCACTCAACATTCCCACCTCTACAACACGAAGTTGCTCTCCCTTGTCTTCTTTGACTCAAGTTTCTTCGTCTTTACCGGAGACCTGAAGTACGACACGAAGGCGCCAAGCCTCGGTTTCGCTGCTACCTGCTTCGCGCCTGCTCCCGTCGCCGGTGCACCACAGGCAGGATGCGGTTGCAGGTGGTCGACCTTCTCCTCCTGGGCCTCTGTGTTCTAGGAGTCTTCCCAAATGACAGTCAGAGCTTTTCGTAGGGCACAAAGCGGGCTGTTCATGGTGAGTCGAGAGCCTAATGCGTTGCGACTAAAGCACTGACGCTCCAGGAGAAGGAAGCCCTATACATGGCCGTGCCGTCGGTGACACCACATCTCAAGGAGCTCAGCACGACAAGAGACTTTCCAACATGTACAACATCGCGCTCAGAGAACTCCAAGAGCTAGAGTCCGAGCCTCTCTGCCACCGAATCGCTGCGCGACTGCTAGTCAACAACTGTCACCTGCTTGACGGCCAGGACGAGGCAACGGTCCATATCGACAGTGGCAGAGCAACAAGGGATTTTGTGGATTCGTACGCGGCCAGTCTTGCTATATGTGATCTGGAGAGGGGAAGCTTTTCCATCCCACCTAGCTGCTCCAAGTTTCGCGAGGCTACACTGGCTGTACTCCCCATCCCTGTCCAGCCGCAACTCCACGTATCGACGCCCGAAATTGACGACTGCCTTGAAGGCCTGGCTCGTTCAGACTCCGCTTGGAATACCTGGGTGAGCTATCGTCACAAAGCTTTAAGGTTCTGCGAAGCCGCCCGTGCGGATAACGAGAAAGGTTGGTCGCCCCTTTCCAAATGGTAGACTTGCAATGCTTACAAGTCCAATGCAGCACACAACATCCACCTATATCAGCGAGTCACTAGAATTCTCGAAACACTCACGACTCAAATCGAAATCGAAATAGAGGAGCGTTTGCAATCGCTCAACCGCGTGATCCACTCCACAACCGATTCTGTTGACACTTTTGCAGCCCAAGTCGACCAACTCAGAAATGGACTTGATATAATGGGCGAGGTCATACAGGACCAGCTACATCGCACTGCACAGGTGGACACGAACTTCTAAATCTAATTTAGTATGCTGACATCAAATCAGGAATCGAGTGAAATTGTGAAAGGAGGACTTGAGGATGCGAGAAATCTGCAGCAGATTATGGCAGTACTACTCCGAGCAACCATGGACGCAACAGCCGAGGTTGCCGCATCATACGGCACCGCCCTTCAAGCTGCTACACATAATGCAAATAATGAGGTCGGAGCCTTGATGAACGCGCTGAATGCGGCTATGGCATCTTCTGTTTCGCTGCAAATCCAGATGGTAAGCTGAGATGCTCGGAAGAATTGGTCGAAGCTCACGCAAGGCAGGAAGCAACTCACATTCAGACGGGAGAGATCATGCAAAAGCAATCTAAGATAGAAGAGGTACGTTTTTGACGGTTTGGTAATACTCTTGCTAACTCAAGGTTACTAAAGGGGATGGAAAGGCTCGAAGGGCTTGCCGATGATTTGCTTGTGAAATTCGACAGCCACGAGGGCCGACTAGAACAAGCGCAAAAAAAGACTGGAGAAATCCTGGACACCCTCGAGGCTGCCACTGCATCAGCTGAAAATTTCAGGAGCTCAATTTCCAGCGGCTTTGGACTATCTGGGTTGTGGCCTTACGTCTTCTTCCCAGTGGCATCTCTGATCATGGGGTCTTACGGCCTCGAACCATCAATCGGGCGTAATCTGTGGCTCGTTGGTCTTGGTAAGTTTCACATGGCCCTGGAAGAATGCTTCTAACTATAATGAAGGAGAAGTTATTGGTCTCCTTGTGTCCAGTGCCAGCCACTACGCCGACATCTTGCTCTCGACGTCTTCGGGACCGCTTACAAGACAGACAAACCTCAACGCAACATTCAATCCCAACTCACTTACAAATGGCTTAAGCAACACCACCAATGGAAACTATCTTCAACCAGACATTTACAGCAATTCTTAGTGAGGCAAGATCTTAGGGCGAAATTATTTCTCTTCAGGTCAGGTTGGGTTCTCAGATTTGGTAGGCGTTATCAGCAACTGTTTACTTTCTTTTTTTCCATCTTTTTCGGGTTCAGACTGCGTCGCTGGGAATGGGATAGGGGAACTCAGCGTTGGGTCAAGGCGGATGCATGGAGAGAACGTGCTTTGGGGGTATCTTATCACAAGGTCTTGAACAGCGAATTCCCTCACTCAACAGGTCGAAATGGAAGCGGTAGAAATGGTACTCAACTTGAGCTCGGATCGCCCATTTGGCAGAGTTCGGGGACATATTGGAGAGAAAAAGAGATTCCGTCAATAACTTATTGAAAGGACTATCGAACTAGGTCTGGGTATTATGAAATCAGGTACATCATCACCCCTATACTTCCATGCCAGGCAAAGCCTTTGCCAGACGCCAAACCCCAGTACATCCAACTTAAGGCATGAGAGCAATGAAAAACAGTGAAAAATAAAACATCACGGCGTCGTGAAGAGCCACCGGGTAAGATCCTAGCCGCCCGGCTCGCCCTGTTTATCCGATGACAGTGCCTCAATGAACTCTTTCCTGAGCGTGATCCTCGCCGGGCCGTGCTTGTTGATGAGCCGGTCAGTCGCCTTGTGGGCCTTTCGGTAGCGGCGCTCGTCAGCGAGGCCGGCAGGAGGTATGCGGAGGTCGACGGAGGCGATGAGGGCGAGGTCATCATCGTCGCGGTCGGTCCAGATGCCCTCGTGATGGGAGGGTACGTCTGCGCCGTCCTTGAGATTCTGCATGACGAGACTGGCGAGGGTGCCAGGGGTCAAGGTCGTGCGCTTGAGGCCCTCGACGACGATGGGGCGCGGGAAGCCGAGGGACTCATAGTGCTGGATCCACCTGTCGATGTCGCGATGGTTGGACGGGGCGGGCTTTGGCCTCGGGGTGGTGCGGGAGGCCGGGGATCGTGGGCGTGTTGGCGCATCAGTCCGAGCTGGGGCTGGCGTAGGCGCAGAAGCCTTTGGACGGGAGTCGGTGTTGAAGGAGGACGGGAGGGAACGTCGTGATCGAGGTTTGGGTTCGTCCTTCACAGCAGAAGGAGATGTTTGGGTAGCGGCGACTATTTCCTCTGACCTCTGTTTGGGTTGGAGGCCGGGTCTTGTCATGGCTCCTGTTGTCTGGTTCTGGCGCGTCTTGCCTATATTGAATGGGATGGGGCTGGTATTCAAGGCCTTGGCGTGAGGTTGCTGCGATGGCGTCCTTGTGTTGACGGTACCCAGCAGAGGGGATTCTTGCTGCGGGAGAGTCGACTCGCGTGTCTCAGGTCTCTGGGTTCTGTCTGTCTCGTCTGCTTGATCCTCCTCCCGCGGCTCATCTTCGTCCTCATCGTCATCCTCGTCGTCTTGCGGACGGCGCAGAGGCGGAAGTTGTTGTGATGCCTCGCTGACACCCATCCTATCCATTTCTGGGGTTGATGGAATCTCTGTTCTCTTGTTATAACGCCTTCGCTTGACCAACGGCCCTGATGAGGAGAGCGGTCGCTGATCTAGAGCTCGCTTTGCCGCAATCGGTGGCGATGATCGTTCGTAGCTCCGTAGCGCCCCTGCGGCAGTCTGTTGGGATGGCAAGTCCTCTGTCCAAGAGTCCTCTGCCAACTCACCAACGAAAGGGACGTCGTCAGGACCAGGACTCTGCCCATGAGATTCCTCTTCAACCTTGATCCCTACCTCTCCTGACTCGAAGCTCTCCATCTCCTTCAAGAACTCAGCTAGGCACTCGTTGTAGCATTGCCGAAGCTGGGCAACGGTGACCTTGTCATGACCACTAAAGCCCAGGTCTTCGGCGACTTCGGCCCAGTCCTCTTCCTCTAGATCCTCTGGAGGGTCCCCTTGCTTCAGCTGGACCGCTTGAGCGAGGTCATAGAGGTCGATGGTTTTGCCTTTGATTTTCGGTTGCGTGTTGATGTCAAGACCGGAGGTGATCATATAGTCGTTTAGGTCTTCGTGGAACACTTTCTTCCCGGTACTTGTTTCGGTGTCTGAAGGTTCATCATAATCTGGGCCATCGTCTTGGTTAGTATCATCCTCAGCCGGTTCGTCAAACTCGGGAACTGGTTTGGGCTGCTCGACGGTTTTAACTGGCGGCGGTTTGGTCCTCTCGGCGGGTCGATGAACAACTTCCTTGACGACTTTTTTCGGCGGAGGGGGGACGGTGGCTTCGGCTTGTTGTTCAACCTGGATCGGCTCCTCTGAAGCCGAGGCAGCCATTTGCTGTAACCTATCCATTGGCAGGGGCAGCAAGGTCTTGACGAAGCGGTTTCTCCATGACTGCCAGGTGTGCCGGGAATACTAAAACGCAGTCAACACCATATCAACACCCGGCCCCAGCGTGTAAGACGTACCATAATCTCGAATTCTTGCCAAATCTTGTTTCCAGTGCGGTCAACTGGGTGAGCGAGCGCCCACTTGGCAGCCAGCGCGTCCTCCGCGCTGGTAAATGGCGTCCGGGTCGCTTTTGCGCCGCGCCCTCCGCCAACGAGCCTGGGAAGCTCCGGATCCGGGCCTATACGGTATCGGTCCTTGAGCTGAATGATGCCGTTCTCCACAGACTCGCTGATGAATTTCCACGAGTAGGACCCGGCGGGAGCATCCTTCCTAACGTGGTCCGCAATGAGGATATCTGCTTGCTTCTCCAGAGGCACGACTGTACCACCATTTTTCTGTGCAACGTTAGTATTCAGGCTGGTCTGTCTAGGAACGTCGACTTACCGTGATCATGTCGAGGATCGAGTTCCTCGTCGGGACGCGCAGCGCCACCCAGAATTTTTGGTCTTTGAATATGTTGCCCCCCTCGGCGCTCTCAACGCCGTTGTACGTCACCGCCGCCATCTCGTCAAGCCAACCGCCGACGTTTCATTCATCAACCGTCGCGTGCTAGGCCTGCTCAAACTCGGAACTCTCAGAGGTCCCAGCCGAAAAATGGGAGCAATATTGTGGAATTACGCCTCATCGCACTGGCAGTCTCGGATGGCGACGCCCTTCTTGAACCTGTCTGTTATTCACCGAGTTCTTTGTCGTCAGCTTCATCAAAAGCAACGAGGAACGCGTGGTGACGCCTATCGCGCGATCACGTGCGCCAGGACAAAAAGGCTGGCATATGGAGTTATCGGTGCATTGGCATTCGGCTATAAGCATGACCGGCCTCTCCGGCTTGCTGACCATCTCAAAGCCGCGCGCAACTACGTATGCATTCCTGGAGCTCAAGTCGCTGAGTGCTGTCCGTCCTTCTGTATCGCAAACACGCTTGTTCGAGTTCTTTTGTTCATTGTTGTTGGCCATGGGAGTCTAACTGGAACCCGCCAGTCTCAGCTGACAGTCCGGTTGCCGAGTAGTGCAACGCCATTTTTGTGCCTTAAAACTGCTTAAGTGTCCTCAGAGTATAAGTCTCTGAGCATCCAGCAACAATGTTCTCATTCAGGACCATCGTTCTGTCTATTCTTTTTCTCTCTTTTATGGTCTTTGTGGCATTTTTCGGGAGATTGCCAGCTTTGAGGTTTGCATCGGAGCCTGCATCGAATTGTTTAAGCAAGGCAGCTGTACTGACTTGCTGTCCAGGCGTACTCCCATTGCCAAACTACACAAATTAATATGGGTTCAAGTGCCCAACGCCGTGCTAGCCGTGGACCGAGCCCTCACCGGCGGAAGGGTGTCTGGTCATCTGGCGAGGTTCGGCAGATATATGTTATATGATCGACACTGGACCATCGTGGTAAGTTATCGAGTCCGCTGAAGCTCGCGTGCTACAAAGGCATGGGCTTCCCGAAACTGGCATCATGAACTGACCATCCCAGGGGTTCTTCTTTCTGATCCTTGCCGTTGCCGAGTACATGTATCTCCCAAAAGTGTGGCCACAGATCAGTGCCTTCGCCAAGCTCACCGTGGCCATCGCCGTCGTCATGCCTTACACGTTCCTCTACCTCGCCTGCGCCAGCGACCCCGGCTACATCACGCCGGAGAACCTCCAGTACCACCTCGCCCTCTACCCCTACGACCATACGCTCTTCCGCCCTGGCCACGAGTGTCGCACGTGCCGGCTGCTCAAGCCCGCGCGCTCCAAGCACTGCAGCATCTGCAAGCGCTGTGTGGCCAAGTCCGACCACCACTGCATCTTCATCAACTCGTGCGTCGGCTACGGCAACCAGCACTGGTTCCTGCTGCTACTCGCCTCCACGGCCCTTGTGTGCACCTACGGAGGCCTGCTCGGCCTGTCGATCCTCACGGCCCGCATCTACAAGATGGCCCCGAACTGGTCAATGTGGCCGCCTAGGGGCATGAGTATGAGCCAGTACATGGGCGCTTGGGGCTGGGGCATTCAGGAGGACGTCAATGTGGGCGCCACGACGCTGCTTGCGCTGCTCACCAGCCCGCTCGTGTGGGGCCTCTTGATCTACACACTCTATCTTGTCTACTGCGGCACGACGACCAACGAGACCCTAAAGTGGGCTGAGTGGAAAGACGACATGCAAGAGGGCTACGCGTTCCGCCGTTCAATACCCCCTAATTGGCCCAAGAATGCGCAGGTTGAACCAGTGTGCAGGCGCTGGCCTGTTGAGACGGAGCAGGTCCTCGTCGCCACGATGGACGGGGAGCCACCTCGAGAGGACCAGCGCTTACCAGGAGAAGGCCCCTGGGAAAGGGTTTGGAGTCTGAGGCATGTCGAGAACTTGTATGACCTGGGGTTCTGGGACAATCTGGTAGATGCTTTCGTGCCCGACTACACATTCGGCAATGGGGTAGACGATCCCGTCATCGAAAGAAGACGCCGTACGAGGTGATATACGCCAGTTTATTATCTAGGTAGCGCAAATAGAACTAGTTTTTGGGTGACTTCAGAGTCCGAAGTATAGTCTTGTACAGCAATACAACACATCAAGCAGGATCTCAGTTTGTTTAGCCAGTGAGGCAGGCCGCTCCATTATTCATCATTCAAATCGCTCATTGTAATCATATCCACACGCTTCTAGGCCTTTCACAGACCGCTGAAGACTCGCTTGCGCCTTCCATCCGCCGCCATGGTAGCGACTTTGATTCCCCTAGTACTACCCTCAGATATAGAGCGTATTGATTCTGCGCAGCCGACCCCGCCTGACCCCTTTAGCTCCCTTGCGGGATTGTTTATAAGATAGTGCCGAAGCTGTTTGACTATGGTTAGCGACAAGGAATCAATATTTCCAGAGGTTGTGAGACTAACCCAAAGGTCTGCTTGATGCTCTTGACGTAGTACTCGAGCCAGTTGCGCTTGGTAACGTCCTCCTGGCCGACGGGAACACCGTCCCAGGTGACGCGCATGACGGTGACATGGTCAACGTCGTTCTGGTCAAACTCGATCTTGAGCGTCGAGTAGTGACCGGCAGGCCACTGGCCCAGGCGCCAGCTCTGTATGATCTTCTTGGGAGAGTCGAGCTCGAGGTACTCGCCGGTGACATTGCCGCCAAACAGCTCGAACTTGCCGCCCTTCTTAGCACCCTCGAAGTTCTTGAGGGGAGACCGGGTGAAGGCGGCGATTCGCTGGGGGTCGACAAAAGTCTGGAACAGCTCCTCTGCGGTGGTACGGAACTCCTCCTTATCGGTGACGGTAGTGGTGTTCACGGTGCCGCCAGAGCTGGTCTGAGAGCTAGAGGTGGGAGCAGCGGCCTTCTGGGCAGAGCTCTGGGGATAGACCCTAAGAGCCGGGAAACCGCTAGAAGGGTTGGCACCAGGGGCGTGCTGGATATCCTTGCCGTGCTCAGCAATGAGGGCTGGAGCAAGCTTCTGGAACTCCTTGCGCAGCAGAGGCACAAGCGCAGACCGGACGAGGTCTTTAACAGGCTGTTTCTCCTTGGACTCGGCGAAGATGTCTACGTCAAACTACGAGTCACTTAGCTATATTCTACGACAAAACACCTAAGGCACAGGGGTGAAGGAAGCTTCACGTACCACGTACTCATCCTCTTCGGTGTCGTGGGCGACCTCGGGCACAGTGATGGTGCCTGATACGTCGTCCTCTCCCGGAGCAGATCCTAGGGCATGCGTCAGCTCCCCGAAGAGATCCAGACACGGCAAAACACGTCTCCTTACCGGAGTATTCCAGGGTGAGCTTGACGTCGAAGATGGTAATCACCTTGCCCTTGCGCTGGCTCACGTCGACGTCGCCGTCCATGCTCTGGACCTTGCTAATCTTGGCCTTGACATCGCCGTTCTCGGCTTCAATCTTGACCAGGTTTTCCTCGAACCACTGCTTGCTCCATTCCGACACGTCCTTGTTGACCCAGTGCCAGTTGTTGGGGTTGTGGAGGACCATTGTAAAGTCGGTGGCTTGGGAAAGCGGCTCAAGGCGGGGAAAGAATCTGTTGACTTGATTGGGCACGGTCAGCTTCGGAACAGGCAAAAAACGTTGGCAAAAGAGCTGAGAAAGAAGTTGCAATTGTATTGCAGGTCAGGAATGGTCTGGTGGACCACAGCGTTTTAGTCATCAATGAAGGGAGTACAAGTCACTCTATGACTGGTGCCAGCTGGTATATCATCATAGAAAATTGGGCAGGGCTTGAGCGTGAGCAAAGAAACATGTCGGGAACGTACGAGTTAGGGAGCTCCGGGTAGAGGAGGCGATGAAGAGTCGGAGGAATTGGAAGGATGAGAAGAAAGAAAGAAGATGAGAAGAATGAGGAGCGGTTTTGTTTGAGAAATGGAGATGGGAAAATTGGGAGGAGAAAGTAAATGGAGAAGGAAGATGGAGGATGAGTGTCTTCAGAACCCTCTAGAATTTTGTTCAAGCCTCGTGCCCCCACCTTGTGCTAATGTGGGGCAATTTTCAATTTGCCAAGTTCCAGCCTCGTCGCTCGCAGCCGACTTGCCCAACTAAGCAAGACTCAATGTCAGCCGCGGCACCGGTGTTGACAAATCTCAACTCCGACATTGCGAAAGAAAGAAAGAATCTACATTCAAGCGATATAACAATCAGTTGCCTTTAGACCCTTCAATACGGACTATATGGAGCAGATTCTTCAATAATGGCAGTGACTGGTTATCCGAATATTTGGCACCAACACGCAAGATTACAAGAAGGCTGAATAGTCTCAGATATACTGTTTGGGGTACGTCGACCTGTTCCCCACCTCCTTGATCTCCGGTACCTCTTTGGGTCCAAGCATTTACATAGTACTCAGCTCAATCCACCCGAATCATAAATCTACAGCTAAACTCCGGAGCCTGCTCTGCTACTAATAAGACTGTCCCCAATGCCTAGCCACCACAACATACGACATGAACTTGTATCTCGCATTTGGTGGCCAGATCTAGACTGGGCCTGAAGACTGTAGGAAATCACTCAGGCGTCGTCTGTTGATGATGTCTTCATCCCCGGGGATCATCCACGAAAATCGTCCACGAAAACTCAAGAAGACACTTCGAGACAATGCAACTTTTGGAAACCCATCAGCCATATTCATGACTTGGCCCCCAAGTCGCGTTCAACAGGGCCATCGCGCCTGGTTAGTTCGGCGTCAGGACCAAATACGCGACAAGCGCCGTCATCTATAAATACCAAGAGTGATCTGGTCATTCCAGGATTGTGCCTTGCTATCACATCTACCCTATGAGATCGGGCTTACTAAAGAACCCAGCGTTCAGTTTCAAAGACGAGGCAATCGCCATGCCATGGATGTAGGAGGGAGGAGGAGCTGCCTGGTAGCGGGTAGAGGTCTGAGGAGCAGTTGTCCTAGCCGAGTCAGTTTGGGCCCCGTGATCCCCAAGTTCACGGGTCTGCGACGCGGCCGTTGGCTCCGGGCGTTGTCAGTCGGCCGAGGCTCGCATGGATCCACCCGCCGGAGGTCTCAGCCTCTCATCTCCGGGACTGCAGAATGAGGCCGGCGACAGCATACGGGAGATTGGAGAAAGGCCCGACGAGCTCTATCCCAAACGCAGAGGGAATGATGCCAGGAGCCAGCACGCCTTGTGCGAAAGTTCCAACCACCGGCTGACCGTCTTTTCAGCGCTCCGTCTCCAGGCCTCCCCTCGCCAGCTCGCCAACGCTGGGCGAGCCAGTGACCCTGCCGGCTCACCGTCCACCACGGTTGATCAGCCCTTGCGCACGAGCTCGCCTTCGCCCATGCACCCACAAGGTCTGTGCAAAGATGAAAGAGGCGATAGCTGTCTTGCCCGTTCATGCCTCCTCGCCCTTGGACTCAGGCTCGCAAGGGTGGGATGTGACAGGCAGAGCCGGGACACCATTAAGCGCCGACATCCACACTTCCACCCGCATCGTCAACCGGGGCGGCCAATGGTGATCCTGGCTCGCCATGGGGCAGGTTCTAAGAATAGAACTAGATTGTCCAGCGTGCGTCCAATGGATTTACAAATCCGGCCCCTTTTCGCAACCTCTAGCTGCAGCGGGGGCGGGTTCCTTCGACGTTGGAGTGAACGGGGGGAAACGGGCGCCGGACGGGTTCTCTTTTGGACCTTGAAAAAGCCCACTCGGTCATCCAGCGACTGTCCCTTCCATGCTTGAAGGGAGGGATGAATCACGGAGGGGAGGAGTGATGGACGGACCAGGAAGGCTAGCATGCGGCAAGGATGCCCACATCACGCTGTTGAAAACGACTCGTCCTTGCGGAGTATCTACGAATTAGACGGACGGGAGCAGGCCAAGAGCTCAGATATGTTAGGTTGCAGCCGATAACATGCATATTCGTAGCATGAGGCCCTTTCAAAAAGGAAAGAATACGGGGTCCAGCACAGGGATGCAGGGCCTAGTTCAGTCCTGGCATCCAGATTCTAGAGTCGGAGGTGGTTCGGCTCGCCTGCGTTTGAGGAGATGCGCGGCACCCGGCGCGGGCGGCAGCGTTGCAGCAATGGGCCCGTACCGGGAGGGAATAGGTCGGCGATGAGGGCCGATGCTGTACATACAGCCAAGAGTACATGGCATGGCAGCATGCAGGATCACGGTCCAAGACACTCTCTCTCTCTCAGACGGGCTTGTAGACTGTGGATGTGGCCTACGGATTTGTGGACCAAGCATGTACAGTACCAAGTACGAAGTAGATCGGGCGTTATCACCATCATCTCGCCTTGCAACGGAGTCGTCTGCAAGTCTGCGAGTCTGTGACTGTCCCGCCTAAAGTGACATGCCACCCCCAAACCCTCGTCCCCCGGGAGCAAGCAAACATCCAACCTCTCTGCACCCCAGCAAGGCCCGAGTCCCAAGCAAGTCAATCGTCCCTCTGTTTGGTCTTGTGCTCTCTGTCTTTGGGTGTCGAGTCTTGGCTTTTTTTTCTTCCTAATCGCGGTCGCCGACCACCGCCGAGGGGAGGAAGCTACTACCTAGCTTTGCCATATCCCATTCCATCGCGGGGTGCCCGATTCCCAGCCTCTCCTCCCTCCCTCACACACCCACACTCTCACCCACACTCTTACACACAGCTCCTCCTCATGGATTGGCCGACCTAGGGCAATTGAATCCCCCCCCCCGGCTACCTCGCAGCAAGCCTGTGGGTTTCGAGGCGTCCAGGCTCACGCTCCAACTCGCAGATCACGGCGCGCACGCACACACCCATCTACACACGCACGCCTGCGTGGGGCAAAAAACAAACGTCGACCAAGACAGCTCTCAACGTTGGACGGCCGACTTTGGCTCTCTCCTCGTCTGAGCATCGTCTCACCACCACGCGCGCCGGCACAGCCAACCGCCCACCCAGGCACCGTGGACCACGCACCGCAGCTCGGCTCGCCAATAACGCAGGCGCTGATACGCAGGCGCGTGGGGAAGAAGATACCTGTAGCTTGTTGGCTGCCGGGCAGGCCCTGGACGGCTTGTTGGTTGCGAATATTGGAGTGAGCTCGACTAGACTTGACTTGACGACTCTGCGACCGAGTCCGCCTTCCACCTTTCGCCATGACTTCTCCTCGCGATCCCACGCGACTCCGTCAGGGCCTCAATCCTCTCACCACTTCCTCCCTCGGCGTCTACAACAGCAACCCTCTCGCCACGCCCATCTCCGCCCTCTCCATGACCTCGTCCCATCTGCATTCCGTCCAGACCCCCTCCAGCACCATTCAGCCCTACAATCCTCGAGAATGGGTCGCCACGCCCGCCGGCGGCCCAGACCGGCCCAGCCAGTTTGTCGAGCCTCAAGGTAAGCTCCATGCCGTTATTTCACGACCGTGGCGGGTTGCTACGGCTCGTCCATGCGGCTTATGCTCACTGACACCTTGTAGGGTCACCTCTGCCACCACCTCCGTACAGCCCACCGAGAAGCCAGCAACAACTGCCAATGAGCTCGGCCTTTGACGGTACACCTGTCTCTACTCCGACACCGCCGCCACGGATCAACCCGAACCTCCACCGGCCGTCTCCAGAGCCCCAGAATGTAATCAACCCTTCATTCCCGCCTCCCCCACCGGGAACGTCTCGTCGCTTTGGGCTTCCTTCGTTGAGGAGTCGAAGAGATGACGGCCGCAACTCAAATTCCCCGGATCTTCATCCGGCTATGCATCACCACAGGCAGAGCATGATAGTACAAACATCGTTCCACCCGTCGCCACAAGATCAGGCGGGCGTGTTCGGTCAGCATGCTCCTCCAGCGGCTCGCAGGGCTGCCTCGGCCGGTGCCATCGAGACGCCTACCTCGGCTCGCTCAAGATCAGATTCGCAAACGAGATGGGCCCCCGGCATGCCTCTGCCCCCGCCTCCACCTGGGCCACCACCAGCGGGATCAAGATCGCAAAGTGTGCAGAGCATGGATCGGACTACTGTTCCTATTATATCTCCCCCTACACGGCGCCGTGCCCCATCCGGCGTGACGACTCTGGGTCCCGTCCCGCCGACACCAGCAGATTGGGTTGATACTGACAATCAGGCTGCCCTTCAGAATCGCGGTCGCTCTCCAGGGCTGACCATTGACACCGTCACCGCCAGCAGTTCCAGCCAGCCCGCTGACGCCTTGAACTCTTCTGCATCCAGCGCGGGTGGCTTGAACAGAACAAGGGCGGTGCGTCGTGACAAGACGATCCTCCAAAGGCGGACGGAGAGTCGAACTCGCGAAGGCGGTCGTGGGTCCATTGATGAAACGGCCCAGTCGAACATCGTCTCCAACATCGCGGTTCCCGGCAATCCGGATGGACTCGATATTAAACCAAGCGTAGGCAGGTCAACGCCACGCAGCGCCGGAAGGGGGCTGCCTGAGCATACGCCCAGAACTGGGGACTCCCAAGACCCTCAGACCTTAACGCCGAGGGCACTTCCATCTGGCAAGCTCCCTCAAGAAGCAGCAACGCCGCCCTTCTCCCCACGCGCCGCTGCCAAGCAACCCCAACATGGCGGAAGCAGCTCGAGGGCAATGGCTCCCAAGGCTCTCCCAACCCCCCCGCCTCACACCCGCTCCGCTTCGAGCTCACGTGTTCGAGAGTCCTCCCGTCCGCCTCTCTTCGCGTCGATTCCTATCTCAAAACATTCAGTAGTCACCCAAACGGCGGACCAGTTTGCTGCTGGTACTATTGAGCGGTTCCAGGCATTTGCTGCCTGCGAGGCGACAGCTGCCGTGGATGCAGACCGAGTACGCATATTTGCTGACTTCATCGTCAACGAATCAAGAATCAGACGAGAACGATACACGGGGGCTATTGGAGTCATGGGGTCGGAAATATTCGACCTGACGCGCGATCTATTCCGCCCGATGGTGAGCATGCCACGACGTGCATCGAATACCTCACAAGATGAGTATACTCCCGACTCATCCGAGGCCACACGCTCTCACCGCGGATCGTTTGGTTCGAATCAACCTCCCGAGGGCAACACTATCTCAGCGCCCAATTCCGCGGGCATCTCCTTGTCACCGAGCGCCGGTGCGCAAAACGGCAATTGGGCCAGCAACTACATGCCCTCCCTGTCCCCCATTCTTAGCATGAGTGTAAGCGACAACCACGACGAAGCTGACTCCCGAGGAAGGCCACCGAGCCGCTGGTGGGAGGTCGACTCGCAGGGCGAACCATCCGGCATGGAGCGATCCAAGCGCGAGTCCAAGTACATGGGCGTGTCAAAGACGCAATGGATTGAGGAGGAAGTGAATACAGCAAGCCATGGAGGCACCAGTGAGCCGGGCTCGGCTTCAGAATACCCGCCAGAGAAGACGGGTTGGCATGAGCAGTCGCCGAATCTGACTCCACAGCCCGGGACATTCCTCAACCCGTCATTGGGCTCGAGTCCAGTTTCTAGTGCCAACCGCGAATATCTGGATGTTTCCCGCCTCGTCACCATGCCACCCCCCTATCCGAGGCATCATCCTGCTGTCAACAACAACCATCCTGAACTGACTTCGATCCGAGTCGCAGTTCGGTCGTTAAGCGAGCTATCCGAGGTCAAGACGATGAAGGAGAAATTCGCGGCTGAAAGCTCGAAGCGCCGCGAGCAGTTTGCCAAGACCGTGGCCGAACGACGAGCAGCTCTTAGAGCAAACCTGCAGGAGGAAATCAACTCGGGCAACCTCGGTTACGCAGATGCAGCAGCCATTGAATCGGATTCACAGAAGAACGAGATGGGTGAGAAAAAGGAGCTTGAGAAAACAGAGTACGAGCAGTTTCAGAACCAGGTGGTGGTGCCTCTGAATGAGCTACTCATGGGTCGCATTACCACCGCCACGGATCTCTTTGATGACCTGTCTCGCCACTTGTTCGACAATGAACAGAACGACGCTGACATGCCGCAAGAGGAGGGCGACGACAGACCGGAGCTCCTGGAGAAATTGACTCTGCTCAAGTGGGTCTTTGAGGCTCGCGAGTCTCTACACCGAGCCAACTACGACCTCCTCTCGGATCGCAACGGCCGCTATTGCGAGGTCGTCATGACTCCATACCGGCTTTCCGGAAACACCGAGAAGCTCAAATCGGCCGAGGCCTTCTTCGCCGAAGACTCGTCCAGGCGAGAGTATGCGTTTGCTAACGAGGTCCTGGACCGAACGCGAGACTTCCGTTCCGTTGTCGAGGAGGCTGTGGAACGCGGCGTGTCGCTACAGCTATCGGCGTTCTGGGATATTGCACCGCCTCTGTGCGGGTTGCTGGACAACATCCCCCTTGACATCGAGGGCTTCAACATCCAGATCCCTGCGGCCGAGTTCGACGAGAACCCGTCGTACCACGTGTACCCAATGCAGTACCTCTTCAGCCTCCTGCTGCACGCTGAGAAGAGCACGTACCAGTTCATCGAGTCGCACACGAACCTGCTGTGCCTGCTGCACGAGGTCAAGGAGGCCGTGGTGCACGCCAAGGGCAAGGTGCTGGAAACACAAACGGCCGAAGAGGACGGCACTCCCATCCCCACCGACGAGCGCGACGCCCGCGCAAAGCATATGCGACAGGCCGACGAGCGCCGCCTAACGGAGGACCTCAAGGAGAAGGTCCGCTTGGTGCGCGACCAGTGGAAGAGCGGGCTAGGCGAGAACTTGACGCAAGTCAAGCAGCGGCTCGGCGAGTGGCTTCTCCAGGGGGGCGGATGGGACGAGGCGTTCGAGGATGGCGGTGTGGGCTCGGTCTAGACGAAGACATGTGCACAGCGATTGTCACATCATATAAGAGAAGGAGAAGGAGATGAGATGGAGAGAGCACGACACGAGAGGCGTTGATACCCCCTATAGCCTAGCACATATGGCTTGAGCGTTGGACTTGATCTTCCTGTATATATTTCTTTTTGGGAGTCGACGCGGGACCGGGCAAAAGCGCCCGTCCACGGAATGAGATATGATGATATGGGTCCCACATATAATAAGGTCCCCTAATGACGACTAGGGGTATCAAGATGGTATATTCCACACTTATTGGTACAGTAGTTGACGGCGTGCAAGCTTCGTGCTTAGACCGTTCCTATTCTGCATCAAGGCTCATCGTTGTACATGTTTTCCTCCTCACCGACCGATTCGTCATGTCGATTGCGGTCTTTTCGAGCTTTATCGTCGGTATATGGTTGTTGTCGGAGGGTTATGGACCGTCCCTCGTTCAGCGTCTCTCTCGCGGCCATGTCTCATGGGCCATTTGCATACCCAGCACGCCTCTCTCTGAACATGCATCCCTCCGACGGCGGCAGGCCCACGGCATTTCTCGCAACAAGCCGCCAACGCCTTACTTGGTGACATCATACTCAACGGGCAAGTCCATGCCGACCCGCCGCGCCGACAGCCGCACGCGCTCCTCCTCGTCCATGCCCATGCCCGGGTTGTAGCGCTCGACCAGCGTGGCGTACAGGCGCTGCGAGCGCAGGTAGGCGATGGCCTGTTCGGCGGCGGCGGCGCGGGCGGCGGACGGCGGCGGCGCGGTAAAGGACTCGCGGAGGCGGGCGTGCAGCGGGGCCCGCGGCGCGGCGAGGATGGGCCGCGGCGGGAGCTCGCGGAGGATGGAGCGGTACAGCGATCGGATGGAGGCGCGGGAGGAGGAGGCCATCGTGGCGGGGGGGGGGGAGGGAAGCAGTTGGTCGGTGGTGGTGGATGGGGTTCGAGATGGTGAAAGGCTGGATGATTATCTAAGAGTTGGGGAGTCGAGGTTTGGAGGTTTGGAGGTCTGGAATGCCGGGCCAATCAAACGCGCCGGATGGTCTTGCTGGAGTCGAAAAATTGTTAGTGCAGAAAAACTGCCCCTCACCTCATCGTTGCGCCGGTTCCCTGCGGTTGAGATGTGGTGATGGAGGGGCAAATGGCATCAGCGTCGAGAGAGCCATGCATACGGCGACAGCAACAACACAGTTGAAACCCCCCCAAACTGCCCCCTGGAGGAATTAGTTTACGTCGCCTGGTTTCCGTACAGTGCCAATCCCTTCCCGCTCGTGCACTTACGAAACAAGCATCGTCATCTCGGCCGACGTCCCCCCACACACACCACCATCCACCACCCACCATCCACCTCGCCAACCAAACGCACAGCGACGACCCGCCCGACGACCCGCCAGCCAGCACCGTCACTCCCTATTACTCTTACTTGTAGCATCTAGTTTTCTCCTCCTCAGTCGCCTCATGCACTTTCCCCGTCCTCGTCTCCTCCTCCTCCCGCTCTCCGTCCTCATCGTCGCGCTGGCTGCCCTGCTCTCGCCGTCCTTCCTCCCGCGCCTCCGCCAGCTCTCCGCCCACTTCCTCACAGCTCCAACTCCTCCCGCCCTCTTCTTCCTCCTCCGCCGCCGACCGTCGTCCACCATGGCCGCCGCCGCCGCCGCCGCCTACTCCTCGGAGCTCCAGATCGCCGAGCTGGCCGTCCAGCGCGCCGCCATCCTCACCAAGCGCGTCTTCCACGAGAAGGCCAAGGGCACCGTCGACAAGAACGACAAGAGCCCCGTCACCATCGGCGACTTCGGCGCCCAGGCCCTCATCATCGCCGCGCTGCAGCACCACTTTCCCGACGACGCCATCGTCGCCGAGGAGGAGGCCGCCCAGCTGCGCGACGACGCCACGCTGAAGCAGACCATCTGGGACCTCGTCCGCGACACCAGGCTCGACGACCCCGCCGCCGAGGAGCTGCTCGGCGGGCCCATCAAGGACATTGACGCCATGCTCGACCTGATCGATCGCGGCAACAGCTCCGGCGGCGCCACCGGCCGCATCTGGACCATCGACCCCATCGACGGCACCAAGGGCTTCCTGCGCGGCGGCCAGTACGCCGTGTGTCTCGGCCTCATGCTCGACGCCGACGTCAAGGTCGGCGTCCTCGGCTGCCCCAACCTGCCCGTCGACGACGCCGCCCGCCTCACCGCCGACATTGGCGCCAACGCGACCGACGAGGGCCGCGGCGTCGTCTTCTCCGCCGTCAAGGGCCACGGCGCCACCAGCCGTGCTCTGACTGCCGGTGCCCTCGCCCCCGCGAAGCCCATCGCCATGCGCGGCCTCGACGACCTCTCCCGCGCCACCTTCTGCGAGAGCGTCGAGGCCGGCCACTCGGCCCATGATGACCAGGCCCTCATCTCCAAGAAGCTCGGCATCACCGCCCCCAGCGTCCGCATGGACAGCCAGGCCAAGTACGGCTCCATCGCCCGCGGCGCCGGCGACATCTACCTCCGCCTGCCCGTCAAGGCCACCTACCAGGAGAAGATCTGGGACCACGCTGCTGGCGACCTCATTGTCCGCGAGGCCGGCGGCCAGGTCACCGACATCCAGGGCAAGCGCCTCGACTTTGGCGTTGGCCGGACCCTCGCCAACAACAAGGGCGTCATTGCTGCCCCGGCTGCCGTCCACGCCAAGGTTCTGGAGGTTGTCCAGGAGGTTCTCAGTGCCAAGCAGTCGTAGTCACTATATAAAGATGTAAAAGCTCATAGAAGTGGCTCAGGAGCCAGCAAGAATGTGGGAACAGAAAAGCGAGAGTCCAAAAAGTTGATTTTATATATGCCTTGGCAGATAGTACACGTCTGTACACGAGACTAGAATACACACGCAAGTAGCGTCCCGCCAAGTCGGCCCACAGCCCAACCGCGGCCACCAGCCACCAGCCACCAATGCCCCGTCCACTAATCCTCTATTTGATCTTCTTCTGCTTCAACTTGATCGTTTGGTCGTTGATGAATACTCCCTTACCCTTGTATGGCTCTGGGGGGCGCCATTTGCGCACGCGGCCGGCGAAGGACATGAGCACCTCGCGGTCGATGCCCTCAATCAGGATGCGCGTGGGCGAGGGGGTTGTAACGGTAACGCCGCGAGGGATGCCCTCCTCGACTGGGTGCGTGAATCCAAGCTTGAGGCACAGGAATCGCTGTCCAGGAAACTCCTCCTTCGCACCACGCTCCTCGACGCTGGCTCGGTAGCCGACACCGACGAGGCGCAGGATAGCCGTGTGGCCTTCCGAGACACCCATAATGTAGTTCTTGAGGTACGCCCACGATGTGCCTATCCAACAGAAAACGAGTTGTCAGCAAGATAGTTCTGGAGTACGAGGTGAAATGACTGCAACTCACCCCACATCTCCTTCTGTTGCTTGACGTCCGAGTCCTTGACGGTCAGGATTGCCATTCGATTATCCTCATCGTGCTTAACTTCCACGAACTCTGGGACCTCGAGGTCCAGAGATCCTACACCATTCAGTCAGACACAATGCCCTCAATGCCTCCCTCGCGCCGGCTCCCCAGCTCAGGCAAACAACGCACCAAGAGGTCCCTTGATCGTGATCGTCTTCTTGTAGATCTTCTTGTACGACGTCATATCCTTCTTTGCCTTGGCGTCGCCAATAA
Source organism: Neonectria neomacrospora (assembly GCA_917563905.1). NCBI lineage: Eukaryota > Fungi > Ascomycota > Sordariomycetes > Hypocreales > Nectriaceae > Neonectria > Neonectria neomacrospora. Next base: position 671,913 of record OU830643.1, read on the forward strand.
AGAGCTCCACGCCCGGCGGAACGGAGATGGGCGTCCGGCCTAGCTTCGAGGGTCGTTTCGAGGTCGTCGAGAAGAGAGCGGCCGAGGTAGTGTGAGGCGTCGCCGTTTGCCATGCTGGTACGAGGAACCCTGGAAGCGTCACCGGGGTTGACGAGGAAGCCGCAATGGCACGGCCAATTGCCTTCCCCCGGCTGGGAGCAAACATGGCAGCCATTGATTCAACCCTACTGTTCGCACGGGTCAAAGGGTGGATGTCGGTCGTAAGCCAAGTCAAGGTGATTGCTGAAGCTTGACTTTTTGACGCTTAGTCACGATGTCACGTGTACTCTCGGCATTGCACAAGTCTTCGAAACTAGATACCTACATCGAACCACCTATTCCACAGTTAGGTGGTCGGGCTGTCTCAATTATCACGTAGGCCTACGTGCATTCACATTACAATTCTCAAAAATGGCAACTAGTGTTTTGGTACAAACATGTACTTCTTTGAATGATTGGTTTGGTTTCGTACAACTACCATATGAATTGTACTACAACTGTCGAGGATATCTAGAAACCCCTTTCATCAATTACTACAACCACCCCGAATGGAATTGCTCAAGGCCGGCTATGCATCTCAACGGAGAATACAGGCCCATAGGATTACAGAAGCTTTAGACATCTGCTTACTCCTCGCCCTCGAGGATACCCTCCTCCTCGTACTCCTCCTCCTCCTCATCAATACCAGCATCCTGGTATTGCTGGTACTCGGAGACGAGATCGTTCATGTTGGACTCAGCCTCAGTGAACTCCATCTCGTCCATGCCCTCACCAGTGTACCAATGCAAGAAAGCCTTGCGTCGGAACATGGCAGTGAACTGCTCACCAATACGCTTGAAGAGCTCCTGGATAGAGGTGGAGTTTCCGATGAAGGTGGAAGACATGGTAAGACCACGGGGAGGGATAGCACAGAGAGCGGTCTGGATGTTGTTGGGAATCCACTCGACGAAGTACGAAGAGTTCTTGTTCTGGACCATGCGCATCTGGTCCTCCACCTCCTTCATGGCGACACGGCCACGGCTTCAGGAATGTTAGCATACAATTGTCAGTCTTGACATTGCGGAAAATACTCACAAGATGGCAGAGCAGGTCAGGTAGCGACCGTTGCGGAAGTCAGAGGCAGCCATCATGTTCTTGGGGTCGAACATCTGCTGGGTCAACTCAGGAACGCTGACAGCGCGGAAAGAGTGGGCGCCACGGCTGGTCAGGGGGGCAAAGCCGACCATGAAGAAGTGCAGACGGGGGAAGGGAACCATGTTGACGGCGAGCTTTCGGAGATCAGAGTTCAGCTGACCAGGGAATCGGAGGCAGGTGGTGACACCAGACATGACGGCGGAGACCAAGTAGTTCAGGTCACCGTACGAAGGGTTGGACAGCTTCAGGGTGCGCATGCAAATGTCGTAGAGAGCCTCGTTGTCAATGCAGAAGGTCTCGTCGGAGTTCTCAACCAGCTGGTGAATGGAGAGGGTGGCGTTGTAGGGCTCGACAACGGTGTCAGAGACCTTAGGGGAGGGGACAACGGAGAAGGTGGCCATCATTCGGTCGGGGAACTCCTCGCGGATCTTGGAGATAAGCAGCGTGCCCATACCGGCACCAGTACCACCACCGAGAGAGTGGGTGATCTGGAAACCCTGGAGGCAATCGCAGCCCTCGGCCTCACGACGGACAACGTCGAGGACCTGGTCGACAAGCTCAGCACCCTCGGTGTAATGACCCTTGGCCCAGTTGTTTCCAGCACCGGACTGACCGAAAACGAAGTTGTCGGGTCGGAAGAGCTGGCCGAAAGGACCGGCACGGACAGCATCCATGGTACCGGGCTCGAGATCGACGAGGACGGCGCGAGGAACATACTTGTTGCCGGAAGCCTGTGTGGCGTGAGTTTGGCATCTCTGAGATGTGCATATGAGGTGATTTCTCCACGAACCTCGTTGAAGTAGACGCTCATGCGCTCGAGCTGGAGCTCGGAGTTGCCGGCGTAGACACCGTTGCTGTCAAGGCCATGCTCGCCAGAGATGGTCTGCCAGAAAGCGGCACCGATTTGGTTGCCCTATCCACGAAATGTCAGTACCCCCGCACATTGGAACATGGAGCTGGAGGAGGCACTTACGCACTGGCCGGTCTGAAGGTGGACCTATATTTGCAGAAAGACATAGTCAGCAATCTTGTCCTAGAATCACGTCTTGGTCGCAGTCCCGAATGTTGTTGCTTTGAGGCGTAGAAATGCTTCGGCGGGGTAAAATCAGGGGCAGCGGCAGCTGGGCAGGTTCTCAGACGCGTCGCTGGGGACGAGACGAGCACCGCAGAGCATCATCGCAAGAGGCGTTTCACTTACAATCTCACGCATGTTGACGGTTGTGAATGGATGTGTATGGACGAGGAAGAGTGGTGGACGAGCAAAGATGCAGGGAGAAGGACCTCGAGAGCTGAGCTAGCTTTCTAGACGGAGAGTGGGTTGGAAGGTGTAGGTCACGGTCAAAGGAGAGTGTTGATTTTCGTTGGAGAGCGGGACGTGAAATTGTTCACCGCCCCAAAAACCCACAAACCCACCAGAGGCAAGGGGCTACCGGCCTGGGGGCCTGAGGGACCACCCGGCGCACTTTCGCTTGTTTATAATGTGGTCCGTGCGTCACTCAGAAGGGCAAGGCGCCAACGCAGGCACCCGCCAGCACCCGCCAAAATCTGGCCAGAACGGAACACACCACCAGCACCGGACAGTGGTTGAATATGGTTACCTGGGGCCTACACCTAGGCCTACCTATTGCCTAGATGGTGGTGATGCTGGGTGCCTGGCTGTGGATGAGATACGCTGTGCCTCGTGTCTAGGCCAACGATGAAGTCAAAATACAGTCTCCAGGCACTGATCAGAGTTCATCCCGTGATAAACTTTCAAAGCCGTCGAACTGACAGCGGTCCGGTATCTCTGCAGGGTCCGCCAGGAGGCCAGCCACGTATTTCCACTGACGGCCCGGGGCGCTACGAGAGCTTGCCCCACTATACACTTGTCAATTGCAGCCCGGCAGTGGGTAGACATGGGGCAAAACTCAGGTCGACAGGCAGGATATTGGATGATCGACATTGGACATTTGCTTGAGAAAGGGGAAGGTAAGGCGGCAACTTCACGAGACATGATTGTCCATTCTGGGGTGCAGCTAACTCCGTTTCCCTTGCATCTCTCTGCACAGAATAAATGAGGTATGTGGGCAGGTTATTCACTCTACTCGTGACCTCAGTACAGTGTAGACAAATCTATTCAGGATGTTCCCGTCCAATGTTCAATAGAAGTCGTCTCTTCAAACGTCCGTACTCCCGAGATGAACCTATAAAATGTGGTTAGCTTCTTTCGGGGTTATTCACCGCCTTACTGTGTGATCCAGAGACGGGTGCATCTCGCTTGTTCAACCACCCTATACCGGTTGGTCAAAAGTGAATGTTCTATAAACCCCGAGGGCAACATTTGAGGCATGGGATCACGTTATCACAAAGTAACAGTGTAACCATTGGGCAAATAATTGGTACATCTCGCTCGAAGGGCATCGTTGGTCTACCCCGAAGGTATTCATGTGGCTAGTATTGTAAACAACACAGCATAACTTCCAGTACAAGTATTAAGAAAGCAAACCACATGCTGCAGCGAAGTAGGTGTACATCAAAGAAACACCAACCCAATAGGATACAATATTTAGATCTATCTCACATAGTGTATCGTATTTATTGCTTGACAACACCGGCCGCGTTGGCTTGAGCAGCAATCCTCTTCTTGTATGCTTGCACATCGCCAGGGAACTTTTCCACCGTTCCGCCGTCGCACACCCACAACGACTTGCACACGGCCTGCAACATCGTCACGTCGTGAGATACCATCAGCACGCCTCCTTGGAACTCGTTCAGCGCTTCAGCCAGCGCGTCCATGGCTTCGATATCCAGATGGTTGGACGGTTCGTCTAGCACCAGGATGTGTGGGTTCGTCAGTGCTAGGCACGCAAACGCTACACGCGACTTCTGACCTCCAGAAAGGAGCTCCATTTTCTGTAGACCCGTAGTACCCGTGATACCGAAAGCGCCGAGCCGTCGTCGGTACTCCTCGTCTGTTCGGCCAGGATAGTTCTTCGCCATAAAGCTGACAGCGCTAGTGTTCAAGTCCAGAGCGTCGACGTGGTGCTGTGCAAAGAAACCAATTCGGAGGCGAGCGTGTGTTGTAATCAAACCGGTCAAAGCCTCCAGCTTTCCAATTAGCAGCTTGAGAATTGTCGTCTTACCAGCACCGTTGGGTCCTACGATGCCAATTCGGGAATCTAGCTGGACATCCAGGTCGACATTTCGGAGCAGGATTTTGTCTTTGGTGTATCCAAAGGTAACCTCGGACATCTGGACAATAGGAGGCGATAGCTTCTCCACTTCGGGAAAGGTGAACTTGACGCTGTACTCGGCCTCCGGAGCCTCCAGGATGGGCATCTTTTCTAGCTTCTTGATACGCGACTGAGCTTCCGAGGACTTGGCTGCGTTGTAACGGAACTTGTCGATGAAGGCCTGCAAATGGGCACGCTGGACCATTTGGTTGTCGTATTCTCGCTTGGCTACCTTCTTTCGCTCTTCTCGGGTGCCGTAGAATGAGTCGAAGTTGGCTCCGCGGTAGTAGTCGAGGCGTTGCGAGTGCTGGTGGATTATGTCTGTGGCGACCTCGTTGAGGAACGCTCGGTCGTGGGAGACGACTAGGACAGTGCTAGGGTAGCCTTGTAGGTAATCGGCAAGGAAAGCAATCGAGGGAACGTCCAACATGTTTGACGGTTCGTCAAGAAGCAGCAAGTCAGGTTCACAGAAGAGGGCTCGTGCAAGCGCCAGACGCATTCTCCAGCCACCAGAGAAGGTCTTGGTGGCAAACTGTTGTCGCTCGGGGGAGAATCCAAGACCGGCAAGAATACTGGCTGCTCTTGGTTCTGCCTTGTCGGACTCCATCTCGGCCAGTTTCCCTTGGATATCTCCGAGCTTGTTATCTTGGGTTTCCCTGTCGCGGTCGATCCGAGCTGCATCCGCTGAAGTATCAGCCAGGCCAGCCCGCTGGGCTTCTAGCTCCGCCAAGCGCTCCGTGATTTCCTGCAAACGTCAGACAATGACTTGGTCAAGATCCGGCCGGAACACTTACATCTTGCTCCCTCAGGAGGACCTTGCGCCACACGTCTGCGTCAAGTACAGCCTGGATAGCTGGGGTATCGTCACCGGTAATCTATCCATGTCAGCTCGAACATCCCCAAGTGATTGTAAGAAGACTCACCTCCTGCTCGACGTGCAGAATAGAAATATGTGTAGGAATGGCGACTTCTCTCCTGGAGAGGGCTCGGAGCAGCGTAGATTTACCGATACCGTTGTTACCAACGAGACCGTAGCGGCGGCCATAAGCGAGGGTGAGGTTGGTATCTGTAAGGATTCGAAGTCCACCGATAGAAACATCGATGCTGTCCAGCTTGACATCCTTGGTTTTGGTCCCTGAGCTGGCACCCAGCTGAAGAGGGTTGACAGCCATGTAGAACTCTTCGTAAGACTGAGTAGATTCAGGCTGCTCGAGCAGTCTCGACGCCTCGTACTCGACGGTCTTGTAGGTCTTCTTTTGCTGCTTGGAAGCAATCTTCTTCTCGGCCTTCTCGAGCTTTTTGCGGTCGACCTTGGACTCAACCTTTCTGGCATTCGCCGATTCCAAGTCGACGCCACCCGTGGCAACAGCCAAGGTTGAAGACATGTTGCGCTGCGAGCTAACCTGGATGCTGTGGTCGAGACGTTTCACAATCGAAGGCCCTCTCTTGTCACTACCATTGGCCTGGATGTACTTGCCCACCCATTTCTCCACAAGCTGCTTGATCTTCTCCTCCACCTGGGCGTTCCCATCGCCTGATGCGGACAGGAGCAGGTCAGTGACGGCCGAGGCAGCCTCACTTAGAGGAGAAGGACCAGAAGGATCCTCCTCATCCGACCATGCAGTAGAAGCATGGGTCAGGTAGCCCACGGAGTACTCGGAGACCACGGGGTCGATGTTGGGCAGGATAGCCCTGATATCAGTTTCCATCTTGGGATGTGGCGTAGGGCTAGGCCAAGAGGAAAGAGGATGGAACCAGAGAAGGGAGCCTCAAAGAAGTCTGGTAGTGATACACTGAGCTCTCACAACAGGTATGGCAGGATGTGCTGGTAGTTTGAAGGTCTGTACAGCGTCCACACTTGATGGTTTTGCTATGGTTTGCTGGCTGGTGACATGCCCCGCCAAGGTTGTGGACTGCGGTCGTTGGTTTTTTATGGGCCCTCGCCCGCATCGGACCGGCGAAGCATCACTGGGCAGCATCCACGTGACATCGTGCTGGGCCACGGGCGGGCATGGAAGGCGGGCAATAAGGACAAGAACAAATGCATACGTACCCAAGAGCAAACATACGCTTAGAACCAAATGCAATTATTCTAGATCCAAACGTTGTAGTAATTCTACCTCACATCTTAGGTCATGTAGTTTGTTCTTGCCTTCAGTAAAAGCTGTTCGTGCCCCTAGCAAGACTCCGACTCCACAGGATCATCCACCACCCATCCATCGTCACCCATACCCAGCTGAACTCGAGATTAAGACGCCTGGAGGCCCAGCTTGTCTACCTTTTTGATCAGTAATAATATTTTTTGCTTAGGAGTAGTGTTTAGGTTGGAAGTAATTAGTGTTCATGTTAGGAGCATTATCTAGAATGGTATTAGCTTGGCCTGCGGTACGCACCAGCGAGAAGACCTGGCCGAGGCCGTTCATAAGGAGAGTTTCAACTTGCAAATCCGGTTGTACAGGCCATGATGCGCCTTGGGGATTAGCACAATTGGGACTGTTCTAATTATTCAATGGAATCTCCTGGGTCCATTGGCTTGATTTGCTATGTGCTTGGATTTTAATTGTGAAGTCTATGGTACTTCGACATAAAAGATAACACGTCTTGTTAGGCCCCCTCCTTGCCTTTGAAAGACCAATATGCTGTGCCACGGTCAAGGGCTAGAACATTTCTCCGGAACCTCAATCTCCTCCTGCAGTAGCCCAAGTATTTCGAGACAGCCTCATCCATTGATGACCGGCGTTGCAGGTTCGCGGAGAGTAATCATGGCGAGACGTTGTGGTCAGAGGAGACGACGCCGATACGAGTAGCAACTGGCGGTGAGCCTGTGAGGGAACGAGAATCCAGGATGATGCTTCGGCCAACTCCAGTTTTCCGTTCCGTGCCGTCCCCAGCCAAATTAACGGGCATGCATCCATCGCCCGATTCTCTCCTCCCTCGTGACATATCAGCAGCGCCCGATTCTCCCACAAGTCCCAACCAAGATGCCGCAGACGCGGCCTGCACCTCAGGGTTCGCCTGTTCGCAGTCACCGTGGAGAACTCGTCCGGCCAGGGCAGCCAATCCGTTGTCCATATGCACGACGCCTCCCGTAGTTTAGAGCTCGTTGGGCCCTGTCCATGACAAGCCACCTCGGAATGCACGCAGGAAGACCATCTACAGCAGCTTATCATCAGAGCGCTGTGGCCCGTGGACCATGGGATTGGGTGGCCTGGGCCAGCTAGGAGTGATGAGATACGATGCTACAAATGCGGGCTGGCTGCGTGTTGTCAGTAACCTCTCAGCTGGGCAGTAACAAGCCAATCAGAAACCACTAAACCCTAAATAGAACAGCGCGACCCCAACGCGCGACGACGCGACATCGCGGTGCACCTGGCCAAAGTTGATTGTTTTCTTTCGCTTCGCCTCACCAGTTGAATTCCACGTCCCACATTCTGCATCCGCAGGGATCTGCGACCCGATAACAGATGCAAACCATGCTGCACTGGTACTGCACCTGGCACTGCACAGCACTGCATTGAAGATCCACCGCCGTGATCTCCATAATGTAAGGCTCAAGCTGGGTTTGGCCGGGTTGTTCTGCACGACAGCCAGGCCGCACATTTCACTTACAAGACACACGCCAATGCTTACTGCTCGCCCATTTGCCCTGCCCCCCACTGTACAAGGGGCCCCGAAACAGTCGACGGTCCTTGGTGACATATTCTCGCACCGCCAGCCTCTAGATGACGGCGCCACGGCCCACGAGCGCTCAGATGAGTGAAGTGAGCGCCGTTGAACGGGCTCTTGTCAACGTCGCTCGGAGCACGCGATGGCCTTTCCACGTCATCTCTGGCGCTGACAATAGCCTCTCCACTTGGCGGCGTGCTGTCTCAACGCTACCGGTAGCTTGGTCCAGGCCAGGACGATATGCGAAGTACGGAGTATCGACGGCCAAACTTGGCAAGACAGGCAGCCATCTCCGGTCTAGATTTCCAATCAACAGTCAACAAACGATCCCGAGGTCAACTCGAGGGTTGCTGATGTGCTTGGGTAACTCACTAGCTCCCAATTGACAGTTCCTTGTGTCCGTAGTGAGGATTTAACTTTCCGTAAGACATCGCTGGCCTCGGATCTGGGCTTGCACGCTCCCAGCCTCCAGCCTCTACTATGTAGGTGTGCGGGCGGAGCTACGCCGCTTCGTCATGCATTGCCATGTTCGCAATATCGGTAGTTGAATGAGACAGGCAGCGTCAAGGCGGGACCAACATTCCAGAGGTCTTTTCCCGGACATCTTATCGTAGGCATTGACCAGATCTTTTGTCCACGTTGATCATGACCAGCAAGTTTTTCTGCGGGGAAATATTATGGGACGCATTTCCTTGTGACTAGTCTATTCGTAGGCCCACAGCCAAGGAGCCTCAAAACTGCCGAGTTGCCACCATGGACAAAAAAAGCGATGGGAGGGGTGGTGTCCTTGCTAGCTGCTGAAGCAAGTAAATAGTTCCAAACGTGGACCTGTGGAATCCCGACCAGCATCCCATGGCATTTAAGTTTAGGGCTATCACCAGAACAAGCAGCTCCATCAATTGCGTCAGCTCCGATCCGTGAGCACTACGCCTGTTCATCGGCATCCTCAGATCCCGTCACCAGCGGTTGCGCGGGTAAGGATGGCGGGTGGAAAGTGGACAGATTGGGCAGTTGGCATCTTCGCATGCTGGTAGGCTGGCGTCAACTTATCCTATACATATCCTGGTCGGCCTCTTTGTGCCCATGTCGAATAGTTGACGCTGGGTGCTTGATCTGGAGCATTTGCTGACTGCAGGGCACGTCATGAAGGCGAGGATATTTCCTGATCCGAAACCAACTCGGACGGTTCCAGTGGCAAATGACTGGTTCGCATCTGTGCGGCTGACTTTGTTTTTTCGTCGATGGATATCTTCCCTCTGCGTCTTGCGTCCTGCGTGTCTGCGTCGCAGGAGCTGCTGCATGGACCAAGGAATGACCCGGCACAGAGACATCCCGAGAATGGAGAGGACATCCCCCCCCCGGCCGCTTTTGTGGCTGCCTTGTTTCAGTCTGCCTTGAACCAGACTCTTTCGTCGCCGTCCCCTCGTATAGGCCTCGGTTGCAAGTACCGTAGGTTCATGCTGCAGAAACCGGTTCGTGGACTGGGCTCTGAGCTCCTGTCGGAGGAGGTCCCATCCCTGGAAATCGATCGTGCTGCCCAGCCTTGCTCCGACAGGATCCTGGAGCCGGGGCTCTCGGAGGTGGGCACCCGCCTGGGCACGAGGAGATCTCCTACTGCCCGCCCGCTGCGCCGTACAGCCTTCAGGCGGTTAGGCTTGCAAAGTGCCAACTGGAACATCTGAATGGTGCCCGCCTTGGAATCGTCGACCATGTCCAAGAAAACCTGGCCCCGCTGGGATGCGCAAGCGCCTCGTCGGATCTTGATCAAAAGTTGTAGACTAAACGATGAGACCCATGACTTCCGGGCGAGCCTGCGAGTGCGAGGGGCCGCCTCGGAATTCCGCGTGCGTTTCAACGGATCCCGCCGTGGGTACTTGGACAGGGGCATGAATCCTCACAGTTGCTGCAGTCTTGGGACACCGGAGAGAGGAATTGCTTTTGCCATTGCTTACGAAGTATGAAGTACAGCCTTTACAGGAGTCGAGGAACAGGCTCAGCAACGCCATACAAGTAAGCGCAATGGAGTGGGACACTTGCGCCCTATTTCTGGAACGAACGCCACTTTCTGCTAATTATTACTCGGTACAAACGATCAGCCTCTGGGTCCATTAAAGGGTGGTGAATACTACGTGGCCCGAGGCCGGTGAGACCATTTACGAGCAGCCAGAGACACAATGCTGCGTGCTTCTGAAACACTGCACGGCATGTGACCTGCCGGGCATAACTGGCCATGCGCTTGTGTCTGGGCGTGTTCCCAGAGCTTCTATTAGTCTGAGTCAGAAACATGGATATCTGAGAACGCTTTCTCTCGCTCATCGCTTTTGCCATTGCTCTCCCTGCTCAACTTCGTCCCGCTCCGCTAGGCACATGCGATGATTGGTGGGTGCATGATGCAGAGTTGCGCAACTGTTGCCAACGAAGAATGCAGCTTCTGGACGGCTACGACAATTCGGTATCCCTTGCGCCGCCGCTTATTAAACGGCTCCATAATAGCTGAGAAGTCAGTTGCACCGTGCTACGGTAATGCGGTGTTTGTTTCTTGGTAATTACTTCTGCTGCAAAAAGTTGACAGAAAAGGCGAGCTGCTCTTTGGACTTTCAATGTTGTTGTGTTGTTGGCCGGCTCCCCAGCGGCCGTCCGCTAGAGAGCGGGGCGCGTGTCCACCATCAAGGGTGCATAAAGTACCAAGGAGGAAGTGTGGAGTTGTTGGACGAAGCAAGCTGAAGGTCGTATCTCGTCGGTGCAGTACGAATGCTGGTACCGAGCACTTCACCAACAAGGCCTTTCTGGTGACCTTGTTGACCTTTGGGAATCAAAGCAGAAACACACTCTCTCATAGTAAACACGCACGGGAAGGAGGCCCATTCCGGGACCCTAGCGTGACATCTGGGATCACAACAACGAGAGGAAGCGTAACATGGAGCCACAGCTGTGTTAGTCAGTATAGTAGGCGGGTGGGTGACAGTCCAGATAGATCCCAAAAGTTGTGCAATACAGATGCAGGATGCAAAAATTGATAGAAGCACAACCCCCTTTGTCAATATACAACAGCCTGCTCTTGGGCGGTAATATTCGTTTTATCGTTGGGATCTGAATTTTCTTCAAACGCTCGCCTATTATTATGCGGGTTACGCCCCCGAAAAGGCGTAGGGCTATTCCATGTACATGTTATGCTCGGCGACTTATAATACTCGTCAAAATCCATTATGGCCAAGACCACGTTATGATAAACAGGCCCAGCAGGCGAGCGCTCCAATGGCCACACCCGCACCCCTTGAAGGCTGTTGTGTTACCACCACCTGGCCGGAGATGGCTTGGTGGCATGCACGTACTTCGTACACGTTGGACGATGCAGATGGGATGTGATTGCATCATCCAACACCGGGTCAATGGCCAGATTTCGGAGCACGAGATCTGCTCTGGCCGGCGTCATCATCCCTCATTGGGAGTCGGGGGTTGCAATGTTGACATGGCTGCAGCAGCCGAACGGAATGGGTGACATGACAACGACGCAGGCATTCTACGTAGTACTGAAAGCCTGAAGAGCAAACTCGGGCGGCGGTTTTACACTGCTGCGTTGCGCAAGCAACGGAACGGCTTCTTCATGGTCAAGGCTGGAAGGGGTCTTTTGAGGGCTCTGAGCCTTTGAGCCACCCGGAAGGGAACCTCTCTGCCCGTCCGCGTCCGTTCGAGAGCCCCCGTCAGGCGTCGTCGCCACTGTCGTCGCTTCTGGCACCCTGGGGAAGTCAAACAGACGGCTTGAGAGAAGAAGGGGGGGAAGGACGCGGAGGGGGAGGGACCGATGGGGAGCTGTAAGGAACGGGATCCTGCACCTCGCCTGACATGGCTCCGTATGGCTCCGTCGAGCTGTCGACATCTCGTCAGCTCCCCCCCCCCACCTCCCGCAGCGAACGCCCATCCATCGGAGTCGACTCCCTGCGACTTCGTTCCTACATTGATTACCAGGCAGCAAATGCTCTCTTCCCGTGCTGCCCTGCACCACCTCAGCACAGAAATGCCGCTGTAGGCATAGCCCAAGATGCAATCCCGGGGCGGCCCAGGAGGCCCCGGCGAAGTATCCCGCTCCGAGTGTCCAGGGGCCGGGGGGGAGTGGGTGAGAATGACGAGAAAGCGCCTGGGCAGGACAGACATGGACGGAGTACGGAATACTTGGGGGTCCAGGACTCACCGGATCAAGTGCTATGTATGAATTGTGCGTCTGTGCCCGTCCCCGTGTGTCGTGCAATGATGTATGCGAGGTGTCATGGCAAGCCGAAAGGTGGTTTGCGCGCAGGCGCTAAAGCTCCAGATGGAACTGGCTCACTCTAAAGTCTGCAATTCTTGGAAAGTAGTACGTTTTCCGTCCCTTCGGTGTCGACTGGGTCTGCCCGGCCTGGCCTCAGGATGGAAGGCTGGATACGAGAGGCGCGAGAACCACAGGCGGACGGATACCGAGGGCGAGAAGCGCCGAAATCTCGAGCCTCACATGTGGTGGTCTTGTCTCCTATCCGCGTGCATGCGCCCAGCAGGAGATCAATTTAACAAGTTTTATTTAGGGTTGTTCCCTTTTTGCCGCGCGCCGAAGACAATCGGCACCTTACTACTTACTGTACTTATGTAGGTACCGGGCGCCCAGATGTCGCTTCGCTGTCACTCAAATTCAACTGCTTGCTGCCGTCCACTCGATCTAGAAGCTTCAATTTCTCGTGCTGCTGAGACGGGCCCAGCCCGGGGCCGCGCGCGCCCAATCATGCCCCAGGTACTCCGTACGTTTCGGCGTCGAGCCTGCTGTGGGCTGCTGTAGGCGCAGCGCCGCAAGCCCACACCTCACCACGCAGGGCCACAGGCTCACACCTGAGCGTAGGTTGTTTTGGCCGCTCGCTACAGGCCCGCCGCGGCGCTAGACGTTCAGTGGCTCCGCCCGCTAATATGCACGAAGACGCTCACGCAAGTCCTGGACCCCGCCGTCTCGGCGCCCCGGGGGTCGCTACCTATTGCTTGCTGCTATAGTGCAACGGCCTGGGGGGGTCAGTGGAATGGAATTGTAGACGGACGCTGGCCCGCTGGAGCCCTGGGGGCCCTGGCTCGCGGGCTTGATGCTCATCCCTGCATAGACGATCCGTCCTCGCCCAAATCTCACTTGCAATCTCCAGGCCGCAGGCAGTTGGTGCATTGGTCCGCGAGTGCCTTTTTTTGGGTGGATTGGGTGTTGCGGGTGCCGCTTCCTGCTGCAGTCGTCTGTGGCCCGGTGTGGTTCTGTGCCTGGTCTGTGGTTTGGTCTCCATGCATCTCTCTCGACTACGTAGTGGTCCTCCTTGCTTCCGTATTGCTTGGGCCTGGTTCCTCGCAGCTGGTTTTCCATCCACGACCAGTCAACTCACCTTCAACCAACAAGGGTCAGGGGGACCAGAGAGAGAGCAAGCAGCAAAGAAAAAAAACAGAGGAAGAGAGATCGCAAACCATCTTTCTTCCTTCTCCTTCGCCCTCTCTGATCCGGATCTCGTCCCTCTCTCTCGCCCGTTGCCCTCGCACACGCCTCCCAACGGCATTTCCGTGGCGGCGGCTTCACCTTGAACCGGCGCGTTCTTTGCCCCCACCGCGCCCTTCGTTTTCGCCCTCCCTCGGCCTCGTCCTCGTCGTCCGTCCGTCCCAAGAGAAACTCGAGGGAGCACCGCACCAACCATCGCGTAGCCTCTCCCGCCGAGTCGTCGAATCTGTTTGTCGCCCTCGCCTCGCCTCGCCTCTCCTCGCCCTTCTCCTGCCCCCGTTGCTGTTCCGGATTTCTGGGGCATTTCTGGGTGTGGTTGCATCGCTACAACACCTCCTTCGACACTTGGGCTACACACGCCAACACAAGCAAGTCAATCAAACCGTCCATGGCTTGACGATGCGCATTCCGTCCGTATCCAGAACCGCCGTTACCCTCTCCTAGAATGCTAGCTACTGCCTTCTCTCTCGCCTGAGTTGAGAGCCCCTCGCAATCATGCAGGCCGTTCCAAGTGTAAGTTTGTTGAACCTTCCCCGATTTGTCTTGCCCATCCCGCAATTCAAGCACATGGCCCAAAGCCCATAACAGCCATAATCAATCCGGGCACACTCCTACCCAGCCCACTACCCAACCATCACCAACCTCCACATCGAATCCCCGTGGCCTGGCAAATATACTTTCCCCCATCTTATCCCTCCCTTCGACGCCTCCCAAAGCCTGTTCTGTGGCGGATGAGCCAGCTTTCCCCTTGCAGCGATTGTTGACCAGTTTGCCTTTCTCTAGCTTGTTGGAACGGGCACTGCTGTTGCTGCAGCGGCCAGCGGTTTGGTCTTCGGTCAACCCACCGAACCAAGCTCTGCCTCTCCCTCGCTCCGACCTGCGACTCGTAGCAGACGACCCTCTACCGATCGCGAGCCTACTTTTCGTCCTCGAGCGACAAACTTCCTATTCTCACGGCCATCTACGAGTACCCAGTCGAACACACACGGCTCTCACTATCACACACTCCCGCGGCCCTCGACCGCCTCAAGACCTCCCCTCTCCCGCTACCAGAGGCCGCCCCAACCTCTGGCTCAACCGACGCCTCCCAGAGTCAGCAGCAGGAAGTCCTCTTTTGTCAGGCGACCAGAGTCGCCTGCACCCATCGCAGAGTCCAGAGACTCAATCTCTTCCAATGGATCGTGGATGAGGCGCCTGTCCCTTCGCCCATTGTCTCGTCACGAAAGCCCCAGATCTAGCATCGGTCCCGACAACCCGTCAATCTTCTCTCACGGCTCTTCTGCCCCGATCCTCCCCTCCGACCCGACTGCGTCTTCTCTACCCCCGAACAAACTGGTCAAGCGATCGACATCAACACAGTACAACGACGAAACCGTCGTCCCAAGCCGACGATCAAAGTCGCATTTACCAACTCTTCGACGACCCGCTACAAGTCATCAGCGCTCCGCGACGCTCCAGAAGTTTCAGGTTGATTCAACCGTGTCGACCCCGACGGAGCCTCACAAATTCTCATTCGGCGATCAATCCCGACCCCAACCCCACGAGTTCGCTCCATCCCCGATCGCCACCCCGGTACGATCTACCACGAGAAGTGGATGGACCTCTTTTTTCCACACCAAGACGTCCAGTGTGAGTTCACGAGCAAGCCCTGGTCGTTTTGGAGACCTCAGTCCGCATGCCCGAGTTGTATACTCGAAGCGCATCTGTACTGGTGACGACGATCGTCGCAACCGAGCCCACCTAGTCAAACCAAGGATGGTCTCAAGCGCCTCGGCGCCACCGAAATTGCTGCCCGCCGCAGATATTCACGAAACCCCTCGTCTACAAATTCTGCCGGTTGAAAAATTCACACCATCGCCCGAAGGCACACCCTCCAGAGTACCACGAAAGTCCATTTCGATGCCTTTCACGTCAGCAGGCAACTGGGTGTCCAGGACCTCGGGCAGTATCCGCCGCCCCAAGCGAGGCGCTGAGCCCAGAGTCGGAAATAAGCGACATGTGTCAGAGCCACTCACTGGCGCGCAGCCCAGCGCAGAACCTCTAGCCAATCCGACGCTGGAATTGGCCATCTCCCCAGCATCGCCTGGTCGGCAGGGGCTGGCGCTTGGTTCTTCAGCTACCATCTCGTCGCTGCGAACGCGTAAAAGGAACTCTTCGTCACCGATCCCCCCGCTTTCGAGACTTGCAAGTTTCCATGTGGATGCGTCGCGATTAGGGTCTTCCAGCGGGCTGCCCCCCCATCAGCATCACCATCAGCACCAAATTCGGCCTAACCAACCCTCTGGAAGTTCGACCAGTTCTGCTGCCATGTCGCAACTCAGGGCACCACAGCACGACAGAACGTCGACGATGGAGAGCTCTGAGGACACTCGGGACTGTACGTCGGGCGACGAAGACGACACGGACTTCAAGAGTGACACCATGTTTGACTCCTTGCGGACGGTCGCATCCGGCCGCGCACGGGCGGTTGAGACGCCCCTGGAGTCTATGTATGACGAATCGCCTCCTAGCACCGCCGGCAACGGCAAGACGAAACGCCTCTCCATTCAGGAAATACTCGGTAGAACCTGGGACGAGGACGATAAGATTATGGAGGAGGACGAGAGCGCTCCTACGCCTGTTCGCACAGTCCACCGGAATGAGGCTAGCTTCGCCCGCCGAGATATGTCTGGGCCTCGTTTCAGGCTCGACTCTTCCCCCCGTGATGTTTCAACCTCTACCAAGGACTTCACTCGCTTATCTATGGATGACGACTTTGAAGAAGACTGGGCAAGGGACGAAGACTTCCCTTGCAACCCTCTTTCACCTCCCTCGAAGGGCTCATTGAATTCAAGAAGAATCAACCCCAACGTGCGACTCGCTCTCGCCAACATCAGCGGCAACGGGTCACTGGACATCAACGGCAGCGACAGCCATAGCGAGCGACCGCTAAGTACCCTATTCGATTGGAGCGAGCCCGCGACGCATGACAAATACGATTCAACAGAAGGACGATCCCAACGTCCGAAAACCGCATACGCCAAGCAAGAGATGGACTCTAGAGGAGGCCGCTCAGCGATTCGGAAAGGCCCCACGCCCACCCATGTGCGCAGCCAAAGCGTCCCTGTAGTTCATGATTCCCCAGATGACCCGAAAACCGCCGGAGCCAAGTACGGCACGTGGGGCATAGGAACTAAGACAGTTAGCGAAGACTGGGATGACGATTTCGAATTTGGCGGTAGTAGCATGGGCAGTAGCGGCAAAGATGACAAGATGTTTGCAGTCCCAGAGTCGATCCGAGCCACGCAGCCAAGCGTCAAAGCCCACTCGGGGCACATCCGAGAATTCTCTCTCCTCGTCAACGACCTGAAACGCCTCTGTCGCCATGGCCGAGATATGGAGATGCTCGACGGATCACAAAGAGGCTTGTGGAAGGAGGCAGAGGGTATTATTGCTCTCGCGTCTCCGGACGAGGACTCGGTAGAGGAGGAAGAGGACGAGAAGTCGACGTCGTCGATTAACTTTGATGCCTTTGACATTGACGAACGCTTTGGCGATGATGGATTCGACGCACATTCCATGAACCGACTCGATGCCGCTTTTGACGGTCGCGAACCCGCAATGTCCAAAACTGCTGTGGTACGGGAGCGGCATTCCCCTAGGCGACGATCCGTCTTCTCCCCCGAAGATGACATATTTGGCAACTGGTCATTGGCAGATGCAACCCATGGATCGAATCGGTCAAGTCGCCCTAGGACGCCAGAGAATCGATATCACAAAGCTACTGACGTGTCCGGAGTTGTGCGTTCAGTCATGGAAGCCATGCAACATCGCTCGCAGTCCGATCAACCACCCCACGATGACGGCAAGGTGCACTTTGACACCAACAGCCTCAAAGCCCTGGTCAAGAGGGCAGGAGATCTACGGGACGCCCTGTCAGATATTGTCCGCCGGGCGGACCAGATTACCCAGAGTCCTGTGCGAACACCCCGACACGAACGCCAACTCGAATCGAGTCCCGCCTTTACTCGCGTCTTCGACGATCCGGGCTCGAGCCCACCGCGACGAGTGGTCAGGAACCGGGGAAATACCTCTCTGATGGAGGGCACGTCGACAGAGAACTCGCCCTCCTCCGGCCTGCCCCAACGGATGCAGATGATGACAGTTAGCTGAATGTCTCTCCGATAGGGACTATTCAGCAGGTGCTCTGCAATCTTGCATGGGCGTGTACAAAATATTTTGTGGATTTTTGTTTGCATAGCGACGGTCCGGAGGTCTCAGGTCTTTGTTCGATTACATCCGGATGGCTGAAAGGGTACGCTCGTCTCGATAGACGTTGATCGACCCTGAAGAGCTAGGACATTATGGCAGTCCACTACCCGTATCCGAATCTTTCCGACCCCGTCTGGATATCACTTCCGCCTCTTTTTGGCAAATGGTTTCGACAACGCCTGGTTACGTTAGCCCTGCTAATGCGATGGCCGTGGATATTTGACGAACCCATGGCAGCCCACAGAAATGTGATGCGGCCATGACTTGCACGCCGGATGGAAGAACCTCGGAGGCAGACTTCAGGGAGCATACATACACTCGATGCCCTTGATGAGGATACACCTCTCTAATGAGCCTTTCACAAGTAATAGGTAGACAGGAAACAAACGCTACGGCGGTGGATGTCGTTGCCTTGTTCACACGGGTATCACTTGTGAGGGCTGCCCTTTTTACACGGCTTATTTTCTTGTGCTATTTCCTTTGTTGGCACGAGGAAACGTCACCTTTTCTTTGTTCCTTTCTTTTTTTTTACTAGTGTCCTTCGGGCACGCCTTAATGCTTTGACGACTTCTCAAGGAAGGAAAAGAAGACGGAGTGGAAGACGATGCCTCACCGGGCTCGAGAAGATAATGTCCCTTTCTCGACAAGGAAGGCTTTTTTGCCACGAACTCACACGCATTGCAGTGGGAGAAAGTGAGAAGAGAAAAATGAGAGGAGGCATACATGCATGCAACGAAAACCACTTTACAAGAGGAGAAAATAAGGAGAGTGGAGAAGAACACGCACACAACCAAAACAAAAAAAGGAACTATGGAATGCTAGGGATTTGCTTTTTTGTCCCTTCGAGTTTTTTGGGGGTTTGGGATAACATAAAGGCTGGGACGGGCTGGACACACAGCAACGGGGGGGACGGGACGGATAGGTGTCGTCGGAGAAGGGGCAAGTGAAAAAAGGCTTTCACGTCGCATTGGGCGTATACTTGTACGCTTCGTTTTTGTTTTTTATGATTGCATGCATGGATAGAGCTTAACGGTCATGACGATTTATTACCTCTCAAGGACTGAGCCAAACTGAAATGTGCGTGAGGATTCGTGAGGATTCGTGAACTGTCGAAGGCGAGGGTTCAATTACCTCGTTGATACACACGCCATCACCCAGTCAGCTCCTCTTGGAGCGAAACAGCAACAACACCACGCTGCCCAAGCATCCGAAGCCAATTACAAGAGAACCCAACCATGATACGACGCCCTCCTCCAATTATCCACGGCCCGTCGGGACGAACCGCGGCGCCCCTTGAACCACCACCCGCACCACGTCACGATAACCCAGCTTGATATCTCCGGCAAGGATCAGAAAAGGAAATCGTCTCACGAGAGCTCAAGCACCCCGAATGCTTCATTGCCAGGGGGGGGAACTGACTTGACTCTCCTCCCCCCCATCCTCCAAAGGTGCTGCGATGATGAAGTGACGTTCGGCCGGACATGCAAGACCGAGGAAGGTGGGTGGGGGGTAGACAAGCGAAGCCGAACCACAGGGGAAAACGCCAAAACATCACACGACAGTGCGTCCCTCGTTTCGTCGGGTCGTCTGGATGGAGATGGCATCGAGGAGGGGAGTGGCACGATACAATACGGCACAGCGCGGCACGGGAAGATGACATTGACGTGCCGACTGAGTGCGTCAGAAAGGGGCCGACAATTCGCAACTCGGACAGAAAGGCCCCGACTGATGGACTAATTACTAAGATGCCGACTGACTAGGCCCAAAGGTTACTCGATTGATGAATAGGCCAGAAAGACACCGACTGGCTAGATCGGAGAAAGACCTTGGAGTGTATGGAGAGTGGAGAGTGAAGGAGAGTGAATTGCCCAAAAAATATTACATGCTTTTTTCTTTTTTGGCTTTCGCTGGCTAGACTACTACTACTTCTTGGTAGGTACGTAAATGTGATAACGCTGGTATACAGAGGCCGGAAACCAAATCCTTAACTCCAGTGCAGAAATAAAATAAAGAGAAAAAAAGATATCCCGAGGTCGCTTGCGTCGTGCCTTAAGATCATCCGTGCGTTTGCTTTGCACAGGTATTGCTTTCCAACCATTTCCAATCTTCATTGTGCAGGGAGCGGAACCACATGCCAGTGTCCAAAGTCCCGTGCTTTGTAATTGTCGTCATACGCCAAAACAAACAAGAAAAGAAAAAAACATCCCGGAAATCCCGAGGTCGCTTGGGTACCCCACTCGGTCCCCGCAGAAGTCCGGGCCGTTCCAGCATGGCATTCCGTTGAGCTTCCGGTTTACCAAAAGCTTCCGGGCTCACCAAAGCGAAACGAGAGACAAGCCCGTCCGGAGTGATTTGTCAAGCCACGCCCTCTCCTCCTGAAGCGTCGCTCCCGCCGTGGCGGCGGCCATGGTAGCAGGGTCCGACGCCCAGAGCGCCTGCGCGCTGAAGTCGCGAGGGGTCTCGCTAACGCTGGGCACAAAGGCCGAGTGCGATGCGCCGTGGAAAACCGGCGGCGGAGGACGGGGCGCGAGCTGGCCGCCGCGACGCAGCGTCTCCGACGAGGCGCGGAGCTGCGCATCGTCGAGGGCTCCCGGAGTCGGAGTTAGCTCCAGGTAGCGATTAGCCGAGGGCGACGAGGACGGCTGCCACATGGAATTGTCATCCACGAGGTCTGCGGCAGGGTCCGTCATGTCGTCACTCAGGGACCAAAGTTGGTAAGCAGAGACGTCGAGGTCCTGATCCCGGTCCTGGTCCTTGCTCATAGTAGCAGCCAGGGCCTCCTGCAGGGCCTCTTGCCACTGTGCCGGGGTGGCATCGACGCGACGAGATAGCTTCGTAAAGACGTCGTCGTCCGAGACGACCGACGAGGCGACCGAAGTAACGGCGTCCAGATACTCGCTGTCCGCCGACGACGATGCGACCGACGACGACCGAGGCTTGGTCGACGAGATGGCCAGCCAGTCTAGCATGACAGGAGCAGGGGCCTGGCCTCGCACAGACCAGAGGCTATCTGAAGTGAGCGTCGGCAGATGCTCCTGCGAGATGCGCGGCTTGCGCTTGGTGTCCAGCGCAGCGGGTGCCTCGGACGTAGTGCGGAAATTGGTGCGGCGGTGCTCCAAGCTGAACAGGCCCTCCAGCACCAACTCGTCAATCTCGCTCTGTTCCTTGACCGCCACGGCAGCAGCTGCGGCGTCCCAAAGCGGAGCCTGGTTCCAGAGATGCGCAAGTCCAAAGTCCGCAAAGGCCTGCTGCGGTGCCCGGGGCTTGCGCTCCATGGACAGCGCCGCCGGAGATAGCGCCGAGGTCCGGAAATCGGAGCGCCGATGGCTGAGGCTAAACAGACCCACTGGTTCTTCGTCTTCGACGGCGACGGGAGTAGGCGCCCACAATCCAGAGGTGAGAGGCGAGCTGGAAGACTCGGCGCCCGCATCCATGATCTCGGGAGCAGTCCACAGGAATCCGTCGTTGCTGATCGGGGTCGCCTTTGCTGGCTTCGTCCACATGGACTGGCTTTCAATGGCAGCAACCTCGGCTGCCCTCTGCTTCACGCGCGGGGCTTCATCCTTGACGGGGAGATAGGTCGCCCACAGCTCCACATCGGGCTGGGCAAGACCGTAGGAAACTGGCTCGACGACCTGGGGAAGCGTCCACATGCCAGGGAGGGTTGCCGTCAATTCCTGAGGCTTCTGGAGGGCCCAGAGTCCATAGGGAGAAAGAGCCTCTGGCGTCTTGGGCGGCGACTGGGTCCAAAGGGCAGTGGTCTCAAGTGGTGCGAGCTCCAACTTGCGAGGCACGGCGCGTGCAGTGCTGTTGATGGGCAAGTAGGAATTCCAGATGGAGGCGTCGGGTTGAGAGAGCCCCTTGGAGGGGCGCAGGATGGTAGCGGTTGGGGGGGACCACAGCATGGCCATTGAACCAACAAGCGATGAGTGGTTGGCGTTCCGGAGCAGGTACTGTTGCTGGGGAACGATGGACTGCGGCGACACTGGCAACAATTGTGACAATGGCGATGGTGAATGTAGCAAGCTCGAGGTGGAAGAGCCAGACAGTGATGAGATGGAAGAATTGGAGAATGCGGCAGAGACGGCGGAGGGAGCGGTCTGTATAAAAACGATCTCGTCTGCGGCGGAGGCGGAGGAGGAGAAGGCGGCGTCGGCGGAGACGGCGGCGGAGGGCAGCAAAACCCTTGAGGAAACCAGATGCGCTGAGACTTGGCGGGGTGCTAACTCCGAGCCCGTTTCCACGGCATTCAATGTCCAGGTCGCGCCCGGGGTGTGCGGACAGGGGTTGGTGTGGGTGCCAGTGTGGGCGCCAGTGTGGGCGCCAGGGTCGGCGACAGGGCCAGGGCGACTCGCACTCGTTCTGGTGCCGTGTGTCTGGGGCCGCTGGGGAAGACCTGTCCCATGAGCCGAGTCGTCCGTCGTCATTGGCGCGCCAGGCAAGTGACAGCGAGCCACGGCCCCGACGCTGCTTATCGAATCAACACCTCCACCTCCTCCTTCTGCTTGAATAAGCTCGGCCTTCGGCGACTGGCCCCTCGCGGCATCGGCTGCCGGCTTCAGGTTGGCCCCGTCCGTCCCCGCCACGCTCGTGCTCGCCTGCGCATCAGGCTTTTCGCGGCCCTGCCAGAATCCGTCCAACCGCCAAGGGTCCTGGTCCGTGGCCATTGGCGTCGCCGTGGCGTGGGGGCCGTCTCTGCGTGGTGACGCGCTTGCAGCCCTTGGTGTCCTCGGGGTCGCTGCCGTGGCTTCTATCCTTGGTGGTGTTGGCGGTGGTGGTGGTGTCCTCAGGTCTGCTGGTGCCGGCTCGGTCTCTGACGATGCGAAATTAGTAGTGATAACCCGCCGAGCTTCAAGATCGTCCCGCCTCACAAATTCCACCCCAGAGCCCGCGTCCTTGGTCGCGCTGTCCCCTCCGCGCTGGTGGGGCGCCCCCTCGGTGGGGAAAAAGACACTATCACCGCCTCGTTCTTGGCTGGGCTTGAGAAGGCTGGCAATCTCCCACAGCACTTCCTCGTCGAATCCGTCGTCGCCGTCGTCTTCACTGTCCGACATGCTGCCGTAGTCGCTGTCCCCATCTTCCCCTGCCTCGTAGTCGTCAAAGAACGACGTTGGAGTCGTTTCATACCCACCCTCTACACCCTCTACACCCTCTTCCATCGGCAGGCCCCGCCCTTGTCCCGTCGTCATCGTACCAGGCATGGCCATTACGGTCAATGGTCTCGCGGGGACAGACGGCATGTCTGACATCTCCCCCCAGGGAAATTGGAAAATCCCCAGAGTCCCGCGCTTATCGGGGAGTGGCTTTGGACTCTCCAAAATGTCTGGCAGCAGGGTGATACGCTTGCTTCTCCGTGGGGGCCTTTGTGCGGCCTGCTTCCTAACCTCCTCCTTCACAGGCTCCAACTCGATTTTAGGCTCAGCTTCAGTCGCAGCCTCTCGCCGCCCAGGAGCAGGACGCAATGCGGGGCGCCAGAGATAATAGTGCGAGAACCTGCCTACATCCACAGTCTTCGACCACAGACGCGAGCTCTCAATTCCAAGAGGTTCCAAATCTTTTCTGACCCGGTGTCGGACCACGTCTGTAGGATTCTGATCAGACTCAGTCTCTACAACGACAGGTGTGATGACCGGGGTCCAGAGGAATGCATGGGTAGCCGCAGAAACATCTGCATCAGAGGAAATGGGGCGCCACAACGTCTTGGCAGGATTCGGGTGCACACTCAACGAAACAGGAGGCATAGGTAAACCCGGAACCACATGCCCGCTTTCATTCTTGCCTGTCATAGCCGGCAGCTCTGATCGGATGCTCGTGGCCTTCCTTTGGGCCAATGTTTGCTGCGAGATGTAGCCATTGGTGGGGTCTGAAGCTTGAGGTGAGGGGTGGCCACCGTTGCCAACAGCCTGCTCCGGGAGAAAGTGCCGGGATACCTGTTTCGTAGACGATGCGGCCTGGAGAAGGCCTTCGCCCAAAGGTGTCACAAACGAGGGCCCGCCGCTTCCATGCAGTAGTAGGTCTAGGTTTGGTGTGGCTCCAAGCGTCGATTGCGAATCCCTGACCAGTAATGTGCCTCGAAGTCCTTGCCATTGATCCTCCTGTTGGCCCAATTCTGTCTCTAGATTGGCAAGGAGGGTCATTCTCTCGCCCCGATCACTACTAGGCGATCCTCTGCCGAACTCTTCAAGCTTTCTTAGCTGCTCTTGGATGATGGCTAGCGCATGTTCAGGAGACTCTAGTGGTGCCGATTCAGTTTGAGCAGCCATCGGCACCATGTTTGACCTCTTGAGTAACAGCGGCGCAGGCGGGGCGACCTTTCGAGGTCTCTCAATTTGTCCTCTGTCTGAGAATGAGGGGCATTCTTCCCCGACCCGACGGTGCCATCCATACTCGCTCTCACTCATCGTCTGCGAAGACTTCAGTCCCTCAGCTTGCAATTTCTGTGAAGACTCAACACCATGGTCAACGGAAGGCTCCGCCATAACGGTCGAGGACCCCATGTCCTGATCCCGGTCAAGTGGGTACGCTTTGCCTACTGCAACCTCGGCCCCGTCCTGTGGCAGATGCACCTGCGGCACCGCTGGCACATCGACTGCTCGGGCTTTTTGCACATTGACTATTGTCACCGGGGAGTGGATGGATCCCCAATTGACTGAGACCTCATCTTCTCGGCTTCTAGCCTCGCTGTAGGGAGAAAACATGTTGAAGTCTTCGGCTGGAAGGATAGGTGACGATCGTCGATCGGAAGCCTTCTTAGATGAGCTCCTTTGCAATGGCGCCCTGGCGGGAATCGGTGGATTCGGTTCGCGACTAGTGCTTTGGGATGCAGTTGACTTGGCTTTCAAGGAACTGCCAGTGTCTTGGGGTCGAGGAAAGTCTTCAAGCAGGACGGATATGCTCTGAGTTGCCACTGATGTCCTTGCCGACCCATCCGTCTGATGAGTGCCGCTGCGTGGAGAGCCTGCCTCCAACTTCTCGCGCGACAGCGTCAAGGGTAGGACAGGCATCTCAGGCACAGACCTCGACCGTCTCCTAAGAGCTGTGCTTGACCTCGTACCTCCACTTCCTGGGTAAAACATCTCCATCTTCTCATCCCATGTCATGCTTCTAGTATCTCTTAGACGAGATCCAGCAAGGACTCCGGCGCTTTTTGGTAACGGCGGAAGGGGAAGAAGCAGGTTGGGGTTCGGAACAACCGGGAACAGTATCGACATCTTCCGAGAAGGTCCATTGGATAGTGATCGCTTGTGTTCATGCAAGTTTGGAGATCCTTCGGCAGGGAAGATAGCACGGTCAATCTCGGGTAGTCGAGGAATGGGCCTTGGCCGGTGAACCATCGAAGCAGCCTTTAGCAATCTAGCTGGAGACATGAATGATTTGTCTTTGGCGGAGTCGACAACACTTTTGACAACATTCGGATCATTGTACTCGATGTTCTTCATGAACATGACCGTCTGCTCCTGAGACAGTCCTTGGCTGCTTCCAAGCATCTTCATTCGGCTCGCCATTGGGTTGCTCGGTAACCCGGGCTTCGTAGGCGCATTGACTAGGTAATTCACCATCGTCTGTCCAGACGGTCGGACGTTTAATTTGGTCGATTGTTGCTTCAGTGGTAGAACCGGTTTTCGGGGTTCCGCTGGAAGCGAGAAGTTGACGGCAGATGGGGGAGACGGTGCCCTGGGAAGGGGTTTCGGAGTCGACGAGATTCGAGTTTGCTGTAGAGAGTCCACTCGAGCAGGGAATCGTGACTCTCCATTTCGTGACCGATCAGCTTGTGTCTGCTGAGACAAAGCTTTTGGTTGGGGTGCATCTGTTGGCGAGTGTCGAGGGGATCTTCGTCGAAGTTCTTCTACTCTGGATGAGAGCATTGTAGAAGAGGTCGTTGCCGTCGAGTTATCCTTTATCTGTGGCTCATAAACCGTCTTTGCCGCCGCTCCAAAAACGCTCAAGTTTGTCAAAGTCTCATCACTCGAGATCAACGACCTCCTTTCGACGGCTTTGGGAGGGGTCGGTGGTGGTCGAAGCTCGGTGCGATACGCAAGGGAGACTGGAGGTACTGAAACATAAGCGGTTTCCACTCGCCTTTTCTCATTCTGCGCCGCGGTAGCCAGGTCGATAGTGGGAATCTTAGTCATGACATTCTGCTCACTCGCTTCACTTAAGACGGGGTTCGAGATGGCCAGCTTTGTGCCCTTCCTCGTAAGACGCTGTTGGCGTTGCTCGCTGTCGGCTTCCATGTTGACTGGCAGTGTTTGGGATCTTATCGGAGGAAAGAACTGGCCCTGCACAGGAACGCCCCCCATGCCCGTCGTAGCTTGTCCAGTGTACGGGTTCGATATAAGTGGAAGGTTGGCTCTTGGAGCCCCTGGCATTGTCTTCAGTTGGGATGTCGTCAACTGGGATGCAGCTCTGAATGACGTCAATGCCTCACTCTTCACTTCATCGTATCGACTAGCAGCAAGCGTGGAGTCGGCTGTTGATAGGTCTCGGCTCATCAAGTTTCTGTTCGAGTGGGCGCCAGGTTGCGTTGCATCTTCGGTCGGGCTAGTAGGCTCTTCCTTCGGGGGTGTAAGACTGTCCTTGAACAGCGTCAACACGCCTAGAGACGGTCAGTCGAAGCCTCTGGGCTAGGGACGATTTGCATACCAATCAAGATCGAAAGACCTGTAGCAGGAACCGCTGTACGAGTTATCACATCGATGGATTTGATGCCCAGCATCAGAGGAGCGCTCATCTGAGGTTCTTGGTTAGCCTTCAATACTCTGTGCAATACTTATGCGACCACTCACTCCCGTCCAGATGGCTAGGCCAACGATTGTCCACAGAGCTGCCCAGCTCCGGCTCGAGTCAGCCGTCTTTTGCCGTGTGTCCCTGAGTAGCCCTAGGGAGATAAAACGGGCCAAAATGGCGGCCGTGAATAACAAGTCGGTTACGAGAAGGACAACACCGAATTGCAAGACCGACGTGCTTGTAACACAGATAGTGTTGAGTTGCGGTCGCTGAAGTCCAACGAAAACGCCACCGAGAACAAATCGGATGAGAATGGCTCCTTGGGCGGCGAGGGATTCGACTGGCGTAACCCGGTCATGATGGCCGACAGCCCAAACGGTGGCTTGTTGAAGAGACACTCTCGCGAGCTGATCGAAGATGGAGGCGAAAACGATGGCGATCTGGCATCCCATTGCTGATCGAACGCCTATTAAAGTAGTAATGAAATCTGTTTGAGCCCACAGGGCAGATGTAGCAAGGAAAACAACGAGGACCAGCCTCAGGCCGTCTCGCAGGAGCGAAGAGGTATGGCCTTTGAGATAAAGAAAGGCAGCCCCAGTGGCGGCATTGACAACCATGCCACTGTTTCCTTTGGTCAGCTCCCGTGTGCCTCTCGGTTTTGTTCGACGGGTGTACTGACAACGAAAAGGCTGCAATGGCGACCTGGTTATTACCAGGGTCGGCCATGTTGGCAGTCGTGACACTTAAGTCAAGTGCAAGATGCCAGGGTTGGTCGATCCGTGAATGAGAAAGAGAGAATAGAAAGAAGCAATTAGACCAAAGAGATTAAAGATTGGTAGACAAATGAAAGCATGACGGCATCGCGAGCAATACTCGCGGTGACACTTCGTATCGGTTCGAGTCCAGACGAAGGAGAGCCTGTGGAAACCAAAGAGACTGAGATAGTGAAAGAAAAGCGTTGCGTTACGTTGCGTTGCGTCTGACACCTTGGGCAGACGACCAAACCGGGGTGCGCTTGCACGGGTCTGGCAGGAAGGGGTCTCAAACAGGCGACCTCAGGTCAAACAGTGCCGTGTTCGAGTTGGCTCAGAGCTCCAAGACGCCGAAGCGCGGCGGAAGGCATGATTGGGCAAATGGGCGAGACTGAGAGGAGCCGGTAGCGGGTTGACGGTAGCATGGTTTCATATGAAACTCGGTATGTCGAGGAGAAGCATGGATCTGTTACGGTGAGAGAACCTGAGACAGGGCGGAGCGGACGGTGATCAACACGGCTGATGGTAGGAAAAGCGAGATAAATACACGGGGGTGATGGATATGCCTTGGGTCAATAGTCTTCTTTAGGGTGCGTCGACCCGTCAACCTTCTCTTACGTCTCCTTCCCCGTCTCGCCTCCGTTGTGGTCGCAATAGTGGTGGGCGTCACCGCACCACCCGAGGTCAGTGGTTCCAGTGGACGGGAGTGTCGCGCCAGCCTGGGGTCTGCCAGCTGAGATGCAGTGGAAACCCATGTGTTGGGCCGGAATGATGGTTCCAAACGAGCGGCGCTTAGAAGCGTCGAAGAAGACGAAACAGAGGGATCAAAATCGTCCATTCGACGAGCAGAACGAGGAAAAGCAGAAAGAATAATAGAAGAAGAGAAATCAATTGCCCGTCGGGCACACAAGGAAGAATAAACGCCCAGCGGAAAGACACGAGCTTCGGACAGTGACCGAGAGTTGGGACTCGGACGACGGGGGGAACCGGCTGTTAGCGTCACCCGCCATGCAACGGCAGACAGGGGAGGGCGCTTCTTACGCTTGGGCTTTGAGGCGGGTTGCCCAATGAGGTTAAGAAACCAAGGCTCCCCGGACGGACCTGGGCTTGGGAATGCGGAGTCGCGATGGGTTGGTTGGGCTCGAAGGAGAACGGAGGACGGAGGACGGATGATGGATGTTGGATGTTGGATGTTGGAGGTTGCATCTTGCAGTATGCAGTTTGCCCGTTCGATTCCATTGCGTTTGTGCGTAGGTAGGTACCTAGGTAGGTGCCTCAGTGCCTAAACCTTAGGTAACACAGCCTTAACAAACTGGCGTTGACGGGATGGCAAGACAAGCGCGGGCAGATGGCAGGTGACAGCAGCCACCACTGGCACTTGCCGATGCAGCTCTTACACACTTGCATGTGCTCGCCTGCGTGCGCAAGCTTTCACCTGCACTTACATGGTATCAAGTACACTTGCACTGGACCTGTTTCTAAATCACAACGTTGTGAACATCAATAATCATCCCAACTAGCGCAAAGGGTCTCGGTTCCAGCAAGTCTACTGCGCGACGTCATACCAATTCTCGCGGGATAGTAGCTGTGTCATAAGGAACCGGCGGCCTCTGACCACCCGAGGGTGGGCTTGGCGGGATCTTGGCGGGCCTGTCCCAAAGCAGGCATTTTGACGCACCAGTTGCATGTGTGCCTACCCTGGAGAATTCCGTAAAACACCACCACCAAACCACCTCAGTTTTCATGAATATTGCTATTACAACCTCTTTTTGCTATCGTCATGACTAGTACCACCCCGTGTATCATTCCCATCCCGCATTAATCAAAGCCTCTCTATACCTATTAGAAGAGTACTCTAAGCACATCCTTGAGGGTACCCAAGGTTTGATTGTACGTCTACTTGCGCTGTGCCAGCATAGTCAGGCTTTTTTGATATTCCAGTCAAGCTTTTTACGTTTTCGATAATTGTATCTTGATTTGCAGAGGTGCTACGTATCGTTCTCGGCGGTGCACTCTTCAAGTCTCTAGTATTTCATGTTCTAGGACTCGTGCTGGTTCCCCCCCCTCAACGCCGCAGATACCTCGCTAGATCAATGGTCCCATCACCAGCCCTATCCACTAGTCACAGTCCACGCCCTTCAACCTCCCCAGTGTCTTTTTCCTTGCCTACATCGCATCTTCAATCGCCTCTCATCTCCCCCTCCTTCAACCTGCTCCCGGTCTTTGCCGGCCGACCATGACAACTTCGACCGGCCCGGTGCCCCTGTACTTCGTCCCTTTACCGGCCAAAGGTGAGCCATCCCTAGAACGGGGCGTCCGTTCCCCGTCCAAAACCCGCTTACATCGTCGGACCCAACGACCGAAACTTGCATCCCGGCGCCGCGGCCGAGGACGTCTTGCATACGGAAGTTCCGTTCACCAGCTCAACGCAGACTCTCGATCTACTTGCCTGTCACGGTTAGCATAACTTCTCCTTCGTTGCTGACGACCTACCTAGCTGGGCTGCTCTGGCTAAGTTTACGGCACCACCATTTCCCCGCGAAATGACTCGCCAATCGTCGCGCGCGTGATGGTCAGTCAGATGCCGGTCCAGCCGCACCACCACCCACGACGCTACAGTGTTGGCAGCAATGAATGGTAACCGGCGTGGTACAAAGAAACTGTATGAAGATGCGTGCGTAAGTTTGTGTACCTGTGAGGTTACGGACCTAGTACATGCACGAAGACAGGCCTCCGCCTCGAGGCAACTCCGCTAGGATTCCATCGTGGTGCCGTTCCGCTATCTCGACATCTGAGGTGACTCAAGCTAGCTCTAGAATCCCGACAACTTCGGTTCCGAAATCAAAACCTATCATCGAGAGCTTCTACTATAAAATAGCTCCGGTCGCTGCTTAAAAATAAAATAAAAAGCGAGACTGAGACAGGTCAGACAGAAAACGACATCGCCATCACTATCGACACCACTGCTCTTAATCACACCCACTCACCAACACCTCACAGAACCGCAAGAATGGGCCGCTACGACCTCGAATACCCCAAAGAGGCTACCAACACGGTGAAGCGCCTCAACGACCGCGGCGTCTACGCCCTCGAGTCGATCCACGGCATCGTCAACGCCGCCCAGATCCTCCACGTCTCCTTCAACACGCCCTCCCAGCCCTTCCCCGTTATCCTGCCCATGATCGGCCAGATGGGCTCCTTCGACCGTCCCAGTGCCGATCTCGGCGACCCCCTCGACCTCTACCTCCACGGCTACGTCTCCTCGCGCATCATGAACCTCGGCCGGGCCGGGTCTGAGGGCGACGAGGCACAGGGCATGC
Source organism: Neonectria neomacrospora (assembly GCA_917563905.1). Classification (NCBI taxonomy): domain Eukaryota; kingdom Fungi; phylum Ascomycota; class Sordariomycetes; order Hypocreales; family Nectriaceae; genus Neonectria; species Neonectria neomacrospora. The sequence continues at coordinate 702,502 of OU830643.1, forward strand.
CCGTTTGCGTCGCTGCATCTCACGTTGACGGTCTTGTCCTGGCTATCTCGTCGTTCTCTCACAGCTACAACTATCGCTCTGCTGTGCTGTTCGGACACGCCACGCTCGTCACCGAAGAGGCCGAGAAGATGTATGCCATGGAGCTCATCACCGACAGCGTCGTCCCGGACCGCTGGCGCCACACCCGTTTGCCGCTTACCAAGGCCGAGCTCCAGAGCACCGGCATTCTCAAGGTCCGGATCGCCTCCGGTAGCGCCAAGGTCCGCGCCGGTCAGGCCCACGATGATAAGCACGACATGGAAGATGAGACTGCGCGAGACACCGTCTGGACCGGCGTTCTACCTATCCACCAAACCATGAGCGAGCCACTGGCAAGCCTGTATAACCGCGTCGACGTACCCGGCTATATTTCCGACTTTGCCAAAGACTTTAACGAGGACAACAAGCAGCAGTCACTCGACGCCGCGAAGGACCAGTAGAACAGTTTAAAAAAAAAACCCCGAAGGGGCTCCAAGTAGAGATTTTTGCCCTGCAAACACTATGGGCTGAGTTGCATAGCAGGTAAATAGTCATACTGGCCCCATGGCATTATATATACAACTGTTCTTGATATAGACAATAAGTCCTGATAATTATATTCACCATAGCTCCCAAATCTTGGCTGGAATAACCGTCCTCATAATCGTCCAATGACCCACTGCACTCTTCTGATGCAACTTGGTCACCTTGGCAGTATTATTCTTGGCAAGGATGCTCTTGTCACCACCCTCGAGCCACACAGACTCGGGAATTTCGTGACGCGGCTCCAAGAATACGTGCCGGGAGCGGCTCTCATGGTAATCGCCCCGAACCGGTTGACGAAAGGTGAGTTCTCCGGGCGTTTTCTGACAGAAAATGATCATGTTTATAAAGTCACTTCCCCACGCCTCAACGACAGTCTCGACCCGGGGAGCTTCGCGGAAGACGCGGCATGAGGGGAAGACGTGCGTGATGGTTCGGATGATCATCTTGGGGGTTGCGGCACCAAAATCACCGGCATAGTTCTAGGACAATGTCAGCGTCGAAGATGACTGGGGCACACCATCTAGGTAAGTCAACTTACAATGGCAATGACACCGTCGTCCTTGAGTAGGGCATCCAGCCCCTGGAAAAACTCCAGGGTGAACAGATCAGCCGGTTCCGCGCCGCCGGTGAAGACATCGTGTACGATGTAGTCAAACTTGGTGGTCGATTCGTTGGCCAACTTGGCCGTGTAGCTAATGGCATCCGCAATCACAGGCGGGTTGTTTTCCCGAAGGTCAAAGTGCTTGGCGGCAAACTCGTGAACCACCGGGTCGATTTCAACAACCGTTGTGTTGATACCATGGGTGACGAAGGAAGACGGAGTAGTTCCGATACCAAGACCACTGCATCATTGGTGTTAGCAGACCCAGTTCTCTCGGCGTTGTGCGGACTACTTACACGACGAGGGCACTGGCCTCACTGTCGAGAACCGGAACCTCCCGCTTGACAAGACGAACAGCCTCAAGCATGACAAAGACGCCGTAGATAGGTTCGGAGATGATCGGCCCCTTGTAGCGCACCCACTCGCCTCCCAGAAGACTGTGGTCACATCGCAGAACTCGAACTCCCTTGTCAAGGTCCTCCAAGACAGAAACATAGCCTGTCAGCGACTCGCGGCGGTCCAAAAGGGTCCAGTTCTCCGCCCTCAACGTGTTGTTGAGCATATCCGTGGCCATGGACGTCATGACATGGGGGTTGAGCATAGCCGTGTGCAGCAGGGCAGGGATCGCCAGCACGAGATACTTGGACGGGGCGAGGACCGTGTATACAGCTGCCAGCAGCATTTGCACACCGACGCGAGTCACAACAAACGCCTGGCCTACAACGGCCTGGAGCTGCGAGCTGGCGACCCACTCGGCCAGTCTGAAGAAGCCCCAGGAGCCGATGCCCGGGGCCGCGTCGGCGACAAACTGCGGCAGCGCGCTCAGGTCGGCGCGCTCGAGATAGTTGGCCACGACAGCCGCGGACACAACGGCCAGCGGGAACAGCGTCAAGCCCTCGATGGCCAAGGGACCCCACCAGGGGCCAAGCTCGTCGCTGTACTGGCCGAGGAAGAACTGCACGACGGGGAAGTGCACGGCAAGCAGCGGTAGCAGCAGCTTCGAGGAGAAGGGCAGCGCGCGGTTCAGGAACAGGTTGCCGGCCCAGCCGACGAAGCAGCCGGCCATGAGGACCGGCGCGTGCGGGATGCCGGCGGGGATGGAGCCGAAGACAGGCGAGAGGGCGAGCTGCGAGGCGCTGGAGGCGGCGCCGAGGAGAGCCAGCACGAGGGCCGTCTTGACGAAGAGGGACGCTTGTCCCAGCGTGCTCTTGCTCCAGCTGTCGTCCTTGGCCTTTGCCGCGAGGTTCTTGAGCTCCTTTTCGAAGCGCTGAGGCGTCTGGCGACTGGGCGCACCAGTCGCCTTGGATGCCGCCGCCGTCTTCTTCTTGGACGCCATGGTTGATGGCGAAAGCCAGCCGAGAAGAGAAGAAGGTATGTACAAGAGGCAAACGAAGAAAAGATGCAAGGACAAGAACAGCAGTAAGGGATGAAAGATGACGGGTTCGAGATAGCAATCGCACCAACGACTTCAAACGGCCCGCACCTGAAGCTCCGTTGATTTCGTCCGTGTTTCAGCGCCGTGGACGTGACATTGCTCCGAAGGCACACGTGGAGCTACCGCCTCACAGTTTGAACCCCCAAGGATGGCATCTCGTGGCTGGTGCTGTGGCTCATGCTGTCAGAAACCGGGCGCAGGGACTTTAATGGCGACCTTATTTTTCGCACCAATGCCCGGTGGCAAAACCTGGGCTTTCAGCATCGGCTGACGGCTGGTCAACTTCCGCAATTCTTCCTGGACGCTGCACTGAACCAGCTTCAAACAAGGGTCCGTAGCCTCCTGCGAGTTAAATTGCGACTTTATCTTAACGACTCTGTACCTACCTATACTATCGACGCTGAAGCGTAGTTGTCAGCCGTTCGATCCCTGGTCTAGAGGGATAGTGCCTCCTCCGCAGTCACCATACAATCCACGCGTGGACATCCACGAACGCGATGCTGGGCATTGCTCCTAGCCAACCCTAGAAAGAACTTGTTCACTCATTATCCATTCAATTGTCCAGTCCACACACCATCTACCTGCAAGCCCTTATCTTCAACAGAGGCCAGATCCCATCTGTGGCCCAACCAACAGTCAAGCCCACGATCCTCACGCGGCATCCCTCACACCATCGCCTCTCGTCCCTCCACACCTAAAACTTAACCCACGAACCACGCTTCCACGACCCACTCCGACTACACCATCCTGTGATCTTGTGACACCCACCTCCCGAAGGAGGCTTTGTGTGCATTTGCCCAAAGTTTTACCCACTGATTGGTTCCCACGCGCAGGTATTGCTACCTCCCTCGGTTGGCAGTTTTGTTCCAGAACTGGGAACCGCTACTAGTCCGCCGTAGGCTTCTACTGCGAGAGACTGGAATTAGGGCTGTAGAGTGCGGTTGAAAGTTCCAGGAATTCACTGCGATGTCTAGGACAATGGTATGCAGAGCTGTGGGAATGTCAAAGAGTTGGCTATGTCACTTGGGTAGAATGCAAGAACATGCAATACGTGGTCGTTATGGACCCTGATAACTGAGACTGGCTTCCGCGTTCAAGCTCTTCATTTGGACTGCAATGGCTAACTTAGTGGGGCCGTTCCGGAGGGTTCGGCTCCGAGGCGGGGGTTTTGAATGCGGGGGCCGAGGGGGGTGGAGTTGGCGTCCGCCGGTGGGTTTTCGATGCGTCAACGATTTGTAGGCGTATTTGTAAGTGAAGGATTATAAGAGACCAAGATGACTCGGTTGTTTGAAAGGACATCTCGCTAGGAGCATGAGGTAAAATGCTTAATTGCTCTGCGTATGGCAATCTGAAGCGTCATAAGACGTTGCTACTATCATGGTAGTGATACCATCTTCGTTTCTTCCACATGGTCTCGTAACAATCTAAGCATCATAAATCCATCCTTCATGGTTGAAATTCCAGTCCAGATCATATCCCATTTCCTAGCCAATCCGTCCCCCCCCCCAGTTGAAAACTCGAAATGCCTCGGGGCCCTCCCCCCAGGGGGGGCGCAGCCGAGAAGGTATCAATCATCTTCAAAACCCCTCGAAACCAGTACAAAGAAAGATGAGTCCAAAAAGATGACAAACATGTCCAAACAACTCCCATGCCGTGCCATAACGCAATACAGCAACAACGACAGAAACGCCTTGAATAATGCATGCCGTAGCCAAGTCTTTGAATCCCAAAACACCCCAGATCTCGGGGTACGGCCACGGATGACTGCTCCCATGTCATTGCCTTGCCGCCCCTTGCCGCTGCTTCTATTCGTTGCCCTCATCACATTTATAAGGGCTCGTCTTCCATATCATCATCACTATAGTATTCATCTTCTTCCCCACTGTGCGGAGTATGCATCTCGCTGACGTCGGCGCTGGCGAGGTTACTCAAGCTATCAAGAATTCCACCACCGTTGAAAGCGGGTGGTGCCGAGGCAGAAAGATCTGCGAGGCTCCCGTTCCGGCTCATGGATGGCTTTTCAGGGAGCTGCTTTAGCAAGCCAGCCGAGATGTCGAGCATTGTCATGGCGAATTCCGTCAGGCCCGTACCCTCTCCGGGCTTTGAGCTTACAGAAAGGGTCCAACGGTATTCCCCGAGGCGTCGCCTGTACCAATCGGCTTCCTCTCGTCCCGGCGATGTAGCCCAGAGTAGGGAGCCAAACGTGCCAATGAGAGCAAAGTTGGTCTTAGACGCAAAGTACCAGAACGAACGGAGATGGTTGGGAGTAAGGCGGTTGACAAAGTCCATGGCAGAAATGAGGCGAGCCTTTGCAGCGCTGCGACAAATATGCTGTACGTAAGGATCAACCGCCGAAGCCGCTGAGGCTAGAGACCTGATGATACGCCTGTGCAGTGTAATTTCGGCCGCGAAATAGGCTAGATGGAGGTATCCAATGCTGGAAAGTCTCGTGGACGTAGGGTTGCTTGACGAGTACGACGAATCTAGTCGGATCAATTGAGGTAGACCTCCATACCATTCCTTGAGCTTAAGTTGAATCGGCTTCGCCAATGACAGCACAAGCTGTGTGCCCTGAGGGCCCGCGTTCGTGACTGTCTGCATTGCCTGCAGCGTGTAGAATGTATCGAGAATTTCGGACAAAATCTCGGAGAGCTGCACCACTCGCGTAAACAACAACCGACCCCTCTCAATGTCTAGCTTCTCATCGGGATCGTTCTCGTCCCACTCCACGTCTGGAAAGTCGTTGGACGTGAGGGCTTGGACTCCCCAGTTCGACGCGAAGATGTGCGACGGCCGGCCATGGACAAGGGCACCCCATTTGTCCTGCATATACAGGGCCCATGCTAGACGCTTCCTCAGACCCTTCTCCCACGGTGGTATCTTCCATCCTGCACAGTCCAGATGTAATCCCAGCTCATGGCCTAGGGCTACGAGCTGGGCTGTCGGGGCCCACTGATCGCCCTCGGGCCGCTGTGACAACAACAGGCCGGCTTGGATAGTGGACAACTTCGGTCGGAAGCAGGCATCCTCCAGGGTGGTGCGTACGATGCTTTCGAGCTCTCTGACGTTGGGGCGGGGCAGGCGAGCGAGCTCCTCGCTTTGGTCCCACCAATTGATGGCAAGTATATAGACGGCGGCGAGGAGAGGCGGTGAGAATTCTCGGTAGGAGCGCTCGTATTTTTCTAGGAAGACGTGCTTCTGTATGATTGGGAAGCCAGGGTGGATGACGCGGAAGTAGATGTCGATGAGCTTTCGGCCGTGAGGTCCCACGATGGACTCGACATGGTCGACATCCTGCGTCACATGCTCGTGCCCGGGGGTGCTGTGGTCAGGCAGCATCAAGAAGGTGTCGTGATCGCTGACCTTGCGGAGGGTGCCCCGGGAGAGGAGGCTCTCGTCGTGCGGGTCGAAGGGGGAGAGGTTGATGAGGGAAGGCTCGAAGTCGGTGGTGGGACCGATATACTGGCTGAAACGGTCGTCCTGAAGTCCCAGCGTCCGCTTGAGCATGGTCGGGCCACCGACATTGGCCATCTCCTCCAGGAAGGAACTGCTAGCGGCGGTGCTGGAAAGGCTAGAGTTGTGATTTCGTCGCCTGGATGCGAGACCCGGGGAGCTGAACGAGACCAATCATATGTCAGACACGAAGCTTAGAGGCAAGGGGACATGCATGGTAGGGTCTGGGAGGAGGGCGGAGATTTTCATGTGCAGGAGAGGGAAGCGCGGGCGGGAGAGACAGAAGCGCGGGAGAAGAGGCCAAGGCGCAGGCACGGGCAGAAGTTCAGGAGGAGGTGTGGGCGGGGAGAGGCGCAAGAGGTGGGTAGGTAGTAGGACGTGTAGTATTAAGCAAGCGTCAAGCAATCACTGATCACTCACTGCTGACCCGCGTGGGGAAGAGAAGTCTGGGCGGGCATGGGATGGGACGGGATGGGGATTGCGATAGGGAACCGGACGGGATGGGGTGGATGGATGGAGACTGACCTTCTCTTGCCGATAACGTCGTCCGACGCCGCATCGCCATGAAGCTTCCTCTTGCGGGACGGCGGGCTACAGGCCAGGGAGCACTCGGAGCCGGTGGCTTGGCACGGCACGCAGCCATCCTCGTCGTCGCTCATGATGCAGTTGGCGCGCGAGTAGCGGCAGGCGAGACAGGGCGGGACGGGCGAGCTATTGCCATTGCTGATGCCGTTGCCGTTGCCGTTGAAGGAGGCGGGCTTGGCCGGCGCCGAGTTGGTGGCCGGCAAGCCTCCATGGGCCATCTCAAGCCTATGAAAGCTGTCCTGGCGATAAGCAGCGGGCTCTAGCCGGGGTGGCTTGGGCGCAATGGCGATGGGCGCCGTCCTCTGCACCGACGAGGCCGTGGACATGATGGCGGGGGGTGGGTGATGCGGGCGGGATGGTGCAGCAGACAGGGCGGGAATCCAATGCCAGGGCAGCGGCGCGGCCTTGGGTGGAGGGCTGCGAGAGTGTGTGTGGACTTGATCAAGCAGTCGAGCACTTTCGGGTCTGGGAGTTTGTGCGCGTGCTGGTCGTTCAGGGCCGTCTAGGGGCGCGGGGAGGCTCAGTACGCCCGTTGCTCAAGGGTGAACGGGCGTGGAGATGCTTGAGCCGCAAGCAACGGGCCTCCCCGTGAGCTTGCGCGGGCTGGTATGTTGGGCGGCGATAGACTCGGGGTTCGTGATAGCGATGATTGGCAGGCCCCACGGGGGCGGTGACAGTGACGCAATGTGCCTGAAGCTACGACCAGTGAGCAGCGAGTGGCCGGTTGACGATAGCTAATACAGCTACGTTATGCAAATGGTCGATGGGACCGGACAATCGCAGAGGACAACGTTGTGCCTGTGCCTCGTACCTCGTGGCTGGTGCGAGATAACGAATCTGGGGAAGCGGAGAGGGGATGGGAAGCGATGCGACGGGGATGCGAAGTAGGGAGAGGGAGGGAAAGAAAAAAAAAGATAAGAGAAGAGTGCGTAGGCGAGTTCCAGGTAAGTAAGTGTAAGTGGTTGTTGTGCGTTTGTGGGTGAGTGTGTGAGTGCGAGATGGTGGGCGGCCACGGGTGGGATCCGAGCGGCCGGGATGTTCAAGGTAGGGAAGCTTTGATGGCGGGCGCAGATGGGCGCCGATGGAGACGGTCGTCAGACGGGAGACCGGGGGGGTTAGCTGATAAGGCGGGCAAGCGGGGAGCCACTAAGACGGGATAGTGTTGTCGCTGTCAGTCAAACGAAAAAGGTATTTGTACTGGCTTTCGCAGCACGTATGTAATCCGTACGTTCGGAGAAAGCTTGCGAGATAGCGATGTGCCGAAGAGGGCGGCGCTGCTGTAGCGTTTGGGTTGCAGTGCGACGTAATGGTCAGACAGATGGCAGATGGCTGAACAGATGACAACCACGCGCCGCGACCTCAGATGCGAGGCGGGATCCCGGCGATAAAGGGACGCAGCCGGAGTGGGTGAGCCGTGGCTCGGTGCGCCCGCTGCTTGAGATGTGCAGCGTTTTGGCTTGCTTCTGCTTGCCCTGCTGCGTGCTGCGTGCTGTTCCCGGTCCGTCTCTAGTACGTACAATGCAGTACTGTAGATGGGAGGGGGGTGCAGATACGGTTGTACGGTACCGTTGAGTGCTATGGATGTGTGGTGTGCGTGTCTTATGAGAGAGAGGGGCGCCCAAAAAAGAAAAGGATGGAGTCTGTGGCCTGGGGTCTGTCTTGAGGGATCCTGGGGGAACCGGGGTGAGATTTAGGATTGGGTTGGGATGCAGCGCAGTGCAGCTTTGGTTCTCTTACAAGCCGAGGCAAGATAAGATTGCTCCGGTACGTGTGTGGTACGTAGCACGGACTGTGTGAGACTGCGAGAAGGCTTTCCTCTGGCCCTTTTGCCCTGGGGGAGAGGCGGCGAGACGAGGGGTGATTATCGATAAGAGGTGCGAGACAAGATCTTGCTCTCAGGTAACGATGGAGACAAGGACCAGATAAGCTAGACCTATCGGCGTCATTGGAGAACGGGTGCTGGGCTACAACCTCTCTAGATCGCCTGCGCGTGTGCCACGATGCCGCTGACTTGCCGACGTGTAAGCAGGGCGAACAAAGCCATATGCGTCCTGAAAAAGGATCAGGCAGCTGAGAGCAACGGGAGCGAAAGGAGAAGAGAGGGAGGGGAGAAAGAAAAGGAAGAAGGGAAAGAAGAGGGAGAGAGAAAAGGAAACCCGAAAAAGGCCGGGTCGAGGAAACGGAGACGTAAAAGAAAAGGCAGCAGATCCCCAAAGAACGCTCTCAAAACGTCCAGACCCGAATAGTGAATGGATCGGAGAACGAGGCAATGACAGACATGCGAGTAGGGGTACTTGGACTTCAGCACATTATCCGGCCAGCGCCGAGGTACCCCAGAGCCCATCTCCAGGTCCGAGTCCCAAGCCCAGGGCGCACAGCCAACCCACACCCCGAACGCAGCAGGGTCCAATGGGCAAGATTGGGGTGTGGACGGGGGAATGGGAATGGGGACGGGAATGGGGAACTACGTACTCTTTTCATCTTCTCTTCGTTTCCTTTCCTCGCCCAGGCAAGTATGGAACGGTGACAGCCGCCCCGGGGACTTGGGGCTTCGTCCGGGCTTTCTTTCTGTGTCTCTCACCCTACGGCGCTGCTTGTCCTTGCAAACTAGCGCCAGGTCTCGGGGTTGATTGTTTGGGGGGGCCTTGTTTGCACCCATCAAGGCTTCCCATCCCCCCTACGAGCTTCCCTTGCGTCCCAAGCCCTTGGCGGTGCGCGGAGTCAGCCGTCTAGACGATGAGCATGACGCATCAAGGAGCTGGTGCGTTTCTTCCTTGGCCACCGTCATCGTAAAGAAAGGCCGAGACCAGGTTGGAAAAGAAAGAAAAAAGACCCGCCACATGGCAAAAAGGGGAGCCCGGCGGCAAGCGCAGGCAAGCGCAGGCAAGCAGAAACCATATTGTGTTAGTGCATTCGACGTTGGACAAAACGAACTCAGGGATTTGATAGATACTCCCAGGGAACCCCCCGGCTCCTCGCTCAAACCCCGAAAGAAAAAAACAGCCGGTGTGGTGGTTTCCGGGGAAAGACCGCGCCGAAGAAGAGGGGGGCCCATCATGACCCGTCAACCACACAGATGGGAGAATATGGGGATGGATCCCGGCATGGGACGAGGCCCGCGTAGAGGGCAGAAGGCAACTTTCGCGGGCAGCGGCGACTAACGGCGTCATGCCGCATCCTCTCGTGTCGGGTCGGTCCAGCATCGTTCACCAGGGCCCAATGACTCTGTTTGATCACTGATCAGTCGAACAAAGTGCGGATCCGGCGGCCGGGTCCCCAGCCGCCAGAACTGCCAGCGGGCGAGTCCCCTCCGAGCCGAGGAGAAAGCCTGGGGCGGGAGAGGGGGGGGGGGGGGTTGCGGTAGGCGACGGGTGAGGCAAAGGCGGGCCTGGGCAGGGCCAATATCGTGCAAGTTCAAGGGCGCAGCAGGAGAAAGGGCGTTCGCGAGTCGCAAGCAAGCTTATCTCTGGGCAGAAGCGCAGAGGAGATAGAAATACAAAATAGAAATACATAATGGCAAAAGATAAGTTAATCACTACACAGAAAACCAAATGAGGGACCACCACAAAAAACCTCGTGCCTCAACGAGAAACACATAACCACTTGTAACTCGTCCACCTCAAACCCAGCCCCTCCCCATCCACCTTGCACCAAACTCACGGGTTCGAGGTCGCCGTGACATGGAAATGCGGCGACGGGCCTCGCAAAGCCTGTGTATGCTGTACTTGGTTTCGCACCTCCGACACAGCTTGACCAGGGCGCAGGGAGACGCCGATTACCAAATGGAAAAGCCATCTCTTCCCTCATTCTGCATGGTCCGGCAGTTGCTCTAACGTAATGGCTCACAGGCCGTCCGGGGGTGTGAGAGCCGGAGTCATCCTTTGGGGGGGCTCGGTAGCTTCTGGCCCGTCCTGCACGACCAAGTGCCTGCAGTGCGGTGCGGTTCAATCCGTGAGTTGATTACTGCACACCCACTGCGGCCTTGAGTAGAGATATTCGGAGAGCAATGAAGGGAGGAGAAAAGTTTCCGAATTGATACGAATACCTCGCAGCGAGCGTCCGATGGCCCTGTAGACCTACACCGAGTACTACTTACAGCGAGCCCTGCCGCACGGTCCACCGCAGCGCGAGGCGGCTAAAATAACCTTTCGCCCAGGACGCTGGCACCGGGCGACGCAGGCCGCTCGCTTCCTGCCTCAACTGGAAGGAAGCTGGAACCACAAACCTCAGGCTTCTACGAAACGCCGCGCAACCAAGGTAGCTGTTGGTCAATGGACAACCTTCACAACCCCGATAGCAACAAAGTATGAGGCACAAGACCTGTCTATCTCCCTCCACCCACCATCTCTATCCAAACGCTGTCGCCGATGAACAACCGATCAACGCGATAAAGAAGACCAAGAATGAAAGGCAAAGCACCGGCCACGTCTCCATTCCCCATCTTGACCCCGGTTCCTCGTTCTTGGCTCCTGGTACCCCGTCTTTTCTCTCCCATTCATCACTGACACAAATCTCAGCAATCTGCTGACATTCAGCTGCTCTTGACACCACCATCTCCCACCCCCCGCCAGTCCGGAGCCGCCCACCGCTCTCGGCATCGCCCCGGCCTCTTTCGCACCGAGCAGGTTCCCGGCCTCAACTCAACGCCTCCAGTCCCGATATGCGCCGATGCCGCCGAGCATGAGCATGGGGATTAGAGAACTCTCAGTAGCTACCTCATCCATCACCATCAACTAATTCCCGGTCGGGCAGGAGGCCAACTCCTCCATCCCTCCTGTCGTGTCATGAGTCGATAAGACACCGAATGCGTGATGCAACGTAATGTGTAACAAAAGCGTTACTTCTTCGTCTTTCTTATCCAAACACCCCGTGGACGGTCGGCCTCACCACACAGCACAGTATCCATCCGCCGAGTTCTAAACAGTCCATTATTATCAACCGCTTCAACAGCCGCCGGCCGTCCACACTTGCTCGACCAAATACCAAGGCTGTGATTGGGTCTTCAACCGGCTCCATCTTTCTGGAGTGCCTGCCACTGGATATGTATTGATCCGAATACGTCCCATGTCCCTGACGTACGTCTCCTTGGCTGTACTACTAACGCATGTGCGTGCGTCCCGCATGCGCGCCTATCGTGGTGGCCCTGGTCGATTGGAACCAGCATCTACCCACCAGACACCCTCCACCACAGCGACCACACCCATTTGCTACTCCGATGCAATCTTTCTTGGCCCAGTAAGGCCAGTACCAAGCACCAAGCCGCCTTGTGTCGTGGGGGCGCCGGGGGTGTGGTCCTTGCCCGACGGTCCACGCTCCTGCACAGACCGACTCATCGTGCCAAGACCGGGACCCTGCGAGGCCACTCCGGAGCGTCATCGGTCGCTCGTCCGGGACTCCGAATTGAGGCTGTACGACGTCTTCGGCATGGGATGAGACAAACAGGAGGCGCCGACATATAGTAGGCTCCATCCTCCACCCATCAGGCCGTCGATCCGTCACCGGCGTTGGGAGCGGTGAAGCCATTTCTCTGGCAGCGAGCATCGATACCTTTCCCTTGAATCTTGACCCAAAAATTGCTCGCCTTCTATCAGCCTCAGATGAAGGCCTGGCACTCTTACCCTGGTTTGTGGAGCCCCCGGCTTTCCGTGCCCCGAATCTGTCGCCCAACTCGCCAATACCACGTGAGTGTGGGGATGCAACGGTATTTTTATCGGCATCGCACGAAACCCATCTCCGAATTGGGCTCTCAATTTACTCGTGTTTGAGTCTTCTTATTCATCGTCATCGGTATGTCTGCTGAACTCCGGATCTCTCTGGCAAATGCTTCGTCGCAAGGTCCACTAGGGCCTCTCGGGCTGCTTCCAGACCATCGTTCTTTCGGCATAGTGCTCCGTTGGTTCGCTCAACCCACGTGGCGGCAGCATCATGGTGAGTTCCAGCCTAACATCGAAGCCGAGTCTCTCGTAAAACGTAACGGCGTTCATCGTGGCCTCCAGTATGGCCGGCACTCGGTCCGCGGCAGCCTTAGCCTGCACCTCGCGCAAGAGCCCCGACGCAGCTCCTCGATTACTCCATCCGGGATGGGTACAGAGATACGTCACGTCTAAAGAAAAAGCCTCGCTATCAGTAATTTGAGGGCCAAGAAAGGGATGTGTCGGGGAGTTCAGCTTGAGTTGGGCTCTGGAACTAGTTCCACCCCGACCAACCGCAGCTCGTCAACAATTGACAACCCGTGCATTGCATGAGCTCAACGCGGGAATTGTCCGGCTGGGCTTGGCCGCAATGCGGGACCCCACCGCGATCTGCTCCTACTGCCGCTCCGGCTCCCGGTGAGTCGACTAAGTGAGTGAGTGAGTGACTTACGGTAATGTTCTCGGCCGTCCAGAACCTTGCGCCTTGCCTCCTTGGTGAGTTCGGCGTACGAGTCGAGGTACTCTTGTCGACAGCATCCCGGAAATGCCTCCTCATGCTCCTCCTCTTCTTTGTCCCCGGGCCGCCTCTGCCGCTGAATGTTCCACTTGACGAAGCCTGCTGTCTTTCCGGTCTCGGTATCCCGCGCGATCAGCACCCCCTTGTTGTTGTCGGCGATATGATCTAGAGTGTCCTTGCGAAGCCATTCACGGAAGACGTCTAGACTTTTGTCATTTGGGAACTGGGCGTGCATCAGCAGGTTGGCGTCCATGGCAGCCAGGTGCGTGATGGCCACGTCCGCGGCGTCATTGTCTGAGGGCACAACGATGTCGAATGCCATGGTTAGGTGTAGAAGGTATCGAGTGTAAGCGAGCTCCGGTTGTAGGAATGTGAGATAGGCCAACCAGAGACGGCGCAAATGGTGTAAAACAAGAATATCGTATTGTGTGTCATGTGATCTAGACTCGAAAACCAACGACACTGCATCGGCTTTCTCAAGTCCCTGTGTAGAGACTACTGCCGGACCGTGGAGAGCGTTACTCTTGACTAACAAGCAGCTCGCTGGTTGATCATGTTTTCTACTGTGCTGTACGACGGCCTGATGTCTGCCTATCGAACCCAAAGTAGGTGCTTTAGAAAGATTGGCACTAGGATGTCGCATCAGCCGTGACAGCTGAGTTGGCTCACGGTGGGCAGGCGGCTGTAAGAGGTCGCCCAGGCACGTGCTGATATTCCCGACTTATACTGTATCCATCTAGCTTTCTTCAATAAATCACTCAGCTCGCTCACTGCACCATCAGCAACCTTGGACAAGGTTTAATATGATTCAGTCTATAAATTCACGACCTTCTAAACAAGTAAAGGTTCCTGTATACGGAGCTAGGAACCCAACTAGTATTATCATCACGGATTCTATTTTCTTCTGCCCACGGAGTTCAAATCCGCAAGATATACCAAGAAACCAAACCATTAAAGCCTTGAGCGCCGGGCTGGCTGGGACCCAGGCGCCCACTCTCCTCTTTATGTGCCTAACCCCTTTTCACCGTGCTCGCTCCTAATGGTAGTGCTTGCCGTTGTCGGAACCGCCTGAGCTTTGGCATACACACCATTGCATCTGGACGGACGGCGCTATGCGTCGGCGGGGGTTGCTGTAGGTGGGAAGCTCGTCGTCGCTGACGGGGGGAGTGAACTCGACGTCTTCGAGCTCGAGCTCCAAGCTGGGAACGGTTTCGATGGGGATGTTTGTTCCGTCGAGCTAGGGACAAGCTCCGGTTAGTCTTCTGATCATTGGTTCAGCAATGGGGCATGGCTTGGGGACATACCTTGACGATCTCGACACGGAGGCCGGAGAGAATCGAGTCCACTACGGAGTCGAGAGTGTTTACCACAGATTCGAGGGTGCCGTTGAGAATATTTCCGGCTGATACGGCAGCGTCGAGCGAGTACTCGCCGTGGACAGTCCCGGAGGCCGGCTGCTGCATCACCACCTGTCCGGCAACCTGCTTCCCGCCCACATACAAGTTCACGGTGCAGGGTCGCTCGACTTCTTCGACGTCGAGCTTGACGCGGGCGAAGAAGCGGGTGGCGATGGTGTCGTCGCCACGGCGCACTAGGCGAGCCTTCGTTGCCTTGCCGTCGCCGTACACGCGGTTGATCAGGCGGGTGGCGTCCTGCTTCATCTGAGCCTCGGACTTCTTCCAGTACTCGAGGCCCTCGTAGGTGTAGCCGAAGGTCTTGATGCTCTTGACGGACTCGGAGGTGTGGAACGTGTCCTCGTCGGCGAAGAAGGGCTGCAGCGCGGACTTGGGTGTGATGGTAGTTCCGGCTGGCGACATCCAGCGAGCACCGCCCGAGTACGACTGGTTGAACACGACTTGGTCGGGGCGCATGGCCTGCCAGTAGGCCCACAGCCGGTCGACGTTACAGTGATGGAGCATGCTTCGAAAATGGTTAGTTTTGCTTCTGAGCGGTTCGCTATGAGCAACTCACAACAGGGGGTCGAAGGCGGAGAACTCGGACGCAAGGAACTGTCCACCACAGGCTCCGTCCCAATGGATACCGTTGTGAATCAGTTCCAGGCTAGCTCCACCGTTTCCGGTGGATGCGAACTCGTCAATGGTGGTGGTGTGCGTGAAGGCATCATACTATTGAGGTTGGCATCGCGCTTTAGGACAGGGGCCGCTCGACGTTTTACCTACCAACCACGACTTGTACGGACGTTTAGCCAGGAGTTTGTTCGCAGAGTCGGGGAAGCTATCTGGTGAAGGGCAGCGGTAGATGCGAGATCTGTTCTTGTCGTCGAAGGGTCCGTAGGTGCCTTCGAGCGCCGCAGCGGGGAACTTAAAGCTGGAGAGCGGGTTCTCGACCTGGATTTCCCGAAGGCCGGTGCCGCTGGGGGCTTTGACGGTCATCCTGGAAGGGATCGTTGCCTTGGGAATGTTGCCGGATCCCCAGTCCCAGAAAGGCACGCGGAGCGTCTCGGCGGCTTCGATGTAATGAGAGCGGTATTGTTTAGGATACTCTCTGGCTAGGCGCTTGGCGGTGGCGACTAGGACTTGCTGCGAATCGTTAGAAGGGTCTCCAGGGCTTTGAAAGTAGGTCATGTACCTCGTAGAGCACGAGAAAGGGTCGGTGCCATGTGAGAAAGAGCCGTTCCTGAGTCCAGGGTTAACTTCACTGTGCCGAATCTTGCAATGGTGAGATTGCTCACACCGTGGGGACAGTAGCCTTGCCATCCATCCGTGTTCTTGGCGCCAGTGTTGTTCCATTCAATGTACGGCTTTCCGTGGATACCTGTTTGATAGTTTCAGACACATGTTGAGACAAGATAGCATTGTATGATGGCTTACCCGCTACCTGGAAGAAGGACAAGGGATCTCCGGCGTCTTTGTTGTGCATGTGAACCAACGACCGGATATACAGGTCCCTGTCGACTCGTCAGCTAAAGAAACCGAGTTCACTTCCACAGCACCCAGCATACCATTGGGCGCCTCCAGCAGCCTGGAACTCATTAATGTTTTGTCGCAGCGGCACGGCGTTGCCTTCTGGCACAGGGAAGCCGGTGATAAGATATCGATGCTGGGCGCTGACGAGGGACGCGGCGCCCAACGCAAAGGCCGTGAGAAAGTGTCGAAGCAACATGATTGTTTCGACTACAAGAGAAAATCAAGATGGAATAAAATCTCCGAGGGCGGAAAGAAAAAAGAAAGAAAAAAGGGAACGAGAAGGGAAAGGAATAAATAAGCAAACGAGTGTATTTCCTGGTGAAGAGCTCTGCTTGGCTGTCTGTCAACAGAAATGACTGTGCGACCCGGGCAAGAAGAACCAAAACAAACCGGACCCGAAGAGAGAACAAGGTGGGAGGGAATTGGGAACGAGGACGGCTTCGTTGTGTTATACCAAGAGCGCCCGTCTTAAATCACGATGCAGGCATGCTACACGCCCGAGGATGGTCCTGTCAGCGGGCTAGACTGGGTTTATTCAAGATGGCTGGAGACACACAGAGCCATGCACGTTTCTTTTCTGCTTCCTCGTACCGCCACATGTCTGTGCGTGCGCGGTGAATGGTCTGCGGTGGTCTGTTGTGTTGTGTTGTGCTGTTGTGGTGTGCGTTGTGCGCGGATATCCGTAGCTGTTCATCGTTGCGCTGCGCTTCACAGGACACCAGGGAGACTACGAATAGCACAGTGAAAAGAACCGCCCGAACTGATCTTCCAGGTAATTACTCGGCTGGTACGAACGAAGGCGGTCTCGTAACCCGGATATTGGTTGAGCAAGGTGGCCGCCCGGTTGCATCGCGGAGCCTCCGGGTAGGGGATCGGCCGGCACTGGCTTCAGCCCAAGCAGCCCGTGACAGGTACAGACAGACAAGGGCTCGCTCGGGCGGCGGCGGGGGCAATTCGAAACGCCGATACAGGGGATCTGAGGTGAAATTGCTGAGGAGAGAAAGCGAAAGAGAATGAGAATGAGAAAGAGAAGGGATCATCCCTCCGGCGGCAAGTTGCAGCTGCAGTCAGTTGGCGCATGAAACAAGCCAAGGAACCCACCGCGCACGGGCCACTCACCTCGGGGTTTTAGTCTTTTGAATTAGCCTTCGATCCTAGTACGTATTTGTGAATATCTGCGTCCATCTACATCTGCCGTAAAAGTATGTATAATCTACTGAATTATGTGCGTGTGTGTGTGTGTGTGTGTGTTCCCTTGCCGTCAAGCTCCAATATTGGGATACTGGTGAGACCAATCTAATTACCAGCAGACTGCATCGTTGTCTGTGGCACGGCAGGAATGGTTGGCATCGGCCGTCAATTGCGATCACTATTTTATCCATTTGTGTGCACACACATAGACAGGTCTAGTATATACATGTTTCTCACCGCCCTGTCGAAGGTACTGAGTATCTCTCTCCTTGTTATTTTTGGAAACTTGCACGTAGCTATCCCCCTTTTCCCTCTTTTCTCTTCCTCCATCGAATACGAAGTCCGGGACAGAACAGCGAAGCGCGCGCATGCATGCACAATCCTTATTCCCATGTTATCCAATCATCCGTGCCCGTTTTCACGCCCTTCTGCTCCGTCCGTACCTTGCAGACGATCTCTTCCCCAGTGGAGCCAGATCGCGGACGTGCCCCATCACGTTCAAACACGCGAGTGTTTGACAGAAACAACAGCGCTGCACATTTTATTTATACTTTATCAGCCACTGGGACGCTTCTGCTTTGCGCCCCCGTGGGATCCGTGATCCGCTGCCAAGCCCGATCGCCGGTCAGTGCGGTTCCTTTGTCGAGTTCCTGGCAGCTCGCGTAGAGGAATTAATCTACAACGTACGAAGTATCTGCAACCTCGTCGGAAGCAATCAACCGTTGCAACGACGTCCCAACTCCGATGCACTCCATCCTGCATCGCCGTCCCTGACGAGCACTGGCTTTGTCGGCTAGACGGCATCGCTTCGCCCTTTTCACCTGGGCATCACACGGCCGCATACATAGTACTTCCATAGATGCCCGGCCTCGGCCCCTGCATTAGCATCATCGATTGGGTGTTTCCACACAGTAGCTAGGTAGTTACTTCCTACTGCCTGTGTAACTCAACCCTCCCCCCCGCGCTTCTAGATTCTTTGCGAGTCAGGGCCAAGTCGTCATAGAAAAACTCATGACAACACAAGCACACAATTGCCATGATGTGGAGACACAGCCGTATATATTTGTCCCCGATTCATGAATCCGATTCAAAGAAAACAACCACATTGTACAGAGAATCCGAGTTCTTCAGTCTCTTACACAGTATACGATACAGACGGCTCCGTCCCATCTCCGTTGTCCACGTCGCTCACCCATCTCCGTCCCTGACTTCTCTCAATCGTAACAGCGCCATCTGACCAGACTCGGCCAGACAGTTTTTGTTCTCGACCAGTTCCGTTCCCGAGATCTCAATCTCGGAAATTTGGAGCTTCTCGGGCGTCATCCCATGGCATTCACAAGCATCCATAACACGTCCTCCGAAGTCGACCTCGTGATTAATCACAAGACTGGCTTCCCTCATATAGCAACCGAGAACCTCAAGAACATCAAGGTGATATTTGTCTTACCCTCCCAAGCCGAAACTCCATCCCGAAATCCCACGAGGACCGCAGATGGCACCACAGCGATTTGGTGCAACGTGACCCTCACATGTCCTGTTCCAGCGACACCAAATCCCGGAAGCCTTCCATCCACCGCTTCGTCTGCTCCGTGGTCGGCTTCGGCAGTGGGCTTCGGGCGTGGCCTCCGTAACCCATCCACGCTTGCAGACCGGCTTTGACTCCGACTACACCGCCCTGAATAGCGGTCCAGTCGCCTTGCGCAACAATCTCCTGCAGCTCACATGCCTTTGCAACTTGACCGTCCCGATAGAGCTCCATCATTCGGGTACAAGCCTTCGGAGCAATGTTGGCCAAGCCAGCCAAGATGCCGTGACCACCAGCAGAGAGCGCTGGAATCAGAAAGTCTGCCGATCCTGCCATGACGAGGAACTCCGGGTGCTCTGGATCATGGACTTTCGAAAGCTTCCGAGTAGCTGCTGCTACCCGATTCAGCTTTCCAGTGTTTCCACAGGTCAGCTTGACGCCCACGATGTTGGGGTGCGCCGCGAGCGAGATGATGAGGTCAGATGATAGGTCTAGACCATCTGCTGCGCCAGGAAAGTTGTAAATGATGATCGGGATGGGAGATTTGTCCGCCACTGTCGTAAAATATTCCAATATGGTTTCCGAAGCTGGGGCAAACAACGTGGCATAGTAGGACGGAGGGAGCACCAGGGCGTAATCGCCGCCGGCCTGCCAAGCCTCTCGGCAGTACTCAATCGTCTCACGGGTACTCTGGCTCCCACAGCCCACAATCAGGGGCATTTTATCGAATCCGTCCTCGCTCAGGGCCGCCCTGGTAGTAGCGGTGACCAGTTGCCGCTCAGCGTGAGTCAGATGGACGGCTTCTCCGTTGGAGCCCTGGGTAGCGAGGCCAGTGATACCAGCGCGTGCTAGTCGCACGGCATGACGAGAAATAGCGGCCGTGTCGACATCCTCCGTTTCCGGCTTGAAGAAGCACACGGTTGGGACATAAACCCCCGGTAGAAGCGGTCGCAGTACGTGGGACCCCACGTCTACCGAGTGATCATCGATGGAGTTACTGCTAGGTGATGATGGAATATCTGTTGGAGTGAAGTTGTCGTGCACAGAGCCAGATGTGTTCCAGTAGTTGGCTCCATAGTGTGTTGTGAAGGATCCAGCAGGAGAGTGAGCATCGTTGTGAGGAGCCATTTTGATATAGGAGTCAGGGAACGAAGAATCACTGAAAGGATGGAATTCAGGGACGAGTTTGAATATCGATGCGTCAAGAATTGAAGATGCCAGGAATCGAGTCAAGGATGTGAGAGGGAAATAGATAGCTCGTGTGGTTGAAGAGAGTAGAAGATGATAGAATGAAAGCTCAGTTTCTGATATGGTTGTGAACGCAAACACAGCTCAAGGGGGGCGGTGACTTTATATGAACAGGCAGGCAATTGGGATTTGATTGGCATTGTCTCCGGGTTTCTTGGGCTTACCCCGTCCCGCTGGAGCATCCCATCACGGCTGGGGCGGTTTGGTGGGTTCGGGATTGTATGGAGAGGGCGACGAATTCTCATGTGCGCTGTTGGATGGAAACATTGACACAGGACAGCTCATGTCCGGCAGAGGTGGTGGGCCGGAAAAACATTATTGATTCAGTGAGTGGAATACACCAAGGGATGCTTTCCCGTCAGAAAGAATGGCCCGGCCGAGATTGGTGCAAAAAGCTCAACCGATCCGCCAGCGTGCGTCAGCATCGCCACAGCTCTTCCAGTGAAAGTGACAGAGTATGGTGGCCATCATACGACTCGAGGTGTTGGAGAGCCTTGTGGACTGCAAATTGATGTGAATCTGGGGTTGAGGACTCCTTGCGCGTCCGGGGATTATTGCCCGAGTCGTTCAACTTGTGGGCTGTGGTGTGGGGGCTAGCGTGAAGTGGCCCGCGATGGATGTGCCAGTTAGTCATTATTGGGTTGGTACAGGGTGAGCAGCCTCAAAAGACGAGGAGTTGGAGTTGAGTTGCAGGACATGGGAATCACCATAACCCCTTCTATGCCGTACCTGAGCAGCAGGTGACCACCCTCGGAGGAGAAACACCACCATCCTGGCTGGCTCCATGGGTGGTCTGAACGGCCAGATCAGAACTAGTTCAGAAAAGGATGTGTTACAGCGGGCCAAAGCCGGTACCTTGGCGAATAATTCCGAGGATCCAAGTGTGATCTAGAAACCGGCAAGTGCCATCACGAGGGCTGTCGTTCTGACCGAAGTCCGTTCAAGGTTTGGTGCTTGCTCCCTGTGTAACCAACTCGATGAGAGCACGACGACATCTCCGTCGTCCACGTTTTTGTCGGTCAAATTGCCGCTGTCAGGCACTCGCCGTCAAAAGATGCAGCTTCACAGCGACTGGCTCGGTGCGTCCATGTGCTCAGCACACGTGCTTGAACAAGATGCATCTGGGCGCATATAACGTCGGAGAAGCTGCATGCTCCGACGCTTTGTTGTCAATCGACACAACCGCATCCGGGACCTCAGGATGGGGACCTCGCGGGGAACCTCATTCTCAGAACTTGGTCTCCAACAAGAAACAGTCGCTGATGCGCATGAGGCTGAGGTTGCCGTGGTCAGAAAGCTACCCCCGGTGACCCGCGTTTCGTGGAGACCCCCCGCATTGATGTCGTAGTTGGAATTTCGCACTGCATGATGGACCATGTAGGTGAGAGGAGGATCACCGTACATTGACGCCTGACTTCTCGTGGCTCGCCCCGGCGTTGTCTGTTCAGAGCAAAATCAAGTTTTATAGTAGGTACGTTGGTTCGAGAGTCTGAGCCGACGAGTGGTTGAGGGTTGATTTCTTACCATGTGTTTGGTGACGATCGGTTACGCTTTCCTTCCCTTTCGTTCATGATGCTGACTGCCAAATAAGGCAAAATGCGAGGTAGCATACTGGTAAGCTCAAGGCAAGGTTTGGGGGCAGTCACCTTAGTAGTCAAGCGGGGGCAGATGTCTATCAGAAGCCATCAACAACTCACACCTTGGCTTGCAATCCTACTCGTGCTCTATCAAGAACTGCCTTTTGGTTCTACTTCGGTCCTCTGTCATATTTGCCCCGTCTCTCCCCGTATTATCGCAACCTTGCTTTCGTGGCTTCGGCTAGAGGTCTGTCAGAACTCAACTTTGGTTCCCGTTGTCTCACGCCATCTTCTTTAAAACTTGGCACCAACTGCCACGGGCTTCTGCCGAGCCTAGCGAACCAAATTCGAAGTTTAGGGACTTCTCCGATCCCTTCTGCTCCCGTTATTGCCACCGGTCTACCGTGGGCGGTTCCCTTCTCCACATACCGGTGTGTACCTACCGCGGCGCAGACCACCAGTCTGGACTCACTTAGAACCATATTCCCTCCCCTCCCTACCATTCCGTGCCGTGACTATGCAGAAGGTCAGACTACGAGTTCTCGCTCCCCCGAGCGGGGAACAGAAGAGCGGCGGAAATTGAGGCCCGAGTCCTCCCGAACAACCAAGTAAACGTTGGGGGCGGGTTCGCGCTGAACATCCCCATGGAGTTTTCTACTGTTTGCTCCGTCATCGTGCATATGTATCCTGTGCATTTTTGCGACCGCATGAGAGGGGGAAGTCTGATGATGCTGCAGCCTCGCCATCCTTCATGCAACCCAACCCCTCCACCGCTCGGCTACCAGCGCAAGTATTCCCCTCATCCGTGATGTGTGCAAGCGAAGCTGTATTGCTGCGCCAGTTCGGCCGGGGATTGAGACGAGGAGCCGGGCTTGTCGCCGTGCTTCTGATCCGGAGAATGATACTTTGCTATCACACAGCCTCGTTGGAGAGAGGCCAAGGTCGAACTCGACAACCCGTTTGTTTCCTCGGATGTCAGCACCCATGGTGTCCATGACGCAATAAGTCGGTAACGCTGACACAAAGACTTCTTAATGCTTTCAATTCAAACATATGACATGGTCATGCAAAAAGAGAATCTGCTGTCGTAACTCATGCCTGCCCATCCTAATGTATGGCGAGGATCTATCCCCTCAACTCCAATCCAGCCAGTAGTATACCAATGCGCCAGTATCCACAAACCAACATCTATTTTACAATGACTAGTTCATCGTCGTCATCTTCGAGCGTGACCTGCCGCTCCACAAGATCGTTCCCCAAACTCTCCCGTCCTGCCTCGCGGATTCCTTTGTCCGTCACAAACCGCGTCTTCTTCCGAACCGGCGGCAGCTCCTCCTTGCGTAGTTTCTCCCCTTCCTTCATTTTCGATAACTTGTCCTTCAGGCTGCTGCCCCAGCCAAGTGCTAACCGCCCGCTGCTAGCCAAGGAACCGGCCTGTGAGCTTTCGGGGCGCTTGCGCTTAATAGGGCTCAGATGAATGTTGGTATTCTTAGTCAGGCCGAGTGACTTTGCGTCTGGCCTGGGTATTTCGTTTTCGGACGCCTGTGCCTGAGATGAGACGCCGGAACTCGCTCCATTTGTGGTCCGAGATACTGCGTGTTGCATGTACTCCTTGCCAGCCGCATTGCCAATCTTACCGAGTTTCTTCATCATCTCCCGCTCTCTCTCTTTCGCCTCCAGGTCTCGTTTCAAAAACTCGGCCCTGTCTTTCCGGTCCTTGGCGCCCCTGTCCTTTCCGTCGATCAGATCAGCCGAGCTCATTGTGCGGGAGATGAACCACTGCGTCCTGGACTCCCAGTCGTAGTCTTTCGCCTTTTCCTTGTCGTAATCTTTACCCCAATCGACCCATTCCTTCTTCTTCTTCGTCGGCTTCTTCTTTTTTGCACCAAACCCACTCCCATTTACCTCCAATCGGGTCGCTCGTTGCTTACTGATTGCTTCGTTGGAATGATATTCGCAATGTTGGGTCCTTTTCTTGTTGATCCAGGCACCGCAAAGCTCCCCGCTCTTCTTCACTGACTGACAAGCGCCTAAATCGCGAGCCTTGCCAACCTCCACAATGGTATCTTCATCCGAGTTGATGACGAGACTGAATTTCCCGGTGTCCTGTCTACCAGGTGGAGGTGGCATGACGTTGGGGTTGAGGATCGCCACCACGGTTCCCTCCGTGAGTTTCCAGAACCGTGTGAATCCCGTGTTGAATAGGAATAAGTCGAGCTCGTACTCCAGGTCGACTAGGGTCATCACCATATATTTCCCCCGATCCTCCTCCTTGCCTCCATTCCTTGACGTGGTTGGTTTGTGGGCACGGGGTTCTGACTTCTTCGCGAGTATTGCAAAAATGACAACGTCCTGCTCTACATCAGGCAAGGTATAGTCGGGCGATTTGACAACCTTGAGAAGGTCCTTGATATTCAAGACCTTCTTGCCAGATACATGCCGGGCGAGGACACCATGTGGCAGTATGCGTTTCGATAAATGAAAACTTGAGTAGGGCTCAAATGCGGACGCTTGTTCCGATGTCTGTTCTTCGGGAACAATCCGCGACATTGTCTTTGCTGCTGGAGTGCTATTGGGAGTTGAGCTCGAGGTGAAACTATTTGTGTCCGAGATTGTTCGAAGACTTGGTACCGTATTGCTTCGTGTTAGACCTGCTGGTGCTGGTGCTGACTTGACTTGTGACATAATCTCAGCTCTGGAGAAGACCGGTTGCCGAAAAGGTTCATCTGGGATGTCGACGGCATTCTTCTTGTACGAGTCCATCTCCTCTTGCCCAATCCCGAACGCATTTGTTCTCAGCCCCTCGATTTTCTTCTGTCTCTCTGCACGATTAGATTCTTCAGTTCTCACAGACGCCAGTCGCTCATTGAACGTCAGCGGGCGCGATTGCTCCGAGGAGACAGTCGCATTGGACGTTGTTCTCGCCCTCCTCAAGTACCCTCCTGTTTGTGTCGAGTCGCTGCCAACCTGAGAATCTCTGTAACTGGGCGCTCGTTTCAAAGAGATGTCTCGGGCCTTCAATCCTTTGTCAATTCCTAAGAGGACCCTACTCGGGGATTTAGGTAGTTGGGGAGCCTGGAGCTTCCGGACCGGGGACGCAGGTACTTGAACCTGGTTTTGCGATGGCGCCCGCTGATCGTCGTTTGCGCCGGGGGTGGTGGCTCGCGAGAAACGGCTTCGCCCTTGACCAGAGATTGCAAGCTCCGAAGTGGTGACGTCCAAGGTCTCAACTCCATCCTCGGCCGCCTTTTTCGACTTGGCACTTTTCAACTTCTTTAGTCTCAACCGAGCTTGGATCTCCTGCAGTTTTAGCTGTAGTGTCTCTTCGTCCTCGTCCTCTTCTCCGTCTTCGTCCATGTGCATCTCCTGGAGAAGGTTGACTGTTGGCATGGGACGGGTTCCTCCCCTCCGGGGTGATGGAGAGGGCGAGGTTTGGTCTAGCATTTTTCGATATCGTTCGCGACCGCCTGGGGTGCTGACCAAAGCTTCGAGGGGAGAGCGAGGCGGCCATTGTAGGTCATCGGGTGGAAGAGCTAGAGAAGCTGTCAGCTTTGGCGGCGATGCCAGAGGCAGGGGCGTGCAGACTCACCTGGAGCCATGGCGGTGAAGTTGGGGATGGGGATAAAAACTGGACCCAGGCGGTATGGAGAAGGTCAAAAAGAGTTGGCTGGCCCTCGATGTTGCTTGCAGTCACAGAGCTCCAAGTCAACCCCGAGTCCAGGGAGTGTTTGGCCCAGACAGGGCGACAGCCATCCAGGCGGAAGCTAGACGAGGCGATGTGCAGCGGCGGGACGCAGTCAAGGTGAAGGGAACGATGCTGGTTGTAAACGAGACGATTGGCGTTCATGCGGAGAGATGTTGGAGGCGTCAGGCCTTTGGTGGTTGCCCCGGGCCTTGCATTGATGAGTTAGGTCAGGCCCGAGTTCTGGGACTTGGTTGGGCGGGGCGGGGCTGGGCCTGCACTCGATTCGTACCACTAACTCGTAGGTAGTTACTCAAACTGCCGTTCGATTGAGGTGGCCCCTGCGTTGCCTCCCGTCTCCCGTCTTGACGCGCTCCATCCCGTCCGCACGCACTGTACGGATAGATACTCCGCAGAATCAATCTACGCGTCTGGACGTGCTCTGACCCCTGGCTCACGAGTCTCGTCTTTCAACACGCAATCCCTAGCAGACATCTCCAGCAATCGAGTCTGACACCACGCGTCTCAATTCTCCGCCGGCTACGCCTAATGATTGACACAATTGCGTTGTAATATTCATCCGTCTCTCACATCATCTGTGCATCAATCGACCGCATTCGCTCGTTCACTCCTCCCCTTCGCCATCCCCAATCTCAACGTCGACATGGCCAGGACCCGGTCTACCAAGGCCGCTCCCGCTGGCTCGAAAACTACGACAGATTCGAAATCCGCCTCCTCCAAGTTTGTGCTGGCACCCCAATCTGACAGTCCCTTCAAGCTCTTCATCCTCCCGTCGAAAGCAACCGCCGACGCCCGAATCGTCACGCTCCCCAATCCCAGACATTCGCGACCCGCCCGATACCTTGTCTGTCCTGAGACGGGCATCTACGAATTCACGAAGATCGCCGCACCAAAGACAACACCACGAAGTTGGTTGATCGAAACTACGCCAACATCTACCAAGGTAGACGCAGACGCGGAGGCCGACAAGGATTTCGCGAATCTCAGCGCAGAGATGTCCACGGGCCAGGAGCTTTACCTGGCCACAGCAATCGACCCTTTGTTTCTATTTCTTCCAGCTTTGGCCGAGGTAAAGACATCCAAGGGATCGGATGAACAAAAGCGCATGTATCTCACAAGCGACGACCACTTTGAAAAGCTTCCTGAGGAGTCCTCGCACCTTTCCGAGATCTTGCGATGCCCGAAAACCCGCGCATTGATGGAGAGACGAATGGGGGCAATTTGTGATACAGTCGAGGCGGGTGATGAACGCATGTTCCGACTGAACGACCAAAAGCTTGTCGGTGTCGTCCTTGACAAGGCGAAGAGAATGAGCGAGGGAGGGCTCCCACCGAGCATGGATGACAAGTTCGTTAAGAAGGCGCTCGAGGCGCCAATTCTCGTTCAAAAGCGAGAGATGAAGGGTGGTGAACTTGTAACAGCTACCTCCCATGTTGACTCACAGGTGTCAACTCCCCATACGGAATCTGCGGAGTCCCAAGCGACCGTCACCTCAGCCGAAATAACAGAGTCGTCAGAATCACAGCCTTCGACCGTGGCCACGTCCTTTTCGGAAGAGGTCGTAGCTGAAGCGATCGTTAGTGCAATGGAGGCCTCGCCTGAAATTGTTCAACTTCAAAGACTCCGAGTTGCCTTCAACTTCATTTGCTCCAACTACATCGCATCAGCACTCGCCGCCCAGCTCCTAGTGTCTCTCGGCAAATCAGACGCGAGTTCAGTTGATTTCTCTCCCCTGGATGAGTATCTCTCAAAGCTTTCGAAGCTCCGCGCCGATGCGCTGGTCTCTCGGTCAATGGGCGACTACTCGCGCAAGCACGATCGTGACGAAGAGGAAGACGAGGCTCGGGCTGAGAAGAAGAGAAAGCTAGAAGAAGAGAAGAAGAGGAAGGCGTCAGAAAGCCGAGGAATCCGAAACCTCAAGAAAGTCAACACAACGGGCATGAAGAAGATGAGTGACTTCTTCAAGAAAAAGTAGCCGAAAAGAACAGGCTCTGTAATTTGGGTATCTGGGTCGTGAAAAGACGTGACGGAGCGAGGGAACAGTCGAATGAGTTACGGACGCCGACTCGGCTCATGAAGAACCTCGAGGTCGACCTCTCCCAACACCAAATCCTCTGCCAATTTTGGATGTTCCACGACTGCTCGACGTGCTTCCTTCGGACAAGTAACTGGAGGCCGTGCTGGTACCACCCCGAGCAGTGGCCCTACCTCTTGCCCGTGTTCCTCTGGCACCGACTCCTCGAGAACCCCGAGAACCTCGAGTGGTAGCCGCTGGTGTCAATCTCCGCCTCTCCTCCTCTTCTTCCCGACGGCGACGGACGTCTTCTCGCCTCTGCTCCTCCTCAGCCGCTTTTCTTTGGGCAGACAGCTGCTTCTGGATTGCCTCGGCCTCTTGTTCTGCGACGTCCTCGGTTGCGCCTTTCCAGCCAGGGTCTAAGATTAATCGCTGGTTGTGCTCGGTCTGGGATAAGATCCGTGTCCAGCTACTGAGAAGAACAGAGGCATTGTTTACGGTTTTAAATACAGTCTGGAAGAGCGGTCAGTACAAAGTAGGGATCTCGGGGACCCAGGGGCCGTGGACTGGCGCATACATCCATGTTGCCCCCGGCGCGCTCAAGGGAGGTGATTACGCCCTCGATAGCCACGTTGATACCCCGAACTCCCTCGAGCTCCTTGCGCAAGGCTGCCTCATGGTCGATGGGCTCAGCGGCGCGGTCCTGGGCCGAAGGTGTCTTGGGAGTTCTAGGGGTCTTTGGGGTTCGTGGCCGAGAGGCTGGTGGGGCAATGTCTTGGGTGGGCGAGTCCCAGACGTCAGACTCGGTGAACTGGGTCGTATCATCAGCCATGGCGGCGATTTTCGGCTGCGACTAGGCTGGTAGATCGGTGGATGGACCGGAGGGGGCCTGGCCGGCAGTGGCCTTGTTTTGGACAATCGAGACAGAACGCTTAGGTGCGTTAGAGACTCAGAGTCAATAAAGGGCGGCGTATCAGCCGAATGAGCACTTGAGCGCGGAGATTCTTTGTTGCGAGGGAGTGCCCAGCGCCAAGTGACTAGTAGTGACGTTATGCAAGGCGCGTAGTGGAGGGAGGGGGTGGACAAGTGTTTGTTGTTGTGTTATGCCGAATGCCGCTGCTGGTTGGCGAGTGATTTCGGTCTTTGTCTGTCTGTGAAGCGGGTGGATTAACCGATGAGGGGCAGCGGGGGCCGCATCCACTGAACATGGCGCCCTGCAGCCCAGGGCCGGCTTGCCAGGCCACTTTAGCGAACGCGTCTCTTTGATTGGGTGCCGTGTATCGCGAAACGGACGCGCTACGGCGGGGCCCTGACGCGCTGTGTTGAAGGGGTTTCCGGTGGGTCCCACCCGAAATTTGACCACAACAGGGAGAAAATAGGTGGCTGGGGGCCTGTGCACGGGTGCCCAGTGACGCTCCAGGGTAATCGTCAGGTACTTGGGCATTCCACGACCCGCCCCAGCCTCCAGCCTCCCTCCGCCCCCGTCCGCCTCCTCTACCCTCAAGTCTTATCATTAGCCCCTACTAATCATCACCTCTGCACCTCCCATCACCAAGTATTCTCACCAAGAATCCATCATCGCAATTCTCCCCTTGCTGTCAACGTACATCGCCTCCGTCGCCGCATCGCTTGGTTCTGCACTGTATCTACAGCCCGACGACAGCCCTAATCGCGCATATTTACCATTCGTCCCGTTGTCACCGCTGCGCCAGCTCTTTTAATCTTTGTTGTCACTCTGGCAAAACCGGTGATCTAGCTTCTCGATCCCCGACGCCGCGCCCCTTCACAAAAGGCCTCCACCTAGACGACAAGTTCATCAATCGCTTGACGCAGTGCACCACTGCTTCCTCCATTTAAAATGGCCGCCGCCTTCGATGGCTCAATCACGCCGCCGCCGCCGACTGGCATCCGCACGCCGCCAACTCCCCGTCTCGGCTACCACGACAACTGGGAGCCATTCACCCCTCGCAAGTCAGCTCGCATTTCATCCCAGCGCGCTTCCACTCGCACACCCTCTCCCAGTTCTTCACATCGCCAACAGCCCCGATCGCCGCGCACTGTAAAGAAATCCGTTAAACACAACAACGCATCCATCGCCTCCCCGATGCACTCACCGCAGAAGAAGCGCCAACCAGCTCTTGATTCCGTGCTTCGCGCCTCCGGTTTCATGATGGCTGAAGGCACTCACGCTGCTACCGGCCTCGGGCTCGAAGATTTACCCGCTCAGCGTCCCGCCAACTTGAGTGTCACTCGCGCTGCCGGAATGCTTCCTACCCCATCCAAGACGCCTCAGAAGCCTCCCAACGAGAAGACGGCTGCAAACATCAAGTCCTTTGCCCGCAACCTCTTCCCCTCTGAAGCCGAAGCGATGCCAAGCCCCAAGAAGAGACGTGCCAAGAAATACACCGGAATTTCGATGGCGAGCTTCACTGCCGAGGAGGTCGAGGAACCCATTGAGATCTTCACCGACTCGCAAGACCGAATCCCCTCCAAGGATCAGAGTCAGTCTAACCCCTTCTTTGGAGACGTCGCCGCGCCTGCCGAGCCCACCAAGCGCCGCAGCAAGCGTAAGCACGTCAACATTCCAGGTGAGGGTGCCCAGACTATCGACGAGGCTTCTCGTCGCGAGGACGGGATGGTCTACGTATTGTAAGTTTGCTCCTCACTCTCCACTCAGTTTGAATCGCATCTAACTTTTTTCAGCCGTGGAAAGAAATTCTTCCGCAAGTTCTCTGATAACGACAACGAGGACTTGGAAGAGCTAGAGGACGACGAGGCCGATGACGAGGCACGTCTTGCTCGACCTCTCACTCGCTCATCAATCAAGCCTCGTCTTCTATTTCAGACTGAAAAGACGGAAGCTATGATTGAAGAGG
Organism: Neonectria neomacrospora; assembly: GCA_917563905.1. Classification (NCBI taxonomy): domain Eukaryota; kingdom Fungi; phylum Ascomycota; class Sordariomycetes; order Hypocreales; family Nectriaceae; genus Neonectria; species Neonectria neomacrospora. The sequence goes on from OU830643.1 coordinate 732,630, forward strand.
AAGAGGCCGCCACCGATGTTGAGGATCACCTCGTTGATGAGCTGGTGGAGGAGCCTCAGACTCCCGGTAAGCCCCATCACGATCGTGCAAGCACCCCCGAGGCGCCCAAGTTTGCTCCCGTATCACCCCCCGATACTAGGCGAACCACAAGGTCTACCAACAAGCTGGCAGAGAAATCAACCCCAGTCAAGCCCACCAGCCGCAAAAGCCCCTTCGATGCATGGCGCCGAACAAAGGAGCACAAGGCGGCGTCAGCAACGAAGCGACAAGGCGAGAGCCTTACTCCAGCCCACGCCAAGCGTACCCGCATCTGAGTTATCTGCCTTTTTCTTTGAATATTTTAAGCGAGTGGCTCTTTACGGTCCTCTTAATTGTCTTGGTTGCATTATGACCTCAGATATGGTGTCGGCACAGCAATTCTGTGAACTGCAGCTGGGTGTCATCAGCCGGCTTTGAATTCAATTCTTGATGTCGATTTGTTTTTTCCCTTTGGCCCCGGAAACGAAAACTAAGAATGGATTTGGTCTCATGGCGTTGCGTGGAAACTGTATAGGTCTAGATAGCAGACTGACTTTTGCGTGGACGGATTCAGTGAGAGCCAGGATGCTGGACGAACGGGCCGGAACTGGATTGATGGATGGATACCTGAACGGTCAATGGATGGCAAGTATGCCGTTAGAGCAAGTTTATGAGTTCTCATGTGTCTAGGTAGTCTGAATTACGGATGTTGCAAATCCATCCACCAATCACCAAATATCTATATGTACCTACCTGCAAATGCGTGTTGATCAGTTAATTGGATGTTCTGCTGAGAGCCCAGTCCGTGGCGTGCTTATGCTTAGCGCCTTCCGGTTCTCGCTGCCCCACGCCTGCCCCTCACCTACGATTTCGGCCCCGCGACCTGACATCCCGAACTCGACTGCGCCGGCGATTTATCGTTGACACCCCAACATTGCCTCTCTCAAAGTTCCAAGCTGTACTTTTTTCTTTTCCCGGTTCTCTTCCGAAGCATTTGCCGTGTTTCTTGTCGGCCAGATCTAGAATCTCTTCGCCTCTCGTTCTCGACCGCCGGTTCGCCTACCCTAAACTCGGGCCCTTGCCACGATGCATATCCTCGTCACCAACGATGATGGACCGCCGTCGCCTCATTCCTCGCCCTATGTCCATTGCCTCGTTGAGAAGCTTCAGAAGGCTGGCCATACGGTGTCTGTCTGTCTCCCCCATACGCAGCGCTCGTGGATCGGCAAGGCGCACATGATCGGGCAGACCTTGAAGCCGCTGTACTACCGACCTTCCGCCAACATCCACGGTGAGGATTCCGAAGGCACGACTCATCACCGGCCCTCGCCCTCTGGAGACGTCGAGGAGTGGATTCTCATCGACGGAACCCCGGCTTCCTGCGTGCAGATCGGCCTTCACCATTTCTTCCAGGAGCGCGGGCCCATCGATCTCGTTGTTAGCGGTCCCAACTACGGCCGAAACACTACAGCTGTATTTGCCCTTAGCTCGGGGACACTGGGTGCGGCACTGGAGGCTGCTGTGTGTCAGCACAAGTCTATCGCCCTGAGCTTCGCATTCTTCTCCCGAAACCACGATCCCGTCATCATCGAGGCCGCCTGCCGACACAGCGTGAAAGTCGTCGAGGCGCTCTACAAACAATGGCCGACAGATGGCAGCGCTGATCTCTACAGTGTCAACGTTCCACTCGTGGAAGGCATAGAGAGCCACAAGACGATTTGGACGAACGTGTTGCAGAATTACTGGCGGGAAGGTGGGTGCTTCCAGGAGATTGAAGGCGAATCTGGGGATGAGAATGAAGAGGAGGAGAGAATACGGGAGGGCCTGGACGGGGAAGTGAATGACGGAGGCAAGCCACAAGACGCGAGAAAAGGACATGTTCATAAACACTTCAAGTGGGCACCCAAGTTCACCGACGTTTACAAGAGCGTGGAGGAGTCCAAACCCGGCAATGACGGATGGACCGTCAAGGAAGGACAAACAAGGTAAGTTGCCCTCAAAAGGCACCTGTGTCATTACTAACTCTTCCCCAGTGTTACTCCCTTGAAGGCAAACTTCATGCATGGTCCTGGCGAGTTTGATCAGAAGGAGCTAGAACTGTGAGTGTATTTCCCCAAAGTCGCCAGCGTCGATTTTGTTGGGGTGTTTCGGGCTTGGTTTTGAATATCGAGGCGTGTTTTTGTTGCCTGTCATCTATGTAGAGAGCACTTCTCTAAAATAGATCTCTTTCTTACTTTGGTCTCACAGTCTAGGTCAGGCAGTGAAGGCAAACGGCTCTAAGAAGGAAATTGAGATTTCCTCGCGGCTCAAGGGAGATGAAACTGGAAAAGCCCCTATCCAAGCCATCGTATCTTACGAAGACACCTATGTCCAACCTCTGATTCTCGCCGCAATGAGTTTACTCTTCCCGGAGGAAATTTTCAAAGTTATCACCGTCTTGCCCGCGTCTGATGACGGAACCGTCGTCTCGAGAATGTTCCCATCCTCAGATACGAAGGTGCTGCAGATCACTGCATATGAGTCCATCGACTTTGAGTACGCAGCTAGCCACGAGAATATCTCGCTTATCAACAGCTACATGATTCGGAAAGCTCTGATCCGGAAGCACTATCTCTCGATAACCATCGATCACTGGGTGGCAAAGAACTCCTCATCCATTCTAAAGGAACATGTCAAGCGTAGTGAAGCATTCGAGGTGGACTATGCCGAGTTCCTTGATGATGCGTTGGTCGAGGCCTTTGATCTCCGGGAGAGCATGGACCGCAACGAGGTACTATCTGATGATGAGTCGACTGGCAAAGAGTGGTGGATCTTGAAGCCTGGCATGAGTGACCGAGGACAAGGTATCCGACTGTTCAGCTCAATGGACGAGCTCCAGGCTATATTTGACGGGTGGGAGGAGGATCGTCCTGACAGCGATGACGAGGATGAGGATGGCACAGGTGACGAGACCAAGAAGAGCGATGACGAAGATGGGGACTACATCACGACTTCACACCTTCGACACTTTGTTGCCCAGCCCTATATCCACCCACCTCTTCTCCTGGAGGGTGATAACCGCAAGTTCCACATCCGCACCTACGTCCTCTGTACTGGCAGTCTCAACGTCTGGGTTTACAAGCACATGCTCGCCCTCTTCGCCGGGAAGCCGTACGCCGCACCGGCTGATGCCCCTGACGATATCGAGGCCTTCCTTACCAACACCTGTCTACAGGGCTCACCAAACGAAAATACGGTACGTCGCTTCTGGGACCTGCCCCTACCGGAAGCTACGCGCGACGACATCTTCAACCAGATCTGCGAGCTCGCCGGCGAGGTCTTCGAGGCCGCGGCCAAGACCATGCCGGTTCACTTCCAGACGATGCCCAACGCGTTCGAGGTATTTGGGCTGGATTTCCTTGTTGATGCGAAGGGCGCTGCGTGGCTGCTCGAGGTGAATGCGTTCCCAGACTTCAAGCAGACAGGAGGGGGGGACCTGAAGAATATTGTGGCAGGTTTTTGGAAGGGAGTTCTGAGGCACGGGGTTGCGCCGTTCTTTGGTATCGACGACAGCTTGCTGAAGGATCAGGAGGGCGCAGAGGACATGGTTTGTGTCAGGAGAGTTGATCTAGGCAGAGGATAGAGGTTTGCTACATGTGCTTGGGGAGAACCATGGCCGGCAAAAAAGAGAGACTGAACTACAGGGTGGCAGGTTGGTTTACACTACGGGTTGTTCATAGAGGTTTGGTCGAGTTTGCCAAAAGTTAACTGTTTGTATCGAAGAATTGACCACAGCAACGAGTTGCCCACGGTCGTATGACACGCAGCGACGAAAGTGCTGACATTGTCGCGTGGATCCAACCCCCACGACCTGCTGCATAGTCCACCTCATTTCCAAAGCGCTTACCCTACGTGTTAAACCATGCCTCGGAGGCGTATTTACACTTTCATCATCGCCAGTGCACGGGGCAAAGCTTGTAGCACCCCTGGCTCGACGACGCTATCGACGCCGCGGGGCCGCACCGAAATTTGACGGATGGTTTACCGCCTTACGACGGTTAATTAATGGCTTCGCTTATTGACAAGTATCTCAGCACAGCCACGCTGGGGCCGTGACATGGGTGGAGAAGTCGAAAGAGGGGGGGACCTGCGCGAGGGCTTGTAACGGAAGGTCGGGGCCGGTTGACTAACTGCCTCTAATTTCTTGGGCGATATGCGGGCTCCGGTGCGAGAAAGAGGGGTTTTCGGTGGTGATGCTTGTGTTGTGTTGTCAACGAGGCAGTGCGGCCGGAAGTGTGGTGGATATTCGATACACGATGCCCGACGGTGTTTGTTTGCGACGCTGGTTTGCCAATGCCACGTCTCGAAGGCTGCGAGCGTGATGCTTGCATGTGGTAGGCGTAGGAGCTACGTCGGCATCTCCATCGGCAACACTGGTTGCTCATCTCGGCGACTTGATCTTGGCCCTCGTATCTAATGGTCGTGGTTTGCTCCTTGGGATGAGATGTACGAAGGACCTGGCGCTTGGCGAGTCCTTGGCAGAGTAGATCGGCGTTAGTTTCTGCTGATCCAACATGAACATTCATGGTCGAGTGTGTCAGGTTGTTTCAAGTAGCGTTTCTGTGCCGAAGCGCCTTGGACACTATCTAAGCGGGCGAGCGGATTTCTTTCATCGCGCAGGCTGAACTGTGTGTTGCCTGTAGCGACGAGGCTCCGGATAGATGGGGGCCAATGGTTGTTCAATGCAACGCAGTTCTCCTGTCAGCCTTGCCACTAGACAGACTTTGGGACACTCGACGCAACCACCATTCTCACAAGCCTCGTCGGTAGGCAGAACCTTCAAGACTCATCGCTACCACCCACGATAACTACTCCTACAAGCGACATCGCACTAAGATAGCGTGCCGCGAATCTGACGAGCTCTTGCGGCCGCATTGCAGCGTCGACGGCCTAAAGACTCGGTAGGATTGTGCACCGCCATCATCACGATACCACTTATATCGAACTACTGACGTAGCCTGGCCATGTTTGCTGGACTAAAAGCCGTCACAGATCGTCTTTTACAGCCCCGAAGACGGACCATTCGCTCAGAAAGCCCTCACTGAATACCGGAAGCTCATCTCATCATCCTCGCAGTGGCTCAGAGGCTGCATCATGGCGCTAGGCTTTGTCTTCTCTGTGAGAGATGGGATGCCAGCTAATCAGGGAGTTGATCCGGACGGGAGGACTCCGTGAACGTCGATAGATCCTAGAGGCCAGGGAGTGTTGATAGCTTGGATAGGTCTTGAGCTCCTGGTATGCCATGCCACTAGAGCTCCTTCCACCGTTTGCGTCACTGGAGTTGTGGCTTGGAAGGGATTCGGCTCATTACCGGCTGGTGTTGTCTCGAGCATGAAGCATGAAGAGGACAGCACCTGTTTCCCACGGCCTTCGCCCCAGCCGCGCAAGATGCTCATGGTGGCTTAGACGTGCCCCCTCGTCTTACATCACTCTTCATGGGTCGGCATAGGATCCATGACCTCGTGCTCCGCGAAGAGAGGCGAATAGGATGCATTAACTCCAGGATGAAGATGGGGATACCTTGGCTCCGGGAGGGCAAGCATGAGCGCGGGGTCTGGCTATTGGATAGATCCTTGGACGCGGCGGCGGCAAATGAAGTTCCGAGAGCACTGCCCTCTGGGTCGATCCAGAAAGCTAGCTTAGGAAGCTTGTTGACACGATTTGGGTCCCAATCTTGGTATAGCATGCACCTACGAGGGTTTGTATCTGCGAGGTTAAGGTTAAGGAGATGGCTTCAGTCCCGCAGTCGGGAAGTGGGGAACACTAGCTAGCATCTTGGCTGTGGATTTGACTCTCGATGTCGAGAGGCTTTCGGAGAGGCTTTGCTGGCAAGCTGTCGCTTTATTTGTCGAAACAAATGTTAAGTGGTTCCGGATTCAAAACCGACGTGATACAGGGGTCTGAAGTCTATCGATCATGACTTGCTGATTTTCAGGCGATCGACATGTAGCTACTTGCTGGTCGAGAAGGAGGCTTCATCACGTGCCCGAAACATGTCTTGTTTCTTCTGGCATGTATCAGATACATCGGACTTCCAGGGGCAGAGAGCTCACCACATCTTTTATCCGCGAGCGCGGTAAAGGCTCCGTTGTGCAGTTCATCGCGGAGCCCCACTAATCCAACGGCGGCGATTCGCTGCTGGTCCAAGACCTTCTGGATCGGATTGAGGCTGAGCACGCTATGTATCCCCAAACGGGACTAGTCGAAGGGTTGATAATTGGTGTTTTGCGGCCTCTGTGGGTTCACCGTCATGAAGGCAATCAGACATCGGGCGTGAAACCCCGCAAGAAGCCGGCCGTCTGGGAAGCAAAGCATCTGGGCCGGGACCTTGGGCCAGGGGATCCGAAACCTAGTCTTGTTGGTGATATGCACGAAGCTGTCAGTGGCTTTCCTAGCCATCAGACAGGACGATGCTGATTGGCTGCGTGGTTGCATCGCGCCGCTGGGTAAACGGGCTCACTAACTTTTTTTCGACGACACATCAACCAAACAAGAAGGAGGATTGGCGACATGGAGACGTCATCGATAAGAGTTCAGGCGACGGACTTGCAAGTGTGGATCGCACTTTGCTTCTGGTGTGACTCTGTAGCCATTCAGCCACTGCACCTCGTCCACTAACTGCGACAGTGCGGTTTGAGTCGGGTGCCCTTGCGCGCGCGTGGGAGGCAACGGAACTCTGTCACTTCAGGCCTCCCAGAGGGCTGTGCTGGAAAAGGGTTGTGTGCGAAGTACGTAGTACGTGGTGCGCCACCGATGGCTTTCTTCTGTAGGTCGGAACGAACGAAACTGTTGAGGTTGTCTTTGTGGCGGCATTCTGGCAAGAGGCCTCGGTGGCATGGAGATCGGCACTGAGCCAGGTGACAGGCGTCGGCGAACGGTGTGGCTCTCGGAGGAAAACTTCGAGGCTTGAGCAGTGGCAAAGGCGTCAACTAGGCTGCGAACCCCCTGCGATATTCGGCTCTAGGACGTTTAGTCGTGTACTGCGCCCCAGAGGAAGCCAACTTCAGTCAGGACTGTCACTCGGGACCCGAGGTTGGTCCATCCGACGGCCAGTGCCGCCCAACCCAAATCCATTCCATCGACGGCCATCTGTAGCCTAGACGGGCAGCTCGATGGAGACAAGGGCCGACTGAGATAAAGTGTGCATGGGGGGCGGGATGAGAGCGACATGAAGGGAAAAGCTTAGCCTTGCAAAGGGTGCGGTCCCATCTTGGCCCAACCTTGTCATTGGCCAGGGGGTGGGGGGCCGCACCTTTACGTACGGACAGTAGCACAATACCTTAATGGATAGCGCGGTGAGCTTGTGGAGCTTCCTAATCGTGGATTCCATGCAAGTTCGTACGGATGAGCTTCAACCCGCGGGTCGTTGAAGCTCTCTCTCACTCCTGAACCGAACGCGAGAGGGGCAAAACAGAGACTGCGCTCTACTAGCCCCGAGGCACTGCCTGCCTGCCACCCGTGATCCGTGGCTGGCGGACGCTGGGACCCACAGCTGGCTACTCTACCTACGTGTTCGTACGAAGAGTTGCTTCGAATATTCGTACCGCCTGAGGTGGCAATGTCCCACAATAAACAATCTATCGTTATGCCCTTAGTGCCATGGGTTGACGACGACGTATGTGCCCTCATTTCCGGCCCCAGAATGCACTAACAGTCAAGACAAATAAGCTCAGCCATGTGGCCAGGTCTTCCAGCTATGACCCAATTTTGATGGAAATTGCCACGGGAGGTGTGCGTATTGGACCCGTAACAATCGGCGTGGAGATTGGGCCGTCTCCGGGGAACGAATTCGTGCTTCTATCATCAGGGGCCCTACAATGTAGGTGGGCCCTTAGGTCTCACAGCGCCTCAGGCTCTACAGCAGCTGCCGTCGCCATGTTGACGCCGGCCAGACAAGCATGATTCTCAAAGCCAGCACCGGGAATGCCCTGGACCTGGGCCTCGGCAGAAGCGTCAGGGTGCTGACTGTTGAATGCAACGCCATCATTGCACGATTCCCTGAGGCCTTCTAGAAAGGACGGGATACGCGAAAGCTCGGGACGCGGGACGCGTGGCACGTGTTCGAGGTACTCGTACTTGGGTGCAAACTTGCCGGGGAAACCAGGTATCGCGTCGGGAAATGGTACACCGGAACCGAGCTTTTGATTGCGTGGGCGCGACTCCATCGGATACGACTATTGCCACTCTTCACATGTAGGCCTGAGCCTGCACTACGAGCGCGTTGAGCAGCGAAGAAAATACCCTCTGGGAGTTCGGATCGTTGTCTTCCAAGCAACAAAGTCACGGGAATCAAGGGGAACCAGTTCCTGAATCGTGGGTCTGCGGAGGACAATGCCAGGTCATGTCACTTCGTGGCCACCACGCTGCTAGGTGCTTTTAGAGCCTTGGCTTTAAGTCGCACCATCTGCCAGATCTGCAGCCAGTCGCTGTCCGCACTGTGCATTCAGTGTGCTTCGGCGAATGAGAGGCCGTTGGGTTGTCGCTGGCGTTCGTCACCAACGAAAGCGTTGCGGCACCTTGACTCGCTGGGCTCCACCGCAGGGTTCTTTCAACATCAAGTGGCCAACTGCCTGGACAAGGCATGCTACACGTGTAGAACTGCCATCGATTCGACTTCGGGGCTTGCTGAGTATCGCACTTGTTCAGCTCGCATTGCAAACCCACCGACTCAGCCTCATTGCTTGTGCGGCGATGGCGAGAGGCCGCCTGGAGTCGGGTGAGACCCGGTAGACTTTGGCATGTGGAGAACATCCAGACGGCTGGGAGGAACAAACAAGAAATTTACTGTCCTGCCTTGAATGAGCAATGGGAAAGACGGACTGGATTTGACGCTATCGCGGCTGATAAGACATGTTCAAAAACACAATACAAGCATCCTAGAAGGGCAATATAGTCGCAGTCGCAGAGACGCCATGACCACTGGAATTGCAGGGACAGTGCCATTTGCGACGGAACCGCACTGGGCAGGGGAGCAGGAGAAGGGGAAGTCGCGATGGGATGATCGCACCGCAACCACCAAAGTCTCGTCGGGTCACTTGCTTCCTAAATTACGCTTACCTTTACCCCGGTGAGACCTAGAAGGCAGTGAGGCACTGAAGACTCCTTGAGCAGACTTGATTTGCAGGCGTTTAGCGCTTGGCTACTGAGGACCCACGTTAACTTCAGTGGAATCTCCGAACCATGGCTCACTGTAACTCCTCACCCAGATAATGGGGGGAGGTACCTTCGGGAGGCATTCAAGGTACGGAGACACCCTTGGTCAGGTACCCTAAATCCCTGGTTTCCATCCTCTCCTCCACCTAGCAGGGTACATGCACGCTTGACCATTTATCGAACCGAGTTGTGACCCGCAACCAATCACTATTATTGCACAGCCTCATCGGCGCTGGCCTTGGCAGGAAGCGGCAAAACGGATTCCTCTCCCAACTGCGAGTCCATCGTTCCTACACTCTTCACGTCACATTTGTGCCTCTTCATTCATGAGAACCACCGTTGCCAGGCTGGGCTTAACCAACTTCTCGCCCGATCCAGGGTCCTTCGTCCCGGGTTTTTCCCTTCTTCTTAACTAACCACGTCGCCCATGCTGGCACTCTTGGCTCCACGCCGTCTCCATCTTCCTAACTCAGCTTCCTTTGTCTCGACCACCTCCACCTCCATTGTCTAATCATTCGGTCTTTTGCATAGCCTCGTTGCTTTGCCTCCGACCCGGTTGGCCACCTGCCATACTTTTGGGCTGCATACTCGCTACACACCACGGGTTGCCTGCCTAAGATGGCTGATCACGATGACCCGGCGCGAAGTCCGCCTATGAGGCGTCGAGCGTATGTCATTTCTGTTGGGCGGGAGGCATCCGGATGCATATATCTTTCAGCCCCGTGCTTTGCTGACCTGCCTTTCCTCTTTCTAGGCCGACTATCACCATTGACACTACGGATGTCAATCCGAGTACTACCGCTCCCGAAATGGCTCCCGACTCCCAATTACACCTGTCCAACCCTCCCATCTCACCTCAAGACGATGCCGTGAGTCCATCAACTGCAGTCGACCCCTTATCCACGAGCTGGGTGTCCCAGCGCCAAGGCGGGAACCCTCGACCCGACCTAAACACCGCCGTATCCTTCGAGAGCAGAGACAGCCGGCCAACAAGCCCTCACAATGTATCTAGCCCGGTAACCTCGCGATCTGGTGACCGCGGTGCCGCATTCCTGGCTGTACCAGCCCTCCGGTCGCGACAGAACTCGGTCGATTCTGGGGACGAGGATATGTCCCGCTCATTTTCCTCCCACGGAGAGACCACCGTGGTGGGATCCAATTCAACCCAGGCGGAGAAGTACAAATCATCAGACCTGACCAGTTACAAAATCATACACGACGAGAAGGCCTTGAAAGCTGATCTTGGCACAGAGGCTGACTTCGAAATCGAAAACAACCCGTTTGCATTCACCCCTGGTCAGATGAACAAGATGTTTAACCCGAAGAGTCTTCCCGCCTTTTATGCTCTTGGTGGCATGGCCGGTCTCGAGAAGGGTCTGCGCACCGATAAGAAAGCTGGATTGAGTCTCGAGGAAACAGGGCTGGAAGGGCACATCTCTTTCGAAGAAGTGACAACCAAAAACTACAAGCTCGAAACCGAAGGCGCATCCTCAACTGCACCCGCTCACTCAACCGGCCATGGCAGCGAAGCGTTTGTGGACAGACTACGCGTGTTCAGGAACAACCGACTGCCTGAGAAGAAGGGCAAGAGCTTGTGGCAGCTTATGTGGATCACGTACAACGACAAGGTGCTGATTCTACTTTCGATCGCTGCAGTTATCAGCTTGGCTGTCGGACTTTACCAAACCTTTGGTGGTGAGCATAAGCCGGGTGAGCCAAAAGTAGAGTGGATCGAAGGCGTGGCCATTATTGTCGCTATTCTGATCGTGGTCATTGTCGGGTCCCTGAACGACTACCAAAAGGAACGGCAGTTCGCCAAACTCAACAAAAAGAAGCAGGATCGCGATGTCAATGTTGTACGCTCTGGAAAGATCATGGAACTGTCCGTTTTCGACATTCTAGTTGGCGATGTTCTTCACCTCGAACCTGGAGACCTGGTCCCCGTCGACGGAGTTCTGATTGAAGGCTTCAATGTCAGATGTGATGAGTCGCAAACGACAGGCGAGTCTGATATTATTCGCAAACGACCCGCCGAAGAAGTTTATGCCGCCATCGAAAACAACGAGGATCTCAAGAAGATGGATCCCTTCATTCAGTCTGGCTCTCGAATCATGGAAGGCGTTGGCACTTTCATGTGCACTTCCACTGGTATCTACTCTTCATACGGAAAGACTCTCATGGCTTTGAACGATGACCCAGAGATGACACCTCTTCAAATGAAGCTGAACGTCATTGCTACCTATATCGCCAAGCTCGGTGGCGCTGCCGGTCTGCTTCTCTTCATTGTCCTCTTCATTGAATTCCTCGTTCGTCTACCTAAGCAACCCGACGATGTTACACCCGCCGAGAAGGGACAGATGTTTCTCAATATCTTCATCGTGGTTGTGACCATCATCGTGGTTGCTGTACCCGAAGGTCTCCCCCTCGCCGTCACCTTGGCTTTGGCGTTTGCAACCACTCGCATGCTTCGCGACGCCAACTTGGTCCGACACCTGAAGGCTTGTGAAGTCATGGGTAACGCGACGACGATTTGTTCGGATAAGACGGGTACTCTAACTCAGAACAAGATGCAGGTCGTCTCTGGAACCATTGGAACCAGCCACAGATTCGGTGGTGCTCGTCCTGGAACTCAGGGCAGCGATGGCGAATTCACTCCCATTGACACCAGCGGTGACATCTCGGCCTCCGAGTTTGCATCGATGCTTAGCGCCCCCGTTAAGGAACTTCTGCTCAAGTCCATCTCCATCAACTCAACTGCCTTCGAGGGAGAAGTTGAGGGGGAGAACACGTTCATTGGATCCAAGACGGAAACCGCTCTTCTCATCTTCGCTCGGACTCATCTGGGTATGGGACCCGTGAGCGAAGAACGAGAAAATGCCAGGCCTCTCCAGTTAATTCCGTTTGACTCTGGTCGCAAGTGCATGGGTATTGTGGTCGGCCTCCCCAATGGCGGAGCCAGACTTTATATCAAGGGCGCTTCTGAGATCATTTTGAGCCAGTGCAGTCAAGTCATCCGCGACCCTGCTACTGACAGCTCTGTCACTCCCATGTCGCAAGACAATGTTGACACCATCAACCAGCTCATCGAGAGCTACGCCAAGCGATCTCTGCGAACGATCGGTATCTGCTACAAGGACTTCGAATCTTGGCCTCCTAAGTCTGTTTCGTTTGTCGAAGGTGGTAACAACGAGGTTGTCTTCGAGGATCTTTTCTACAACATGTCTTTCCTGAGCATGGTCGGAATCCAGGACCCTTTGCGAGAAGGTGTTCCGGAAGCTGTCCGCCTCTGTCAGAAAGCAGGCGTCGTTGTTCGAATGGTTACCGGCGACAACAAAATCACTGCCGAGTCAATTGCTAGAGAGTGTGGAATCCTTCAGCCCAACAGTCTGGTCATGGAGGGACCCGAGTTCCGCAACCTGTCCAAGTTTGAGCAAGATGCAATCATCCCCCGACTTCATGTTCTGGCCCGATCTAGCCCCGAGGACAAGCGTATCCTGGTCAAGCGTCTAAAGGATAAGGGCGAGACAGTTGCTGTCACTGGTGACGGTACCAACGACGCGCCTGCTCTCAAGATGGCCGATGTGGGCTTCTCCATGGGTATCTCCGGTACCGAAGTGGCCAAAGAGGCGTCTGCTATCATTTTGATGGACGATAACTTCGCGAGCATTGTCAAGGCCCTGAAGTGGGGTCGTGCTGTCAACGACGCCGTCAAACGATTCCTCCAGTTCCAGCTCACGGTCAACATCACTGCTGTTATCCTGACTTTTGTCACCGCTGTCTCCAGCGACGAGGAAAGCGCTGTCTTGACGGCTGTTCAGCTGCTTTGGGTCAATCTGATCATGGACACCCTTGCCGCCCTCGCCTTAGCTACCGACCCCCCCCATGATAGCGTGTTGGACCGCAAGCCTGAGCCCAAGGGCTCTGCGATCGTTTCTCCCACCATGTGGAAGATGATTCTGGGACAGTCCATTTATCAACTTGTCATCACGTTCCTTTTGTATTATGGAGGCCCCAAGGGTATCATCCCTCTCCCCAATGGCCGCATCCCCGAATCGGACGAGATTGCCACGCTAGTTTTCAACACCTTTGTCTGGATGCAAATCTTCAACCAGTGGAAGTAAGTAGTCTTGTTCTCCATCTTCTTTTAGCAAGTCATACTAACAACCGTAACAGCAACCGTCGCTTGGACAACAAGTTCAATATCTTCGAAGGTTTGACCAAGAACTGGTTCTTCATCGGCATTAGTGCCCTTATGTGCGGCGGCCAGATTCTGATTATCTTTGTCGGTGGTGATGCTTTCGAGATCGCCGATGACGGTCAGAGTGGTACCATGTGGGCCATTGCTATTGTTCTTGGCTTCATCTCGATCCCATTCGGTGTTATCATCCGTCTTGTCCCCGACAAGGCCGTATTCGCCTTGGTTCCCCAGTTTCTCAAGAACCGGGCTAACAAGGTGCCCGGCTTGACGATTTCGGATGAGGAGATGGACATGTACCCCGAGCCATTGGCGGATGTGCGGGACGAACTCAACTTTCTCAGGCGGATGAAGGGAGGACGTCTGAACAATCTGAAGTTTGCGATCCAGCACCCCAAGGAGACGATCAATCGGCAGCGATCGAGAAGCCCTTCACACTCGCGGTCCAACTCGATCAACGCGCCACAGACACCGGTGCAAGAAGACGTTGTCGGATCGCCAGTGGCAACTCCCGACTCACGAAGAAGACCCAGATCGAACCGATCGCGATCCAACTCGGCGTTGGGAGCACCCACAGTCATGGCGGGCATTGTTGCGGCTGGAGTAGCAGCAGGGTGGCAACCCATGACGCGGCCGGCAATGGAGGGGGAGACTCAGGGCAATGGGACACGGGATAGCGAGGCGCACAAATAAGGAGTAATTCGGCTGTACCATATGGGAGGCTACTAGACCTGGACCGAGTATTGTTTATTGTTTTTCCTTGCTCGTTGGGTTACAATTATGGATAGAAAAGAATCGTTCTAAGAACCAACGCACACATACCAACATAATTACACTGTTCATTGGTTTGACACAACTCGTTCGTCTTGGTACTCTTTGCTGTGACTGACGGGAAGCGTCACGAGCGTCAATATGGTTTGCCATGCATGCAGGACTTGTGACATCCATAAGGGAAAGGGTTTCGCTAGAAACAGCACTACCTTTGGGATGCGCGGCCGAGTTTCATGGGGCTAGCGAGCATCTGCACATTAAGTTAAAACACAGAGTCTTCTTGCCTCAGGGTTATAAATGTTTCGGTTTGGGCCAGGCCCTGAGTCTCCAGGACCGAGGTAGTTAGTTATCTAGCGATTGTGATACTGCGGGTGAGTTATCCGCCCCCCTTGGTTTTAGGGCGGGCCGACTCTAACGGGGGTGTCATTTATGATGACATTCATCGGTGTGCTCATGCGGTCTATCGAGCTACTTGAGGCGAGGGGGAAATGCAAATCGCAGCGCGGTGAGGTTAGGCTGTGGCTGACTACTATAGACGTAGCCAGACGTATCCGGACATGGATGGTAGGCAATGAGAGGGGCGATCGGGCGTTGGATTGTACGGTGGAATGCGTATGATAGGTACAATTACTGCAAGTGGCTCCCCTCGCTTGCTGGCCGAAGTACGATACGTATTGGGCAGCATAAGTAGAGTTCTGAGGCTTGAAGGGGGGTTTGTGCTACGTTTGTTCGGACGCTTGGACCCGCGAAGCTTAAGATGCGAGAAGACGGCGAAGGTAGGGAAAACGAGGGCGAGGTTTGCGATGGGCACATTGCATACACGAATGACTCGGCTGTTAACTCATTGAGTTGCGATGCTGTGTAACCAAAGTTGCCGGGGTACACGGGCCGAAGGGTTGAGATGGGGAGGGAAATCGATAGCGCCAGTTCCTTGGGCTGGGAGTCTGGGACACGGGGTTGGCCGCCAATCATCCATGGTGTCTTAATCTACTTGGCGTGGTCGGGAGGATACGGGAGATGAGGGAAAGGGGCGGGGGAAGGGAATATGTAGTGTATGAATAGCAACTAATTGGAAGGGGAGGGAAAGAAAAGGACAGGGAAGAAAATAAAAGGGGATATGTGTTTCATCTTGGCGGTTGTCTACTTGTGTCAGGATTCTGTAAACTGAAGTGCCAAAATGAGATGATGGTGATGACGATGATAATAATTGCTGAAATGCTGGTTCATAGCGGCGTGAGCGGGCGGGTGCTTTTGCCTCGAAGTGGCGGAAAGGCTAAATGATTCCAAGCCATGGGCGTTTGCGTGCTGGATAGTAGCCCAGCCAATCAGCCAACCGGCTAGGGCCGTGATTTCCTTCAGCTTGCAAAGAGGATGGATGGATGGCATGAGATGCGTGAGACCGAGACAAGGCTGAAATGATAGCGGCGAGGAGTAAAACAGTGAAAAGTGGTGTACTCGGACGAAGTAGCAATGGCTGAGCAAGAGAGAACTCGGGTAAGGGAGAGTGAAGCAACGCGGTGGAAGAGAAAGAAGGCCATCACATCATGCAACAACAACACACAGCCACACTGACACAGATACATACACCACACCACATGCCGTCCCGCGCCTTCTCCGCTTTTTTGTATGCGACAACGACAAAAAAGCAAAATGATGGGAAGGAAAAAGAAAAGAAGGAAGGGAGGAAGGGAGGGAAGGGCGATGGAGGCGAGTGGGATGGCTGGGCGGCGGCGGCGGCGTTGGCAGAATGGGGTTGGCCTGGCCTGGACTGGACTTTTAGTTGGCTACCTACCTAGATTGGAGTGGGCGGCATGGATTGATTGCCTTGATTGCTAGACACATTATGACATTATGGAGACTTGACGAGAGACAGAGAGAGCACCGAGGATGGACGAAGATGACGGACTAGGAACAAATGATAAGAGCGATCAGCATGGTATGAGGATCTACAACGAAGACAAGACTCGTACAGTTTTGGAGGCAGTCTATTCGTAGGTAGATAGATTCCGCCATGGCCGCGTCCGTCTAACATGGTGGTATCCGAGTAGAAAGTAAGATGATTCATGCCCCCTCCCCCCCCTGGTTTTGCGACTCACCTGGTTTTACTTTGCCCGTCGTTTGTCTTGTCCATGTGCATCACTCGCCGCTTTTCTCTTGGCCGCTCACACGCTTTATTACGCACACACGCACACACACTCACACCATTCGACCTATCCAGCCCCAGCCATTCCCAATCTCTTTTTTCTCTCTTTCCCCTTCCCTGTCCTTTCCAGAAAGCACTGAAAGCACCTACAAAGTCATTGCCTAAAACCACTCACATTTTTTTTTAACGCGCTGCCCCCCTCCCCCCGGGTGCGAATACACGACAGCACACCTACCCGCGTGACTTGGCTTTGTCAATCGGCGAGTTTCGTACGGACACGCCAGCCCAAGGGGTTACAGATTTTACAACCCAGGAGCCTAGTAGAAACATTTCAATACCTCAGTGGGCGAGCGAGCGGGTGACGGCCCCCCCGACCAACACGGCAACGGCAACGGCAACGGCAACGGCAACGGTAGAAGATCCTCGGATCACATCACTTTCACGACACGACACGCAACCTGTTTACCTCGTTTAAACCATCTCTGTCTACATAGCCGGTGAGACCGAGACGATAATCACTGTTCCGTGTCTCCTACCGCCGTTCCCGCGTCTCGTCTATCTACTACATCTGCGCTTGGCCGCTTTCTGCCTCTGCCTCTGCCCTTTGCCTCTGCTTTCGTTGACGCCTTGGTTTTGGGGCCACCTCGTCTCCATTTGCCTGTTACCCTACCTAGGACAAGTAAAGTACCTTACCTTACCCAAGGTGCTCACTTGTTTCCCTGCCTGGATTGGGGAGTAGTGGTAGTAGCTTGGCCTCTTTCTCTCAACTCGATCCTTTTACCTTTCTTTTTTTCCCCACAACACACATTCACGCACTCTCTCCCTCTCTCCCTCACTCACACTCACACCTTTCCATCCCCTTCGCTGTTCTTCCTTCACTCAAACCTTTTCTCTCCTTCACCTCCTCCCAAAAGGACCAGGGGAAAAAAAAAGAGAGCCAGCCAACAATCAAACCTTGAGAAGCAGGCGAGCGTGCATAGGTTACTTCGGGTCCGTTTCCGAACAAGGACGCACACACAAGACAAGTCACGGTCACAGAAAGACACAAGACGGGACCGACACACGATACGCACACACACACCGCACGCACTTGCTGGCCCTTTCTCGATCGATTTAATTTTAGATGCCGTCCTCGTGTCGCTGACCCGCTTCTTCTACGTCTTGCTCGCCCTCTATTGCTCTCTGTTTCTCTTCCCTTTCAACCCATCTTCGACTCTCATCCTCGATTCTCGATCCTCTTACTCTTGCTCTTACAAACCACGCTTCGACCCCTTCCCTTCCCTGTTTCCTGCCCCCCCCCCTCCCACCTAAAAAAGGCCAACTCGGTCCCTGTCGCCTATCGCCCTATCGCCCCAAAACCGAGACACGGAAATCTCCTCGAGCTCTCACCGGCTTTCTTACATACCTACTACCTACTAATTTACTGCTGACTGCCGCGGGTAAATTCGCACCATCGCCACACACCCCAAAAACAACAACCACGCATCCAGTGCAACCAACTATTCTCTTCCCCCCCCCCATTTCTCATTCCGTCCCCCCGATTATCTGTTCCTCTTTCGGGCTCTTTTGTTGCTGCCTTCAGTCTTCCCCTCCGCAGGCAACCAACCAACCAACCAACCAACCAACCCACGCTTTTGCTCTTGCTTTTGTAAAGCAACTCATCTGCCCCAGATGAACACCAAACGAGGTGCCGCCAAGGGCGTCTCACTGGCCAAGCGCAAAGCCCAGGCAAACGCGTTTGAAAAGCTGAGCGAGAACCCTTCCGAGACCGAGCTCAAGAGCGCCGCCGCCAACGTCGCCCTCGCCGAGCTCGAGGAGAGAGTTGCCGATGTCCGCGACTCGTGGGAGACGGATTCGCTCTTTGAAGATGCTTTTGAGGAACTAGCTGCTGATTCTCCCGCCGGCACAGACGGTGAGTTATGCCGCTTTTTGCTCTTGTCTCTTTGCTCTTTTCTCTTTGATCTTTGCCGTTCCTGTCGCGTTACCCTACCTCGACACATTGAGTCCTGCTCATCCGGGTCCCTCTCTCTGTCCTCCCCAGCACGCGCGTCTACGTCATTCATATTGTCTCTGCTCTTCACAACCCACCGCCATTCAAGTGAACACGGGGCACTTTTCCATTTCATCGCTGCTCTCCACCCATGCCGCAACCATCTACTAACCTTCGATCCCTCTAGGTCCAGATGTCTGCACGCCCGAGGAAGCTAGCAGGCTTCGTCGAGAACTCCGAGAACAGGGCCCCGCCGTCTTCTGTGAGCGTACGGTTGATGCTGGCCGCTACACAGCCAAGAAGCTTCTCAGTGCCTTTGGCATCCGCGCCCCGCCCTTCCTCGAGGGCGAGGATGACGA
Source organism: Neonectria neomacrospora (assembly GCA_917563905.1). NCBI lineage: Eukaryota > Fungi > Ascomycota > Sordariomycetes > Hypocreales > Nectriaceae > Neonectria > Neonectria neomacrospora. The sequence continues at coordinate 751,298 of OU830643.1, forward strand.
GGCTTACTTCAGCTTACTGTCGCTGGCAATCACCCGCGAGTTGTCTAAGCGCGCCAAGTTGTCCAAGTACAACTCCATCGAAGACGCCGTGGACCTGATTCAGAACAGCAAGAACATCATCCTTCTGACCGGCGCGGGCATTTCAACCTCGTTGGGCATTCCTGATTTCCGTTCCAAAGGCACTGGTCTCTACTCCAAGCTCGAACATCTGGGACTCAGCGACCCTCAGGAAGTTTTTGACATAGACGTCTTCAGGCAGGATCCTACCATCTTCTACTCGGTCGCCAAGGACATCCTCCCTAGCACGGATCGCTATACGCCTACTCACAAATTCATCGCCATGCTCAACGAACGCGGCAAGCTTCTAACCAATTACTCGCAAAACATCGACAACCTCGAGGTCAAGGCCGGAGTTCCCAAGGAGAAGCTCATCCAATGTCACGGGTCTTTTGGCACGGCCACGTGCGTGCAGTGTGGCTACCAGATGCCCGGCGAGAAGATCTTCCCGGAGATCATGGCCGACAAGATCCCGCGGTGTCCGCGGTGCATCCAGACGTTGCGCGCAGCCGGCAGCACTGTCAAGCGCAAGCGGTCCGCGGGCGCGGAGAAGAAGCGCCGCCGCTGGAGCGCCGAGGAGAGTTCCGACGAGTCCGAGTACGACATGCCCACGGCGGGCGTCATGAAGCCCGACATCACCTTTTTCGGCGAGGCGCTGCCCGATGAGTTCTCCCGACGCCTGACGGAGAACGACCGCGACAAGGTCGACCTGGTGGTCGTCATCGGCACTTCGCTCAAGGTGACACCCGTGTCCGAGATTGTCAGCTGGCTGCCCTCGCACGTCCCGCAGATCTACATCTCGCGCCAGGCCGTGTCTCATATCAACTTCGACATCGACCTGCTCGGCGACTGCGACGTGGTCGTGACGGAGCTGTGCCGCCGCTTGAACTGGCCCTTCAAGCATGAGATGGTGCCCAAGGGCCAGAAGATTGACACGCAAACGGAAGAGGGCTACAAGAGCCGCCACAACTTCGAGGTTCGGGGCGCCAAGTCCGCCAAATCTAGTCCCTGAGAGATGGGCGATATTGTGGCACGTGTGGAAGTAAGCAAGCAAGCAAGTCTTGATAGACGCGGTGCTGGTACACATCCTAGGCAAGCAGCGGAGGGATACCGTGCGCATGATGCGCGGGGACCAAAAAAGAAAATGGTGAGGCTTCTATGTATGGCAGAGATTGGTGGATACGTTTTCCATATCCTTGTTCTCGCGTGGGTTTCTTTTATTGTTTTTCCAATGCTGCTTCATCACGGCGGGTGGCAAGGCGTCATGGGCGGACAGATGGCAGAGGGACGGACAGACAGACAGACAGACGGGCGGACGAACCGGTGTACGGGCGCAAATCAGGTAGGGACGGAGTTTTGGTTCTAACTATCCATCCCGGTGTCGATATTGTTACTTTTTCTTGTATCTTTTTCCACAAATGGATGTTAATCTTCTTCAAATCGTTCCATTCTCTCTAAAAGTGCAGTACCCCCAAGCCGAACAGGGGTTCTGCTGGAGCGAGGCTAGGGTGCGTACGTCGAAATGATGTGATGTGATGTGACTCGACGCATCATGGGGCCAGCAACTTGTGAGATGGGACAGTGGACAGGTAGTCCAGTGACCCGACGCTTCGGTTGACATGGCAGGGCCGGATGGGATTATACAGGAGTGTAGAAGAGAGGAGATGGACGGTTCTGAGGGCTAATTCCTTGTTTTGCTGTCTGCTGCATCTGTTGATGATGGCTGCGAGAAGGTATCTCGACAAGTATCGCACGAGGTATCCCAGCCGCATTCCTAAGTCGCCCCTCCTTTACGACATCACAACGGGCAACCATCTTTAGCCCTGCGAAACCAGACCCTCGCCACTGCCTCCAAATCCCACCAGCGTAATCAAGAAATGAACAAAACCGCTCGGTGCAACGAGAAACTTGAAGAAGTATAAAATAAAATAAAACTCCCCGCCTCAAAAGTCTCACCGACTTTGTGGGGAACTGAGACAAACCCACAACGCCAGAGCACACTCACACACACACACACACACACACACACATGCACCAGAAAGAAAAAGAAAGAAAAAGGGCGCGCGTGATGAAGGTGCTGTTCGCTGGCGGGGATGGCGGTTTTTTTTTTTTTTTTTTTTTTGCTACCCGCCTTGGCTGATAGCTAGTTGGATGATAAGCCAACCTAGGGGAAAGCATGTTACGGGGAGGAGAAAGGATGGGGGACGTGGCGCTAGGGAAGTGCGCCTTGAGCTGTGGTGATGGGCGATCCGAGGGCGACGAGGTGATGGAATGATGATTGCGCTTTGATGGCACTAGCTTGAGGGGCGCGCACGGGGCGTAAGAGCTATCGTTAGGCACGCCGGGATAGTCTGTAGATACCTGTTCTGGGTTGTCGACCCAAGTTACAAGCATGAATGAGGCAGTTGAGCTAAGCTGACAGTTGACCGATATCCATTTGCAGGTAGACTTGCTCAACACAGCTGGGTACGAGTAAATACCAGCGTATAAAGCACATATATTTCCACAGGGCTCTGCAAAGCCCCACCTCTATTCAACATGCTACCCATATCCATAGACACTGCAATGCCATCCCTCCAGAAACGCCCTTTGTCTAAATCAGACTCTCGTACTTGTCCAGGCCCGACTTTTGCTGCCCGCTGCTCATGGTGTTCGTGCTGCTGGCTCCTTGGTTTGTCATACTGCCCATGCTGGATGAGCTTGCAAGTCCTCCTCGCGCGTTGCTCGTTCCCGTGCTTGCGGTGTTTGACCCCCACGAACTCGCCTGTGTATTGGAAGGAGGCGGCGCGATGGAGAAGGACGATGATGCCGACAGGGTGGCTCGGCCCGGCGGCGGTGGCGGCAGTGCAAAGGACGGAGTCCGAGAAGTGGCCGCAGCGCCCGGTCGAATCGACATGTTCGCCATGGTCGTGTTCATGCTGCCCCCAAGTCCAGAGCCAGAAGGTGTCGAAGCTGCTGAGCCCCAAGGGTTTGATGACGTGGCAGCAGAGGCCCAGTTTACCGACGTCGAAGGGGGCTGCTGTTGCTGGGGTGGAGGTGAGAAGCTCGCTTGTGTCGGTTGTAAAGGCTGGCTAAACTGCGTCGAGCTCGGCGTAAGCGTCTCGAAGCGACCCAGGTCCGGCGTCACAGTCCGGAAGCTGGGCTGAGACTTGGCAACAGGCAAGCTCGGGGGCTTCGTCGGGTTTGCAGGAGGAGGAGGAGTCGACCATGAAAAGGCTGGTGCCTGCGGAGTGCTAGAGGCAGACCTATTCGAGGACACGACCGCCGATGCAGCGTCTTCCCAGCCACCACCGCCGCCACCGCCTCCTGCGTTGCTTGATCTTGGGCTCGTCATGGCCCGCCCCTTGACGAGGGCTTCAAAGTCGTCTTCTGTTGCCCCGCTACCCTGGTCGAATGTGGTACCTGTGACGCCGCCAAATGCCATGAAGTCTTCATTAGGAGCAGCCGTGCCCCCGTTTGAACTTCCCAAGAGCTCCTGGAGTTTTCTCGTCTGCTCTTCCTCAACTTTTTTTGATAGGTTCTTAATGAGCTCCATGAAAGACTGGAATTGCTTCAGGTCCAGTAGAGGTCCCAAGCTCATGCTCCAGAGAATGGGCAAAATATCCATGGCCACAAAGTCGGCATCAGCCGTCTGGCCCACGATTCGAAGCACATTCAAGGCCGCTATCATGACTGCGGGCTCTTTGGTTTTGATCACCTTGACTAATGGGACAATCTTCTCCTGCATCGTGTACTTGTCGAGAGCACTCGAGGAGGATGTCTTCTTGTTGGCCGAGGCGAGACCATTCAAACCGTCGTCTATGCCTCCTTCCTCATTGGTGCCGCCGCAAAGAATCACAAAGGCCCGTAGGCCACGGACTTTGATGGCGAGACTATTGGTCTTGCTGAAAACAGCTGCAATCACGGGGAACAGCTCGTTCTTGATGGTGCTAAAGTCCAACACTGGCAGGACCACGGGCAAGCTTCGCAGTGACGCATCCACGATTGAATGAGTGGGACATTCAATTGCAGCCAAAATTACTGGCAGCATATCTAATGACGTAGTTGGTTTCTGATAACTTTGGGGCTGAGGAATCTCACTTACCGTCTTTGAATTCCTTTCCAGAACAGTTCTTAGCTATTGGGGACAGGTTTTCTAGGACTACCATTAACCCGGCGTCTCTAGCCGGATCCTTCTCCTGGGCTGATTTTGCGTTGGCAACAAAGATTTCTCTCAGGGCTGGTCGGACCTTCTCTCCAAAAGCCCGTCGCGCCGAGGGGAGCAGTTCAATGATCTTGAAGATATTTTGGAGGATAAGGGATAGAAGATTGCGATCTTTAAGCTCGTCGAGTAGCGCAGGTAGAACCTTTTTCTCCATGACCGACTTGGGAAAGGATGGCAGCACCTTGAGGAGACCCCGCATGAACGAAGACTTCTCATTCGGAGTCTTGGCCGGGAATGCGTCCAGAAACCGGATCGTCGAAACTAGGATGTTGTCAAAGTACTCGCTCTGCTGGAACTCGCGGGCTGTCATCCTCTGAGCAGGCCTCCTTGTAATGAGCCGAGGTAAAACCTGATACGAGAGCTCTTTGGGGAGTGGCCGGGATGAGAGGAAGTTGTTGTTGGTTGAGGGAATGCCGGATGAAGCCTGGAAGAGCCGCTTATACGTGGAGAGGCTGCCATTACACTCCAAGGGAGATCCGTGAGGCGAATTGTACAGGGCTACCGATAAGAGACCAAGAGAGAACATATCGGCAGACGAATTGATGTTGTTGTCCACAACATAGTCGGGTGAAGTATAGTCGAGGTTGAGTTGAACGGCCTTGGGCAGACGGGGATCCATGTTGAGCACTTCGTAGAGACTGATTCCCTGAATGGAAGTTGGTTTATCGGAGCCCTCTGGCGGACTACAAAAGGCCAGGCCACTGAGCTTCCAGTCAGACTGTTAAGGTGTTAGCAACCTCTGGAGGCGAAATCACTTGGAGACTTGACATGCCTTGGCGTTGATGAGAACCGCATCGGGTGTGATGTTTCCGTGGACAAGACCAGCGTTCTCGTGCAAGAACTCGAGAGCCTTGCTAATTTGTAGCAATCCCTTTTGAATCTCCAACTCATCGATTTCCAGCTCCCTCCGTCTCTTTACGCCGTCAGCATCTTCAGTGACAAACCGGCTCGACCTTCCACCGAGACCACCAGCGCGCTCCTGTTCGTCCTTGTCCCGGAGCACGCTCAAGAGCGAAGCTGTTACGGGTTCGGTCACGAACTGTAGGCCTCCGCCCCTTGTCTCCTCCACAGGTTCGACCAGCTCGAGGATGCTGGGATGGCGCAACTTGGCCAAGCTCGAAGCCTCCTTCTTCAGCCGCTCGACAACCTCCTCGACCGTCTTCTTGAACGAAGAGGCGCCGGAGCGGCCTAGGGAATTGCCATGCGAGTCGAGGGACTTCCTGTCGAAGACGAAGACGCTGTAGGGTTTGCCGGTGGATTTCTTCTTCGCATCGTAGATCTTCCAGGGACCAGCCGTCGAAGTCGGGGTGGATGAGATGGAGTAGTTTCCGGTGATGTTGGTGGCGGAGATGGACTTGAACGCCGAGGAGAACATGGTGGTGCGTTTACGCGGGCAACGATTGGGCAGCTATTGCGATCATGTCGAGATGCCAGGGATGTTCAGAGGAGGCGGTTGAGCCCTTTGCGCGCACTTCCCTGGGGCGAACTGCAGGCGCCCAAAAATACGGATCCGGCGATTTCAATGTCGGTGCGGTGCGAGTCGAGAACGAGCGTGGGGTCGCGAGATGGCGGGATCGTGGGATCGTGGGACCGTCGAGGTTTGAGCCAGGATGACGTGGGATGTTTGGTTGCGACAACAGCGACAAGGCGCGTGGAGTTGACAAATAATCCTTAAAGCGTGTTGGGTTGCTGCGATAAGGCGCAGCGCAGTCGGCGCGGCGTCCAGGTACCTGGCCCGCAGGCGCCTTTACCTAGCCAGCTGAGGTAGTCCAGCGCTAACGTTTTACAGAACACAGTGGCATAATAATGTCCATGCTGGAAGCTTTCAGGGCTCTCTTCCAGGGGAGAGCTTCCCGCCCGTCACCACAGAGCCGGGCTCCCAAGACTCCACGGATACGTTCGGTTTCACCACTTCGCGGCAGGAGACGGCAGTAGCGGCTGGCAGCGGCATGTCTCTCCCAAGTACCTCGGAATTGGGCATTTTGGTGGCCGCCAGCCTATCGGGCGATTTCCAATCCAGACGAGTCGACGTTCCACTCTGAGTCCGATCCAGCTCCGAAGCACCATGACTGCAATAGTCCTCTCCCACCGTGCAATAAAACCCCCGAAACTCTTTCCCTGTACATCCTCACCGTCAATTGTGTCTGGTACTCCGAGATCCCCGCCTGTTGCGAGTCTCGCGCCATCTTCTTCCTACCTTAATTGGACCTTGACAGTCCTCGTTCGAGCTCGGAAAACCCTGCTACGAATCTCAAGACCACAATCGCAATGAGACCCTTGCTTGTCTCCCGCTCCGCTCTCCGGAGCGCAACCAGAGCCTCTAACTCGAGGTTGTTGCCGCTCTGCCAGGCCGCGCGCTTCTACAGCGCCAAGGCGGAGGCTCTCAATGTCTCCAAGCTCTCCGTCACCAAGACCACCAAGCCCAAGACCTTGTCCAAGGCCGAGGACCTCGTCTTTGGTCGCGAGTTCACCGGTATGTCTTTATCTGTCCAGGCCCCCTCTTGCGACCATCGCTGACGTTCGCTTGGTAGACCATATGCTCACGATCGAGTGGACCAAGGAGGACGGATGGGCAGAGCCCAAGATCACCCCGTACCAGAACCTGTCTCTGGACCCCGCGACGTGCGTCTTCCATTATGCGTTCGAGTGCTTCGAGGGAATGAAGGCATACAAGGACAAGCAGGGCCAGGTGCGGCTCTTCCGACCCGACAAGAACATGGCTCGCCTGAACAAGTCGTCTGCCCGTATCGCGCTGCCTACCTTCGAGCCCCAGAGCTTCATCGACCTCATCTCCAAGTTCGCCCAGCTCGACTCGCGCTTCATCCCCGACAAGCGCGGATACTCCATGTACCTCCGACCCACCATAATCGGAACTCAGAAGACCCTTGGCGTTGGACCCCCTGGGTCCGCCCTTCTGTACGTTATCGCGTCACCTGTCGGCCCATACTACCCCACCGGCTTCAAGGCCATCTCACTTGAAGCTACCGACTATGCCGTCCGAGCCTGGCCCGGAGGTGTCGGTGACAAGAAGCTGGGTGCCAACTATGCGCCCTGCATCTTGCCCCAGTTGCAGGCTGCCAGCCGAGGCTTCCAGCAGAACTTGTGGCTTTTCGGTGAGGAAGAGTATGTCACCGAGGTGGGCACCATGAACATGTTCGTGGCCCTTAAGAACAAAGAGACTGGCCAAAAGGAGCTCGTCACTGCTCCCCTTGACGGTACTATCCTGGAGGGTGTGACCCGCGACTCCGTGCTTACTTTGGCTCGTGAGCGACTTGAGCCCAAGGGCTGGAAGATCGACGAGCGAAAGTACACCATGAAGGAGTTGGCTGAGGCCTCCAAGGAGGGCCGGCTACTCGAGGCCTTCGGTGCCGGTACTGCTGCTATCGTCAGCCCCATTCGATCCATCTCTTGGAAGGGCGAGCTTGTCAACTGCGGTCTGGCTAAGCACGAGGAGTCCGGCGAAATTGCTCTGCAAATGAAGGAGTGGATGGAGGCTATTCAGTACGGCGACGAGGAGCACGAGTGGAGTTACGTTGCTACTTCCTAAAAGGCGAGTTCGGCACTTGTATGTATTGGCGTTGTCAGACTGCATTTGAGCTGTCTTGGGTGCATAGAATAAAAGAGAGGTTCGGGACCAGCTTATTTCAGTGTCGTTGAAGTGCTGTGCTTATTGTTGCATCAAGTCCATATCGGGTAGTTAAATTACAGCTGCTGACTCACAAATATCCAAGTATACAGTTACGTCCGATACTGCGAAACCGCGAAACTTGCTAAGATTTGTAGTGACCCAAACAACCAGTCTAGTGATTTGAACCATTGTAGGAAGTTGTCTTCCGAAAAACGCAGATAACATGTACAAGCTTGACAGCCAGACAAGAGTCTGCCCTCGCCCCATCACGACCAGTTTCCTCCTCCCTTCTTCTTCGTTGGCTCACCCATTGCGAAATCAATCCTTCTTCTCCTGCTTCGTAGGATCAGGCAGAATACCCTCCACCTCTAACCTCCTTCGCGCCTCCTCGAGGGCCCAGGTTGAGACACTGCACGGGCGGGTTAGCATCGAGTTGATTGAGTTGTACTGGCAAAATGCCGCATCACCGCAGCTCGCCATTGGAGCCCGGATTGCACCCAATGACAGCCACAACGGGTTCTTGCACCAGGCGGCACACCCGGCGGTTCATCCGGGGACAAAATATTGCGCACAACTCACGTCGTATCGGGCTTGAAGGCCAGGGCAAGACCTGTAGCGGCGAGGCTGCCGAAGAAGATGTACATGGGCCACTCCCAGCCCTCGGCCTCAGCCTTCTCGCCGGGCTTGACGCCCCAGAGCCAGCCGGTGGGCGGCTCGAACTGGGACTCGCCGTGGCCGCCCCGTCGACGGGCGGTCGCGGAGAAGGCTCTGGTGGCGACGGGCTGGCGGGCACAGCGGAGGGCACGCAAGGGTGCGGCGGCGTGACGGATGAGGGCCATTGTTCGTCGAGGAATCGAAGGAGTTCGGCGATGCGGGAGATCGTGCGGTGCCTCAATGGCTGGAGTGGAGAGGCGTGATATGGCTGAAGATTGGATGCCGCTGGTGAGGTCCAATGTGAAGCCGGTAGATCGGGATCTGACTCACGTGACCGAAGGGGGTCATAAGACCACGCCTCGGTGCGGGCCAGCGCACACCCCTCTGCTAGCCGTGCAGTTCATTGCATCGACAGCACAGCAAAATGCCATTCCAAAGTCACGAGAATGATAACATGATACACCCCAGCTATACAATTTCCTCGTGAGCCTCACCCATTAGTTCTGCTCTTGGAGTTGATAGTGTTGGGCACATATTCCGTCCACTTGGGTAGAATCTACTGCGCAGGCCCGTGTGTCGTAATTACCAGTTTGCGGCCCAAGGCCAAGCACTAGACTATCTATCGCATGAGACAAGAGGGCCCCATCGTATTTAAATATTTGCAGTCCTTCTCAGATGACAGTCCTGGAGAATATTTCTCTGGAAAGTTCTTTCTTGACTTCCTACTTGCGCTTCCAGTGACTGATTCGCACTCTTTTGGTTGTTGGTGTATACTGGATTGTCCCCTCTCCACTGATCTACCAGCTAACAAGGCTTAGGAGGCGGGTTCCGGATACTATTCGTTCCAGCCAAGAGTCAATTCAAGACTCATCCATCGCCAGTCTCGTCATCAGGCTTCATCAACGTTGCCAACGTCGCCAACTCCTTCAACACGGCGCCGACAGAGTCAAAGACGGACATCCCCCAACCATCAGCAACAAGCCAGGCTCAGTTCTCGATGGAGTTGGCCAAGAGCTTACCTGTGCAACGACCTGCTCCCACAACCTAATTCGCGCCGTTCACCCGATTGGACTTGAACTCGACCTACTGACTTGATTGAACATCGCAATGGCTAGCGGATGCTCCAGGGAGCAAGATGGGCCCCAAACCAACCAGCCAGGTAGTCGAGATCCCCGCGGGGAAGCTTCTTTCCAGGCCGGAAAGACGTCAGCGACGGGCTCGATGGCTTCTGAGCTCCAACGACTAGACCCGAGTAGGTTAACCAGCCCGATGGTTCCCCGATCCGCCTCGCCGCCGTCCTCGTCAATTGGGGGAGTCTTTCTTGCCCGGCCTGCCATCGACTCCCGGCGTAGTTCCGTGGTGAGCGTCGCCCAAATCGACCAGATGATCTCCGACGACCGCATCAACATGGACACTTACGGCGTGTCTGAGATGCGCGATGGCTTCTTCGACGCCTTGTTTCTGAAGCCGTCGCCGCTCGCGCCTGGCGAGGTCATCGAGAGGTCCAAGGCGGCGCTGCCCAGGCAATTTGATAAAAGCCATCCGCTCTCGCCAAGAGACTTCCTCCCTCGTCAGTGGCATGAGATGCGCTCCGTGGCACGGCGTGTTACGACCACGAGGGCTGGTATCAAGCTGCTCAAGACCGTTGTCGCTTTCCTTATTTCCTACATATTATGTCTTGTTCCGGCCGTACAAAACTGGCTGGGCCGGTATGACTACATTATGGTCGTGTCCGTCATTCTCAACCATCCGGGACGCACCTTTGGATCACAAGTAGACGGGGCTATTTTTACTACTATCGGCACCGCTTCTGGGCTGGCCTGGGGAGTCGTTGGTCTTCTACTTTCCACGTCGACCCTCGCCGCGCGTTCCGGTTATGGCGGTATCCTGACTGTGTTCCTCGCTCTGTTCATGGCCAGCGTCGCCCTCGTTCGCGCTCTCTATCTGCGTTTCTACCAAGCCGCCCTAGCCGCTGGAATTGCCGTAGCCTTTACGACCCTCGCAGAAACGAGTGACCGCGACATCAAATTTTCCAAGCTTTGGAGCTATGGTCTACCTTGGCTTTTGGGTCAAGCTGTGGCCTTCGTTGTGAACGTTTTGGTATTTCCCAATGCTGGGAACCGCCCGCTCACTGCGGCTCTTGACAAGTCGTTCAGGACTATGCAGGTACGTTTGCGCCCCGTTCGCCTTCATTGCCATGTGCTAAGATATTTCAGGAAACTCTCATTATCCCTCGCCCCAGGAACAGGAGGTTGAGAAGACGTCTTACGAAGACATTCATGGACATGGCAATGGCATATCGGGACATGAGAATCGACATCACCATCACCCGATTCCGCCCTATCGATGTACGAGAATTACGCAACCTCGTTCAGGGTGTCGTGAGAGCGCTCCTTTCAATGAATACCGAAACCCTTCTCTTCGATGACTGGGACCTGGGAGACCTACCAGTTGAGATTACGGTTGGCGGTCCTGGCGCCGGACCCTCAATTGAAGCCCCGGACTCGTCAGAAGACGGCACTCAGTCGTTTTCTGAGGAAGAGGACGTGTCTCGCAAGGTAGCCAACGCTCTGTCGAGCCCGACTAAAGAAGTCCTCGCGTGCATGGCGGAAAGCATGAAGAGATGCCATGCCGCGCTCATGAATATCTCCGGCTGTCGCAACTACTTTGGCCCGCCTGAGGACGTTTCATCAGACATACCTGATATCCAACTCAAGATGCAGACTGCGCTGGCTGCTTTGGACGTTGCCGAATCGAGCTTACTAGTCTCCAACGACATTCCCGAGTCCTACGCCGACCAGTCTGAGACCTTGGAGCTGTTCGTCTTCGCAAGGCATGCTCGAGAAACCGCCGCATCCATCGTCAAACTCAGCGCCAAGGTCCACGAAATGCACCTCGATTCTGATCACATGAAGGTGAATTTCCCAACTTACTCATTCTGGAAATCTGTCTACTCTACAAACGCCCAGGTCCGACATGATCGCGGCGGCGCCACTGCCGGCATATACCAGGCGACTTTTGCGGAGATTTCGCACATGCTCGAGGCTATGAAAGCCAAAAAAAGCCATTCCGAGCCCAGGCCGAGTTATGAGGCTGTTACAACGGTGGAGAGCATGCCCTATGCGATGGATATGGAACCCAGCATCAGAGGGCACCCGGCCTCTCGCAGGGACAAGCTTGGGTACAAGATCTGGACGATCCTCCACCGAATGCAAGGTTTTGAGAGTAGGTATGCCCTCAAAGTTGCCATCTTGATCTCGATCCTGTCTATTCCTGCATGGGTGACCAGCAATCCGGAGTGGTGGGATCGCTACGAGGCCTGGTGGGCTGTTTGCATGGGCTGGATCATGATGCATCCGCGAGTCGGGGGTAATGTACAGGATCTCGTGATGCGAGCCTTTGCAGCCATCCTCGGCGCCGTCTGGAGCGCTGCCGCTTATGCTGCCGGGAACGGCAATCCCTTTGTCATGGCAGCCTTTGCCGCGATATACATGGTTCCTATGTTATTTCGCTACACGCAAAGCTCCCATCCGGTAAGAAACCAATTCTCTCCTTTTTTTGCAGTTACTTCATTAACTCATCTTCGCAGCGTTCGGGACTGGTCGGGTGTCTCTCCTTCACAGTCATCTCGCTCGGACTTCGGAGCAACAGTGATGCGTCTTCCGCTGCTCTTCTCGCAATGCACAAGGGTTTAGTTTTCTTTGTCTCTACCTCGACAGCAATTGTCTTGAATTCGCTGCTATGGGCCTTTGGTGCAAGGCGCGAACTTCGTTTTGCACTTTCGTCTATGCTCTTTTTTATGAGCGTCATGTACAGAAGTAAGTCCTTGTCAATGGTTGAGCTAGCCTGTCTCTAATGCATTGCAGATGTCGTCGCAAACTATGTGTATTTCGACGAGGGCGAAGATCCAACCCCTGAGGACATTACAAGATCCGAGATTCTAGAAAGTCGTATGCGTCAGGGCTTTTCCCATGTTCGAGAACTTCTTGTAAGTTTCCTGCAAGCCTCAAAATGCTGGAACACCACGCTTACAGTGATCCCAGGTCATGACCCGCCACGAGCTCCGCCTCCGAGCACCCTTTGATCCTCTGCCTTACTCTGCCCTAGCCGGTGCTTGCGAACGTTTCTTCGAGTATCTCATTGCCGTCCGTCAGTCTGCACTCTTCTACAACCCCAACTACATCCGCGACAATCCCGTCGCTGCGGAAAAGCTCCTAAGCTGTCGACGAGATGCTGTGGCATCCATCCTAGGGAACTTGTACATCCTCGCCGGTGCTCTACGGTCCCGGCGGAAAGTCCCCGTAAGCTACTACCCCTTTCTATTCGTGGCCCCTACCGTGAAAGCTGCTCTTTTGATAACACTCGTATTGACCTTCTCTAGCGTTACCTTCCCAGTGCTGCCGCCGCTCGAAAGAAGCTCCTCCTCAAAGCCGCCGAGGTTGCTAAAGAAATGGCCGAGAACGTTGAATACCGAGAGCTCGAGAGACAGAAGACTTGGAGCGATATATACAGCTACTCGTACAACGAAAGTCTAACAGGTTGCGTCGCCCAGCTCGAGGATTTGGAGAAGTTCGCCAAGGTCATCGTTGGCGAAAAGGCGTAAGCATTCGTCCCTCTACCATGCACCGGGTGCAAATTGCATGCTGACTTTGTACTAGGTTTGAGGGCAACTTCAAGGACGTGGAGGACTCCGACGAAGAAACTGAGTTATCGCCTAACGAAAAGCATTGATGTTTGTTATGTACACTGGAAAGAGGACTGTCTTGGGAGTCCCAGTACCTAGCATTGCCTCTAATATCTAATCTCCAAGCTAACACATAATATGCAATCTTGCATACCTTTCTGAAGTGCGAAAAGTTACATGAGATGCAAATCTAGAGGACGGCGCTAGAAACACCATCGTGGGAATGCTGGACATACTAAAATACTTGAAAACGGGCGCGCAGTAGCTGATGACTGCGTACTTGCTCCATGTCCGTGACGTCTTGATTTTCACCTCGACTGAGCATCCCAAGGTGCCGATACGAGGGGAGCGCCGGCGGTGACGATGATCCCGGGCAGACTGCAGTTGTGAAGGGGTAATGCTGCCTCCTCGAGGCAAGGGAGTAGAAGAGGGCCGTATTGAAGGTGCCCGACGACAAGATTAACGGCTTCACTAATTTCTAGCATATGTGGTACAAGAACGACCATTATCACCTTGATAACAAGGAGGCAAGTACTAATGTTTACGGCAATAATGATGCGAACTCAATGAAAGCCAGGAAGAGTCAAGTGTACGAGGGCGGTCCCGTATCGATAGATGATGATTGATGATGACCAAGGAAGAGGGTTATATTAGATGCTCAGGTCAGGTCAGTCTCCGTCTTAACTATCTAGCCGTGTACTTCATGTGCAGCGCTCCCGGGAGCGTTACGGAGGAGCGGCGACAGCTTGACTACCGCAAAGACTCTGTAGCCGGTAGCACCATTAATGTTAATCGCATTGCTTTGGTACCCTAAGATATGTCATATCATCCTGTATTCTATATCCATTATTCCCACATGCCTTGGTCCAACCAAAACAAACCACGTTAATATGCGCCGTTGGTCATTTCATTCAAGATATCCCTCGTAATCGACCTTCCCTTTAATAACGCCCTTGCTCCGATTGTCGCCCTCTTTGGGGACATTTTCCGATTCTCCTTTCCTGCCAGGCCTGGCTGAACCTTGCCTCTCATAACATTTTTCGGTGGTCTGGGTTTCTGGGGTGTTGGGCCCGAAGTGATTTGAGTTCTCAAGTCTTCAAAGTAGTGACTCTCGAGGGCATCCGCTGGCATGTCGTAGATCCAGTCGCGATCCTCCATCAGCGAAATGAACTTGCTCAGCATGTTCTCATCGCCGCTTTTCTTCAAAGTGCTTCTGCTTCCTATCACAAGCAACTTGGTCTTCGCACGAGTAAAGGCGACATTGATTCTCCTCCAGTCCTTCAACAAATCGCCAATGTTGCAGGCCTCGTTGCTTCGCACAAGACTCAGGACAATGACCTCCTTGTCCCGTCCTTGAAATCGATCCGTGGTGTGCATCTCCACACCGGGAAAGCACTTGAGCTTGTCCTTCAACAATGATAGCTGTGCTCGGTAGTGCGTCATGACACCAATCTCTGAGTCCGGAACTCCCACTGTGAGAAGAGAGTCAACAAGCTGAGAAACAATGCGGGCCTCAGCAGGATTGACGATACGCTTGCCCTGAGCTTCCTCGCGCACAAGCGGCTGGATGGTGTCCGTATTGATGAAGCGGACGCGAGCCTCGCTGTCAAGAATGTCGTACAGCCAACACCTGGACGGCACTGGGCCAGTACAGAATGACTGACTGCCCGCGTGGAGAAGGGTTGAGGCATCATGATGTCGTTGTCTGAGCGCATCTATTCTTGGAATATCAAGCTTTCGCCTTTTGAGCTCCTCTGTGCCACAACGAAGCTTTCCTTTATAGATCAACGTGTTGCTGAGCATCATGATATCTTCGCACATGCGGTACTGATGCTCCAGGTTGACGACCGACTGGGGATGGGTATCAGAAAGAAGCTTGAATAAGCTTACATCAAGGCCGCCTTGACGAGCCTCCTCGTTTCTCACTACGGGAGGTAGCTGGTTGTGGTCACCGACGAGAACAAACGTTCGTGCCATTCTGATGGGGCCAGCACAGATTGGCAGGGTGATCTGTGATGCTTCATCCACGATACAGTAGTCGAACGAGCGCTCATGGAAGATGGCATGGTTGATACCGAGGCAGGTTGTTGCGACGATAGGCGTCCCGTGCCAAGCCTCCTTGATTTCGTCAAAGGACTTCATCGGGTGACCGGCGAGGATGGCAAATTCTTGTACATCTGGATGGACCTTTGCTGGGGCACCTAGACGAAGAATAGGCGTCTTGTCCTGTTTGAGCTTCAAGAGAATGTTGTCGACGGCGGTGTGAGTGTGAGACGTCAGCAGCACACTCTTACCCTGTGAGGTAAGTGCTCGAATAATGTGAGCAATGGTCGTGGTTTTGCCCGTACCGGGCATCCCCAGAACTAATGCGTAGTCCTCGGCACTCATGACCTTCTCAATGGCCTTTCGTTGATCAACATTGAGATTGTCTCGATCTGAGATCGTGTACTGAGTAGGAGCAGACTTGAACCTCGGGGCTGCAAGGTCGACGATCAAGGTTCGGATTTTTCGAGCTCCAGGCACATCATCCGCCATGATTTGAACCAGGTTGTTACGCACAGTGGCCATGCCGTTGCTGAACTCATCTTGATCTAGTCGGTATCGGATTGGTGCTTCGTCGCTCTTGTCTTGAGTTTGATCTGGTTTGCCGCCTTTCTGGGCAACATCCATGATACTAGTAAAGACCTGGTTGTCAACCTCGTCAAATCCAGGTTGTCGAATCCGAGCATTGTGAAGTCTTCTGTCCACCGCCACACTGATTCTTTGCCTCTTCACGGCTGACACATATCCAATTGCCAAGGCGAAGTGTCCCTCCTCGTCTGAGACAACGATGGGCTCTCCCACGGACAGCTCGGACTCGAGAAATGAGAAACCGGGCGGGTGACTCCGCTTGACAAAGGTGTAATGATAGCGATTGATTTTTGGGTTGTGAGTGTCGACGGATGCTGAGCCCTCTTCGATAATGATGTCTGCAAAACACCGTGACTTCTTTTCTCGCTCCATGCTCGTCATAGTCCACAGTTCTCGTTTGTTCTTCTGGCTCTCCTTTTCTTCCTTGGTAAGAAGATTCTCCCAGTTGACAAAGAAGTCCTTGTGCTTCGGAGTAAGATGCTTGACCAGCTCGTCAAACTTCTCATGCATTTCACTAGTTTCTCCGTCGCCGTCGTCTGCTAGGCGATGGTAGATAAAGCATGATCTCTTTGCATAGCAGTTGCCGCACATGTGCTTGCTTTTCAGCATTGGAGGCAGCTGAACACTCCTTTCTCGGATATAAGATGCCAATTGATTGCGTTGCATGATCATGTGGCGGAGTTCCTGTCGGATCGCGGGAATCCTTATCGTTTTCGAACTCTCCATGTAGTATAGGATGCCATAAGTGACTTCAATATCATATCGGTCTGATAGCAGGAGGGTATAGAGGGCCGTCTGTACCATATGGTTCATGTTTTCGTGTTTCCCAGTCTTGACTTCGAAAGGAACGGTCAATGTTCGTGTCTGTTTGCCATCTTGCATGACGACTTCGACGGTCGCATCAATGTTACCTTTCAGTCCGTACATGGGAGACCAAACGTGCTCCTCGACATCCAGGAGCTTGGTGACAGCCATGTTGCCCTTCTTGCCATTTCGATCGTTAACAGTAGCTTCGGGCTGCAAATAATTAGACAAGACCACGACACAAGTAACATCACGTACCTTTGGTTGAGCTGACACGAATGCTTTGGCCCAGTAACTGAGTTCCGTCATCTTTGACATGAGGTGCTCTCTGGCTACGGCCATTCCGACTTTAATCGTGTAGAGGTCCTCCACATGCTTTTCGGTGATCCGTTCGATCACCGTGGACAGATATCGAAGATCCCATTGGTTGGCGAGGAGTGCTTCCTGGAAAATCTCGTGTAGTATCGTTCCATAGACCAGTGGCGGCGTTGGTTCACTGGTAGCCTTCACACGGTCTTGAAGCACAGCTCGCCGCATACAGCCGAAAGAGTCGGCCACCACAGTGGCCGAAATAAGTTGATCGGGGTGCAAGATGAGGAGGCCTTCGGCATCGTCGATGATGCATTGCCCCTTGGGTGTGAAGGTTCCAATGATGTGGACATAGGACTGTGCATGGGCTGGCGTATCGTACCAGGAAGCCCTGAGATGAACTGTCCTCATTTCCTTGGTGTTGTCAGCCTGGATGAGGAGAATCTGTTTCAGCGTTAGCGAAGACCTGACTGTTCTTCATTGTTCTTGAGCTGACCTTCTCAGGGGATGTATGCCCATATTGGCTGACGTACTCGCCCTCTAGCACATTTGTCACCAAGTATCGCTGGATGGTCTTAGGCTTGCGGCTGCTCTACCAGTTACTTAGTGAATGTTGCCTCGATCGGTGTTCCTTTAACGTACGTCTCCGGGGGTTGCGTCGTTCTGCTTCGCTGTCTGTGTTGCTGCCAATTCCACGGCCTCGAAATCAAAGTCGCCATCAAAGGCATCGCCGAATTCATCATCCAGGTCTCCTAGATCATCGTCCGGTATTATGATGGGGTTTTGAGCGGTAGGTGTGAGGGGCTTGGCTGGGGCATCAGGGGCAAGTTGTGACTGCGCTGTAGTGATGAGGTCCTCTGCTTCATCAAATATGTCGTCATCCAAGTCTTCAAACTCATCGGCCACTGGATGTTTGGGCTCGCTGTGCTGTTCTCGCGCAACAATCGAGACGCCGCTGTTAGCCATGGGGGTCTCAAGTTGAGTTGCGTTGATGCTTGCTTCAAGTTCCAGCATGGCATCATCGTCGAAATCGTCGAAATCATCATCGCCGTAATTGGAGGAATTTGGTCCTGGGGAGGCCTCGTGTTTTAGTCGGCGAGGAGACCCAGTGGAGGTAGCACCTATCCGCCGTTTCTTGGGAGACGGAGACTCTGCAGTCAAATATTCCACTTCGAGCTCGCCTTGGCCGTTGATACTGCTCGTTACCGTGTCTAGCAGAGCCGTAACAAGCGAAGATTTGGATGCAGCCTCCCTCTCCTCTTTCTCCCCAGTGGCCCGGCCGCCTGATGTTGACCTCTCAATCTTTCTCTTCTTGGGGAGGCTCAATCCGCAATTGATCGCGCGTCGAAGGTTCCCATCGGCGAGTTGTGCTACCGGTCCCTTCGCGGGTCTCGGCGACGACGACACCATCAACTGGGCAAGTGCTGGGTTCGTAATTCCGAGGGCCTTGCTTGCATCTTGAGATCCGTTTAGGGAGTATCGATCCCACAGTTCGAGAGTCGGATCGGCGTGGGGGGACTTCAATGCTTGGGCGAGCTTCTTGAAGTTGACTGAGGGAGGATTCGGCTTGTCTACGACTGGAGAAGATATTGGCGACGAGCTCCTAGCCCGCTTTCTCCCCTTCCGGAGCATCATCGGGGACAGAGCCGAGGTGTAGAGAGTGTCCTGCCTGTTGTCCCAAAGCACTCGGTCATTGGGGGAGATGTGGGATTCGTCTTCGGTGGCGCTGGTAGGTTCGAGGAGATCTCTCCATGTTAGTCGAGTCATCGGCGTCACGGCGTTGTCGTCCTTGGAGCCGTTCAATGGCGACGGCCGGTGGGCATTCGTGGCCTCTCCATCATTTGAGTCACCCGTATCATCAGGGCCAGGTTGGTATTGGAACTGATTTAGCTTGCTCTTCGTGACCTCTGACACCGGTCGCAGAGCCCTTGGCTTCGGCGTTTGGAAGACGGGGTTGCTCTTCGATCGCTGCCATGGCGAGCGGTTCTGTTCAAGCGTGATCAGCCCCCTGTAAGTTTATCAATACGGCCAGAGAGAAAACACTTACCTTGGAAACCCCAACATAATCGGAATAGGACTTTTGGAGAGGCATGGTACTCAACAATGAAGGCCAGACTTGAGAGATTCACAAGCCATGTCCAAGAGTGCGAGGTGGAGGCAGCCGTTCAGGGAATTGGCCCGCTAACATTCCCAGGGAACCGCGAACGAGGACGCGTTTAATGGCCTGGCCTGGACCGCGCCGCGACCCACCCCGCTACAGCAACACGCGCTGTTTCTGTCATAGAATCATACGAATCACGTGATGTCCATTTCTTATCGATAAAGCTTGCCCCAGACGTCCCATGGAGCCTACCGCCACCAACCAAGAGCGCAGATCGATGTCATCCCTCCTCCACTTGCGTCACTGTATCCCGCTTCGTTCCGTCATCCGATATCCTCAACTTCTCTTTTGTCTCCGGGTCTTCTGATCTGGGATTTACCAACACCCGCGAACAGCCCGTGCTACCCAATTGGGTTCCATCCCTGGTTACAAGTTGCCCGCGATCGCAATGAACGGACCTAATGCCGGGCCTCAGCGCCAGGCCTACCAGCAGACCATGAACCAATGGCGCCAACAGGCCCTCGCCGAACGTAGCCAGTATGAGGAGCGAGTCAAGGCCCAAATCAACCGGGCCTTCCAGGAATACTCTCCTCCCTTTTATGCTTCGATCATTGGCTTCAACCGCGAGAGGAACCTCCTTGTCGTTACCTCGAGAGTCTCGGGCTTTGCGGCCACTCTTGGTCGGGATCTCGAGGACTCAGAGACGAAAGCCATTGCTGAACACACACTTTCAAACATCCACACCAATGCGGAACTCAAATGGGCAACGCTCGCTCTGGCTGGCTACATGACGTATCGTGGTCGGCGCACTTGGCAATTCCCCTTCTACAAGCCCAAACTGGGCGGCAGATTTAACCCCAACGAGGCCACCAGTATCTTCTCATCCCGGAAGATCCGCGGCACCTACCCTCGCCTCACCTGGCATACTCTCCGCTTCACTGCATATGCCGCCGTGACAATGCTCATGGTAGAGCCCGTCTTCCGCACCGTCAACTTCATTCGGAGTGAAACCTTCATGGCAGCGGATCCACGACTCGAACGATTCATTAAAGAAGCCAGCTCTCGGGTCGAGCAAGTCATGACCGAGGGCCCCGCAGGACCAGGGCAATCTCAGCGGGGGCAAAAGGGGCAGAGCAGCTCAGATGAGCAGGATAACACGGACGACGTTGACGAGTATGGTAACCACACTGCCAAGCCTAAACCACTAGCTCCCTTTACCGCGAGTCTGCCGTGGAACAAGGGTGGAAGAGAAGCGGGTTCTCAGAACCAGCCGTCTGGCAATGACTGGAACCTCCTCGACGATGACGACGCATCCCCTGTCGCTTCTTCCCCAATGAACCAGTCGAGCACCCCTTCAGCCGCGGGGGGCTCATGGGATCGCCTCCGAAAGCAGGCCCAGCCCAAGCCGCAACCACAGCAACAAAGACTCGAACCTGAAGCCCAAGGTGGATGGGCCGATGCTGGGCGTTCCCAGTCCCAGCCTCAATATGGATCTCAATCTCAATCCGCGTGGGGTGAGGACGAGGAAGGCTCCTCCGCTAAGGTGCAGGCACAGAGAGAGTTCGACCAGATGATTGAGCGAGAGAGGCAGGGCAACGACCAGAGCCGACAGTGAGGAAGCCGGTAGGATGCGTATCATGGTGAGATTAGTGTCATACTGTATATAATTGGGGCCTCGCAGCTTATCTTCTACCTGTATAGTATTGGGGACTGAACAATAAAGAACTGTCAAGAACTCCCATCAGATCTTAGTATTGAGATTCATGTCACTTAGAGAACTGTTGTCACTCGGAGACAAAAACAGGCACGGTAGGCGATAGGAGATCTCAAGAGAAAATACTGTATGCTTTAACACTATCCCGGCAACACTGCCAGTTTACCAGGTCCTGTCAAGTACAACGCGCAAAAGCCCGTGTAAAGCCATACACAGCCGCACCATCTACACCACTTCTTAAGCCTTGACCGTGTCAGACACCTCCACAGGCTCAACTTCGTTGCCATCATCCTTCTTCTCGACGGTAGTTTCGAGAATGCTCTCCCCGGCCGTATTGGCAGCGAGGGTCTTGACTTCCTTATCGGACGTTTCCGTCTTTTCTTCGGATGCGGGTATCGAGTCTTCGGGAATCTCTACCTTGACATCCTCGGCCGCTTCAGCAGGCTTTTCTTCGACAGGCGCCTCTTCAACAGGCGTCTCTTCGACGGGCTTCTCTTCAACAAGCTTCTCTGCAACGGGTGGCTCTTCAACTGGCTTCTCCTCAGCAGGCTCCTCCACGGTTAAAGCCTTCGGGGCCTCCTCAGTCTTTTCTACCTCTTGCTCCTCTTGCTCCTCTGGCACTACTTGCTCAGCTTGCTCCGTTTGCTGTTCTTTCTCCTCTTCCTCGACAACTGCAGTAGGTGTCTCGTCACCAGCTACCGCCAAGCTACCGTGGTCAGGATCAACAGACCAGAACGTCTGCGGCATAGAGAACGACAAGGTCGGTCCAGATGCCACCGCGGGCGCTGGCGGGGTGGGGCTCTTAGCCGGCGCACGACGCTGAGGACCCCGCGCACGGCTCTTACGCGCGTCGGGCAGAGGAGCCTTCTCCTTCTCCTCAGCGAGGTCCTCCTGAGGCTTGGGCTCCTCCTTCTTAGGAGCCTGAGGTCCCAATTGCAGGCGCTTATTCAGATCGCTCATGAAACCTGCCTGCAGGGCGGCAATCTTACT
The DNA here is from genome assembly GCA_917563905.1 of Neonectria neomacrospora. Taxonomy (NCBI): domain Eukaryota; kingdom Fungi; phylum Ascomycota; class Sordariomycetes; order Hypocreales; family Nectriaceae; genus Neonectria; species Neonectria neomacrospora. Next base: position 773,074 of record OU830643.1, read on the forward strand.
ACCTACCGGCTTATTGCCCACTGGTTTGCTGGGCACAGGGGGCTTAGGCTTGGAGAGCTCGCCATCCTTGGAATCCCCAGAGGAACTCTTGATAGGTCTGGGTGGTATCTGGGGTTTGGGCTTGTCTGAAACAGGTGGCCGGGCTTTCTGATTTTCATCGCTGGGAGTCTGCTTTGGTTTGGGACGCTCGGGGATGGCGGGCCGTTCTGAAGTTTCTGTCGTGTTCTTAACAGGGCGAGATGGGATCTCGGGTTTGGTCTCTTCCTCTGATGACGCTGAGACGGTTGCCTCATACAGCTGGCTCTCCGGGACATCCTCCCAGATATCACGGCTGGGGAAGCGCTGGGTGGTTGTCGGCCGTTTCGGAGGCAGGAATGATTCGGGATTCCTCTTCGGCTCGTTCCAGGTCGGCTTTTCTTGACTCCGATGAGACTTTACATCAGCAGGGCCGTTGACCTCCTTCTCTGCCAGCTCCTCCTGTTTTTGAGCGAAGGCGTGAGCGGGGGTCTTGGGACGATCCCGACCAGCACCAGCTCCAGATGACAACGTTCTAGCCTTCTCAGTCAAATCGGGCGTCGAGACCTCCGCTGTGTAGTGGACACTGCTGGGAGCGTCCTCCCAGATATCCTTGCTGGGAAAATAATGTCGGGCCTTGGCCTCGGAAGTGGCCCTCTCCTCCTCCTTCTTGCTTTCTTCAGGGAAGAGCGGCTCATACTCCTTTACATCATCAAGGGGTGTAGATCCAAAGTCTTGAGAATTGTTCTCCCTGTAAATACTCGTAGGTCGGCTGGAGGGACGGCTGGAGTCATCCATGTCATTTGAGCTTCTACGGCGCTCGGGAGGTGGGTGAACGGCAGGTTGCTGCCGATACGGTGACTTGTCCTTGCTGACTTCATCGGGAGCAAGAATCGGAGCATGGTACTCGTGCTCCTCGTTTTCAACAGTGTGCTCGATGTCGCCAGGCGATCGATACTGCGGGTGCTGGGGGTCGTCGACATGGACCGTCCTCTCGCCATCTGGGCCGGTAATCTCAGACTTGAATGTCGTAGCCTTGAGCTTGTCGCCACTAGTAGAAGCGGGACGAGGCGATGAGAGGCGTGAGGCGAACTCTTCGCTTGCCTGGAAGCCGACTTCTTCGGTGGGGGTAGAATGGTACTCTGAAGAGGTTGCTAGTATCATTGTTAGTCGATTACGTCACATCAGGTATAACCAGCACTTACCGAGGCCCGCTCCGCGGCTTACGGTGTCCCGAACAAGCTTGTTCAGGTCATTGCTGCTCATGGCGAAATCATTCTGACGGTCATGAATGGGCGTCTTGTGCTCCCTGTCGAAGATGTGGGGATTCTTTTCGTAGTACGCCTTGTCGAGCTTGTCCTGGGGCGCAACGCCATGGCCATGCATGCCGTAGCTGCCAGGAGGTCCACCGCGAGAGCTGTGCTTGCGATGGTGGTGTTTCTTAGTGTCCTCAGAGCCAGGGGCAGGGGACGGGGCTTGAACGTCGCCCAGATGACGGTTCATGGGCACGCGCTGTCCAATCTCGGGGATGCCCTCGTTATCGTCGACATCGGGCTGGCTATCGGTGGCAGAGAAGGCCGTGCTGGGCTTCTTCTTGAGGCCGTCGCCAGAAGCAGGACGGCCAATGCCGAAGGTCGCGGCCTTGTCAGAGTCGGTACGGGTCACAGTCTGGACACGCTGCTTGGCGCTCTGGGCGGGCAGAGAGGGCTTAGGGGCATGGAGCTTAAGGTCGTCGCCAATGGTGCGGGTCTGCTCAGGGGAGGTCGCTCGCTGCTGCTCCTGCTTCTCCATCCTCTGCGTATCGGCCTCCTCGGTAACGGCGTTGTATTCGCAACCCTCTTCGCCGACAGAAGGCATGGAAACGCTGGTGGGGCGGTCGATTGGCTCATTGGAGTGCTCGTGAATAGCATGATTCGGGCTAAAGCGGAGGGACCTAGTGCTCTTCTGAGGGATGCCATCGTTGAGGGGCGAGGGAGCGAAGCGGTCGGGATTGGGAGATATCGAACGGTCGTTCAAGCGCTTGCCGGCGGGACGGGGAGGGATCTTGGGGATAGAGGCTGCCGAATCGTCTTGATCCTGATTTCGGACAGGCCGAGGAGGAATAGCAGGTGTTTGTTGCATGGTCGCGGCGGTCATTGTTGTATATTTGATTGCTCAGGACGAGCTAGAGTTATGTAGGGGTCGGCGGATGGAGGAAGCGGGAACGGGGCGTCGTGCTCTTGTATACTAGCAACGCCGGGACAACTAGACTCCTGAAACCAACAAGCGACCGGCGGTCAGCATATGCTTTTTGGACGAACGGCAACTGCAGCCCAAAGGACGAATTGAGGCGAAGACAGATGGGTAGGGGTGGGGAGGGGCGGAACAGGGGAATCGTAGAAGCTTCAGCCCGCTCCAGCACCGTCGGCGTCAGTGTCGGCGCGGGAGCTGCATGACTCTGACTCTTGACGGTTCTGTCTGACTCTAGGCGGTTTGCTAAGAGCCACAGCTTATCGCGCCCACTGGATATGGTTCATGGCGCTATCAGAGATAGAGGGATGCCATTGCGCACACTGCGCCCGCCGCACACCCACCCGCACGCCACGGTTCAGGGGGACAGGAACTTACCAATGGGGATGCGATGATTGATATGGAGATCCCCCGATGGGCGATGTCGATGTTACTGTGTCATTCACAGGTCGAGGGGGAAACAGCCAGAGTGGTGATGGCTTCGAGTATTGGGTCTGTTGGGTCTTAACACAGCTTGTCGATACACATCAAACGCCGGTCTTGAGTCCGAGTCTGAGTCTGCTTGCCTCGTGGCTCGGGTCGATCGCGGGCGGCCCCAATTGTCTCTTTATATGCTCCAGCGAGCATCCACCAGTCCACCTCAGCGGCGTCCAGGTGACGGTCAGTGCCACTTTGCTATACATGGTAAAAGTTGAGTGACCTTGGTCCGCCCGTCGTCACTTGCTGGCGAAAACAGGGATGAGAATGGCGCCAAGTGCACGGTGTGAGACGTCGCCGATCACGCACTGTGGCCAGCCAGCCGATGGTCCAATCGACTTCTGCCATGCCCTCATCCAGCAAGCAGCTCTTGACGCGTGCATCCTCCGGCTTCGAGACTCATCGCTGTCGCCAGGGCCCTCTCCCCTATGACTTTTTGGGGTCTTTCAAGACTCTATTCCAACGGGCGTCACCTGGTTGCACAAATTGGCCGCTTTTCTCGCGCTCTTCTCATCGTCTAGGAGCTTGCCCTGGGAGTCGCAGCTTGTCCAGTTCGTCGGCGGACGCCCTGGGCTGCGTCAGTGCTACGAAAGGCCGAGACACAGTGCAGCCCCCCGCATGATGCCACCGTCCGGAACTCCAAGTACACGCGCAAGTGTCAGGTCTGGACGGAAACGGCCGAGTAACGAGTCTCTTCCCTGCCCTGTCCAGCGTCGGGCTATGAATACATATGGCATGGTACTTCCATGTCTGGCTGTTGGCTGTTTCCATTAGGAGGTACCAAACCGGACTGGCTTGTCACCTTCACCTTGCAACGCTTCGAGACAGAACAGAAACCAGGAAGAACCCCTCCGTCAATGCAACCGCCGGTAGTCCGTGGAGCTAGGTAGGAACCATCCTGGCCTTGTGGTCAAGAGGAGAAGAGAACAGCTGACAGGAAAAGGGTCCCTTGTTGGCCCTGTTGGGGAAGAGCTTGTAATGGTACCCTATCGTCATGTACACCGTCAGAAGCCGAGTACACAGTACCTTGGGTGTAAGCTCTCACACCTCAGGTAGGTACCCTCCGTCGCTCTCACCGACCATCCAATAGGTGCATGCGCACATACAGGTACATCCCACATGGCGGGACCCGTCTGCAGCGGCGCATCCCCACCGATCGCAACTGAGCTGCTGGTGCTTGTTGCTTGTGCAGCCGACGTGCTGGGGCTCGAGAGTGTCGAGCTAGGAGATGCCAGGCGGTGTCGCTGCGCCATGGGATTCCAGGCAATGACGCTTACTCGCCGCTGTCCTACTGGCCGACTGGTCCAGACGAACGAGCCGGAGCTGCAAGTCGCATGACCCCAACAAAGCAGCTAGACGTTTCCGAACGTGCGAACACTTGTACGAATACCAAGGTCAGAACAAATGTCCGATCAATTCTTGGACCTGAGGCGGTTGACCGCTGCTCAGCAACCTAGGAGCTGGGTTGGGGAGATAGCGAGCCGGCGGTGGCCCGGTTCCATACCGACTGCAAAAGACTCCGGAGCGCCGGGTGCTGAACGACCGGGGCCGAAGAACTAAGAGCGGCCAGTGTGCAAGCCCAAGTTTGATAACCTCCAGAAAACAGAGAGAAAAACTCTGTTCCCCTGGCCAGCAAATGCCCCGGCCGTCAGATGCAGCGTCCGTCCCGCTTCCCCCAAGCCGAGCCTGCCACCGGGCGGGCACATGATGCCACCGGGGAGGGACATGATGGTCTATAGTACATGCATTGCGTCCCCACGACGTTGGTTCTTCCGCCGACATGGCAACATGGCCATCATGACGCCATGCACCAATTAGCCCCTCCGTTTAGGCCTTGTCAAATGCCAAAGCTCCAGTGCTCCGAAGGAGGGGCTTTAGGAAGCGCAAATCCTCAATTCCAAAAGCCGGTCCGGCCCTCTGGCTCTCCCGGCTCCTCCTCCTCCTCCTCCTCCTCCTCCACCACCACCACCCTCCGCGAAAAGTGTAAGTCGTAGTTCTCAAATGTAATTCCAGCGCCGGTCCAGAAACCCATTCCATACCATGCCGTCCCACATTGACCCCTCATCTCCATTCCACTCTGACAACAGCTGTGCCTTGTTGTGCCAAAAGTCAGCCAGGAGGACAACCTTGAGCACACTTGTCCAATAAATCACCAGTTGCCATGTGGTATATACAAAGAAACGTCCTCCCCTCCATGCATACCCGTACTTACCTCGTACAGTACATGATGCAGTGCCCACTGTGCTTCTCCCGGTGTCCATCCCACTATCCCTCTTGTGGGGTCTCAGCGCATCACGAGGGGCCACAGGGACTTTGCGCGGGCCCCTGGTGCACTGGGGGGGCCCCTCCAGCTATTCTTGGCCGGTCGGTGCTTGACGCCGCCAATGGACGAGTTGGGCCAACTGCATCTAGAACCGTCATATGATTCCGCTGTCTCCGAGGACGCTACATACTTTTTAGCCGACAGAGTTGTTGTAGTATTGCAGACTTCACAGTTCTGCCAGAATCAGCTTGACCCGTGTTTAGATCCTTTGCCTGCTCCTCTACAATAATTGCCCTTGACACCCAGTTCATCGCAGACAGTAAGCTCCTTATCCTCCGCTCCATGAGCACACAAACACATCTTTAAACTGTGTCTGGTGACTTAAGGAAAGTGGGGTACTCGCGATAGCTTCTCTTTCATCTTCGATAGGTGCAATGTCTTGTCCTGTCACTGCCTCTACAAAGTCATTAGCAACTGTCACCCTGTTATGTCTACATGAAGCCTCTCGTCATCTTGCACCGTCATGATGGCATTTTGTGCACCACCGGCAGCACGTAGCCAACACAGCAGTGGTCAACACGGATAATGATGATGTTCTAATATCGGTCAAGGCATAGTAGAAACCACTTAACTCGGGAATCCTCCGCCAGTAAACTCATCAATACAAATCAACTACTTCCAATTCAAACCCGTTAAAAACCGTTCCTCGTCCCAGACGCCGAATCCCTATCCGGGTATGCAGGCCAGTGCTCTCCAGCAGAGGCCGTAACTTCATGTGAGATGGAGGGGTTTACTCCATTGGCAGACACCCTCCTTGTACATGCCTCCACAGTGTTTGTTGTCATTTTCATCCCTCTTTCCACCTAGCAAACACTCCTTCGCCGTAACCAGTCATTCGATTTGCGCAATCTTGGTCACTTTCAGGGCGTTGCGTGTTCGGATGCTGCTTTGTCCTCGGCTGTCGTTCCTGCGTGGTCGGGCCCTTCGCGGCTCTACACGATCATCTGAGCAACGCCCTGGCCACCAAGCGTCTTGCTGCCAACAAAGGCCTGGCCCTTGATGCCAGCGAGGCCGTAGCAGATGGCTGTCAAAAGCAGGAAGACACCCGCGGCAATCAAGCTGCTCGCGCCGGTGAGAATGCTGATAAACTGAAGGGCGCCCATGACAGCATACGCAGCCGCTCGCATGTAGTTGGTCGAGATCTGGCGTATCATGACATCGAATTTGCTCGAGGTCGGACAGATTCGAAGGAGGAGCGGGACCTCAACGAAGAGAATAACGAAGGATGATGCACTACACGGGTCAGGTTAGTCGGTGGAGAGTCCGTTGGTTCGCCGTGTAGACACGGGAGCGCATGGGTACAGGGGATACGCACATGGCGAGGGCGCAAAAGATGATTCGAACCGGCTTCAGGGAGAAGATGCTGGAGATTCCTGTCGCCAAACAAATGATCATGGACAAAATTCCCAGCCTGTAACGAGTCGTTCGGTCAGCTCTGGTATCGGAGGGCAATTGCATCGTCGTCGGGCGACGATACCAGCTCCATCGGGGTAGCTCCACTCGGAGCTTGCAAGCGCGAGCGTCGCGAGAGCTTCACGAAGGCCGAGGCGATCAAGGTGAGCTTACCATTGTCCGTAGATGCCTATGGAGTCAGTCAGTATCACCATCGGGCCAGCGCACAGCGTCTCAGCAGCTACATACTGAAGTTTCTAGTCTGGAACTCCTCCTTGAGCGTCATGTTGACAGCTTACGTGGATGAATGGTGGTTCGAGGAAGCGTCGCGCACGGCAAACAATGCGGGCGAGGGAGTCAGGTCGAGTGCGAGGGATTATCGATGAGCGAAATTCGATGCTTGGAGTCGATGTGGTTACGCCGGCGATGGTGGACAAAGGACGAGGTCCAGGATGATTACGTCGTATGGAGAAAGGATGCACGTAGCCTTTTCGCGAAGGAGCATCCGACGCCCACTCTCCCTGGGCTGGTTGGTCTCGGTCCCAGTCCCAATGATTCGAGGCTGGCGCAGGGCTTGGGCTTTTGGCCGGGGGGGCGACTGTCCGTTGCTAGCGACCTACGCTGACAGGTCCAAGGACGATGGGTAAGGATACGACGCGCTGATTGGGCGCTTCTGTCGGCGTTCTAGTAACGGGACCTTGGAGTTCTAGGGGATCCGGCCTGCAACAAGGTAAGGTAGGTAGCTGGTCCACTGTAGCTGGTCCACTGGAACTGGTGCTGATGGTCTGCAATCTGTAAATGTGAGACACAGACCCACACCGTTTCGCCGGGAGGGTAAGTTGACGTTTGAGGTTTTGGCCGGTACGTATGCGATTCACGGACCCGGGCGACCGTCCTTTATGTCGATTGTTTTGTCGGGCGGAGCAACCAGAGGCGAAGGAGAGTCACTCGCTCTGTCGTATTCGGGACTTCATGGCAGCTTATTCTGCATCGCCGTCCATCGCTGTAGCCTGCATCCGTACCTACCTAGGCAGCTCCCTTTTGCCCCAACCGAGTGACGTACGGGGCATACGCGGCATGACAGCCAAGCCTCCCGTACCGAGATCCCGACCAGGCATGAATATACCAGAAATGCCATGGCCCGCCAAGCCGCGAACTTACCCTATAGATGGATGAGGCGCAAATGTTCTTGGCTTTCTCCATCGACCGGCTTGGCGAGTTCCGTTGTGTAAGTCAGTCGCGATGTCGAGACTTACGATGCGGTGTTAACGATGGTGGTCTATAAATGAAGAGCAGGAAAGGTGTGTGTATAACTGTCCAACGTCGAAATATGGATAAATAGCACCGAGTAGACGCCGAACCTCCAGGAACCAATCCACCCCGTGTTGCCTGAATGGGCACATAAATCTTCCAACAAAAGACAAACCCAAGCTGTCATGCTACAATACCATGACTCTTCATCGCCGGACATCATACAACTCGGCTGATCCTTCACCCATGATGAAAATGCCAGCTCTCACAGTCTCTCTCGGGACACTCAGCCCAAGTTAAAAACAAGTCATCCCGTCCATTGTCCAATGTCCCTAGCGCATGCGGAGATAGCGCCGCCGGTCTCAGCGAGCAGTTAGAACCAACAACACCGAACAATTACATCATTCTTCACTCGAAACAAGGCGGGCTAGCCCTAGCTTGCAGCATCTCGCATCGCCTTTAAGCTTACTAAATAAACATTATCAAGGGTAGCAACCCGGTACCCAGCTTTTAAAGAACGTCTTCCAAAGAATATCCACAACCACACACTGCTGTCATCCATCAACAGTCCCATCCTCCGTACCCCCGAGAGACGACAGTCATTATCAGCTTTGCGGGGCTTTATCTGCATAACCGGCCGCCATCATGACGCTCACCATCCTCTCCGACGAGCAGGTTAACACCATCTTCGAGAATCTCAACCTGGATGACCTGGATGAGTTCCGAAACGTCCTTGCCTCGGCCCTTCATGAGTTCTCCACCAATGTCAAGGCTCCTATGGAGTTCCAGCAACCGCGTGGCGTGACCACGATTCACCCAGATACCCAAGTCAAGACTTCGTACATGTCCTCATGCGGCCCTTGTGGAATGGGCTGCAAAGGTGAGCGCTTGCCGCCCATGGGCAAACGCAATACTGACTCGTTTTAGTGGTGTCACGTCTGAACCCCGACATCGCAAAAGACCAGCACGTTAAATACATCCCACCTAGCGGAGTGCTAAGCCTGTTCAAGCCAGACGGCTCACTCCTGGGACTCGTCAACCCCAAGGCCCTGACAGCCTTCCGCACCGCACTGGCGTCCGCTTGTCTCCTCAGCCGGCGCAACCATGTCAAGACCATCACCGTCTTCGGGAGCGGCATGCAGGCGTACTGGCATGTCCGGCTCGCCTTGATGATGCGCGGTAACACCATCAAGCACGTCAACGTCATCAATCGCAGCTTCTCCGATAACGCCGCTGGCCTGCTCAAGAGATTCGCCGTCATCCCTCACAAGCAACGCGAGGGCTGGGCAGAGACCCAGTTCGGGCTTCTGACGCCCACCTTCCACGAGTACAATCGCCTCATGAGGGAGCAGATCCGTGAAGCGGATGTCCTTTACTGCTGTACTCCGTCGCAGGAACCTCTCTTTGACGGATCCATCCTAACGTCCCACGAGGGGCGGAAGAAGGGCCGCTTGATTATTGCTGTGGGGAGCCATGGGCCTCATATGAGGGAGCTACCGGATGATCTCATCCAGATGGCCGTGAAGCACCATGAAAAACCGCATCGCCACTTTCACAAGCATGCAATTGACGGCGGTGTAATCGTTGTGGATAACCTCGAGGGTGCAATTAAAGACGCAGGAGAAATAATTACGGGCAAGGTAGACCCCCATCAACTGGTCGAGTAAGTCGTTGCCCACCAATATCTGATGACAACCCACTGACATGACAAGACTCGGAGAGCTCGTGATGCTCCATCGTCTAGCTCTAGAGCAATCAGACGCAGAAGTCGCGAGCAGCCAAGCATCCATTTCTTCTGGACTGAACAAACTAGACCTCGAAAGCAGGAGCCCTTCCATGTCGTCTGTGTTCAACAACACCACTTCACCGCAGCCCAGCAGCCCTACAGAGTCAGTCGGCTCGGATTCTCGCAAGAGCGGTTCTTTCTTTCACCTCCGCAAGAATTCTAACAGCTCTTCGGAAACTGATAAGAAGAAGAAAGAGAAGGAGGACGGCCTCGCGCTCTGGTTGAGAGACGGAACTGTCATCTACAAAAGCGTGGGACTAGGTCTCATGGACTTGGTGGTAGGCACACACCTAATCGAGGTTGCGAACGAGAAAAATCTTGGCACACATGTCGAAGCATTCTAGACTAGAGACTTCTAGTTTAATCAGGCGCGAAATGTTTGGGGGTCATATTTGAATTGCAGAGGCGAGAAAGAACAGTGGCTACGACAGTACATAGGCAAGCGAAACAAGTTTATTCGTCTTATAGAAACATTGACATTCGAGGGCATTCTAATTGTACAATTTATCATCCATCCATGCTATCACCTGGGTTATCTTACTCGGCAACCCAAACGGCCGCCATTCCCATACCGGTACCTATGCACATAGAAGTGCTACCAACCTTCTTGCCTGTCCGCTTAAGCTCATATAGAAGAGTGGAAACCTGTCGAGCGCCGGTGCATCCCAGGGGGTGACCAAAAGCAATGGCACCGCCCTTGGGGTTGATCTTTTCTTGAGGAATACCCAGTTCATTGGCGCACCACAAGCACTGGCTGGCAAAGGCCTCATTAATCTCGTAGATGTCCACATCCTCCTTGGAGATGCCGGCAAGGTCAAGAGCCTTGGGGATGGCCTTCCAGGGGCCCTGGCCCATGAGGAGGGGCTTAACACCGACGACCGAGGCACAGACGTACTTGCCGATAATGGTCTGTCCGAGCTTCTCAGCGGTGGAGCGCTTCATGAGGAGCACGGCAGCGGCGCCGTCGGAGATCTGGCTGGCGTTTCCGGCGTGGATGGAGCCGTTCTTGTCGAAAGCAGGGCGGATCTTTCCGAGGGACTCGGCGGTGATCCCGGGACGAACGCCATCATCTTTGGAAACGGTAATTTCTTTGGTCTCACCGGTCTTGGGGTCCTCAAATTTGACGGTGAGGGGGGTGATCTCCTGGTCGAATAGACCCTCCTGTTGGGCCTTGAGGGCCTTCTGGTACGACCCAGCCGCGAAAACGTCCTGTGAGGCTCGGTCGACGCCGAGGTCCTTGGCCATGGCCTCTGACAAGACGCCCATGGGGACCTTGCAGTTGGCGGCCTCGGTGTAGTTCTCGAGTAGTTCCGAGAACTCGCTGACGGCATTGGGCCTGTAACTAGTCAGCGCATGGGCACTGTTTTCATCTTCAATGGTCACTCACCCATATGACAAGCTCATGCTCTCGACACCAGCACCGATGCCAACATCGATCATGCCAACCTTGATTTGGTTTGCGACATCGACACAGGCCTGTAGCCCTGAGGAGCACTGTCGGTTGAGCGTTCGCACGGCGGTCGTCTCGGGGAAGCCAGCGACCAAGGATGCTGCGCGCATCTCGGTTGCGCCGCCACCGGCAGCCAGGACAGTGCCGACGCAAAGATCCTCGACGAGGGCAGGGTTGATTTTGGAGCGGTCGATGATGGCCTTGAGGACACCGGCTAGGAGGTCGGAAGCGTGGGTGTCCTTGAAACCGCCCTTGCCTCCCTTGGTGAAGGCGCTTCGGCAGCAGGCAGTGACAACAATCTGATCGGAGGGGAGGGGTGGTTAGACGCAAGCCAAGGCATAGGGAGGCTGAGAGCTTCTTACATCATCGGGGCGCTTTTCCAGGATCTTGTCGCGACCGCCGGCGGTCGGGTTACCAGAGATCTGGCCGCCGATTTGAGTAATTCGGTCCATGGCTGGGAGACGAGGAAAAAGTCAGCAAGGGGCGTTTTGCGACGCTTGAGGTGGGAGGAGAGGGTGGAGAGAGGCACACGTACCACCCATGATGTCGAGAGAGTAGTAGGTAGCGTAGATGAAGGAATGCGTGGATGTCAAGGGCCCAGAACGAGAGATGAATGCTGAGATGGAAAGATAAAAGGCAGGTAAACGGAGCTCCAGGAGCTGCAGAGGGCGGTATAGAGGTGTTAATATAAATATAGCAAGGTGTTCGTTAGACCTCGGATGTGGTGGAGACAAAGCGAGGTTGACCGAGTGTTGAAGACACTGGAAGCTCCAGATTCCAGGTTTCCCGTCATGGGAAGTGAGGGACCCGCTGATGTCAGCTGGGGCACTTTGCGCCGACCGAGGCATCTTTTTGCCCTGGTCTTGGCGCTTTTAGCGTCACATTTCTAGCGTCTTTCACATGCCAGCTTATCGAGCAGTTCCCCAGCTTTTCGGCACCTTGGCTTTGGGCTCGTGCGCCTCAGGAAGGGAGATTTGCGTCACGAGGAGCCGCCAAATGCATGCGAACCTCGTGTACCGGCACTTGGAGGGGGCCAGCTAGGTATGTAAGCTGAGGCTCATCTTCACAAGCCAGCCCTTCGGTTTTGTCCTTTGCCGCCTCGTCAAGGCGCTAATAAGACCTCACGACTCAGACCTAAAAATCTCAAGTCCCATTGACCTTAGGTTAGGTAGTAAGATAAATAGCCTTGATGCATAGATTTCAAGGCAAGTTATAGAATATTTAGCCAGAACATAAACTGGCTCGTTCTACTTACATATAAACGTATTTTTAAAGTCATCGATTTGAGCGTAGTCAGCAGAACTGACGACCGTCCACTCGGAAGTCAGCATGTTCAGCAAGCAGCGCTCAAGAACATGGAGACAAACAAAATATAAACAAAGGAGAAAAGGCAAATGAGAGTTCTGCGTATATTCGCCGAGTGCTGTAAGCCTGTATTCGTACGTCGTGATTACCGCAGTTTGCTTGCGGTGAGCCAAAAAATAATAATCTCGATATCTATCTGTCTCGGTTGAATTGCCCCATACCTTCGGCCGACGATGGGAAAACGTATGGGGCCTGACCCCAACACACCATATCGGAACTCGATGCCCCTGAAAGAGAGTGGGGAGTGCGCGGCTCGAGCCTGTCGTCGTCGGACGAGTCCCTGGTCGAACTGAAACCGCCTCCTGCCAGCGCCGATGCAGGTGTAAGATAACTTGACGGTGCCGATAGATAATGAAATGACTCCGGAAATGGTCCCGGAAATGACCCCGGCCTGCCTCCGGCCGAGGTGTCCAGACTGACGGGCGCAGGCCCCGGCGCTGCTTGGTGCATGTGCGCATCTAGATAGCGGGGTGAAATTGGTTAGCACCGGCTTACATGGCTCATGTCAATGGAAAGGGCATAAGTATGGAACTACCACTTGCCTCGTGACACTCCAATCGCAGAGATCAAGCCGAGCTGTTCCATGGCATCGTAGCCCAGCTCAACGACGACACCCGATTCCATCTCGCTGACTAGCCCGAGTGGCACATTGAGCCGTCGATTAACGGGTCCAATACTCTCCACGTCCGTGACGTCAAGGAAACAGAAGTACTTGTATACCTCCTCCATGGTTTGGTTCATACGACGTTGTTGAGGGATAGGGTGGTACTCTAACCACGTGCCATCTGCGATCCCCATGTCGGCAACACTGTTAGGACGGCCCGGACAGCATTTTGCAGTACGATGACGAGTTTCTCCCCTCCGACCCTTCAAGGTGATTCGGATGACCTTTCCGTCGAGATCCAAAGGCATTGCGTTTGACAGGAGTCCTTCAGAAGTAGACAAGGGAGACCAGGAGAATTGCTGGGCTTGAGTCGTATTCATAGTCAGAATGGGAGGTGGCTGCTCCAACAAGTCATTGACTCCGGAGAGCCCAGGACCAGGCCCAGTGATGACGACGCCCTCGAACTGGGGTTGAGGGGCAATTACTCCATGAGATGGCCCGGACGGGTTGAAAGATGGCCCCGGAGGGACCATGAACAGGGTTCTGTCCTGGCAAGGCCTTTGCGCTGAATTGCCGAATTGCCCAGAGTTAGAGTTGAATGCCTGTGGATTGAGATAAGATGTCGAGCCAGTGCCGTGGCCGAAATGGAGTGTCGAAGAACTCCCACCAGTATTAGCGACAGGAACGCTTGTGGCGAACAGAGACGGCCTGATCGACCTTGAGATTCCATCCAGAAGCTGCGTTGGAACTCGAATAATATTATCGGCAGCAGACGACTCCGGATTCCGCTGCCTGCGGCCCATCAGTCACACTTCGCCCTGGGCTGTTCGAAAACGCTTCGCTATAGCTTTTCCAAGCTTTGAAAAAGCATCACACCGAAGCAGGATGAGATAGTCAGTCGCAGCAAGCTTACACACCGGAAAGTGGGAAACCCCCAACTTAGTACGTGCCAATCGAAAAGATAAAAAGGATGCTTGAAAACAGCTCGCAACGTTTAGCACTGGGAAGACTGTTATATGCCTGAGTAACGCTAAGCCACGGACCTTGCGGACCTGCTTTGGGTATTTCAAACACCTGGATCGTTGGTCGCCTCATCCTCATTCATAAGGCAGCAGTACAATCAAGAAGTATAAATCACAAAAGCAGCAGTGTACGATGCGAGAGCTGCTAGGTTCAGTTTCTGTCGGCGAGGTTGATGCATCTTCCCTACGCCAAAGCGTACTACTCCGCCGTGGGGGAAGCTGGAGCCTGATATCATTATTTCAAGGGGGCATTGCTGTTACCAGATCGATACAGTTGTATTGTCATTGTCATTTTATTCCCCATATTGTCTCTTCCTATTCGACAGGGAGGTACAAAAAATAGGCGGACTGCTAAGGCAAAGTGGCAGTAAACGACCTCACCGAGATCCTTACATCTAAGCCTCGTTGTTTCCGTATAAGAAGTGCAAATGCAAACGGCATATGCATTTTGAGTAAATCCCTCGCCCTTTATGCGGGGCAAACGTTCCTTTTTGTAAATATTTTGTGACTTTTGCTGACCGAGGAGCTCAGCTGATGAGACAATAGTTCTTGCAGGCTGCCTTACCAATCGCCACGGTTGCGACGGCGCTATTGATGCGAGGAGCCCGCCCACTTACGCCCGAGATGTGACGATTACTCTTTTCCCTTCCCCTCTTCAAGTGCGAGAACAACCGGCGAGACCAAAATAGATCGATATGGTAATGCCTCAGGACTATGGTCTCCAGTTTTAGTCACTTGTGATTCGTCACCAACACGGCCTGAACGCCCTGTTTTCAACAGCGTTATAGCTGGGCTCTTTAGTACTAGACCGGGATCCCACAGTGAGGCTGACCTCAGTATATTAAAACCATCATGGCGATCGTTTTCACTTCACTCGAGGAGACTATAGATGCTCACTAAGAGACATTTCCTTGGCCGAAACTCCCTCATCTCCTCACTTTACGAAGCACCGCTTTTGGCTAAGTGCTCTATGTAATCATATATCGTTTATGTGCCAGTACGTTGATCAAATTCCATTTCCAATTGCTCATCTAACTTTTAGGAGTCCCAAAGGATAAAATGCCATGTTTGGGAGAAATGGACCCGGCCCAGGCCTTGAACAACTCGCCTGGTAGCACGAGGCTTAGATCCAGTAGCCACTGCAGCCCCAGACACGCGGGTGCCCTTAGTTGGCCATTCATCCTTGCTGGCCATAGCCCGACCTGGCTGAGAGGTGCCCTACGAGCCAAAAGCGACAGTTTCTGCACGCGCAGCAACCATCCAGCTTTAAAGCCTCGAGTCAGTTTAGGCGTGCCAATCTTGGATGTAAGCTAATTCACCCAAGGTCGAAAATCAGGGTTCGTGTACCCTAGGCTGTACCCTGGATCTAGAAGAGGCCATCCCATCTCCCGTCTCTACTCACAAGGTCGCAAGATCAGGTAGCCCTATCAAGGCTCGAAAAAGGCGACGACAAGGGACCCGTAGCCATGGAACCAGAAAATCTTGCGCGGAGAAATGCCGCTTGGTCATGAGATATACTGGGACCACTCCAAGTAGGACCACCCGACTGGACTCGGAAAGATTCCAGCGACGCGATTCCTGTGGATTCCAAAAAGCCGGATATTGGACCACAGGATCAGAGGGCTCTAGTCAAGTGGAAATATCTCTCAAGAAGCCAGCCGGGGACCTCTGCATGGAAACAAAACCCAGTACCAAAGCCAAGGAGGACCCACCTCTACTGGAGGATAAGGAGGCCATCAACGTGTCTTTAAACGAGATCCAAAGGAAGGTATCTTTGATGGCACTTACTGACCCGGCCGACCCAGGATTGAATGGGGAGCACTGTACATCTATCGAGCAGAAATACAGTTCTGGTGAAACTCTCCCAGTGCCGGATGTTGAATTGTCCGATGACAGCGAACTGGACGACGAAAATTACTGGGAGTGGGACCAAGCCAAGCAGCAATTCCGACACTGGGACGAGGAAGACGAAGAATGGGTTTACTTTCCTGAAAGCTTTGACTGAGATAGCATATGGCCCTTGGCCCATAGCGGCTGCTGCTGCTACTAAACCTAGGTATGAAAATCCAATCACTGTACAGAAAACCGGAATTGATGAAAGAAGAACGCTTCATGACTTGCCAAATTGATGATTATTGGAGACTACAGGAAGACCGAGACTTGCTTGAGCAACCCTTCATAGGTGTAAGGACAACTCTATCACGACATTATATAATACACTTCAAGACTGTTGATCTTAACTCAATTCACTGAAGGATGGTTCTCGCACACTGGGACTTGAGACACTCGTCGAGCTTGCAGTGGTCGGACAAAGCCTGCTAGAACTCCTTTCTGAAGCGAAGCAGGCATCTGAGTAAAAGTGAGATAAGTCACCACTGACATGATTTGAGAGAATTCTTTTGCCCCGACTGCCCTCAACTAACAGATGGGAGCAAATGTAAACATCTTGGGGCGTGAAAATACTCCTTGGGCTTGTTTCCGAAGCACCTTGACTTCACGACGAAGGTGGAGGGTTGATGGTAGATTCTTTTGACTGGTGGTGGCAAGTAGCATTTTAGGTTCGTGAGAAGTGTTGATTCTCAGTAAAAGATGGGTTCGGTCTAATGCAGAAAGATACAATTCGAGATTGCGAGTTCATCTTGGCTTCCCCCTGATTAAGAATTGACTGTTGATACTATGTAAAAAATGTGAATTTGTTATTCATGTTATTTGTTCATAGGTTTTCTAATCTCTCTACTAAATTAACTTTTATTAGACTAACATAAGATCTATTGTTTATATAAAGCTTTTTATATTAAGTTTCTAAATCCCAGAGGCCCCAAGTCCGGAGCAAGCTTGTGGCCGTACCAATTGTCTTATAGCACATGGCACTCTTGTAGTTCAACGTTCCCTCCAAACTATATAGTAGAGCTAGCCAACGAGTGCCACGAGTGTATAGAGTACTATCATTTATCTGTACGGGCAGCAAATCTCTTCTTTACAAGTAATATTATTATCATTCTTCAGCCTATGCAACTGCATTTCAATATGCTAGAGGGTCTCCAACATGGAACCATCATGGAAGAGAGCGAAGGGTATGATTGAGATCCTCGGTCATGGCAGATACGCTCGTTTCTCGTGTCATCCCCTTCCAACCCACCAACAGGTCCAGTGCCGCACCACTTACGATAGTCATCAACCGTTGGAAGCCAACGTGAGCCTTGTTTACCGTCATCATATAGTGCAGACCAAGGGTCATGACGATTATCTTCCAACAAGGGCCACGCACGCTGTCGGTATAGACGTAAAAAGCCGTTGCAGTGCCAGGTGATTCGCCGCCACCGGCTAGGAGCGCTTATGGGGAGGTTGGCGTTGGTTACATCGGTGATAGGAGGACTGAGTGAGATATCCCCGTGGAAGGCGACCATGAATCGTCGAACTTCGAACTTGCTCGATGTCAGTGTGCTTGTGAGAAGATCAAAGCCCGCCGTTGCCATCGGGGATACTACAGGATCGCTCCAGCCCGTGTCCCCCAGACGATAAAGCTCTGGCCACTGCCTCTGGTAGTAATGGTCGGAAAAGAAATATAAGTCCGTAAACCCGCCCGAACCTATCAAAGGTGCATTCTCGAACAAGGGAATGCGGTCTGCGCTCGAGTCCCCAAACCTGGCTGGGGGTGACCCAGGTGCATCCACGACGAGGGGAATGTAGCCTGTGTTCGTGTCTCCCACTAGGTTTGCAATCAATGCTCCATAGAGAATGAGAACGTACTCACGAACATAGGGGAGTAACTGAAGTTCGGCCGGCTGTGACTCTCTTCTTTCTTACTAGAATAAAAGCCTCCAGTTCTAATACCGGAACGGATCATTTGGACGAAAGTGATACCCTCATGCTCGTGCTCTTTACCACTTTTGTAATTATGGCGGTCGTCGCTCGGATTGAGCGTTCCTCCAATAGAACCATAGACCTCGCATAGAAGATCGTATCGTAGAAACGCCTGCAGTATACGGAGACGTTCGTCTTCAATCAGACTATCGAGTCGAAAGATGCCCCTATTCTGCGAGAACATTTGGATATGACAAGACCATTGCAGCAGAAGGCTACAGGCACGGAGTAGGAGGTTACCAGTCGCCTGCGAGAGGTAGTCTTCAATATAAAGCCCGAGTCGAGCACAGAGCGAATCGATGGCAACAATGCTGGTAAAGTGGAACGTTGCTTAATCGAACGGATCTGGTGAATCTTTCGCTCCCCACTTGCAAAGGTGATTATCAACTACGGCCTTCTGTTCCTCTAGATGCATAGTGCCACGACCCACAGTCGAGAAAAGAATGACAGCCATGCAGTCCTGGATGAGGTCGGCGTCAGGTTCTTCTTACAGTATTGACATCTCTTTGCATTTAATAATTCAATACCTATAGTCTGGAGTTCAGCCTACACGCTGTTTCCAACCCGTTTTGGCAGTCTCCCAGACAAGGATGCTACAAATTCCCATCGCATCGCCCAATACACTTCCTTCAAACAACCACAAAAAATGACCAAATAAAAAGCCTTGTTTTCCTTACAACTTCTTGTCTGCCACCTTGTCCTCGGCCGAGAAGTTCAAGCTGATGCTGTTGACGCAGTGGCGCTCGTTGGTGGGCGTAGAATAGCCCTCGCCCTTGAAGACGTGGCCGAGATGGCCGCCGCAGTTTGCGCAAACAATCTCAGTGCGCGCCATGCCGAAGGTGCTGTCCTCGTGTCGGACGACAGCCCCCGGGATGCTGTCGAAGTAGGCCGGCCAGCCGCACCCGGAGCTGAACTTGTGAGCGGCCTTGTACAGCGGCGCGTCGCAGCCGGCGCACGTGTAGACGCCCGTGTCCGGGGCGTGCTTGTCGTACTTGCCGGAGCCCGGAGCCTCGGTGCCCTTTTCTCGCAGGATGCGGAATTGCTCTGTTCGTCGGTGTTAGTCTAGGGCGGTGGCGTTCGGATAATGACATCAAAGCTGGGTGAAGAGCAATTCTCAGGCCATGGTAGTCTATACATACCCTTATTTAGGACTGCTTGCCACTCGTCATTGGAGCGCTGGTCGGGATAAGACATGTCGGAGGACTTGGGGGCGGATTTGCCGAAGAGTGCACTGAAGAAGGAAGTGCCGGACATGGGTCGAATAGACGTGGGCCGAAGGATAGCAAGATGCGAGGACCGCGGCAGTGCAACACGGGTTGAAAAGCTGGAGGTGTATATGAGGGTTGCTAAGAGTCGTGAAGATCGCATTGATAGCGATGAGAGGCCGAGTGGGTGAGTTGGGAAAGTTGGGAAGTAAACGAGGCGATGAGCTCTTCCTTATATCAGGGTGGAAGGGTTCTGTTTCGATTTGGATGTTGGAGCTCTGATCCTTGTGCAAGTGATCTGGTGGCGATGCAAGTGTGACAAATCACGCTTCATTCAAAGGGTTCGTTGTTTGAGATGGGGAAAAGGAGGGGCACGGCGATGTGGAATCTTTTTTGGGTAGAGTCGGTAATGGATATTCAACAAGGGATTCTGAGTTGCATCATCAACTGCGTCTAAAGTGCCACAGCCACAATGAGCTACTGGGCAGGTATTTGGAAGAGGACCCAACCCCCAAGACCCGTCAGCCCGTGGACCCTCGTAGCACTAGGCAGTGGCAGAGCATACACGATTCTGAGTACCTAATCTTTGGGGGCAAAGCCAATGTCTGAATTCAGCCTCGTCGGGTGCGACCCGATTGATTCCAAGGCCCGGCTGACAGTGTCGTCATTCCTTCATGCTCGGTTGGAGAAGTCATGATGGATACCTTCGAGGCGTACTCAGTCATCATTGCATCAATGCATGTATGGTTGCTGCCTGAGGAGTCAGGTCTCGGCTGATACTAGCCCCCACTCCCGTTGTCCGCTGTGGCTGGTGAGACGGCTCGCAACATGCCCACTCAACCGCTGCATTGCCCAAAGCATCAGCCTAGAATGAACCGCGAGCGCCCAACCATAGCGGTTCGGGTTCCACCCTTCCTACCAAGTACCTAATTAGCTTCAGGGCCTAATAATTCCGCTGGGGCCTCTGTTACATACCTACTTAGCACCACTGACCACCTTGGCACCTCCCTACCCGACTCGAGACAACCCTCCTCGCCAGTCTAGGTTGCCACTTTCAACAAAGGCTTGACCCTGAGGAGCCCTCAACCGAGTCCCGCCTCGAATCGTCCGCAACCGAGTTCATTATCCATCTTCCATCTTCCTCCCATATACCCTTCTTCTCCCCTTACAAATCGCCTCCCACCGCCATGTCAAGGAGGGCTCCGAACCCCGCCGCCGAGCGGGCGGCGCAAAACACAGCTACCATCAAGAACCTCCTGAAGCTGGAATCCAACAAGGTCTGCGCCGATTGCAAGAGGAACAAGCGTACGTGGCTCTCGTGGAAGCATGACCCCAATGCTTTGTGTAACTACCCGGCGCAAGGGACTTGGTACTGACATGTGTTGCGATTCCCTCTAGATCCCCGATGGGCCAGCTGGAACCTTGGTGTCTTTATCTGCATCCGATGCTCGGGCATCCACCGCGGCATGGGCACCCATATCAGCCGAGTCAAGTCAGTTGACCTCGATTCCTGGACCGACGAACAGCTTCAGAGCATCCTCAGCTGGGGCAACGCGCGCGCCAACAAGTACTGGGAAGCCAAGCTGGCCGCCGGCCACGCCCCCTCTGAAGGCAAGATCGAGAACTTCATCCGCACAAAGTACGAGCTTAAGCGGTGGACCATGGAGGGCCCAATCCCCGATCCCGCGACCCTCGATGCCGACGGCGATGACGACGTGCCTCTGAGTTTGGTCAAGGAGAAGCAGGTGATAGAGCGCAAGGAGTCGCTCCGGAAGGCCTCGCAGGGACACTCGAATGCCCCTCGCACGATTCCGCCTCCTCAGGGTGATCTCATCGGCGGAGACCCCGTGCCAGTCCGATCGAACAGCGCCGCACCTCACATGGCCAAAGTGGCTCCCAAGGGCGATCCCGCGCCCCCGCGATCCACGAACACCAAAGATTCCCTGCTGGGCTTGGATTTCTTCGGCGAGCCCTCGGCTCCTCCGCGACCAGCAAGCACGACAGGCACCAATACAAGTACT
This sequence comes from Neonectria neomacrospora, assembly GCA_917563905.1. Lineage (NCBI taxonomy): Eukaryota > Fungi > Ascomycota > Sordariomycetes > Hypocreales > Nectriaceae > Neonectria > Neonectria neomacrospora. Next base: position 794,078 of record OU830643.1, read on the forward strand.
GGCCAATCTCGTCCCGATCTGAAGCAGTCGATTCTGTCCCTCTATGCCACTGCTCCTCGACCACCAGCTCCGCCTCAGCAGCCTGCTCAAAGTACCTTTGGAGGCATGCCCTCCCCGACATATGGCCATCAATCCCAGGGGTCTATTGGCGGCTTCGGCGATGCGTTCGGTAGTCTTAGCATCTCCAACACCGCTCTCCCCCCCAAGTCGGCTGCCCCGGATCCATTCGCCAACTTGGGCACTGGTCGAGTGACGTCTAGCACGTCCAGCAATAGTGCATTCGGTGGACTTGGCGGAGGGAGCTTCTTTGACAACAAGCCCTCTCAATCTGCCGCCCCTTCGCACCAGAAGCAGCCCTCCAATGTGTCTCTCGGTGGAGGGTTTGGTGCCTTCTCATCACCTGTCCCTGCGCCGCCAGCGAAACCAGCCCAGGCATCCTCCTCTGCCATGGGTGACCTTTTTGATCTCTCTGCCCCTGTATCTCAGACTTCTCCCCCTCCACCCTCTAATCCAAGCTTTCCCCCGGCTTCCAACTCCGTCTTCAACCTCTCGTCTCCTCAGCCCCCACTCGCTGCCCCTATGGCAGCTACTACGGCGACCAGCTCGATGGGTGGTTTCTCTGGTGCCGATGTTTGGGGCGGAAACGAATGGAACACCCCTGCCGCGCCGGCCCCCGCACCGGTTCCTGCGGCGGCTCCTGTCCAGAAGAGCCCCGCGCTGGTCAAGCCTCCCAGCAACGACTTTGGGTGGGGAAACTCGAGTGCTTCTTCTTTCGCCAACACGTCTCCTTCTTTTGGCAACACGTCATCTTCTTTCGCCAACACTTCCATTGTTCCCGGTGCGACTGGCGGTTTAAATGTTCAACCAAAGGTAGCAGCGGATGAGGAGTTCGGAGGGTGGACTAGCAGCACAGGCCCCTCAACCACCGGCGGAACAAACAATAAGTCTGGTGGAGGCTTTGGTAACGACGAGGACTTGTTCTCTAACGTGTGGGGTTAAGGAGACGCTTGCGCTATCTATGTAAGTTGACGAGGATAGAATGCGGGGGTGCAAGGGGGGATATGACACGTTTGAACATAACGAACACGAGCATGTCAAGGTTGTTTTGCATGTTAGGAGTCTATGTAGATCGTACAAAAGTGGGGAGGGACTTCAAATCTTGAATGTTATACGACTATAAACGGTGGTGATCTCCGATATGGAGGGTGCTTCGTAGGAACGAAAGAGTGTTGGATGATGCGTGTATTTTCTTTTCTGCAGCCAACGCCAGAACCCAATGCAAAGAGCATTTACTCGGTACAATATAAACCCAGCAGTGTAATCCTCCAGAGGACACCTGCCTCCAGCACGCCCTCGAACCTGTACATCATCATTCCTCCAGCGATCCACGCCTCTCATGCTGGGCTGCTGGGGTAGTACATAGTCCTTCGTCTAGCGATTGCGCTGATTCTCCAGTATAATGGAAGCGACTCTGTTCCTGTCGCAGGCTGATCGCTCGTCGATCTCGGACCCAGATGACTCCGTGTTTCATCATGTGTCGAGATATGAAATTGCCGTGTCTAGCGACGACCAACCGCTCAAAGTACCATCTTCAAGCCGTAGTACAGCACCAAGAATATCCCAATAACGATGCCTGACAGCTTCAAGATGGCAACGCGGTTGCCCGAAGCGGCCATGCGAGTCAGGCGACCGGCGGAGCCCTTGATGCTGGTGGACATAGAGGAGAAGGTATCGGACTGCGAGGAGAGGTTAGCACGATGGCAAGTGCGCCAGGCGTGAGAGGGACAGTGGGAGGGCGCGATGGCGAGGGGCGCGGGGGACTGACGGTGTTGTCGATGACATCCTGGGCGCGGGCGTTGTCGTAGATGTCGATGGTGACGCCGCGCAGGGCGGAGACCTTGGCGGAGAGCTCGTCGAGACGAGCGTTGTTCTGGCGCTCGCGCTCGTAGGCTTCGGACATGGCGAGCGGTTTGCGGCGTCGGGTCTAGAGGACTGAGGACGTCTTGGGTCGGTGGGAGTTGGTGTCGCGATGGGTGCAGGAGAAACCAGGGGCAACGACGGATCGTCAAACGGCCGGGATAATTCGATTCGGGTTGGGTTCGGCGGACGGAGCGTGGGAGCGTACAAGAGGCAAATGCCCGGCGACGAGGTTTGTGTGTATTGAAAGGGTGGTTCGAGAAGGCGCCCTCACCGAGACGAAACGGGCAAGACAAGACTCTGGGGCGAAACCAGAACCAACAAGAGAACCGACCTCATGACGATTGATCTCCCGGGCCGCCCACGGAGTCCGCGCGCGCTGGCCTTCAATCCCCTGGGCTGCTGGCAGGCGTTGGAGACACGGTACGTACCCGTCCCTAGTAGGTGCCCGGGGTCCAGTGTCGCGCCGGAACTGGGACGGCGCCAAGGAAATGGCACGTGCACCACCTAGCCACAGCAGCCCAACTTTCGGAGGGAACTACCATTTGGGTGGTGTTCACTGACTGAGGGAGTTTGCCAGCCAGTGCTGTTTCCCCTGTAGCAGCAGGTCTCATGTTCCCTACGAAGAACAGTAAATAGAATCCATTTTCTGCTAGACTCTTATGAGGTGGAGGACCGCCCAATGAATGGGTCCCCCCGCAAGACGTTAATGGCACTTCTGGGGCCTACCTAACTCACGGTAGCCAAGCAAGTAAACTTGCAGCGCGGAGGGGGGGGGGCGAGGCGCCGCTTCACTGGGCCGTCGTCTGTCAGCGAGCTGCCGGGAGTGAGAGTGCTGCGCCACAACCGCGAGGCCTGGGGCGGGACGTACTTTACGTATTGCGCGGAAGCTTGGCTTGGCTCGGCTTGGCTCTCGGTCTGGTCATCATGTCGGGTTGCATAGCCTCGTCCCCTCAGTCATCTTTCTCTCTGTTCATCTTCCTGGCTTTGCTCTCTGTCTGTCCTTTGCACTGCTCTTCCTGCAATCCTCGACAGCGGTTCACAGTTGGTTCAGTTTCCGATCATCCGGACTCGCGGTTTACACTGCCTTCACGGCCTACCTACGCTCCCGCTCGCTTACCCATCCTCCGCGACTTCTTTGCCTGGTGCCGTCCGTATCGGAGCTTGCGCAACCCCACCCACCATCGCCGGCCTCCACCTCACACCCATACCCATACAACACCCATATCCTCGTCCTGTGTACCGCGGGCTTTGCTCCGTCAACAAACGGTCCGCTGACAACACGACACCACAAAAACTACTGTGCGCTTCCGTCCTCTCCCCGAAACCTCGTCAAGATGGGCCTCAACAATCCTCTCCCGTCGTCTATGGCGTGTAAGTCCTAGCCCTTGCCCCTCGGCGCACTCTCCCATACCCCCTCTGCCTCTCCCAAATCTCCAAAACCATCCGCCTTGCCAAGTCGCCTGCTGATGCGCTTCCTTCTCTACCACGACAGCGGAGTGTAGAAAGTGCGGCAAGATCCTCACGTCCTTCATCAGCCCGCGCCAGACCTTCGGCCCCGAAAAGGTCATCCCCCCCTCGGTCCTCGCCAACGCCAAGGGACTCGCCATCATTACCGTTCTCAAGGCCGGCTTCCTCGGATCTGGTCGTTTCGGTAGCGGCCTCGTCGTCGCGCGTCTCCCCGACGGTTCTTGGAGCGCCCCGAGCGCCATCGCCACCGCAGGCGCCGGCTTCGGTGGTCAGATCGGCTTCGAGCTGACCGACTTCGTCTTCATTCTCAACGACGCCAGCGCCGTCAAGACCTTTGCCCAGGCCGGTTCATTGACCCTCGGTGGTAACGTATCCCTGGCTGCTGGTCCCGTCGGACGCAATGCCGAGGCTGCCGGTGCTGCCTCCCTGAGGAGCGTTGCGGGAATCTTCAGTTATTCCAAGACCAAGGGTCTGTTTGCTGGTGTCTCCCTCGAAGGTTCCGCCATCATCGAGCGTCGTGATGCCAATGAGAAGATGTACGGAACGCGCTACACTGCGCAACAGCTTCTGACGGGCTCCGTTCGACCCCCACCACAGGCTGGTCCACTCATGAATATCCTCAACGACAGGATCTTCAGTGGCATGGCGCGAATAAATTCCAACGACGATGCCATGTATAACGACACCCCCGTTTATGACAACGGACACGATGATGTCGTTTGGAACGGCCGGCGAGGCTCTGCGTACGGCGAGGGCGTGTCGCGCGACCGCACAGGCGACAATGGCTTTGGCGCACCTAAGCGCTCGACGACTTGGCAAGACGACGTTTACGATCAGCCGCAGGGTAGCGGCTTCGGCGCCCCTACACGATCGAACACCTTCGCGGGGGGTCACAACGATGGATACGTCTACAGGGATAACCCCAGCTTCGGTACAGAAAAGAAGACGAGCCCCGGGCGGCCTGTCGCTCCGAAACCCAACTTTTCTGCCAAGCAAGCGCTGCTGAAGAAGAATGAAGCCGTCGCCGTCTTCAACTTTGACGCAGACCAGCCCGGCGACCTCGGGTTCAAAAAGGGCGAGGTCATCACCATCCTTAAACGCACTGATAGTGAGAATGACTGGTGGTATGTGTTCCTGTGCTCCAATTATTAACGATGCAGCTTAACGTTCCATAGGACTGGCCAGATTGGCACGAGACAGGGTATCTTCCCTAGCAATTATGTCAAAATGAGGGAGTAGAATGGCGCCGATCACATCATTCCAAATTCGAAGCACTACCTTAAAAGTTACGTTGGAGGGATAAAACCAACAACCACGAAACCCGACGACATGACACGACACGCAAAGACAGCTCCCACTCGGTCTCAACCCATGACTTCATTCCCTGCAACACCCCCGCCAAACCAGGCTGGCGGGGCTTAAGAGGAGGGACATACAGGGAGCCAAACCTTGGCTGCTTAGAGATATACACCCTTGGACAACGGTTTTCTTTTCATATCCGGGCTCCTCATACCCCATACCTGTCTTGTTTTTTCCTGCCTTCTTTTTTTCCCCTACCCGAGCGCGGTGCTGAAACTGGTCTTTTGCCGTATGTGACGTTCTTGTGATACTCCGGGGGCATTGGAGAAATCTCTTTAGGAAAAGGATATCTGCCTGTCCCCACTTTGGTTTCCATCTTGCTTCATTCATCGTCGCTTCACTTCTGGTCATGCAAAATCTGGACGGGCTTTGTTTGGGGGGTTATGGCGTGTTGTTGTGTTGGATGAAGTCGACTTAGTTGTTCACATGTTAAGAGACGAGATGAAGACGCGGATGTGCTGTGTCCTTGACATAAACCCGCTTGGTCAACTACATCACGATGCATTGTGGGATCTTGAAAGAAATAAACTTTTGTCCTGACTAGGTAACTTCCGCCTTTCGATATGAGAACCACCACCTTTGGCTACAGCTCGTCTCTCTGCGTAATTCGATGAGTGCCTCGATGGCTACAAGTTGAATCCCCGCAACTCCTCTGTGTGCCCCACTGAACATGACCTCCTTGACCAAACCAACGCGTATGCTTGACCTTGACCAAACCATCAAGTAGAAACAGAAGTCGCCCAAGTCTCAACTCACTCCGGGGTGGTGACGGGGACCTTTGCCTCGGATCTTCTGACCAAGTGCCAAATCGCCTCACGGGCATCTTCCTTGACCTTGGTAACTTCGAACATCTTTGCCAACTGTTGGCCTCGACCCTTGCCGCGGGCCAAGTCCCGCATAAGCTTGCACAACTCACCACGCATGCCACGGCGGCGGTTGGTGGGAACTGTGACATGGATTTTGCGGTTGTCGATCTTTGTCGTGCAGGATTCCTGGGTGCTCCAGATGACGATGTTGTGGTTTTTCTCTTCACCCCACTTAAGAATATGGCGTGGAAGGTTTCGGGCCTGTTCGTTGACAGAACGGTAAAGAGCCACGTCCGAAAGGGCGATGGGGTTGTCCACGGTGGCGAGGTCGAGGTCCTGGAAAAGGTCGAGGACACCCTCCTGGCTGCAATACCAATCGAGATGCATGGCGGGGTTGGAGACTGTGACCGGGGTTGATTGGTAGTAGAGGGGTCTGGTATCGAGACCGAAACAAGTCATGAATGGATGCTCGTTGTTGGAGGTGTTGCGAGTAGTGGACTTGGAGAGTTTCTTGAGTTCAAAACGGCGGTTGGGGAACCCCAGGGCCAGTGATGCGGTACGGGAAGAAGCGGCAGGATCAGAAGGGCTCTGCGTCTCGTTCTTCACGATCTCTCCCGTGACCTCGAAGGAAGAACTCGCTTTCGGAGAAAGCATGTCCATTGAGGTTCCTGTGACAAGGTTTGACATGGAAGCTGATGGTGCTCCGGGGCCGTGGGTCGTGGTTGGGCGGAGGCTGACTTGCTCGGCCAGGGTGGGAACGAAAACGTTGTGGAGTTCGAGCGACATGGTGCTGATGATGGTGCTGATGATGGTGCTGATGAGGGTTCTGATGATGGTACTCGAAAGAGGATGATATCAAACGTGCCAAGGCAATTGATGTGGTGGTGGGGATATGAAGGTTGTGGGTTAGAAGATGGAGATGATGCTCGTGTTAAATATTGAGCTGGGGGGGGATTTAAGAAGCAGTGGAATCGGTGTTATGCCGAATTAAGGTTCAAACGAGTACCAAACGGCCAAACGAGTGCCCAAACGGTGCCTGCCAGTTGTAGAAAGTCCCAGCCTCTTACCCAGCTGCACCGCAGCTGGCGGAGCCGAGGTTTGCCTTGCGTTTACGGAACGTTGCTACTGAACAGGGCATGATTGGATGAAGGGATATGGGCATGCTCATATATCATCATATAAGAGGACAACGGGCATGCCCATATACCCTTTTCGGACTCTTTAGTCCCAATCAGTCTTGGGTATGCCCATATAGTCTACCTTTTTCGGACTCTTTAGTCCTAAACAGTCTTGGGTACGCATGAGTCTCTTATTCGCAAAATTGTGATAATAGGCTTTAATTCGCCTTGTCTATGAAACGGGACTCATCAACGCAACATCGGCCATTGGCTTGCGACTATGTTTCCCAGCTTCATCGACCAAAAGTCCCTGCGGGTCTTCATGATACGGTTCATATAGAACTTTGCAGAAGCTTCTTCATCTATCCCACTCGCTATGTCTGCTTCGTATTGCTCAAAGCATCTATCCGTCATATTGTTCAACTGTTTCAGTGTTTCGGGGTCAGTTACCAGTATTGTCAGCTCGGATTCTGGAAAAGTTCGTGTAAAGGACCACTGGGATGCGAGCAGACTGCCTGAATGATCCACTTTCATTTTCGAGTTGAAATCGTCTTCTGTTTCTGCGGTGGTCTGTGGCTGTTCTTTGTCAAAAGTCGGTGATTCACTGCTGGCTTCGGGACTTTTCTTCCGGGGCATGACTTCATAGACTACCGTGCTGGGGATATCCATTCCTTCGGCATCAGACTTGTGTTTTAGCACCGGCTGTGTCATGGCCAGGCTGTTTTGGAATAGCGATGCCGCCTTCTGTGGCTCCAGGGTCTTTGGTCGAGAAGTGAAGGGGAGTTCACGAGGTCTGGGCATGAGATCCCGGAAGCTTTGGTCTGAGCCTCTGGGCGATAATTCCAGGCTGACATCGGCACTTGGGGAAAGGGAAAAAAGGGGCGGTGGGGGTTCTCTGCACCCCGCCTCGTCTCTCCCAGTCGTCTGGGGAGAGTCTTGGTGGTGGGAGTCATCGTGAACACTCATAGTTCCCAGTGCACCAGGAGACAAGGTTGGTGAATAGTATGGGGATTGACTACTGCCCATGTATAGACTGTACTCAACTGCTGGGCCTGAACTACGCCCAGACTCCACCTCGGGATTCAGCGATTGTCTGAGAGGCGAACTGACTCTAGGGGTATGAACTTGGCTGCTGCTCCGACCAGGAAATATGTTGTAAGGGCTATGCTGTAGCCCATTTGCATCCGACCCGATATGTGAATTGCATGATGATGGCGCATATATCGGCAAAGAATGAATTCTTTGTGGAAATTGGAATTGAGGAGTTGCTGTCTGCAACCCCAGAGTGGGCTGAGAAGCCTCTGGTAGAAGTGGTGAATTCAGCATTGAGGTAAAGGAAGTGGCCGGTTGAGTATAAAGGCTTTGAGCGCCATTGGAGGGAACGAGCCGTGGGAGAGGTGCTATTGAGGAGAGGCGTGGGCCAAAGTTTGAAGCAGTCTGGAAATCAAGGGAGGCGGTGGGCGAGGACGGCGCGGTGTACGTTAACAAGTCGCTTGTTATGGAGCTGTTGATATGAATATGTGTTTTCTCGAGCATGTACACGGCGACGTTGAAGTCTCTCTTTTCTTCGAATTGGGCGATAATAGCACGGCCTTGTCCTGGAATCTTGATGCATAGCTCGTTTCGCTGCTTCTCGGCGCTAATGATGTCGGTAGATCCCGGGGAGTTCTTCAGCAGATCGTGGAGGCGGATTGAAATCTTTCTAGGGTCAGGAAGCTAGCTAATACGAGGCGACGCTTTTGGGATTTACCAGACGCTGCTGTCCATGATGGATCAGGAGAATGAGAACCCCAGTTTCGGATCCAATAGGCCGCTCGCCTTCTAACGTCAAGGTAAAAATATGGCTTGGTCGACAGGTATGGTAGATCCTTGGCGAAAATCCATCCCGAATCTCCAGTCGCCTGAGCGGACAACTGGAAACTGGCGTTGGTGGACCCGGCATCTTGGATTCGTAGAGAAACGTCGACAAGTCTAGGGTGGCTCCTAGCGAGAAAACATGACCCTGTGCCCCGACTACTGGCCAAGAAAAAATACAGGACAAAAGGATCGTTGATGTGTCAGAATATCGAGAGCTAGGGGTTCATGAGCCTGTCACGCAACCTCAGGTATCTACGGAATTGCGTTCGTAGGGACTCGCTCCTTCCTTCAACACTGCCCGGGACTAGGTTGAAGCGAATCTGGGGTACTTGGTGAGTTGAATCGTACCTGGAAGGACGTTGAAAAGGGAATCAACCCGATTGGCCGTTGCCTGGGCACCTCGCCTCATCACGTGCAGATAACACAGTCGCGCATCCTTGCGATTTTTGAGACGGCGCGCGCAGCTCCAACCACCAAAGACCCCAGCCAGCCGACTGGACTAGGTGGAACGTCGACACAACCTCCAGCACAAAACCACAACCCCACGAGCTCTGGATTTACCCCAGGGGCTTCCTGTGGGCCTGCTGAAGCATCCGACCAGGGCGCTCCTGATCGCACCTTTGACCGTCCCGACACCTGCACACTCGACGCGACATTGCACTGCGACCAACCGACCTCGACGACCACGTTCACGTCGCCCAGCGCAATTGCGATCGTACACCCTCTTCGACATCTAATAGCCTTGTTTGGATCGAGTTGGCTGGCATCATGGCTCCCGTACGACAGGATGTGCCGATGCACGTCATCGAGCGCACTACTGAGTATGAGGACTTCATGTCGCGACTGCGCGAGTACCACTCCAAACGCGGCACTACGCTCGACGCAGAGCCCAAGGTTGGCGCGACCCATCTCGACCTTCTCAAAGTCTTCAACCACATCGTCGCCAATGGTGGCTATGACAAGGTGTCGGAAGAGAAGTTGGCATGGCGGCGCATGGCGGCTGAGCTCGGCATCTTCTCTAACAACGAAGCCTCGACCGCCTTCTCCCTCAAGGAGAAGTTCTACAAGAACCTCGCAGCCTTTGAGATCAGCACCGTTCACGGCAAGGAACCCCCGCCAAAAGAAATCCTCGAGGATGTCACCGCCAAAGGCGCCGGCCTCCTGAGCCGTACGCGAGAGAACTTCCGCGGTAAGCGTGAGAGCAACATCGGTGCCACGGACTCGGCCGCCTCTGGAGACGATGGCACGCCCGCTCGCGAACGACCCGTTCCCGATGCTTCTGCTAGTGCCCGAGCATCTCGTGGTTTGCGCGAGGCGCCACCTCAGCGTGTTATCTTTCAACCCGATACGGGCCCGTCCCGAACAACGAGGCACTCGTCTGCTCATCACACTAGCCACCAGAACTCTCCCGCGGCAAATACACCACAGACCCCGTCGCACCAACAAGGCATGCCTCCCATGCCCCAACCACAGAGTCACCAAGGAAACAGAGGCCCTTCCATCCTACATCATCCTCCCAACCCCGAGAACACCTCCAACCTGGTCACCTCTTACCAGCCGCGATACCTTAAGCCTCTGCAGCTTCGTGCTGTGGCGACACCTAGCAATGCTCCCAACGAGTTCCAAAGACCCCGCCAAAACCAACGTGCTGTGGACCCTCGCCAACCGCTGCAGCCAGGCAGTAAGTCACGCATGAGCTGTTCCCAAAGCTGGTAGTAACTGACACATGCAGCTGGTTTTGATGGCCCAAACATCTATATGCGTTGTCTCAATGCTCTGCGGTCCAACATCACCGCAGAGCAGGCGTTTGCTCTCAATCATCTAGTTAAGATCTCTTACGAAAGAGGCGATAAGTACAAGTTTGACTCATTCCCTGGCCTCGCAGAAGGCTTGGTGGAAAAAGCGCTACAGATTGGCAGTCTCTTCTACCACATCGACTGGACCGTTTCCTGGGACCCAGTCATTGACACTAGTGATATTGGCGTGCTCGACGGCAACAACGGCACCCGGGATATCCTGGAGCGGATTCAGAACCTCATCGAGAAGGACATGCCGGATGTTCTACAGACCGAGTCATACGTTGATGAGCTGGTTTTGATCACCGAGGCTGTACTTACCGTGCGGAACATGGTCACCCTCCCCGAGAATGCCCATAACATGTCCGACTTCTATCCCTTGAAAGATTTCATCTGCATCGTTCTGCACCTACCGCAAAAGGACTCCCTCATCGAACTCAAACATTTGACATTGGATATCGCAGAGCAACTGACACCATTCATGACCCTGGAGTCAGACGACCCTCTTTACAAGACCCTGCTTGCGCAAATGACATCCGAAGATCGTGGAACGATCCTGACAGCTCTCCGTGCTCTCGGCAGGATTTCGATGAACCTCGAGGCCACTAACAAGCTAGGCAACGTCCCTGGGCCAGTCTTGCAACGAATCGCTAGCTGGCTCCTCCTGAACGATGACGAACTTATCGACGCATGCCTGGACTTCCTCTATCAATACACAGCGGTCGTGCCCAATGTGGACAACCTGATACGCTCCCTAACACCCGAGAACCTTGTCGACCATCTCACTCGCCTGCTCGCCCACGGCGCCCGCAAGGTCCAGCGCGAGTTCACCTTGGTTGCCGAGCAGAAGTTGCCAGCCCGCGACGAGATTGCTCCGATGCCCGATGATCTCCTCCAGGAGATGCTCAAGCTCGAGGAGCCCGAGCGCGTGCATCGCTGGGTTCGCAGCTTCTTTGAGGAGGACACTGACTCATTTGTAACACAGCTTGCCGCGTGGCAGGCGTACCAGAATGCTTTCGTGGGCCCGCTGAAGGCCATTGGTCAGCCGCTCATCACGCCCGCGGATTTTATTAGAAACAGCACGTCCGTCTATAAGGATTCGAACGCGCAAGTCTTGAGAGAACCAGGCGACCCGCAACAGAAGTTTATCATCCACGGCATCCGCGCTCGCCCACGGCCGCTCAGCGTTGACGGCAGGGAATACGGTCGATGTCTATGGGCATCCAACCCAGGCAACAAGAACGAGAAGTGCGGCCAGTTTTACCTGAAAGCAAAGCAGATGTGGAACCACATCTTAACGACTCACTTGGAGGAGAAGAAGAATGACGACGACCAGTACGAGAACGCCGAGAAGGAGTTTGTCTGTACCTGGGGCGAGTGTGATCGGTTCGAGGCTCCGGCAAAAATGCACCTGCAGGACTTCGCACGGCACATCAACACGCATGTCTCGGCGATGCTGCCATCGTCCGAAGCTCAGGCTCGGCGCCCAGATCGGCCATGGATTATTCCCGCCAAGACCATGGCTGTGACATATGAGGAGACCATGACGGTGCGGGACGAGCGGAATCCTAACGCACCCCCGCAAGCTGCCGGGATTCCGCTAAGTGCCGCGTTGGTGCTGCGCAACATTGCCCGCAACGTCGTCAAGACGGAGGCCGAAGACGAGCTAGTCAAGGCCCAGGAGCAGGGCGAAGAATCAGGTGGTTGGAACGAGACTCTGTTCCGGCCGATCCTACCTCGCCTGTTTGAAATTCTGGCAGAGAACCGTGCCTTGGTATGTCACTTTGGTGCTTTGTCCTGGAGCCGGTTACATTGCATGCTAACAAATTTCGCAGAGCCCCTATATTGCGTCACTACTGGATCTGATCCGAATTGACCACGATGGCCAGGGCCGTTGACATATCGTGTGGGGCCGAGATCCGTGCGATGCGAATAGACGAGCATCGAGCGTGTGGGTCTGACCTTGAGACCCTGAAAACCTGGCTGACAGTGTCGACGCGGCAGAACGCCTGGACCATTCTTGAATGGCTTGTTGGTGGTCATGCAACCATCCTTGCGGGATAGATCTCACAGCAATGCCTGGACCAACATGTCGTATCGGGGCAAGGGAATCTGACATAGATCGCAGCCGACCTGCAAGGCGAGTTGGGGTGCAGGACAGATGAGGAGAAGACGCGTTACGATGAGGGAGATTTCGCTGAGGGGGGGATTAAGACAGCTGCGTGCGGACGAGAGGAAGGGTAGGGGAGATGAAGGTGGCTTTTGCATTGTTCAATTGATTGTACCTGGATTGGTTTGTGTAATAATACCCTGCCCGCCGGCGTTTGGAACAGGGGCTGACTGGTCAGTGTTGGATGAGAGCGAGAAAGAAGGACGGGTCGGCGGGCTAGAGACAGTTTGACATCTCCACGAGTGCGTCTGACACATTTCCTTGTGGGATAGATAGTTCGTATATTGGCGAATGGCTATGTTGGCATTTCTGTTGACACACTTGGCGGGTAGGCACGACGACGTCCCGTGGAGCTGGGACGGGCGATCTGACATTTGACACTTAGCATCCAACATCCAGCATTCGGCATCTGGGATTCAGCTTCCAGCATCCACGCGAGCTCCCCGTAGTCCTTACCGGGCCGGACTGCGCTAGGCCCTGGCATGGGCTGGGCGGCCCATCTGCACGGCGCCGGGCCGGTCCCCAGTTTCCCAGGGCTCCGGCGGCGAGTTGCCCGTGTGCCGGCAGCAGCGCACTCGTCCGAACGGCAACCGCCGTCACGCGCGGTGCGCACCAAAGCGTGGCTTATCGAGGTCGGCGGCTCTTTCTCGTGGCAGCATGGTAGCTCGGAACATGTCGATGGTTCGATGCCATGTCGACACGGGATCCCACTTATACCCCGGACTGTGGTAGGCCCGTGCCCGTGCGGCGTGCACTCCACGCACATTCGACCACGATGGTTACGAGTGCTTCTGCAGATATTCTGGAACCCATGGCAAGCGAGTGTGGCAGCTCCCCACCACCAGAACCACCCTAGGGGCCCCATCTGTACCATCAGGGCAGCTCCTCGGCAGCTCCCAGGAGTCCACCAACGAGTCCACCACACCCGCGCCGGGAGCCAACCTCGTGGCTGGGTCCCTTTTCAGCCAGGCCTAGGCAATCGTCCCATCCTCCATCTGTTGTTGCAGGCGCGGCGTATGCAGATCGGGTGTGTTAGGCGCCTCGGCCCAGCTCCGTCCATCATCTCGGTTCAGGGCCGCGAGGCCAATCCGCGAGTGCTTCAACCCTAAATCTGGGCATGGCCAGAGCGTCGTTCTCTAGATATGGACCCTCCAAGTCCGTCAGAGCCAGCAGTATGGAGTAGTCGGGTTGAACTTTTCAGTAGGGTGGGGGCAATGGCTGCTCGGTGCCACTATGCGAATCCTTCAGCTGCCTTTGGCCCCGTGAAAGAATTCTGCTGCCTACACTAAAACAAGATGAGCTTTACTTCGATGGGGACATGTTACCGTTGTCAACGGACTTGTTCTCCCGCCTGGTCTCCATATCGATGCCGTTTTGACAATGGACTTTGTCCGAGCCTGCAATGTGCGAAATGCATGCAGCATTTGCCAGGGTAGAATGCCTTATCCACGATGCGGGCGTGCAGATGGCGGCGTAGATGCCCTGCGGCATTCCCTTAGATGCAGGGAGTATCATCTGATGGTCCAGGCCCGGCCAGACTTGCGAAATTGACGATTTCGAGGAAATTTCGGAGCGGGATAGGTTTTGAAGTAAGACTCCGGTACATACGTAACTGTATCACATATCACACCGCTCAGAGCCTGCCGTGGAAGTCGTCACCGCACCCAGCAACTCCGATTTTGGTGGACTCATTACGAAAGGTTTGATGAGGGCGGCCCTGACCAGAATGACGAGGTGGCATCGAAGCCGGGCTGTCGTCATAATGGGTCAGTGACCGCATCTTACTCGATAGGGACGTTGTTGATGTTGTGGTCAACACATTCCATCCTGTCATGGCTTCAAGCCCTAACCCTCGGACTCGGGGAACAGGTAGCCATCAGCCGGTCTCGCAATGAGGTGACCGCCTCACAACCCCACTGGCTTGTCAACCTACCCCTTTGGTCACCGTTTGCTATCCCTCCTTGTTTCGGAGAGTTGCGTCCCACCACCATGCCAACCGGAACTAGTCAGGCAAGAGATAATGAGGAAAGAAGGGGAAAGTAGAAAAAGCTCAGAGGGTGGGGGCAAAGGAATCGGCTCCATGCAAGTGGGCCAATCTCGGGCTGGTGTTAAGGTTGTCTTGGCAATCCGAGGTCTAGCGTAGTGTCTTCCAGCTGAACGGAATGCAACCAACAAGTCTGTTATGCTCTCCTGTGCGATTCGCAGATATCAGATACTCAAAGTCCTTACCTATGTTGGGTTGGAGCACGGTTGGTCTCAAACAACGAAACTTAGCGACGTAGTTCTATCACAACCGAGACTCGCTCTTTATCACTGTCGATTGGCGAGACTGGCCTGCCGTGCTCCCTTCCAGATGGAAGCCAATGACAATACTGAGTCAGGAGTGTTGAAGGCTTGTGTAGTCTATGAAGTTGACTGAGGGTCAAGGTACTTTGGTGCTCTACCTAGTGCGTGCTCGTCAGTGCTCACCCGTGTCGGCCGTGGCCGCCCTCGTTGGCTGCCGGCATGGTGGGATGCTAAAGACATCATGTCCACATGATGGTTTGCGTGAAATGAGTTGTGCCATCTCGGTGAGGCGTGGACTAGCCGACGCGCCCGGGACATGGGGCACCCCACGCCGTCGCCGGCTGCCCCAGGTCCACTGGCGCTTGGGGACGTTTTTGGGTATGCCCTGTACGTCTGGCACCCGGGATTTGCAAATTGTTCCGTGTCCGTCCCTCTTCTCATAGATCCCTGGCTTGAGACTATTCCAGGCCGAGCCAGAACCAGCTTGTCGAACTGGGCGGGTGCCATCTGACTGACTCGGATGGGCGGTGAGGTGAGCAGGAGGGAGGGTACTCCTTCTGGTCTACTCCAGTATTGTGCTCCATAGTCGCACAGTTATTCGGCTGCCTGGGGGATTTGAAAAGGATGGGGGCTACCACCAAGCCAAGCACCGGCGTAGTTGCTGGCACCCCCCTCGACTACTGCAAGCCGTAACGGGTGCCACTCAGCCTGAGTGGAAGAGAACACGACTCGGGTGAGGGCTACTATACCGACGTCTCTTGTTGTGGTGTGGTGTTGGTGTTGGTGTGGTGGCCGGGGATAGCTTCGTACTTTGTAATCTAGAAGTCGAGGTGGTCGCGTCCAGCATGGCTGATTTAGGTGTGGTTGGTGCATCGCTGCCGGGCGGCCGGTCAGCTGCATACCGAGAACAAGAAGAGACACGGCACTCCAAAATTAGATGGGAAAAGGACCCGGCGCGTCCAGGGGATCTGCTTCGATTTGCCACACAGTGAATTCCCTGGAACAATCCTCGTCGGTTGGTGGTGACTGGTGAGGTGAAGTGGGTGGGCGAGGTGGTCGAAGTGGTCGAAGTGGTGTGCCGCAGGTGGATGCAGTGGATACCACCGTAGCTACCGAAAGAGCTACCCCTGTGCCTCCCCCATGAGCCCCTAAGAGTTAGTGGATCCTAGGTGCTGCGATGGCGTCCCCCGGATGCCCCTGAAGCCCGGGCCAGGCCCCGCCAGAGCTCCCCGCGGAATGGGGCGCGGCTGGCTGATGATCTCTGCGCACTGGCAGCGGGCGTCTCTTGGAGGACGGGACCGAGGACTTCAAGCGGGTTCCAAGGGAGAGGGGAATTGGACGGGGCGGAGGCTGCCGTGCGTGGTGGCACAAGGCCATCTGGCGCGCCACAAGGCAGGGGAAGAAGTGGTTTGTATGGGTGGGCCATCTTGTATCCGTATTCTTGGTCGTGTTTGTGTTTGTGTTTGTGTCTGTGTCTGTGTCTGTGTCTGTGTCAATGGCTTGCTTTAGGAGGCACCACCCTGGCTGAGTGCCGTATTGCCTGCGTTGTGTTTTTGTCTTCTCGGACTTCTGTGTGCGTGGCAATTGATGAGTCCCTAGCGTTGTGATGGGTGTCTCAGACGTGCCTCCGTCATGGAAGGGAGGAGGACGGGAGGGAAGGGTTGGGGGAGATGGATCATGGGCAGGCGCGAGGAGCCGCATGTGCAGCTGGAGCTCTGTTCTGGAGTCTGGACGCTGGATGGGGAGTGCCGGCAGCACACCCCCTTCCCTCTTCTGCCAGACCAGACCGGGCCGGGAGGATACTCATGCGTGGGATGCACTTTGTGCCTCAGGTACGAGGCGGAAAGACTCCTTTTCGAATGTGTCCCCCTTTATCGCCATTGCGACAGGTGGCAGTGACTAGCTGCAGCTGCGAGCAGCGATGGGGAGATGGAGGCAACCGTCGCCAGGTGCCTGATTCATACCAACGACACCAACAACACCAAAGACACCAAAGACCCTCACCGGCTGGAGCTCTACACCGTACCCTTATTAGACCGATCCTCTGACCGACCCTCAGACCCCCAGACCTCAGGCCTCAGACCTCAGGCTCCTCAACAATAGGAATTCCAACATAAACCAAGACACCAACTAAGAAGCAAAGAAACAATATTGCATGCGTGCTAGACCTACTGCTACTAAGCGGCCAACATAGCATGTACGGGAGGGGTAGGAAACAGGGAAAAACAACCTCGACGACCCCACTACTACCAACAACATGAACAAACCACAAACCACCACCTTAGCTTCTGCCCAATGCCTACACCTCTTCTCCTCTCCTCGCAGGTCCCTTATCACCGAAACGCATGCACTTTGCTCTTGGAGTGTTGCGTTCCCCCCCTCCCCCCCACATCGTCAGAGCGTGGCATCTCGTCTCCGTGGATGTGATGGTTCTGTCTGACAACTTGACAACCAAAATTTCGTTGCTTCTTGCACTCCCTGGTGCTGGATCTTGTGACCGAACGCCGTCTCCATCCAGTCGCATCTTGGTGGTCCGTGAATGGAACCCTGGCCCATGCGACATCGGGGCCCGTACTAGGGCGGTGCGTGTGAGTGAGGCAAGGTAAGGTGAGGTATGGCAATTCATGACATAGAATGTGTATCAGCAGCGCCTCGAATCACACACAACCATCGCTCACCGTTTTACACCGACGGTCAGTCCCCGGGAGTCAACGGTCAGCGTATTGCTCCACCCTTTCTGTGTATATAAACGTGGGCGAGCTGGCGGTCACAGCATTGCCCCTTTGTTGATTCCTCACCCTCACACCTCACACCTTCTTTGCCCCAAGACACACCACATTCCTGAGCTTCTGAGCCCACCCTCACCAAGAATTGGTATGTTTCCTAGCAGTCTCTGCGAGCAATAGCCCAGCGGGAGGATGAGGATGAGGACGAGGATGCATCCTGCCTCCCATTAGAAGGAGATCTAGAACTGGTTAAGCTGACCCGACTTGTCCAGCCCTGCCTCTCGTCCGCAACAATCGGACCCCAATTGCATCACTCGAAACTCCATAGTTCTGGCGTCGCTATTGAAGATCCCTGAACACAGCACCGGTCCTCCCGCCGTCACCTAGAGCCGTCACACAGTACAAGCTCCCTCCTCGGACGCAATCTTCGGAAACAACCACCAACGCCCATCTTCGCATCCTACAGACAAATCGGTAGCACGATCGACACACTTGCGACGACTCCCGGCCCACTCAATCGCAACCACAACCACAACCACAACCACAATCACAAACCCCATCCCTCATCAAGCCCTAGCTGAGCTGATTGTGAAAGCTTCGCCTTACGGACATCCCACCACGCTAAACCTGCAGTAGTGGCCACTCGACCCTCTAAAAAAGTTCGCCCCCGGCCCAGATTCTTTTGCTGAGCTTCCTGATCCTCACCTTACGCCCCCACTATCTATCTGACCCGCACGAGCATACCTATATCAACAACATCCTCTTGTTCATTGAGCCCTGCTTCTTCGACTCCCATCGTCTTTCTCTTAATCAAACATACCCAATCCCATCTACCCTTCTCCTCCTTCCACTTCCTTCCTTTTTCACCTCTCTCATTTCACCAAGACACCTATATATACCCACCATGTCTTCCACCGCCCGCAACATCCTTCGTCTCTCCCGAGCTGCTGCTCCCACCGTTCGCCCTGCGGCTTCTTCGGCCCGCTTCTTCTCTGCCACCCGTATCAACGCTGTATCTGATACCGCCAACAAGAAGAGCGTGATCCGTGAGAAGGAGGTCCCCGGCACCAACTGGGCTGCTGGTCAGGGCGACAAGCATACCGTCCAAGTTCCCGATGCTGCCGCCCAGGTCCCCCACGACACCCCCGTCCCTCCTGCTGAGAACGAGGATGTTACGCCCTTGACTCGCAAGGTCTTCGATGCCCTGCCCCAGACCATGAAGAACATGAGCGTCTATGGCAAGACCATCATCGTTACTGGTGGTGCCCGTGGTCTCGGCAACTACATGGCTCGAGCCTGTGCCGAGGCTGGCGCCAAGGCCATCGTCATCTTCGATGCCAACCAGGAACTCGGCGACCAGTCCGCCGCTGAGCTCCACGAGAAGACTGGCCTTCCCGTCTCTTTCTTCAAGGTCGATGTCCGTGACGGTGCAGCTATCAACGCTGCCGTCGACAGCGTTGTTGAGCGCTTCGGTGCCCCCGATGTCCTGGTCAACTCGGCTGGTATCGCTGATTCCAACATCAAGGCTGAGACTTACGACCCCGCCATGTTCCGCCGTCTCATTGATATTAACCTCAACGGCTCCTTCCTGATGTCCCAGGCGGTTGGACGTGCCATGATGGCTGCTGGCAAGCCCGGCTCCATCGTCCTGGTCGCCTCCATGTCCGGCTCCGTTGTCAACTACCCCCAGGAGCAGAGCTGTTACAATGCCTCCAAGGCTGGTGTCATCCAGCTCGGCAAGTCTCTAGCCGCTGAGTGGGCCAAGTATGAGATCCGTGTTAACTGCATCTCCCCCGGTTACATGGACACTGCCCTCAACCGCGTCCCCGCCCTTGACGCCCAGAAGAAGATTTGGAAGTCCCTCACTCCCCAGAACCGCCTGGGCAACGTCGATGAGCTCAACGGCCTTTGCGTCTTCCTCGCTTCGGACTCGTCCAAGTTCATGACTGGCTCCAACTGCATCATCGACGGTGGCTATACTTGCTACTAAGCGAGTAACATCGTGACTTGGATAGCGCTGAGCCGAATTTGCCTTGCTTTCTTTGGAAGGATGGAAATGTTTGGAAAGAATCCAAAATAAAATAAAATACACAAATATTGGGAGTCGGATGTGCACGAACTCAGTCTAGTCATGAAAGACAGACATGTTGCTGGGGTTTTTTTTTTCGCAAGCTTGTTCGGAGTTATGGGTACGAAAGGATAGTTCCTTCGAAAAGGGGAAAAAAATTGGGAAGCATTGAAAGGATACAATAGAGAGAGACCTGAGCCTGGAACGGTATGGTACGGAGGAAGGCGAGATTGCGCCGGGGTTATGGGTGGTCAGCTGCAGACAAAGTCGACACCGAGCGAAGAGAAGATTCGAATGGCCGATGTTTGGCTGTGACGTTCTGCTTGCCCTGTATCTTGTGATTCAATGTTGTAGTCTGGCTGCCTCGATAACTTGGATGGGATGTTGCGCAACGACTTACACGGCACACCAGGGGCTCCACCAGCCGTGACATTAATTAAGTTACCACGGACCCTCACGATCCCCTCCTCGTGCATGTCGTCTAGTTCCCCGCGTTACAATTGGCCCAGCCGCCCCAGCCAATGGGCACACCGCCGCGGTCACGAAACCGGAAATCGCATCGTGGGCCCGACGCTCTAACGTTTTAACGTCTATCCATACCTAGGTACATAGTCTACCGTGCGCCAGGGCGCCGCGTCTCACCGCTTCGACCGTTCCCGCCATCTGCCCGCATCACATTGTGGGCCCAGGATCGGCTGATGGGGGGATAAAAGTACGAATTGGTAGGTAGGAAGCGCACGACTCGGCGAAACAGAAGGGAAGGCCGGTTGGTAAATAGAGCATCAAGTAGAAGAGGCAATGGCAAATGCAGAGAGAGAGCGTTGAGTGACGGTACAAGGCCAGCCAGCGCAGCGCACATTGCGGCCCGTCTCGACAACACCACGCGACGGACAGGCTCCCAGCCTCCCCGTCTGAGACACCGCCTCTTCCCCCGTCCCGGGTTCCGCCCTCCCGCATTTTCGCATTCCCAATCACGCTCCGGCCCCGGCCCTTCTCGCCTCCATGCGACGCACGCCTGACGTGCCTGCCTCCCCCTAAAGCCAGCTCTGGATGAACCATTGCTCTCCACGTTGCGCGAAACGGGCCCCGTCTCTGCCTCTTGCAGCACTTGGACGATAGGCATATGAGCCCGCGGTGGAGCGTGCCCATGGCGCCTCACCGTCGGACCTGAACCATAACGACTCCTGTCTTGCGACCAGGGGGGCGCGGTAGCGTCCATGAGAAGATGAAAACCAGGCCATTCCCCCTCCAGGTTATCGCGGGCGGACAGATACCAGAGAAACACCTCTTTTCTAGTCCATCAGAAGAAAAAAACACGAGTCCAGGCCATCTAGTCCACCTAGCAAGCCAACAAGTGATCAAGGGATCCAAAGACCGCGAGATCAAGCAAGCAGCAAGCAATCACCCAGCACTTCCTTCACCATTTCAACCCGCTCGCCCAACCCGCCGGCGCATCACAATCGCTCCAGGCAAACGGCAAACGCCCAAAACACAGCGACGCCGAAGACCCTCGACTTCCATCTGACAGACCGACGTCACAATGCAACTTTTGTGCTCCCTCCCTTCCCGCGTCGTACGCAAGCTGCGCAACCGCATCAGACCTGCGCTCCTCAAAGCCTCCACCACCACGCAACGCGCCGCCGCCTCGGTCCGCCAGTCGGTCCGCCAGTCCTTCTACTTCCACACGAGCAGCACCGATAGCCTCAAGCACCACCCGAAACCCGCCGCCCTTGGCACCGTCGCCATGTTGGGCAACGTCAAGTCCAGTGTTACAACAGGTATGGATGCCGCTCGCGGTAAAGGTATGAGGTTGCGCCGGCAAATGAGCACCATCTACCGAAACTGGGACCAGGACAACGTTCTTTCCCACAACACTGCACGTCTGAACTAGGGTAGCGTGCCCCTATGATATCCCGGCGTTTGTGTATGGTTGATGCTTTCGTGGGGTTGCGTTGTGATTAGGTCGGGTAGCATATTCAGTTTGAACCAATTCATCAGTGATGATTTCATCTCATCGTTAGAAACACCTCTTGCTGCATTGACGCCGTGAACTTGGCAAATCGAGCAACAGTACAATTTTTTTTATTGATTGGAGTTGGTGAGGAGAAGGTGGTCTAGCAACGTAATAGACCCATCTCGAGGTAAACTTGGCGGTAGTAACTTGTTCGTTTGCAGGGGGGGGTATATCCAGCGTGTCATTTCTATGTGCTTTCAGGCGTCGTATCCGCGTTGCCTGATGGCACCTTGCGTGCTCGGTCTTCTGCGCCTCCCTGCGCAAGTCCGAGTTTTGCGACGCGGCATCAATCAACTCCAACTTCAAGATGCAAGGCCTGCTATGGTAAGGTAATCGAAAAAAAGACTTTCGAAAAATGGTCATTAGATGATTGAGAATCGAGGTGCGAGATCTGCCGGGGACGCGAGTTCGATTGGTCAAACCTCTAGTTCAACTACGCTGTCGCCCGTATCGTCGTATCCAATTTGTCCAGAGGAGCAAGCCCTTGGCGATTCGGTTAGGGAGAAAGGGTTGTCCATCGTTTTAACGACGAACATAATAGTCCCTTTTCACCTCCCATGGTTGAGCTACTCTGCGAGGACGAACACAGCGTGGACTAGCCTATTGTCCTTTGCGGGCCTTCTCTTGCGCTCTTTGCTCTCGAGCAGCTCGGACTAGCGGTGACAGTTGTATGAGATCAACGCACTGCTTCATGAAATCATGCTATGCCATAGGTCAGCACAACGCATTGGGGCAAAAGTTGGGGGGGGGACATACTCGGAGCAGATCGTGGGCACTGGCTCGCTTCTCAGGATCCACCTTGAGCGCGAAGTACAAGAAGTCCTTGAAGACTGGCGAGAGATCATGCTCATTCTTAATGTGGGGGGTCCCGTTGGTCGCAATCAACCACAAGGCTCGGAGGGGCGACTCGGTTAGGTAAGGGGGCTCGCCCTCAATCATCTCAATGGCCATGATGCCAAGGGACCAGATGTCAACTTTGCGGCCATACTCCTTTCGTGTGACTACTTCAGGGGCCATCCAGTACGGTGTTCCTACCATGGTGGTTCGCTTGTTTTGGGCTTCGTTGATAGTAGCGCAGAAACCAAAATCAGCTGCTTCCCGTTAGCGTTGCCCTAGACATGAGATCTTCAACGGCTCTTCAACCATTGAACGGCCACGTACTGAGCTTGATGTTGCCCTCCATAGACAGCAGAATGTTATCGGATTTGATATCGCGATGAATGACGCCTTTAGAGTGTAGGTGCTGCAGTCCCAAGAGAGTTTCCCGACACACCGATGCGATTTGTCCCTCAGACATTATATTGAAGGTGACAACATCCGTAAGGCTGCCGCCTTCCATGAACTCCATCACGACCCACAGCTCTCCGCCGCAGAGGTAGCTATCAATGAAGTTGACGATGTTCGGGTGCGAACTGTCCTTCATGACGAGAATTTCATTGATAATCAGGTCCTTCTTAGGTTGCTGCTCGAGATTCATCTGTTTGATGGCTACCAGTCGGTTCGTGCCTCGCTCGTGTCCGGTGTAGACACCTCCAGACGCACCCTGTCCGATCTTGTTGAAGTTGCGGTAAATGTTACGGGGGTCGCCCTCACTGCAAATGCGCTTAAGAGAGGCAACGACGTCGAACGCAGCGCTCTGGCGAGGTCGGTGTCGTGGCCTTGCTCCTGGAATGCCCGTCGGGCCGGGTTGCTGTCTTGGAGCGTTTGCAACTCCATTGGACTCGGGCGGAGCTCCGTACGTAGCTGCACTAGGTTGGGCAACCGCCACGGGGGGGGCCTGGGGGTGAGGCACTCTCTTGCTAGGAGCGCGACCAATCTGACCAGACATAGCGGCCTGAGCTTGGGCCAGAGCCTGCTCCTGCTGTTGTTGCATGAGCTGCTGCTGATACAAAGCGGCCTGAGCCTGAACCGCTTGATTATGTTGAGGGGCCGGCGGGGTATATGGCGAGGGTGCTTGGACGCGCGAGTTCGACCTAGAGCGATGTTCTTCCGGGAGCATGGGACTGTTGTCCTTGGAGCCGAAGGACTCTTCGCCAGGCTGTGACATGCCAATACCAGAGTCCTTGGCAGTGTAGGCAGCCTGGGGATGATGTCTGTTGTTCATGCTGACGGGTGGCTTCGGGGCCGGTCGACTGGGCATCAGGTCCTTGCCAGGGACATGGCCCCTGGGAACGGGCGGTGGAGCTCGGGGATTCTCAAAACTTCCTTCATGATTGACAGTTGGAAACCTGGGTTCGTTTGGTGGACTAGTGACTGGTGACATACCCATATAGTTTGACGGGTACGTGCCCGGAGATGCTGCAGACGCAGGAGAGTTGGCCGCGTACTGGGCGCCGGCATGATGGAACTTTTCGAGGCTTTGGTCCTCATGAGGTCTCTCAGTAGTCTCCTTGTAGAACTGCAAAATATCAACCATCGTTTGAGGATTCTCTCGTCTTTCCTTCTCGGGAATGCCGCTCTCGTTGATCAACCGCTGCCACTCCTTAGGCAGACCCTGGACAGATGTTAATGCGGATGGACGGACGGGTTGGCGGAGGGGGGAGCCACAAGGCTGAACGGGGGAAACTGACGGTGAACTGGCCTGTCGCACTATCGTAGCCGACGTGAGTGACGTGAACAGGGTTTTCAGGAGCAGAAATGATGGGCTTTTTGGGAGAGCCAACCAGACTGTTCATGAAGCCCGAAAACCCCGATTTCTTTCGGAGGACGGCCGATTTGGATTCTCTGCCGTCGTCGGAATATCGCTTGGGATTGCCCATGGAGCCGTCGGCAGCCCGTGGCCCAAGGCCCTTCTCGGATAGAGAAGAGTCCATAGTGGTGAAGCTGGCGGAAGGTCGTAGGATGGGGGTCGTGAGACGGGAGTCTGGGCCGCCGACCTTGAGCAGCGGGGGCTGATGATGGTTGTGGCGGTGGACAGGGCCCTGGGGACTGGGCACCTTGGTCGACTCAATCCGGTTGAGGATAGCGGCGCCGTCGAACGGGGCGCCGATGAAATCGTCGGCTGGGGCCTTGCTGAGAGGCCGCAAGTGGGGGTCGGAGAGGCGGTTGTTTCGATGAGCGGGCGCGTATGAGTTGTTGGAGACAAAATCACCGGGAGGTAAGATGGGTGATGCGTTCGATCGAAAGGTGTTGGCGGGAGGATGTCCCGACGCGGTCGCGGGGTTAGAGCGGGCTGGGGGAGCACTCGGGGCTCGTCTCAAACTTTGGGAGCTGCGTTTGCTTCCAAGGGAATCGGCGTCGAAGCCGCCACCATCGAAGCCGGAGGACGAGCGGGCGTAGTGGTGAGAGGGGGGCTTCTTGATGAGTTTGCGACGATGAGAAGGGGCGATGGAAGCAGAAGAGGACGTAGACCCAGGGCCGTCCATGATCCAGCAGGCAGGCTTGGCTAAAAAAGGTCTCAGGACGGCTACTATGTAGACGATGGGTCGAGCGAGGGCAGCAGGGTGTGCAAGGAGGAAAAGGTGCGTGGGTTTGGGCGGCCAGAACCAGAGCCAACAAAGCCAAGTCCCGACGCAGTGCGGGCGGGCGGGCGGGCCTCGCTGCTGCGTGTGCGTAGGTGTGTGCCTTGTGCCTTTTGGTCTTTTTTGCCTGCGCCAGGGGGGGGGACACAACTGCGGACGGTTGATTGGGAATTGGGCACTGGGCTTTGGGGGAACGGGAACGGGAAACTAGAAGTTGGGGAACAGGAAAAAGGCGTTTGGCCACTGTGATGCACTGCATCTGAATGTGGGTTGGCAACGGGCAATGGGGGGTGGAGGGGAGATGGGAGGGGCGAGGAGGGGCGGCAGGGTGGGAAGTACTCCGTACGCAGGTACTCTGGCAAATCTGGGACAGATGGGGAGTGGGTCAGGCGCGGTAGCATGTACGGAGTACGATGGTACTGTGCGGGCGATAGGAAATGATATGAATGCTTGTGCTTGTGTGAGATGGAATGCGGGAACTGCGGGCGGCTGAAGGATGGGGGTGGTGGAATCGGATTGGGGTGCGAATCGATGACAATGAAGCCCGGGTCCAGGTCTGGAGCAGGAAGGAGCAGGATCGAAATCAAACTCACCAGGTTCGGTTTCCGTGCCGCTTGTTGGCGTTGAGTTGGGCGAACAAGTTCGTATCGTGTCGTGCCTTGCTGCTGTTGCTGTTGTTGCTGATGCTGACGGGGTAGAAGATGGAGGATGACGATGCGCGGTGCGGGCTACGTAGTACAGGCGAGAGTTCGATTGACCCCAGCACCGCCCACAAGTACCTTCAACTGAACGAATGGATGAAAGGGGGAAGGAGAAGTGTGCCGCAGAGCGCAACGGGAGAGAAAGAGAGGCGAGATGCACGTGAGGAAATGATGGAGGGAGGGAGTTTGGACGTGTGGGCGCGTCCTCGTAGGAAGAGAGTTGGCGTTGAGCAAGGACCAGCAGGTTGGTGCGTGAATCAATGAACAGCATGCATCTGGGCCATTGATGGATTGATGGGAGGAAACTGCTTAGATCGACTTGAATTCGCCGTGATCTCACTGCCCGACTCTGCTTTACCAGTGCGTCTCCTGGCCTAGTGCTGGACGTTCAGATCCAGGCGTGTTATGCTAGGACTGTGATCCATCCCGTCTGCGCTAGGCTGGCCTGCAATTGGGCCCATGTGGGCGGCGGATGATGGGTACACACTCCCCCGGAAATGCGACCACTGACCGGTAGGTACCTGGCAAGCCCGGCTGCCCTGGAACCTTAGGTTGTGCTTGTGGTTACAGACACCTAAAAGCCCGCGCCCTGGCTGACGCTGCACACGCTGCACCGGGCAGTGACCACTCACGCCCACACCCGAACATAGTACACTCTCGGGCCGTTGGCGCGAATCGACAGTGCGAACGCAGCCTGCGAGCACATGGTGTTTGGACCGCTGGCTTGGTTGGCTGGCCTTTTTGGCGTTTGGCTTTTGACGTCCAGCGTGCCTTCCACGGCTTTCTTGTCTCGTTTCCACGCTGCCAACCATCCCCTTGGCTACTACGGTGCAGCCCAATGCCGACAGAGTTTACGGGGCCTCCATGGGAGTCCTAGGGATCTGTCGCTCGCCCTGGCCAGGACGAGCCTCAGCGATTCGCTCGCGGGATGCGACGCTCTGCTACTCTGCTGCCACTCTGCTTTAGTGCTCCGCTGGTTGGTGAGAAGCACTTCACGACCTGGGCAGTTCCAGGGGATGGGACGCAGAGAGATGCACACCGAGGGGGCTGTGCCATCTTTGATGGCTGGCTGGCGAGCCGTGGCCCTGACACATGCTAGCAAGCAGGGGTGCCAATGGAGAGGTGCTTGAATTGGCGACATACATTGAGCCCCAACAAACGAGGCCGGAATTGAGAGCAAGAGGGATACGTCTTCATCTGAGGCCCAGGGCTGGATTGATGTCATATTGTTCAACTATTTCATTTTCCCGGGCTTTTGGATGTAGATGAACGGCGACGAAACCCTTTCTTAAGCCTTAATGAACCGACACACGCACTGTAATGCACTGTAGTATCCACCTGCACTGCGCTGCACGGTACCTTACCTTGCTTGACCCCCAACTGAACATGGGCGACTGGACAGGGCGACTCCACACTGGCACAGCACAAGTCCACCTGCAAGTAGTTTGTTAGGTACATAGCTATCATCTAGTCTCCATCAGTCTCTGGCTTCTGGTGATCTTGCTTCCCTCTACTATCTCCGACTGTCTCTGACGATGTCCTTCTTCTAGCCCTTGGATCCTCTTTTGCTATCTTGTTGACTCAGGGGGGGTGGAGTTACAGTGCGGGGCGGGCGTGTCGTTAGCCTCAGTTCAATCGCCATTGCGAGTTGCCAGTCCTTTCTAGGGTCCCACGACCACTGTTAAGCGCGTAGCCACCAAGGAGCGGGCGTGTGTGGATGCGCCGGTGGAGCAGGCTCCGGGATCTGGCAATTCTGGTGCGGAGACAAGACGTCGTCTGCAAGAGCGCCTCGGAGGGTCAAGGCTCCAAGGGATTCCCAACTGCAAGGTTTCCAAGGCTGGAGCTCCTGGTCCTTGGACAATTTTAGAGCGGCGAGCGCCCTCGTCCGCGATACGTACTATGTATGTACATTGCCAGTGTTCTTCAGCTGCTGTGCTGCGTCGTTGTTGATGACTTCTGGATGTACGAAGTACCTCGCACCGTGCCCCGTACTAACTAAGTACTAGCCTGCCGCTTCATTGCCCACTCGCTGCCGGCTCGTGGCTGGTGGGGACTGGTAAGCCTTTGCTGATGTGGCACCTCCAACTGTCCAACATCCACCCTGGCCCGCTGCAGACTGAACCTGTAAGCCTCTCCATCGACGGTCGACAGCGCGAGGCGTAAAGGTTATGCGGCTGTACTCCTCCGGAACTATCATTACTCGGGTCTTTTATCTCTCGAGTTTAAGCATTCGCCCGCTACCACGGAATCAATCCCTAGGTCGGTAAGCACATCCATTCGTGCAGACGCCTTCCCCCTGTGGGGCCAATTGGGAGCCATCGGAAACCGCAACGGTGAGCCCTGGAGGCTGAAGCAGGTTACAGGCTTGCAGCCATGGAGAGATGTGACGATGATGGGGCGCTGGTCCTGAGCATCCATAGGTCTCCATCCTCATACCTTCCACGCCCAACCTGGTCTTGTTGGTCTTCTTTTTCGTGTCTTAGATTCCCGGGCCTTTGCCTCATTGCCGGGTGTGCGTGCGTTATGTACGAAGCAGTATGTTGCCGAGACGGGAGGTGGCCTCGTCACCTCATCTCATCTCATCTTGTTTCCTCGACCTACATTCGCAAGGGCCGACGAAGGGGCTGACTGATAGCCAGCTTATGGTTGTCGAGATGTGACAAGCCTCCATCTCCACTTACTACGTATTGACTCGCTGTTCTCAACTCCAACCTGCTGTAATTACATGCTCAACGCGCTCTAGCAAGCCGAGAATCAACTCTGTAGATGAGGTATTCCATCAAAGTGCAACTGCATCTACCTCTTTCTGCCGCTGAAGGCGTTTCCTCGTTTCACGCCACAGGGGCCCGCTCGTCTCACCTTCGCAGGCCGAGAGTCGTCATTCCCCAGGGACGCGGCGAGACATGGGCGCTTCAGCCCTCTCGATTGGGTGTCGATGCGAGACATATTACATGATCACTTTGATCTGCCAGCCGCCGCTGATACTCATGATTGCCGCCCACACGTCTCGTCTCTGACTTGGCCTTGCCTCTTCGCTGGTCGCCGTTCATTGCTCATTAACCTGTATTAGTACATGCACATCCTTGGACTGTCTTCAAGATCCTTCCGCCGTCTCGTCTGCGGGCTAGGTCAAGCCCACGACCTTATACGTGGAATTGTTTCACTCTAGCATTGGCGACTCTGTTGGTTCCCATCGCCGATGGTTGGTGGATGCTACCCAACCGGCCAAGTCTTAGGACATTTAGGTACTATTTCCGGTGCATACATAGTACTGCGAATACATTTACAGTCCAGCGATTTAGGCCATATCCTTGCCTCTCCAAACGACCAATGCTCATCAAGCCAGTGGCTACGTATTCGTCAACGTCCACTCAAACACTGCCGAGTACAACCTCCACTGTACGGCCTGCGCGTCTCGATGGACAAGTTGCTTGTGGCGCGCCTGGCTGTCTAAGGGGTCCTTTCCCGGCCCTGGCTTGCCCTACCCCATTCTGACACACCTCGTCCACGTTGGCACTGGAGGTTGTGGCCTCCTCCTGCATCGTGAAGCAGTGAGCACACCCTCAGCACTGCCCCCAGACCCTCAGAGATACGGCTCACCACCAAAACCTTCCGGTGTGGTTTCGGAGTTGTCGAGATCCTGTGTACGTGTTCATTCGAATTGTACAGATTGAAAAGCAACTCTATTAAAGACCTGGGTTTGCCGAATTCGGTTCTCGCTGCCATATTTCTGTAACTCAATTTCTCCGGCGCACTTGCAGAAAGGCTGCAAGCGAGTGTGACTCCAATCAAACCCCACGCAGGAAGTGTACAGCAAAGTTCTCCGTCCTGCATACGTAAAGGGACATACTTCAACATTAGCAAGGTTCGAGGCCATGTCGACGAATTACGTTGCAGTGCTAGCTTAAGTACCGTGCATACGTGTGCTTTCGCATTGCCAGATCTACTCTGTCGTTCCGTGCCGTGTGTCACGCCATTAACAGTAAATCTGTACCTGCAGTAGCTGAAAGATGTGATTGCAAGTGTTGCGGGCGTGGCCGCCAGAGAAGCCGAGATGGACCATGAGAAAGGAAAGGCTCAGTCATGACTCACAGGTTCGGCAATCCGGCCTTGCAGCATCGAATTAGCATACTGCGTATGCTCTATCCTTTACCACCCAACTCTCTGGTCTGAATAGCGGGCCATGTAAGGGTACTCAGTTCCCTCTACCGGCTACATGTCATGTTTCCTGAGTCGTCTTTTTGATACTATGTACACGACCCTTAGTGGGGTTTCGACAGCACGGCAGGGTGCACTTGTGATAATTCGTAAACACTACCACGTATGTAGATGATAGTCGCAAGGAAACCCTGACCATTGCAGGCCGCGGGACTCGCGGGATATTCGTGCCCCGACAGCCTGTCACGGACGCTTGGAGCTCCGAGCGGAGATTGCAACGTATCTGCTCCTTTACACTACATGATACCACTTCCAAGAGCTGTGCTGGGAACTCGGAAGGGATCTGGCCGACCTAGACAAGGTACAAGCTCTACCCAGAACGAGAAGAACCCATCGGTTCCCCTGAACGCCGAGGCTATCCACCTAGTCAGCTTGCCCACTGCTAACATGAAACCTAAGGGGACTGGTCAAACTGAGAAAAGAAAGAGCTTGCTAAGCCTAACCAACAGAGACGACAAAGAGGGGCGATCTGTCAAACCTCGTTCATTGCCGGGTGCGACGCCGTGATGGGTGATGGTAAGTTTGGTTGGTGGCTTGTGAACCGGCATTTAGAGGCTCAGTTGCCACCCCACAACTGGCCAGCGCATTCTCTCAGACCAGACAGGACGGGAACATCTGACCACTCATCGGCAGGTCTCCCACTGAAAAGCACCTGATTCTCCCAGAAAGCTTCCGCTCCCGCTTCCCAGATAGAGTTGGAGGAATCTCTCCATGGCTTGAAATGCGCCAAAAGTCGCCAGCAGCAGCTGTTACGACGTGAGACTGCGTGACCAAAGGCTAGTCAGCCGACGCCTTTTGATACCAGTATGTATGTATTCGCACAGGAACGACTCGGCAAGCAAGCTAGTTGCGACGACAGCAAATACATAAATACATAGAGTAGTGACCACTGACTACTCATGTAGGTATTGGGGGCAAAACGCGCTTGGAATGGCCGAATAAACAAGAGGGAGTTAAATCGTTATTCCATATGCACGTGCTTCGAGAACAGATGTACGAATACCTCTTTCCCATGGAAGGTGCAATTGAGGGTAGCCTCAAAAGGGTGCGATGTGGGGAAAATCACCTGCAGCGTCCCGTGACCCGGATGGCCCCTTTTGACCTCGAAGCTTGCGGTCCTGCCAGTTCTGGAATGAGTGGCATGAACCTGTGAGCTGGCCTTCCATCAGGAGACCCGCTGACAACTGGAAAGCTCGGGGCTCCGGGGCTCGGGCAAGCTTCGCGTAAATTCTAGCAGACTCTCTCAGTCGCCTCAGAGGTCTGCAGGCGTATTTCCAGGCGGTTCGGTGGCTCCATCGTAGCAAACGAACCCTGCTGGCTAAAGCGGTCCAGAGGCTTAGAGGCTAGAACGTCGTGGGGAGTCTGGAGAAACTTCCACCTCACCCTCAAGTCTCAACCCTCACCTCCCACCTTCACTCTCCCATCTGCCATTCCCCATCTTCATCCACTTCCTTCCGAGTCCGTCCTCCGCTCTCCGGTCTCTGCCTCCTCTCTGGTTGTTCCTCCTGGTTACTGGTTATCGTCGTCTGTTGGTTTCTTGCACAATGTTCTAGAGACCCCAGACTCCGCAACATTTGGTCATTGTCGTCCGTCACCCGTACCGAGCTCCCACACCGTCTTCTCCAGCTTTCTCTAGTTGCAAGCTTCACTGCTTTCAGCAGCCTTTGCAATCAGTACGCTCTTCCCCATGCCTATTGCCATTGATTCTCATGCGCTCTATTTCGAAAGCAATTGTTGGGCATGCCCCTCGCTAACAAGCTGTCCCCAGTCAACACCTCCCTTACCTTCCTCCGGTCGTCCACCGTCTTTCGACTCCCGTGCTGCCGTAAACAAACATAACCTCCATTATGGCTTCCGAGACCCCCGTCGACACCACCAACCTTGGTGAGGTTTCTGCAGCTCAGAAGCTTCTCCAGAAGCATGTTGAGCCTCACTCCGTCACTGTTCAAGATGTGCCAGACGAGGACCTTCCCACCAAGGTCTCCAACGATGCCTCTGGTTCCTGGGCCGCCCCGGTCAGCGCAAAGGCCGCCGGCAAGCAGCCGCAGGGTCCCAAGAGTGCGCTCGATACCCAATCGCATGAACTGTTCCCTGAGCTCGGGGCTCCTAAGGGTAAGAGCGCCAACGTGGCGCCAATCTGGGGAGCCAAGAACACCGCCAATGGCAAGTCTAACGGTGCTGCGTCCAACGGTGCTTCGCGCTCCTCGACCCCCGCGTCCGGAGCCGATACCCCCAAGAATGCCATGCCGTCCATGATGATCCCGGGCCGCAATGTCGAGACTGTTACCCTCGACCCTCAGTACATCATGCCTCGTACTCAACTGAAGAGGCCCATTGCCGACACCATCAAGGACATCAACCGCAAGTCCCGGGCTAACATCACCATGGGTACCTCCTCCAACGGCCGCCTGAAGTTTGATGCCACCGGTCCTCAAGACGTTGCTCAACAGGCACTCAAGGACCTGGTGTTCCAAATTGGAACCAAGGTAGATACTGCAATTACCCGCTCTCGTGTCATACACTAACTCGGACCCAGCAAAGCATCACGGTCCCAATTCCCCAATCTACTCGAGCCCACATCATTGGCAAGGGTGGATCCATGATCAAGGCCCTACAGGAGAAAACTGGCGCTAAGATTCAATTGCCCAAGGTTGACGATAGTCACCCTGTGGATGAAGACGATGACGATGCCACCATTGATGTCATCGTTGAGGGCAACGCTCTCTCTGCTGCTTCGGCCCGCAACGAGATCTTGAAGATTGCTGGCGAGCGATCTGCCAACGTCCAGACTAAGGTCCGTGGCATCCCCGCCGCATTTTACCCTTTCATTGCCGGCTCCGGAAACGCCCTTGCCCATGCTCTGGAGGAGGACAATGGTATCCAGATCCGAGTTCCTCCTCTGCAGGCTTACACGTCTGGCCCAGCTCCCGTCTCCGCCGCCCCTGGACAGCGACCCGTGTTTGCCCCTGCTGGTCACGAAGAGAACCACATTCAGCTCGCTGGTGACCGCCCTGCTGTTCAGAAGGTTCGCGCCGAGATTGAGCGCCAAGTCGCCGAGCTTCATAGGCAACTTGAGGCCGAGCAGCTCTCGATTCAGCGAGGCCGACACCAGTTCATTATTGGTGACCGAGGTGTCCCCACAGAGGACTTCTTCGCTGAGACCGGCTGTGCCATTCTTCTGCCTACCGACGAAGATGACGACACCGTGACCGTCATTGGCCCTGCCGACCAGGTTCAAGCCGGTCTGGAGAAGGCCATGGACCTTGCCATGGGTATGCAAATGTCCAACCTTGACATTGCCCGGTTCCACCGAAACGCCCCTGGTGGCGCTGCAGCTCACGCTGGACACGTCACCCGGTACCTACGACAGCGAAAGGAGATTGAGCGCTTAGAGAAGCTTTACAACACCCACATCAACACCCCTTTCTCCCAGGACGGTGCCTTGCCGTGGGAACTCTACTCTCGTGAAGGAAAGAACGCCATTCGTGCCCAGTCTGAAATCACTGGCATTATCAATGGCCAACCCCCTTCTCGAATGAGTGCAGTACCCGTTGATCCCTTCTTCCACCAACACCTCCGAAACAACG
This sequence comes from Neonectria neomacrospora, assembly GCA_917563905.1. Classification (NCBI taxonomy): domain Eukaryota; kingdom Fungi; phylum Ascomycota; class Sordariomycetes; order Hypocreales; family Nectriaceae; genus Neonectria; species Neonectria neomacrospora. Next base: position 827,632 of record OU830643.1, read on the forward strand.
TCACTTCGAGGGTCAAGAATGACTATGGTGTTCATCTTGTTGTTCCTGATGCGTCGGAGAGCGGTGCTCCCGTCCTTCTCGTGTACGAGGGCCCTGATCCCGCTGATGGTTCTTACCAAATCCCCCGCAGCAAGCCCGCAGATTCAGATATCAAAGCCTTCCAACAGGGTCTCCTGGATGCCCAGAAGCATATCCTTGATCTCATCAACAAGCAGGAGCAGATAACTTCTGAAACCCTTGACGTTCCCCTGAAGTTCCACGACAGACTTCGACGATTCATCAAGGAACAGCAGGAAAGCCGCTCGGGTGATCAGATCCCTGTTAGAGTCACCAAGATTGGTACTACGATCACCCTTCGAGGACCCGCCTCGGCCGTTGAGTCGCTTGCTGCCAAAGCCAATGCCTTTGTTGAGCAGGAGAAGGAGGATGAAAAAGAGCGTGGCTTTACCTTGACTTTTGATTTCCCTCAGAAGTTTGCCAACCACCTCATTGGAAAGGGCGGCAGCAACATCCGCGAGCTGCGTGATCGTTTCGATGTTGAGATCCAGGTTCAGGATGGGAAGGTTGAGCTCAAGGGGCCCAAGGCCAAGGCTGAGACCTGCCGGTCGCATATCCAGAGCCTTGCTCGTAACTTGGCTGATGAGACTACCCACGTTCTGAAGATTGATCCCAAGTACCACCGCGAGCTGATTGGCTCCCAGGGTACCCAGATCAATCGTCTTCAGACGCGCTACAAGGTCCTGATATTTTTCCCCCGATCTGCGAAGAACGTCTCGGACGATCATTCCAATGCGGACGCCGCCAGCGAGGCCGGAAAGCCCCGCCGACAGCAGCCTGCCGATGAGGTTATGATTCGAGGACCCAAGAAGGGTGCGGATGAGGCCCGTGACGAGCTCTTCTCACTATACAAATACCTCGAGGAGCACTCTGCCACCGCCACTGTCGCTGTGAAGCAGAAGCAAGTTGGATCCCTCATCGGCCAGGGCGGTGCCGCTCTTGATGATCTCCGACAGGCCAGTGGTGCTAAGATTGACGTGCCCGCTGACCGGGACACCGATATTGTAGAGATCCAGGTGAAGGGTACACCTTCACAGGTTGCCAAGGCGAAGAAGATCTTGGAGGAGAAGCGCGCTGTCTTTGACGACACCGTCGTTCGTACCTTAGACATCGAGAAGAAATACCACAAGGCTCTGATCGGAGCGAGCGGTAAGTCTTCGAATCTGATCGCGTTGTTAAACCACGTCTAACTGATTTATAGGTGCCAACCTCCGTGACATTGTGGTCAAGGCTGGTGGCTCTGATGACCGACGCGAGCTTGCTCGCACTATCCAGTTCCCCAAGCAGGAGGCAGATGGAAACACGATCAAGATCGAGGGCCGCACTGATGTTGTCCAGAAGATCGTTGATCGCATCCAGGAAATTGTATCTGAGCGTGAGAATCAGGTCACCGAGATTGTGGACGTCCCCATCGAGAACCATCGCTCGCTTATCGGTCGTGGCGGTGATGTGAAACGCCAGCTGGAGTCCAAGTTGACCGTCTCCATCGATGTCCCCCGTCAGGGTGATGGCAAGACCGGAGTCAAGGTGACCGGCAGACCTGAGCATGTAGCGAAGGCCAAGGAGCACATCCTGTCTCTTGTCACGGCTCAGCAGGGTGAGACTCTTCAGGTTCCCCGCAGCCTGCATCACTCCGTCTCCAACGGCGGCCAGTTCTTCCGTCAGCTTCGCAACAACCACCAGGTTACGGTCGACCATGCTGGTCAGCCTCTCCCCTCTAAACCTGACTCCTCTACCCGCTCCAACGTCGGCGCCCTGCCCTTGATCACGGACGATGACGAGACCGCCAGCGATGCCCACTCATGGAAGGTTGTCCAGGTTTCCTCGGGCGAGGACGGTGAAATTCCTTGGGTCTTGCGAGGCACGCCCGAGAATGTGGCGAAGGCTAAGGAGGCCATTGCCAAGGCTCTCGAGCAGGCCAAGAAGAACGATGCCACGGGCTACCTCATTCTTCCTGACCCCAGAACCTACCGCCACGTGATTGGCCCCGGCGGCTCTAAGGTTAACCAGATCCGAAAGCAGAGCAACTGCAAGATCCAGGTGCCTCGAGACCAAGCCAAGGATGAGGCCATTGAGATCGTCGGATCCCAGGAGGGTGTTGAGGTGGCCAAGGATCTGATCCTTGCTGCCGTTCAGGAAGGTGCTAACAAATCCCGGGAGTAATAGGGCCTTCCCAACAGAAATGCATGGGTAAAGAGGTCCTACCCGGGGCATTGGGTACAAGGATGGCCCAGAAAAGCGAAGAGAGTCTCTATGGAGTATCTCGCGAGGGAAGCATTGCATTTAACGCAACATGTTGTGATCAAGCTACGGTTGCGGAGTTGCAGATGCCCATTTCCACTTTAGCCATTGTAATAAGTTGCAGAAAAATAATGATCATGATTACGTCCCAATCTGTTTCCTCGGTCCCGTGTATTGTCCTAGTTCCTATCTTTGTGCCCGTCCTTGAAGGGGCTACTCGTACATCTTTACTTTCTCTACCATGTATGCACCAGTCACATTCGTGTTCATAGGATGAGACGATTTAGCGTGTTGTATGCCGCGCCAGAAGATGGGGGCCATGGGTTAGGGTCGTTGGTGCATGATGTAGTCTGGGGATCTGGCGTATTCGTATACGTATTTCGCATTCTTATTCCTGTATTTGAATCCTCGACTAATATTCGCGAATGAAAGTTCCTTCTCCGACGGAATGTTTTGTGGTCTTGGAGACATACTTCCAAGTCAGCCATAGAATAATACAACTCTAGCCTAGCAAGTCTAGTCAGGTAGTCCATTTCGCGCCTGCCGCATCTATCTCGGCAACTGGGGTTGTTTGACCGGTGTACGGAAGTAATACGAGTCTTACACCTTCTCGACGATTCTGAAAATAGCAGTGATGACAACACAAAATCCTGAGAGGATAAACGGGAGAACGGGCAGAGCCTTGCTCAAACCATGTACATCGTTGTGTGTTTGTGTAAGTGAGAAGCTGCCTGATCGGGCAATACGGACACGGGAGCACACCCATATCACGTGGAGCGGGACAGCAGCAATCAATAGCTACTTAGTAAAAGCCACCCATCTGCGGGTATCCAAGATCAATTAGACACCGCTCCTCAACACTTCCCCTCGACCATCCACCCTCTGACCGCCTTCCGGAGCTCGATAACGTCCAGTTGTTTCTCTCTTCCTGCCACTCAACTCGAGCGAAGCGTCGCATCTCGCCCGATGGGGTCCCAATTGGCACCGGCCCAGGCGCCCTGGGATGCTGTCCCTCCCCACGAGCAGCTTTTTGTCCTGATCACGGGCGCCAACAGGTAGGTCCCGCCCCAATTGTAGGGCTTTTCCCCAAGGGCCAAACGAACACGGCATGCTGACATGCCGTCCGCAGTGGAATCGGCCTCAGCATCGCCGAGCGTCTCATCGACGAGTTTCTTGCGACGCGCTCGCTCAAGTCCCACCTCGTCCTCCTCCCCACCACCCGCTCCAAGTCCAAGTCCCTGCAGACGATCCGCGCCCTGCGAGCCTACGCCCAGCGCGCCGCCCAAACCTCGACGGCTCTGCGATCCCGCGTCGGCGACAGCTTCCGGTGGCAGGATGTCGTCGCCCGCGTCCACGTGTTGAGTCTGCAGGTCGACCTGTGCGACCTGCGCGGCGTCTACGCCTTCGCCAGGCGCTTGGTCCACGAGCCCCTGAGCAACCCCGAGGGCCTGGAGGACGAGTATCTTCGAAATGTGTGCGTCCCGAGGTTGGATAGCGTAGTGTTCAATGCGGCGTACGGCGGCTGGTCTGGGTGCAACTATCCTGCGGCTATCTGGAGCTTCCTCCGAAACGGCCTGCTACAGTCGGTGACATGGCCGACTTTCAAGAATGCCCTGCCCACCTGCATCTTGAACGAGGGAACTCAGTACAGCTACGTATGCTCTCTTGGCTTGTTCAAACACTCCTCTTACTCATGGCATTAACCATATCTCTAGCCCTCCAAACCTCTTCTTGGCGAGGTCTTCTCCGCCTGCATCTTCGGCCACTACATCCTCGCCCACGAGTTGCTCCCCCTCCTGAGCCGCCCCGCCGAGACCGGGTCTCCCGGCCGGATCATCTGGTCCAGTAGTCTCGAGGCCCACTGGGACTCACTGGACCTGTCTGACATACAGTGCATCCGTGGCACGGCACCTTACGAATCCGTCAAGCGACTAACCGATATCATCTCCCTCACTGCCGCCTCGCCCTCTACTCAGCCCTACTCTGCCCCGTACTTCACGCCAGACGATCCCCAAGAGGCCGAGGCAAAGCCAGTCCGGCCCAAGTTTTACCTCACTCACCCGGGCATCGTAGCCAGCACCCTCTTCCCGGTCCCTTGGTTCCTCATAGGTTTATACACGTTGGTGCTCCGCCTCGCCCGTTTCCTCGGCTCCCCTTGGCACGCCGTCGACAGTTACACTGGTGCCAAGTCAGCTGCCTGGGCTGTGCTACAAGAGCAGTCCGCTCTCGACGGCCTCGATGCCGAGCGCATTAAGTGGGGTAGCGGTTCTAACCGAAAGCTTGAGGCGGATGTAAAAAAGACCGAGGTTGACGGCTGGGGATGGGAGGGTAAGATTGAAGATGTCAGTGCAGATACAACTGCGGGCGTCTTCAATAAGACAGTGGGAAGGAAGTTCGGGTCACAAGATGTCACCAAAGATGAACTCGTAAAGTTTCAGGCGTGGGGGGTTGAGTCATGGAGGAAGATGGAGGAACTACGACATGAGTGGGAGAGGATTCTGGATATCAAGAAACCGTAATGGAGTTCGGGGCTGGACACTCAAATCAATGGGCATGCAAGCGAGCGAGAATTTGACCCTTGGGATATTAGACATTTCAGAGCCAAAAAGGAAAACACAGCATCAAGGGTATATTGCGACAATGTCACACGCACACACATACGTAATATAGATTTACAGACATTAATCATTTGATTGCTTCCGGGTTGAAACAAGCATGCCGGCCCCGACAATCACGTACCGCAATATTGGCTTGCCCAAGGCACGCCCCGTGCCGAAGTAATTGTGGCCAATATATTTTACGGATTCGTCGTCACGACGGTACGTGGTCGAACCTCCTCATCGGAGTGGATGCGGCGTAGGCCAATCTTGTCATGGCGGCCAAAGAGGCCGAGGCACAAGGGGATGGGCACGACGGCGAGGGCGACGACGGCTTGGAAGATGAGGGCCTTCTTCATGTGCTTGGGGGGGTTAGCGTTGCGCCCCGCGATGAGAGCGTCGCTGATGATGGTGAAGATGGCGCCAAAGAGTTGGCCGCCGGCCCAGGCTATGGTGGAGGTAATCTCCGGGCTGAGGGGGTGACTGAGCTCGATGAGGTACTCGAGGGCGACGGGGACGAGAGCGAAGGAGGCGGCGCCGAGAACAGCGAGAACGACGTAGGGGCCGGCGAGGTCGCGGGTCTGAGGCATCCAGATGAAGACAAGGTACGAAATACCAATGACAGGAACGAGTAGCTTGATAGCGAAGAGGAAGGACTTAGTGCGGTCGATGATGGGGGACGAGATGGCGGAAGCGATGAGGCCAACGACGATGAGGATAGCGCCACCGATGCCGGCCTCGTCGTCGGAGAAGCCGTAAGGGTTGAGCATCTGGTTCAGCAGTGTGGAGATGGAGTTGAAGAAGCCGACGTAGATGGAGAAGGGAATCAGCAAGAGCCAGATCTCGAGGGAGCTGGAGACGGCACCGACCGAGGCGCGAAGGCTGAGCTTGGGCGTCTCGGAGGCGGGACCGACGGGCGTGGGAGGTTTGGCGGGGACGAAGAACGCCGGGACACAGCAGATGGTGGACTGGGGGAGTTGTGCGTTAGTTGGGTCGGGTTGAAAGGGTTGGCCTGAGCGAATCGAGGCCGGGGGGGGGGGGGGAGACTTACAAGAATAGAGACGTAGAGCACCATGTTAGAGACATCGCTGGGCTTGCTCACCCAGAGAGGCGTAATCAACTGGCCGAGGGCAGCGCCAAACGGGTTGGCCAAGCTGGTGAGGGCGGTGGCGGCAACGCGGCCACGGCTGGTGAACCACAGGTCGGAGTAGCGAGTCGGGGCGGCGAGGATAAAGGGCTGGGCGAAGCCGATGATGATCTCGCCGGCCATGGCATGAGCGACGTTGCCGCTGGATTTCTTGGTGGCGCCGGCGTAGCGAATCCAGTTGCCAATGAGAATGAGGACAGCGGCCGTCATGAAGGCTAGCTTGGGCCCGCGGTGCAGGATGGCGATGCTGATGGGGAAGACGGCGACAAAGGCCAGGAAGAAGGCCGTGCTGATCCAGTTGATGGTCGATTCGTCGACGCTGTAGTACGAGGCGGCGTGGGATACGACGGGGGCAAAGGTCAACCACTGGAGAGTCCAGATTAGTATATCTTGTTCTTGTGCTTGACTTTTGTTGTCTCTCGTTGTAGTCAAGGAAGTGTCACTTACATCCCACGACACAATGACATTCATGAGCGTCAGCTGGGCCAGCCCGAACCACCGGCGCTTGTAGGTGCGATACTCGGTCGAGACGCCCTCATTCACACTACCACCGTTTCCACGGCCCTCGCCATCGCCCGTCTCGGCGTTGCGCTCTTCGAGACTGTAGTCGTGAGAGCCCAGCTTCTGCTTGCGCCACACGCGACCGCCGGCAGCGTCATCGCTCATGGTGGAGGTGATGGAGTCGGGGAAGCGACGGCTGCCCTGCTGCTTCTTCTTCTTCTGCTGTTCCTCCGGGGGCTCTTCGTCTCTCGGCATGCGGGACCAGGGCAGCGAGGGTTTCGGGGTTCCAACCTAGTAGGATCCGGGGGGGCGTGATGGCATGTGACGTGGGGCTCTGTTTTCCAGGGAGGGATTGAGCTGTGGGACGATGCCGATGTGGGCAGAGAGAGACGGGAAGAGAGACGATCTGCAGCAGCGACGCGATGATGAGTTGAAGGAGAGTCTGGAAGTTGGATCGAGCACTTTGCAGGAGAAGAATCCTGAAAAGGAGGAAGTCAAAAAAAAAAAAAGGCGTGAAACCGAAACGAGGCTTGGACCCCGAGTCCGTCTGAGCGTGGTACACGCAACTTGCAAGGGCGACACAGCACGAACAGCTGCAACGGGCCGTTAAGGTCTTTGGGATGATTCCAAGAGAATTGCGGCCCCGGTTGGTTTCAAGCCGTGCCCGTGTCTTCTATGAGGGGACCTGCGATGCGGGCTACTGCAGGTAAGCACTTTTTCCCCTTCCCCTTCTTCTTTTACTTTCTGTTTCAAGGTTTTATTTTCAGGGCCACGCAAGTCCTATTGGTGGGTTGGGGACTGGCTAAGGCGACGTGAGAAAGCAGTGAGATGGGAGAAAAAAAGTGCGAAAAACGGGCGGACTTGCTCATCCCGACAAAGAGTGAGCTGACGGGGAGGGGAGAGGAGGGGAGGGGATGGGCCGAGTTGGAGATGGGAAATGGGAAATGGGAGATGGGAGATGGGAGATGGATGGGGTGGGAAAGTTGGCAGGTTATGTTTATTAAACGGCGGAGGAGGAAGGAGGAGGAAGGAAGGGGGGGGGGACTTTGTATTGATGCATTCATCCACCCAATCGATGCATCCATCCGTGTCCAAGAGATACGAAAATTGAATGGCTTCTTCTCTACACTCCGTATCGTCTCTCAATCACTTACTCAACCAACAACCAACCAACTGACACCTCAGGTATCATGCACCTCATCCGTTGCGGGGTTCCCAAGCGTTCGCTAGGTTCCATTCACCGGACCTCGCTGCCCGATTTGGCAGCCTCGGCTCGCTTCCACCGCCCAGATTTCACCTGGCTCTCTCTCTCTCTCACATGATCGTGGCCAGTTATCTACTACGTATCTATCCATGCTGCTTGCTTTCTGCGTCCTCCCTCTTCCAGCTGCCCTGGTCCAGACCTGACCTTCACTTCTTCGCACCCTGGAATTGGACACCGGGACTAAACAGACTAGATGGTCAAATCTCTTGGGGTATTCCCCATCGGCACTACGTACGTAGCACTTCACCACCCCAGCTAATCCGCCCCGGTCCTGCTTTTCGGCCCCAACCAGCGCAAACAAGGGGTTATCTCAATCCCTGACACGCATTGTCCCCGTTTCGGCCCCCCGGCGAGCACGAGGCCGGTGACAATCGTACTTGTAAGTGTGACTGAATATCTTCCCAGCATTAATTTCTCGATTCCGTGTGCGTACCTTCGCTTCGGTTGCTTTCTGCCTCGGGCACTTGCTGCGCCGTGTGCCGTTCCCAATCGTGAGATCAGTGTGGTCTGCTCTGTAAATACTAGCTCGCCTCTAGATCTGATCTGCTGGCAATGCCATGTACACTGATGATGAGCCCGCCTGCCGCTGTTACCACATTGCCTCTCCCCCTGACACCATGGGCGTTCCATCTGCCCTACCGAGATGCCTCATTCGTCCCGGGGCCGTAACCATCGACTAACCGCCTAAGCCCTAGTATTCTACGTGCAATCCAATATTGAAACGCCGCCGATGGAACGAAGTCAGCATTGCCACTGTTAGCACGAGCCTCGGGCAGACGTTACACCAGCACGACGTCTCCCGTGCCCACCTCTTCCCCTTTGGTGTCTCCTGCATGAGTTCCCTGTATCCATTGACAGGTGTCCATGGCACTTTTGTACCACCAGTTCCCCAGCTTCCTCATGTGTCAGCCATGGACGAGTTCTGCATCATGTAGAATCATCCGAGACAGCAAGTCGAACACTAAATGCCCAGACGGCATCACGATGTCAGCGTTTAAATGACCAATGGCTCATCATATTCTAGCGGTTCAGAACTCAGATGCATGACATCTCCTCATCCGATGACATAAAATCCGAGAAATTCCGATGTTATGGTGTAGTTACCTAAAAGCCCATTGCTCGTCAAAGGCAATGGACAGATCAGTTCACATAAGAACCACAGCTGCACAATTATCTCATCCTGGTACAACGTAGGCCAGCTCAGTGTTGAAAACAGCAATACAGGCTAGAGCTCCGCGTCTGCGAGAGCAAGATGCCGGTTTCCCAAAGTATTCGATACACCATGATGAAGCATCCACGCCACCCAAGAAGCATGAGGGTTAATCTGCGGCAAGGCACGTCAAGCCAGCAGCAGCAGGGTGGCTAAGCGGGAAACAGCGCATTGGAAGAGAGATCTATTCAGGGCGTTGCAGCGTATGATACAGAGATGGCTGCCACTCGTGAACGGGGACAGGCACATCGTACAAAGGACACCCCCACGTGCTGCGAAAGCAGCTATTGCCATTGCCTCGTTCCGGCATTTCGGTTGACTTTTCGACATCCCATCGTCATCTCGTCGATGCGGATCGTGTCGATTCGGATGGCCAGGTTGGGTCGAGCTGAGGTGTTTACTTAAGCTTGGCCCAGAGCTTGGGAGCAGCGCAAGCGGTGGCGCAGTGGGCAAGGTGGAAGACTGTCCTCGGGTTAGTTCAACGTTCAAGCGGCTGTCTGTGAAAGAAGGCGTTGCCGCGGTCATGACGACTCGGATAGTGACGCAATTTCGGAAGCAGGGCAGCACGTACACTCCTCAACGCAGTCCTCCTGGGCACTGCCCTCACTCTCCTGTTGCTGGACACGCTCAACGCACTCGTCGAAGTGGTGCTTGGCAGGGTGGCACTGAGCGGAGTTTTTGCACTCTGTTGTTCTTTTTATCAGCTTGACTCGATCAATGAGCATCCCAAACACTTTATTTCGATGGTCCGGAGTGATAGGGCCTAAATCACTCGTTGCAGTCGATATCGAGATATCCGGCCGTGGTGCCGCGGGAACGCGCGGGTAGAGTAGGGGATAACGGACCTTCCTCGAGCTGCTCCTTGGGGTCATGAGGCTCGTCGTCATCCTCCTCTTCCTCCTCGTCATCGTCTTCCTCGTCGTCGTCATCGTCGTCCTTGGACTCGGAGTCGGTCTTCTCCTATCGCATTCGTTAGCATCGTTCGATGGCGATTGTGTGATGATCAACGGGATCCTGAAGTCGGGTGCGCCCCAATTGCTTCCGTCGGTCGGCAGGAAGAAATCTGTGCCTAAAACCAAAAAGAGTCTCATACCTTGTCCTCAGCAGGAGCCTCGGCCTCCACGACGCTCCATGGCGTCACGGCCTCGACAATGTCCGAAAAGGCGTCCCAGATACCCATTGCGACAGGTGGAAGAATTCACAATGGCGAGTGGTGATTTCGATTGAGGTATCGTTCCTGATCGTAAGAGGTCGGAAGCTCTCGGCCAGAGGCACGGAATGAAAACTGATGCGGAATTGCGGCATTTTGATTGGTCCTTCTCAGCCGGTTCCAGTCACGAATTCTCGCACGTGACGAGCTCATCCGAATGCTTCCAGTCTTCCGGTTTGATTAGGTAAGGCGATCGGACGTTGGGCGCTTGAGCCGGAATTCAGCCGCACGTTCCGCTTTGATACCTCGTCGCCAAGAGTTCTCTACGCAGCATGGGCCAACGTCCAGTCCAGTAGGAAGCAATAATGAAAATCTTTGTTCTAGTTTCATATATGTATCATGAAGCCCTTTTGCGAGCGCCAAATGCCAGCCAGCCACTAATTTATCAAACCAAGTTCTAGAAAATGATCGTTACAGTACATGAAGAAAGGCCGATGTGATCTCTAGTCACAGCAGGGGGAGGTAGGGGTGGGAGGGTTTCAATATGATGAAGATTGCTTCGCGAAGATTAATGTCCGGAACCATGACCTGTTACACGGACCACCTCCACTCGCACAATCGGCAGGTGCTGCAAGGTCAACCTTCGCGATCATCTTCCCCTCTATCGATTTCTCCTCGAATATGATCCTCGAGCCGGATACTCAGCTGCTGAGCTTGGGCCTCATCATAGTCTGGCGGAGGCTCGTCTGGCGCTCTCCGGCTGGTGGTACTATCGGATCGATCATGCCGGATGGCCGTCAAGGAGCCTTCTGGTGGGGTAGGCTGGCTGGCTTGAGCCTCATACGCCGGCAATGGCTCATCGGGGACGTCGACGCCCGGGCCCATCTCGCGACGCATTTCTTGATACTGGAATAACCGTTCTCGTAGCCGGATGTAGGCCTCGTTGAAATCTATCATGCCGCCATCCGAAAAGGTAAACTTGACCTCAACTCGAGGAATGTCTGGTGGAATCCCGCCACCAGACACTGGAATACAATCTGACTTCCAAACCCATCCCCACCACATTGACGACGAGGTAGTTGAGTCCTGGAACTTTAGGATCGGGGCACTAAATGATTCGAACTTGGGCTCCTGGGTAGGTTTCGTGGGTAGGTAGACGATCTGCGGACAGGGGTTAACGAATTGGAGTAAGAGGGGAGAGGGTGAAGGAGGACAGAGGGGCGAGAGGAGAGGAAGACGAGGGAGGACCGAGCTAGGGCAACGTACTCTCTTATTTGTTAGGAACAGGGTGCCCTTATCACTTTTGCGCTGAAAGGAGGCGCAACGAGCCCTCAGCTCCTGAGGTACTGAGAGGTCGCATGAAATGCGGGATTCTAGCTTCTGGAGGATGCGCTCGTTGCCAAGCTTGACGAAGCCGCCCTGGTTGAGCATAACCCAGCTATCGGCATTGTCAGGGTCGATGGGCCGCGAAGGAGGACGGCTCGTGATGAGATAGTCGTGAGGATTGTCCATCGTCGGGCGGGGTCCATGACTACATGGGCCGGAGATGGCGGGGCAGTCGACGGACGGACTGGACGGGGAAGAGACGGGGAAGGCACGGAAGCACGGAGGCACGGAGGTGACGGGGGGAGGGGTGGTGGTCGGACGGGGGGTCGGCAACGGGGAGGGACGATGGGACGGGCGAGAGAGACGGCGGAGGCGGAGGCTGAGGTGGAGGGACGTAACAGGAGGGACGGCAAGATACGGAGGAGGGGACGGAGGAGAGGACGGAGGCGGTTGGAGAGGCAGAAATAGTAACAAGAGGAGAAGGGAGGGCTCGCGAAAGGGGAAGAAGAGGCTCGAGACTCGCGAAGGAGGCTTACTTTATTGACATTGTCGCGGACAGGGTTCTGACGACCCTAGCTCAAGGACGGATGGCTCCAGGCTCCGTGCCGGCAGGACGTGCAGTGCAGGCAGCTTTTAGTAGCTCCGAGATCTTGGAGCCTGTGGCCCTGTGGCTCCTTGTGGCCCTGTGGACTGTGGTCCCGTTGGGTGGGGTGGGTCGGGATGAACTTTTGGGCTTGGTGTCAAAGCTGGCTTGCAAGGCAGCTTGAGGAGAAGAAAGCCAGGAGCGGGTGGCTAGTGGCTGGGAGGCTGGAAGCGATGCCGTAACGAGGTGGGGAGGCAAAGCGATTGCGTCTCTGGCGGGCGAACGACGGGGACGGGGGCGCAGAAGGCGAAGGGGAGACGAGACGGGTGAGCGACAAGGCGAGACGAGACGAGGCGAATGGCGAGCAGGCGAGGGGGCGAGCGACGGAGCGGAGCGGATGGATGGATGGGAGGGACAGATGGTGTGATGTCGCAGTAGCAAGCAAGCAAGCAAGCAGGCAGGCAGGCTGAGAGGCGAGCAAGCAAGCAAGCGTCGGTAGGTAAGTAAGTTAGGTAGACAAGCGAGCAATCAAGCAACCTAACGAGCGGCGGTAGGAGGAGCCGGGCGTTCGCTGGGCGGTTGGAAGGCTGGAAAGGCTGGAGGTCAGGTAAGGTGAAGTAAGGTAAGGTAGGTAGGTGGAGGAGTCAGTTCTGGATCCTGGGTGCTGGGCCCTAGGTCTTGGGTCTTGGATCCTGGGTCTCGGGTGCTGGGCCCTGGGGGCGACGGCCTTGACGGCGGGTGACGACGGTACACGCAACACGGTAGACAGAGCGGCGAACGAGGGGTCGGCCGAGGGGTCGAGGGGCCAAAGAAGAATCGGTGGCGGGATGGGATAAGATGGGAAGAGAGCGACCAGGAGTTGGGCTAGTGTGGCCGCGGTCTCCCATCGTGCGGTAGAACCGTAGAAGTCCCTTCGTACTTCGTACAGTGCTGCGTAAGGTTGTAGGATGCCTTGCGTGCTGGAGTGCCGGGATAGGCTTGCAAACGACCTGAGGATGGGGGAGCTATGCGAAACGGAAAGCCGCGCCCAAAGTACCCTATCCAGTGACGGGGCACCCAAAAAACACCCTGGTCGGTACTTCATACCCAAGACCACCCGCTGCCCGCCGCCGCCCAGAAAGACACCGTCGATCTGTCAACCCGAACCTGGTTGACGGGTAGCTCCAACAGGCTTCCAAAGGGGTCCAGCAGGGTCCCGGCAGCCTAGACTGCAAGGCTCCCAGAAGTCCCAGCGGGGAGCAGGTACTAAGTTCTACATACCTACCTAGGTAGCATGTACACCTACTACTTATGCGTGCTTGCGACGGCCAACCCGTGATTTCTCAGTTCGGATATAGGCCTCCCACTTGCGCTCCCGCCTCGCTCCCGCTCGCTCTGGCCACAATCCACTATGCGACAATAATGACGATCTACGGCCCCTAGTTGACCAATGAATTCCTTCGCTTTCCGCTGGGACCCTGCACCGTCGGGCTGCCCACCACGTGCCGGAGGTACCAGCTACTGTAGCATCGTAACGATCGCGGCTGGCAAGGTCGTGGACATCTTGCCTCGCAGGCATAGCAGCGGCCTCTACTGACGCAAGACGGCCCTATATGTGGCATGGGTTTCCCGCGGCGTGCACTGCTTGTGAGCTACCCGAAGGAGCAACATGATAGAACCGTCCCAGGTGCACTTGGGGCATTCCAGACTCCAAAAGACCATGCCGTCCACCACCGAGCCACCACCACACTACCCGCCTCCTAGTCAGCTAGGTGCATTCTCACTGATTAGTCTCACGCGCTCACATCGTCGATTTCGGCTCCATCTCACCACAACACGTACTACTTGTACGCTTTCCCCTCTCAACTCTGAGCCGCCCCTGCGGCAGACCCCCCGTCAGTCTCTCTCCGTCCCCATCCCCTCTTTTCGGTTCCCCTCCTACATACATGTCTAGCACATGTAACTTGCAGAATATGTACGGTATTTTTTAATTTCGTAGGGAGGAGCCCGGCACTTTTAGGTGATGATCCGCGGTTTCCGGTCCAGGTTCCAGAGGGTTTGCCGAAGGAGACGCAACGGGGCAAAGTTTGAAGACGACAACGCCGACGACGTTGACAAGGACGACAAAACAACCGCCACCCCCAACAACAACAACAACAACAACAACAACAACAACAACAACAAGCCCCTCCATGCATGGCCCTTCTATGTACCTAGGTATAGCCCCTCTACCTCTATGTATGACCCTCCATGCACGAATATGACCCATCATGTATGTTCCTCCATGTAGCCCAGGTACCTATGTCCCTCCAGGTAAGGTAAGGTAAGGGAAGTATTCGCACTAGTAGTAGGTAAGGTAAGGCAAGGCAAGGTAGTATGGCCCATCCATGTCCCCCTCCTCTCCACACCTTGCACGGCATGACCCGAAACCTTGGGCCCCTTCCTCCAGTCCCTTCTTTCAAGTCTCGAGACCCCAACTACCGTCCGAGGTATATCACCCGTCGGCCGAACTGCTGCTGGTCTTGGCCGTCGTCTTTATCGGCAAACTCTTGGTCGCAAATAAAGCCCACCTCGAGTTGCCCCAGCACCCAGTACCCAGCGCCCAGAACTCTCAGAGGAGTCGGTCCCCCCTCTTCAACTCCATCCCTTAGTAGCGATAGTAGCGGGTGATAATGCAGCCGGGCGCGCATAGCTTGGGGCCAGCGTGAACTTGCAACCCGGCACCACAGTCCTACGAATCATGGTGTTGCGCCGGGAGGGGTATGCTTCCATCTTTTCCCAGACCAAGTATGGCATGCATGGTCCTAGTCTGCATTGGCCTGGGCTGGCCGGATCCCAGCATCGAGGTTGGCCGTTGGCCGGGCCCTGAGCGACCGGGAAAGTCGGGTTGATGAACTGTCCTGGTCCCGTCCGTCGACGGTCCAACCGCCCAGCCGTCCAACAAGCGAGCGCGCCGTGCTACCTTCCGAGGCGGGACTCTGTGGTTCGTCCCGTCCAGGGTTATCACGCAGAGGGAATTTGAGGTGGTGCTCATTCTCCGCTTCGTGCTGTCCAGATAGTGCTCGTCCTGCTCTTATTTTCCCTCCTTCTCCGAGCCTTTTATCTACTATGTAACTCATCTAGGATAGCCTACTGTTCCGAGTCAACCCCATTCGGAAAATTGCCATGGATGATTACTCAAGACAGGTCCCACGGCACATGGCCCGGTCCACAAGTTCCATTGTCCCCTGTCCACCGTTCTGCGGCTGGCTTACGGCCCCGCCCCGCTCCGCAGCCATGATGAACTAGAATGGCCCAAATGCCTGGAAGCAGTCAGAACAGCTGATACTGGCAGCATGGGCGCGCTACTGCTGTACCGCTTTTAAGTCGTCCCAAGCCGAAGCAGTCTTCAACCACAAACTCTGGTAAAGGGCACTTGAGCGCAGGTATCTGCACTGCCGTCGAGGCCTTTCTTTTTCTTCCTGCAAGTCTGAATGCATGCTCTCTCACTGGATCGAGTAATCGGCCTCATCTGGCAACCGACCGACCGACCAACTGACCAACATACATAGCGCATCCCTACCTTGAGTCGGGGTGCTCAACCCTCCTACGTGTCAATGCAGCACCTCGACGAGGAAGGAATTCCCCACCGCCGACATGTTGGTCCTGGAAGGTACCGGACAACCCAGCCTCCGTTCCCAGACGCAGACGCGGAATCTCAAAGGAGATTCCTTGCCAGATCGATGCAGGTCGAATATCAACCGAAAGGTACTTTCCTAAACACCGACAGGGAAACACCTTTTCCCCAAACCTTACCTACACACAGCCATCATGACTCGACATCGGATGCTCGGCTACAGCCAACCACCATCGCGACAAACCTTGGTAAGCCAAAAGTCATCGCGACACTCAAAAGAAACTCTTCTCCCGCATCGCAGCCCTTGTCCCGCAACCACCCCAGAAAGCCACGTCCCTGCTCACCGGCTGTAGGGCCATGCATCTCGGCAGCACAAACCCAAACTACGCTACCTACCCGCGGTCTTGTGAGACCCGAGCTTGCTCATGACGTCGCTTGTTGACTCTTCTCTCCCTTGGCCAACCTGCCTGTGCTACGTGCTCGCGCCGTGCTCCCCCTTGCAAATGCCGAGCCCCGCGCACCACTGCACGCTCAATAAACGGGTCAATGAATGTTCAGCTCGCAGCCAATCCGCTCTGTGCTCGATGGCCTGGAAGCGACGCGATCCCATGTTGAGAGCTGGAGAGGCAGCCATGTCTCACTCCTCCGCGGGTCTTGATCCACGGATTCGGGCCCATGTCATGTACGACTGTGGATAAACCCTGCAACAACGGCCAAACTATCTAACAGGCCCTGTTCAGCCATCATCGCGCCGACAATCGGCTTCGTCCCCGTCCAGAGTACTCCGTGCCTCGGTCGCTTATCTTCTTTGATGTAGCATCATGCCTCCATGGTTGAGAGACTGCTTCGAACAGACGCCCAGGAAGACTAGACTATCTACTACAAGTTCAGGGAACAAAAGCTCACGACCGCAGTTTGTTTCCCAATCGGCCTTCTTTCCCATAACATCTCCAGAAGCTGAACTTCCGCGAACCTGCCCCCAAAGCATTTGCCGACTCCCCAACGCGAGGCTAATACCGGGACCCAGCGGACACCCCAGCCGGTGATCGGAAGGTCCTCGGTCCGCATTACACAGCCCGTGTTTGCTCTGCAAAATGCAATGCAAAGGGCGAGTTTTGGCGCGAGGTCCGAAAGGTCAGGAGAGATCTCTGCATGATAGGATTGTGGGCCTATACTACAGTTCTTAATGTCTTTATCAGTATAGCACAATCAACCTATTGCCAATTATTGGATATAGACAAAAGGTCTAAGGGCGAGCCACACCCTCCTTGGGGTAGATGACAAAAGATAACGTTTTAAAAAATAAAATAAAAAGCAACACTTGACAACAGGACCTTGGCGCTATACCTTTAGCATGTGCAGTCTACTGAATCATTCCTTCCACACCAGTATGTTTTGCTGAATGTACGCTCCATTCCCGTTTGGGATCATAGCCTCGATCATAGGCTGACTGGTTCGATACGAGCCGGGATTGCCGCTCAGCGTCAGACTGGTCGTGGCGTAGTCTTGCAACGTTACAGTAACTCTAAGAGTCGACATCGATCGAGGAACAGTGCCTATATTTTCAGAACAGGTAAACAAGCTTCTTTCTAATACATCCAAAGCGAAAGAAAGAACTTGCATAGGCATAAAGACAATGTTAAGAGTGCACATATAATATCTAAACTCCTTTGACAATTGAGGGAATGAAGGGAAGTGTGAGATTATGGCGGATACGGTTCTCCAATGCGTGGGGTTTCTCGTCCTTCCAGATTGGTACCTTTATCTTCTGAGGCGGTGACTCTCGTAGAGCGTGTTATTAGATATAGTGAGCATTGTAGGTCTAAGAGACACAAGGGTGAGATAAAACATCTGATGGAAGATAGTAGTTTGGTCTAAGGCCCTTGGCTGTTATTTAACGTCCGCAAAGAAACTTTTAGGAGCTGTGATGATCATGCCAACTTTTCGACATTGATTCGACTCTCAGTCGTGGAAAACATTAGCGATGGTTGTCGAGTGACTTGCCATGTTTGGTGTTGAAATCACTCTTGATCTGGCCTCACAATACGTTGACTATTTTCCGAGCTAATAATTGGAATTCTTCCATGGTACGTTCTCGTCCTTGTTTTGTTCAGGAAAGGTGAATGTTGAAAGAGACGTGAAGGAAGAAACGACGCTGCACAATGGGCGAAAGAGGCGGCTAGCTTCGACCCACGACGCATTACAACGCTTTGGAAGAAATTTCATTTGCTCACTCTCTGGATTTGAGAAGCCTTTTGTATTCTCTTCCTCTTGAGACTGATTGCTAAGCAAAGTTCTTTTAATTTTTGCGTCTCCGGGTTCTATATAAATCGAAAGGGTTGAACAGCATCCAGTTCCCGCCACCAGAGACCTGCTCGTTACCCGCAACTGCACCCGGTGCCTGCATCGTGACGGTACAACTCGGCAGGTGGCCATTGGGTACGGCATTTCGAACTGGACTGCGTGCTTGCGAACCAAGGCTACGGTAAAGTCACGGGGCGCGAGATCAAGCTGCGTGTAGAGTGTTGGGGACGTCCACGATTCAGTTCCAAGAGCCAAGTTTCAACAAGAACAAGTCTAGTTGTGTGATTCATGTGTGTAATAATAAAAAAGACGGGCAGTACTTCTTTCTCTTGTTCAGTTTGATTTGCTCAACTGGCAAGAGTGACATTTTAGGCGAGAGGCATGCACACCATTATCAACGGAACTAGTCTCCAAGGATACGAACTACACTACACTCTAGATAAGCACGGCAGTCTCATATCGTTGGCCAACCTCAGCCGAAGAGTGGCAAGGGTATAACTAGAGCGCCGGGGACGAGGAACGGGGAGCGGGAAGGCTGCATTGCCATGGCTGGCGCTAACGCGGGCCAGGAAACTCGTCCCAAGAGATGGCATAGGTCCGAAGTCTTTGCAAATTGCAATGCCCTTTATTACTCCAACACTGCCACTTCTCCATCAACCCGCACAAGGATGCTACCCGCACCCCCCACCGTCGTCACCGTCCCAGCATGCAGTGACACCACGCCTGATTGGCCGGCCCGGCTCCATGGAGGCTCCCGGAGTCACGGAGCTTGTCCGGGTCTCGCTTCAACATCTCCAAAACACCACATCCGCGTCTCTTTTCACTTGACTACGACAACCAGGCCCTCACGGTTCCTCCTCTCACTCACCGACTTCTGGCTCTCCCCCCCCCCTCCCTTCCTGTCTTGCGCGCCTCCTGATTTGCAAGGTGCAACTGCCGGCCAGGTTCTGACGTCATGGCCGACGACGAGATAGTAGCCACGCTCCAGCAGTACAGCGCGTGCGACATCTCCGACGCACTGCTCAAGCTGAAGGTCCCCGGCGCCGGCTTCGTTGCTGACCTCAGCCTGCTCAGCCCGCCGGCTGGCGACGCGGCGTCGGTGACGGTTGCGCCCGTGTCGACCGTCCTGTTCGCCGCCAAGGGACACGACCTCGTCGAGCCCGCGGCCAACATCCCCAAGGGCGTCCACTGGGCGGACCTGACGCTGCCGGGAACCGTCGTGGTGCTCCGGCAGCCCGAGGGCCAGAAGAACGCCATCTGCGGGGGCATCATGGCCGTTCGCATCAAGGTCTGCCAAGCCAAGGGCATCGTCGTGGCCGGTCGGGCGAGGGACATTGGCGAATTGAAGAGCACCGGCCTCCCCGTGAGTCCCCCGCGAACCGCCCTCCGGTGACCCTGTCAACCCGTCCGAGAGCCTAAGACTTGCAGATCTGGGCCCGTGGGCTCTCCACCGTCGGTGCTGGTGGCGGCAGCGTCCCCTGGGCCACGCAGGTGCCTCTGGATATCGACGGCACCCTCGTCTCTCCGGGCGACCTAGCCTTTAGCGACCCAATCAATGGGGTCGTTGTCATCCCGAAGGACAAGGTCTCTGCCGTGCTGGAGCTCCTCCCAAGGTTGACGGCCGCCGACGACAAGGTCAAGGAGGATGTGCTCAAGGGTGTGACGGTGCACGAGGCCTTCAAGCGGCACCGGAGCAACCTCTGACTGGCGGGCATGGATGATGTGCGATTGGGATGACTGCCGAGAACGTGGTTGAGAGAACGTGGTTCTCGGGATTCCGGAATGTTAGACTACATGTCAAAAGGTGCTGGCTGGGCTTGCTCGGGCGTCCGGCCCCATGACACCCGGCTCTTTACTCGCTTCGCGCGGTTCGACCGTGGAAACTCCGAGACACTCGAACCGTAGTACGAATACAGACCCTCGTTGTGTCCGTCGGAAGCGAGGACGGCTGAGAACATGCCCGGAGACGGCTGGAAGGCATGCACAATGCTCTTTGAATGCAACTCCGTGTTGTCATTAATTCATTAACATGCCATCATAAAAGCAGTACTGCGGCCATGATTGCCATCGATGGGCCCGTGATTTCCCAAGACCCAAGCAAACCCGATAGACAAAAAGAACAAAGAGGAAAGAGAAAAGCAACCTAGTAATCCGGAAATCATGGCGCAGCCTGTCTCGCCAGCCCACGGCAACGCTCGCGGAGGGATAGCGTGTCCAACCTCTGCTGCCGAGCACATAAAAAGTATGGTTTCATTCTAGCCATCCGTCATCCTTTGGCGCCTGCGGCTTATCCATGCCAAAGTCGAGCTTGGGCATCTCGAGCTTGGGGGCTGGCTCGACCTTCATCTTCTGACCGCCTCCGGCCTTCTTGGGCGGACTGCGGCACTCCGGCGGCGGTCCGTATCTTACATTCTTGACGTCCCAGCCATCCTCAGCCGCAGCCGCGACCCAGGTGCGAAGAGTGTCGTGCACACTGCCGTAGAACTTCTCCTTGCAGAGGCGCAGACTGCCGCCGAGGCATCGCTCCCACCCGGAGATGTTGAACTCCGCACGGAGGTTGTTCCGCTCCTCCCTCGTGGCCGCGCAGGCCAGGATGGCATTCATAAGGTCGAGATGCGAAGCAAGGTAGTTTGTGGCATCCCACTCCACTCCACCCACGTACGGAGCTGCCGCGACAGGCGGGCGCTCCTGGGGGAAGTGTCGGAGCATGTAAGAATATGCCCGGTTATCACCCGGGCCTGAAGCGTCGTTTGCGCCCGAGGTCTTGGCTTGGTCGGACGGGAGGGACACCACGTTGACGTTGTGGAGAAAGATCCAGAATACTTCCTTGGTGACGCTGACTACCTCTCTGCACCAAACGCGGTACGGCCTATCGCGCCTCATCTCCATGACGAACGGGACGGGGCGCTCGTCCTCCTTGGGCTCGGGGTCCCGGAGGTGAGCCAGGATACTCTTGGCTCGGAAAACTCGCTCGGCCGGTGTCGCACGTTCGATGTATGTGAACAAGACGGACGTGATGATGTTGCGAGTGGTGAACTCGCTGGGACCTTTCTTTTCGGGATCAAAGAGCATGTTCAACAGCTTCGGAAAGAGGTCTCCCTGAATCGAATGGAGATACTGCATGGCACGGGCCGTTGTGGACAGCGCCTTGAGGCAGAGGAGGTTCTCGTGGAGGAGTGCATCTTCATGTTCCTCCCTACAACGAAGTTAGCCAGGCACATCACAACGAAAACAGTATTCTCGAGACTCACCTCCACTCGACATCCATGATCCGGGTAAGCAGGCTGACAATCTCCTTCATGCCGCCCTGCTGGATAAATTCCTCAATCCACGCCACCGTCTCATTCCGCAATAGCAGACGAAGCTTGTGAATCTTGCCAACCTCAACAAGCTGGGGCTTTTGTACCTTTCTCAGATACGCGACGTAGTCGGCAGGGCCCTGCTGAAGCTTGATCTTGGCCAGGAATCCAGAGTTGGAGGACGATCCGCTTGATCCGGGGGGGCCCTCGCTGACAACGCTCTCTGAGGACTTGCTCCTGAAGTGGCGGCCGAGAGTCCCATCTCCCTTGGATTTCTTGGTGGGCGAGCTTGACTCCTTGGGCTCCTTCTTTCCTCTCGAGAGCGTGAAGCTTTTGCCACGCGTGCGCTTGGGCTTCTCCTCGACGGACGTGCCAGAAGCGATGGCCGATCCGTCAACACTATTAACGCTGCCCACCGACCCAGGTCGATCATTCTTGGTAGCCGCCATTTCCGCCCAGTCCTGGCGGATGAACTCCATCTTGATGGTATCGTTCAGGTTTCGCATCTTGTACCTCTGGTTCTCCGGGATGTTTCGACGGTCCAGCATGGCCTCGAGGTGTCTGTCGACGTCCTTGGCGTCGAGCAGAAGCAGCTCTGTCGTCTCAGGCATGGCCCTCGCCGACGTCGTCTTGGACCGGCTGTGAGTGAATGAGGTGAAGGCACTCAGGCCCTTGGACCGAGTGGACTTTCCGCTTGTCTTGGACGAGCTAGAGTCCTTGGAGCCTTTTCGCATAACTTCTTGCGAGAACCGGAACTTGGACGGCGATGGGGGCAGGTCTGTTTTGGAGTGGATTGGGACCTGGAACGACTTGGGCCGTTCCTTGGCCGGGCGAGCGTTCGTGAACAGATCCGGGTCACTAACATTTCGGCCCACCTCGATGCTTGTATGTCTGCTCGGTTGCTGGAACAGAGGGTCGCTCGTAAACTGGGCAAAGATGGGCGGCGTCGTCGCCGGCTCGTCGGGTGTTCTGTTCTCCTTGTCCTTGTCCTTGGACGTGCGCATGTCGTCGTCAGACAACAGCTTGTGCAGGTTCCGCAGCGACTTGGGCCTGAACAAGCCAGCCAGGTTTGTGCCGGACTTTGTCTTTTTGGCCTTCTTGGGGGATGGCTCGCGAGACTTGCCCGCCTTGGCCAAATCCTTGCCCATGGAGGTTATGACAGTGACGTTTCCGAGCATATTCTTAGTCGGGGATCGGGACCGGCCGCGTGAGTCGGGTTGGGAGTCTTCTCGGGACTGGCGGGAGAACCGGGGAGCCGGCTCCTGCTGGTTCTGCTGCAGCTCGCCCAGTGCCCCGGGGTTATTCTTGGAGAAACTGCCAATGGCCATGTCGTCGTGCGTGCTGGAGAACGAGTACCCTCCGCTGAGGGGAGGGCTCGCGGGAAGGGCGTCGCCGGAAGACGCCTGGCGACGGTGCATGAACGACTCCAAGATCGTGGACTTGGGCCGTG
Source organism: Neonectria neomacrospora (assembly GCA_917563905.1). NCBI lineage: Eukaryota > Fungi > Ascomycota > Sordariomycetes > Hypocreales > Nectriaceae > Neonectria > Neonectria neomacrospora. Next base: position 850,356 of record OU830643.1, read on the forward strand.
GCCGCCGAGGAGCATCAAAGCTGTCCATTGCTCTCCGCGAGAGCGCGAGAACGCGAGAACGAAAAAGACTTCTCCCCCAATTGACGGTTCTGGGAGGCAAAGAGCAGTTCCGTCTCGTTCGTCGATGAGAGGCAGGGACCGCAAGCCACGATGCGAGACGGGTAACCAGCCTAATACGTAGGTTTATCGATGAGCGGAGGTAGGCGGAGGAGGACAGGTGGTGGTGAAGCAAAGACGGAAGAAGAAGCTAAGAACAACAGCGAGACAAAGAAGCTCGCTCTCACCCCGTTTGGTGAGTGAGAGGAAGAAGAGAGAAAGGAAGACGGAGAGTGAAGAATGCTGAGTACGAGACGAGACGAGACTATGCCATTGTGGATTAGAGGAAAAGAAAAAACCGGGGTAACAGGTTCTGAGTTGTGAGCAGAAAGAAGACAGCAGCTTGGTCAGTCGGTCGGTCAGCCGTTGCGTAGGAGGATGGTTGGTGGAGGAGGGTTGTTTATCGGGCCGCGGTTGCCGTGGAGACGCACTGCAAGTCCGGGGTGGGCTGTCTTATCGGCGAAGATGCACGGGTCGGGTGGTGGAGGGGGGAGGGCGGATGCATGGTGCGGTGGTAGCGTGCAGAAATCAAGAGAAAAACACAAGAATAGTGAATTTTAATCACTTGGAATACAAGGGAATTCCCTTCACCACCGCTGTCAAGTTTTCCTAGCAGTTCCTCCTCCCCTTCATAAGAGTGGATAAAGTCGAAACGTTGACGGAAAGGGTGTGCCCCTGTTCAAGCGACCGAGGATGCCGGGGTTTGGACCACGGACAGATGACATCGCCCAACCAACACTCGCTCGCCTATTTCGGGAGATGACAGATGCCGTAATAATGATAGCGGAAGACTCGTGTTCTCTGCTGTTCATTTCTCTTATAGATCGTCCACATTAAACAATACTACTTTGAGTTGAACTAGAGAATTACCCCGCCACCAGGTATAAACTGAGAGATGCGTGCACCGGGTCGGGCTTTATTACCGCAGGGTTATGCAGTACAAGCCAACTGCAATGGAAGCAATTTATGACAATCTCAGTACTGGCTTACAAGTCATGGAGGTTGTAAAGAGCGGGGCCGCCGTGGTTTGAGGTAGATGGGACCAGTGAGGAAGATTGAGGTCAAGATCTTTCAGTGAGTCTCCAGTCGTTATTGGAGAACAGATGATATCAAGTATATAGAGGAGCAGTGTGTGGTGGGGATGAAGACGGAGGGAGATTCTGGAAGTCAGATGGGACTGGGGAGAAGTAGATGAGGATTAATGAATTACGCACAAAGAGCCACCGTGTGTTTTCCACGCGCCGATCGAGACGCAATAATGCAAGAACTTATATAGTTAGCGAAGCATTACCAAGTGAGTAACGATAGTGTTGGAAAGATGATCCACTGCCAAAGGTTAGTCAATGCGGCGCTCGAGAACCTAGCATATGAGTCCTTGCGGCGGATACGATGTGTGAAAGAGATAAACTCAAGAATGTAATTGAGTCTCTACAGAGCAAGTTAAGAGGAAAAATAAGCCGTTGTGTTTAGCCAAGAAGATATACTTTGATTCCGTCCATTGAGCCTAGGTCAAAGCCTAGCATTCCCATCAGACCGGTGCACCCACCACTCTAGTTGGTCCGATATAGATTGAGAGCAATAAGAGGTGATGAAAGAAGATTTTCTCCACCGAACCAGATCCTGGTTCAGTCAGCTTTTGTCAGTTCCCACTTGGCTTGGGCATCCCGGCGGGCCACACAGCCAGTGTCCAGCTGGAGAGATCTGCAAGTGGGCTTCAGCTTCGCAAGTTGGTTGCGTCTTGGGGAAGATGCGTATCCGGCGGGTAACCAGCGGCTCCAGACTGCCATGATGGAGATGATCAAGGGTGAAGATGGAAGACGGCAAGAATAGTAAGCCGTGGAACATGAAGGCGGAACTACTGTTTTAAAAAAGAAAAGAAAAAGAAGGAAAAAAAGACAGTTGGGTTATCCCGCGTACCGGCGGCACGGTGAACTGAGGAAACCCAGAGCCGGAAGTTACGATACCCAGTCCCCGGTCCCGGTCATCTGTCGGCAATGCATCTACGGCATCTCCCCCTCCGTCCTGCATCATCTCGCATCCCATAATGCCTCAGCTCCCCTGCGCCGCCATGGTGCCTCGTGCCATGTGAGAGCCCGCAAGACTAGACAATGGGTCTGTAATTAGAGAACCTCCATATATCTCCTTGTCCCTCTTTGTCCATGACTTGGATCTTCTCTCCAGAGTTTAGCATGCCTCGTGAGAAACCGAAGCTCAAATGCCGCCGCCTGGTACCGAAGGGCCCGCCCCGGCATGGCCCCACACCCCGCCCGGGACTTTCCCCCATCGCCAGTCCCCCACTTCCCCACCAATTTTGTCCCTCTCTCGAACTGACGGGCGAGGCTCTCGAGGATAAATGTTTAACCCACCAATGCCCCCCTCCATGGTCAATCCAGGTCGTGTCTTTTTCACAGGACTCATGATCTACATCTTCTTCTGTGCCTCTTTTTATTTGTTTTTGGAATACTACAACTCCTTCCACGGCTTGGCTGACCTACTCTTGTATTGGCAACCCGACCCCGCTTACAACCGTATCTTAGTTCCGCTCCCACGCCGCCCGGCACATGATACGGCATCTCGTCGGTCGTCATCGGCTTCACTGCTTGCCGTCGCTTTCGAGATCTTGCCTCTTCTCCTCTCCTCCTCTTTTCCACCCTCTCGCAACGGGATCCTTCGCCTCGACTTCACCCGCCGCCATGCCCGTCCACCATCTAATGGTCGGCACCTGGACGCCTCCAGGTGCCATCTTCACCTTTGCTTTTGACGATGAGGCTCTGACGCTGAAGCTCATCAAGCGCACCCCGATTCCCGAGGATGAGCCAATCTCGTGGATGACCTTCAATGTCAGTCTCCGCTTGCTTCCGGTTTCTTGAGGATCCAATTGAGAACACTCGCTGACAACTGCTTCAACAGCACACCCGGAAAACCATCTACGGCGCGGCCATGAAAAAGTGGTCCAGCTTCGCGGTTGAGTCGCCCACCAACATCACCCAGCAGGTCGCTCACCCGATGCTTCACGACCGTGTGTCCCGTCCATTCTCAATATCTCACCATGTTCTAACATACTCCCTACAGCCAACGCCGCCCTCTCCACCACAAACACCCGCGCCATCTTCCTCCTCGCCGCCCAGAAACCCCCCTACGCCGTCTACTGCAACCCCTTCTACGACCACGCCGGCCACGGCGCCGTCTTCACCACCGACCCGGCCACCGGCGCGCTGCTCGAAAACGTCCAGAACTACGAGTACCAGCCCAACTCGGGCATCCACGGCATGGTCTTCGACCCCACCGAGACCTACCTCTACTCGGCCGACCTCCGCGCCAACAAACTCTGGGTTCACCGCCGCCGCTCCGCCCAGGACCCGGCCCTCGACCTCGTCGGCTCCGTCGACTCCCCGGACCCCCGCGACCACCCCCGCTGGGTCGCCCTGCACCCCTCCGGCCACTACCTCTACGCCCTCATGGAGAAGGGTAACCGCATCCGTGAGTACGTCATCGACCAAGACACCCACCTCCCCGTCTACACCCGCCGCCACTGGCCGCTCATCCCGCCCGGCATCCCCGAAGCCGACCGTTGGACCAAGTACCGCGCCGACGTCTGCACTCTATCCTCGTCGGGTCGCTACCTGTTCGCTTCGTCACGTGCAAACTCCTTCGACTTGACGGGTTATGTTGCTGCTTTCGCCCTCAGCGAAGAGGGTGCCGTGGAGCGCCAGATCCTTCTCAATCCTACACCCACGAGTGGCGGCCATAGCAACGCCGTTTCGCCAAGCCCGTGGTCCGACGAATGGGTCGCCATCACCGATGACCAGGAGGGATGGCTGGAGATTTACCGCTGGCAGGACGAGTTTCTTGCCCGTGTTGCGAGAGTTCGGGTCCCCGAGCCCGGCTTTGGCATGAATGCCATCTGGCACGATTAACGTCTGAAGATGCCGGTATAACATAAGCGGCAATTCTTCAGGTCGTGAATGGCAGAAACCCTGGACTTCTTGGAAAAGGAATACCAATCATACATACGGTGAATAGAAGCTAAAGCCAACGAATTATGACTGATTTTTGAGAAACCGTAATCCACCCCAAGCCATCCACTATGGTGAGCTCCCGTTTTACCAACATATTGCTCCCTAGAAGAATACATGAATATTCATGAATGTCCATAGCTGGGCTTGATATACAAGCTAGGCATGTCACAGCATGCTGCGCTATGGTATTTGCTAAGACGGTTTTGTCTTGAGCGTCCGACAAACCCTGTCATCCTGAGCTACGTTTTACAAATACGTCTTGCTCGTTGCCTTCCGCTTCTCGTAACCCTCACCAGTTACTGTTTTCCTTCGGTCCCATTGCCATTAGCTTTCGTCCCGTCTGTAAGCTGAAACGGCGCGTGTTCTACAAGATCCTCACTCAATAGCGGCGTTCGTTCGGTGTCGGTCGTGGCGAGCTGTGACTCTCTCACACCAATGTGCGACGCCGGTCGCGGGGACAACCTGCCAGCAGCGTCAAGGCCATATAACTTGCTCGTAGCGTCAAGACCTTGCTTGATCTTGAATACGCTCGCTCGCGTATTGTTAAGGGGCCTGGTCGCGCGGTTGGCAGGGCCAAGTCGAAGTTGTTGCCTCATCTCATCCAAGCTCGCCTTGACCAAAACTGGTGGGCCCTCGATGCCACCATCGGAGGTACGTCGCTTCATGTGTATCGCGGTCCTAGCAGCATTGTGAAACCCGCCATCATAATTGCTGTGGTAGGATCCCACCATTAAGGCTTCGTCATGAGGATCGGGGGCCACGTCGACAAGTATAGTGGTGTCGGGGGCCTTTTTGCTAGCTGATGCTGCCACAGCAGCGGCCTCGGCGTGGATACGGCGAGCTCGGGGAGCGGGATTAAGGCGTCGAATAGCCTTGTGCACATCGACGTACACGTCCGATTCATCGACGATTTCCCTAGCTATGGTGTTAGTACCTGGTCCATTAGGGAGGTTCACAGACCTTGACTTACTCTCCAATCAGCTCCTCAATCACATCTTCAAGCGTAACGACACCCAGAGCGCCGTGATCTGAACCAGGGAACTCCGAAACAAGGACCATGTGGGACTTGCCCTCCTGAAAGAAGTTTATAATATCCAGACAGCTCGTCTCCGGTCTCGTTTCGACAATAGCACCCAGGGGAACGTCGCGAACCGGGGTTTTATCCTCGGGGTCGTACGTGATGAGCGTCTTAACCAAGAGCATGCCGACAAAGTCCAGCGGGCTTCCCGATCGGTAGATCGGAATTCTCGAGTACCCCGAGCCTAGAATCTCATCCATAGTCTTCTCATCCAGAACGTGGTCTTCGGAAAGAGTGTAAACGTCATCCATGGGTGTCATGACCTCGGCCACAGGCTTGTCCTTCAAGTCGAGAACCGCGGTAATGATGGTGACCTCATCCTGATTGAGTCGATCGGAGAGTTCGCCCAGGGATTTGTGGAGCGTTACAAGGGTCTTCAATCCGCTCTTCTTGTAGACAGTACCTTGGTCCTCGCCGAGAATCCAGTCCAGAAGCTTCGCAATCGGATAAGACAGAGGGCCCGTCAAGTACATGAGCATGAGGACGGGGGTTGACATATAACCACCGATTTGAAGGCCATATCGGACGCAGACGGACTGTGGGACGACCTCGCCAAAAATGACTATTTTAGTGGTTAGCATGCCTCCAAGAGAGAAAAATTGCATGGGTCATGGGTACCGATAAGCACCGTGCTGCCAACAACAGCTGCGACGCCGCCGCCGAGTGTCCTGTCCAGGACGACAGGCAGCGATTCGTTGACAACGACATTAGAGAGGAGCAGCGTGACCAAAACCCAGTGTTTTCCTCGATTTAAGAGCTTGAGCACACGCTTCGCGTTCCGTTGTTGGGGTTCTGTGGGATCACCGGAGAGGACCTGGAGGTAGATGCTGTCCTGGCCCATCAAGCTTGGCATGGTCAGCACATTTGCCAAGCAAAAAGACGAGGGGGAACTTACGCAATCGTCAGGCCAGCAAACGCACCACCGAGAAGCACCAGCGACATTGAGGCGACGAGGAGGATCACGAGGCTCGGACCTTCGGAGTCAGGCTCGTGGTGAGGTGACCGCTTGGTCAGCGGGTGCGCTGCGACGGCGGACAAGCCTGTGCCGAGGATTCGGCCGAGGCCCAGCACCGCAGGCCGGAGGGAGCTGTATCTCGCTGCTCGACGCATTGTGGGAGCGTGTGAGGGTAGACGATTTAGGCTCAAGGATGTGATGGTGAACGTGGCTACCAATTCGGCTTGAATTAATATCGTCGGTTGACGTCGGGAGCGCTCGTGCAATGACGCGAGACTCAGCAAGGTCAAGACAAGGTGAAACAGGACCGAAAGAGGGCGGTCGTGGTGTATAATCGGGATCGCGTTAAGACGATCAGGTAGAAGCGCAGCGGATTCGACTGAGTCGGGGGTATTGCGACCCTTTCGCACCGAAGGCGAGTAGTGATGATGATGAAGAGGAGCAAGAAACGGGCGGACAAGTTTGAGGATGTGGGTGAATTACCTAGTGAGAACCCGCTTAGAATCGACCGGGATGGGGCCACGGGCAGGGAAGAACAAGGAACGATGACGCCAACAGGGGAGCTCCCAGTGAGAGATGGGCAGTTCTGATTGGCTGGGGTGTGCTAGTCCAGGTCGAATCCCCGATCGTTTAGCAGCACTGTCCACCAAGGGACCCACTCGTACAGCGCTCGAGCTCTCTACATACAGTATGCCGCCCATTTATCCAGTCTTCGTCGTGCAGACCTCTGCACAGTAGCGGACAGCACTACGGCAAGCGAAGCACTTGGCTCCTGGTCTAATTAGCCGTGCTTTGGTAATGGTCTACGTATAGCGACGTGTAAGACGAGCCATCAAGAGCTGAATAAGCTTCATTTATCAGACACAGGCTACGTAGCAGTGTCTCGCTTCTTTCACTACCTGCGAAGGTGTCACGCGGCCAGCTACCGTGCACAGAGACGGAGGGGAATGGAACGATGCGCATCTCAGACAAATGAACATGACACGTCGTATGAATTGCGGGCGTTGGCTGCCGAGATATTCCTTCTCTGCTTGGCAGAATCCGCCCTCGACTCGCTCGAGTGCAATGCAGCGCGTTCCTATCACAGCTTGACCAGGCTAACGTCTAATACGCCCTCGGAATTCCTCAGCCCTTCCAATACATCGTTGCTCACCGGGCCCAGAACGCCCAAAATCATCAACGCCTCGTGGCCCTTGGGTCCATCTACCGGCCCGTCTTGCACGGCGGCCAATTGCTGCTGTTGTGGGTCGAGGCTGGCTACCTGCATGAATTTGATGTTGATGCCGTGCGCGCCGAGGACCATTCCCACGCCTCCAATCTTGCCCGGCTCATCATAGTTGTGTAGGATGATGAGCGTCCCCTCCGGCGTGAACGCGCCGTTGAACCGGTCCAGCTTGGAAATGTACGCCCGGTCGTCCGTTGCGTAGCCTTCGATAATTTGCTCGCTGCCGCCGCTCCCAGCCTCGTATGATCGCAGCGTTACCAGATTGGAAAACGTCGGCTGCTGCGCCTGGCGGGAGTGCGTCTCGCTGATCACGATGCCCTTCTCCTTGGCAATCAGCGTGGCATTGACAATATTGACGTGCGAGTCGCTGAAAGACGCCACCAGACCCTTGACCAACGCCGCGAACAGTGGCTTCGTGTTTGTCATGCCCGCGAGGTCGCCATGGTAGATCAGCTCGAAGCGTCGACGGCCCATCATGCCGCCCTTACTGCGCACAAAGTGCTGTGTGTACAGCCGGCCCATCTTCTCGACTAGTTGTACCGACGGCTGCAGCTTGCGATACTCTTCGGGCACGATTATGGGCGCGTTGACGGCACTCGTGGGAAGGCCACCCCGAAGGATCTCGAGAACCTGCTTGCAAACGTCCATGGATACGTTCTCCTGGGCTTCAACGGTGGAAGCGCCCAGGTGAGGCGTTGCCACCACCTTGGGATGCCTACTGAGCTTTGCCGCTGCTGAATCCTCCTCGGGCGGTTCTGAGGACCAGACGTCGATGCCAGCTCCCGCAATCCATCCCTCGTCCAACGCCTTGAGCAACGCGGCTTCATTGTACACGCCACCTCGTGCGACGTTGAGCACCCGTGCCGTCTTCTTCATCTTCTTCAGCTCCTCTTCCCCGATGAGATCCAGCGTCGTCGCTAACAAAGGTGTATGGATGGTCAAGAAGTCCACCACTGGCAGGAGGTCTGGCAAGCCTGAGACGAGCTGGACGCCTGCCTGGCGCGCAATGTCGGCGCTCGCATAGGGATCAACGGCCACTACGTCCATCCCCAGGCCCTTGGCCATCCGGGCCACATTCATGCCGACTTTGCCCAGGCCAATGATGCCTAGGGTCTTGCTGCCAACCTCGACACCAACGAGCTTACTTCGTTCCCATCCTCCGCTCTTCACAGTCCCGTCGGCACGACCCAGATTTCGGGCCGTCGCCAAGAGGAGAGCAACTGTGTGCTCTGCCGCAGCGACAATATTCCCCGCAGGCGAGTTGACAACGATGATGCCCTGCGTTGTGGCAGTCGACACATCGATGTTGTCGACGCCAACACCAGCTCGGGCGACGACCCGGAGCTTCTTCCCTGCCTGCAGCACGTTGGCCGTGACCTGGGTCTCGGATCGGACGATGAGGCCATGGTACTGGGGGATCAAGGAGATGACATCATCGGCCGAGAGGCCAAGGCGGTTGTCGACATCAAAATAGGGAGTGAGAAGGGCCAGGCCATCCGGGGACACCTTCTCAGGGACCAGAATCCGGGGCCGGGCCAGGCTCGCCGATGACGGAGGATCGTGAGTAGCTGAAGGGGCCATGTTTGCGAGTTCTTGTCAACGTCTATGGTCAAGGAACCTCTATGGCAGTCGAATAACCAAGGTATGGGAAGATTTGGGTGAGTGTCGTTAGCCAAAGTGCAATTGAACAAGATGCGTATAAGGTAAAGGATTGGGAAAGAGGAATCGAGACGAATCGAGATGACGTTTGTAGCACGATATAAGCTCCATCCCCTCCCATGTTTCGCCATCCCCCCTTCCCTCATCTACCGTCCCTCAGTTCTCGTCGAGGCGCTCCGCCACGATTCGTAGCCATGCCCGATCCCACGGAGCCCCCATGGCGACAAAGGTCAGCCAACCGAGAAGCGACGGTGCGGCCTCAGACGCAGAAGTCCCAAGGGATGCTGCAGCTCATGCATTGTCCCGTCCGGCGCTCGACTAATAGCCATTACAGGACTCCCCACGCCAAGCTTGCATGTTTCTCAAGGCCCAGGCCGCCCGCAGGCGTGTCTAGGACTGTAGGGGCGCGCGGGGTCCATCCTACCTCTTGCGGGCTGAGGACAAAGCCGGGGGCGAATGTGACGAGCCGGTCACAATGGGGGATGATGCTGTCAGTCCAGTATCTAGTCCAAATGTGAGTACTTCGTATGTGAGGCAACTCGATGAACCGCGAGCCCAAAGTCAACTTTGGTGAGTTTGGCTACTTAGCTACCCCTCAGTTTCCCCATGTTGAACTACTGCAAGCCACGGGCCGGACGATGTGGCGATCAGTTGGATTGCCCCCTTCAACCCCCGCGCACTAACATCAATCCTGCCTTACCCTTGCCCTCCATTCCGCAGTCGGTTTCGGGCAGAGATGAGGCGGCATTGCATTTCCTGCAAGGGAGACAACAGAGATGATGTGGCCGTTGCATCGCTCGCGAACGAGAGGGCGCCCTGCCGCTTGTTAGCATTATCATTGGCCGGGTCCCGCACCCATGTCAATGTCACCACGCGCTGTATCAGACTGCCAGACTCATGCAGAGCAGGGCCGGCCTGCTTTGTAGTATTGCTTTTTTTGTGGCGGTGACGATGCCCGCCTTCGGGCTTCGTTCAAATCGGCCTTGCCAGTAAATCGCTCTTTACATCATAGACTCTTGGCCACATTGTCACACAATGCCCACGTCGAATCATTGGTCATCGATATCTTGCATGCTGCGTGGGAACTTCCATGGCCATAGATACCACTACAGGGCCTTCCACTTCCGAAACGAGCTGCTTGTGTCACTTCTCAAAAGTTTTCCTTGCCACTGAATCTCTCGTTCTGGACAACCTCGATCCAGTAGCCATCAGGGTCCAGCAAAAATGCAACGTTCTTCATTCGTCCATCCGTCAGTCTCTTCTTCCAGCTGACCGTCAAGTCCTCGAATCTCTGGCAAGCAGCCTCCAGGTTATCAACCGAGACGCCTATGCAGTGTCAGTTAAGCGTAGTTATTTGCGACGTCCGAGATCAGCAGCTCACAGATGTGGCCAAAGCCCTGGGGCTCTTGGTTGCCATCATGATACCGAAAGTTCTCATCCTTCTCGGTGCCATAATTCCAGGTCAGTTCCAAGAGACCCTCCCGATCAGCGGTGTCCGTGGCATCGGTCACAGGCTTGTTTCCAGGGTATCCCAAAAAGTAGAGGTTGAAGCCTGCACCCGAGTTCTCCAGGGTTTTGATCAGAGTCATACCAAGAACGTCCTTGTAATACTTGAGAGACTTCTCGGCATCCTTAACGCGAATCATGGTGTGGTTCTGGTTGAGTCAGAGAAAGCTCCCTCAGCCTGAGCTGTTTGGGTTTCTTACCATAAGATAGGTGGACACATCAGTCTCCTTGACATCCTCCGTCTCCTGGTAGGGGTTCTGGGCAACGACCTCGACCCAGTAGCCATCAGGGTCGAGTACGAAGGCGATGTTTCTCATCCGGCCATCAGAGAGCTTCTTCTGGAACTTGTAGCCTGCATCCTCGACACGCTGGCACGCCGCTTGGATGTTGTCAACACTGATGCAAAGATGGCCAAAACCACGATGCGGCTCTGCATTGCCGTTGTTGATTTTGTACTCCGGATCATTTTCAGTCCCATAGTTATGAGTAAGCTCTACCAGACCTTGCCTGTCAAAGGTTGCGTTGCCGTGTGACAGGGCCTTGGGCGAGTCGTAGCCCAGAAAGTAAAGATCGAACTTGCTCTCGGGAAACTCAAGCTTCTTGACGAGACTCATTCCCAAGAACTCGTAGAATTTGACTAGGGAAGATGAATCAAGTTAATAACACGGATTGGGAGAGCCTGGGTTCTTGGCTGGGTCATCAAGGTGCGTGAGTGTTTGCGTACCAGATTCCTTGGGGTCCTTGACTCGGATCCTAGTCTAGCATTAGCGCATGCAGCTTTAGGGCAGCTTTCAAGACGAGTCTGGATTTTACATCGAGTGGTTGAACTTGTAGTTGTTGGTATCCGTTGTGGCCGCCATGGTGACGGATCGAGTTTGGATTGCTGTGCCCTTGTCAGTTGCGAGCTCACGTAGCGGCGGCGAAGGAAGACTCACTTTTGTAGAAGGGGGCAAAGGGCAGTTTGGGGAAGGAAATGATGTTTTGAAGGGCTCTGAGACGCTGTATGGCTCTTGAGGTGTTCATCTGGAGGCGGCAAATGGCTTATCGGTGGTGAAGAAAATATCCGAGGCGATAAATAGGCAATGTTGGTTGTTCAGGCAATGTGGGTGAGCCCCTCCATGACAATTACCCCACTTCGCGTGTTCGGCGAAGATGCAACATGACTGACGTCAATCAAAAATCACGATTAGCAGTCGAACAATGAGCCTCCGGGGCTGTAATGGATGTAGCAGAGTAGATGACTGAATGCCAAATTGAGTAATTGTCATACTACAAACAAATTCAATGTAATTACTGTAGCTTACTGCTGTTACTGACTTCCACTGGTTTGTTGTCTCGCAGATGCCACCGCGTCATAAATAGTGCGGCTTGGAGGATCTGCGCCAGCCGTCATTGTCACAGTGACGTCGCAAGAATTCACTAAAAGGGAAACTTTAAGTTCTGCAAGCAGTAATTTAGGAGAAGAACACGGGTTAGAATGTTTGCTCAACTAGTATAGGGTAAGCTTTGTCTAAGAAAACAACAATCAAGCACTGGGCACCTGGAATGAACTTCATTTGCTTAGCGAGATTTCTTCACCTGGACTGGATTTGCTACCTTCAATGAGAGCCTGGGTATGCTTACTCGCCGTGACTACAATTGATTTCCCCTGAACGTGGAGGACTGGATGTCACGGCTACCAAGTTGAATTACCCTGGGGGCTGGTGGTACTGATGAAGAACCTCGTAGAGAAACAAACTTCACATTCTAGATGCATTCCCTCCAGGTTGGGTCCGTCCTAGTCGACCAGGGGTGACAAAGGAACGGTGGAACCCCGGCATCCGGACAGTTAGATCCAATGGTTGGGGGCGGCGGGCTGATGCAATTGCGGGGCGGACACCCATGTCCCATGTCCCAGTGGGAAGGTCTGGTCCAAGTCCAGTGTCAAACCAGCGCGAAGCACCGTGCCCTCTTCTTCTGTATGGTTAGCCGCCCAACTCCGATCGACCTCGCATCGTGTACAGCCTCGTCCTCCTACTCCGCTCGTTCATAACCTGGCTCCTGATGTTGTAGCATGCGAAATCATGATCTCTCACTCCTCGTTCCTCGTGGAAATTGCCCCTTGATCACCAACGTCGCTGCGATTCCATGAGGTCGACACAACGTCATTTAACCTCGATTGGTCCGTCCCCAAACACCATTTGCTCACCCACCGACCCTCGGAGTGCGACGCCGAGACACCGTCACACCTGGAATTCCTATAGAACGCCATCGCACCATCATGGGAGACCCTTACGACGACTCAGCCGTCATGGACGACCTGGCAGGCGCCGACGCCATGTCTAGAACCCAGGGTCGGTCGCCCTTGGCCAAGACCAGGTCCATGTCCGACGGCGGAGGCACTCCTTCTAAACTGTCGCCCTCGCCGCAAATTGTCGAAACATATCGACGAACCTCCAAGGACGACAGCACCATCTGCGACACTCCTACGCCAGTGACCCCTCGTCGCTCAGATCTCAACTCCCGCAACTTCCCGCCCCGTCGCGAGTTCACGCCTCCTGCTGGTGCCTCGAATCCCTACGTCAAGCCGGCGCCTCTCTCTCCCAAGCTCGACCATTCACATATATACGCCTCACCGACAAACATCCTTCCTCGCCGCTCCCGCGGACTCGACTTCTCGCGCGCTGCGACAAGCCTACACCACTCGACCCTCGCCGAACAGTCTTCCCCGGACTCGTCCCCTACCGCTGGTGGCCGAGCCATGAATATCCCGAGCCGGAGGAGCCATTATGCAGGGCCCGAGCAGACGTCGACGTCGCTATGGTCGGTGATGGGCAATCAGGAGAAGATGCATGTGAGCAGTTCGGTGGGGAGCACTCAGGCTGTTGGGTCGGATTCTTCGAGTTCCTCAGACGACGACGACTTGATGGACGAGGACATGGACGAATCTTATGTCACCACGCCCCAGGTCTCTAAGATGGGCCCGGCCATGGGTCCTCGCGGCCCAAGTATTCCGTTCGGATCTCCCGCCATGAGTAGCCTTATGAGCTTCCAGCAGCGCCAGCGACCACGGAAGCAACAAAAGAAAAAGGCGCGCGGACACCTGGGCCTCGGCTTCAGCAATGCTTCAGGATCTATTTCCAAATCACCTCCTAGCAACGGATCTCGAGCTAGACGGGAGAGTATCTCGTGGCAGGCGAACCAACTACACATTTCCGGGGCTGACGCAGATGAGGTCAAGAGCATGGGTGATGTGGATGGACTCGGAGCAGATGGACAGCGGAATGTGATACGAAGGGTGGTTACGCGGCGTGGAAACCTCTTGGTAAGTCACTCTCTGTTCAGTCTCAAGGCTGATAAACATCCTGACTGACGTCCGTATAGCCCAAGACAAAAACATTTGCTCGAATTCGGGCAGCTCTCATGGAGGAGGGGGCACCAGCTGATGCCGAGTTCCGAAGAGAAGCAGAAGTCGTCAAGCAGGTTCGCGAAAGCGACATGGACCTCGAGCCCAGGATTCCTCAAGCCACCGTCGCAGATTCTACACAAACTACTACGACAACAGCCCCTTCTTCGCCCAACTTGACCCAGCAAGATTCCCTGGATGATGTCGCTGAGGATGATATGATGGGCGACCTGTCGACAGGACTCTCAAGCAGCTTCAAGCAGCACGTCATGAAGAACTCCAAGGGTAAGACTTTTTGGGACAACTTCTCCGAGTCTAGCAGCATGGGCGGCGCGAGGACCACACCACCCCCAGCGGGCTTTCTGCCACGGGGCTCGTCTTCGGGCGTTAGCGAGGATGTCGCCATGGATTCACCTTCGCAGGGCGGATCTAATGGCGTCCCGGTAAGTGCTCACCCGTCCGTCCCCCGCTGACCCTGTTTTAACAAACCCTACAGCCCTCGCAGAACAGCGGTCCTCAACTACCCACTGCCGCCGATATCACCCGCCGCATCAACAGCAAGCGCCGTCGCGAAGACGACTTCGACCCCCTCAGCTTCAAGCGCCGCGCCGTCAGCCCCGGCATGAGTGTCCACAACTCGCCCATCATGCAGAGCCCCCTCCAGCGAGACGTCCAGCCCTGGACGTCGGGCTCCCGTCCCGGTAGCAACGGCGGCGATAAGCCCGGCAGCGGCGCCCCCAGCGAGGCCGGCAGCACCCCGGGCAACCTGTCTGGCGCCAGCTCCTCCGCCGCCCCCTCCGGCCGCCTCGGCAGCAAGGGACGCATCGGCTTCCAGGGCATGATTGACACGCATGACGGCATCATGCGGATGAGCATCGAGTAGGTACATCGATTATGCCACGCGAGCCATCCCTTGCTTGCAAGTACTTGAGCTTGCTTTGCTTCACTTGGGCTTTACCCTAGACAAAATGTCTGGAATTGCTTGGCTTCGGCCTGGACTCATCGTGGAACTGCATCCGGAGGCGTTATGGACGGATGGGCGTTATTTACAGCTTGATTTTGCGAGAGGGAGAACTGCCCTGGAACTTCCGCTGGACAGCTAAGGCGAATTGTTGGGAATCTTTTAGAGAACATTTTACTTGCTTGTATGTAATACCCTTCAAAATCAAGGCAGCGGAATGAGAAGAAAAATGATGAAGTAATAATATGATTCCCACGTGTGATATAGATATTGACTGTCTTCGTCTTTGGTATCTACCTAGCTCAACCCCCAAACGCCCGGACAAGAGACAAAGGGGCTTGATGCCATGTCCATTCTGCAAGGGAAACTTGTATTCCAAAAGCACAACTTTCCAACGCCGCCCATGCTACGCCGCCAGTTCCCAAGGGATCAACACCTGCTGAAAATGGCACTTTATTGGACGCCAACGCCCTCCTCAGGGACGGTTAAAGTACCGAGCTTGTCGTCGAGCCAGCGGGAGAGGTCAGCGGCATGGCGGCGGAGGGCAATGGCAGCGGCCCCGGTGCCTGTAGAGCTCTCGAGGCTGGCGGTGGTCTGAGCACCGGTGCTGATCATGCTATCGGCCTCACCAGGGCTTCCCACGTGAGAGGCATTGCCGGAGCGGTCGTGGGGGTGAAGATGAAGAGGGTGGTCGCCTGAGGTGTCCTGGGTGGGACCGACGCAGACGAAGAGCAGGCCGCACTTGAGGCGCCGGATGACGACCGTACCACCGCTGAGCTGGACGGTGATGGTGGCGGGCTTGATGGGCTTGGCTTTGGGGGAGTTTTGGTATTGGTGCTGGGACTGGCTCAGCTGTTCGTCGTCGGCGTCGTCATCGTCGTCGTCGGGCGGGGAGCTACCGATGGGATCAGGCGTGCGCGAACCGGGAAGAGAGGAAGGCAGCACGGGAGACGAAGAGGAATGTATGGCGAGGAGGGAGGCGGCAACGGTGGCGTGCGTGCGCAGAACGGAGACGGGTTGAGGACTGGCGTGGGCGAGGAGCTTTCCGTGCTGGCTGGTGAGCAGCAGAGTCGGCAGGGCTGCCGTCTGGTTGGCGTGGAGGAAGGCTGTGAGGCGCTTCGTGAGGAGGAGAGGCGGCGTATGGTTCGGATGGGACATTTGGGAGCGGAGGGAGCGGCCGACTGGGGATGCGACGTCGCGCGCGCGGGTGGAGGGAGCTGGATAGAGGGCGTGGCGTGGCGGCTGGGACTTGGAAGCTCGAGGGCAGCTTTTGCGATCCGAGGGATTTGCGTGAGGGGGAGGCGAAGGCGATGTCGAGACCAGGACTCGATTTGAAGTGCTGTTCAGTGTGAGCAACGACGATCGGCGTTGTTGGCGGATCGTGAAGAAATGGGCAGATGCTTGGAGAGCCGACGGGTGAGGTTGAAGCTTTGACGACGAGGTGAAATGGAGGAATGGGGCTGGCAGCTGGAGACCGATGGCGGGGCGGCTCGAAGGACTCTACTTACCTTCACAGGGAAGGCACGAAATACGGCGGCGGTGCGGGGTCCCTTCGGTGGCAACGGCAAGTGCAACGTGCTAAGGGCTAGCAGCCTAAGGCCAATTGGGCCTCGTCGATTGCGACTGGGGGTGTAAGATCATTGGATCAAATATGTCTTGGATTGGATTGGGCGTTTTTCACAAGAAGAAGCTCAACAACATGTGCCTGCGTAAATACTCAAGTGAATACGTTTCAGAATGCCTCGGAAGTACTAAGGCCTCGTCATTCTTTCTCCTTCTGCCTTGTCGCCAACGCCTGGGCCCTCGCCACTCTCCTCCGCTCAGCCATATCATCCTCAAGATCCCGATAGTCCCCTCCCTCCTCCGTCAGCTCCTTCCAGCGCTGGTATTCCGCCTCGATCGCCTGGGCTCTGTCGAAGCACCTCCTGAAGCGGGTCGGTTCCGCCTTCGGATCGTGCAGAAGAAGTCCCAGGACTATTTCGCGTAGTATACTCGTGTACCTGGACCGCGACACGTACGTGTCGATGTTGATCTTGGGCACCCGGCAGCGATGCCCCGGCGGGCAAGGCTTCCAAGATGAATACGGCTCGTCGCAGTCTTCCTTGGGCATGTGCTCGCAGCCCCCGTAGAGGCACCTGCAGCCCGCGGCGAGGGCTTGACTGTCGAGACAGCCTTGAGCCGCGCAACGCTCGACGTGAGCGCAACCGCACTTGTCGCAGCAGAACGTGAGAAGTTTGCCGGTCATCATGGTGAAGATGACGGCGCCGATGGACCAGAGCTCCGTGGCTAGAGTATAAGGACGAGAATCCTAGGTTAATAGTTAGTTTCGATCAACGGTGACTAGATAGAGAGCTGAAGCTTACCATTGGGATGTCTCCAGGATCCTCCTTGAGCTTCTTGCTTGTCGCTTCCATTGGCTCGCTACCTCGATATCGGGCCTTCGATATGCTACCATAGGCGGCCGATTTCATGGCCAAATCAACGGCGTGACATGTTACTGTAGCATTGCTAAAGTCACCGAGTTTGCATTGGCCGTATGTTTCGATGCCCCGAGGGTGCTGGAAGTAGATGTTGCGCGGCTCGATTGCACGGTGAAGGATGGGAAGCCAGTCTTTATCTACAGACACGAACTCCGGGGGCTCAGTAGACGAGAGTTCTACGCCAAATTTGAGCCGTTTTCCATCGTGTAGGTAGGTGACGGCTCGTAACAGAGATCGGAGAACGTGCCAGCAGAGAGACTCGGGGAGATAAAAGGACGGATGGTTAACAGGAGTATCAGCGAAGAGCGTGCTGAGATTCGCAGCATCACAAAAGTCAAAGACCAGATATGTCTCAGTCTTCCCCAGGCCCTTGTCCTTTTCCTGTGTTCTGGTGAAGGGATGGCGGTTGATTTCCCCAACAATGTTGATGAGGTTCTCGTGGTTGAGTAGATTGCCCAATGCCCTGGCCTGGTTTTGCTGGAAAAGCAGCTTTCGCCAGGGGCTACTCTGGGATCCATTATCACCTCGTGGCTTGTAGTCCTTGAAGGGGCGGGCAAGGTACTGCTCTCCACGCGGGTCGCCTTGACGGGTGGCGATCCACACATTCTCACCGATCTCTGTGAGGAGCTCGAACTTGGGAATCTTGGACTCATTCCGGGTATCACCAAGGAGTGCTCGCGCGTAATCCATGGTTGCGTTAACAAGGCAAGATAACTAAGGAGGAAGATTATCATTCGAACAGGACATGAGTCCATCTTTGGGACTATATGATTTCTATTGTGGTCATACTCAATGTTGTTTGCATGACTGGCGGTGGGTGCGCCCTGGCCTCATCCCTTGCTTTGGAGAACAAAGAAGAAATCACGTACTCCTTCACCGGCGCCTTATGTGGCTTGCTATCTTTGCTTTGATGCAGCTGAACATTTCTTTGTTCACATCAGGTCTCTGCTACGGAAACCTTTACCACGGGTCAGCTGATTGCCCAGATCCACTTTCAAGGCGAAGTTAGACGTTATCACTGGTGGGGGGCATCAAATAGAGGGGAACGAGTTGTCTTGGCGGGGAAATAGTGTGTCCCTTGTTGAGTGCTTTGGTTCATGCTGCGCGATATTGGAGAGGGCTGAGCTGTTTCGCACAAACAAAAGTTGTTTGCTCGCGCATCAATCACATTGCCGATTACTATTTGGATGGGCCGAGGCTGGGCTTGCATGGGATGGCCTGGCTGGAGGCTTCGGGGCCATGTCCATGATCAGCGCCAGGTCCCAGAGCGGAAGACAAAGGACCCTTCTTGTGAAAAATTAATCCGGAGCCAGACTTCAAAGTTCAAACACCCATCGAACTTACATGAACGAACCAACTCGTGACGATCAAAATGGGCCGTTGGAAGGTCGCCCATCTCCCGCCGGCGTCGAAGTGGGCGTCTGGAGTGTAGCTGGTGTTTGGCCACTTGTGAGACCGTTGAAGCCGGGAGATGGCGACTCGCATTCTGGACTCTGAGTAAGGCCAAGATCATCCTCGTGCTACGGCACCTTGTGTCATCGTGTCATGGATGGACGCGGGGGGAGGCAGCCCGGACACTTTTAGCTCGTTTCATGCGCATCGGGAGGGAGGGAGTTGAATGCGCCGGGACGGACGGGGGATTTGTGGGATTCCGCGGCCGTGGAACTGGCCTGAAACGGGTTGTGTTACTGAGACACGGGAACCAGCCAGTTGTGGTAACACTGGGGAGGTAGGGCGACGCGCAGCCGGCCTGTGGGACTTGTTTTGTTTCTTGTCGTCGTCGCTCGCAGGGTAAGCTGCAAGCCTACGCGGCAAGCAGCAGGAGGGGCGACGATGGAAGCAGAAGCAGAGGCCGTGGACGGCTGGCGGCTATTCTGCAGCCGTCGCCTTCTCGCTCGTCCCCGGAAAGAGGAACCAGGATTGGATGAGATGCATTCACTCGGATTTCGGGTGGCGGTTGGACCCTCGTTTGATCATGGATCCACCGCTAGGGAGCGCTTTGAGTGGCCAATGTCATTCTAGCGCCACCCGCAACCAAGGGCCTTGAGTGGCTCTGTCGGCAGGTGTCTGGTGTCTGATACACGCTCTGACGGCTTCTGGAGAATCCTCTGAGGCCACTGAAGATCCCTCCGACGGCGAGCAGAACTCCCGTCCATTGATGACGAGCTGATCGCTTCTGGATGTCCTGTGGTGAGTGCGCTTTGGACCAACCAGCATCCGCGGCGCCTCCAGCTTCTCAACAATGGTTCCTCTTTACGGCCACATCGGGGAGGCGCTAAACCCCATGCGGACTGGGCGGTTGGTACCTGCGTTGGGCGTGGCGCCCGCTGCCCGTGGGCACCTCCCACATGGGAAATCGACCCCGGTTTGATGAAAGGTTCTACGGTGGGAAGGTGGGAAGGTGGGAAGGACGCCCGAATCCGTCTGGCTCGCGGCTTCTATCAACATCGAGACCGCTATTAGCGGCCTCCCCTTCATTTCCATCTCCCCTCTCCATCCGTTTTCATCCCAATTGCCTCCTGTTTGCGGCCTGTATCTATTGCCATTGTCATGGCCGCCAGAACAGGCCTCCGCCGTTTCCGTCGTCCTCGTCGCTCTTTTGTCGCATTCTATTAAACCCGCCTGCAGCCATCTGAAACCACAATACGATACCTTGTCGCCAACATCTGTTCCTTTGTTCCAACTTGCGCTGCCGCCTCGTCGCGCCGCTTCTGATCCTTCGCGACTCCTCCGACACATCTCTTCCGCTCGGGCATCCGACCTCCCCGTGTACTCGCTCCGGGCCTCGACACCAAGATACCCATCTCCTCACCATCAAACTCCATCCGCCGTGAGTCGGTTGATTGTTTCCAACCGCTCCTTCAGCTCTCTCTATCAGCGACATGCCCTCGTCGTCGCGATCCTGACGGCCCACCCGCGCGCACCGACCAGCACCGTCACCCAGCTCGGTGCCCCACTCGTGTTACATCCACGCACCCACTCACTCGAACCCACACCTCGAGACATCTCGCCCTCTCTCTTCCCTCTCTCATATTCTCCCGGCGAGGAACCAACTCGACCTCTTCGTACGGATTCGTACGCTTGCTCTGGATAGCAGCACAGTCGAACCCTTCGCAGGCGAGGATCGACCTGTGTTCGACGGCAGGACCGCACGCCCGTCATTTACACTCTTTAACTCAGATACCCGGCTCACGAGTTTCCCTTTGTTCTTCATTCTTCGCAGCGATTTCAATTTGTTCGGCAGGCCGTTCGCTACTCCGTTTTCGTCATTGTTTCATTCGCAAATATGGGTTGCCTTAGCCACCGCAGCAAGCAGACCGAGCAGACGGCGGACCAGAGATGGGAATACATCAACCTCAAAGACTTCAAAGCCAAAGGTTGCGGTACCGTTTTCGCCTACATCTACCTCTGGGTTATGCTGCTCATCTCCATTGCCGTCTATGCCGTCGACAGTTTCACTGCCGTCAACTTGCTCGCCTTTAACCGCTGGTCTGGGGGTATTGACCCGGCCATCAGTATCGATATCAGCAAGTGGATCTTCTCCATCTGCATCATTCTCTCCTTTCTCAACCTTGCATACGAAGGCTACCGTGCCTTCAAAGTCATCCGGCGGGGAAACGTTGCCGAGTGTTACTTGGACAGCCTTGCTGTTAGATGGGAATCTATCCGGATGGGCTCTGGCCTCGGGTTTAGGAGGTTCCTAGTCTTCGCGGAACTCACCAAGAGTAAAAAGGGCGCCGAGTACATTGCCTTATTCACCTACTTCAGCTTCCAGTGTGAGTTCCAGTCCCACCCAACGAAAGACTGACGTAGCTGACTTGCACACAGCCTGGATTCGTGTCATCATTTGCTCAGGGCCTCGCCAGGTGATCAATGCCTTCACAATCAAGGCCGTGTATGAATCCCAGCTTGCCATCAGCAACGAAGATGTGGGCGGTTCCATCAAGGGCTTCTTCGAAAAGATCAAAACTCTCGCCGAGAAGGACTACCGTCAAGCTTTGACTCTCTCAGGCATGTGCTTCACCTTGGTTGTTTGGGTCTTCTCTGCCCTATTTCTCCTCACCGCTGTGCTCTTCTGGGTTTTCTTCCTCTGGCACTGGATCCCAAGTGCCGATGGTGGCCTTTCGGGTTACTGTGGACGCAAGGTAACCAAGACTTTGATGAAGATTGTGACCAAGACAGTCAACAAGGCACTCGCGAGGGAAGAAGCCAACCGTCTGCGGGCTGAGTTCAAAACAGCTAAGAAAAACGGCGAGAAACCTCCTATGGAGCGTGTCGCAACTCTACCCACCCTGCCGAATATTGGGCCCCTCAACAACGACAAGCTGCCAGAGATGCCAATGCTGGGACGCAACGACACCATGATGACGCTTCCTGCGTACTCGTCACGCCCCGGAACCCCGCGTGACGTAGAGATGAACAACATGGAACAGAGGCGTCCGGCACCATCCAGAACAGGCACCATGGCTTCTAACGCAACTTATTCATCGCGAGCGCCTTTGATGTCTACCGCCTCTGACATGGGCTACGGGAGATCGCCATCTCCTACCCCTCAGGTGCCAAACTTGGACCTCGGAAACTACCCCCCGCCACAATCCACGATGGCCAGCTCGCAGGGCAACTTTGGGTCTCAACCTCTTCGACTGATGTTGTCAACTTCGAGCATGAATCGGTTCACCGAGACGCCGGCCCCCATCAACGGCAAGTCAATGCCATTCCCTCCTCCAGCTCGTGCACCAAGTGCACGACCGATGGACAACTTTGCGCAATCCGGGGAATCGTTCGGACCCTCGTCGGCCACGCGTGGGCCAGCTCAGAGAACGTACGGAGCCTACAATCCAGATGGCCGTGCGAGTCCAGCACAGATGGACAACTCTTACTGGGAGGATCAACAAAGACCAATGAACCAACCCATGCGAAGCGCCACAGGGCCACCCCCTCCCCGCGGACCCCAGTACCCCCCGCAGCGGAACATGACGGCTCCCATGCCGCCTCGTGCACCCGTTGGAGAGTATGATAATCGATACTCAACAGCTTCTGCGGCTTCTGCATCAGTGGCTCCTCCTCGGGCTGCTAACATAAGAAGCGCCACAGGGCCACCTCCTCCCCGTGGGCCTCCCCAGTACCCTCCACAACGGAACATGACGGCCCCTATGCCGCCCCTCGCACCCGTCGGAGAATACTATGATCGATATTCTTCGGGGGCTGCCAGTGCTAGGGCATCCCCTGCGCCTCGCATGGGTCCCTCACCTGGCCCTAGCGGGCCCCCTCGTGGCTATGACGTCGAGTCTCAGAGGGGAAGGGAGTACTGGAATTAGGAAAACATCTTGATGTTGATGTGAAAGGATCGAATTTTGAGGAGGACTTTTTAACGATTTCAACGATCCGGGGCCATGGAGTTGGCATTGAGAGGAAGCGTAGTCTCTCGTGTAATATTTGATATCCAATTCTGCATGCTAAATGGTTAGAAGAACTACTATGATTGGGGTATTAAGTCACATTTAGACTCGGCGAAATATAGCGACGTTGCAATAGTGGCTGTTTGGATTCTCTGGACTGTGATCTGACTGGTTGAGGCGACCACTTCGGGCGATGGGATGTTGCAAGGCACCTATGGTTTTTTTGTGCTGATGTCATGGGCGACGAAAGCTCGTAAGCTCACGCCCTTCATGTCCAGTAATTTGTCAACAGGGTAGTCAGACGCTTCATTCCAAGATACTAACTTACCATTGTGCAATATTTCCTGTATGTTTTACCAGCCGGCCTCCCGCGAGGTCAACTCATATGATCCCCAGTCTCCACCACTTCCTTTGTCACCATCTTGCTACGTCGGTGCGTCACCACGCTGTTCTCAAATATCTGTGCCAAGATGCCAGCTCTCATTTCGGATTTCCATGAAGGCGAGCGCGCCATGCACCAGCTTTTGAAGGTGCCGCGCCACGAGAACCCGACCTCTACAGGCCTGCCTATGCGGTATGCAATGCGGGTGATGCAATCGTCCCTCGTCGCCCTCGGGACCCTCGACGACGCCGGCCGGCCGTGGACGACCGTCTGGGGCGGAGACCGAGGCTTTGCTCGACCTGTGGCCGAAGGTGTGCTCGCGCTGAACAGTGCTGTCGACACGGAACACGATCCGGTTTTCAAGGCGCTTTGGGCGGGCGCGGATGTGGAGGATGGCGCGGTAGTCCAAACGGGCGCGGGGGATGGCAAGGCAATGGCCGCGCTGTCGATTGACCTGGAGACGAGGGATCGCGTCAAGTTGATGGGCAAGATGATCGCGGGGGCGGCGACTGGTCGTGGAAAGGAGGTGCAGATGGCTATGGCTGTGACGGGGAGCCTGGGCAACTGTCCCAAGTATCTCAACAAGAAGGACGTGGTGTTGAATGACCTGAAGCCCGAGCTTGTTTCCGACAGCTTGCCTCTGCCGCGGGAGGCCTTGGACCTCATCGGAAAAGCAGACATGTTCTTCCTCTCGAGCACGAACGGAGAGTCAATGGATACAAACCATCGGGGTGGGAGTCCTGGATTCGCGAGGGTGGTTAGGAACGAAGCCGATGGCCTGGAGCTGGTGTATCCAGAGTGCAAGTCTCCCGTGACTCTTTTCACTTATCAAGTGCTGACGCGAACCTCAAGTCTCCGGAAACAGACTGTACCAGACGCTGGGGAACTTCAAGGTCAACCCTCTGGTTGGGATGATGATCCCCGACTTCGACACCGCCAATGTGCTCTACCTCACCGGCTCGGCTTCTATCCTCGTCGGCGAAGAAGCCTCCACCCTGCTTGCACGAACCCAACTCGCCGTCAAGATGTCCATTACCGCTGCCAGCTTCGTCAAGTGCGGCCTGCCCTTTCGCGGCTCTGTGCGAGAGTACTCGCCGTACAACCCGCCCATTCGGCATCTCCTCTCCGAGCAAGATACGCACATGGTTGGGAATTCTCAACCCAGCATCTCGGCGAGCCTTG
This sequence comes from Neonectria neomacrospora, assembly GCA_917563905.1. Classification (NCBI taxonomy): domain Eukaryota; kingdom Fungi; phylum Ascomycota; class Sordariomycetes; order Hypocreales; family Nectriaceae; genus Neonectria; species Neonectria neomacrospora. Next base: position 874,683 of record OU830643.1, read on the forward strand.
TCAAGCGCGAGATACTGACGCCGTCTGTCAATCGATTCACTTTCGAGCTTTCGTCGCGGGGTGGCGCGCCACAGTGGCATGCGGGCCAATACGTCACACTCGACTTTGAGCCCGAGTTGGGCTCGGGGTATTCACACATGCGGGATGAAGACCCCCAGAGTTTGAACGACGACTACGTCAGAACGTTTACGGTATCGAGTCTGCCGGGCTCGAGCGAGGTACAGATCACAGCTCGGAAACACGGTCCCGTGACAAGCTTCCTGTGGAGGCACAACCTGCGTGTGCCGTTGGACATTCCCGTCCTCGGGTTCGGCGGCGAAGAAGCCTTCCGCATTCCTCTAGACCCTCAGGCGCCGCAGCCTGTGTTCATCGCCGCGGGCGTGGGCATCACGCCGCTCCTCGCGCAGGCCCAATCCGTCCTCGACGCGGGCGTTGCCCTCAGGCTGCTCTGGACCCTGCGCGGAGAGGACGTTGCCCTCGCTGTTGACACCTTCGCCAAGATTCCCGCGCTGGCGAATGCTACCACGCTCTTCATCACTGGGCAGGCTTACCAGAAGCAGGTTGGGACGATGGGGGCTGAGGTGGAAACGCGAAGAGTAGGACGAGGGGATGTTGAGAAGCTGAGGGGGCGTGGACGTCAGTTCTTCCTCTGCACAGGACCGGGTCTATTGGCGGCTCTGGGGAGCTGGCTGGAGGGAGAGAAGGTTGTTTGGGAGGACTTTGGATACTGAGGGGATAATTATAATCTAATTTAACTATGAAGAGATCCTCGTGCTATTAAGATGGCTCTCGGCCAAGCGGCGTGAAACCCCCTCTGAAAGGCTTCTGGCTGTTGGCAACCCGCTCGTGATTGAGAACCCAGACGCCCTTGGTCTCAGAATCCGACAAGGTCCAGCCCGTCCCCTCTGCCAGGCGATGGAAGACGCGGTGCTGATGCCCAGGTATACTGCGGAAGAACAAAGGCTCCCACGTTTCCCCCTTTCTCTCCTCCTCCAGCCTCATCTGCCGCTGCGCTTCCTCTACCTTCTGCTTGGCCGTCGATGCCGCCCACAGGTCGCCCCTTTCTAGCCCGCCGATGACATGCTTCCAAGCCTGTCTCGACTCCCACGGGTCCTGGTCCTCGACGCGTTCGATGTTCATAGCCGCCGGCGCGTTTTCGACCGCGTCGACCTTGTACGTCTCCAGAACCTCCCCCGTCGCCCCGTCTTTGACCTCCCAGCCCTCGCTCCAGACTCCCGCTACCTTGTACCTGCATGATCTCTTGGCGTCGCTCTGGTGATACACCCGCGCTTCGAACGAGTTCTTCTTCCCCCGCAGGAAGCCCTTCCCCGAGAAGTTGATCTCCGACACAAAGCCTGTACTGGAGATGATCTTGCACGTGCCTAACGTCTCGGGGTACAAGCATGCGGATAGGATCCCCCGGACCTGAACCTCGGGCAGCGGCAGCAGATAATCCTCATCAAACCTGTCGATGTGAAGTATTGAATGCCCGACTTGGCGGATATTGACAGTCCCGGAAAACGTCATTTCGACGCGCGCGTACCCGTTTGTCCAAATGCCATGCTCGTGGCTTGCAATGTGCATGGCCGTAATGGGTGGATGATGGCTGACCTGCTCAGCCACGAGTCTCGTCGCGGCCTTGCAGTGAGCGTCGTTCCAAGACGCCAGGAACAACTCGCCCAGGAATGCGTTGAGCGGTTTCTTGATGCTGACGTCCGGCGCGCCAGCCACGTAAAGCTGGTTGCGAAGGCCGATCAGGAACATCCGCAACACCAGGAGACTGCGCCTCTGAGGGTCGTCCTCCATGGCCGGCGCTACAAATACGCCTGGCCGCTGAGCCCAGCTGTGGGGGTTCTCGACCACAGAGGATGGAGCCAAGAAGAAGGATGGTGCGGTGATGTTGGCGAGGTCTCCTCTGATTGTGGAAAGGAACTTTCAAGATTTGTTAGTTTTTCTGTCCAGCAAGTGCAAAGGCACCAACCGAACGGCACCGATATCTTCGTGACTGCCGTAGATGTAGTCGTTCTCACCTTGACTAGGTCAATGAGCCGTGACGACATCGATTTGCCATCGGCGTCAGCGGTCAAGTTTTGAGACGCCTCTTTCGAAGCCATTGTGTCTGCTTGAAAATACGCCGGGCAAGAAGAAGAAGAAAGAAAAGAAGGAAAAGAGGTATGGACGTGGGATAAAAGTTTGACCTGCTTCAGCGATGGCAAAGTACTTATCTGGATGTGACCTGGCAGTTTGCCCTTTATTTATGAGGCCCAAGATAGCACTCCAACAGGCCAATAACGTACGAATAGCGCTTGGACGATGCAAGATTGCGCAGAAAACCGCCCAAGCCACACTCGTAGCCGATTCGGGGGTATGAATCTGCCTGACAAGTGATTCCAAACCACCAGTGCCGGCAAACCTAGTCTAAGCGACGGCTGCGTTTGCACGGATGCGTGAGCTTCCGGTAGTGATGCGGGAACTTCCTTGCAGACGGCTGCGTCTTGGGCGTATCGGGGCGTTATCGCGGGTATCGGCAACGGGCGCGTAGCGTTGCATGACCGATTTGAAACGAGGGTTGATGCCTCGAGTTTCAGTGCTGGCCTTGTGTGAAACGGGACGACATTGCGATTGAAGGATAGCGAGTCGAACGCTATGAAGCTCGGGAATATAGAGATTTTATGATTTTGAAGCTGGTACGTACAGAATTACTTGAACGAGCGAGTTCCTGGTCCAAATAGTAGATCTAAAAACTCTAGCCTAGTGTCTTCACGACCTATTAGATAAGTGATGGGTCAAATCGACCATCTGACAATATCCCTTCCAGCAATCAACCCGCTCGCCTTCTCGGTGAAAAACGTCTTCCCTTTAGCTGCACCAACGATAAAACTAGGAACTCTGACCCAGCTGTACTGCCCGGTACCGCTACGGGCATCGATACCGCCACGAGCAGCGTGTCTGTCAACACCACCAACGATGTCAAAAGCATCACATACACGCACTTGGTCATCGCCACCGGGTCATCATATTGTATGGAATGCGACCGAACAGTCGATTCCTACCTGCTCACCTCTTGAACGATCGAGGAAATCTGAAGCTGGACAAGAACCTTCGAGTTGCTGGGTTGGACAACGTCTGGGGTGCCGGGGGATGTTGGTGATCGTCAGCCCAAACAGCTCATATATGCTGAACGGCAAGCGATCCATCTGGCGGAAAATCTGCACCCGGTCCTCACAGGGAAAACAGGACATGTCAAGGAATTGAGGCCTACGCTGATGCCACAGGTTTTCGCTGCGATTGGGAAGAAGAAGGGTACGTACCGAGCACGAACTCGACGGAGTCCTGGCCATAATTCGCAAAACCAGGCTGGATGTCGTGGTACAGCTCTTCGTCAATAAATCCTCCGGAGATTATGCCCCGTACAGCTGCAATGTTCCAGAAGTAGCGCGTAGTCGATGAGACCAGGACAACCTTGAGTTCGCTGACCTTGGGTTTTGTGTGTTTGAGCAGCTTGAGAGCAGTACCGATTCCAGCGTAACCTGCGCCCAGTATTACCACCGTCTGTTTTATTGTAGCCGCGCTGTTTACTGTGTAGAAGATTGAAGGGGGCGACTGACTTGTGATTAGAAGAGAGACGGTAGCATCTACAGAAACCCTACTTTTGCAAGTTACATACCCAGTCCGTGTTTATCTTCAAACGATCGATGCTCCTCTAATCTATAGCTTTCTTGCAACCCGAAACCGGGCTAATCGACAACCCGACACATGAGAGTTGTTGGCCCGACGGTCAGAAGACTCGCTGACTGATGGTACATCGAGGCTGTATATCGTATTCCGAGGGATGTTATTCGTACACGCTTATTACCCCCTCCATCTCAATAGGGTCTAGACTATGCACCGCCAAAACTTACCTTAAATAATGGTTGCTCGCGTGCGACCCGGACAATCTCGACTGGGAGCGGGTACTTGCAGGGCTAATTAAGGGGGAACAAGTCGATCCTCGAAGACACACTCCCAAGCTCCTACCATTATCGACATGATGGAAAACACACGTCCACACACATCACTTACGAGTAAGAAATCAGGAGAAACCCGGGAAACGTACGGTTCGCGTTGGGGGATATATATACATCTCTTCTGACGAAGACTGCTTGGTAAAAGGGGGATCATTCAGCACTACGGACCGTACATACAGTGATTTTATATAGACATCTTACAGAACGAAGCTGATCTACTCATATGCACCCAGTGGGTTCTTCTTGCGGAGAACACCGTCAAACCTAGCAGAGCGTTACTTTGCTATTCTCTCTGGTACTGAACTTGAGACCCGCTCTACGAGGGCTCTCGAAGATAACTTAACAGAAGATATGCGATATTTTACTCTCGACTGCTTCAAATGTCTCGTCGAGATTACAAGGTTTGTCATACCGACAATTCGGTTCATCCATAAGTCAGTGCAAGTCTTTTTCCTCAACGGGAATAGACTACACAATATTTGGCCTGATAATGGGAACATTTTTGTGGGACAGAGACTTGAGAATCGAAGGACTGTTGTCTTACCTAGATATATCACCATGCATGACCTTACTTGCCGTGGTCCACATGATTTTCCTTTGAGTTCTACCCAACAGGTGGGAGAACAGCACTTGCTGGCGACCCATCAATTCCCACTCTTAGCACGCTGTTCTCATTTGACACACAAGGCAGGCCCTCTTTACGTAGTGGCACGGAATAATGACTTCCGTTTGATCAGGTTTTACCCATACCCTCAGTCTTGCCTCGAAAAAGAAAAGAAAAAGTTGCGGTCGATGATTATCCATTTGAGTTCTCAAGGAGGGATTCTTTCCTACGTACTTGCATGTCTTGTACCAATAGCGACTAGAGAGACAAATACCCCCCTCCTGCTGTTAAGATGGAATCAGCCAGGATCTATTCTCGTACGCCACAGTAGGCAACTGCCACGTTCGGTCAATCAACTTGCTCATTTCCTGGGGAAACCAGTTGGACAAAACAAAACGCTCAGGCGACCTCAACAGGTCCGTTGTCGGCGGCTAGAATTGCGCTTTCTCACATGGCGCCGTCTAGGTCTCCGCCTCTCCGGTCCACCGAGCAGGTGGGGGGGCAGGTGAGCCTAGCGCAAGATGACAAGCCAGTTAGGGTGGATCGGGGCAGTTCACTGCTGCGGAAGCGCTTGTCGAGCAGGCGAACGGGGTTGAATTAAGGGACAGGGAGACCAGAAACAGAAGATTTGCGACGGTCTGGGGGAGATGGGCGTAGCCTAAGCCTGATGGTTGGGTGTGTGTATCGCAGCCGTCACTTGAAGCTCAACAACAAAGGGGAGCTCCGCGTTCTGGACCGACTGGACTACGTGACATCGCAGAAATTGACCGCAGAGAGCGAATTAAGCGATGATGAACCGGCTGAATTACAGCCGGGAAATCGGAAAACTAGCCCCGAAGACTGGATCTCAGACAGCGTTCCAACAACGTGGAGCAGGTGCTCGTCGTTTCGCAGGGGCCTTCCTCTCAAAGATTTCTCTTTCATGCGTAGCTTCGGCCCAGGGACTGAAGTAAACAAGCAAGGCTTTGGGTAGTAGCAAATCCCGTTGCAGAGGGGATGATGACATGATTTGATGATGAATCGCAAATTGTGCATTTCTCGTCACGCGTTGCCAATAAACCGTTAGGAGAGTGGGGATGAAAGTTTGGCGAGGTCAGACAGCAGAGATCATAAGCGAGACTGTGGAGAAACAAGGTGAGACACTGTATGTGCGCGCAGTACGTACCTCGGAAAACTCGAGAAGGAATTTCGTGATCTGTTTGGAGAGTGCGACATTTATAAAGCACGCATCTCCGCTCTCGTTGATGTATAGTACCGTAACTGTGCCTCGATGGCGCCGGGTAACGTTGGGATGGCACTGCAACATAAGACGGATTTATCCACCGACTGCGTCGATGGAACCTAGTAAGCCCACAACTTGAAAGATTCTGTAAAGGAATACTGTAACGATTGGTCCCGCAAGATAAAGGTGCTAGCCTAGCATTCTTCCTTCCCAGAAATCGCATTTCGTGGGGTAATTAAAAAGAAAAAAAGGAACCAACCCAAAGCATACCAACTGTTGCTCATCTGGGACGAATGGCCGAACTTGAATCACTGGGGCTAAAGCTGGGGGGGGGGATCGGCCGGAAACGTTCGTAATTGACGACGAAAAGTAACCTGGACTTGGCGGTCCTTGGCTGCTCGTGGTGAGGCGGAGTGCCAAGGTTTGGTAGCTTTGCAGCCAACGATTTGACAGCAGCGAAGAGAAAGACGAGCAACAAGCTGCGGCACTGCAGCTGTGATGCGAACTGCGGGTGACGGAGGCGTCGGGATGCGGACATTGGACATTGAGCATCGGACAGCGGACAGGACAGCGGACAGCGGACAGCGGGAGGGCGGCAAGACACTGTAGCTACAGGCCAAGGTATGCGGAGGGAGGCCTCGATCTCCAGCCCGGGACGGCCGTGGTGGTTGTGTGGACTGTGGAGGCGGGCGTAGGCGGCCACGGCGTTGTCGTGTCCGCAGAGCCACGCGGGCAGGTGACCCAAGTGACCCAACAGCGCACTCCCCAGCTGCCCCGGACTCCGTCTCCAACAGATCAGATTGTCACCCTTGTTGAGTGGCAGCTGACGAACCACGGCCGTCGACTAGAGAGGTGAGACGTCAGCGAGGCAGTGGCTAGGGTTTAGCCTCGTAGGCTTGGGCTGTACCAGGAGCCAGTTGGCTGGGTAGCACCTTGCTTGTTTGGATGGCGAGTGACGAGTGACGAGCTTCTTCCCTCGACCCGGCGGCGTCATTCCCCCGCCACTAAAAACAAAGTCCGCCAACTCCCAGACGGGGCATCTATCAATCACGCACGCTCGTTCATCGACTAGTAGGGAGTTCCTTTGGAGCGAGCGGAGCGAGAGAGACAAGGATGCAATCCAATGCGTCGTAAAGAACCTGGATAGGATATTGACAAGGGTCAGCCGGAGGAGAGGAGGAGGGAAGGAAAAGTCCCCGCAGCTCGTAGTACGTAGTACCTAACAGCCGCAGCCATGTGGTGTAGCCGTCTGTGCAGCTGCAGTACCAGAGTCACTGCGCAGTTGTCTCAGCGTTGTTGGAGAGGTTGAAAACAAGATCGAGATGCTGCACATGGCAGCCCGCCCCCATATCGCCAGTCTGGGGCAGCAAGCAGCACCCCAAGTCAAGCCAGCGGCCCTATAAGGGGCACCGGACGCTCGTAGCACTGGGCATGGCGTGGAATGGCGTGCGTGTGGGTGTCAAGGCGTCTCTGCGACTGTATTCGTCGGGTAGGTACTTACTTGCCTTAGTTATTGTGCTTGGGTGGATCCGCTATTCTTCACCAACCTAACAGTTGCAGTCCGCCCCAAGAGCCCCAGCCAAGGCCTGGCCTGCTCCTGCTCCAAAACGGGATCTACTAGCATAGGTAGAGACGACCGGAAACGAAAACCTTCCTTCCCTCGCGCCTTCCCTCTCGCCGTCTCTCTCCTCTTCACTCCTCCATCTTCTGTCTCGCTCTCTGCCTCTAGGTCGCTCTGGATCTATCTCCGTCATCCTCACTTGGCCAATCCCCTCTAAACCCCCTCTCAACAACTCTACGTGACAGCGATAACGACAAACACCAACATCCGATTAACCCGCTCTCTTGGCCCGCTCTCGGCGCTCCTGTCCCGCGACTGCGCTGTCTATCGCTTTTACCCCCTCCACCAAAACCCCGTGCTTGGTCAGCCTGTGCCTGGCGTCGCTGCTCGTCTAGGCATCCCCCTCCGAAGACGCCGAGGCTCCCCGACGGCTCAAACACCCCTCCGCCTACCATTATCCTCGCGGGCTTTCTTATAGCAGTACCTCAGGGCTATAACCGCTGCAGCTTGGCATTATTCAGCCTCTAACATACATCACTGATCTCGGCAATTGTACCTCCGGAGCGCTGATTGTGTGCACGCTTACCCCACCGCCGACGCCTGTCAACTCGATTAGCCATTGGTTCCGGCCGCCACGGCCAAACCCCTCGTCGTCATCCGTGACTTTCAACCTTCCTTCGTCGCACTCGTACTCACGCAACCACCATCGCAACTTCATACACCTCACGAATCCCATCATGGCTTGTGACTATCAATATGTCAAAGACAAGACGCCCGAGGGCTACTCCTTCCCCTCGCACCGACTTCAACGTACTTGCGACCCTTCCTTGGTCCCCTTGGTTCTGGTCGCTTGCGGCTCATTTTCTCCGATTACTTTCCTGCACTTGCGAATGTTCGCCATGGCCAGGGACCACTGTCGTAATGAAGGTCAGTTTCTGCTGGTTATAGCCGCCGGTTTCCCAAGAACATCTGCTAATGCGTCCTGCGACAGGCTTCGAAGTTATTGGCGGCTTTTTGAGTCCAGTTTCGGACGCATACAAGAAGAAAGGCCTTGCTCCAGCTCGGCATCGTATTCGCATGTGCGAGATGGCTACTGAGAACACTTCCAAGTGGCTGATGGTCGACCCCTGGGAGGCTGAGAGTCCGACCTACATCCCGACAGCCCGAGTGCTCGACCACTTCAACTACGAAATCAACGAAGTCATGGGCGGCGTCGAGTGCGCCGATGGCACCCGTAAGCGCGCTCGTATCGCCCTTCTCGCCGGCCTCGACTTGATTCAGACCATGTCTACCCCGTCAGTTTGGGACGCCCGCGATCTCGACCATATTCTTGGCAATTACGGTGTCTTTGCTCTTGAGCGTTCTGGAATAGAGCTTGGTTCTGCTTTGTCAAACCTCGAGCAGTGGGAGAAAAACATTCACATCATTCGCCAGGTACGAGACTAACATGTGCCGTTCTGCACCTGCATTCGCATCCGTATCCCTACCCCCGCTACGTGACTAACATTTTATGACTAGGTTGTCACCAACGACATCAGCAGCACTAAGGTCCGACTGCTTTTGAAGCGAGACATGAGCATCGATTACCTGTGAGTGGCCATTAGTCAATGTTCCCCTCCTGGCGTCGCGCTGACCCTTGTCTCAGAATCCCCGATGATGTCATTAACTACATCTATGAGCATAACCTTTATCGTGACCTCGACATGTCCAGCGACTCTAAGGGAAAGGAAAAGATCGACTCTGATATGCCCGTTGCTAGTGCCAGTAAGGGCTGATCCAACAGCGCTTGCCGTGGGCCATACAACATTTTTCTACAATATGCGAGACCAGTCCTCATGCCGCCCCACGCGCCCCGGCCCTAGGCCTCACCAGCGCAAGATAATGAGACTGTTCTGAAGTTTGCAGAGAGCCCGAATCTCTTCAACAACGCCTTCGAGAAAAGCCGGGGTTCGATCAACTATCTGAGGGACTCAGGGCTGGTCAGCAAGGATCCAGATTGGGTCTTTGTAGTTTCCCGCTTAGGTAGCACGCTCGACGCTTCAGAGCGCTTCCTCGGTCGAGTTGGAAACTTTTGAATTCCTAGGCTGAGGAGGAATGGCCAGCGCCGCACATGCCTTCCTGGGGGTGGTGCGGAGTTTGTCTCGGAGATGGGTTTTTTTGGTCTCATTTCCCACTGGCAGCGTTGGACACTGTTTGATTTTCGGGATAACGGCGTCTTTGGCGGAGCTAGCAGATTATGCTTATTTCTGTCCGATAGAGTTCGCCACCACAGCGGCAGTTTCTGTTTTTCCTCTATGAATCGAGGTGGTACAAGACGGGGAATCCCGCAACCGTCTGTTCGCCCAGCCTTCCCTCTCGGGGTGATTTGTTCAAATTGGAGACGTAATCGAGATGATGAGACCGTAGTTGGCGGAGGTCGGTGACCGAGATAACTGACTGATAGTGGCGTTGAGTTGCCGTCGAAGAAACCAGGCGCGTTCTTATACACCCCGGACTATCGCGGTGGACTATCGTGGGGAAGAGATTGCTTAGCCTCTGCCAAGCTATCGAGGGGTGACTAATAGACGATGCACGTTAATTGAGCAAGGGAAGAAAACTGGCCGCCGGCGATTCCAAGCGAAACGGTCTTGTCGTAGCAAACTCACATGTCAAGCCAAGGTGTTAGTATAGCAGCTACGAAGTATAGCGAGGCAGATAAAGATTAGCAGACAGAGGTTCCGTGGACCCCAGCCTATCTCTTAAAGCAAGACGCTGTCTGGATCAGGAAGCTGTGCTATCTGCGTTCACGATATCCGTACTGGCTTGGCGCTCCTCGGCTTTGTGCAAAATTCCGTCCATTGGACATGGTTGGACGACCGGCGGGTTCCGCCCACGTCCGGGGCAATGTTTATAGGTTGCAGGGAGCCTGGTAGGGGTTCTGACCAATAGCGAATTGGCATCTTGCCATGGCCTGGAAACTGGACGAGATGGGAGCTGCAAAAGTGCTTGTCTAGCCAGAGAGCTCTCAGGGCCAAGGAGTGAGAGAAACCGAGGCACCTGCAGAATGCGGCAAGGCGCGGCCGCGATGATCGGCCCTGGCCCTTTGCGGGTTTCCCCAAAGATCCCTTGATCGGTGATGCTCAGTGGTCGAATCGCCGGCGGCGCATCGGGTGAACGTGCCAGGGCGTCGCGGATCGATAGGCTGGGGGCTGATACGGGCGTTGGCCGGGGGGGTCTGCCATTGCCAAGCAAGATGCATCATGCCAGGGCGCTTTTTTCTTCCCCTGGCCGCGGAATGGGACATGGAGAGAGGCTCGGTATCGCATCGGGGGCGCGCAGAGCTGGCGTCGGGGATTGGCACTGCTCTGGGCTTTAGCATGGCCGAGTCTTTGTTGGTCGAGCTCGGTGTAAGCCGTCGGATGCGGACGAGGCCGCGGGATGCAAGATGCAGATATATAGCGGGATGGGATTGCATGCATGCATTGGACGATCGATAGCACCTCTCCTCACCTCACCTCCTCCTCCTGTCTCTCTCCTCCCGTCTCTTGTTCCCTTCCACGATGAAGGCCTCCCTCGCCGCGTCGCTGCTGAGCGCCGTCGTGTCGGTGTCGGCCGAGACCATTGCGCAGATCAACGGCAACCAGTTCCTGTCGCCCTACGACGGCAAGAACGTCACCGACGTCGCCGGCCTGGTCACGGCCGTTGGCAGCGCGGGCTTCTGGCTGCGGTCCACGAAGCCCGACAAGAACATTGCCACTTCGGAGGGCCTGTACGTCTTCGGCAGCAAGGCGACGTCCAAGGTGGCCGTGGGAGATGTCGTGACGCTGGACGGCTTGGTGAAGGAATACAGGTGAGTTTTTGACCCGGAGTCATGATGGCTAGTTGTCATGACAGAGGGATGTTTGTACCTTGCGAACCAGGAAACACCCGTGCTAACTGAATGTGTTGCCAGGTCATCCTCGGACTACCTCTACCTCACCGAGCTCACCTCCCCCGCCAACATCGTCGTGCAGTCGTCCAACGCGACCTTCGAGCCCCTGGTCATCGGCGTCGACACGCCCGCGCCCCCGGGCAAGCACTACTCCAAGCTCGACGGCGGCGACATCTTCGCCGTGCCCAACGCTGTCGCGCGCGTCTCCGCCGAGAACCCCAAGCTGCAGCCCAAGACGTACGGCCTCGATTTCTGGGAGAGCCTCGTCGGCGAGCTGGTCACCGTCCGGGACGCCTACGCCATCAGCCGCCCCAGCAGCTACGGCGATGTCTGGGTCCGCGGCGATTGGAAAGTCTCGGGCCTGAATGGCCACGGCGGCTTGACCATGTTGGATAAGGGTGGGTTCTTTCTCCCCCTGCTTCTCTTCGTTGGTTGGTTTTCTGGATGATGTGCTGACTTCAACAAGACGCCCAGCCTGAGGCCATCATCATCGGCTCCCCCGTCGACGGCTCCAGCAACCCTGACGACACCAAGCTTGGCGACTACCTCGGCGACATCACCGGCATCGTGTACAACGCCTTCGGCTTCTACCGCATCCTGCCGCTGACCGCCGTCGCTGTCGTCGAGTCCACCGACGCCGAGTACCCAGCCGTGGGCTTCTCCAGCGCCGGCTCCTGCAAGGGCATCACTGTCGCCGACTACAACGCCGAGAACCTCAGCCCGACGTCGGCGCACCTGCCCCTCGTCATCGACCAGATCGTCCACAAGCTGCTTACCCCGGACATCATCTTCCTTCAGGAGGTGCAGGACAACACCGGCGCCACCAACGACGGCGTCGTCTCCGCTAACGAGACGCTCATCGCCCTGGTGACGGGCATCGAGGAGGCCAGTGGCGTCATCTACGACTTCGTCGATGTCGACCCCGTCAACAACAAGGACGGCGGCCAGCCTGGAGGCAACATCCGCGTGGCTTACCTCTACCGCCCCAACGCCGTCCAGCTCGTCAACATCAACCCAGGCAATGCCACCGAGGCCAACGAGGTCCTTGCGGGCCCGACACTCAAGTACAACCCGGGCTTGATCGAACCCGCAAACTCGGCCTGGGATGCGACCCGCAAGCCTCTGGTTGCCATGTGGCAGCCGGTCAAGGGCAGCTCGACGCCCTTCTTCACCGTCAACGTGCACTTAAGCAGCAAGGGCGGCTCATCGTCGCTGCACGGTGACCCGCGCCCACCCGTCAACAAGGGCGTCGAGAAGCGCACGCTGCAGGCCGAGTTGGTGGCCAACTTTGTCGCAAAGATCCTCGCAGCGGAGCGCAAGGCGCACATCATCGTGGCCGGCGACTTCAACGAGTTTGTGCAGGTCGAGCCCATACAGACTTTCCTGGATGTGTCAGGCTTGATAGACATGGACGACGCGGCCAAGATCTCCGCGGTGGAGCGATACACGTACCTGTACGATATGAACTGCGAGGCGCTTGACCACATGTTCATCAGCAAGAGCCTGCGGACCGGCGTCAAGTACGAGCATATGCACCTCAACACGTGGCAGAACTCCGACGATCAGGTCAGCGACCACGATCCTAGTGTGGCCCGCTTCAACCTGTGCTAAGCGGCAGAGCGCCTTGCGAGGTGATGAGTTATCTGAACGACTTCAACGCAGGCCTGAGAAATGGTCATCATGTATATATGTCGATTAATGTGAAGTGGAAAATGTGAAATGATTCGGCTTCAATTGCGTATGAGATCGTCCGAAAGTTTAAGTTCGATTCTTGTCTTGATCTTCGCATATTCAAACTCCAACCCGAGAAAGACGTATCCAACAGCGAAGCTATCCTTGAATTAGCTTATGTATCATTCGGGGTTGCCGTCGCTCGCGGCTTCTTTCTCCTCCTCCTCCTCCTCCTCCTCCTCCTCTTCTTCTTCTTCTTCTTCTTCGTCATGGCCATCCTCGTCGTCATCGTCCGCATCCTCGTCCAAGTTAGGATCTGGCATGACGATACTATTCAAAAACGAAACCTATCCACCTTGTCAGCGGTCCACTCAATAACCCTCATGCCCAGAGCAAAGCAGCACTTACAAATCCAAGTAGTGGCCGAAGAACCTCCTTGATCTGCTCCTGCGCATTTTCACTAGTGAATAAGTCGTCCTTGATCTTCTTTCTCACAGTAAAGTTCTTGAGCCGAAGCAGCTCAATGTCAGGGTGATCACGACTGTAACCCTATAGTAACGAGAATGTTGTTAGCAACCATCACCCCACATTTCTCATGTAAGCTCGTACCGACGGGGCGAGCGAGAGTGAACCCTCCTTGTTCTCGGCCGCGAAGGCGTGCAACGCAGCCTTTTCCTTGGCATCCTTCTTGAGCTTGGGAAGGAATATCCGCTTGAAATCTGGGTCGTTGAGAACCCGGCGCCAGCCTTTGGGCCGCCGGTTAACGCTTTGGCGAAGGAGGAGAAGCTTGTCCCAAGCCGGACACCAAATGCCGCCGCCAATAAAGGCCGACCCAGGTTCGCAGTGGATGTAATAGCACGCGTACGAGCCTTTGCGGCCAGTGCGGGACCAGGCAGCAGAGAAGTGAGGCTATACCGATGAAACCTGTAAGCAGAATTCGCTCAGCCAAATGAGACTCTAGAGATTGTACCTTGTAGGGTGTAGAGTTTTTGCTAAATCGTACGTCCCTGTATATGCGGAAGATGACGTCTTTGACGGGTAGCTCGGGTATCGTCTCATCAACGTCAGCGACAGTTTCGGTCGCGCATACCACGAATGACTCCCAATCTTTCAGAGCACGCCTGTACTCGGGATCATGCACTATGTTCCCATTAGCAACCTCGATCATGGCACGTGTTCCGTCGCGCACGCACACTTCAGCCACGGCCGACGGTTGTTGGCCTTGAGTTCCTTCAAGAAAAGGATTGTGTTCGGGTGCAACTTCGTATCCTCATACTCAATGTCGCCCGAATCGAGTAGTTTCGGCAACGGGATGAACGTCACTTTTGGCGGCGCATCCGAATCATCTGTATCATCGTCATCGTCGTCCTCCTCCTGCTTTTGTTCTTCGTCTTGATACGGCTCTTCGGAATCTTCCTTCTTCGCTACCAGCTTTTTCGGGGGTCTTCCGCGCTTCCGCTTCGGTGGTGGTTCCGTCTCCTCGACTTCTTTGTTGTTGAGCTCGTCGTCGCTGCTATCAAAGTACTGGCTCTTGGTGGATGTGCGCCGTGAACTCCGGCGGGGACCGGCGACTGCCTCGTCGGCGGTACGCTTTCGAGGTGACATTTTTTGCCAACTGACAGTCAATTCAAGATCGGATAACTGACCAGGATCAATAACGGAATCGAGGGTTCGCTGCCAGGGCTGTGTGAGGCCGATGTGGTGTCGTCATAAAGCGATTCTCTCGCGTCGCGCTTAGCTGGAGATCGGCTTAGGCACGCGCTGTCACGTGGGACCTTGGTCAAATATCGCCGAAAGTGTAGCCTCGTATTTTATCAAGTGATAATTATGCCATTTATGTCCAGCATCACCCAGGCATTCAGGTCAAACGACCTGAAACGCCGAGCTAGATTGACGTTTGCGCTGCGATGGGCTTCCGCTCTCGTGAAATCGCAGCGGCTGGTATACAGATCCAATCCTCCTGGGTGTCTCCCGACGATCGGAAGATTACGCAACAATGCCGATCCCTACCTCCTCAACATCTTCACAGCCTGGTAAGCGTGCTTGAGGGATGTACCAACACTTTTCTACAAGGTCGTTCTGGATTTGCTCTTTCGCACCACCAACTTTGAAACCCGTGGGCCGTCAACGAGGTTCCCACCCCAGCGTCGGCACATAAAAGCTGTTATTGCTTCTGCAGGTATCAATAAGTGCAGAAATTAGGCCCTTATCAAAAAATCAATGCGCTAAGCCGTTCGTTCCAGCGCAACGTAAGTGGTCCGCTGGAATGAAGGGATCGTATTTCGTTAGGATTGTAGTGAGAATAGTCATGGCTAGGTACTCTCTTTACTTCATCTATGACAACAAGCAATACCTAGCTGTCGAGGCCAGGTACAAGGGCAAGACTTCCCCAAAGGCAAGACTGCCCCCAACTCTCATCAGTTCCATCTTTCTACATGTTGGCTTGTTTTGGTTCTCACGGACAAACTCGGCGAGTATCCATGTGGATGTCTGTCTCCCCGTGGGCCCTTTCACGACTTGCTCAGGTCGATGTAAGACGTCTAGTTTCCCGAGTGGGACTGATCCTCCCTCTTCCAGTTGAGCATCCGGCTGGAGAGGGGCCGACAAAAGGATTTGCTTGGACTCCATCATTCGAGCAGGACCCTAGATCACCTTTCGAGGTTGCACCACTGGTACTTCCTACTCCTAGCTCACCACGCCAGTAATAGAACCTCTGCACGAGGTCTGGTCAATGTCCTCCAAGTCCCCACACTCTGGCGATGAGAATATGGGTTGAAATAGCGAACCTGCCACCTTGTTTTCGCTTTTCCTCAATGTATTCGTACTCGATCGTGATATTTAGGAGGCTCGGTGACATCCAGCCTACATACATCCCCTCATCACTCGTGGAAGTGAGAAACCAGGCGAGGGGCTTATGGCCGGGGTATATATTGTAGATGGCTTAAAGCTGCTGAAGAAGTCATCATGTTTGCGGCGACGGACCCACGCAGAGATGCTCGAATATCGGCGGCTACGGAGGGGGCTGCGTGTTTATTCAGATGAGAGATGGCGTGGTGCTAATGTGCGGGGTATACAACTTTGTAGTAGTAAAGTGGGTTGGTTATCCTAAAGAATAGCAGCCTAAGCTCTGAGAGACCCTATAGATTAGGGGCTAAGAGAGTGCCTTAGCTAGGGTAGGTTGAAATCGTAGGTGCCTGGTCTTACGAATGTCGGCCATCGGCGACCATATGCCACAATGTTCACGCCATCCTTTGGCCAACTCCATTTTACAATCACGAAGACGGATCGAGAAGTAACTCGTAATAAAGTACGGGATTCAATTTTTGTTTCAAAAGTAATTCC
The DNA here is from genome assembly GCA_917563905.1 of Neonectria neomacrospora. Taxonomy (NCBI): domain Eukaryota; kingdom Fungi; phylum Ascomycota; class Sordariomycetes; order Hypocreales; family Nectriaceae; genus Neonectria; species Neonectria neomacrospora. The sequence goes on from OU830643.1 coordinate 891,000, forward strand.
CATGCTAGCAAATCTCGTCTTCCATGTTCCTTGCCGCCATTTTCATGTCTCGTCAATCATCATCATCAAACCCATCCATCCCGTGCCGCCCTCGTACACTTTACTCCTCGAAAGGGATGCCGCACGATCTGAGCTCCCGCTCCAGACTCTCGATCAAGAGCTGGGCAATGTCCATCTCGGTACCAAGACCAAGGAAAGTATCCAGGGTGTGGGGGCTTCCAGGAGTGGTGCTGGAGTCGCTGTTGTAGCTGGTGGTTGGAGTAGAAGGGGGGGCCAGCTTCTTGCTAGGGCGCAAGGTGATTCGACGACGACGGGCAGAGGTCGTGGTCGACTTCTTGCTGGGGTTCAGTCTAAGACGACGACGGCCAGGCGAGACCGTGCTGGGAGGCTGCGTGGCATTTCGAGTGGTAGGAGACACCTTGCTGGGGTGCAGGATAAGTCGAATCCCACGACCAAGAGGAGCCTGCTTCTCCATCGTAACTCGAAGGATTTCGATGAACTCGCTACCAGAAGTAGCAGTGTCCAGGCGGACTCGAGTGTCCTCGTCAATGTCCATCTTGCCGAGGGGCAGCTGTATTTCGTTGGTGGGCATCTCGCCGTCGGTGAACTTGAGAATGCAGTCGGAGCGGGCCTGAGCCGAAGTCATTCGGCCGCAGTCAACGACAAACTTGACAAGCGGCGCTCTGAAGCAGGCAAACTCGTCGGCATTGGTGGTTTGTTTTTTGGCTGACGCCTCGGCAAAGAGCCGGCCAAGGGAAGCAAGAAATTCGGTACCGCGTGGGGTCATTGTAGCTGATGAAACTGAGAAGTGGAATAAAGATTGGGAATGGTAATGGAGATGGGAAATGGTGACGATGGGGGTTGCAGTGAGGATGGGAAGTGAAGTAATGTTGGTTGGTCGGAGACTTGGAAAGATCTGAAGACTTGAAGACTTGATGTGCTTGGAAGAATTGGCTGAAAAGATTGATGGTTTCTTCGAGCTTGGGGTGGTCAAGTGTGAAGAAGAAAAGGGAGGATGTGAAGAGAGGCGAAGTGAGATTTATAAAGGTGATGCGCACCTATTCTCCAGGAACCACAATCGCAGTTCTAAGACTCTGAATGACCGTGAGTTGGTTCTGGGTCCAACTTCAGCTTCGAGTTTCCGTCCCAATCAGAGATCTCTCGCAAACACCCTGTTTTACAGCGTCCTATTTAGGCCCAACTATGATTCACTGCAAGCCACACTCTCTGCTTCAGTGGCCAACTCCCTCTCGTCCCGTACAGAGCCGTTTGCACTTCAAGAGCAGGCCCCATTTCAATGTTCTTCGAGACAATAACGATTCCTCCAGCCCCTGTTACGTTAGAGATACGCATTTCTCTTCCATCCGGTTGTTCCTTCAGTCCCCGTGGGAAAGCTGTGAACTTGTGTCTATTGCGATGAGCAACGGAGAGTTGCTTTGATCACCCTCAAGGTGCCAGGTAGACCCACTCAAGTGACAATAGAGGCTGAAGGGACATCGAGGCAAACCTACCGGCACACAGTGATTCAATGACAGCACATGACGTAGGTAAGTTGTGGAGGATTTTGCTTTGGTTTGTGATGTTCAAGTATCAATTTATGCGCTCATCTACTTTACATTCCCAATGCAGGCAGACACAATGCTGGGCTTATCCCGATCCACCACCAACCAAACACCTGAAAACGTAGCGCAATTATGTTTCTTTTCCCATTTGACAATCCAGCGTCTATGCATTTAAAGCTCATCGTGGAAATCACCAGCCTCGTCCTCGCCCCCAGCGCCACCGGCACCCTGGTACATCTTGGAGGTGATAGGGTAGGCGACGTTGGAAAGCTTCTCCTTCTGCTCCTCAAGATCCTCAGTGGTGGCCTCAGCGCCGTTCTCCTCAAGCCACTCAGTAGCCTCCTTGACAGCCTCGAGAATCTAAAATCGATGTTAGCAGCTGTAGTAGGATTTGAATCAATTACGGGTGAACTTACAGTCTCCTTGTCCTCGTCGTCAATCTTGCCACCGAGACCCTCATCGTCGTTGACCTGGTTCTTCAGGCTAAAGGCGTAGTTCTCAAGACCGTTTCGGGCCTCGATGCGCTCACGGGTAGCCTTGTCCTCCTCGGCGTACTTCTCAGCCTCGGCGACCATGCGGTCGATCTCATCCTGAGTAAGACGGCCCTTGTCGTTGGTAATGGTGATAGTCTCCTGCTTGCCAGTGCCCTTGTCGTGGGCGGAGACCTTGAGAATACCGTTGGCATCGAGCTCGAAAGAGACCTCAACCTGGGGAACACCACGGGGTGCGGGGGGAATGCCAGTAAGCTCAAACTTTCCGAGGAGGTTGTTGTCCTTGGTCAGAGATCGCTCACCCTCGAAGACCTGGATGAGGACGACGGGCTGGTTGTCAGCGGCGGTAGAGAAGATCTGGCTCTTGCGGGTAGGGATGGGGGTGTTGCGGGAGATGAGCTTGGTCATGACTCCACCAGTGGTCTCGATACCGAGAGTCAAGGGGTTGACGTCCATGAGAACGAGCTCCTCGGTACCCTCCTCACCGGAAAGAACACCAGCCTGAACGGCAGCGCCGAAAGCAACAGCCTCATCGGGGTTGATACCCTTGGAAGCCTTCTTGCCACCGAAGTACTCCTCGATGAGGGACACAACCTTGGGGATACGGGTGGAACCACCGACCAGGACGATGTCGTCGATCTCGTGCTTCTTGACGTTGGCGTCCTTGAGAACCTGCTCAACAGGCTTGATGGTCTTCTTGAAAAGATCAATGTTGAGCTCCTCGAACTTGGCCTGGGTCAGGGTCTCGGAGAAGTCGTTGCCCTCAAAGAAGGCCTCAATCTCAATGCGGGTGCTCTTCTGAGAAGACAGGGTGCGCTTGGCCTTCTCGGCTTCGCGCTTCAACTTGCCCATGGCCTTGAGGTCCTTGGTAATGTCGACGTTGTTCTTCTTGTTGTAGAGCTTGGCAAAGTGGTTGATGACACGCTGATCGAAATCCTCACCACCCAAGTGGGTGTCACCAGCGGTAGCCAGGACCTCGAAGACACCCTGGTCAATGGAGAGAAGAGACACATCGAAGGTACCACCACCGAGATCATAGACAATGATCTGTCGCTCGCCATCGGTCTTGTCTAGGCCGTACGCGATAGCGGCGGCGGTGGGCTCGTTGACAACTCGGAGAACGTTGAGACCGGCAATGACACCGGCGTCCTTGGTGGCCTGTCGCTGGTTGTCCTGTCACAAAGTTAGCCAGCTGCTCGTGGGTCAAGGGGACATGGCAAAGCTTACATTGAAGTAGGCGGGGACGGTAACAACGGCGTGGGTGACCTTCTTGCCGAGGTAGGACTCAGCGACCTCCTTCATCTTGCCAAGAATCATGGCAGAAATCTCCTCGGGGGTGAACTGCTTAGCAGCGCCATCGACCTGGACCTGGACGATGGGCTTGCCATCCTTGTTCACGACCTTGTAGGGGAAGTGCTTCAAATCGGATTGGACATCCTTGTCGTTGAACTTGCGACCGATCATACGCCTGCGAGTAATGTTAGTGACTGCGTTCCATGCGGTTGAGCTGGTTTGTGGGTTTGGCATACTTGACATCGAAGACGGTGTTGTGGGGGTTGGAAGCGGCCTGGTTCTTGGCGGAGTCTCCAACCAGGCGCTCGTCCTCGGTGAAGGCGACGTAAGAGGGAGTGATTCGGTTACCCTGATCGTTGACGAGAATCTCGACCTTGCCCTTCTGCATAACACCCACACAGCTGTAGGTGGTACCCAAATCCTGTAGAACAATGGTTAGCTGGGTCGAGACTTGGAGGGGTGCTCAACCAGCTTGAGGAGCTCGCAGAGCGCGGCGCGGGCACATACAATACCAATGACGGTGCCATAGTTGTCGGCCTCGTCGGCGCTCACTGACTGAACGAAGGCGGCGGGAGCGAAGATCAGGGCGATCCAACAAAGGAGTCCCAGGCCCAAGGCCATTGAGCTCCTTGAACGAGCCATGGCGGGAGGAGTTGTGCGGTTGCTTGCGAAAAAGTCGAGGCAATGCGGGTTGTAGAGAAAATGATACGGTAATTTGCTCCAACGCAGTGAGGTTCTATATCCTCAACCTGGCGTGTTCAATTCGGTGGGAGGGGGTATCGTGGATGGTTGGAAGAGACGGGTTTGGAGGATAGGAAGGCGGCTCGGAGCTTATGAAGGCCGTCTCCAAAAAAGTCGAGGTGTCCAGATTGCACAAGAGGCCAGATTTCACATCACCCGCCACACCCCTTGTCGCCGCCCCACGTGACAGGGGTCCCAACAGTAGATCTATCTGGCTTGCACTGTGCAGCAGCCCTACCGCATGTACCTTTTCGAGTGCCATGTGTCACCTCTGCGCCCGGGTGCGCTGCTGAACCACTAAAGCGCCCGGCTGTGATACGTCATCTGCAGATGTCTGCACAGTTCAATAATAGAGTTCCAGTTCACCGACACTATCGGGTCTAAGGGGTCCCTGGCAGCTCAAACGCTCTAACTACCAGCGCGCCTCAGCATCAGCCGCGGGGGCGCTATCGGCATCCGAAAAAGCCAGCTATTGCCCACTGCTTTGGCTCCCATCCGCCACCATGATGCTGACTTTCACTGCCTTTCCCGAACAAATTTCTTCCACAACATTCTGTCGCGGGGGAAAGAGATGAGTCATGGCGGACACCTGCCTGGCCGACAATGACTTTGACGAACAAACAAGGGAGATTTAGACACGGTGGCTGATCCATTCCGGAAGTCAAATGGGTTGGAAGTTCGAGAATATTCCCGACGCGGCAGTGGGGCTCTCGGAGCCACGCTACCGACCCTATCACCGGCTCAACATGAGCGAAGACCTGCTACCTGTCCTTAACATCGGTCCTGTTGAATCCCACCCATGAGATCCTTCAGCGGAACTGACCACGTAAACTACCGTGCCTCTCGATGTTTCTTTCGTACTGCGTCCTCCGTTCCCCGTAGCATCCTTGTTATTCACCGCTTCATGACAAGTGTGGCCACCTATGCCGTGCTACACACTTGCCTTCTCTCCCAGCCGCGTGTTTGCTTGTCATATTATCGCTCGGCCTTTGACTAGCCACCCCTTCCAATTGGTATCGCACTCATTAACTAGATAGCTTACTTTATTAATTGCTCTTCGCTGTGTTGAAAGTGGTGTCCGGTCTTACCCTACACCACAGCCAAAAAAGACGACCACGGATTATATAGAGAAACATAGAGAAGCTGTACAAGACAGCCTTGGCCAAAAAGGTCTCGCTCGATGTTAAGTACTTTTCCGCGCCCGATCTGTGCCTAGTATTCTAGGTTGAACAACAAGTCATGAAACACATGTTGGCTTTGTTCACTAATTGCCCTACCCTGGGCCAGTTACGGAGGACGACATGGTCAACCTGGGTACTATTCTTCTCTCCCTGTTTTGCCTCAGCACCAATATTCTGTGCATCTGGTACATCTCCCAGTTACTTTACCCCGGCAGACTCCTACTGTCTTGAATGCTCTCAGCCTCCACCTCGATTACAGAATGCTCAAGCCATTGCTCGAACAAACATTTTCCAGGTCGGTTGTAGATCATGTCGATCCACAAGAAACCCTTCAGAACACCCCTGGTTTCCGCCCAGGTTCCAAGACCAAGCGACGACGCAGTCTGCACCATCGCCACTCTAAGCCATTCTTGTTCAGAGTTCTCAAAGATAGAAATGCTAGAAACGAAGAGGGCCCAGAGCAGAAACTTGGCTCGCTCAGGTGCCGGGGGCAACTGCTGCGCTAGGAGGGCGTCCTTTAAATGGTTTGCTAGAAATATCAGCTTAGGCCCAAACCCGTCAATATTGACGAGAAGACTCTTCATAAATGCCAACATGCAGAGTCGCAAAAGCTCTGGCAGTGAAGTCGAATCAAACCGCAGGTCGACAAGCCGGGGTGGGACTGAACTATTCAGCCGAGCGAAGAAGTCTTCCGACATCTTTACTCCCGTTTTTGTAGCTTCATTTGCAGCATTTGCGAAGACTCGTAGGTCCGCCCATATGTTCAGTAGTCGTGGGTCAGGCCGCGGCTGAATCATGCTGAGCTCAGTCAATCTGGTCACCGAGATCCCACGAGCAATCTGAGGACCCCAGGAGACGACATCTTGCACGAATCGCATCTTGCGCCCGGTTGCAATTGCGAGCCCGAAGTCAAGCCTGGTAAGTTTGAAACGGGTTGGTTAATAGAGCTTGCACGTCGATGGCCTAGTGGAATACACCAGGCTTACCTTTGCGACTTGTGTTCGAGGAGGCTACCTCTATCAATTGTCTTTAGCCCACCACGCAGCTCAACCATGCGATAAAGCCCGTTCATATGCGCTGCTGCCGATTCGACATCCCCAAGCAAAGCTGCTGCTGTTGCCAGCGATATTACCACAAGCATGGTGGAGTTCGTTGTGGCCTCATTGCTATTCTGCACACTCTGTTGAAGATAGTACAGTGTCTTCGCCAGGTGGGATTGTGCAATCTTCCCATAAGGAAGTCCGCGAGATAGGTCGGTAAAAGCCTGGGCTGTGAATAAGATGGAGTGAAGCAAGGCAGGATGCTGGGAGAGGTTGGAAAAGCAGAAAACATCGTTTCCACCGTCGCTAAGGGCAATCTCTAATGTATACGATGACGGTTTGATGACGGTGAATGCTAAGATTGCGTTGGAGGTTAAGTTCAAGTAACGAATGACCCTTGGGCGTGTGGCCACTAGCTGGGTCGGAAAACATACCTCGATGGATAAGATTCAGCATGTACGGCTTCATCTCATCCGCGTATCCAACGAGCGAAAGCTCTGAAGCAATATGCCGGGGGGAAGTAAGGGCCCATTCCACCTCTTCGCTATGGTCCCTTGTCTCAGGCGCTTGACACCTCAGTGAATCGACTTGGGCTGACGGTTCGCCCTGTTGTATGAGTTCTCTGGCCCGTTTAGACTTGCGGGTGTTTTTCCCGCGCATGAAATGGCTGCGAATGAGCTTGCGCGTTTCCGCGTCTGGCTTGTCGAGGGACGTAGTGACGATGAAGGGATCGGAAGCCATGCCCGGGTCTGTCATGAGATTATGGGATTAGTAAACGTCGGCCCCGCACACCAAGGATGAAGTGACTCGACATCTTCCTAGGCGGAGGCTACTCACTGGTCACTTACCCAGTAGGGTCGTGATAGCAAGGTGATAACTACGGAATTTCGGTCGCTGTGAACGGTCACGAAATCATGCTGTTGAGAGTACTGCGTACGACAGTACGTATATGCAGCTTACGTACGGAGTAACTAGTGGAGGACTAGTCTGCCCACCCTGGCCTGAGCAGCTGCCGCCAAGACTTGATTGAGTTCCCTTTTCGGACTGGCGCCATGGTTGATTTACCTTGCAAGCCACTATCCAAGACAACATCTTGAGTCGGAGACTAAGCGTCTCATGAACTTGACTGAACCGGGCGAACAGATCAAGCCCGATGATACGAATGACGTGGTTATCGGCTCGAGATTCCCCCGTGCTCGGAGATTCCGACAAGTAATGCTTCGAATACAGCCACCGACGCTCGTCTTGGTGGTCTTGAACCCTCGCACTGTGAGAGTAACCGCCTCTTCATTGGCTCTCAGCGCCAGGCCTTCTATCATGCATCAACATGGGAAACATGTTGGGGACCAGACCTGACAAATTGCAGCTGGGCTGTGCTTTTCTCGGGCTTGTATCCATGTAAGATACCATACGTCTGGTCTCTCATTTCCCCCATCTCCCTATATAAACCCTTCACCCGACCCAAAATATTTATGGTTTCTTCACAATCTCAGCAAACAATTCCTACTTCAGACTTTCCCCTTCACACATTGAACAAATCTTAGACTTCCCCAACTCACACCCTTCCCACTCAGCACTATGAACATGATGTTCGGCAGCAAATCAGTGGCCTTCGGCCCAGAGAAGGACATCCCGGCACTCAATGGAAAGGTCATCTTAGTCACAGGAGGAAACTCCGGCCTTGGAAAGCAATCCGTTCTTGAATTTTCCCGGCACAATCCTAGCCAAATTTGGCTTGCAGCACGCAATCTCGAGAAAGCTAGAGCAGCAGCCGACGAGATCAAGCAAATGGTTCCTGAGGCACCAATCAAGCTTCTTGAAATGGATCTTGGATCCTTCGACTCAGTGAAGAATGCAGCAAAAACAGTTCTCTCGGAGTCTGACCGCCTCGATATCCTCATGCTCAACGCCGGCATCATGGCAGTTCCACCAGGCCTGACTAAGAACGGTTACGAGATTCAATTTGGTACCAACCACATGGGCCATGCACTTTTGGCCAAATTGCTGCTCCCAACAATGGAGAGAACGGCCAGGAACGACTCGGAAGCAGATGTGCGCATCGTCTCGTTGGCATCACGCGGTCATGCTCATGCTCCGAAAGGAGGCTTCCGTTTCGACACCCCCAAGACCACTGCTGATAGTCTGGGAGCTTACGGGAGGTACTTCCAGAGTAAACTCGCGAATGTTCTCTGGACAAGGCAGCTAGCAAAACAATACCCCCAGTTCACAGTTGCTGCCATCCACCCGGGTGTAGTCCGGACCCAGCTGATGGATGGAGCGACAGCTACGCCGACTTTGGTCAAGGTCCTCGTAAAGGTTGCGAATATGTTCCTCGCGCCCGTCGAGCAGGGAGCCAAAAACCAACTTTGGGCTTCGGTGTCAAAGGATGTCAAGAGTGGAGAGTATTATGAGCCGGTAGGCGTTGGGGGATTGACGAGCGACGACGGGAAGGATGACAGCCTGGCGCAGAAGTTGTGGGATTGGACAGAGAAGGAGTTAGAAGGGCATTTTGTGTGATTTGGTCAATCTCGTTAAGTATGTCTAGTTTGGCTAGGAATAGCTCGCAGAGTGGTACGTCGGTGTAGCTCATTGATATACCGTTTCACGGCGTCGTAATCATCGTACATGTATGTCTTTTGTCTTGAAGTCTCATTCACATCCAATCTTCCTCGCACATATATCCCAGACTCCTTACAATACTCGGACCCAAGACCTACTCTAAAAGGCCAGCCGCAATTGTCTCGCCCCCGCTTCTAATGACAACTCTTTGGCCTGATTCTAAAGGCGCCTTGGACGCCAACTTGACAACCACTCGCGCAACATCGCCTGGCTGCACAATTCTCGGTTTCTTCTTGATGACTGCTCCCGTGGCTTTGTCGAGTGTCGCAGCGATCGATTGGATCTGGCCGGCCGCGTGCAGTCGCCCTCGATGAAGATCCACTGGCATAGGCATCAGATGTGCAAATGCCATGGCCTTTAGGATGAAGGTGTCGCTGCAGTTAATGGGTTGCGTTTTGTGGCAGAGCATATCACCGACCCGAATGTGAATGGGGTCGATATTGCTCAGGGCAATGCTAACACTTTGTCCCGCAACTGCCCAGTCCTGTACGCCCGAGTCCACCATAACAGACTTGATGTAGGCTTCCTCGCCGCTCGGCTGTACCACAACGGCGTCACCTATTTGAACAGAGCCAGCATCTATGCGACCGGCGATGGTAATTGTCCCCAGTTGCGACCGGAAGACTTCTGAGATGGCCATTCGGAATGGCGTCTTCAGGGCTCGAGTGGTTGATGGTTCCGAATCCTCCAATGCCTCAACCAAAGTTGGGCCAGTGTACCACGAGGCTGCTTTATCTTCTGTTCGCTTGACAAGATTGTCTCCATTGAGACCCGATATCGGGATGAATGTCACATTCTTCGCCTGGAACCCTAGACCAGACAGGAAACCACCAATGTACTCCGAAATCTCCTCAAATCGTTCCTGATTCCAGTGAATAACGTCGAGCTTGTTCACACCAATAATCAACCGTTGAACACCAAGGCTTCGAAGCAGCAGGATGTGCTCTCGTGTTTGGCCCTTGAGTCCCTTTTCGTAGGCCCCAGTGTCCGCATCAATAACAAGGATTGCAAAATCAGCTTGGCTGGCGCCAGCGATCATGTTTGGCACAAAGTCTCGATGTCCCGGTGCGTCGAGTATAGTGAAATTGGTCTTGTCGGTTTCAAAGTGGTTAGTTGCGATGTCGATAGTAACTCCTCGTTCTCGCTCCTCGCTTCTCTGATCCATAACCCACGCCAGAGCAAAAGACTGCTTTCCGGATTTCTCAGCTTGCTTCCGATATCGATCAATTGTATGTTTCTCGACGAATTTCAATTCCAAGAGCAGGCGACCCATGAGGGTGCTCTTGCCTGCATCAACATGGCCTAACAATATTAGCTTCCTATCACAACCGATTTACCGATTTATCGACTCACCGACGACCACGAAGCTGATGCTCCTCTTGTTCAAGCTGCTCTCAAACTCTTTAACAACGTCGAGGCCTTTGCTCTTGGGGGGCGGCGCATCGTTGATTTGCAATGTGGAGATGTCGTTGGCAGCTTCTACCACCTTTGAAGTAGTCTTGCCCTTCTGAGACTTCTTCGCTGCCTTAGGAGCTGCTGCAGTCTTCCCCGCTGGATAGGAATTAGAATTAGCCCATCATTTCGTCCTTGCAAAACTCGAACCTTTCGCCTGAGCCGCAAGCACAACGTCGTCGGGACTTGGCTCGGCGAAGGCCTGGGCAAAAAACGAGGATGAAGATGTGTATGGCATCGCATAAACATCAGGCTTGTGGAATCTGGAAGCCTCCGGAGCAGATCCAAAGAGAGTCCGAGCGAAAGCAGATGGAGTAGCTGTCTGGGTTTGAACCACGTCTTCGGGCTTCGAGGGAAGGTCGACAATTCCACCCACGCCGGCCTCACCAATGCCAACACTTTCATGGTGAGATGTTGATTGATGAAAAGAAAAGTTGGCGGGCACTGACGGCTGGTCATCTGTCTTCTGCCGTTTTGCTGAGCCCGAGATGGCGTTCCGATTTTCGCTTTGCGTATGATCATTGATAGACAGTTTCGCAATGCCCTTTTCAGCTTGGATCCCCTTATCCAGCTCCTTTTTTTCATCGTTCTTCTTTTTCCTTGCTGCTGCTATGGCTTGGAGTTTGGACATTTTTGGTCCGCTTTCGCCGCCTCCCAACAGGCCTCCCCGAGGATGATCAGGTTCAATGAAGACAGTTTGGCGGTGACGGGGCACATTCAACCACGGCATGTCATCAAAGTAACTGGAATATGACACCTTTGGGTTCTGAACAGTTGGGAAGTGTGATGTTGGTGGCATGGCCCCCGTATCGTAACCCAAGCTACCTCCAAATGCTCGACGCTCATGGCCTGCTCCAAGTCCTTCCACGAAAAGGCGTTGCGAAGCAGAAAAAGAGACTGCACTAGACATACCTTCTGGGGCCTTCTTTGCAGCTGGCTTTGGTGGTGGTGCGATGTAAGTCTTCATCAGGTATGTAACGGACTTGTCAAGGTCGTAATAATAGTGCCACAATGCCTCTTGAATCTGCTCTGTTGTGACTTTGTCGGCCTCAGATCCAAGCGCACTGCGAATCTCAGCTGTACCATTGGTCATCGCTGCCCGATCCTCGGGACTGAGTTCATCCTCTTCGTCGCCATAGTCCTCCCCGTCAAACTCGGACACGATATCGTCAGGGTTGAACGTGTGGACGATTCGATGACGCGACATTTTGGGGGGTTTGGTTTGTATAGAGAGTTGGGATTGGTTGGAAAGTGACAGAGAATATGAAGCCTCGTGAACTTGAACGTGGAAGGGAGTTGACTGGTGTCTAGTAGAAGAAATAGAGCAAGGGTATCTTATGTAGGAACGGAGTTGTAAATCGTGGCCAAGGAAGGTTTGCCCAAAGGGTTGCCTAAGGAGAGTTCGCCTTCTTAAGATTTGCGGGGGTAGAAGGTTTTCGAAACCGTTTTGTCGCCGGGTCGAGTGCGGCTTGCAGAGTGCAGAGGGTGAATGGAGACGGGGGGACAGAACGAAACGAAACGAAAGGTGAGGGGCCTTCAGGGTCGAGATCTGAAGTCGAAGCAGTCATGGCGGGGCAGCAGCGAGCATTTGGGCAGCTGTGGCGGGGTTAAATGATGTAGCCACCTAGGTATTGGCCTGGCATTTGCTGTAAAAGTTCACAAGGTGCTTTTGATTTCGCACGGGCTAATCCTGATTAAGAGTAATTGAAGAGCCCGGCTCTGTGAGATCTGGCCAAATCAGGCTTAAAACCGGTGCGTAAATATCCTGTCCCTGTGGGCGCTTGGGCCACTTCGTGACCAGGCAGCCCCTGACAAGCCGGAGTTTTCATTTCACCGCCGGCCGAGCTTGATGCGGTGGATGTGCAAGGCAACCCCGAATCCTCAAAAAATTTGGGCACGATCAAGAATTAGTTTGGAAGCTACAGTCTGCACAGGATTTCGTGGGACCTTGTTTATTTTCCCCCGTAATCGTCTAGCGACTAACAGCTCCCCACGGCGGACGACAGACTGTCAACATGGCGATGAGTGAGTCTCGCACAAATATATTGGGGAGGGGTTGAAGCTAATGAGGGGACAGATCTAGATATGTCGAATGGTATTGCCCGCCCGACGATAACGACCCCCTCAAGTTCACTGGCTAACCATGTTCGCAAACAGCGGCGATGATGAAGGATGAGCAAGGCCGTCCTTTCATCGTCGTGAGAGAGTACGTTCGTCCCCGCCCTCCCCCAAACGCCTCCTAACCGTCCTCAGTCAGGGGAAGAAGCGCCGCCAATTTGGCAACGAAGCCGTCAAGTCCCACATCCTCGCCGCCCGCACCGTCGCGAACATCGTCAAGACTTCCCTTGGCCCTCGAGGCCTCGACAAGATCCTCATCTCGCCCGACGGAGACATCACCGTGACGAACGATGGCGCTACAATTCTGCAGCAAATGGAGATTACAAACCATGTCGCCAAGCTATTAGTCGAGCTTTCCAAGTCGCAGGACGAGGAGATTGGCGACGGTACCACCGGTGTCGTTGTCCTGGCTGGTGCCCTCCTGGAGCAGGCCGCGGACCTCATCGATAAGGGTATCCACCCTATCCGAATTGCCGACGGCTACGACCAAGCTTGCGATATCGCTGTAGCAGAGCTCGACAAGATCTCAGATGTCATCGAGTTCTCCAAGGAAGAGACCACCAACCTGGTCAAGGTTGCCCGGACAAGTCTCGGAAGCAAGATTGTGTCCAAGGCTCACGACCAGTTCTCAAACATTGCCGTCGATGCTGTTCTCTCCGTCGCCGACCTCGAGCGAAAAGATGTCGACTTTGAGCTGATCAAGGTGGACGGAAAGGTCGGAGGTGCCCTCGAAGATACCCTTCTAGTCAAGGGTGTCATTGTCGACAAGGACTTTTCTCATCCCCAGATGCCTTCCGAGGTGCGGGACGCCAAGATCGCCATCCTGACGTGCGCATTCGAGCCCCCGAAGCCCAAGACCAAGCACAAGCTTGACATCACGAGCGTCGAGGAGTTCAAGAAGTTGCAAAACTACGAGAAGGAGAAGTTCACCGAGATGATTCAGCAGATCAAGGACACAGGTGCCAACCTGGCTATTTGCCAATGGGGCTTCGACGACGAGGCCAACCACATGCTGCTTCAGAACCAGCTTCCCGCCGTTCGGTGGGTTGGTGGTCCCGAGATCGAACTTATCGCCATTGCCACTAATGGCCGAATCGTACCTCGATTCGAGGATCTCAGCGCGGACAAGCTTGGCAGTGCCGGTATTGTGAGAGAGATGACCTTCGGAACTACGAGAGAGAAGATGCTGGTTATCGAGGAGTGCGCAAATACCCGAGCCGTTACGGTCTTTGTCCGCGGCAGCAACAAGATGGTAAGCGGATACCTACTTCGGGATCGAGAGCTAGCTAACACGGAGTAGATCATCGATGAGGCGAAGCGATCTCTACACGATGCCCTGTGCGTCGTGCGAAACCTGGTGCGCGACAACCGTGTCGTTTATGGTGGTGGTGCTGCCGAGATTGCCTGCTCGTTGGCAGTCGAGGACGCCGCTGTCCAGACTCCCGGCCTGGAGCAGTACGCCATGCGAGCTTTCTCTGAGGCTCTCGACACCATCCCCATGACTCTAGCCGAGAACAGCGGTCTCAACCCCATCGCAACTCTGGCAGAGGTCAAAAGCCAGCAGGTGAAGGCCAACCGTGAGGACCGAGGCAGGCTTGGTGTTGACTGCATGGGACGCGGCAGCAACGACATGAAGGATGCTTTCGTCATCGATCCCTTGATTGGCAAGAAGCAGCAGCTGCAGTTGGCGACTCAACTATGTCGCATGATCTTGAAGATTAACAACGTTATTGTATCGGGTGCTGATGAGAACGAGTGGTAAGCCGAGCGGGGAGTTGCGGGATTAGATAAAAAGCATATGTGATGAATAGAATGTGCTTCTTGTCCTGTCAAATTAGTTCCTCTCCTGCGAATCGGTTGGGGTCCAGCTTTGTATGGATGCTGGCTAGGGTACTCAAAAGGACGGCGGCAGTAGACTAGGTCTGGTAGACAAAAACAAACGGCCTCATCAAACCTAACTCAAAGCCTGCGCTTACAATTCAATATTTTTCCACGTTTAACGCCCATTACAGACGTAGTAGAGCCGTAGGGCTGAGGTTGCATCTCGGATCGGATTTCAGGGTGGTTGGTCCCGAAATGGAGGTGTGGCATCGCTGTGCATTGGCGGTGCGCGCCAATTAATGCGGCACGTCAGCTTCGACTTCTCATCATAACAGTGATTTTTTCCCCAGCTTTGTAATCCTCGCACCGGCTTCCTTTCGGTTTACGTTTCCTATCTCAAAGATTCAGAGGCCAGGACAGCGTCTCATGTCGGGTCCTTCGGCTTCCGGATCTCCCGCATCTTTTGGTGACCTGCTGGCGGCACCGTCGACGACCAAGCGCCGTCCCATTCCCCGGAAGGGTCACACCAAATCCCGAGCTGGTTGCTCTAGTTGTAAGAGACGAAAAGTCAAGTGTGATGAAGCCTTGCCGGATTGCGGGCCGTGTGGGCGGTTGGGGCTAGCATGCGAGTACGGACAGAGCAGAGGTCGCAGTTCTCGCGAGTCGTCGACCAGCTTGGCCCGGCCGTTGCGGTCAACACCGGCTGCGTTTGACGTCGACGACATGAATTTTTTCCGGCACTTTTTGTTCGAAGCTTATCCGCCTCTACCTATCGATGGCTCTTCCGTGTGGCGGGTTGCGTCTCGCCTCTCCCATGAAGTAAGTAAGCCCCCCTCTGCGGCTGTGTGGCAGCGACTTACAGCAGACGGGCAGTATGACTTCTTACTCCACTCGATGCTAGCCCTTGGTGCGTCCCATCTAAGCTTGGTATCGCCGTCTGGCTATGGGGAGGCGGCGCTGAAGCATCGAGTTACTGCCATCAAAGCTTTGAACAAACACCTCTCGAAGCCCAATCTCTCCATACCAGAGGCCGATGCTGCTTTCGGGGCAATGCTGAATCTGACCTTTCAAGCTGCCTACATGGCAGATGGCCTGGTTGACTTCTTTACCATGATTCGGGGCTGTATGAAGACATCCACTCATCATTCTTCTAAGACGGAAACTTATTTATTCGACAGGCTTTCTCATAGGCAGCCATACACTATCGAACCTAGAGAAATCCATCTTCAAAAGCTTTGCGAGAGATGCCTACATCCACAGGCTCCAGCAGGTTGTGCGTGACAGCACTACGGACCGTTATCTTGATGCCATAGTTGCCGAGGAGTTCTGCGTCAGCACAAGGCAGATTCGCCATCTGTGCAAAAGTGTGCCCGAGTTGCAATATGTAGCACATATGCAGAAGATAGCGAGCCTAGCATCTACAGATCCAACTGAGGGTATGCGAAGCATTTTGTCTTCCCTAAACAGCGCTAACCTCTCACAGGCTTCCGCGAACTCTCATTCTTCTACGACAGGCTAGGTGACCTCACTTCCAAAGACTTTGCATCCTTCATCGATCCCGGCAACGCTGTGTCTCAACTCGTCATCATGCACATGCTGGCACTAGACTATGTCATGAGCCGAAAGACATTCGTTGAGAAGAGCGCCAAACCTTGGGGAAGCCTTGGACCTAGCGAAGGATACGACTGTCGGAAAGGCATGTCCAAAGTCTGGATTGATAAGATGCTGGAGCAACTCCCTCCCGAATACCACAAGTACGCCGAGTGGCCAGCCAACTTTGTCCGCGGTTTGACATACTCCTTTACCCGAGAAGATGAAGTCTGGAGACCATTCTTTTTGAACAACGGAACAGCGACCTTGTCGTCTGAACGTGGCACTTTGCCTGCTATAGAAGAGTCAGTCGTGTTACATCTTAGTGTTTGGTCTGCATTCTAACTCATGTTTCAAAGGCAAACTACCCCAGCCTCCACTGTCTTTCCCAGTGATCAGTTCAGTCTGCATGGGTGGATACTCGATTCTGCGAACTCATAAGCCCCGAGAACAGCGTTTTTCTTTTCTTTTAGCAGGCCAAGACCCTAGATTTACACAATTAGCTCTTAGTCGTTTAGAAGTGGCGATGGCTCAATATTTAGGCGCCAGACAAGGCTGTCCGTCCCTTTTCTCCCAGTATGCATCAGTGTGAGACGTTCACTGTTGTTGCTAGATGTCCTCGACCTCGAGTTGTGCGCCAGGCCTCAGTCATACGCTCACGTCTCGTTGATCCGAGGTGATGGTTTACTACGTGAAGGCAATCTCTGCATCATTGCCTCCTTCCATTGCGCTGTCAGGTATGGCGGCAACTACGTGTTCTTGCATCGCAAGAATGAATTGAAGAGAGAGAGAAGCTGGACATATTCACTTAGGGAAAAACCTTGGACGAAGAATCTGGCAACAGCTGCTAGCAGTGGTAAATCTTGCACACCCACCTTCAACTGAACTATGCTTGTACCTTCTATAATTCTACAAAATTCCCTTCCCTATGCTAACCAGCTTCGCTGGGCTGTTACATACAACTTGCCGAGGTGATTTGACGACATGTTTGGGCTAGGAAGCAGAGTGAAAGAAATCACCAGCTCGGTCTGGTTTTTGACTGAATATAATCGAATAATGTAAGCCACAACTTCAACAAGTGCTACAACGGGAACCACAGTGAAGTACCAAGCCCGATAATTGATGAGTGTCTGGTAAGAGATGAGGATAAAGATGATGCCGTAGACAATGGTCCCAACGATGGCGAGGGCAAGGGATGGATTGTACATTCCAAATGTCGTCTGTGTCAACCATTATTGAAGTATGAAAAGACGAATGAAGAGGGTTTTGGTTTGTCGCAAATGTCTATATTTATGAGTGGCTCTCAACTGCTTTGATCAAATGGTTTTTCCATCTATCAATTGAAGATGCTCGCTATATACCAAGCCGGAATCCGCGGCCACGCAATTCATGGTATCGAAAGCGAGCAATTTACGCACAACGCTTGAGACTCTTCATAGGGCGCGTGAAGATAGGCGCAGCCCATCAGCCATGCGGTGGGGTACAGGCCGGCTCTTACGGAACAATCGTTGCGCGTCATGACAGTTTGATAACGATGAATGCAATGAACCAATCAACGGGGCTGCATTCGTGGAAAGTGGCTATGGCAGGCAATTCATGCTTGTAACGGCTTATGAGATTAGATATGGTTGAAAACCAGACAGGGATTGGATGTAGCCAGGGAAATAACATATACTTCGTTTGCCGCATTGGCTGATGGTTACTATCATTGCTACGTCGGCAGTCAAACCTTTCGTTTCTAAAACCCTGCTCCCGCCTGAGATGGGCTCAACACTTCAACATGTGAAATTATAGATTACAAATATCTACATACCAACGGCCACAGTGACATTCAAGAAACACACACAGCTGATTCAAATCAGCCGAGGATAAGCTTTCCACGCATGCAACGAATCCTCACGTGATGAAGATATTCACATGGTCGAAACACTTGCATTAGGGCATTGTGAGTCGATATGTTCAGCGCGAGGTCACGAGGCATACGACAGCACAGTAGAGTCGCAGTAGGCATCTGAAAGGACCCTCGTGGCAGCTTCGGGCGCAGCAAAAGGGTGTGCGCCAGGTCCGGGTGTACTGAGGCCCTACCCCAGGGGGGCACTCAGGCTCCATCTCCGAGCTGAGACACGGCGGTTGTGGCAATTGAGGCAGCTGATTGGGATCGGTGCCGCGGGGACTAGCTGAGTGTCTGGTGTTGATAGATGCATGAAGGCGTAGTGTGACCACTAACCGGCGTAGGGTCGTGACTCTGCTGTAGAAGCCAGGCGACAGGCAACAGGCAACAGGCAAGCCTGCATGAGGAAAAGGTCATGACGAGAAATGATGCCAGGAGAAAGACGTCCTTGGCGGTAGATTTTGAGGATGACCACCATTGGCCTCCCGTCCCAGGCGGCATCTTGCTACTACCGAAACTAGTAGGAGTCGTTGGGTGGTGTATGGCAAGATGACTGCATTAAGTTCCGTCCCCGGCCCGCGTGAACAGGGTGTTTCGATATCTCCGTGCTCCGTCGACCGACCCCTTTCCCATGTGCAAGAAGCTGACTTTGTCTGTCTAGCAAGAAGGCAGCACCTCGATCGGGCAAGCCTCCGTGGTACGGCGGTGCGGGCCTGGGCCTACCCTGCACTGCCACCTCTCGATCAAGAAACGGTCAAGGTGCCAGCTGGTAGCGATTCCTTCACCGATGCTTGCTGAGTCGTAGCGCAGCAGACGTATGGGGGGCCGCATTGCTGCGCATGTGGGTGAGTCCAGGCTGGCGGCCCATCTGCATGTGCGTTCCGGTGCTTGTGGATCCGCCGGCGGGCTGAGATTGATTAGACAAGCAAAGAAAATGAGGAGGTGGAAATTAAATGATTTGATCTATTTCTCTTATTTGTTACTCCCCAATAGTGTATGATATGACTCTTCTCCGGCGTGGATTTGAGAGTTGCGTGCTGGTAATGGGAGAAGAGAGGACAGAGAGGATGGGTCTTGATGTGCTGTCAAATGCAAGAATATCGAACGAACAACAGACAAGAAAGAGGCCCCCGCTGTGATGTTTTCCGAGAGGGAGAAATAGTGAATGCTGCATCAGGAATACTAACCTCCTGTTCCTCGGTTTATTCATTTTATCTCTTTTATTATTATTATCATTATCATTATTATTTTCTCACCGTCCTATCCCAGGTGAACGGGTCCAGCGCCGCGGGCTGCCCAATGTATCCTCCAGGCTTAGCGACAAGGAAAAGAAACTGTTTCGGGGAAGCAGCCACCCGAGCCGGGTTCCCGGGCTCACCGCCCACGGCTTGGCCTGCTGGACGGCGCGAGATGCATGTCGTGGACTCGTGGATGAAGCGCCTTGAGCCTTGGAGGTGTGTGTGTGTCGTCGAGGCTTGTTGCTTGTTCGAGGCGTCCAAGGCTTGTTTTACGGTCATCTGCTCGCCTGGATGATGAGCTGGCAGCCCACCCTCCCACCATCTCAAGGCGGCACAGTGGGTACGTACCTTAATTACTCACCACCTCCAGCTTCCCTCCGTCTGCCCCCATTCTCTCTCCCCACCATCTCGCATCAACACCACACCAACATCACAACCCTCTCGTCACCCTCTTTCAACCCTTTCAACCGTCTTTCGACACACTTCCCTCACTCTTTCGCCCTTTCAACACCCCCGAGCCCTCAACAGCCGCCACTCCACACCCCCAAAAACGCTTCCCCCCACCACCACGACTCTCCCTAGTCCCCGTCCGCGGCCCCATTCAACTTCGCCTTCCCTCCACACCTTAATTACTAGCCAAGTAACTAGCTTTTTGTCGCATCCGCTGGCGCCCTCGTTCGCCTATCACCTACCACGGGATGCCGACCACGCCCTCCAGCCCTGTAGGTATGCCAATTGTCGATGACGGATGGCTCCCAGCATCTGCGAATACCCAGCTACACAGCCAGTGAAGTGATCGGTGTCGCATGGGGTAGCGCATCACGGCATTCCGGTGGAGCGTGCCATCCCACGGACTGCCGGCCGGTGGCTTTTGGTTGGACTTGGCATTGCCAGGTCCTTCAAGCTATTCAGCCGTTCAGCCATTCAAGCACGAATAGGGCAGTTTATTCTCATCTTCGTGCGTGGAGTTGGTGGTTGGCGGTTGGTCTTTGGCCTTCAGGCTTGAAATTGTCCCCTGGTCCTTTCTTTTTCCCACTTCGTTTTTTTGATCTATCGACTGTTGGCTCTTCCTCCTGGTTGGCTCTGTTCAGACTCCAGCTTCCAAGGCCCAGGATCGTTTGCTTGTTCACCAGACCTCCCGCCATGTTTGCTCAGGTTGACATCTCACTCGGGTGCCACGACAGCGCCACGGATCTCGTATTGACCGGCAATTAAACCATTTCCCCTCCAATACTTGGCGCCCCGTCATATCCGACCAACACTTCAGCCCCCTCTGGGCCTCTACCTCACCGTCGACCTCTCGCCGCCCCATTTCAGGCTGTCATCCTCTGGCCAACATGTCATAATTCCTCAGCCCTGTTGTGTTGGGTTGGTTTCACCAGCCTTGACGATTTGCATCACAGGCCCACTCGGTCAAGATTTCGGCCCCTCGTCTTCCTATCCCAAGGTCAGATGTGCCCTTTGGGCTGCGACTCGTCAGCTTGGACATCAACCTGGCCTGGCTAAACGCCCCCCGCCTCTCTGGCTGATGTATCACCGTCAAGTACTCGCGGTACCTGTGATAGATGAAGCCCGCCTTGGGAGCTGTGCAACCCCGACAGGGTCATTCGGGAACCTGGGATTCCTTGTTCGCTGCGACGTTCCACAACCGTTATACCTGGAACCTTTTGCTTTGCTGTTTGCCATCTCCCCTGATGACCTTGACGATCCGTCAGCCACAGCCGATAGTCCCCCACGGGACGCAATCCCCATGACTCATCAGCTCATGGTTTCCTTTCTTAATCTGCTGTACAACCGCCCATTCCCCATTGGTGGCATCCTCTGATCGCCTCCTTTTCTCTTCTCTCCTCCAAAGTAGTAGTCTTGGTGCTGCTGGTGTTCCCGTGGCTGCAGACGGCATCACACATCGAGTCGCTCGTTTCATTCCCGCGTGTCCTTGCCATTCAGATTCTCGCCTCATGCAAGCCTCGCTGCAGGAGCTTGCTGCATGTCACCCTGGCCTCCCTCCACGAGGTCCGCAGCTGAGGGGAAAACTATATGCAAAGGATCCACATCTTTTCTCTTTGCGCAGCGGCCGCTCTGCTAACCTAATGTTTGGAGAAAACAATGTAAGCTGTTTGCAAGTACTACTTTTAGTCTTGTTTGTACAAATCGAACCCGATGAGATGCATGAGATGATTTGTTAGTCAAACAATCATCACATGCCTCGCCGGGATGATACTCGTCGCTTGGGGGTTACTCGCTGCACAAACTGTGTTTGATTCTGGAGCGATTGCTGCTGTTTCATGGCTTATTCCTATCGTATGAGAGGGGCTGTGACATTTAATCCATTAATTGGCTGGCGTGGGACTGAATCTGGTTCCAAGGCGCGTGTGCATTCTCGGAGTCGAACCTGCGGGGGTGAGCGTGGGATTGATCTCATGCGAGAGATCGTCGCGCATTGAGCCGATGCACCAACCGTTGCTCGAAACGGTACGGGATCTTGAAGCAAAACGGTAGCTGTTATTGGCCATCTGACAACTTGGGCTAGAAGCACCTTCCTTTAAGCTGCTTGATTCTACTGGTGGTACGTTTCTCCTGACGGTTTCGCTCTGCCTCAGTGTTCTCAATTCCATCAATGAGTACTGGAGAGCTAGTTGGTTCCGCGAGTGGGATTGCCAACCAAATTTTGGTAACGCAGATCTGCATTGACAATAATACTTTGCAGATCTTGAGGCGATTTACGGGCAAGTTGCACACTGCCACCAAATGAGTTTAGATATTTATCTTGCTCTGAACGACTTGTTACCAAACGTAACCTCTCTGCCAGCTTGAACTATGGTTACCAAGGCATAGATGAGCAAGATTATTGATGGAAAGAAGAGTCCTTAAAAGAACCCCTAAGATTCACCGTTCGGGTCTTTAAATACTCGACATACTCCGTTGGAATGTATGATTCTGTCGAGCCTGCAGGCCAGTATGACTAGGGTTGACTCACTAAGCAAGACGCTACAGCCATGGAAGAGAAAGTGCGATATTTCCCAACAATGACTCTGAGTACGAATTTTAAGACAGGGTTTTTGGGTTATGACCCAGACGCGAATCTCTCGGCTGTACCTAGTCCGTAGTAAGCTGGCAATTCTCTCGAGTTGGCGGGTGCAATGATTGAGAATGACGCGCCGTGAGTCACCGCACTAATTGCCCCAATTAAGCTCCTACTTGCCATCTGACCACATCGTGGCTCACTTTGGCGGGGCGGGGCGAATTGAGCCGCAACTCGCCACAACCTCCATCTCCATCTTAACACGGCTCCAGAAGATAAAATGTCGGCCTGGCCCGTCTGATCAGTATCAAGAAGCAGACGGTGACTCAATTTGAGACCTCAAAACCCTCTCGTTCTATTTACACTGGCGTTTCGGTTTTCCTTGTGTCAGCAGCGCTCCTCGTTTAGTTCGCATCACGACCACCTCGCCGCCATTATTCCGCATCTTCAGACACCCGCATCAACAACACCCCTCGCCATGATCTCTCTCAGGAACCAGGCGGATGGTTCCCCGCAGACCCGTGAACAGGCTGTGGCAGAGCCGTCGTCATCGCGCGTCGTCCCCAAGCCCGTCCCGCAGTCGCAGACCCAGGACCCGAGGCGCTATCAGATCGAGCAGCTGCGTCGACGATACTCGCCCAAGGAGTCCAAGGCCCCCAACGGAGCCACGTCGCTGACCTTCAAGCTGGCGCCCTCCGACCCGGACTTTCCCTTTGAGCTGGACCACCTTGAATGTGATCTCCGCGTTCCGTCCAAGTACCCGGAGGAAAGACCGGCTCTGCTTGTGAAGAACAAGGATATCCCGAGAGGGTTCGGTATCAACATCGAAAGAGGCTGGGACAAGCTGGTGGATGAGAGACCGGGAGCTACGCTGTTGGCCCTC
This sequence comes from Neonectria neomacrospora, assembly GCA_917563905.1. Classification (NCBI taxonomy): domain Eukaryota; kingdom Fungi; phylum Ascomycota; class Sordariomycetes; order Hypocreales; family Nectriaceae; genus Neonectria; species Neonectria neomacrospora. The sequence goes on from OU830643.1 coordinate 913,942, forward strand.
ACCCGCGAGCTGGACAAGAACCTGGAAACGTTCCTGTCCGAGCAGAAGGTCGAGACGGTCAAGCTTGTGAATTTTAAGGACACGAGGCACGAGGAGGCACAGGCTGCAAAAGCGAAGGAGGCCACTGTCGAGCCAACCAAGCCTGCTAGTCCGGCACCTGCACCGCGTACATATATCCCGGAACCATCCTACACGAAGGAGCAGATTGCTGCTGCAAAGGCCAGGAGGGCTACGGAGGTGCGCCAGCTCGAGTCACGGATGGGGAGGATGCCAATGTACCGTCGGTCTCCTGACGGCATCGTGTACACTCTATCTATTGAGCCGAAGCGGCGATCGGAGCTCCCACCCGGCCTGCGGACAGTGCAGAGTCTTCACCTCATCATTCCTCTCATCTATCCGCTGCAGAGTCTCCGGATCCAGCTGAATGAAGTGGAACCGAAGGACGCCGAGCCATTGGAGAACCTGTTCTCCGAGAAGGCAACAGAACAACAGCACATGACGCTCATGAGCCATTTGAATTATCTCGCTCAAAATCTTCATAAGCTAGCGAAGCAATCGCAAGATCAAATCCAGGCCCAAGCTCAAGCTCAAGCAGCCAGGGCTGAAGCACTACAAACGACTGCGGAACCCCAAGGAGTCGATGGGGATGCTTCAGGGAACCCAGTAGCTTCTGGTGAGAAGAGCCACATTCAGGTCATCCCGCGGCCTCCGGAGTGGAGTTTAGTCCACGGAGAGGACGATTCGTCGGAGGAGGACACTGATCCTGACGAGGGAGACGAGGGTGGTGCTGCCTTGGATGCGGAAGGCACTGAGACGATGCCTGTGATCGCCGATACCCCTGAACGAGGAACCATGATGTCGTTCCCATCTATCGAGCTTCACGGCATTGAGCTTATCCAGATTTCCATCCTGAGCCTCAGCGTCAAGTGCGAGCGATGCAAAACCGTCAACGACGTAGGCGGCCTGAAGCCCGACGTGGAGAAAACGCTGAGCTGCAAGAAGTGCGCGACCTCACTGGCCGTCACTTTCAGGGCACAGCTGGTTCACGAGCATTCATCGAGGGCGGGATTCCTGGATCTATCTGGATGCAAGGTGGCAGACATGCTCCCGAGCACCTTTGTTCCCACCTGCGCGAGATGTTCGACGGCGAGTCTCGGGCTCGTCTCGGTCCGGGGCGATGCCGTAACCAACGTCTGCCGGGACTGCCACGCCAAGTTCACCTTCAAGATCCCGGAGGTCAAGTTCCTCTTCATCACGCCGGGCTCGCTCCCGCCGCCGACGACGGGTCCGCGGCGCAAGCAGGACAAGCTCGGACTGCACGCGGGCGACCCGCTGCCCAGCAAAGGCGCATGCCAGCACTACCGCAAGTCGTACCGGTGGTTCCGCTTCTCGTGCTGCAGCCGCGTGCACGCGTGCGACAAGTGCCACGACGACGCCGAGGACCATCTCAACGAGTGGGCGAACCGCATGGTCTGCGGATGGTGCAGCCGAGAGCAGAACTACGCCGTCGAGGCGTGTGGCTTCTGCGGACGGAGCGTCATCGGGAGGAAGGGCAAGGGCTTCTGGGAGGGTGGGAGAGGGACTCGAGACCAGCGGACGATGAGTCGCAAGGATCCGAGGAAGCACAAGAGGATCGGGGGCAGCCAGGCGGCAAAGAAGGAATAACGCACATTCGTGCTGTATGGCATAGATTGTCTTGGTGGCAAATTGTTGGCTTTCGTCGATGTACTTGTAGCAGCAATAGAATACATCTGAAGCCACAGACTCCAAAGTACAGTTATCGTCACGGCGATGTGAGCCGCCGAACCGACGCATCACAACTCCCCCCACCCTACTCGAGTTCCATTTCCGGCCCCCAACCACCGGCCGACGTCCTCGTGCCGTCACGTCACGTCACAAGTCCCGTCGCGCAGCGGGCTGCAGCGGCGCCACCAGAAGGTCGCAGCCGCTCACCATGGCAGCGTGGGCTAGCTGGCAGCAACCCGCATGACCAGCGGCCGAGCCAGTCAAACGCAGGCTCGGGATGCCATTTCTCGCGGTTCCCCAAAGGCGCCCTCGCACAAGCACACCACCCGTCAGCCCCCGTGTGGAACGCGCGCGGAGAAAGGGGGAGGGGGGGTTTACGCGGCCGGCGTCTACTTCGTGCAGTCAGCGGCAACTCCTCGTCTCCCGATCGTCGATTTGTTCTATTCTTGGTGCGGTGCTATCTGTTCTTGTGCTCGGCGAGTGCGACGCTGTGCGACAGCAAGGTGTGGTTCGTACTGGCTGTGTTCGGGATGCCGTGAGGAATAGCTGGAGGGTGGCAATCTGGTTCTCCAAGTGGTAGTCTGGGCGGTTAGGTGTAAGTCGGATGGCCCTTTGGGCTGCATTATCTCTTTCGCTGCTGAAAGGCTTATTGCATATAGCTAGCAGGGGTCTAGGCAAATAAGAGAATAAAATACTAAAAAGTACACAGGGGATTAGACACGAATTAGGTAGTAGTAGAAGTCCTAGTAAGCCTGCTTACTGTAAATTACGACTTTGTATTTACTATACGGATAGTAATATTTATTGTGTTTAGGTACCCTATAACTTTATTACCCTTATATATTGACCCACAACAGGGCCCCCCACGTCTCGACCGCTCCCTTTCTACAAAATCAGGGCTCATTTGAAGCTCAATACAATGCCTCCAACATGATAGCGCGCTCTGTTCAACACGGAGAGCCGTCGTGATATAATAAACATCACGGCAATTCTGCAAACCTCTCCTGGTACGTCTGCTCTGCCCTTTTCCAAACACCTTCAGCATCCCGGCAATCCAAGGTCAACAAGCTGGGCAGCAGCAACGAGGAATACTCGTCGATAGCCTCAAGAGCGGCCATTGTTGGAAGGTGGTCGATGGCAATGACGCGTAGCTCGGGTCCATCCAGATGGCTAAGAATAGGGATGGCAGGGCTTTCAAACGAGCTGTACTTGGAGTACACGGGGATCGGGTTGTTGCCGCCGTTGAGATCGCAGCTGACATCGCAGATGACGCGAAGTCGCCTCTCGGGTCCCGACAGAGACTCAAAGATGGTGAAAGGAGGAGTCTTGTTGGCACCCAGGTAGACGCAGTTGACAAAGATGTCGGACGAAGCAACTTCAGGGAAAGGTCCGCCCTTGCTCGTCCGGGCCATGTCCCACTTCAGGATGCTGTTGACGCCAACCGCCTTTGCTGCTGCAATAGCACCCGCGCCACAACATCCTAGGGCTCCAATCACAATTAGTCGTGGAAACTCGCCGTTGTTCTCAGATGGCGCCGTCTGCATACTCACTCGACTTTACAAAGTCGGTCGGAGTAGTAACAGAATCGGACACTGGCACTAGGCCCTGGGGAACGCCCAAGATAGTAGGACTAAAGCTGTACCGGCGTATCCAGCCCAAGAGCCAAATGGGGCCACTCGTCGTTCAGTCTCATCGGCTAAGAACTTAAGGTCGTAGAGTAAGCCGCCTGCCTTTGAGAGACGGGATAGCTCGGTAGCCCATCCATGCTGCTTCTCGAAGATGTGAGCAAAGTGGATGTATGTGTGCGGCAAAGGAGCTGCAAGGCCAGTAAGGACTTTTTAAATGCGTTTGATAGAGGAACGCACTGCTATCCGCCTAAATCTCCTTCAAACCGAGGATCGCATCAACTACCAGCGCATTGACCCATGAGCCGGCTGGGACGATCTCAGCGCCGACGGCTTTGAATTCATCAGTCTTGTAGATTCGGCCCGGGGATTTTTCCACTCGGACAGTGTAGCCGGCGTCGATGAGAGCCTTGGCCGTCTCGGGTGACACTGATCTGTAGGTAAATACATTTTACCCCCGCCGGAATAAACTCGATCCCGTGCCTGTGACTCATCGCATACCTATTGTCCATTGTTTATCTATGAAAGAGGAAAACCCGAAAACCCTACAGTGATTTAAAGAATCGCGGGAAAAGTCTCGTATGGGGGGATCATCCATCTCACTGCAAGCGGAGAAAGGATGCGCATCGAGGCTCGCTGGGGGAAAGTGGGCCAACCAAGTTCCAGAGCCCGGCTAGGAACTCTGCCCGAAGAGAGGAGGGGAAGAGAAGTGGGAGTCCGTTGGAAACCCAGCGACAGGGAGCCGTGAATCGTGGATGGACAAACTGGGGGGGGGGGGGGGGGGCTGGCGTGATGGGGGACGAAGCCGCTTGGAGGAGCTGGCTGACCGGTGAGGGGAGGGGACGGTGAACATGGCTTGCTTGCAGCTTGGCTGTAGCTTGAGATTCCCGGAATGGAGATATCGGGGAGAGAGGAAGAGAGGGTCCGAGACACAGGCTGAGGATCGTACAGATACGGATACCTGAGAGGCAAGTTAGATAACGTACGGGGCAGGCCCTAGATGCGGATCCGTCTCACATCACTGATCATTCGCTGCCAGCCAAAGCATGAATGTTGACGCTCAAGCCTCGAGGGTATCGATCCACCACGGCATCACATCCGACGAACCTATCCAACACGCCCCCGCCCGCCCACATGTCAATCTCCATCCTCATCCTCCGCCCCAGAGGGAATTGCATAGTAGATACGTATGTACAAAACGTGACGGCATCTGCAGTAGCTGCGAGCCAGGGGAGGAGGGGGCCTCAATGCGGAACTGAACGACCCTAGTGCCTCGGGCGCGGTGCGGCACATTTTACCTCCACGCTGCCTCCCATGCGTGCGCGTGAACTCGAGGATGCAGCAACAGGGCTGGCCGGCCGTACGAACTTCCAGAAGAGGAAGTCTTGCAGAGGGCTCTTTTGCAAGAAGAAAGAAGGGTAGGCTACCGGTCTAAACCCTGCTTTGGAGGGGAACGGGGAGGGCTGGGGGGCCGGCCGCGGTCGCTGACTTAGCCGGATTGGATTGGATCTGTCAGGGCATCTTGACGTCGGGGTGGTGGTGGGTTGGCGTGCCGGGGTCGGAGGGAGGGGGAAGGGAAGGGAGAGTGGTGGGATTCCGCGCGGGATGGATGTTTTGGGTGTTGTGGCTCGGTGATGAGATGGAGGATGGGGGCGTGGGGTGAAGTCTGTATTCGCAGAGACGGTGGTGATGGTGGTGGTTTTGTTAGTGGTGTTTTGCGAGATAACGGTCTCCGGCCATGATGCCATGCATGTCCCAAACGGGACCCGGGCCTTCTGGAATCTTTGAACGCCCCCGCGCGCAAGCACTTGCGTCTGGAAAGGGAATGTCAAGAGGAGGTTCGTCTGAAGTCTGCGTGTGCTGCAACACCCAAGTATCCCGCGTTGTTGCCGATGTAGATTTGGCTCATGGCCAAGTACTTACCAAGGAACTCACATCATGCAAGGTACTGGACTAATGGCATACCACTATGTATGCACAACTCCCCTCGGTGCCACGTTCGTCGTAGTTTGGCCTGGACCCAGGCTCACGATTGCGTTCCACGGGTTTTCTAGACTCGACTTGACTCGGCATGGCCCTTCGCCGACGCCGTGACTCGTCCCGCCCAGTTCATGCGCAGGTCTATTGCTCGAACAAGGGCCCTCGCTCCACAGCCCACATTGCAGAGGGCTTCAAGGACTGAACAGAGTGCCACCGGGCTTTGATTTAATTCATATCCCACAGACCAATGCGGTGCAGTACCAATCTACCCCACAGCGTTCCAGGACGGCTTGGGTTCCGTGGCTGGACCCTGTTTTGCAGGACGTCACAGGACCCTTTTTCGGGGGTCGTAAGGGGACGGAAGTGTTTGAGGGTATTTCGGGATGGGCAGAGACGATTTTACAAAACAGGAGCATGTTGCATGACACAGAAAGGGGCCCCATTTCCCCGCTCGCCATGAGGCCACATTGGGTCTGTGTCGTCATCGTCGGCGAGATCGTGTCCAACTGAAGATGTGGTGCATGACGGCCTTGAGGCGGCTGGCGATAATGGAGCACGTCGAGAGGGAAATGGGCAGATGCAGCGTGCCCGGATGACTTGCGCCTCGCTGACGATTGTGTGCCCTGGCCTGAGCCGTGTCACTTCTATGAGTGGACGCCCTTCGCCGACTCACGTAATGAGTACACAGAATGGCAAAGTCCCCTTTTTGTGTTTGCCATGTGCAATGCAGAAAGTGAAGTTGCCTATTTTGCCGACTATCGTCGTCTGCCCTCGCCCCGTTGAGACATGTTCCGACCGCCACGCGGGACCAAGGCGACAATGTGACCTCGAATGTCTCTCTCTGGCTGGCTTTGCCTTTAGCGCCGCCTCGTTTCCGCCGCCGGTGCCTGAATAGCTCGACAAGACGGGCCCTGATAGTCTAGCAGGTGTCTCTAAAACAAGGACATCCCAATGGGACGGACGGGAGGGCTGCGCCACGGACCGCCGCGGGAGAGTTAGCTATAGGTAGTCATCGGACCATTATTGGCGTAGGTAGCTAGGGCACGCTTGAGGCTTTTTAAGAGGTGAAACGGATGGATGGATGGATGATAAAGAGCCGGTTCTTGAAGTTACGCAATGGTTATTAGGCATTGCTATTGCTTGTGTAGCACGTCTTACGGCCATTCTGCCAACTGCCTCACGTAGTAGTCCATTGTGCGTAATAGGTAGGTACATGGCAGAGACTGTAACATTGCTGGGTGGAAGGGTGCCCGTATGGGGTTATTAGTAGTATGTAATAAGTTTGGGAAGGTTACGTGGTTGCGGTTCCGCCCTAGCTGTTGACATACAGTTCGTCATCCGGCGCTTCTCGCGTTGGGTTGCCCTACGCCGTGTTATCGCTGTCCTGGGAAGAGTCCCTTGTTTCTGTTGTCTCCCTTGTCCTTGCAGAGTCTCCCGGTACCTTGGTACTTGATAGGCCTCTGAGATGGCCCATCCATTATCCGCCAAACCATCCATTCTCGCACTGGTTCCCTCCACCCTCTGCCATTGGCCAGCTCCGCTGCCAGGCCAAGTGCGCACTGTTGCAAAGGCTCGGACGTTGACGGTCCCTTGAAACCAACCCAGCCTCTCGACGCTCTACTACGTACAGAGGAGAGCACCTTCGCCTCTTCCTCGTCCCACAGCGTGTCGACAACTGGAGACGGGCGCCGTCACACCATCACGTCCGAGCCCTCCCTCCTCGTCTAGAATCCTCTCCGCCTCCATCGCCCACCTCGACTCATCGTGACGCCTTGTTCCCCTTCCATCCCAAGTGGCCGGAGACGCAACCAGCCCCCGGTGCCCACAGACACCGACACGTGCTCGTGACGCCCCGATCCTTGTCCCGCCGCGATTCATCCGATTCCCTTCTGCCTCCCCCCTGCTCGCCGCGGCGTGGCCACTGGCGCGGCACCCAAGCTAAAGTGTCAAGGCCTTCTTTCAGCGCTGGCCCCGGCCATCTGAGCAATCCTTCGAGTCAGGCCTTTTGCTCGACCCCGTCCCAACCCTGTCGGGGCCCGCCCGGGCCTCTCCCGCGGGTACCTTCCGGCGCCAGGGCCAGCCCCTGGCCCAGTCTGGGGCTGTAGTCATGGGAGCAGCAGTCTTCTAGAAGCCTTGGAAATTGCCAAAATGGTAGTTGCCCGCGATCCGGGCTCTCGGTGGGAAGAGGGAGGGTGCGTGGGGGACCTGGTTTGATTTATCCCCCCCAAATTTATCTTCTTTTATTCATTTTCTCATTATTTGATTTAATCGAACCTGGTCCGACGGTTGCCCCTTGGGGATACATGGGCACGAAACGGTGGCTGCTTTGGGGTTCGCGCTTCACAGAGTCCGTGGTCAGATGGAAAGATATTCGTAGAGAAGGCGGAGAAAAGCAGCATGACGGGACAGGCGGACTGCGTTGAACTGCAACTTGTTGGCTATCCGCACAGCAGTCGCTGACGTTGCTGCCGTTGGCGCGCTGCCTGCTGTGCAACCCGCAGCGGTCAGAAAAGCAATCAGTGCTGCTGACTGAGGCAACAACGGGTCACGGCGGAGCGATATGGAGCTGCTTTATCCGTGCTATTATCCGGCTTGCCGCGGCACGCTTTTCACCGTTTCCATGCCAGCTTCCATTAAATATACCCTCCGCAAACCCCCATTGGAATTATTAAAACAAAGGAAAATAAACGAAAAGAACCTAGGATAACCCGGAATATGATACCTCGGAAAACTCTACAACCCCGAAATCACGCCGTCGATTCCGCCGCGTTGGTAACTACCAGCATCCAACCCCCTGCTTTGACACCATCGCCTCCCTGGTCTCAGAGCCAGAGCCCTTGACGGCTCCGAGTCTTTGGTCGTCCATCCAGGAGGCTTGCTTGGCTTATCCCGGGAGTCCGTTAGCGCTGTCGGAGCCAGACCCGGCAGACCGCCCGACCCGCCGTTGAGTCTACTACGTAAGGCATGGAGGGCTGGTATTATTTCGTTGCCTGGTAGCGACCAGGTGAGTTCCCCGACGACGCCCACACGATGTCGCGATTGGGTATTCTCCAGCTGGTATCTTGCTGATCCGGACGAGGATGGTGCTCACGATTCGCACCATGCCCTAGGGTTGACCGACGGGCCCAGCGTTTGCTTGGACGGAGAGACAAGGGGAAGGAGAGCCTTGGGACTTGTCGGGCACTTGAGAACGAAGCGAGGGGGCGTGGTACCCAACCAGACATACACCTATGGCCGGCAGTTTACTATTGTATAGTAGTCGATCTTGACATGACCAGGACCACAAGACTAGCCATCCTGGCTCCCCGAGGCTCCTCGCCGTGCCACCTTGGGCCGCCATGCTAGCAACACCAGCAAGGGGCCCACGAATTCTCCCGAGGACTTGGGACGAACGCGATGGAGTATTCAACTAGGATTCACCCGAACCCCACCGGCCCTCAAGTTTGGACCTGAACTTTTGGCATTGCAACGGTATCAGACTTTGCCTTTTCCGTCGCCGCCGGCCAGCTTCGGTTCCAGGGTGGTTGGGGAGTATCCCTCTCGCAATCTCACACAGCTTGCGCTTGCCGTGTCATCTGGACGTATGAAGCACTGGCAGAAAGGTGACCAAAGCTGCGTTCCCTTCCATATCAGACGCAAGCTTGGGCCGCTGGGAAATGGTCTTGTTTGAATGCCCGACCATGTCGTTGATGCTTGTCGATGCCACCTCCACTCCTGCTACATAGTATCCCAGACCAACCGTCGCGAAGGCCGAAGGAACTAATTGCTATGCTGCTTTTTCTCCGTCCGGGGCGGCGCTAGTTGATTGGGATCGGGGCGGAGAGACCGCCTCATCTTGTGGGAGAACGGGGCATTTCGAACATATCGCCAGAATCCCTGCCGCAGCCGCCATTATGCAACCTATCATCCAGACAGAGGCTAGGGCCGTCACCACGGCGTCGAGCATTGCGATGTCCTTCAAACCTCCGGCCCTGAGGGAGTGTCGAATTGCCTTCATCGTGTTCTGAGCCGCATCCTTGCCCTGACCGAGCTTCTCGAGCTCGAACTGGAGCCGGCTGGAAAAGACGCTCAGCCCAATGGCAATGCCTAAGCACTGGCCGGCCGATCGCAAGACGTAGACCATTGCGATGGCGTGTCCGGCATCGGATTTGTCTACCGTTGCTTGCACGCCCATGGTCATGGCTGGGATCAAGATGCCCATCGCGATGCCCAAGACCATGGTTATTGAGATTAAAGCCCCGTCGGACATGTCCTCGTTGATGAGAATCATAACACCGAAGGCCACGATAGTCAAGCACCATCCGATCAAGAGAAACCAACGATAGCGGCCGGTCCGAGACACCATGATTCCTACCACAGCGGCCATGGGAGCCACGGTCAGAGTAGCTGGAAGAGCCCAGACGCCTGTGATGACCGGCGTGAAGCTCTTGACCCCAAGGTAGAAGACGGACATGTAGTAGAGCACCATCCACATGAGAGCACCGTGTATCATGGTGTTGACAAACTGGAAATTGGTCGAGTAGTTGCGGAACACACTCGGAGGAAACATGGGTTTCTTGACACCCCACCGCTCGACGGCTCCCAGTATGACAAAGCCCAAAGCCGAGAAGACCATGGGAGTTATTACCTGAGGAGACTTCCAAGGGAAGTGCGAGCCGCCCCAGCTCAAAGGCAAGAGGAGCGACACGGCCGAGGCTGTGAAGAAGATTATACCAACCCAGTCGACCTGAGCGAATAGGCGCCAGAAACTCTCTGTAGGCTTGTCGTATCCAAGAAGGAGCCATGCCCCGATCACACTCATCCCCAGCACTGGGAGGTTGATCCAGAATATCCAACGCTACACGAGTCAGAGCACAGTCCCAAGGAAGCGGCCGGAAACTTACCCATCCTATGTCCTCGTTTTCAGTAAAGGCACCCCCGATAAGCGGCCCTGCGATAGTTCCAAAGGCCCACGAGATGTTCAGGAACGACACCCATCGCGCTCGCTGGCGGAGGGGGAACAAGTCGGTCAGTATCAGGGCAGACAGCGCCTGAGGCCCTCCAGCACCCGCTCCCTGGATCGTACGTCCGATCAAGAGCACAATACTGCTCTGAGCGCAGCCACATACGATGCTGCCGCCGATGAAGACGGCCAGTGCCGCGAGGTATGCGGGCTTCCGGCCGATGACGTGCGACAGCTCGGAGCAGATGGGCTGGGTAACTGTGGTGGCGAGCAGAAAGGTTGTGCCTAAGCTCAAGCTTTCTGCCACCGTCGCGTCAAGCTCTGATGCAATGGTCTTGGAAGAGGGGTCAGCGCCTGCAGGTGAGAGGTAGGTTGATGGGATTAGGGCAAAGAGCCGAAGCTCACCGGGAGGGTCACGCAAATGCATGTTGCGTCGAATGCCTGGGTGAGGGTGACGAGACTGAGGACAAGGAAGATGCAGAGCTTTGTCCGCTGTGTCTGATTGTTCTCCTGGGTAGGTTGGCTCTCGATCTGGACCGGGGGACTAGGCCCCTGACCTGTCGGTTCGTCGTCCGACTGCTTCTCTGTGACATATGAGGCCATGATGAACCACCTCGGAACTGACGTTTTCAGTTGAATAATTGATAGTGATGGAATAAGGATGAAGAGTTCGAAGGGTATATCAATCTGGGTTTCTACACTCTCCTGCGACATGACAGTGCACCCAGCTGAAGCAGCTGGGTGTGTGCCTTTATGGTTGCTCGCTCAAAATAGCCTTCGAAACAACCTGCGATCACGAAGTCAACAAACATGTGCCCTCAACGAAAAACGGAACTTACCACCTGTCCACAAGCACATCGGAGGGGACACACTGCGAGCCTACGGGAAGGGTAGTATTTGATCCCCCTCCCCCTTGGAAGTTCTGAAAGGGGTTGACTCTTCTCCCCAACGCCCTCCTGGTTCATCGCAGACACTCGTCCTGTCTTTTCTGCGCACTCGCGCTCCTGTCGAGTCCATTCAACCCGGGAAAGCTCACTTGTTCTCAATAATGGAACTGATCGAATCCCCCACGGGCGGACCGCTGCTCTTCTGCGGCCTCGTCATGTCTCTCTGCGCCTGGTGGACGCTGTTTCCATTCGTCGAGTCTGTGGTGCAGAGGGTCAACCCGACTATGCACGAGTACCTCAACCGCGAGCACCGCAACAAGAGGCTCATACCCCTGGTCATGATGTCTATGCGTCTCGGGCTCGGGCTCAGCATCACCCTTCCCTCGTGCGCCTACGCCGCCCTCACCACGCCCTGGGGCTTGGGCCAGCCGCTCTCAGCCGCGGGCGAGATCTGTGTTGGGTCCCAGGTGACGGTGTGGGCGGCCGAGCTTGGCCCTATGATCAGCTACTCGAACGAACTGTTTGTCCATCACATCATCTGTCTCTTGGTCACGGCCAACGTGGTGGTGAGCCCGCCAATTCACCAAATCAAGCCGCTGTACATCTTCTTCGCGTCGCAGCTCGGAGATCTGGGGCCGGGGATGATCACCGTGATGAAGATGTCGGGCATGCGGCCACACTCGTCCACGTTCATGTATAGCGTTGTGCTGGGCTGGACTTGTTGGATCGTCTCCTCCAAGGTTGGCTCTGGGCTCTGGTCCATCGGAAACGCCCTGCAGACCCCCTATCGGATGGGAGACTGGGTGTGGACCTTCTGCCTCCTGTTCTGGGCCTTCTACTCGCTCTTCGTTGCGTACCGCAATCTGAGGTGGCTCAAGGCTATCAAGAGCAACCCCCTGCGGCCGTATAGCATTGTCTGCGCTCACCGCGTGTCGGTGCCTTTGTCGCATCTCTTCCTGGGGGCGGCCTTTAGCACAACTCTCCTGTCGACCTTCTTCGTGTACGGCCTCTATCACACACAGGCTCTTACACCTTCGGACCTGACGAAACTGTGCTTTCTTGGCTTTTTGGGAGTGGCGTTGGGCCTGACCAGCGCCATGGGCATGAGAGTTGTGTTCCCGGTGAAGGCCTCGCAGACAGACCCCTGGGGAAGGGACCTGTACCTTCACTACGGAATGCTCATCGTGGCCTGGTGGGTTTACTACGGCGGCGGCTCGGCATCAGAAGTTGGCGGCTCGACGATCATGGGTGCGCTGGCCCTCAACGTGCCGCTCTTCCAGTCGCTGGCCAAGGTGTCGTATTACATCTCAGCCAGAGACGCTGCGACACATTTCCTGCCTCCCGATCCCGAGGATGAGGACGAGAAGCCTGTCCCGGTTGCGCCGGCGATGGCCGAGCTTGACAAGACGGCGGTGAAGGGGCATCTCGGAATGGCCCGCGCGAACCTTACCATCTTCCTCATCACCGTCGTTCTCCTGGTCTGCAATGTCTTGAACCTTTCCGAAGCGGGAGTCTTGGCGGTTGGAGCCTCTCTTGTGAGCCAACTGGCCCGAAGTCCTGGTATGATCTACGATTCTCTGAGCGACTCGACCGTTGGCACCTTCTTGCACGCCCTGCTCACGAGCGTAGGCGTTGTTCTTGAGATGTCTATCCTCGTCTACGAGATTTCTGCCCGCGAGTTGCGAGGCGACAACGCGTCCTACTCGGACATCTCTTCCGAATACGCCCTCATTGGGGCTGTCGTCGTAGCTGGCTTTGCCTCCGAGTTCCTGTTTATGCGTGAACGAAAGCCTACTAGGACTTCGCCGAGGGCCTCTGGCACTGCGTCAAAAACCGCCACTGATGTATCGAAGACGGTCATTGATACGCCGCCGGCCGTTAGTGATGACCCGAAGATGGCAAGCACTACGTCGACAATCGCAACGCCTGACGTCCCCCGCAAGAAGAAGGGTTCGCCGCTCTTTAGCCCCATGGCTTTCTCCATCGCCTCCGTCGCTCTCACCCAAGTCCTCGTGGCGAGGGAGGTGCTGCGGTACTCCGGGCCGATGGAGTTGAAGGACCCGGGCGTCGGATTCGTCAACTTCCGCGATCTTCTCACCAGCGGGACAGTGTGGGCTGTCGTCGCAGCTGCGGGCTTAATGCCCCTGCTGTTGCTGAAGGCCATGGATATCGCGTCGGCCAGGGCTTACGGATATGCCTTGTTGGAGCCTGGACAGGGGGAATTAGAGACGTAGTTTTTATTATTATTATGACCCATGTACTTGATTGTTATTTTATACTTGATTATTATTTTAACTGGCGGGTTTAATTAATTTGCTGTTTATTTTTCCATTTTCCCTGCCTGGTCGCTGCTCATTTCCTATTTCCAATGGCACATGATGAACGCTGCATGTCCCGCGCGTATCGGCAAAATGGAGAAAGATCATCGGCAACCTGGGAAGAGTACAACGAATACAGCCGCTGGGTATTGCTGGGTGTTCCTCAAAGAGCCATGGCAGGCCGGATAAGTCCAAGGATTGTCTCAGGGCGTCAGAGATGTTCCATATTCTGACGACATCTGAGACGGGCCATGCCGTCACCACCTCGGCTGAAGGCACACTGCGAACCCTCCCTCATGATCAACTCCATGTGCCAGGCATCCAACGGCCACCGGGCCGCAAGCCTTTTTCGCTGATCGCCCCCGGTCGAGACGCAGTTTCTCGCTCTGGGTCCTATAACAGACCCTGCGTGCGACGGCCGTAGCCGCGCTGTAGACGTCGACTTTTCTGGGTGCTGACTTTGCAATGTAATCTATATCTATGCTCTCGTGGTATATCCCGGAACAAGAGCTGGAGGGCTTCTCCCTTCTCCTGATATCCCGAGGCCTGGTCCCGGAAGGCCGCCATGGCCACCTCGTGACGGCCAACGCATTGCTTTCGCATCGCCCGAGAGGCAGCTCGGCAGCCTCGTCACACGACCATGTGCCGCACCGTCTGGTTCTGGGACGCGGGCCGTGGGAGGGAGGGAAGGGAGGGCGCGGATCGAAACGCTTTCACGTGGCGGGTGCGCCTCCGGGGGGTTTCGTTTCGCTCATGTGGCCGGGGGGGTGAGAAGGCAACTCGGTGGTTTTGGCACCGGTGGTTGTCCGAAGGAACAGCAGCTAGTTCCCAAGTCCTAGGAAGAGGGATGGGAGAGACTGGCAAGTCTGGGTGCCTCGGCCAAAAGTCCCTGGTCGTCCGTTTCCCCCGTTTCCTGTCTCGAAACCGGAGATGAACAGGATAAACCCCCAGCCTGGATCCCCGCCGTCACATGTTGGCCTCTCCTTTGGCCTGCTCGTTGCCAAAACTCGTCAGATACCTTGAAACACCCCCGGATCTTCAAGGTCATGTTCCCTCCCCTCGCGGCCCTTTCACCCGAAGATTTCACCCGAAGATCGGTATTTTCCCCGTCCGCTGTCCGCCGATGGAAATAGGGCCACACCCCACCCCCAAAGAGAGAGAGAGAGAGAGAGATGCCAGCGGATCAGCAAGGGGGGGGTTAGTAGGGGGCCACCAAGAACCGCGGACTTGGGATTGGAAAATCGAATGAGGTTTCCTCCGGAGTGGTGTGGCCATGTTACCCCATTACCCCGGGACTCTGGGACGCGGGGGGGAAGCTGCCGTGTGGGTGGTGACAGGGGGGGGAAACCGAGGACTGGGATGAAGAAGAAATCCCATTAAACGGTGCACGATCAAACCAACAATTTGAGCCATGGTTATTCTTGATGGTATGATGACATCTTAGCCGCGACGAACTCCTCGGCACTGCTTACAAGTGGCTGGCTAATCGGGGTCCGACATTATTCCACCAAGCCGGACAACAGGCTCAACTGTGAGCCGTGGCACGGCCTCACTGGATCAGCCTTCTCCCAAGGAGCGACATACAGAGGGATAAAGGATTATACACCGTGCAGGCCGATCCTGTCTCTCTCTCGTTCCGTTCCCGTCGACTGCCATCTTGACCACCCGCCACATGCCCTGACGGTTCTGATAGCCCTCGCTGCCACCGCTCCTCGGCACATACGACCATAGCCCTCAGAGAATACGGGATCCCGTCTGCTCTCCCCGAGTCAAGCTGAGGAGCGCTTGAGTAGTAGCTAGGTCGGTGACGACTAGCGAATGCCGAGTGTTGTATGTCCTTCTTTTTGCATCTGTGCCATGCCCGGGTTCATCCCTTTCTTTGCACCCTTCTTCGTCGGCAAGTCCTGTGTCTTGTCACGAGGATGAGTGATGGCGGATGATGATGAGATGCTGTAAGAAGATGAAGAGCACGGATAGTGCTTGGATATTCTCCAATATACTACAGCTACTCTCGATGCTTCTTCGTTTTTTCGTTGAAGCCCGCTACTGCACTACAACGTTCACCATTTTTCTTCTCAAGTTGTTAAACACCCTTGAGTATTCGAGTAGAGACCTCCGCAACTTGGAAGCCCAAGTCTCGCTCCCGGCAACACCAGGGAAAGCACGAATCTAACTATGTATCATTGCCACAATTACTCTGTATATGATGCAGTCAAGGTGCCGTAAGCCATGGAGAGTAGCGAATGTACCGTACTATCAATAACTACGGGATCACACCATCTGCTTTGCAAGATCTATCTGAACGCTAATGAAGCTCTGGGCATGCTCCTGCGAGTCCACGATGCATCAAACAGCTGGGTTATTGCCACAAGTGCCCTATCTAGGCTTGCGTTTGATGTCAAATACATAACTTTGGATACCATGATTTAAACACGATTGTAGCATTCCTCATATTCGGCATGGAAGGTGTAAACATTTGCTGGGGCCAATGAATGCAATCTGTATATAAGACGTGGGAGAAACATCTCCCAAGATCGTTTACTCCTCCGGCGCTCTCTAAAGCCAAGTTACAATGCCAACTGTTTCCACCTGCAGTTGGTCGATGTAACCCCCAATTCGACGTGCTTCTGGTGAACGTTGACAACGGAACGTCTCGACTTGCAACGGCAGACCAATTCGAAAACGGAGAGAAGGCCATTTGACGCCACTGTCACTTGATTAAAATAATACACAAAAATGCGCTAGAATGTAATTGAAGGAAATATCCGCCCACGACTCCCGGGCTAGGTATCCACGTCGCCACGTCGAGTAATTCTCGGCATGTCACTGCCCTCGGCATTACACCGCGAGTCCATCCTCACGTGCCCCCTCCATCCCCATCGCGGAGGAGTCCTCCTGTACGAGGCTTCTAAACCCGCACGTGGCGCTACTGGCAAGCCCGTTCAGGCAGCTGCCTGCAGATGACACGCGATGCTGGAATAGGGCATTCGGAGAGAGAAGGCCTAAACCGCTTCTTCCCCGGCTTCCATCCGCGGGGAGAAGCTTCCACGTGGTGGTCACAGCCATGACGAGCGGTACCTTGTCTACAACGAGAGTCATGGAAGGGAACTTACCCCTCAAAGTCCAGACACCGATGCGCTGGGACTTCACCACTCGGACAACACATGCACGCACGCCCTCAGCTTTGGCCTCCGCAGGCGCACGACGCGACCGCCATCATTACGATACGGGCGTACGCTTCTGGTCAAGGGGAGGGGAAGCTGAGGTCAAGCGCCGCCGGATTCACCTCCCCCTTCGCCTCGAGACTAAATTAAATGAATTGACCTGGCCGCTCACCGAACGTCATCGCCCGGAGCCCAAGCCAGAATTCTTCCCCCGAATCGGCAGGTTTTGACGCTTCCCAAGCTCCCTTAAGGTTCAACCCCGGCCTTTCAACTCTTGACACAAGCCAGGATTTGGCATGGAAATTCGGAAAACGTTCCTCCTTGTGTTGCGCCCGCCGACTCGCGCACGGTCAGCACCTTCGTGTTGCACCAAGGTTTTCGCCCAGTCACCCGCGGGCTTGGTGAACGATGCAAGACCATTGGCCGCGTTGGTTGCTCTCGCTTGGAGTTGTTACGTGAAATGTACGTACGCGCGCATGCAAGTAGCAAATTTGAGGCAGCTGAGGGCGGGCTCCTGCGGGTGATTCTTGGTGTACGAATAGAGCGGTCGAGATGCTCTCAAGTCTCCCGGCCGTTTGGATCGGCTCTTCTCTGCTCACTCACTGTCTGATGGAGTCCCCCTTGTCATGGACCGCGACTCGGCCCTTCTAGTCGGGCACCAAAGATCTAGAGACTGAAAGAGCCCTACAAGAACGAGTCCCCATTAGAAGTTTGCCGCAGAAGATCACACACCACGCGCATCTCACGTGTCAGTGCGACTGCCGGCAGATATTCCCGTTTCGAGTAGGGCTCTTAGTGTCGGAGGGTAGCGCGAGACCTTGGGGACTCGGCGGGATTCCCGGGTTGCAGCCGAGCATGCTTAGCTCTCGACGCCAGCCCCAGCCCCAGCTCCAAGGCGGGCGAGATGGATGTTGGTGTTGACTGCTCGAATAGAACCGACCGCGGACCGACCAACGACCGAGTGACGGAGTGCCCCACCCCGGAGCACCCGCGGAAGCCAGGCCGGACCGACGCCAGCTAGGAGCGCCAGTGATTGGCGACGGCGCGACCTACTTGCGCCTAGCACGGGTTCAAGTGTTGGCGGAGGGTTGGTACAAGCGGTACATGGTCGCGGTACCTGGCCATTTGCCATGGTCTCGCGTGGCTTCGTCTTGCGTTCTGGAGCTAGCGACGGGGCTCGAGTCGGGGAGGCTTCACCGGAGGTCTGAAATACTAGCCCAAGGGCCTATTGAAGGGATGCAGGGGGTGTCACCGAGCGGGAAATACTGGAAGTCGAAGTCGAGGGGAGACGGCGAAGGTTGGGAAGGGGCGTTGCATTGCGGTGTGTCGTTGTAGCCTTTGACAACCCTTGGTGAGAGGCTTGTTTCCTAACAAACCCCAACGAAACGCATCACGTTAGAATGGCACCAACAGCTTCTTGTCCTCAGTCCTCACCGTCGAGCCCGCCTCAGCGAGCGAGTTGGGGGCTTCCTCGGGGAGTACGAGACACGAAATGTCGGTATGAGCGCGCAAGCGTCTTGGAGTGTATCCGCAAAAATGTAAGCACTGTAGTCTGTAGCGCAACGGTGGGTTTAATTCCTCAGGCCCCCACTTTCCGATTATTCGTGGACGGAAAATAAAATAAAACCACGGCGGTAATATGCGAATTAATAACACGGCTGCGGGTGCGTGCTCCGCAACTGAGTACATACGGATACGCAACGTTTTGGGCTTTCCGTGACATGGGTGCTTTTCCAAGAGGTAATCTGCCGGGTGGTGAAATCACAAGCTGCGACGGCCCGGCAGAAGCGAGAGGCGAACTGCGTCTTGTTCTGAGTGGTCACAAGAGGATGAAGAAAATTCTGCAGCGAGAACGGAACAGACAAAAAAACAAAAACAAACAAAAATGACCACAAGAGTGGGAGGTGTGTGTGTGCGTGCGAATGGATCCAGGTATCTATCTGGTGGTGTGCTGCCCCTCCTTGTCTGTCTCGGTGCACCACCACCACGAGCAAAGAAAAGAACCGTCACCGTGTGATCATGAAGGATTTGATAGGGCGCATCCGTTCCCCAATGCTGGGTGACGTGCCCAGCTTGCCAACCTTTCGCCGGAGTGGGTGGTGGCCCACTTGCGGGAGAAATATTCTAGAAACTCTTGCAAGGTTGACGACTCAGCCCTCGTGGAGTCTCTGATTGGCCGTCGCCGTTCTCAGACGGGTTGAGGGTTGTCGAGTTTTGTGCCGTTGCAACTTCGCAGTGGGTGTCCAACCCCCCCACCCGCTGTCGGCCAAGGGAAGGGACCTGGAAACCTCACACTATAGATCTGGGGTCGCCGTCTGTCGCCTGTATCGGCGAGTGCAACCCTTCCGTGGCCGCCGTGCCTCAGCGCACGTCAGCGTGCGTTTGGTGGTACGCCCCCCACTGAGCCTTCGGCCCTTTCAGGCTTCCAACCTGTCCAGTTCGTCTTCTCCATGCGCATGAGAAAGGGGTTTCGCAGGGAATCAAGTTCTGTCTGTCTGCCTGCCTAGGTAGGAGCAGCAGAACCGCTGTCGGTCCGGCTTCGTCTCGTATGGAGATATTCCACCCTCCCAGCCAATGCATCACGCATGCAACCACGCAACCACTCTCGAGCTCGATTCCCTTCTCGGCTTGGATACTGACCAACACGTAGTACCTATTCGTAGAAAACCCGGCATCTCGCCCTGACCATGAGACCGATTTGCCAGTTCAATTCCAAATCGGAACCGCAGCCTCTAATACGCGCAAGCACCGATGCCGTGCGGGATCGGAGAGAGCAATATTAGATGTATAATCGAATTCCACGCAACCCTTCAAATGATGGGATGAGACATACCGGCCGACAGGAACAAACGTGGTCCGGGCTTTAAGCGCCCCCCCCCAGATTATGACGTAGCCCGCTTGCTCCTCCCGCCACTCAGTTCCCACCCCCATCGTGAAACCCCGGATCTCGATGCCGATTGTGATGTGGTGGTCGGTCGCCCGATGGCACGTCGCAAATTTGGACATGCATAGGAAAACTTTGTTTAATTAATAAATAAAAGTGTGACAGCCTTGCATTGTTGACGTTGGTCGTCATGATGATTGCGACCTGTGTCTATCTCCTTGACCTGAACTAACAAGTGTCGTTCCCCTCGTGGTAACCATTTAATACGCAGAAGCTTAACTCCACACCCGCCCTCTGATCCAGCGTTGACGAAACATGCCCCATTTAGGCAATTCGTCCAGCAGCTAGCTAGGTGGTTTGGAAAGCCATGAGAATATGATATCCAAAGTGTGTATGAAACTTTTAAACTTCAATGTTCCTGATGACAGTGACGCTCATCTTGCTGCGCGAACACGTCGACCCCTTCCCTTCCTGCACCGCTCCGTCCATCACCAGCAAACCACGGTGGAAGTAAAAGGCGGTAAGGTCACTGTCATAAAAGCCACAGAGGCAAAGATGCTCTCGTCACAAAATCGCAGATTTGAGGGTGGAAACCGTGGGCCGCCAGCCAGCCACAGCAGACGAGGTCCAACCAAGCTGCATGCCCGCCACGCATGACATCAATGCCGTCCGAGTTTTCCACCCCGGCCGGTGACGTCTTGCCCGGCCATAGTGTTGGCGATGCGTCGTGTCTTGCAGGGCCGAGCAGGGTACTTGACGGCGGTGTCATGTACGCACATGCCGCCATGCCGCACCTTCAAGGGGCCCCGGTTAGCAACCCCCGCGGAGTCTCGCTCTGTCTGGGGTGTCTCCTGTCCTGTACCTGCCGTCAAAGGGACCCTGGCCGGACGCCGAGAAATCAGCGCTGGGCATTCGGGGGGGGGTTTGGTCGTCCTGGAATCTCTTCGTGCGTGGGCGGCTACCAGAACCGGGCTACGTCAGGGCCCTGCATCGAAATGCGGTTCCGCACGGCCACCACAGACAAGACAGACAGCGCAGAGCACAAAATCTCCCTCCGTCAGCACTTGACACTTGCCCGGGCCTCCGCGGACAGCTTCCGGTGGTCGGACGATTGGAATAATTGACCCGGAATTAATTGCATAGCAGGAAGGGGAGAAATTTACTTTGTACCCTCATTCTTACCCCAGACCGTTCCGGATCGCCCTGTTCGCGGGCGAGCGGGGGAGGGAGGGCGGCTACCCGTCCAGATCACCCAAACCTAGAGTCTAAAAAACGGTTCCCCAGATTCAGAAACGACAGAGTAAGGGGGGGGGGGGGCGTGTTGCAGCATTCACGAACGTGACCAAGGTCAATGACGGAAAGAGAACGAAGCTTTCTTTGGGAGCTCCGGGCGTGAGCTCGAGGGCCCGGTCACACGGCTCCGAGTGGTTTTCATTTGCTCTGCTCAAAGGATCGCGCGCGGGACCTCGTGCCCTGCAAACGGGTTTGTCTTTTGGTGTCTGTATCCATAGGCCTTCCCTAGCCGAAGGGCAGTTTTGCGAGGAACAGCGCTGAGGTGTTAAAATCGGATGCTCACACGGTCGACTCTTGACACACCCTGTGACTCGCGAGGGGTGGGCGAGCGATATAGCTCCGTCCTCTCAGCCTTGGTTGACTCCGTCTGGGTTGACTCAAGAAGAGAGAGGTACATGGGCTGCCTGGCGAGGTACTCCAGGATGAGCCACGAACAAGCTTCCTCCAAGATGCGGCTAGTTGACGGTGTTTCGTCCACCCATTACCTACGGACGGAAACATGCATCGGAGGGTTTCCCGACAAGGGTACGAGTATGCATTCTTAGGGGAGGTCTCCCTTTTCTTTTCCTCCGAACGCCTTGTAGCATGTCAAGCTCGATTATCAGTCGAGGGTTGGCACCTGTCAGGCGGTGAAGGAAAGGTTGCATTCTCGGGCCAGGAACACAGCCCAGAAACCAGGGACCTCGTTGTCCAAAGCATCAAGCAACAAGGCGGAGCACGGGGTAACATTGCCATGCCCAGCGACCAACAATGCCACTGTCCATGCCAATGCCCTTGTCGGCTGCCACACGCCACAGGGCACTCACCCTCCTCTGACTCGACGCTCTATGACATGTACAGCGCCGCACCGCTCGTTCCCGACGTAGTCATGCGCCTTCTCTTTGCCCCGAAGACGAGACCCGTCCCCAAATTCCGAAAACGGTATCCGGAGGTTGTTTTGCCGCGCCTGGGCCAACTTAAATCACTTGATTTAATTGCGCCTCGTTCGTTCGAGCCTCGGCCCTGGGCAGAAACGCGGAGCAGGAAACCTGGGGAAGGGCACGGCAGCCAAAAGTCCTCCGTCCACGTGCCGCGCAGGCCACTCCGACATGACCCGACCTGTACCTACTAGCCAGGTAACTTATGGCTGATCGCTGACAAAAGCGTTGCGTTTTTTTGGCGTTTGCTGCTACAAACCGCGCCAGGGAACTGCACTGCAGCGCGGTTGCATCGGGGTGTTGGTGCCGTAGTGGCAGGGCTAGAGGATCTGCTGCTGGGTGGTTCGGGATTTGCCCAGTTGAGAGTGGTTCTGCTTGAATAGGCAATCCCGCGTGGGAGTGTAAGAGTGGATGAGTGACAGTGACGTACGAACCACAAGCAAATAGTCAAGTACCATGGCCATGAAGCAAAGCAATGGGAGGAATATCTCGTCAATCGCGGCTATTCCTGCCTCGCGCCTCCATGGACTCTCAAAAGGTCACGCCCGTCGAAAACAGTGATCGATGCCTCATGACGGGAGCTGCAGGCATCGCAAACTAGGTAGGATCTTGGCACCTTGACATCTCCACAGGCCCGACGCAACCAGCATGCAGGGTCCATTGGTGCCGACGCCTCCGTCTGCATGTCGCACGGTTCGAATTGACCTCAATTGATTTGAATTGATTAAACTCTTTTCCGTTAAATTCCTGTCAACTCGCCCGCGGTTCGACCTTCAGGGTCCCGGGTCCGAGGAGAGACACCGCCGCCCCGAGCTCGTGCCTTAATTTATCCGGCTTGGCGTTAGCCTCGATACTTGGCTAGATAGCTTGCGTGCTGGCGTCCAGGCAGCATCTTTTCACGCATCGAAGTACGGAGTACTGCGGAGCACCACTACACGCCCCCCTTCTTTGTCATAATTCCCGACTAGCCGCCCATCTAAGCGTCCCTGACGACTCAGGAAAAGAGTTCTGGGATGGATAAAAATGATCAATGGAGAGTAATTAAAAACAATTAATATGAGAGAGGGGACGTCGGTGAAAATAAAAAGCAAGCGCACGAAAAAGAGGTGGCCGCGCCAGAAACCCCCCCTCAACCACGCACACCCCCTTACCCTCACCCCCCTCCCCCCACATGTCCCTTAACAAGTTAATCGTCCTTTCTGTTCCTCGATCCCGCCGCCAGGGAAGAGGGACTAGAAAAAAACAGTCGGAAAAGCAAAGAAGAAAAAAAGACAAGAATGATGGACGCGCCCCCGCCGGAAAAAAGGTCACACGCAAACGCCGCGGGGGACCTGCCCGGGATTTACTCCGCAAGTACCTCCGTACACCACACTCACGGGGGGCACGGTTCAAAGGTCATCAGGATTGACGGGATTTTGCGGGGAAACAGCCTGAGGGAAGAGCAAGAGCCCATCGCTTCTCGCTCCAGCTCGCACCGTTTGAGCATTGTTTCTTTTTCGACGTAGACGCCGTAGACGCACGCATTGTGAATCTGGCCCGTTGACCGTTCTTTGCGAACCCACCCATGCGAGCGTTATGCACCCTGCGCCCTTACCGACATGCTCAGGGTCCTGCGCGAGGCGGGACTTGGTTCGGCCTACCCGTCTAGGGGACAGGGCGCTGCAGGTTTCCCCAGACAAGCCCAAAGCGGCGAGGCGTCGTTTTCTCGTCGCTGCTTTTGGGGACAACAAGACGGCCGTCTGGGTAGCCCACTTGGCCCGGCCCGCCAGGGAGCCCGATCAAATGTGATATTCACTGTCGAATGTAATAAAAATCCAATCAATTCGAGAGGCGAAAAAGAAAAGAGACATGTAGTCCCCAATTATTCCCACAGTCCCGGCAGGCAGGGCCGCTGGGCGTCATTGCTCGCATTCTTGGTTTCTCGGCCCTATGATTTCGTTGTGGCACCCCCCTCCTCCGCCAAAGCGGTTCAGCAGCTATGAGCGCATCAATGGATGTCATTGCGACCGGCCCAAGCCACACGCGACAGCCATCATCCTTCTGTCTCTCCCTCTCCCTCTCCTTCTCGATCTCCCTCGCAGGGGCGAATGAGCGTGTGGGGAACACTCAAACCAAGGGTCCTCCAGAGTTCAAGCACCAAAAAGCCAAGAAGCGCCACACGCCCCCGGGTTCGGTGCGGCTCCGCAATGTCTCTGCGGTCCATAATAACCGCCTCTTCAGCCCAGCCTTGCCCATGGAACATGTGAGAGAGCAGGGTGAGTTTCTCCTCGCCCCGAAAGGGTGTGCTGTGTGTGGCCCATGACAGGCGCCGCAAAGGTCAGTACCTGGCCGAGCGAGGCCTCGTCTGGAATCCGATTGGAGGGGATTTGAACTTTGCTTTGGGATGTGGGCAAGACTCCAGACGAACGGGGTCTTTGGATGGCAAACTTCGCTCCAGAGACCACCGCATGGAAACCCGGTTTTGATGGTCCTTCGGTGGCATTACCGCGGAGGGACTCGTAGATCCATCTCTTCAGAGCCGCGCCCGTCCACTGTTTTACGCGTCTCCGTCCAGATCCAGGGCGCTTCTCCCGGTGCCTCCGATCGAGGCGTCTCCGCCGTGGCTCCGCCCCAAGCCTCGACGACGCGGCGCCGGGCCTCGTCGGTCCGGCATATGGCGCGGCTGCCCCGCTGTCCAGGCACGGGGCAAGCCACAGGTCCGTCCAAAACCCCCCGTGACCACGTCCTATGCTCGACTGAGGCAATGGTGGCTTTGTTACGCCCTGCGCCGCACTCAGGTGCCAATGCCCCTCCCCCCCTGGCAGGACAGGAGGTGAGGGGGTCTTCCTGGCCGAACCACTGAAGGCACCGAACCAAGGAGGCGGGTACTCTGCCGTGGCAAGCCAGTGTCAATTCAGCCGGCGGATGGAGGAGAGGGCCACTTGGGATGCAATGCCGATGCCGAGATGCGATGGGCCATGCGATGGGACGGACGATGCGATCCAATCAGATCCACAGTATCGCCGGGCCCGTCAAACCCGTGTCAGCAACAGCCTCACACACCCTATGACTGTCTATCCCAACAAAGCTGAAGAAGCACATGCCCGCTGGTACTGTATTTCTCCACGCAGGCGCGCCAGACGTCCAACCCAAACCCAGCGATTTCCACAGCGCAACGACCACTAAACTAAACAGCGACCGGGGGGTTCAGTGGGTTTATCCCTCTCGCCCTCTCTGGACCCCCTTCACCGCTGCCTCTGGCCTCTGGGTCTGCCAGCGACGAGCCAACCAGCGCCGACGCCGTTGTTGCGTTGCAGCGCCCGTCTCCCCATCGTCAATGCAAGTGACCTCCCGGCTACTGTACAGCATGCGCATCCATAGAGTCATACCTTGGGTATTAGGCACGAACACAGACAAATCCCCATCGCCCATCAAAAACCAGTGACTCAACAACAAGTATGGATGGGCTCCGCAGCCCGTGTGCTGGCTGCGGTGGAGATGTATCTATCCAGACCAACATGTCAACGATTCCTCAACCTGCAGATTCTTGAAAACTTTCTCTGTTTCGTCGCTTGTATTATACGCACTACCATGCCCCCTTGCGCTGTGAGGTCCGCAAGGCCATGGCTCCAAGCCTCTAGCCATCCCATCCATGCACGACATCATCACTCACCGTCACCCAGTCGTATTAGTGCTGCTGCTGCTGAAAAGTTACCATCATCACAAGTGACCCGCACGCCGTCACCAGCAGTCACTTCACATCAGGTAAACAGACGCTCATGGTTAAATCTCTAACGTTGAATTTTATTCATGTTTTTGAAAAAGCTCTTTTCATGGACGTTCGCCTTTTTGCGATTTTTTTATCGACTGCTCGTTTTTGGTTTCTTCTGGAAGAGCTGCCCGTTCAGCCTCTTCCTCGAGTCCTCCCATCTTGGTGCTTTTCTCGGCCTCTCTCCACTTTTGTCCTCCCCGCTTTGCTCCTTCATCTTCGCTCCCATGTGCAAAAATTCAGTGAGGGCTCCATAGTATTGGAGCCATGCTCCGCGGCCCCTCCCTTGCGTGTCCTCCTCCCAAGGTTGCCCTCGGTCCTCGCGTCTTCGTCGTCACTAGAATACACACTACCATTGCCCTGAGCTTGTGATAACTGATGAAACAGAAAATCAAATCGCACGTAAAATGATCCGGGCCAGTAGAGGCCGAGTGATGAGACCATGGTATCATACGTTGTTAACGCCGCCATGAGTGCAAGAAACAAATCAGAAAATAAACCATAGAAAAAAAAAAAATGAAACCCGACTCGCATCAGATGTCAGAGGCCTCGTGGACCACCAGTCCGATTATGAGAATTTCGTAAAGGACTGCAAAATGCAGCTGAAGAAAACGCTTAATGCTTCGAGTGATGCCGTCTCGTGCGCCGCCCAAATGTACACGGCAGGCCTCCCCAGAGGCCGTGCCAAATGAGTTCCGCAAAAGGGTATAAACTGTCGATATGCGTGTGATTGCTGTCCGGGGGTATCATGTAAGAGTGTTGTTGTTTACCAGCCTTTGGAGTGATATCCATTGCTGGCCTCCTTGGAGAAGTATTGGTTCCAGCTGCTGGCATTGACATCCTCGCTGTTCTTGATGCAGGCTTTCTCAGGGTACTGCTTGAGATTGGCCACATCGTGCGAGGTGTGTCGTCGCTTAAGGACCGCATTGGCGGTCGACGACTTTTGCTGCCGCTCCCATAACAGGTGGCGACGGAGTGACTCAGTCAGCTCGGTTGCGAGCATGTTGCGGCGCGTTGTACGCGGCGACAAGGCCGCCTGGCCTTGTCCATGGCCGGCGTGGCCCACGATGGGCTGAGCACTTGATCGAGGGATCTCATGAATAGGCTTGAGAGTGGGATGGCGCATGCCCTTCATCATCAACGGCGCCTCATCAGAGTCGTTAGGAGAGCCTCCGAGAGAAGGGCCGTTGGGGGCCATGCGGGACTGAGGAATGGCTGAGGTGGATTGCGAGGCATGATTGCCCAGATTCCGCGCCCGGTCAATGCGGTCGTTCTGCGCTAGCATGAGAGTGATGAGAGACCGCCTTGAGGTCAAGTTGGCCTTGGAGTCGACTCGTTGGAAGAGGTTGTCATCGACGCTAGATTTGCCGCTATCTTCGATGGAGTCCTCCCAGTCCGAAGAGTCGTCATCGTCGTCAATAGCACTCTCGTCAATGTAGTCAGTGTCAGAGTCGACAGCTGCCTCATCTTCCATGGTGCGTGTCATGACATTGGTACTAAAAGAAGCCTGCTTCTTCTTGTGGGCGAGAAGCGAGCTAGGTCGCGAAGAGGCGAGGGCGCTCTTGAGTGAGCCATCCTCTTCAGAAGAGCCGCCAATCGTGAACATAGACTTCTTGACGATGGGAATGATGGGCTGGCGGTTGTCGACACTTTGGTCTTGTTCAGTCGAAGAGAAAGAAGCTGCGCCCAAAGCAAATTTGGCCGGCTGCTTCTTAGACTGCACGGGCTTAGGAGCAGGGGAGGAAGTGGGCTCGGGGATCATGTCGGTTGCGGAGCACTGGGCGGCGCTGGGAATAGTTCGAGGGACAGGCACCTGGGATGGCGAAAACCCACGAACCACGGTGGTGCGCGAAGGTGTCATGGGACAGAGCTCCTGGGATGCTTCTGAGTGGTCGCTGACGGACTTGGTAGGCGATTGTGACTCGGTGGTAGTAGAACCGGAGCGCTCAAAGGCGACCGGTGCAGGCAGGGACTCTTTCTGGGGAGCGGCGGCAGGGGAGATGGTTGGTGGTGCCGACAAAGGACCCTTGTCCTTGACGATGGAGACGATCATCTTTTCGAAATCGTCGGAGCTGATATGACGTTCTCGCTTACTCCGGCTGCTGGTACACGAATCTTGGCGGCGTATCCGAGGGCGGATGATCTCGAGAGGTGCTGAGACGGAGGTGAAGTCAACGGTCTCTTCGTCGGCAAGAGACTCGACGCTGCCGGATAGTTGGGGAAGATCGGGTATCCTGAAGTCGGAGGGGATGTTCTGGGGAAGAGTTGTGGGTAAAGTGTTTGTGGAGGTGTTCTTGCGGTCGTTGGGGACAACAAAGGTCTCCCGTTGCCAAAGTCGCCAGCTAAGATTCTCTAGTCTTCGGCCTTGTTCGACGGAATCTGCGCATCGAGAGAAGACTGATTGTGTTGGTTAGCGCCAAGGGCAGGTGGCAACAGCTGCCAGGAGCATCACTTACCAGTCCACATGCTATAGAGATTGGCGGGATTACCAGTATCGACCTTGTGGATGACGTTCGCGTCCACAGTTAAAACATGTGTATCCAGACGATAGGGCATTGCGTGTGTGTAAGCCTGTCGATTGCCTCGGACAGGTGTCGTGGTGGAGAGGTGAAGGTGGGACTCGAGTAGGCGTCGCGGGGTGGAGGGTTTAGTAGGTGGTAGAGTTTCGATGTGGAATCCAGTCGTCGCCCAGCACGAAAAGGTTATCGTGGTAGTGGCCGACAAGGCGCCAGGGTGTAAGAATTGGGCGAGTGGAAAGTGATTGAAGAGGTGACGGCGAGTTTCGTCAGGTGAAAATGGTCAAGTCGCGAAGAAGTCGTGAGGTCGTCGAGCGGAGGGTGTTACTGTAGACGACGGCAGGGAGAGATGCGGGAGAGGATGCCGGGATAGATGCTGGTAGCGGTCATGGAGACAGCGGTGTATGATGCATGCGAGGGCGAAGTGCAGAAGGAGATGGGAGTTGGGGATGGGAGTTTGGAGTTGATGGTGGTAGTCGCAGTCGCGGGGAGTGTTGGTGTTGTTGTGGGAAGCGGAACCAGAAGGGCGGACAGAGTCTGGGGGAGAGACTTGTTAGATATTCTTGTTTGCGGTTTGTGGGTGAGAGCCAGCAGGCGGGAGAGGGACGGATGGGGGAAGGGAGTCGCGGTGTGTGCGATGTAATGTACCTTCTCCCAGCGCAGCGACACGCCCACGCCCTCTCACACGCCGGGGGTCTGGGATATGGGGGCGTGGCAGCGGCACGGGGGGGCAGTCGGTACGTACCTGGCCGGGGGGCCGCAGGTCACCAAGTACCCCACGGAGGTACCGCTGCGAACAGCTGGGATGGGCGCTGGAGTGAGCTGGAGGACGCTTAGCACACTGGCGCAGCTGGCGCGACTCTGGGGTGGGGTGTTTAAGTGGGTGGTGAGTGACAGTGGAGAGAGTGACAAGAGGGACAAGAGTGACAGAGAGACCAAGGCACACAGTGACGGTTGACTGGATGACTGCCCGGGTGGGGTGTACCAGTAGGGGTGCAGGCTCTGTCCCTCACCACTCAGATGGGGCGTGAACTGATCGTGGCGGGACCAGCTCTGAGGGAAAGGTGCTCCTCGTTCTGGCCTCTGACCCTGTGCGCTGGGCTCTGCGTTCGCTCAGGGCTCCCTTGTGACGCCAGCCAGACCCGCGATTCCAGGGAGCGCGCGCCAGGGTTCGGCTCCCAGCTTTAAGACTCAGCGTGTACCGGCGCCCATAGCGACAGGGACCGGGGTGTCTGCCAGGGGGAGACAACAGCACAGGCCCGAGGTACCAGAGAGGGGGCGGCGAATTTGGCCTTGCCTGCTGACCAGCCTCAGTGCCGCTTGTCCTAAGAGGGCAGTTACTGTGACCGCGTGCTCTACGACCGACAGGGACCCTTGGTACCCCATACGGTCTAGATCTCAACTCCTCCGCTAAGCTTCAATGGGGCATGCTTCAGCTACTCTTTTCGGTACATACGAAGTACAGTCAAGCACCCCGCCACCCAGTTCCTCAGACGGATTTGCCTGTCATGTGGCGGTTCCCCCCTCCTGGCGTCCGTTTCCCATTTCCCGAGACGCCTGCGGATCAGTTCCCCTGGCAGCTCCCACCCCCATCCGCCCATTCGGTGAGACTCCGTTGTCAAGATCCGAACCGTTCAGCTTACTACCCCAATGGGTTTGGCGTCCCTCGGAGCGCCCTTCCAGTCGCCGAGTGCGCTGAACCTAATAGGGCAAGAGTGTCCCTCCGTCAGCCTATTCTGGAACGTCCTGTCAATCACGAGGCTGGCAAGCTGGCCCCTCTTGAAAACGGTACCTTTGCGGGCATTCTCCACGGCCCTTGTCCGTCAAAGGCTCCAGAGCCTCGAACAATTGGGCACCAGGCACGGGCGGCCTTTAGGCCCTGAGGTCCTGAGCGAGCACCACGAGCACGAGGTACTATGTAAACCCCTAAGCCCGCGCCCCCACATTGCCTCCCGGGGAATCTCCCGGGGAGTCTCCCAACCGTCCCCGAGGGCCCCGACGCCGGCGGATTAGTGGGCCGCTGGCCGCTACTCACCAGCAGGCTCTTGGGCAATCTCGCCTCGCGTCTATCTGGCCCGCAGACCTCGTGATGGCGATTGACGGGCGAACATCGGCGGAGGATGAAAGATGAGGCGGGTGGGATGGGAAGGAAGAAACGGGATGGATGGATGTCGCGGATGGACGGGGTTACGAAGTAGATGAATCACTTTGAATTTCGTCATGTCACCCGTTCTTGTCTGATCGTTTGATACCTCGCCGGCTGCAATCAATTGGCTTTCCGCTTCCATCACCAACTCACTGCCCCCAATGCCAGCACCCGCCCGGCCCTGTGGACGAATTGATGCCGCACATTCACCAGTGGTCAAGGTTCCCTATAGCCCCCCCCCGGCTGGCGATGGTCAGTGGTCGATAAAAGTAGCCCAGCAGCTGGGTCCTAGATGACCCCGTGACGAGCCCTAGGTTTCGCCCGTCATGCCCAGCGCTGCACCTCGCCTCCTCTCCGCGAAGTCTACCATTGAAATGCCCTGGATAAGGCCGAAAGCTGGGTGATCGCCGTTTGCTGCGCCTAACCTAGGGTCTTCCCGAGGGAGCGGCATGGTCGAGCCAGCCAAACACTCGAGTCTATTTCGCAGTCTCCAGTCTGACAACTAGGCGTCCTGTTATGCGCACGACCGAGATCATGGGATAGGATGACCATGACCGCGGGTAGATGCCGCGCAGATCGGACGAGGCCAGCCCAGTCCAGCCCACAGACTCCTCCTAGCCCAGGCAGATGGGCCCATGATGGCTATCTACATAGTAGAAATCGGCTTTGCGTGATAGACACGAGGAGATGCTACGTAGTAGCCAGGTCGGAGGGTCATCATGCCCTCTTGGTTGTGCCCGTTACCGTCCCTGATGGCTACTGTGCCCGATGATGCCGCCAACTCACAACGGTCCTCATCCCATCATCGCCTCCGTCTCACCAAGCAGATGCGTGCTTCACAGTTGGTGCCTGGCGCGCGCAGCAGGTCACCTGGCTTTGGCGGCCACTCACAGCGGCACGGCAGATTGACAGCGCATAAATTGGAGGGCACAGCTGGCCGCCTTGGTGGTGGCCATGAGAGTGGTTGCTTAGGTCCTCAAGTCGCTGTCGTCATTTCAAGGCCCTGGATGGGGTGGACCGTGGGCGCCTCAAGGCCAAGGTCAGCAGACGCGCCCATTCCAATTGCAAACCATGGCTGTCATCACGACCTTTACCAAATACTTGCCAGCGCATAATAAGAGTGTCTCTCCAGCCGCATGACTCCGTCCCTAAATCCAAACTTGGGGCGTTTCTTCTTTGCCTTGAGGCTTGCCTGCGCAAAACTGGGGGAGCGGGGATCATCCGCGCAAACCGTCTCGGCTTCGGCGCATTGATCAACCTCCCTCAATGACTGGTCATTTATCCCAGCCCAGCAGGGAATGTTGCGATGCTGTTAGCCTCTCCCGGAGTCCCGTCTTGCAAATTCGCAACCGCGGCTTCCTCTCGTTCACTTCAGCCATGCCGCTGGCCGGGCCGCTTTCAGCACTTTCAACTTTCCTCGGCGCCACCCTCGCGCCCATCAGCCGGATGTGCTGGGTGTCTGTGGCACGTCGGCCAGCGCGGATAGGCCGTGATTGCCTCCCTCGAACGAACTGCGGGCTCCCGATTTCCATGTCCCCTCCGCCTCGTCTTGGCTGTTCGTGGGGGGTAGAGGGTGTCGTTGCTGGATGCTCAGCTTTTGCAGGAACGGTCGAGATGGGCCGTGGTCGATGGGGCAAGCACCTCGATCATTCTTGGTTTCTCGAGCTTGTCTTGCATACTAGCCCGTCGCCCTCATATCGCAAGATCTAGGCCACGTCCGTTCGACCTCCTCCCTTGGATACCCTGAGATGCCGCTTCAGCGATGGGGTCGGATCCGCGATGAACTAAACATGACATGTCTTAGGGCACAGATGGGGCTTCCCTTGGGAGTCGGGACCATTCTCAACTACAGGGGGGTTTGACACTTGAGCATTCTGCAAGCTCTGGCCCCTCTGGCTGGATGGCTACGTCGCACTTGTTCGCATATTCGCATGTTTCTCGTCGACTTCGAGACCAGGTTTTGGCCTCATCTCTTTTCAGGGAGACAACAGGTTGCCAATGGTATGGAACTCGTGACAAGGCCGTTCGACAGCTTGGTCACAGCTGTAAGAGGCTTTTTGTCATGTCTCGGCAGGCGTCTTTGATGGAGTCTGCGTAGCCTGTGCCCCGTGCCCCCAGTATTCGTACCAGGCTTTGTCTCCTCTTCCGTAAACCGTGGTTTGCACATTATGCCGCAGCGAGTGGCTCTCCCATAGGTCTAGACTGGTGCGGCGCTTCCCAGCATTCGAAGAACCTCCGAGGGTGAGCCATTATTTGTCGCGCACATAGAGTTGATGTTGACAAAACCGAAAGACTAAGGTTGGGTAAAGATGGGGATTCCGGCGATATCCAGAGGTGAATGGTTAATTCCCTTTAGTAAACAGGTGCAGTAGCCGAACCTAGGCCCGCCGAAGGCAAGCTCTTCAGGTGTCCGGCGCAGTGTGCTCAGGACCTGTAGCCGTAACGCCTCATGATTCATCCCTCCCTCCCGCCTGGCGGAACCTGACCTCCCCCGCGCGGGCCGATAAACGATAAGAGCTCCGAGTTCCTTCCCCTCTTTTCTGGGTCTCTGGGCCTTTTCGCGGCGTGCTTCTCGGTCAAGGCTGTCGTACCTGCCCACGCTGTCCCCTGCGCTGCACTGACCTGCCACTGACCTACCACTGACCTGATCTGCCCTGCCTGGAGCTTCTCTGACCTTGCCCTGACCTGTCGTGTGTGCTGATGCGCCCATCTGCGTCACCTCCCGGTCCAGGTAGGCTCGTGAAGTCTGGCGCCATAATAATTCCCCCCTTTCCGTAGCTGGTGAGGTGAGACGATATTGCCTTTTCCGGATTCCCTTGAATAGCCTCTCCTGCACCCTCTCCGGATTCCCGGATGTTCGCTCGCCACTTGGCCATGATCCGTCGCTGAATGCCCTTCGTGTCTTATCTGCAGCTACTGTCTTGGCCCCTCGATTCCCTATTAGGGCCGTTGCGTATTCTCCTCCACAAACTCTGGCCAGCCTTACTCCTCCTCCAGCAACCCGTTCGACCGATTCTCCTCCCCCAGACTCTCCGACCTGCCATCGCGACTTTGAAGATGGCTCCCAAGAAGAAGATCGCCGTTATGACCTCGGGAGGCGACTCCCCAGGCATGAACCCTGCCGTCCGCGCCGTCGTTCGCATGACCATCCACATGGGCTGCGATGCCTACTGCGTCTACGAAGGATACGAGGGCCTCGTCCAAGGCGGCGACTTCATCCGCAAGATGGAGTGGGACGATGTCCGCGGCTGGCTGTCCGAGGGCGGCACCCTCATCGGAACCGCCAGATGCATGGCCTTCTACGAGCGTCCTGGACGCTTGACGGCCGCCAAGAACATGATCCTCTCCGGCATCGACGCCCTCATCATCTGCGGAGGTGACGGCTCTCTGACTGGTGCCGACAAGTTCCGCTCCGAGTGGCCTTTGCTTCTGGAGGAGCTTGTCGGCAACGGCGAGCTGACTCCTGAGCAGGTCAAACCTCACCAGCACCTCAACATCGTCGGTCTCGTCGGCTCCATCGACAACGACTTGACCGGCACTGATGCCACCATCGGCTGCTACTCGGCCCTGGCCCGCATCTGCGAAATGGTCGACTACATAGAGGCCACTGCCTCTTCACACTCCCGTGCCTTCGTCATTGAAGTCATGGGAAGGCATTGCGGCTGGCTGGCCCTGATGGCCGGCGTTGCCACCGGAGCCGACTTCGTCTTCATCCCCGAACGGCCTAGAGAGCATGACTGGAAGGAAGACATGGCGGACGTCGTTAGGAGGGTTAGCAATACTATTTATCGCCTCACCTGGCCAGACGCTAACGTAGTGTAGCACCGGGAACTCGGCAAGCGCAAGACCATCGTGATCGTTGCCGAGGGCGCTCGCGACAAGAACGGCACCAAGATCACCGCCGAAGAAATCAAGAACCTCCTTGCCGACAAGACTGAGGGCGGTCTTGCTCTCGACACCCGTATTACCACCCTCGGTCACGTTCAGCGAGGTGGCACCGCCGTAGCGTATGATCGAATGTTAGCCACCCTACAGGGTGTAGAGGCTGTCAAGGCTGTCCTGGATGCCACTCCTGAAACCGAGACCCCGTTTATCGCCATCAATGAGAACAAGATCGTTCGAAAGCCTTTGATGCAGGCCGTTGCTGAAACCAAGAAGCTTGCCGAGGCTGTGGACTCCAAGGACTTCGAAAAGGCCATGTCGCTCCGAGATTCCGAGTTTGAGGATCAGTGGAATTCCTATATCCTGACAACCAACGTCATGATGGGCGACAATATTCTGCCCGAGCAGGACGTGAGCTGTCTCCCTTTTGCATTCACTTGTCAAGTCACTGACATTCTCCTAGCGCATGAAGATTGGGTTCATCAATGTCGGTGCCCCGGCTGGTGGCATGAACGCCGCAGTCCGCGCGGCTGTTGCATATTGCGTGTCACGAGGCCATCAGCCCATTGCCATTCACAATGGTTTTGCTGGGTTTTCCAGGCATCACGGTGACGACCCCTTAGGATCAGTCCGACCCTTCGACTGGCTTGAGGTCGATGGCTGGGCCAGCAAGGGTGGTTCCGAGATTGGCACCAATCGAGAACTCCCTGGGGAGTCGGGTATGGAGTCGATAGCTAACCTTATTGAGGAGTACAGGCTTGATGCTCTTTTCCTGGTGGGTGGGTTTGAGGCCTTCCACGCCATCTCTCAAATGCGCAAGGCCCGGGATCAGTATCCTTCACTCTGTGTCCCCATGACCCTGCTTCCAGCCACCATCTCCAACAACGTGCCTGGAACCGAGTATTCACTCGGCTCTGATACTTGCCTTAACGAACTGGTCAACTACTGCGACAAGATCAAGCAGTCTGCCTCTGCTACTCGTCGCCGTGTCTTCGTCATCGAGACCCAGGGAGGCAGATCTGGTTATATCGCAACCCTGAGTGGCCTCGACGTTGGTGCTTCAGCAGTATACATTCCCGAGGAAGGCATCAGCCTCGAGATGTTGAACGCAGATGTGAACCATCTCAAGGAGGTTTTCAAAAACGACAAGGGCCAGTCCCGTGCTGGTCGTCTTATTCTCGTCAACGAGAAGGCCAGCAAGGTCTACAATGCCAAACTCATTGCCGACATCATCCGTGAGGAAGCTCATGATAGATTCGAGAGCCGAGAGAGCATCCCTGGACACGTCCAACAGGGTGGCGTCCCCTCCCCCATGGATCGCTGCCGAGCGGTCCGCTTGGCCATCAAGTGTATTCAGCATCTCGAGACCTTTGGCACTAACGCTCACAACCACGTGAAGAAGGATCCCTATAGTACGACTGTCATTGGAATCCAGGGCTCGGAGGTCGTTTTCACTCCCATGAAGGAGTTGGAGGAGACTGGTACCGACTGGCCTAACCGACGGCCTAAGGTCGCCCACTGGATGGGCTTGTCTGAGGTTGTGAACATTCTGGGCGGTCGACCCGAGTATCCCAAGCCGGAGCCAGCCTTGACAGGCCTAACTGCCAAGGACTCCAAGCGTGGCTTGTGAAGAGTTTGATTTTGCAGCATCCCCAGTTTTGTTTCTAAATTGTGACGCCCTCCAGGATTATGAAATAAACCGCTTCTCGCTCCTACTCGTTCTTATAATTGCAAAAAGTCCACATTACCAAACCTCACCTCAATAGCTTTTGTTTATAGTGTATGAAAAGGAATACGGCTATTTGCTTAGGACTATCGGAAGAACTCATGATCGAAATATGGTCGTAGTCGAGTTTTGAAGCTGAGCTGTAGGGTAGCTTGGCTGGCAGGAGGGAACTTCTGATCAGAAGATCGTGAGAAGTAGTGCATATCACCATTGCAAGTAGTCGGTTAAGCACATGCTAGGCTTTAAGATATGCGGTAGAGAATTGTCGGGTGATCGGAGATAATGATTCTCATCATGGCTTTGAGCTTGTGAAGGGCAACAGGGCCTTTTCCGTACCCGTTCATGCCGCAAGTATAGTCAGACAATGGTACAAGTTCTTTAAGTAAAACGATAATTCCTAAGAAAAGCACACAAAATCAATAACTTAGTAATTACCAAAGTAAACATTGCAGATTTGACAATGTCACGGTTGTCCACGGTTTTGGTTTCGTCATGATGCTTTGTAGTTCGTTCGATCTGAGATACGAGGGAAAAAGGAGACTGGAGACCAAGCCAGAGCAGGAAATATCGACCATTTCACGCCATTGCAGTTATAACCCAGCACACAGTAGTGGACTGCTCATCTTTTATGCTCATTTTCTTTTGAGCTAGGATTTCAAGTTCCAAACTTCGTCGGTGAATTGAGACGATCATATAAACATGTTCCACGGAGGACAACCTGGGTAAGCTTGAATCAAACCTTAATAACCCGATTCAATTTCATTGTGCATATTCAGAAGGCCGATATAAGTGCGTAATTCAGTGTTGGGGGCAGGCTTGGCCGACTCAATCAGCCACCGGCGGAAACTCGGTTTCCTGGTTGTTCCATTAAGGCATCTTACAACCACAAGGCCAGGGAAGTATCAATATACAATTACATGGGCTGCGTTTCTTACCTCGTATATAGAGCGGACTTCGTCACCTTCCAACAACAATGTGCTGAGTCCCTGGAGAATATAGATTCAACGTTCGTGGGCAAGGCAGTGGAAGACGTGACTTGGCTATCTCTGAGCATAGGCCTGTTTTATATCATTCTACTCGCCGAACAGGCCTACTTCTCCTCAGTTGTTGCTCCAAACAAACACCCAGAGGATTGGGTGGTATAAAACGTCTCAAATACATATTCTGGTTAGTCATAGTGCTATGGCTAGCACCCCTTTCTTTATTAGCATCATCTGCGTATCGTAATATTCTTGCCCTGGTCTATATTTGCGCAAAGGACAAAACGAAGTGGCCAACCCTGATTTTCTTCTTTCGTATTCTTGCCCCTCTGAACGACCAACTCAGGTTCTGGTTATTTCAAGTGAGGGATCTAGGAAACCAGTTGTAAAGATGACGTCTTCCCATGCGGGGAACCTTTATCGTTCCCTCCAGGCTCCCTCCCATAGCATCTGACAGATATCTACTGAGGTTGTCCTGCATCTCTTCTATACAATACGCCATTGAGCGAATGAATAGTTAGACTCGGATTAAAGAGCCTGCTCACGTCTTATCCCAAAGTGCAAGGCACGATGGTGTAGGGTATCTTCCCACCTAAGTAGGTGGGCCGCACGGTTGTGTTGCGGACGGGAACACGGTACCCGAAGCGGCAGCCTGGACGGAGGCTTCCAAGTTTACCTAGGGGCGCACCACTGCACTCCTTCGGCTTCGTCCCGTCCCGCTGGATCCTAAAAGAAGTGTAAAAACCCTTATCCTCGTCGCAATGCACGGCAAATTACATGATTTCGTCGAAAGAGCCCGAAGACACTAGAAGCAACTCCGTACGAGGTCACGGAAAACACCGTAGGCCGCCGAAGACGCACGGCCCTATTCCCAGTTGCCTCTGTCAGGCTGCGCTACAGCAGGTCAGCAATGCACACCACGCAACCCTGGTTGCATGTGACAGAGGACTAGCCCTGTGGAGTTGGAGATGTTGGGTGAAGCCTCAGGTGGAAGTGATGGAAGGAATGGAACAACGGAGATGACCTGCTGGATGTAAATTGCAGGCAGGAACGCTGCAGACCCGACTCATCGGGCTCTCATAGTGGCAACAGTGGCTCCTCGAACCCCACGGTCGGGCTCCCTCGATACCAGCTACATCCCCGTCTCCCGTCCACTTCCCGGACTCGCAGACGGTACCCAAAGCGATCGGCAGTCGTTCTGAATGCCCAGTCGGCGTCGGTGACGAGGAGCCCTGCTTTGAGTTCAATGCCCGACAAACTCGTCGGGGAAGCTGATGGACGATGTTTTGCATATCGGTGCGGCGAAGAGATTTCGACGGCCAGCCAGTCTCCATGGCGCCGCCGGCTTCAGAGTTGTGGTAGACGCTATGCAGGCAGCTCCTCACACTCGCACCGAGAGCCAAAGTCTGCCAGTCGAGGGCAGCAGCCTAGCGGAGCCTGCTGGATGCGCCATGCGATTGGGGCCATGGGCGAGCGAGACGCTGAGGTGCTGTGGCGCTAACAGGGGTGCTTTTTTGTTCTGCCCTGCCGCCCTGCCAGTCAGTCAGTCGGTCACTCGACAAGCGTCCCAAGAGGGTCAAGCAAGACCAGGGCCTTGAAAGAAGATTGGAGACCAGCAACAACAGAAGACAGGACAGGACAGGACAGGGCAGGTTAGGACAGGGCAGGAAAAGCCAGGGTAAGCCAGGACAAGACAAAGAGGCCATGGCGAGAGACCGAGACAAAGGAGTCAGAGACCCAAGCAGAGGTGGGTTGGTGGGCTGTGGGCGGTCCTGTGGTGTGGGCTGTGGGCTGTGTGAGCTGCTGCACCATTGCGTCAACGGATATCCACACCTGGATCTCGAAGCCGGGATTGCAGTCGCGGGGTCCCAGCCAAAAGCCGGGCTTTTTTCAGCCAAGAGTTGGCAGACATCCATCCATGCAGCGAATCATGGAGCGCCGGTGCGTCCACAGAGGGGATCGTGAGGAGAGCAGGGGAAGAAACGGCAGTTCATCTCCTCACTGTCTGTTCTCTTGGCTCTGACAAGACAGAAAAGCCTCTGAGAGACCCAGGCAGAGGCAAAAGCAGAGGCAGAGACACACAGTGGGCACCGATGGGACTGGTCGCAACGGGCGTCGTCAGGCTGGATGGTCTCATGTTCTGCCGGACTGCGCGACTGACCCTCCATCACGGCGTTCGCGTGGGCGACGAGGTCGGCTCATTGGGCCGCCATGGCACCCTTGCAAGTCGCTGGTGAGACGGGTTGATGGACGGGCTAGAGGCTATCTGCCAGAAGAGTCCAATTATCTAATGTGTGTGGCAAGGCAGGGCAAGGCAAGGAGGCAAGGAGGCAAGGAGGAAGGCATGCAGCATGGAAGACAGGCAGCCCAGCAGTTGCAGATGGCAGTTGGTAGTTGGTACTGGGCTTTTTTACCACGGCGGCAATGCGAGCAATGCCATCCATGCAGCCCCCAAAAGCCTTCCCGCCATCAAAAACCCTCTGACCCTCCCGGTCCAGGTGTCGCTTCCATCCTCTTCTTCCTCCAGGCTCCTCCTCTCTCACCTCACCTCTCTTGTTTCTCCAGAACTCCAGAACTCCAGAACTGCCGCCGATCTCTTCTTTTCTCGTCTTCGAGGAAAGCCCGACCATCTACTCTACCCATCCATCCGTCCATCGCTTCCCGCCTAGCGGACCGCTCCCACACACACTCCTCCCTCCCGTCGTCAAAGTCGTCACTAGACTTCCGACCCTCCATTCCCCGCTCCAGCCCACCTGGTGCTGGCCCAGTTGCCCAGCCCCTCCTCTAGGCTCGCGGCTGACTCTATTCCTGGCCGGGGGGTCCTTTCATCATTGCTGTCGGATGACGACGTTTTGCTTGTCCTTGCCCGTCCTTTGCCCACCCTGATTCTTGCGGCGGCCAGCTCGCGCGGCATTAAATCCACCCAACCCTCAAAACCATTGTCAATCTTGGCTCCTTCTTGATCTGCAAACTTCTTCGCTTTTCCCCTCAACACCATCGCATCGCATCGCATTCTCGGGTTCGCCAGCGACCTCAACCCTCTTGATCGCTGTCTCTCCCCTCCCCTCCCCTCCCCTCCCACCGAGGTTAAAGCTCACCCACCCACCGAGAGTCACGAACCCCGCTTCGCCCGACCACCCAGCACCTACGTCACCAAAAACCGGGCTGACTGCTGGTTCCCTTCCCCTCTATCGCTGTCGCGGCCAAGCATCACAATTGAAGGCCGCATTCTTTCCAGCCACCCGCCATGTCTTCGCGCGGCATCAGAACCACCGACTTCGAGGAGCGGGATTACTACTCTGCTCCTCCTCGTCGCTCAGCGCCCGAGCTTGACGAGGTCGACGTCCGTCGCCGTACTGTCACCATCAGCCCCCCCGCCAGAGAAGAACGTGCCCCCCCCGCCTTCCTACGCGAGGATGTCCGTCGCAGCGAAGCAGGCCCCATGGTTCTTCGTCAGAGACAGGTTGAGACCGTCGACCGACATCACCCTAGAAGCCCCAGCCCGGTACGGGTGCGAGAAGAGCGTATTATTCGGAGGCCCCGGAGCGTGTCCCCCACCATTCATGACCATGAGCACGAGCGGTCCCGCACAAGGGTCGTTGAGCGCGAGCGTATCAGGGAGCCCTCCCGCAAGCGATCTCCATCTCCCCGCGTTGTGAGATACGTTGAGAGACCCCGACGATCGCCTTCTCCAGTTGAGCATGATCATGAGCGTGAGCGTATCCGCACTCGCATCGTGGAGCGCGAGAATGTCCCTTCACCTCCTCCCAGGCCTGAGCCTACTCCCCCTCCCCCTCCTCCCCCGCAAGTTATTCGCGGACCCACTATTGAGCGAGAAGTCATCACGCACTGGCGAGACGTTGACCACGGTAAGAACAATCACCATGCTGCCCCCAAAACAATAACTAATATCCCAATAGGAGTCGTCAGGGCCAGGCCTCCCACTCCGCCTCCGCCTCCGCCTCCAGCTCCCCGCGCACCTTCGCGTGTGAGGGAGCGTGAGACAGACATCGATATTTCCTTGTCTAAGAACAAAACCGAGGTGGATATCCAGCGGACGACTCGCACTCGATCTAGGAGCCGAGAGCGACGCTCCCATTACCACGATGACGACCTGGTGATTCGACGAGACACCGAACGTCTGAGGACGGATGACTACCAGGGTCGACGCCGCGCGCACTCAGCAGCTCCGATTCCCACTCCTAATGCGGCCAACGAGGAAGGGGACTACCTTACATCTAAGATCGACTCACGTGGCCGCATGGGTGAAGCCTGGGGAGGTGCCACTAAGGACTGGGCCATCGTGGACGTTCCGCCTGGCACCGAGCGTGTTCGCATGGAAGGAATTGGCGGTGGAGCAACTGACACATCCTGGACCAAGTATAGTGGTGTCCGCAGAACTCAGTTCATCCCCGAGAGAGACGGCGCTCCTACCCCGGCTCCGGCCCCGATGCCGGCCCCAAGGGAGCCGTCTCCCCCACCAAGCCGTGACCGCGTCAACGTACAGGTGTATGATCGCGAGAGGGAGATTGATATCGAGAAGATTACGGATCGACGTGTTTCGCGACCTCCTCCGCCGCCCAAGGATATGTGGACTGAGATCACAAAGGATCTCGTCTTGCGGGAGGCGATCGAGGAGCTGGGCTATGACTACGAGGAGACAAACCAGTTCTTCTATATCATGGACTACCTGAAATATGTAAGTTTGCTCCATCGACATGGTGCTATGGAGGCGAGTTCTAACATCGCATAGGATGATGTTCTTCATCTGGTTGACATTTCGGACGAGATCCGCCGAGCTCGCAAGCAGCGCACTCGCGATCTCGAGTGGGAGCGAGAATACGAGCAAGATTGGGAACGCAGCCGCCACAGACATCCCGCATCATCTCGGTGGGACGAAATAACGGAGCGTGATCTCATGTTTGAGGGCCGCGCGCCGCCTCGAGGTTACCTCCGATAAAGGATTGTGGAAACTCGGTTGCATCGGTTGCCGTCGCTTGCCCTCTTTTGTTTGGCGTTGTCAGGCATGAAGATCATACCATTATACGTTGCGAGTTAGAGAGAGGACAACAGCCCTTTTTGGATTACGGACACCCCATGGAAGGTGATGATGCTGTTGTTTGGGGATGAGGTAGTGAGCGTTCTGAGATGGGGAGACCAATTTGGCGATTTTTGAGGTTGGAATCAAGTTCCCTTCCTTCGCGTTATAGGAGGACTCAAGATGCATGGAGTATGAATAATGAAATCAGTTAACATACGGCGCTGGAATCAACTTGGATGGATGGGATTGGATTGGATATATGTATGTAGATACTTTGGACTAAATTCGTTGTACGGACGGATGAGGACAATGAATCACGACTTATGACGAGAAAGACAAACCTGGAGCCTGACGTGAAGAATGCCTTTGATTGGGCGTTGTTAGACGACTGGTGACCTCATCCTCCGTGGTCCGGACGCCGTATTCGCCGAGACATTGTCTGCAGCCGGGAGAAGAGCGGCTAGCGCGCCCCGCTCGGCCGACCCCGCGCCCTCTTCATGGACAGAGCGGAGGTTGAACTTTGAACTGGCCGTCTGGCGAGTGAGTGTTCGTACACAGTCTACTATTGGTGGATGGGGTTATCCGCCCTATGATGAATCATGGATGGAACCGGCATTGCTGGCACTGACACTGGAGGAGAGACTACTAAAGCAGCGGATAGAGGTGGGGGAAAACAATAGGGAAGGAAGGCGTAGGGTCGTGCCTTGCGATGAAGCCAACGCCCCAATGGCGATGGGCTTGTGCCCCACTCTCCATTGGTGGCGGGCTGCGGGCTACGGGTTTCGGGGCGACTCTTGAGATCTTTTGTATTTTGTATCGTCGTTTCCTGGGATATCGCTATATGTCAAAGAGAAAGACGCGGCTTCGTCCTTGGCCCTCTCTCGTATACTTCCCCGATCATCCAATTCGCTTCCTCTTTTACTTCTCCCCTTATGCCGTTGAATGCCAACCCTTGACTGACACAACCTCAATTGTGCCAGGCTCAAGGATCCGTCGACCAAATACAAGCCGTACCCGACTCTAAACCTCCCGGATCGACAACGGCCCTCAAAGACTGTCGATAAGGCCCCACTATGGCTGTCGACCGATCTTCGCGACGGAAACAAGAGTCCGGTTGATCCCATGGTTGCTGTCTCTGCTCGTCGACGTACTCTAACACTTGTGGTTTCCTAGAACGGCGAGGAGAATGGCGATACTTCAAGATGCCCACCGGGCTTGGATACAAGGAGATCGACGTCTCGTTTCCTTATGCCTCCTAGACCGACTTCGACTTCACCCATCGCCTGACCTAAACTCCCAGCATTATCCTTAACGATGTCTAGCTGCATGTCCTCTCGCCCTGCCGCGAGACCTTATCAAGCGCACCGTCAAGCCTAAGAAAGGCGCCAAGAAGGCCATCATCCTCCTCACCACGAGTGAATACTTCTGACAAGTAGTCTTCAACTTCACCTAGGAGCAGACCCTCAAGCTAGCAGCCCGCTGGTTCTCTCCCCGACCAAGGACAACCCCGAGCAGTAGGGCACCGGATGGGCCTTCGAGTTCAAGCCTAAGACCTTCTCCGACTCTCTGCCCGACTTCGTCAACAAGGTCTGCGAGGCTACCAAGGCCGCCTGGGAGCCCACTCGAGGATTCCTGCCGCAACA
Source organism: Neonectria neomacrospora (assembly GCA_917563905.1). Classification (NCBI taxonomy): domain Eukaryota; kingdom Fungi; phylum Ascomycota; class Sordariomycetes; order Hypocreales; family Nectriaceae; genus Neonectria; species Neonectria neomacrospora. Next base: position 957,380 of record OU830643.1, read on the forward strand.
TCACCAAGCGCGAGAAGATTGCCGTCTCTCTATGGCCCCACAGCGACTGAGGCTGCGCCATTGCTGTCGCCGAGCTGGCTCAGAAGGCCGGCGCTGACCGAGTCAAGGGTTGTCTATCAGTGTGCTCGCCGTCTCCGAAGAATGTCAACCTGGTAAACCGAGGTCTCAATTTGTTCAACCTAGAGCATTTACCCCAGCATTGACTTCTCCAACTTGGAGCGCATCGTTGACACTGCCGAGGTGTGCAAAAAGATTGCCATCCACCCCATGCTCTCTATGGCGGTTCTCTGGTCGTGTGCGCCTCCAGTGGCTCTCACTAGGACGCCATCAAGAAAGCGCGTCAACTCGCAGGGTGGTAAGGGCGGTGCCTCCTGGATCATTTTCCGCAGGCTTGCTCTGGATCTGCCCCATAGTCTCCAGGTTGCCCTCTCAAGCGTTGTCCATAACAAGGCCGACGAGCTTAACCGGGAGTTCTCGTCCAATGAGACCACGGACTTATTCGAGCAGATTTACTTTGTCCAGGAGAATCCTCGCTTCACCCTCGTTGACTACAGCATCACCCTTGACCGTGCGAAGTTGCCCGCTCCTCCCGTTTTGGGCAAGACTCAGGACACCAAGAAACTCAAGCGGGTTTCTGCCGACGTCCTGTCGATCGACAGCACAGAGTACCAGCTGCATGGCCGCGGCAGCGGTTCCATCTATAGTCTGGCCAACGCCCTCCGAAATGTGAGCGTAAATCTGGATGTTCGAGATTATAAGGAGGATGCCATCGGCAAAGGCCGAGACGTCAAGGCCGCGACATACATCAAATACACGACCAGTGAAGGCAAGCAGCGAGTCTGTAGCGTGGGCATTTACAAGGACGCGGTCTAGAGCTCTCTAGTTGCTCTCCTGAGTGCTGCTACTAACGTACGTATTCCGTTTCCCGTTTCCTCACGTAGTATGTTGAGAAGGACTTGCAATTTGCTACCAGCCGTCCTGGCAGCCCCTTCACTCCCAAGGCGTCGGCGGAAGTCGTGGACCGGTATCTGGACCTGAACGGAACCAACGGAACCAATGGGATAGGACCTCTGACCGTGGCGAGCATCTTGGAGGAACAGGCGATTGACATGTGAAAGGTCAGTGTACAGAGTAACAGTAGGTGGGGCCATCTGTAGATGGATGGATGGATAGGGAACAAAAGGTGTTCAAGGGCCGAGACACCCAAAAGCAACTCCTTCTATGACGAACATGCGGGGATCGCAGAAGATGGACATTGGGTTAAAGTTGTTGAGTCCCTTGCTGACCATGGCTTCGAGGGATTGTGCATGCATTGCAGGGGAAAGGGAGAAATTGCGTAGTTTCACCGTCTGGTTTGGTGGAGAGATTGGCACATTGAGGTTTGGCATGTTTAAAGCGAGGGCTTGCGGGGTATACCGTGGAAGGATATCAAGAATCTCAAGTCCGTATTAATGAATGAACGAAGCTGAAGGGCAATATGGAATATCATGGACACAATCCGAACAAGCCGTTACGCGTGAGAAGAGCCCTGGGACGCCACCTATCACTCACGAGAATTGGCACCTCCACCTGTGCCTTGCTGCCCAACAGGCACTGTCTTGATCGCGGGCTTCTTCTAATGAGGTTCTTGAGCGCGTGGCCCAGCATGGAAAGGTCGGCGGGCAATGAAGCGGCGGTTGCTAGGGAAGAGTGGGGGCGCGGGGATGATTGCCCTGGGAGACTGTTTACTTTTGGGGAAGTCAATTACAAAACAACGAGAACGGGTTTAGTTGGGATCCAAGCAAAGGCGGTGGAAGGCCGGGCGGTTGTGAGTCAAAGAGGGGCATGCAGTCGGCAAAAGCAGAGGTGAGGTTTAACGTTAAGTCGAGTGAGTTGCTGTTGGTGAGGGGAAGAGATTCCTTAGAGTTAAAGCAGTGGTAGAGCAAGCTGGAACAAGTTGATGCGTCGCAAGTATGCTTCAGATAGAGAGTATATCGGAGGGCGAAACTCTGTTATCGCCTTCTTGTTCCGTGTTTCTAGACTCTGTGCCTGTGAGAGAACGTGCGCCCGTCGACGGGACACCAGGGATGCGGACGCTGGAATGGAATGGGATGGACGACGATGGCCACGGAGGGGTGGTTCGGTGACATTCGCACTGTATGCGCATGCACTGGAAAATGCAGTGGGCGGCCCCAATTCAAGGCCACGGTTTATGCACGGCACTGTACGCGCACAACGCGAGGCGCTCGGGGTGGGTTTTGCCTTTGTTTGCAAGGGGAGAGTGGGCAAGTTGTCTCGCTCTGGCGGTAAGCGAGGTTCGGCCGGGGGATTTCCCACGCCTGTGATTTGGCAAAGGCAGAAGTGTGGAGATGTGGAAGGGGGAAAAACCGTCGTCCCGTGTGAGGAGGCTTGTCCTAGCGGACTCGGCAGAGGCGAAACGGATGTGAGGCTGCCTGTAATGCAGTGTGCGTGCTGCACCGCGCTGCAACTCGATGAGCAGCGCTGCACAGCACAGCTGAATTGTGACTGGTGTGGAGCCAACGAGTCGCTGCGGGTGTCTTGGTGCGTTTCCCCTCGCTGCCTAGGGGATGAGAATGGCGGTCGACTCGACGTTGATTTCTTGACTCTGGGCGCCATTTGCCCTGAAGAATGGTGTTGAACTGGCTTTTTCTTGTTTGTCTCGGATGGGGGGGGGTTCTTTCGTCAAAATCTTGCACACTGCCGACCAAACCCGGGGGAGGGGAAGAGTCATGCATCATCAGGCTGAGAGGGCTTCAGGGCGTGGGCTCCGTGCAGCACAGTGCCAAATTGGCCGACGTCGGGTGCTGCCCAGCCAGCTTGCAGCGGTCAGTGGGTAGCGGTAGAGGTCGGGTCGCAGTAGCGGGCAGCGAATCTCTAGGCGGTCGGCGGTTGGCGGTGTTGTTTGCAGGCTGCCAACAGCCAGTGCGCGCTCTTTGCTCTCCCCCTCCCACCCCCCCCATCCTCTCAAGAGAACCAAAAGCTCCTCCTCCCACAACAACCATCAACTTCCTCTCATCCATCTTCTCTTCCAACCCGCGTGCCTGTGTGCAACCGACCCTTCCTTGCCTCCTCTCTGCATCACTCGCCGTTAACGATCGGGCCTCAAAAACTTGACTCTCCAGGGCGTCACGGACTCCGGCAGCTCAGAATCACACACACACACACACACACACACACACACACACACACACACCCCTCTGTTTCCTCTCTCGTTTTTGGCCCTCTTTATACCAACCCACCCACCTGCTGGCCCCCCTCCCTCCCTAAACTTCCCACGGTCCCTTCCTTCAACTGTGCATCTCCCCGTCGTTGGAAAAAAAATCCCCCGCGTCCGCCAAACCAGTTTTACTTGTCGACACGTGCGCCTTTCCAACGACCTTCATCGTCGCCCTCGCTCTGCTTTTTGCTACAGCCGCATGACGACTCCCCTTTAATTACTGCCACCATGTCGAGCTCCGAGATAAACCAGGTGCTTGCGAATTCGCTGTCGCCCGGTGAGTTTTCCCCCAAGCGCCTCTGCCAAAACTCTTGCCCCCTCCTCCTTTACCTCCGCCCATTGGCGACGCTGAACCCCTCCGTTTGACCTGTCTCCCCTCCTCCGGGGATCGAGAGACGCCTCATGCTGACCCGTCCCGTCCAGACGCGAACCTGCGAAACGCTGCCGAGCAGCAACTCAACCAAGCCGCCGAGAGCAACTTTGTAGGCCACCCCTAGTGCCCTTCATTTCCCCCCCTTCGCCCGCCGCCCCTGAGCCCAGCGTGAACTTGGCTAACCCTCACCTCGTCTAGCCCCTATACCTCGCCACCCTCGTCCAAGAATTGGCAAACGACTCTGCCGATGGTTCCATCCGAGCCGCCGCCGGTATTGCCCTCAAGAACGCCTTCACAGCCCGAGACGCCGCTCGCCAGCAAGAGCTCCAGTCAAAATGGTTGCAACAAACAGACGACGAGACCAAGACCCAGGTCAAGCAGCTCACCCTGCAGACCCTGAGCTCCACCAACACTCAGGCCGGCACTGCTGCTGCCCAGGTCATCTCTTCTATCGCCATCATCGAGTTGCCCCGTAACCAGTGGTCCGATTTACTACCCTTCCTTGTCAAGAACGTCAGCGAGGGTGCCGACCACCAGAAGCAGTCATCCTTGACCGCCATCGGTTACATCTGCGAGAGCTCAGACTCGGAGCTGCGCCAAGCCCTTGTTGCACACTCGAACGCTATCCTGACCGCCGTTGTTCAGGGCGCCCGAAAAGAGGAGACCAACCTTGAGGTTCGCCTCGCCGCCATCACCGCCCTTGGCGACTCGCTCGAGTTTGTCGGCAACAACTTCAAGCATGAGGGCGAGCGCAACTACATCATGCAGGTCGTCTGCGAAGCCACTCAAGCCGATGACACCAGGATACAGCAGGGTGCTTTTGGCTGCCTCAACCGAATTATGGCCCTCTACTACGAGAACATGCGATTCTATATGGAGAAGGCCCTGTTCGGTCTCACTATCCTTGGTATGAAGTCTTCGGACGAGGATGTTGCCAAGCTAGCCGTCGAATTCTGGAGTTCTGTCTGCGAGGAGGAAATCTCCATTGAGGACGACAACGCTCAGGTCGAGAGCTCTGACCAGATGCGCCCGTTTTACAACTTCGCCCGTGTCGCTGCTAACGAGGTGGTGCCCGTGTTATTGCTACTCCTGACCAAGCAGGATGAGGATGCCACTGATGATGAGTACAACCTCTCCCGCGCCTCTTACCAGTGCCTGCAGCTGTACGCCCAGGCAGTTGGTGCTACCATCATCACCCCTGTTCTACAGTTCGTCGAGGGCAACCTCCGCTCTGAAGACTGGCACAACCGAGACGCCGCCGTGTCTGCCTTTGGCGCCATCATGGAAGGTCCTGACGAGAAGGTCCTTGACCCGATTGTGAAGCAAGCTCTCCCTATTCTCATTACCATGATGGACGACCAGTCCCTCCATGTCCGAGATTCCACAGCCTATGCTCTGGGCCGTATTACCGAGGCTTGTTCTGAGGCTATTGATCCCGAGACTCATCTTCCCACCCTCATTGAATCCCTCTTCAAGGGTCTTCTCAGCAACGCCAAGATGGCTCCTTCTTGTTGCTGGGCCCTGATGAACCTGGCTGAGCGTTTCGCCGGCGAATTCGGTGCCTCCAACAACCCCATCACTCCTCATTTCAACCAAGCTGTCAGCTCTCTGCTCGATGTTACTGCCCGAACTGATGCCGACACCTCGGTTCGCACTGCATCTTACGAGGTGCTCAACGTCTTCGTTCAGAACTCTGCTTCGGAGAGCCTGCAGCCCATCGCTTCGCTCTCGGACGTCATCATCAAGCGTCTGGAGGAGACTGTGCCTATGCAGAGCCAGGTTGTCAGCGTTGAGGACAAGATTACCCTCGAGGAAATGCAGAACAGCTTGTGCACTGTTCTGCAGGCCATCATCTCTCGTCTAGATAAGGAGATTATTCCCCAAGGCGATCGAATCATGCAGATTCTTCTTTCTATTCTCAACAGCGTGGGCGGAAAGTCTAGCGTCCCCGACGCTGTCTTTGCTACTATTAGCAGCCTATCTACCTCGATGGAGGAAGATTTTGTCAAGTACATGGATGCCTTTGCGCCATTCTTGTACAACGCCCTCGGAAACCAGGAGGAGCCTAGTCTCTGCTCCATGGCTATTGGCCTGGTCAGTGATATTACCAGGTCCCTGGGCGAGCGAAGCCAACCTTATTGCGACAACTTCATGAACTACCTCCTGAATAACCTCCGGGTACGTCCTCTGAATCATCGCCGCCGCACAATACCCTGCTTGGAGACTCCGTTACTAACCTTTTACAGAGCACTGCCCTCGCCAACCAGTTCAAGCCTGCAATTCTGCAGTGTTTCGGCGATATTGCCGGTGCCATTGGTGGCCACTTTGAGACGTACCTGTCTGTTGTGGCACAGGTTCTGGAGCAGGCTTCTATTGTCACTGCTACTCCCGATGGTCCTTATGAGATGTACGATTACGTTGTCTCCCTGCGCGAGGGTATCATGGATGCTTGGGGCGGCATTATCGGTGCTATGAAGGCTAGCTCGAAGAGTAAGTGCATCGACTTGCAGCCTAACGACTGGTTCTAATGATTATGCAGCTCAAGCTCTCCAGCCCTACGTGCCTGCTGTCTTCCAGCTCCTTGGCCTTATTGCCAACGACCTGAACCGCAGCGAGTCTCTCATGCGCGCTTCTATGGGCGTTATCGGGTAAGTAGCAATTGTTGAATCACGCCGACCCTATGCTAATATGCCATTCAGTGACCTGGCTGATGCCTATCCCAACGGCGAGCTTATCGAGGCTTTCCGTCAGGAGTGGCTCACTGCCATGATTAAGGAGACGAAGACCAATCGAGAGTTCCAGCCCCGAACCGTCGACACGGCTCGCTGGGCTCGCGAGCAGGTCAAGCGCCAGTTGGGCGGCAGCCAGACCGTCATGGCCCAGAACTGAGCGTGCTCGAAACTGCGCTGAAGTCCCCCGCGTATCATCGCGACATGACCAAACGAGTCGTGAATCAAGCCGGGAACCCGGACCACTGACAATTAAAATGTCAAGTTTGTGGCATGCCCTAGCAAAAGGATCCCGTCCCGCCCCCGTCCCCGTCCCCGTCCCCGTCTCCGTCCCCCATCCCCGTCCCCCTCCCCTGCCACACCATAACACGATCCCCACGACGCTTCCATGTACATAGATCCCCATACGGCACTACAGTAATTGAAATACCCCCTCACGACCCTTCACATCATCATTCATCAGCATTGCCCCTACTCAATCATATATGTATTCACTTCCCATTCCCCATCACTTCACATCACAACGCATCACAACACAACACGGTCCCCTTTTCTACTATTTGTCAGAGACGCAACGAAGGAATAGAGAAGTCATGTATGCCCCGCGCGAATGGACAGCGGCGGCGATTCAAAACTCATGTAGAGGCTCGGGGAGTCAAGGCGGTCGGTTCATTTTTGTCTTGGCTTTTTTGTGTCGCCTTGCGTCCCCTTAGGAGTCGTTCTTGGATTCCCTTTCAAGTGATTGGGAAAATCTGGAGACGGCGTGCTCGGATATTCCCACCGTGTGAGGAATTGGGTTGCACAGACGAGAGACAAGTGGAAACGAGAAGAATACCATATCCAGGAGCGTGTAGGGGATTTTATTTAGAGAATCAGAGTGAGGGAAAGCAGACGAGAAACGAGAGAAAGTGGATGATGCGCGTCGAACTAGAGTATCAAGTGAACTCGTTCAAGTCACGATAGTAAGCGGTAGTCAGTGGCGCAAGAACCAGTTGACCACTACCGGCCTTTTCCTGTGCAGTTCCATTTGTTGACATGATGGTGATGATGCTGGTGGACCGTGATGGCGTCACGATTCTCCTTGGATGGCTCGTCACTTGAAATTTTACAGAACAATCTTCTTCTATCCATAGTATCTCCCACAAGCCGTTTTATCAACCATGTTTAGATATCGTAACTGTATAGAAAATCGAGAAGGATTTCAAACTATGCGCCTGGATTGCGACCCCCACAGCTGTTGCCTGCTAACCGGGTTTTGTCATTGCTTCCAAACCCGCCATGCGTATTACTCCAAGCATGACCCTGAAATAGAAGGTTAACAAAGATAAGATGGAGAAAGAAAGTAGGACAATAAATTACACAACGCCGCCACTCGTGATAAGACGGTGATAATAAGTCGCAAAGTCGAAAGATAGCAAGGGCATGAAACATCAACGTGATTATAGATACATGAGCTTATTTCTGGGGATAGTGTGGGAGTAGTTGCTAGTTATAGCTGTCGAAGACTCCATTAGGAGGTAACCAATTTTGGGGGCCGTTGACGTAGAACTGTAATTCACCCTCGAAGCCGTCGGCGGACGGGTAGAGACCAGCGTTGGTCGCTGCGGAAGCGCCAATAGAGTCGTCATTGGGAAGGGGGTAGGCGTTCTGCGGAGGGTCAAAGGCGTCGATGAGCATGCCTAAGGGATTTGGGTTCACAGAGTTGGGATTGTCAGGTGTCATGTAGAGGTGTGTAGGAAGTTGTTGGGGGAAAGTCTGGGCGTCAGGAACAGGGAGCGGTTGCTGTTGTTGCTCCTGTTGTTGTTGCTGTTGCGGTTGCCGCTGCTGGGTGAAGTGCGAGGGTACGGTATGGGCAGCTGGCGTCATGAGGGGCGTCATCGGTTCATGCGACGAGGGTGATTGGAGAGTGGAAGAGGATTGGGCTGCATCGAAGGAGCCGCGCGGTTGGCCATATATAGAAGAGGAAGATGGCGACGGAACCGACAAAGCGGTAGCGAGGACAGAGTTGTTTGCTGAGATAACGGGGTTAGGAAAAGGGTCCTTGCCATCGGCCATACTACCCTCGGTCATGCTACCCTCGGCTGCCAAAGAATCACTGGGGCCGTGGGCAAATCGTTCTAGGGTGTCGACCCAACGTGAGGCTAGTGGCCAGACCTCTTTACACTCCATGAGGATGGCGAGGGTGCGATGAAGCATCATGGGTCCGTCGCGAGTAATCGTGGGGTCGGGACAGACTAAGAAGAGAACTTAGTATATAGGTCCATGGTTTGATGCCACTCAGAGGTTAGATGTCCGGGGGAAGGGGGTACTGACTGTTAGGGTAGCGGCAGAGGTAGGTGGAGAAAAGGCCGCAGCTGTAGACACAAAAGGCAGCCATCTGGGCACCGACGCTCTCATCGGGAGTGCGACCGGTGAACTGGGCATCGATTTGATCAAATAGCTGGCGGACGTTTTGGAAGAGTTCGAGGGAAAGGTTGGAGAAGTAGGCTTGTTTCTGTTCGTCTTTAGAGCCAAGGGACAAGAAGCTAGTGAAGAATTAGCGAGGGGGGCTTCGTATAATTTTGTGAGGGAGCGTACTCTATCAAGTATGGTCGACGGGAGACAATGTTGCAAAGCCGCGGGATCATCGTTACACCAAGATAGGCCTGGGTTTATTAGTAGTATACAAGATTGTGCGGGCGAAATAACGTACTAAGTCTTGGCTGTCAATTTTGTATTCCTTGAAAAGGTAGTGACTCCATCGGTGCTCCCGTGGTAAGCTGTGTTCCCACTCGCGCAGTTTCTTGGTGAGTAGGGCAAACTCGCTGGTGGGGTCCCATGGGCTGGCGCTCCTAGCAAAGTTGACGGCACGACGGCTGACAACGCCCCAGAAGTGATGAGCCTGGATCAGTGACGCGAAGAGGGAACGGCCGACGTCGAAGACTAGTGCAGGGTTGTCGATGGCCGGGGGTGTGCCGTCCAGAGCAGCTCGGGAGCGAGGCTCACGACCGGCGGCATAGTCTTGTTCATCGGATGGGAGAAGAGCAGTGATGTCGGATGCGGCAAGGGAAACGGGAGAATATGGGCTAGAATGCAGCTGATCTTGGCTGTGAAGCATCCACTAGCAAATAAATTTAGTATCGGTTTGAGAAAGTCTTGAGTTAGGTTTGACGCACCAGAGTCCTCCGAGCAGACTCTGCTCGCATAACGACGTGGGGGCCCTGGTTTTCAACCTGGTATGTCTCCTCTCGGTGTAGTTGCATTAGAGAGGCCATCCGCATTGAGACTCCCATGTTGATCTGCGTTGTTAGCTGGCTGGGCTGATGACATATGCTGTCTTTGAACAGTTGAACTCACGTAGCTCATATTTCTTAGCCCACTACCCTGTTGAGCTATACTCAGCAGATAGAATCCCTGACACCTCTCAAGGGTAGGTTCGCGGTAGAGCTCGCCGTATGCGAGTTGGGATGCACGTTCCATGAAGAACTCGGCTGCCTTGAGACCGGAGCCATAGCGAGCAGCGAGGGAAGGAGTCAGGCGGGCCGAAATGCTGAGAATGCTAACGACAAGGAAAACGTTCATAGAGCGGTGGTCGTTACGGAGCCGTAGAGGAAACTCATACTTTGGGATAAACCCGTGTTGGAAGTAGTGGTGAGTGAAGCGGTTGATCCCATCGACGAGATCTGGTATGGGAGGTAGTCGGTCCCATTCATCGGAAACCTTGTGGCCGGGAGGTCGCACAACAGGAGCTTCTAGAATATCCCTCCGAACCTTGGCGGGGTCGCGTCTAACCGTCTTGTCGGCTCTCATGCGCGGGTGGCGGAACTCACGGTCATTATCAGGCTGACCTCGGACAGGAAAAATACTGGAAGATGAAGGTTTCAGCAGGACTGTTGCTTTTAGAAGGAAAGGCCAGAGGACAACTCACCAGTCCTCAGCAAGAAGACCGGCCTCGTTACATGCTTTGCAAGGCGGCTGTGCCCTATCATGAATACATTTGCTCCTCATTCGACGACATCTATACGACGGCGTGGGCGATTAGCCAAATGCCACGGACAACAAGGGGACTCGGCCAGGACGGAATGTCCCCGCAAGGAAGCCGTCAAGGGATCGGAGCCGCAACGAGAGGAACCCACCTTCGGCAAGCAATCGGGGCCCGGCGCTTGATGCTCCCACCAGCGGCGTCCACGTCCGCGTCCCCCCCGACGGGAGAGGCGGTGCCAGCGGCAGTGGTGCTGCCCTGAGGGGTGGTACGATCGGGGACATTGGAGGTCGCTGTCACGGTGGGCATGGTTGCAGGAATAGCCATCGCAGAGGCACCGTCCATGGTTTGCCTCTAGGGCAGTGGCAGCGGCAGTGGTAGCGGTAGCGGTAGTGGTAGCGGCAGCGGCAGCGTGTTCCCGGCAGACGTCGTCTCCGGCAACGGCAGTGGTAGCGGCAATAGACGACAATTGAAAGCTGGGGGGACGGCGACCGTGGCCGTGGCCGCGACCGTGTCCGTGATCGTGTGACGACCGCGACTTGGCGGGTGGACCTTGGAGCTGATGTACGCCTGGGACTTAGGACGGGAACCGCGAAAATTAAACTCAACTCTAGCCCTTGGATCAAGTTGATGGGTGGTTTTTGGGATTTAGGCCCCCAGCGGCAGCGGGGAGCGGCACAGCGGGAGTGCGAAGCGAGGCGAACTTTGACGCCAGTTCCCTGCGGGTAAGACCAACAAGCCCAACGACCTAGGCAGTGTAGCCAGACCAACAGACCAACAGACCAACAAACCAACAGGCCGCAGATGAAGCCCAGACGACCGAAAGTCTAGGCCCTGGCGAAACGGCACGGGCAAACAAGGACAGCCAGATAGGGCAGTGTGCGGGTTGCCTGCCGGAGTCCGAGAGGGAAAGAACCCCGATCTGCCCACGATCACTAACAGCGGGCGGGAGCTTGAGATCGCCACGGGGTTAGGGTGATCAGGGTCCGTGTCCGAAAAGGGCCCAATGTCTTGATGAGAGTACGGAGTAGGTAGGCGTGGGAGACTCGAGGCGCGCGCGCGCGAGAGAGAAGAGGCGAGAAAATGTACGCCTCAGAGAGCCGCCTCAGACCAGGTCGGGAGATGGAATGAGGAAACGGGAGCGAGTGGAAAGCATATAATAGCCTCGGCTCAGTCAGTACAGTAACAGTCGGTGACTTTGAGAACATGCCCGGTGAAGCGAGCGGAGACGCAGCGAATGCGCGATGCGGCGATGAGCTACCTAATACTGTACGAAAGGGCATCAGTGCCAGGTAGGTACATGACTAGCTGCTGGGTTAGGGCCAAGAAGGAACACCTACTTACCGAGAGCCCATAGCTCCAGCCTGCCCACCATACCTACTAGGTAGGCTTGATAGGCAGTTGGCAGGATGCTAGACATGTGGCAGGTAAGGGTAGCTACTCACCTTGTCCGCCTCTCCCGCCTCCTTGGAAGTTAGCAGAGAAATAAATACTAGTGGCGGAAGTGTGAGAGAAGGAACAGAAGGGTGAGAGCGTTGAGAGTGGGAAAGTTCACCGGAGAAGTCGCATGAGGGAGTCGCATGGTGTGAGGAAGGCACCTCAGGCGTTGGGCTCTCCCGGCCTTGCCTTCCTCGTGTAGTTAGGTCGGCACCGTCTACACCCGACCTCCTTCCACTCCTACCAGACTTAGAGGTAGGTGCTTGCTATAATACAGGCAGGTAAGTGCTCCGTCTCCACGGGAAAGTGGCAATCTGTAAAAGTAGGTACTTACCTACATAGGTGCGGCAACCAAGACCAATCGAGGTCAAAGAGGGGCAAGCATGGACGGCCAAGAGACGGGAGACATGGAAAAGAGTGAGGACGTCCTCCCGTCAGGACGGGCCGACGAGTGCGGAGTGATGGCGGCTAGATGCCGGGCATGGAAGGTCCGACGGGGTCGATACACCCGTCACTTGCCAGCACTGGAACCAAGGACTATGAGCTCCATGCTGTGCTACCGATGCCGCCACCCTACCCGAGGGGACGGTTTCGAGCCGGTCCATCCTGGTTGAGCCGCTTGTTGCTACTTATCGCTCTCTTCTGTCTTTCTTCTCATACCTTCGATGCTCCCTAGGTAGGTAGGTAGGCACGGCCACAAACAAAGCAGCAAGAACAGCATGAACAGCACCGGTCAGGAAAAGCAAAGACTACGTCACCCTGCTGCTGAAACCAAGGCTAAAACAAGAAGAAGAAGAAAGATCAACGCACTGGACACTGCATATAGTAAGCAATGCACCCAACCGCGAAGAGAGGCCCAGAAACGGCGGCGCAATGCACGACGACGAACTGGGGTTTGGAAAAAAGGGGACTCGACGACTAGTTGCAAGGCATTTCAACCTTGGGGGTTATTGGCTGGCAAGCGGGGTGAACAATACTTGGCACACCAAACGGGGGTGACAGAATATTCCGAGCACTTATCGCGTTACATACTATGGTCCCCCCCCTAAAATAACGTTAGTACGACCCACAGGCTAGGACCCCTTGTAGAGGTTCTCTAACTGTGCGAACTGGAAGTTTCTAGTAACTTCTTACTAGTAATAGCTCCTAGCTTTCCTATCCTAAGCAGTATAGTGTACTATACTTTACACTGTCTGTATACCTCTACAAGGAGTCCCGGTCAGTGGATCGTACTAACGTTATTTTAGGGGGGGACCATAGTGGTGTATGACCTGACTGGATTCTTCTGTCACCATCGCTCCTTCCATTGCTCGCCAGCCATGTGCCATGTTTTTTTCCATCCCGCTTGGCTGGGGGCGAGGAGGGGGGGGCGCTAGACACTTAGTGGTGACCAAGATGCAAGGGGCCAGTGTCTCGTTAGTTGAGGGGCCGGATCCTCTCCATTTATCTCCGTCCTCGTCTCACGTCTCCATCGAAAGAGTCCACCGTGATCCATGACTTGCAGTGGGAACCGGAGTGGGAAACAGCAATCGGGATCAGCCGCGCAGGACCGCCACAGTGATTCGGTGCGTGGGTCACCGGTGTGTTGCAAACTGGCGTCTCTGCAGGTCTCCGCGCCAATTCCTCGACTCTTGCTACTACGGATGAGCGTGTGAGCCATTCATCACGAGACAGACAGAGAAATGAAGGAGACAAAAGACATGAAAGGCAAAGAGAAGCCTGTTCACTACCAAGTAGTATTGAGAGTCGACAATCGGGAATGTGACCTTTCTCACCATATACCTGCAGGCCGAGGCTTCATCGTCAGTCCCTTCCTTCCCCTTCCCCTTGCCCCCCCCCCCCCCCCCCCCCCCCCCCCTCCTCCTCTCTTTCTTCCTTTTCCTTTTCCTCCTGCTTCCGTCACATCATGCCATGCTTCTCCATTTCCCCCCGCAATCAAGGAAAGGCCTGTTCAAAAGTCGGCCTCATTATTTCCCGACCGCCAAGCCCCTACTATTCTACGCCGCATTGCCACGCCGCATTACCACGCCGCATCGCCTCCCCCACATGAAATCACCAGGCCGCATGGCAGCGCCGCCTCGCCCCTCGCCTCAGCTTCTCGCATTCCTCCCTGCGCTTGGTAGTCTCGCCTCGCTAGGCGCCTTCGCCAGTACTGACCTTGTATCCCATCACCCAAGTCTCGACTCGTCATATCCCACAAACTCCATCCTGGTCAGTGCCTCCACTCTTCACTCATCGGATCTGACACGTCCGTTTTCGAGCGAGTCCCTGGCCTCCATCCAAGAGTTCGCTACTCTGTTCTAGACCCTGGCAACTGGGCTCCTGGGCCTCATATCTGGATCCTCACCAGACCACCGTCATGCACCTAGAGTCTTGCTAGGGGCGTGAACAGACTTTGTTAATGGCACCAACAAAATACATAACACAAGGTAGGTTTGGTCAGTTCGAGGCAGACTTTGAGTCTGAGATATGTATTTGTTTGTGTCCTTGGGGAAAATTGGTCTTGTCGCTAGCAATACTTTGCGCCCCTGAACAAATGCTATCGTCGGCTTATGCCGCGCGTTAGCATATCGAGATCTCCCCAAGCAGCAAACACACATCGGCCTAACTCACCTTTTCAGCATTTTGCTTCCGACTCTAACAAGGACTCCATCTTGTCCATGGTCAGTTTCAGCAAGGCCTCTGCCATACCCTGGTCCACGACACCCCACTCGTAGGAGACATTGACTACCGTGTCGCCTCCTTTGGTCCCAGCCACGTTGAAACCACGACTCCCCACGTTGCTATTGACGGACCCTGCCGAGAACTGCAAGTCGTCGATTCTCCATCGCTGTTGCGGGCTTCCCACTTACCTTTTGCCTGCCTTGTTTGGGCGGAGAAAGCCCCCAAATTCGACACCAGGAATGATTTGCTGGTCACTCGCCCAAGCTCACCAAGGACATAGTTCACAAAGCCTCCAAGATCTGGGCCAAGCAAAATCCCTGCGATCCACGACATCATAAGCCTATTGGGGATATGTTTCTGCATGGACTGTCGATACCATTGTGCCAGCTTCCAGGTCACTTCAGCATCAATGGATGGAACATCGTCTAGTTTTCTGCTTTTGTCACTCTCGCCGGTCATCATGCTTCGATAATTTCCAACCCAATGGATGCGGAAGCCTCCAGAAACGCCTTTCATCATGATTCCATCGTTTGCAGATATGCCTCCAACGACATGAAATACGGTTTCGCCGACGGCAAACTACTGAAGAGGAGGGTGAGTCCGAACGCGAGGCGGAAAAGCCAACGCTTGAGTTGCGCCCGGAGGATCTCCGGAATGATGGTTTGTGATTGGAGATGGACATTAGTTCTGAAAACATTGCAGGCGTATTTGAGCCAATGGTGACAATGGAGTCAACACCTAGATGTCAGCTCTCTAGGCGGCAGCGCGTTGAGACCTCGAAGAAACCTCCGGTGGAACACCACGCCTGAGTTGACCTCAGCCACGAGATGGTGCAAAGCAAAGACACGTCAAGACCGCCTACGACGTATGCTCTCCACCATAGACGGTTAGGCGCCTCCTCGAACCAGTCCAATTTATTGTGCAACTGTTGGAAGAACTCGGGCCGCGCGTTATGGATATGGTCAACGAGCTCGATACACTGGTCTAGGTCAATGGCGTGCAACATGGAAATGCACAAGTGGTGTTTGCCGTCCTGGACTCGCGGACAAAGGTGAAGGCACCGTCAGAGTTGATTACCTATCTTACCTAGGTTTGTGTTTGTCTGTTTCTAAGAAATGCATCTGCTGGCAAGCCAAGCCTGCAGGTGGTGATGCATCTATTATGGGGCAGTGTCTACAAAGGAAGCACTGACAAAGACGCAGGCCGACTGCGCAAGGTTCCCTAAATAAACTCATACACCACTTGAGCCGACAACGACCTTGTTTTGCTGATTGTGCCATCAATTCACCGTCCTTGTTCGCACGCGATCTGGACCCTTCTCCCAGTCACAGTCAATTTTCTACATGATTCAATGTCCATGAGTCCATACGTTTGCGCGTGACTGCTGTTGGCCGTCATGCCCGCGTGTTTGTGCCCTTTGTGACTCTCGCATTGATGGCCCTCTGGCCCTTCCACTCTAGAGTCTGTTAATCAAAGGTTCACCTTCCTCGACTTTAAATGCGTGCTTTGTTTAACTTTTCCTCTTTGTTTGGCTCATTTCGTTTCTCTTCTACATCTTCTCCCGCACCAGCTCGTCCATCTTTGCTCTCCAATGCCAGCATTTCTTTTCTGTATAGATACACTTTGCTTTATCCGTCATGGCAGCGGTCGCACCAGCTTCGCGTTTTGTTCCTCCGATGGCCACCGTCCACGGTCAATTCAAGTTGACGGACCTAGCGAACGAGGTCCTCCTGGCCATTCTAGAACTCTGTCCCGATCTAGCGTCTTTGCTGAACGCCGCACATGCCCACCCGACTCTGTACTACTTGGCTTATGAATATCAAGTGGTGTTGGCAGCCCAGGTCTTGAAGAACGAGCTTCCAGAAGAAGTATACGTCCACGCCAATCTTGCCTCTCGAGGCATTCCCATGGGCATCGGAAACCCCGACGATCTGGTCGAGGACGACATCACCAATATCATTGGGACAGTCGCGCTCTTCAAGGAGACTTTTCTGCCTTCTCTCAAGTCTAGTATATTCGGGGCCATAGAAGTCTCGCGCCTGCATCGCAAGGTGGTGGACCTCACCGAGGTGTACCTTGGTGAATGTTTCGGATGCCGAAACCAGCATTTCATGCCTCTCCAGCTCTCCCTGACGAGGCGGAAGCCATCCGGGAGCGAAATAATTCGAATCCAACAGTCAATATACCTCTTTGAGATCCTCAGAAAAATATGCGAGGAAATGTACGTCGGTAAGGACCAGACCCACGACTATTATCTCGAGTTCTACTACAAACTCGGAGAACTCCACCTCTCCCTGGTCGACTACTTCCTGGCGCCATGGGAGATGTACCAGGTGATTGCAATCCAAGCTTTCTTCAGGCGGGCGCTGCATGGATTTGGTAAGTCAATTGTCCCCTTTTTGCGTCGAAAGGTGTGTTGCTGACGCAGCGCCTTGCAGAACGAGATGAGACCACCAGCGAGCGCGTCATGCCCGGCCTACTCAACCTCGGAATTCCCTTTCTCCACGAAGCTCTCTGCACGAAGGCGCCAATTGAGCGCGACGAGTTCCTCCGCCCGTACGAGGAGGACGCTCTAACGAAACCGATTCACGCCCTTGGCATGGTTCTCTCCCGGGGAGCTAGGCGCACTTGGACGCGAAAGCAGCCCAAGGCTCACGCATTGTACAAGCGATTTGGGACCGGGGACGCGAGCGGCATCCGGATGTGGGAGAAGATCGAGGCCAAGCAGCTAGAGATGTTTACGGACGACCCTCAATGGACCGACATGTTCGACTACGAGCTGGCGCGCTTGGAAGGCCGCCTTGATCTGTGGAGCGCGGCGTTGTGGG
Source organism: Neonectria neomacrospora (assembly GCA_917563905.1). Lineage (NCBI taxonomy): Eukaryota > Fungi > Ascomycota > Sordariomycetes > Hypocreales > Nectriaceae > Neonectria > Neonectria neomacrospora. The sequence goes on from OU830643.1 coordinate 974,589, forward strand.
ATGAGGATCGCTGGGGGGATATTCTACAGACTCTTAGTCTTCCCGAGCCTCCCTGTTGGAAAGGGATCCAGCATCATTGCGAGCCCATGGAGCTCGGATTCTACATTGCGAGACATCTTCACCGTCAGCACTGGATGCTGAACGAATCCGTGGAGGGTTGAGAATGTGAGCTCGCGTTGAAGAGTGTGATGTTTTGTTTACAAGGCTGGATCTGGCTTGGCCATCCCGGTGTTTTTCGGGCGTTGAATGGTGCCCTGGTAGTCAATGGGAGACAATCAACTGTATGGTATAGGGAAAGGGACTGGCCAGCCCAGAGGGACCATGTACGTGGTCCATACCTACAAACACGGCCGCTCAAGAAATGGCGATTTTTATTCTGCAACTTGTCAGGCGGCCATACATCTGTGATTTCTGTTCGCTCACCTCCTTAATCCCTCGGGGACGGTTTTCGAATCCTGCGTGTACACGAGCCGGAACCGACCCGGCTTCGAAGAGTGCTCCTCTCTCGGATGCAAGAACACGCCGGCATCCATCAACTTCCTCGCCAGCGCAAACTCGGCGTTGGCCTTAGGATATTCGCTCTTATTGCCTCAATGACTTGTGAAGGAAGAGAAAAAGTCGCCTTGCTGCTATCTAGTGGGCGTGGTTTCTTGCAGACTTTCACCTGCTTACCCTTCCGTCTCGATGTCACCATACAAGAGTCATGTCTTGACCTCGGGAACCTCGCTTTGGCTTACATGAAGAGCCGAATAGCTCCGTATTTACTCAACATTGGACTTGAGTAGCAAACCGTTTACCATGATTGGCCGCCTCAGCCTCTCCCAAACTAACCTCTCCCAAGCGACCAGTCTGTTGGTTAATCTTCACTTCAAATGAAGCGTTCCGGCCTTGTACCGTTCTGCCACCTCCATTACTTCGCCACACATCATCTCCGAAACGTATGCTTCGCCAATAAAAACCCAATACTTTCCAATAGTCCGTAAAACAAGGGGATTACTGCATCCTTTTACAACCACAACCCTCTTTGAGCTAAATGCCAGCAGGCGCTAGACCTAGCCGCCCTCCTTCGGTAGTGAAGAATCGCCGACCCATGACGGCTCGCGTGACAGCGTCTAAGAAGTCATGGGTAGACCTTGAAACGAGTTTGTCAAAAATGTTGATGGATTCACGGTAATCCAGCTCGAAAGCGTCCGCACCCTGATGCCCCATGTAGTCTTCATCCACCACAATTTCTCGCCACAAATCGTTGGTGTTGATTATTAACTGACGGGGGTGATCGAGCCCTCAAATAATTCGACCGTATCAACAACAAACGCTTCCACGGTCAAGACCCAAGGAAATTGGGACATGTCGACAACCGCTTCTGTTCCGCCCGCTGCGTTGTAAGAGTTTCGACTAGTATTTTTCTCCATTCACCGGCCGTAATCCAGATGAAGCTTGCCAAGACGGGAGCCCAACTGTGAGAGTTGTGGTGAGACACAGTAGCAACGACCAGACGAGGAAATATCTAAACTGTGTCTCTGCATTGCGACGAATTTGACAAGATCCTCAAACACTCTTCCAACTGGCTTCGTATAGTCTGGGATCAGCTCGTTTGTAGAAATGCCTGAGGTTATACCAGGTAGGGCATAAAGCTTGTCCCGCGGGTCGCTTGCTTGGTAGTCTTGGGTGCGCTGCAGCAGAAAACTCGCTTTATCAATAGGACCCGATGATTTCTCTCTTGAACGTTTGCCTGATTAATGCAGATGGCATCGATACATAGGCGTCGTTCTTTGGTTGGAGTCCTCAGGTGCATCAACGCGGAGTAGAGGTTTTTAGTTATGCCCAGACGGCTGTCATTGACCGTCATCACGTCTGTTCTTGTCGGATCGCCCCAGGTACAAGAGAGTGCATCATATTCCGTTTTGGTGTATTTTGAACGGATGGAGGGTATTTCGGATTTCACCTGTTCGGTTTTTGTTGGCCTGCTGGAATATCGGCTGTGAGATACATTTGCAATGTAACTCCGCCACGCACGACGAGCGGGGGTTGCTTTTGAGGCCCCCTAGTATGCATTTTCACAGCACCAGGATGGTGGTGGCTGTGTACAGGAGCCAATCATCACGATACGCAAGGCTTTCGCCGAGCAAGTATATAACAAGAACTCTTCTAAAGGTTTCGTGTTAAGGTAGTTGTTCATCTGGTATTCAAAATCCAACTCCGAAAAATGCTACAGACCCGCTACGATGATACCAAACTCCCCATTTCTTTTCCGAACCAGCCCAGTCTATGGTCCAAGCCTTTACTCGCGCAACTTCTCCAAATCCAACGTAAAGTCCTCAACCTCCAAGCCTTGGAACCCCTCCTCGACCAACCAGGCCCGGCCCTTCTCCTTGGCATGCAGAAACTCGCAGGCCCGTCCCACGACTAACAGACCCGGCGGCCGGCTGCCCTCGGCCTCGATGGCTTCGGCGACGTGCTCGAGCGTCGTGCGGATAACGCGCTGGTCTGGGCAGCTGGCACGCTCGATGACGGCGCAGGGCGTGTTGCGCGGCCATAGCGTGCGCTTCATCAGGGGAGAGACGACGTCCTCGTCGGCAAACTCCAGCTCAATGGGCGTGGTGAGCTCGGTGACGAGTCCTGAGATGCGGTGCAGGGCCATGAGGAAGACGACGGTGCGGCTCGGCACGTACTCGGGCGGCGTGGGCGGCTTGCCCTTCTTTCCAGTGCCGGTGCAGATGAGGACCTGGTCGGCGACGTCGCGCTGGGTGGGCGGGATGGCGGCGAAGAGGGGCGCGCTGAGGGCGCTGGTGATGCCGGGCAGCACGGAGACGCGGTCGCCCAGGCCGTTCTCGCGGAAAAAGGCCACCTCCTCGCCGCCGCGACCGTAGATGAACGGGTCTCCCTGCTTGAGACGGAGCACCGTCTTGCCAGCGCGGACACCGGCGAGCGCCATCTCCAGCAGCTCCTCCTGGGCACGCTCGGCGTTGCCCGGGAACTTGCGTGCGATCTCGACGGGCGTGCGGCGCGGGATCAGGTCGAGAACGCCGGCCGGGACAAGCTTGTCGGCCAGGATGAGGTCGGCCGCCTTGATGGCTTTGTGGGTGGCCTGGGTGAGGAGGTCTGGATGGCCTGGTCCGCTGCCGGCGAGGATGAGGCTGCCGACCCGCTTCTCCGAGGGGTCACTGCGCTTGATGTCAGGGCCCGCGGAGCCAGGATACGACCTGAGGACGGCCTCGACATCGTCGTCGTCGATGGCGGCGAGGCGCTTCAGGGGCCAGTACTCGCACACCTGACCGAGCCAGCGGATCCGGCGATTCTTGGCGTCCTCGTCGGTGACGAGGCGGTTGAAGTGGGCGGCCTGGTCGACCGAGTCCTCCAGCGAGGACTCCTCCTGGGCGAGGCAGTCTTCGCTGTGGATGCGGCGGCGGACATCGCCCAGGCGCGCGCAGGCGGACCCGACGCCGGCGGGCAGCGACGCCGCGATCTCGCGACGGATGCGCGAGGCCAGCTTGCAGCCGCGGCCGTTGGTGGTGACGCCGATCTGCAGCGGGCCGTCGGTGTGCGTGGAGAGCAGCGAGAAGGTGCAGAGCTGGGGGGCGTCGACGACGTTGACGGGGATGCGATGGCGCTTGCACAGCTCTGCGATGTGTTGACCTAGAGGCAGCCGGACGGGTCAGTTTTGGATGCTCCCGTGGTCAAATCCACAGAGACGAACTGGGACGCACTCATGGGATCCCGGGGTCCGGAGGTGACGAAGACGGCGTCGACAACGCCGTCGACGTCGTCCCGGCCAAGCCGCAGCAGATCGCCATCCTCAAAGGCCTTCTTGCGCCACTGGACCTGGCCGTCGTCGATGCGCTTCTGGAGGCTGTAGTGAAGCTCGGCGCCCTCGGGGGCGATGAGGATCGGCCGGGCGCCGGCATTGACGGACTGGCCGCAGCGCGAGGCGGCGAGCGGGTTGGTGCCGATGACGAGGTGGATGCTGTCTCTGCAGTTGAGGGCGGCGAGGAGAGACGTTGGCGCCGAAGTCGCCGGCGCGGTTGGTGGTGAAGCTGCCATGCTGAGAGGAATACGTCGTTCGTGTCTGGGTTTGTGCGTGAGGACTGAGAGCAACTCTGTTCCTTTTGCCTCCCTTTTTGAAGTTCCGTCCGGTTTTGTGCAGCGTGCTTCAAAGACGGTTCGTGGAAGTCCTTACTCGCGAATACTCCAAAAAAGGAAATCCCTCCTCTTCTTTAGCACTCAGCCAAGCCAGTACGAAAGTACACTCAGACCACGATAAAAAAAAACGATTGCGTAGAAACAAGTCAATGGGTCAAATAACTCTCTCCAGGTCCGACTCATCGCACCGCGCACCCAAGACTTCCGCGCTGGCTTATAAACGGCGCCGCATTACCAAAAACAATGGGACCCCGGTCCCGCCATGCCGCCACGAGGGGAGCTTCTCCGTTCAACTGGGGTCCAAATCTTCGCCCCTCGTTCGCCCGCCGAAAATTCGGCTTCCTCATATTGGCCCAAGTTGACGCCATCCGTCCGCGTGGGTCTGGCGCCCTATTAACACTTCGGCCTGTCGGCGTCCCGCCCGCGAGCGGCAGTCACATCTGTCTGCGCCCACCACCGACTTCCGCGGCACCGCGACCGGAGATGTCGAAATCCCGCTGTGCGATGAGATAGGAGATGCAAGATCCAGGCATTTCGTCGGGTTTCGGCGTCGCTCGAATACGCAGCACGAATGAGCCTGAGCATAGACACCCAGTGACACAATCAACCCTGATACAAGCACGTGACCTATGCACTCAGCGAACCATCCCCTCGGTTCCTTATCGGCCGACCCCTTATCGGGAAAACACCCCACCAAGCAAAAATATCCAGGGTCCAAACATCATCTTCACCCCACACGACAAAAAGACAAAGCCGCGCAGATGTTCGCAATCGAATTATAGGAAAAGCCCGATGCGGGGGTCGAACCCGCAACCTTGAGATTGCGTACTCATAAGAGTCTCACGCTCTACCGATTGAGCTAACCGGGCGTGGCTCTTGTTTGATGAGAGCTCGTCGTTGCATAATCGCCTCATCAACTTACACAGACCCGCGCGGATAGAGCGAAAATTTTGTTCCCGCAGGTGGGTTGTATCCACCACCAATGGAGTCTAACCTCTGTCATCGAGACGAGTGTAATTACTTTGACATCTCGCGTGTAATTTGTGTGGGATTGTAAACTTGTTCCTGTCTCAAAACCTAATGACCGAGAGTTTGGTGATGGAAAGTGTTGAGATCTATTGTACATCCTTTGCTATTTCCAAGCTGAACGCCACCCCTCCCAGTGCCTCCATACCCAGACATCTTGCCATTGCTTTTATACATTCATTTTACAGTGAGTTAAATCGTGTAACTCATGACCTGCCCCGTTTCTTCTCTTCAAGAGCTAGCTGAGCCTCGACCTCGTCGTCCATCTGCTTCGAAATGATACGTTCCTCCTCCTCCTCCGCCTCCATCAGCTCTTTCATAAGATCCTTCTTCTGGGTCTTCTTGTTCTTGGCTCGCCTCTCTCGGGGCGCATTCTTCTCGCCAGCACTGATGCCGCCAGGCCCCATGGTGATTTCCACCCGGCGCGGCTTTGACCCCTGACCCGCTCTCTTGCCGCCGTCGTCCGGTCCTCTCCCAGCACGAGCTTCCCGTGGTACTCGCGTCTTGGCACCTAGAGCCCACAGGTCTCCCCATCGTGACTTGCGGGCGTCGTGATATGCTAGCTTGCTGAAGCTCTTTGGTACCGTCCACCGCTCAAGTCTCCCTTCCGGTGTGCAAAGATCCAGTGTGACGTGTCCCTTGCGCTTCAGAGGACGCATAATCGTTCGCGGAAGAGTCTGCATGTCGGGCTTCTCCTCCGTGTTCTCAAATCCCTTGAAGGCTATATCCGTGGCCTCCTTGCCCGCCAATTGGCTCTTCTTCTCAACTCCTCGGCGGATGGCCACGTAACTAAAGTCAACGTCGCCTTGGTTGTGTTGGCCTGAGCCAAGGACTCGGCTGTAGAAAGCGGGTCGGACGAATCGCTGGTTGAAGTAGCAAAAGTCTTTGCGTCCACGGCTCTTTCCGGGTATCTGATACATCGGGCAAACACCTTGGTTGGTGCATGGCGCAACGACATGACCGGGCTCTCGCTCGCGCTGGTAAGCCGGGTTGGGGTTCTCGGGGAGGTTGTCAGGCTGCCCCGCCTGCGGTAGGAGAAATTGCTTCAAGATAGTGTCTCTGGCATGGGCTACAGCCTCGAAGCCACGGGGGTGAGCTTTTTCCACCACTATGAGAATCCCACCATCTTTGTTCAGCAGACTCCAGAGGTTATTGAGGATCGCTTGTCGGTAATGGTCCTGTTCCTCGTTGAGGAAGAGGTGCGATGCGATAATGACGTCGTAGCTCTTTCGAACCTGTGGCTTGTCTCCAGCATCCAGGTGCCCACCACGCATCTCTCCAGAGTGTTCGTAGTCGGGTAGTCTCGGTAGGAACGTCGTGTTTTCCAAAAAGGTCTTCACTCGTTGCCGCAATCGGTCCGATCCCACCACAACGGTTTTCTTTCCAGGAGGCTCAAGACCACGGACTTCTCCATTTTCCTTGAGCAAATCCCACTCGGCTCGAATAATCTCGTCCCAAGCAACCAGTCCAGCGCCACCCGATCCCGCATCCAGAACGTTGAGTCCGTCCGCCTTCAGCCGCGCCTGCAACCATTCATTTCCGGCCCGTTTCCTCACCTCCTTCAAAATGGACATGGTAGAGGCGTAGGCTGGAGGTAGAGATCCTGCGATAAAAGCGTCCGCCTCGATCTCAGTCATGTGTCGCTGGTCCGCTGGGAGCCCAACTCCTTGCATCGGGCCGGTCTTGTTCCAGGACGGGGTTGCAGGAGAATTGGGTAGGCCGGCGCCGCCAAAGGCTTCTTCGGCTGCCTTCTTAACATGGTCGATATGGGTTCTGTCCAACAGTTCGCGAATAGGGTTAATCAGCTGGTCTCGGGGGAGCGCAAGCTCGACTAATTCGTCGTAGAAACGGCCCTCGACCGAGAGAGGGTGGAACCGGCGTGTATCGGCCAACTCTCTTTGGTTGTACTCCTCTTCCTCCGGCCAAGTCCTGGATTCCTCAGCCTGTCGTTGAATCTCTTCTTCTTCCTTTGCTGCCGCCTTCTCTTCCGCTTCACGTTGTTTTTTCAGGCTGTCCTTGAAATCCTTAGAAAGCTTTTGCATGGCATCGTATTCTCTTTGGTTCCTTGCAATCAAGTCGACGTATCCCGGAGCATGTTGAGCTAAGTTCGTCGGGTCTGTTTCGTCGGCTTGTTCCTCGAGGACCTCATTTTCTGTGACTTCTGCCTCTGTGCGGGGAATTTCGTAAGAGATTTCCTCTAATTCTCCATCCTCGAGCTGTCGGATTACGATCCCCTCGCTATCCGGTCGTGGCGGTTGCGGCCCCATATCGGCATGGGTATCGATGCCGACATCCTCGGGCAGGGTCTCTCGCAGCGGCGGTCCGTACAGTCGCTCGTATAGGGCGTATTCCTCCTGGTTCAAGTAATCCTTGGGCAGGGTATCTCGAAATCGCTGCTTGGCATCTCGCACGACTTGCTCGATTTCCTCAGGCGATGCGCTCGGGACGGGTGTGGTAGTCGTAGCGGCGGCAGAATCCTGTCGCAAATATCTCGAAGTTGAAAATGCTTGTGTAATTGCGGTGCTCCTATTGGCCTGGACGAATCGGGAGAGAGGCAACGCCTGCGATCGTGCCAAGGAAGTATGGAGACTGGAGAACCGAGGGATTACTAAAGAAGAAGACAAATTGTGCCTTGGGCAGGCATTCCGGATGCCTCGTGCCGACAGCATCTTGGTATTGTACGGGCTTTTGAAGTTGGCTGGTTCAAGACCTAGCCCGCCTGGGACTTTTTTTAGGCCATTCGCCGCTGTCGCGCTTTCACGTGACTAGTTCCAGCACCACTTCCCTTCATTCAAGCCTGGCTGAGACATGCTAAGCTAAGAACAGGTCATAGATGGGGAATTACACTCGATCAAAAATATCTGCTGAGTTAAGAAAACGCCAAAATGGATTTGCCCAGTGCAAATCCCGCGCACGTAGAATTAATCCTCTCAACGCCCGATATCAATCACTCCAACAATCCTCGTTGTCACAGTTCCACTCAGTCACCACCCAAGTCCGCCAGCGTCTTGAACGTAGCTTTCTGTGCTGGGGCCTTCGCACCACCAGGACCAGGCTTCGCACCGTTGCCACCGGCTGCCTGTGCCGGCCGGTGGGTGTTGAACACCGACTTCTCTGCTGCCTTGTATGGATCGAACTGGCAACCGGTCAGCCTCGCTATCTTCTCAGTCTTCCTTCAGGTTACGTGCCGAAAACAAGGATACTAGATATAGTCCCACGAAGGCAATCAGCGCATTGATGAGCCAGCCAAACTTCCACGAAAATGAGGACGCCACGGACGCGCGGGCAGCACCAGGGGCAGCCCTCCCGGCGAGGGCCTCGCCACCGAGCTTTCGGCCAGGTGTCTGGAAGACGTTGCCGCTCGGCTTGCCTGCGTCGCCAAGCTTAACAGCGTTGGTGATGGCCTGCGTCAGAGCAGACGGGTTCGCGCCCTTGATGGTCTCAACGCAGTTGCCAGCGTGGAAGATCTTGAAGGTGGGCATGGCGGAGACGGCGTTTGCGCGCGCAATACCGGACTGCGAGTCGACGTTGATCTTGGCGAAGGCAACCTTTTTGGGACGCGAATGTTCGTTTGCGAGCTTCTCGTAGTGCGGGGCGATCATCTTGCAGGGACCGCACCAGTCGGCGTAGACTATCGAGCCGGTGTTAGTTGCGCTGGAAGAGAGTGGGAGCGGAGCGGCTGGAAGTACAATCTGCGATGACCACATTGGTGCCGGACAGCAGGCTCTGCCATTCGGCTTCGGAGCCGATGTTGACGCTCATAACTTCGATATTCGATTTTGCGTTAACGGGGTTGCAGGGCGAAGTTGTTATGTCTGGAACGTGGGAAGAAGCCAGATCAGGTTGGCTGCCTTGATGTCCGCATCGCAGATAGACGTGCTGACCAAGCTAAGGCGTGACAGCCGGATCTAGCAGGCGGTGACCCGAAGCGGTCATTTCTGCCAGAGCTAGTCTACCCCACAATCCAGCTTCAGAGCTTGTTCGGCAATTCGGGCGTGTTACAATGCCGTCATGTCCGATCATGAGGCACATACAAGCTCGAGGAAATAGTGTACAAAGCAAGGAACAGATCTCTTTCTCGAGGGGGGAACATCCACACATATATAGGATAAATAAGAACACTCCTTAAGCCACACTTTACAGTCCCAGTTCTCGTCATTGCACGTACGAATACGTAGCGAGTCAATTGTAACGTCCAGCCGCTACACCAAGCATGCACTTCATTTTAGGTCATTGCTCATCTTCGTAGGCTGCATATGCTTCCTAAATCCTATGGTAGAGAGCCTTCACCGGATCAACAAACGACAGAATTGAATATGCGACACACTTCTCTAGACACACTTCCAGGTAACAAAGACTCGTTACATTAGTAGCATGGGATGACTTTATTAGGATTCTAAACAGCAACTTTTTAGAGCAGTAATACCGTCGTTTCTTTATTACAACTTATCACAAAATCTGACCTTTTCGCTGATCGTCTCCGCTTGAAGGCACTATCGCTGCAGTGCATATGCATCTTCATGGCACGTACAAAGCCAAGGTATCTGCAAAGGTGCTGTTGTTCTCGAGCGCCCCGACCCAGTCCAAGCCATTCCTCTGCACCATAAACCTCGTCCCCACGGTGCTCAACCCCAGGAACCGAGTTCCGTCAACCTGACCCTCGACGCTTAGGACCCTCTCTTGACAATACTCCGGAGACTTGTTACTCGCACAGGAGTCATTGTAGTTATTAAAGAATGAGTACAATCCCGCCCCGTACACGACCACATTGCTTGAGTTGACGATTCTCATGCCCCACCCCATGTTGCAACCTGCCACAGGGTTGCTCTGGCATGTCTTTTGGAAGTCCGGGTCATTCAGCAAAGGTACGGGGGGGAAGGGGTATGATGCAGGAGGAAGTGGTTGATAGTACGCTTGTTCCGTCTGAACGTGGCCGATGTACACGTCTCGAGTGTTGGCGAGTTGATACTGGTAGAGAGCATGGTGCTCCGAGCCGGTAGCGCTGAGCCAGATGCGGCCCCTCTGCGACTCGATGAGTAGGCCTCGTCCCACAAAAATGGCGACGCGATTATACACCTGATCTTCGAGGTCATGGTCCGCGACCCAGAGCCAGCAGTTCTCCGTGAGAAGGCCGCCAGCAGAGGCTGTGATGTGCATGCTCATGTATGCAGCGATGCAGTTAGGGTTTACCACATTACTCCCTTTGGTGGCAGGGCACTCAGACACTCGCAAGTATGTTCCCGCGAAACCACCCACACGAGTGTGGACATCCCACATGCCGGAGGGCATCTCAGGGGAGAATAGGTTGACCTCAATCAGAGTGGCACCAGCTGCAGGTCCACGAGTTGATATGATGGTGTCGGACCATTCGATACGGCCGACGTCTCCAGGGCAGCCCACCTGAACGACAGGACGGGGGTTCCGCATGTCTTGAAACTTGGGTCCTGTAGCCATGATGATAGAAGCCTGAGCTTCCCCCACGATCCTGGCGTTGGGTGGGACGAATATCGTATCGGTGACGACATAGATCCCGGCGTCTAAGTAAGCGATGAGTCCGTTCGCAGCAGTATAATTGAAAAGCCTGTTGAGTGCTTGGGTGTCATCGCGAGAGGCATCACCTGCGGCCCCGTTTACTCTGGCCGATGAGAAGTATTGACTGGCGAGTTGCTCATATTGGGGCTGCAGTTTATTAGTGTGAAATCATGCACATCCAGGAGCGACCAACCTTTGACTTTTCGTAGTACTTGGTGTCCAGAAGAAGGCTGGCACTGCGACTTGTCGTGATGTTGTAGTACCCTGTTTTATCGGACAAGCCTCCGGGATCCGCAAGATGACCCTGCCAGCTGTCAGACACAAAGATTTCCCTCGTCTCATGCTGTGCTTACCATGACGAATACATCATTGCCCGCTGTTACAATAGTTGCCGCAAGGTCAGCTCCATTTGGGCCCATAAGCACGGCGTTGACATTCTCGAAGTGGACATTCTCCATGGTGAATGAGCCACCGCTTCCAAGCGAGCCGCTACTCACTCGAGTCGTAGAGATCGCAGTACCCACATTCTGGAACTCGCTGTCAATGATGGTGATAGACCCCACGCCATGCGAGGCGTCGTCCATCTTGATACCGATCCGGCAGTCCTTGAAGACTATACTCTTGAACGTCCATCCCCAATTCCATGTCATCCAGATGGCGACATCCGCATTGGAGAACCAGAGGTTCCGCGCGGTATACTGCTGATTCCCTAGGGCAGTCGCATTGCCGCCTCCGTAGAAGAACAGATCATTCAGCAAGCCACCAGAACCTTCCTCGATGAAAAGCCCAGTATGACGGTTTCCAGGCACGCTCGACATTTTGAAAATGCAGTTGGTTATGGCTGACGCCTGCGAGCAGGGCCAATGTATGCCGACGACGGGATAGTCTGGGGGGAGAGCCGTAGTGTCGATAACTAGGTTGCGGATCTGGCGAAAGAACGTGTTGGTTGAGTTCCAGGCAAGCGCGCCGTTGAACAGATACGGATTGGCATCTATGAGGCTGAAGCTTTCCTTGGAGAATGATCCCGCTGCTTTGATGACCGGCATGTCGTTGGGGTCTCCGATGAGCTGGGTGTAGTAGAGATCAATGATCGAGCTGCTGATGAGGTAGGTTCTAAGCGATCGTCAGAGCTATTTCGCCCAACTGCAAGCAGCGACACGAGAGCTTGGCATACCCAGATGGAAAATAAACGGTTGCAGGAGAGATGGTGCTTCCCTTGCAAACACCGGGGGCACATCGGCTTCCGGCGCTGATGGCAGCGTTGATGGCAGCCGTGTCGTCGGTGACTGACCCCTCGTAAGCAGCGCAATGAGAAATCTCACGGGCAGGGGGGTGCACAAACCTCCATCCCCCAGGGCGCCGTAGTCTTTGACATCCCGAAAGACGCGGTAGTAGCTGTCGGGGAAGTAGGGAGACCGTCCAAAGTGGCCGATGTCCTCCATCCAATACTTTGCCTGTGCTGCACCCGCAAGGGCGAGGGCGATGAAGGCAGCCAGCTTCATGGTGCCGGCGAGAGAGTTGGCGAAGACGTTGCAAGCGTAAATGGAAGACGACTTCAAACACACAAGAAATGTATGAAGTTGTGAGTAGGCAAACTAGGAGCAAGTGGCTAGTGGCTAGGTCAGGGTTGTTGGAGTTCTTGCCGTAGCAGTATGGTTCCTGTTCCGTGAACTAACTAACTGGAATGAGGGCGAAGGGTAATGCTCCTTCCTTCCCACCTCACACCCAGCGAAGCATGACCTGAAAATGTATGTAACCTGCTCCCCCAGCCAAGCCTGCGAGTCCGGGCTACTAGGCAGGTAAGTACTAGGCAGAGACACTACCCTAGATAATGGAAGATCAGCAACGTGGTCGTCATTCCCTGGACGACGAGGTACCTGCCTTCGCAGTGGTACAACTCCCGCTCAACGCTCGACCTGGATGCTCAACATCTTGCTCGTCCCACGAAGCAGTGCCGGAGTGCCAACAAAAGCTCAACCCCACAATGCTGTGAATCAGTGCAGACCTGTTGCAAATGCAAGTGCAGAGATTGCAAAATTCGAAAATGTGCCGTCCTCTCATCAACAAGACGATAATCAATGTGCCGTGAGAGAAGCGGAGGCCTCAATCCAAGGCACCGCCACATAGGGGCTTTTTTTGTTCAATTGCTTCAAGTTGAAGTGAGTTGTACAGTCTATGCATAGCTCTTGTTGAAGACCATTGCTTCTATTGTTGAGAACGCGTCAACTAGTCTGTATCCAATTTCCAACGCCATCCCATGCAGCTACCGCCGTATCATAAGCAACTATCCATTATACAACGATTACTGGTGCTCAAGCTCCCAGAGAAGGTGTGCGAGAAACAAGAACCGTCGACGGTTCAGATCATCGACCGGGCCTCCGAATCCAGGGCCATCGCCTGGCCCAGAGTCCCCGGCGCCATACCCTTCTCGCCCGATCGCTTCCGCAGGACGTTCTCGATGAAGGACTCGCCGGCTTTGTACGACGAGCGCACGAGCGGTCCACTGGCGCAGTACAAAAAGCCCATGTCCAGGGCTCGCTTACGCCACATCTCGAACTCGTCGGGAGTAACGTACTTCTCGACCTTGAGGTGACGCTTGGTCGGTCGCATGTACTGGCCAAAGGTGACTACATCAACGTCGACTTTCCTGAGCTCTGTCGTCTTATTAGCTTAGTTTCAGACAAAAGTGGATACTACGTCCTAGTTCCCTTACCTTCAAGTGCAGCTTGGAGCTCGTGCTCCTGCTCACCAAGACCAAGCATGATGCTCGTCTTGGTAATAATTCCCTCCTTTCCCTTCACATCCTTGACGTGCTTCAGAACATCCAAACTCTGTCTAAAGGTAGCCCTGCGGTCTCGTACATAGGGAGTCAGGCCTTCGACTGTCTCAACGTTGTGCGCATAAACATCGAGCCCGCTGTCAGCCACTATGGCCACCTGGTCGAGATCACCACGGAAGTCACCGGTCAGTGCCTCAACCAGCAAGGTAGGCTTCTTCTGCTTGATTCTCCTAATGGTCTCGGCGAAATGCCTCGAACCGCCGTCGGCAAGATCGTCTCGGTCCACGCTGGTCAGGACCACGTAGCCCAGTCCCCATCGGGCCAGAGCTTCGGCGGTGTTCTCAGGTTCGTGAGGATCCAGTGCCGCCGGCGCACGGTTGGTCTTGACGCTGCAGAAGCGGCATCCTCGGGTGCATGTATCGCCCATCAGCATGATGGTTGCCGTCGCGGCACTCTTATCGGAGCCGCCCCAGCACTCGGAGATGTTGGGACATCGTGCCTCCTCGCAGACGGTGTGCAGTCCCAATCCTCGAAGGTCCTTCTTGATGCTCTTGAAGTTGTCGTTTCCCGCAGGGATCGGCGTCTTGAGCCACTCCGGCAGCCGTGTAATTGTCTTCTTCTTGCCCTCGGGGCCGACCTCGGCGGTTCTCAGCGTAAAGGCCTCAGTGGGCGACAGGGGCTGCGCAGCTGAAGAGGTAGCCACGAAGTCGGAAAAGGGTGCGACGGATGTGTCCTTGAAGTACGTCTTTCGCTTCGGGGCCTTGCCGGGCTCGGTTGGCTCGGAGGGAACGGTGGCGAAAGACCGAATAGCTGACGTCGAAGTCGTGCGCAGAGCTCGTCGAAGAGGGGCGTGAGCCCGCTTGAGCGAGGGGGCTATCGTGGCCATGATGCTGTCGCTCGACAAACGAGGACGAAGTGGTGCAACGTAGTTGATGGTGGGATGTTTGGACAGGGATGGAGGTGAGCAAAAGATGGCTGCAGCATCCAATGCAGAAAAGTTGGGGAGCGAGGCCGATGCGACCCGCACGCCGGCTTCAAGCGGACAGTTGCCACAGCCATCGCCCAATCAGAATGCCGCGCAATATCCTTAATCAGCCCCATTCCCCGATCCACCGTCCCAACGGCAAACACCAGCGACTTGGCGGCTGCCTCGTTCGGAACGCCAGACCGGCTAGGCTGTTAGTCATCGGTCCGCGACAGAGATACCCGAGGCCGGAGCAAGATGCCGAAGCGACGCGAACCGTGGAATACTGGTCACTTACAGCCTTAAAGCTCATCATCGACAAGGGACGGGGTTCACACAGTTCCACAGGACAAGGACAGGCGGGATCAGGCAGTTTCGAGCAAAGCGTAGTAAAGTACTATTGCTCTCCTATCTACGCTAGCTGTCTCATCCCAGCTCATCAAATCATCATCCGCTTCGCCAGGATGCTCAAAACATCAATCCCCCTTTTCTGTAAACCAGAGTGCTCCCACCGAATAAAACAAAAGGGTCATACTCCAAAGCCGCAATCCTTCGTCCAGAGCCCACGGGAGATCATCGTCCAACACACCGATTCAACCGCGAGGGAGAAGCGGAGTGAGGATTGTGAATTCCCATGCCTCGGACCACCATCCTACCAAAGGGGGTATCGCCAGACAGAAATGAAACAAAAAGCCAATTCATCCAAGAAGTAGAGGTATGGTGAAGCGAATATAGATAGTGTTGTTTCCGTGCGTCCCCGACGTTCGTCCTCGTCTCCTCGGTCCTGGGCTCCCTGAGAAGCAGCAGAGCCTCGGTGAAGAGATGTTGACGAAATAACAATGCTAATAGGTCTCCAGCCAGCGAGCAGGCACCGTGTGGTTCCGCCCTGGCGGATCTGGAATTGGGGATTTCTTGTCATCTCAAAGCCGCCAGCATGCTGGCGGCTACCCTCCCAGATGCGCCAGGACGACGAAAGCCAAGGTGACCGTTTTTCGAAAAGGCAAGAGTCGAGGCATTTGTGCGCAGCGCAGTCAACGCGCGCAGGTGCCGTGCCGCTGGGGATGAAATGAAACATTAAATGTTGAAAACCCGCGAAGTGTATCGACAAGGAGCGGGTGTGTGTTGTGTGTGCTCGCGATGAAACGCAAGGAAACAGTCGAAGCTCTCCACGAGGGGCAGAGTCAACAAAAAGATTGAACTCGTCAGTTGAGGCAGAAGCAGAGTTGTGTGCTGGACGGCGAAAGGCCATTCTGCAGTCGGTATCGTGGCGCTATTGACGTCGTTTCATCGTTATGCCAGAAGAAGTTTGGGCCACGCTGTTGGCCAAGCCATAAAGGCGAAAAGTGCAAAAAGTGACAAAGGGAATGGGTGAGAAGATGATCGCATCGACGAGCTCGGAATGGTGGCAGTGACGAGGTTACTCGTCTTCAGAGTAAACCTCCCTCCTCCTCCTCCTCCTCCTCCTGGTCGTGTCCTCTCAACGCCTTACATGAAGGCAACGACGACCATGCCGGCAACACCAGCCAGGACAACCTTACCAGCATTGAGAGCAGAGCCAGCGCCAGTGGTGGTAACAGCGGACGGCGTGGAGCCATCGGCGGCGCTGGAAGTGGCGCTGGTGAAGCTGGTGATGTCGGAGGATGAAGCGCCGGGGGTGGTGGTCTTCACAGCGGAAGTGGAGATCGGGGTGGTGGTGTTGGAGCTGAAGCTGGAGCTGGAGCTGGAGCTGGAGCTAGAGCTGGAGCTGGAAATCCAGGTCGAGGTAACAGTGTGGATCTCGGACAGGGTGTAGGTCTTGGTGAGGGTTGCGGTGGAGGTCTTGGTGGTGGTGTCTTCGCCCGCGAGCGCAAGCGCCGGGAGGACGGCCAGGACTAGCTTGGAGAAGTGCATCTTGACTGGGTCGATATGGAGAGATCCACGGTGTCGGTGTTGGTGTTGTTATATAAGTACGTGAGGTGCTTTCAAAGCAGACAGGTCGCAGACGAGTGAATGTTGTTGTTGTTGGTGTGGCTCGTGTAAGCGGGAGGGACGGCGGGAGTTTAAAGAGTGCAGGGTGAGGATACTCGGTATCCAAGAGCAGCGAGATGCAAATGCAGGAGGCTACTGTGTAAGTAAGGGTGGAGAAGAGGAATGTACGAGTGGGAAGACTTTGCCAACGAAGTCTTGTCTGGTTGAAGGTGAAGGTGAAGCGCAGAAGGTTCGCAGGCAGACGTGGCTGAGTCGGGGGGGAGGGGATCCATGAAGTATTTGTGCGACAGGCCAAACCCTTGGAGCGCAGCGCAGCGCAAACAGGACCCTTCCACCAGCGCACCACACGCGCGCCAGAGCACTCAACGCCAGGCACGACTTTTTACTGGCGCCAAGACGAGACAGGCCGAGATTGACAAGGGCGCCCCCCAGAGGACCCAGTGCGACACCCCCCTCCCAGGGCGCGGCCCCGACTGCCGCCAGGCACCGCAAACTGACAGCCGGGGGACCGCATGCGACGCGGTAGCTGCGACTTGGAATGCGCGCATCCCGGCGGCAGTGTCTCGGGTACCGGTGACCTGGCAACGAGCAAGAGGGCCCCCCCAGGGACACGAGACCACAAGGCTCTGCACCAGACGTCGCGCGGAAATTGCCACCTGCCCAACTTCAGGCACACTTCCGACGGGGCCTGTCCGCCCTGGCCTCTAACCGTCTTGCTGCTTTATTCGTACTCACCTCACTGCTACAGTCTACGAAAAACCAACTGTCTGCGGTCTGCGGAGGAGGTGCCGGGACGATGCGACGCTGAGACGGGTCGCATCAGGCCTTTCCTCGTCATCGCGGCCCCGGTGTAGGTGTTTCTTTGGCGTGTCAGTGGAATGGCCCGCGGTGGTAGTCGCCATCGTCTTCCGCATGATGACTCGCTGAGTGTAAGTGGAGGCGAGGAGAGAGCAAACTCGGTACAGCAGAGCAGAGGAGGGGCCATTATGCACAATGCAGGCTCTGCATCCATCCCACTCGTGTTGCCAAGGGAGATGGACGGAAGACCGGTCGACGCGCTCATGCTCTTTGCCTCCATCTCATTAGTCTGTGGAAACTTCTAGCCCTCGCCCATCGTTCGTACAGAAATGAGTGAATTTCCTCAAGAAAGCCGGCCCAGCTCGCAGAACGTGGCGTTTTGGAAGCTGCCTTGACCACTCACCACCACTCGCCCACATGGGGGATGGAGTCGACGAAACCTCCACAAGACAAGCTCGGCGCAATCCCATCCAACGAGTTTGTCACTGCGACCCCGTCCGTGCCAGGGCGTGACTCGTCGCGCGTATTCCGTGCACCTGCCGCCTTCGTACAAACACAATGGTTCGAATAGCACAGAAACTAGTAGTACAATACCATTAATTACAGCCTCGCGCCCAGTTGATCGTCCAAGCCGTCCTCACGAGGTTCATAAAGCGCCAAATAAGATTTGCACAATTTCCCGGGCCGTGCGTGATTGGCCGCTTGACAACACCTTCCACAAGCCTGCCAGGCCACTCCCGTTGCTAGCCCGCGCGCCCCCTGGCCCGTTCCTGCGTCGCTTGGCTCCGTCCGCCTGGGCGCTGGTTTTGCCCCCCCAGTGGTCCAAGCATACCTACGTAGTACAGCGCACGAGCGCTATAGCACGGGCTGGAGTCCTCCCCTGGCGCCTTGCCCATTAGGGCACCCGTGGCCGTGCGATGAACCACACGACGGGTCTGGCGTCTCTAACTTTGTTTGGCCAGTGTCGTGGGTTTGTCACTGACACACAGAACTTGTGGACTCTGGGGAAGCCCGCCCGCCCGCCGGAGAAATCAAAGGTCCTCGACGCCTCTACTTCCGCATCAAATGTCGATCGACGAGCGGACAAGGCGGAAGAAGTCGTGCGCTACTGCACAATTTAGAGCTGAAATGAGTTTCCGCCTCTTTGGGTTCAGTCGCGAATGTCACCTGCCCGCGTTTCTCTTTCGGGGAGTTTTCTCATCTTTGCTTGGCCGCTCCCCTCGTTTAAACGACATTACACTCGTTCTCTCTCTCTTGTCTCGTCACCGTGCCTCTAAGCGTAGGATGTGGGCGCAAGAGGATGGCGCTGGATCCTCCAACCGCTCTGCGTTATTTTCGGCCGCGGCGTTTCTTTTCCTGTCTGATATTCGTGGTCCCTCGTCGAAGCTGAAACCTCGCCAGAGACCAGAACCCTGGTCTTGCAACGAGGCTTGGGGGCCACGAGCACCAGCTGGCCCTGGGAATCCTAGCAGACTCGCCTGCTGGCGGTTGTCCATGGAGAGCCCTGTGAAGACAACGGTCCAGGTCGTGCTAGTAGGGGACAAGGGCCTCCCTCCTCGGCCTTCCCAGGCTCGCGGGCTCTAACTAGCCTCCAGCCCAGGTCACAGAATGAATGAATGGCTGCGAATTAGCGAGCCATAAGCACTGATCGGACACCCGCCCCGGATTTGCGACTGCCCTCGCGCCGCTTGAACGAGCTGAGTTCGCGTGGCTTTGTGCCTGACTGGCAGCAGAGTGTCCGCGCCCGATGATACGCTACTGTACGCACTCAACCTGCTGTGCATATCTCGTATTCACCCGAGCACTTATGCAGTGCTATAAACAGCAGCATTGCCTTGTGCTATCAAGAGCGCACCAGATAAAGTGCCAGATGTGAATGCAAACGAACGAATGCGCCAGAGAACGGTGTTGTCCCCGCCCTTCTTCTGCTCGCCTTCAGACGTGGCCGAGTCTGTGCGACGCCAGCGCATCTCCGCCTCACTACCACACTCTCCTCTGGACCGCCATTTATCGCAGCATTGGTGTGACAAACCACCCATGCAACAATAGAGCATCGCGTGCCCTGCGCCCCAGGAAGCGGCATTGTTCCGTCGGCGTGCGTTGGCCTAGGTTGTTATTTGCCGAAGAACGCCTCGCCCGGTGAAATCCACAATGTGCTCGGTGCCAGTTGTTGCTCAGCCCTGCTCTGAAGCTCGACATGTTCAGGCGAGCTGACGTCAGGGCCTGGAGCAAAAACGTCCGAGGCGCACTCGACAGGGTCATGCCACTGTGTTCGTATAAGGCAAGATCCATTCTGGGGGATCCATTTGTCTTGCCAGGAATAGCGTGCATATCGAGGTCCCAAAAAAAGAAGAAGCAGAAGGTGTTGTGGATTGCGAGACGAGGTGGCAGCGCAGCCTCTGGTTGCAGCCTCTGTGGTGAACCAGACAAACCCGCAGCTCATTGCCCTTCGTCATCATCCATCTGTCCGAGCATAAACAAGGCGGCAGACGGATCGTCAGTGACCTCTTCCATAGCTGCCACGTAGCAATGCACCATCGGCGTGTCACCATGTGCCCTCCTCGCGGCCTCGTCATTGGATACCGGCCCAACCAGTCTAAGTTGCGCAGTTCTAACTGAGGTACCCTAGAGTTTTGGGTTTTGGAACTATCCAAGTCCTACTAAGTGACTCAGAGATAAGGGGGGGAAAGCGGTCTATTTACTGATCTATAAAGACCTCTTGATCACGTTTATTGTAATTCTTAACAAAATAACCCTCGCTGTTCTGCTGGACTAGGATATCCTATTGTGTACACATACTCGAGGGATTGTTTACGTGCTCGTTCGCGCCGATATCCACTATCAAAACCATTCCATCTGACGTCACCTACGAGCATTTCAGGGAGGGCAAGAAATCGCCACGGCTGATCAAATGCCATAAAACACCAATACGGAAAGGAACTCTGGAAACAAATTCCCAAGGTATCGAATGAGGTAAGTGATACTCGAAGCACTGCGCATCATACTTTCACTTCACGGTAAGCCATTGGAACTGAACGACGCCAACCTGAATCCAATGATTTGTCTCATCCAAGGTCTACGCTAATCTAAACGACATGGTATCATACTGTACAACAGAAAACAGGGTGGGGTGGGTATGGAGTATTGTACAACCGCCTGAGACGCACTTTGGTTCAATCTGCATGCCGTCTCCAAGTCACCAGGCCTAGCTTATCCAGCCATAGGAAGGAGGTAGACCACTGGGCCACCATGAGGTTAGTTGCCTTGGCTCCCCTGCACACTGAGCGGTAGCGCGGCACTCTAACGAGTCTCAAATTGAGCGTTGCTCAGGTGCGCGATGAAATCGTAGCGGACCTTGGTTGTTTCCGTTCGAGTCCTGTGGGACCGGGAGTAGCTCCTCGCGGTCGTTGCATCGAAATGCGCTGAAACGACCAGCAACATCCGGGTGTGATAGTTTCCACTGAATGCGCCTGCATTTGAATGAGAGACGTAGCAACCTAGCTGCCTCTCATGAGGCGACGGTAGAACTTATTTGCGTTGATGTTCCGAGGCTGCCAAGGTGGCATGTCTGTTTTGAGCAGTCCACAAGATGGCCAAGAAGTCCGTTCACCAGCTATCGACGAACTTTCGAGTAAAAGCTTTGATTATGGCTGTCTTCAACCTTGCGGTATATTAGACCATGCCTCATCGAAATACTTCGCGTCGAACATGCTATCATCGTCAAACGCGTTGCTGATGCCATTGTCCTCGTTCTTTTGGGACACAAATCCCGAATCGGTGCTCCCATATCCAAACCGCTTTCCCATGGGGTCTCCTCTGATCTGCCAACCTGCCATATTCCGAGAATACTGAGACGGTAATGAAGGTGTTGATAACATAGGCTGGCTCTGGCTCTGGTTCATTGGCATTGACGGGCTTGATAGTATAGGTCGAGTAGTCTCGGTCTGGCTCATCGGCATGGATGGACTAGACAAGAGAGACCGAGTTTCGGTCCGACTCATCGACATGGATGGGTTAGACAAGAGAGACTGGGTTTCGGCCTGAGTGATTGGCATCGTCAGGTGGAGGCTATGGAAGGAAGGAGTATAGTCCGTGGGCTCCGGGGTGTTTTGCGATAGTCCGACGTCGATGTATGACTGCATAGGTTGTCGTGGCACAAGTGCAGGCTGCGATGGAGCTGGGAAGTAGTTGCCTGAGAGGTCTCCAGCAAACTTTGAGTTGCGAGAAGGGAACTTTTGGGTACGTGTGGGAAGGATCTTGGCCCGTGAGGATCCTGGACCGCTGTTCGTGGTTCGAGGCTTTTGCGAGGTGCGTCGACATACCTTTTCGTTTCGTTTCCGTGCGCCGTCTCCTCTGATCGCGCCAGGTGGAGGAGCGAACTTGGGTACTACCTCTGAGGAACAGAAGACACTGTAGAGGATCCTTGTTTTCTTCCGCATCGGCCAGTCCTGCCTGTAGATGCAGATATTCAGCTCCTTGAGGTGCTCGTATAACTCCTTCTTGGTGGGCAGTTGGGTATAGCACCGGAGACACACGGTCTCCCCTTCGTGCGCCTCATCTGCCAGGTCCTCCTCCGTCCAGTGCTCGACGTCCTTGCAATGCTCGCATTCCGACTTGCCCTTGGAGGAGTCGGACTTGTGGGTGGCACACGTGGTCAGGTACCGCTGGTTCTGGCGTTGTGTGTTCCGACCTCTGATAAGGCCGTGATCGCTGATGGCGTGGGCGACGATGTGAGAGATCTCGGCTCTTGGTTTCCCACACGAGGTCCATGGCTTGTTGATATACTTGTACGGCTCCTGAAGGTAGAAGAAGCAATACTCGCACGAATTTTCGAAGTCCTCGTCGACGAGTTCTCGAATGACCTGAGTGATCATCTTCGGGTACGTAGGATGGTTGGCTGAGGTTTGCTGGCCAACCGCAGGGGGAGCCATCTTCCTCTTTCTTGAATCGCATTGCTCGTCATCGTTACTATCCGACTGTGTTCGGCATTTTGACCATGATCGTTTGGCTTGACTAGGAGTTCGCGCGGGCGCAGATGCAAGGCTCGTGGAAGTAGCATTATCCCCGGCGGTTGATGAAGCTGGCAAGACCTGTCCCAAGACGTCTATGATATCGTGGACGCGCTTCTTCTTTCTCGGGGCAGGTTCCCACGGCACGGCGACGCCGGGACCGAGTGGTGAGCTTGGCGATCCCTGCATCCAGTTCCGGACATTGACGCCCTGAGCGCCCTCAGGAAGCGCTTCGGGGAGCGGGTCATGGTACTTGAACCACTCCGGTGAGTTGTACACCTCGTAGCCTTCGTTCCACCGTGCCAGGTCCATGCCGATGCTTGAGTCGAGGCCCTCATCGGCCGGCTGTTCTGATGCGGAGGCAGAGGCGGAGGCGGAGGCATGGACGTTGAAGGTGGAAGGCCCGGGGGCGAAGAGATCGACGTCACCGCGGTCGCCGTGAGGACGGTGGGAAAGATTCATCTGAAACCATATCGTCCGCTCGAAATCCGGGGCTGGAGACTGGAAGGATGGCGACGGCGACGGCTTCGGGTCGAGGTTACAGGGCGTTGATGAGGAGGGGTTTGCCATGGTGAGGTTTTACCTATGGCTGGCGTTAACCGCTGGTGTGGGAGTAGTGATGATGGCGGACGGATGGGATGGGGACGACAACTCGAGGAAAGAGTTGTCTCCCGCGACTGCGCGCGCCAAGGAATGGATCAGAGCCGAAAGAAGGCAACAGTGTCGGCGTTGCTGAGGAGCAGGAGGAGGAAACAAGGCAGTCAGCGACGGCGACGGCGACGGAGACGAGGACGGCGACGGGCATGATGGCATGTATTGTATCTGGCCTAACGTCCCGTCTATGCCAGCTTCGGTCGGCATGGCAAAGAGCTGCCCTTGGCTGCCCAACTTGCCTTAAGCAAGCCATCTGGGCGTCTGACGAGTGACGAGCGCCGGCCTGCAGACTCAAGTGCGCACTCCGGTGCAGACACGGGAGCCAATCCTCTGGGCCTTTGTCAGCATTGATTGGCGTCCAGGCCATCCACACGCTTGAAAGTGCAATTGGAGTTTCAACTTACCCCCGCACCGCTGAGCCTCTGAGCCTCTGAGAGCCTTGGAGCCTCCTCCTTGCCTCCCCCAGAGTCGTCGGGCACGGAGACTGCAGGCAGAGTGGCAGAGCCGCCAATCGCTGGACGAGGGCTTGAGGGCGGTCTGCACCTTGCAGCAGGGGAACCCGAGGCTCGCGAGGATCCGTCATCTCTCATATCCGTACCCATCTCAAAGCTCTCAGAGCCATCGCCCCGGCTCCCTCCAGCATCCCATCGACCACCCGACGAAGACCATCCGCTCTGCAAGGTTCTTCCCTGCGACCCTGCGATCGGCACCCGCCATTGAGGCCCAAAGAATGTGTTCCCCCAGACTTGCGCGAGCCGGGCTCCAGGATCTTCCAAAACTTCTTCCTCCAGTCTTGTGATGGCAGTTGCTGCAGTAGCCTCCATGCACCCAGCTGCCCGTCAACCAAGTCCATTCACTCACCCACAGCCTCTTGTTCCCCGACCGTGAGGCCCGCCTCAGAACAAGCCACGTCAGCGAGCATCACAACTTTGCCTCCCTCCCCGAAAGACCAAGGTTGTGTATCTCACCGAGATGGACGCTTGAGTCCGTTTCAATCAACGTGCGAATAGTCGATGAAGTGCACTGCTTGCCCTGTGTTTGCATTCTGAGGCTGCCGGGGTGGTCGTCCGTTGACCATCCCCACTGGACCAGACCGTTCCGTGTGCCGTCACCGGCCCGCCCCGCTCTGAATCTTGCTTGGTCCGGCAAAGCCTCACCCACCGTTGTGTCAGTGTGTCAGTGTGCCAGGCGCGTATTTGCGAGCCAACTTCCGAAAACCGCCGACACGAGAACGCAACGAGGCGGACCATTTTGCGAACCATCCAGCCTTCGGTCGCGGGAACACACCGGTACGCTCCACGAGTGTGGCGTACTTGGTGCTCGTGCTAGCTCTGCCGACGTAATCCGTGAGTCAGGGTCGTCGACTGCTTCAGCCGAGCATTTGTTTGGTGGATGCGCAACAGGAAAGTGACAATAAAAAAAGGCCATCGCGATGGTAGACCGATGGCGCAGTGATTCTCGTCATGTCATCGTTGACACGTGTGCGGTGCACATTACCATTGTAGGTCCAATAGCATATATGTCGTTGTGGCGTTTGATAACATTCCAAATCGCAATCTCAAAGAGGTCTGGTTGAGCGGCAGACAAAACAGCGACACACTGGGGTTTTATGTTGCGGGCCACGACGACTGCAACTTCAAGCGGCAGGCAAGGCGAAGCTCAACTGGCTTCGCGAAGAGCATGCTAACAAGGATCATGCTAACAAACTTGTCCTTGGATTGAAAGTTGGTTTATGCTGGGTAAGTCGCAAACGGAAAAGGATCAGCATCGCATGTTGGACT
Organism: Neonectria neomacrospora; assembly: GCA_917563905.1. Lineage (NCBI taxonomy): Eukaryota > Fungi > Ascomycota > Sordariomycetes > Hypocreales > Nectriaceae > Neonectria > Neonectria neomacrospora. Next base: position 999,240 of record OU830643.1, read on the forward strand.
CGCGGACAGAAAGCTGTGACATTTTTCCAGTTGTTGCTCAAGTTGGTCGCTCGCTCTGTATGCGTGTAAGTACTGTAGTCTGATTACTGGCCCAGACAAGGGCACCGATCGCCACAAAGGATGCCTCAAAAAGCAAAGTGATGGAATGATCAACAAGCGTAAGCAAGGAAATACACTGTTTAGTAAAGCAAACTATTTGATAACTGAGCGAAAAGGACGAGGCATCGTAGGACATAAGTTACCGGGGGTAATACACAATCGCCTTTGACACGTTCGATTGATAGCCAACAGAGGTTCGGCAGCTCAGTCTTGAGTTGACTAGGTATGTACCACGCCTGATCATTGATTTCGAACATGCCACTTTCAACTTTGAATCCAGATCACAGCACGAGCGATGCAAGCATATCAATGACTAATTCTTTCAAGTAAGAGTTGGGAACTAAACAACGCCCACCCGAGACTTCGCCCAGCCGCGCCTAATGCCTCATCGACCCTTGTTCAATGTCAATTAACTAACCCCAGGAGGAGTCTCCACCTGCAGTATACCTCAAACTTAAGAACTCCTAAATAAAGTGTACCTGACATTTGCTTATTCTTTCATCAAGATCGAATACTCGCTGCCCCTGAAGATGAAACCCCGATCGCCTGCCACGAGATATGAGGAATCAATCCCTACATAGCCCCTTGTGGCCGTAAAGGGCCTCCTCTGTTGAACACTTTGATCAGTACTATGTACTATGGTTTTATGGGCACCATCACTACTTGAAGAGGTTTACTTTGATCGGAGGGGTTGCTGTAAACATATGGATACCCAAAGGAGTTAATAATGGACCCATGGGTCCTGAGGGGCACCTAATTGAAGATCTCAGATCACCCATAATTACCCATAAATAATATAATAAGGTTGAAAAGATAAAAGAGGAATACTATAACAGAATAGACTGATGATAGCTTATTTAGCTAATTAAATATAATATAGTATTTTTCTTTAATTATTTGTCTATTCTATTCCTTTAGTAAATAACCTATGGGTACCCATACATAAATTTGAGTACCCAGACTAACGCTATGGGTACCCATGGGTAACATCAAGACCCATGGGCAACTTTAAGACCCATGCGTATTTTACACCTTTTTTCTTTGAGTGATCCGAGCAGATCCTTGATTGTACCCACATCGTTCGGTGATATGTCTGACTTCGTCAATGTCTTGGCCATCGGGTATCTTACATGACCACGTTTCGGAACGAACGCCCGTGGAACTCTGAGATTGGAGGTCTCGGCCCATTTCCAGTCTAGTTTGCGCTCAACGTGCGCTAGAATGCCATATCTGGTCCCTTTACACTTTTCTAGCTTATTCAATAGCTTGATATATTTTAGAATTTCGTCTCCTTCTATCATCTCCGAGCATCTTGCTCTCGATTCCGCTATCAGGTCCACCTGAAACCCGGCCAAAGCAAGAATGTGGCGATTGTCCGATTGGACGCGGCGTCTGAGCAGATTGTTTGCGAGTCGGCAGAACTGATAGCCACTACGGACATTCTGATCAAGAGAGGATTGTGGTGCGCTATCAGGTATTCCTCAAGCATTCGGGTTGTTCGGTCGAGGCTTTTGATTGCTACCCGATACTTGTCACACTAAAAGATACCATCTCGGCGGAGTGCAGGTACGTGCTTAACAAGCAACGAGGATGCTGGGCTGGAAATCAGCTTCGCTGGAGACGTTGTGACAGAGGGGCAGCGTGGTAGTATGCTCAAAGGTGGATATGTATTTAGTCTAGGTATATCAGGTAAGACTTTACAGCAAAATCACGCGGGAACAGACAGAACAATAATAGGCACCCATCGCTGGATGATAAGAAGGTCTGTCACATTAGTATGCACGAACTATTTCTTGCTAAGAAGTGGCAAGTTGGTTTATTTCCCCGAGCTATGGCCTGTCTTATGCGTTTATGACAACTCCCCGGTTCCTTAGGCGCTCATCAGTCGCTCCATGCAAGAGAATTTCATCTCCTGTCCCTACACCCGAATTACGTAACCTACCGACAGGTTGGTATGGTGATTCTTAGTATTGGAGTGAGATGTTTAATTTTGAATGTAACCTCCATCATCTGCTTCTAGTCTGCAAGCGTAGGAAAGGTACTGCTAAGTGGTTGAGTACAAAGTAAAAGCAACTTAACCGACCTACCCAGCTCATTCCTACAAAACAAAAAGCAGGATTGCAGAAGTGAACAATTCCCGAAGAGAGAACAATACAGTGGCATTAGGGGGTGTCCTTTTCTTCCCACATTAGTGACGATGCTACATGCTACAAGTCTAATTATACACAAAAAGAGAGGACAGGTTCATTGCTTGTACGCCCTCTTTTCCCTAGTGAACGATGACTGATATCCCCAATCATCGCGCCTCGGGTCGGTAGAGGCACCAGAGTCGTCAGGTAACGGGTCTGACTGAATGAGAACCTCCTGCGCAACAAGGATGCCGACACTGAAGTCAGGCTCCTTCGTGTCTGTGCCCTTCCCATCTTCATTCTCGGGCAAGATATGTTCGTCACTGGCCCATGCCGTGACCTGCGCGTTCGAGATGGGGTGGCGGTTTGGGCCTCTCCTACGGCTCGTGTCGAACTTGCTGCCGGTCGTGGGATTGCTCGTCAATTCATGGCTCTCTCTGGTGGTCGGCGACGTTCTGATGAAGAGCGCGCTTAATCCGATCTTGCTCGCGCCTTGGCGGATTAGCGGCTGGATGATCGGCAGGTTCGTCACGACAATGGAGACGAATGTCTCACGGCATGCCCAGGCGCTGCCCGATATGGCACCGTTTAGTCCAGACTGGAAGACGCCCGCTGATTAGCCAAGATAAACCGTTTCCTGATGAAGGCTAGTCTTACCGTTGAGATGACCACGGCTCGGATCGTGCTGGCCATGATGACGAAGACGGCGCCGCTGAACAGGACCATAAGCGTGAGCTTTTTGCGCAGACTAATGTTCACACCCCATAGCAGCTAAGTTGAGAAATGTTTTGGTCAGTCGCACAGTCGAGGCGCAGGGAACATGTTGACATTACTAACCGGCAACGGAATGGATAGTAAGTACAGATCGGTCAGGATATTGGGTATCACGACAACCAACACGTAGGCTGGGGAGTTTGTCGGGCGGCATAGCCTCCCAGGGTCTGGGTTAATCTGCCAAAACTTGCGCGTGGGATAACACGAGAGGAGAAGCGTGAGTGCGACGGCTGTGTAGGTAAAAGCTAGGAGGATATAGGCGATCCTCACGCGCAACTGGAGCTGGTGTAAGCCGGATCTATAGCACCATGCTAGTTAGAGAAGAAAAGCGAGGCCAGCGTATGGCGATTCCACGTACGTGAGTCGCGAGTATAATGATGTGATGCAGAACTTGAGCGCCCAGAGGATAAAGGCATATAAGGACCAGCCGATGACCTGTATCTTGGAGCCCCATTGACGGTCGTGGTATTCCTGAGAGCCTGGGTCGATTGCTGCACGTTGCTCATCGTCGATGTAGCTGTTGGTCATGCCCTGGAACTTGGTAACGACTAGGTATGCAGCCACTACTTCCCCAGTGAAGACAATCTAATCAACCCACAACGAACACCCAACATGTCAGTCTGAGTACGGAGAAGAGTGACTGGGTCTCGGCACTCACCCCCGTCAACGGCATCAGGTAGTCGTCCAGCTGCCAGTTCGAGGGCCCGGCCTGCTGCCATCGCACCAAGACCCTGACGGCAATGGTCAGCAAGCCAAGCGAAAGAAGGATGAACTGCTCTTCAATACCCATGGTGGTGAGAGACGTGGGAGGCTGAACGGAGGAACTCTAGAGAAGAGAACTGAAGGAACGCGTGGGGGAGGGGAAGGGGGAAGAGAAGTAAGACGGTGTTGGTCTAGTCAAACGTGTTGGTCCCGATGTACTTTATGGAGTGAAGACGAAGCTTTGGCCTGCTTGACCTTGGCATCCCTTGGTCCTAACTTCTACTTGACCCTGGCATCCCTTGGTCCTAACTACCTACTACTTGGGAAGTTTCGTATCATGACTACACAGGCTCGTGCGGATCGGCAACGTGTAGAACTCGGGCATCCCTTGGTTCTAGCTACTACTTGGGAAGTTTCGTATCATGACTACGCAGGCTCGTGCGGATCGGCAACGCGTAGAACTCGGGCATCCCTTGGTCCTAATTATTAATTGACCCTGGCATCCATTGGTCCTAACTACTGCTTGGGGAGTCTCGTATAATGACTACGCAGGCTCGTGCGGATCGGCAACGCGTAGAACTCGGGAATTTTTCATCACTAAGTTTATACCTGCAGACTCATCACGCTCCCCGACCTAGAACAAGGAGCGATCGCCCGGCGGGTGGAGCCGATTAACCCCAAATGCTTGTCGAGGGACTCTGAAGAGGTTAGGAATCTACCCCTCGAACAAACTCTGCGAGGCTAGTGCGACTCAGATACGACTTGGATCCCTGAATCGTCGAGGTCGAATGAAGCCTGGTGTTGGTTGTAGATATTGAGTTTCCACGTATTGCTTAAGAAATCCCTCGCAACACTTGCTCCGCAATCTGAGGGCGCCAGTTCGTTCCCACAAAGAGGCCGATCTTTGAATGCGACGCGGCTCTCTGTCCGTATTCCTCCTTCTCTTCCTGAGATAGTCTCCTTGATTCTACGAGAAGGCATCGTTCCGCGGTCTTTCAACCCTGCAAACAGCAAATCCCTTGTCTGGAGATTCATCATGTCATCGTCAACTTTTGACTTCGTCGTCGTTGGAGGTAGGTGCCGCTACTGCTGATCTGCGATGGTGACAACCGTCCCAGGTCTTGGCTAACACTGTCTTCCCTTACAGGTGGCCCCGCCGGTAGTGCCGTCGCCGCTGGTCTTGCGCGCTCAGCGACGGAACCGTCGGTCCTCCTGCTTGAGGCGGGAGGAACTAACGACGATCGCAACCTCCGCGTCGATGGACAGCGGTGGCTGACCTTTATGAACCAAGACCTGAACTGGGGATACAAGACGACGCCGCAGGAGCACTGCGACAACCGCGAGCTGGACTACTCGCGGGGGAAGGGGCTGGGCGGCTCCAGCGCCATCAACTTCGGCGTCTACACGGTAGGCGCGCGGGACGACTACGAGGAATGGGCACGCATCGTTGGCGATGACGCCTACCGCTGGGACAAGATCCAGCCCCGGTACAAGGCGCTGGAGAAGTTCCACGGCGAGCTCCCGTCCGGCATCGACTCCAAGTACGCCGCGCCCAAGGCCGAGAACCACGGCACGTCCGGACCCCTCAACGTCGGGTTTGCAGCCGAGTGGGAGAAGGACCTGCCGCCCATGCTCGCTGTCTTCGAGGATGCTGGCTTTCCTCTGAATCAGGACCACAACTCGGGCAACCCGATTGGCATGTCGGTCCTGGTCAACTCGAGCAACAAGGGCCTCCGCTCGACGGCCAGCGACTTGCTGACGCCTACACCGGCGAACCTGACCATCATCACCTCGTCCACGGTGCAACGGGTCATCTTGGATGGAAACAAGGCCGTTGGCGTCGAGTCAAACGGCAAGAGGTGTCAGTCTTTCTTCCAGGTCTCGGTGTCGACTGGACCCTGCTCGCTAACGCAATCCTCACAGACCTGGCTTCGAAAGAAGTCATTCTCTCGGCCGGCTCCCTGGAGAACCCCAAGATCCTCATGCATTCCGGCATCGGTCCCCGCAAGCAGCTGGAGGAGTTCGGGCTTCCTGTCGTCAAAGATGTCCCGGCTATCGGACAGGGCCTGCGCGACCACATGTTCTGCCCGCTCGTCTACAAGCGCAAGGAGGGCTACACGGCGCGGGCGCCGTTTTACGGGGACCAAAAGGTCATGGACGAGGCGCTGGAGCAGTGGAAGCGCGACGGGACTGGGCCGTGGACTAAGTTCGCCTGCGAGCTAGGCATCGGCTGGTTCAAGCTAGACAAGCTCGTGGCTTCGGACGAGTTCAAGGCGCTGGCAGCTGAAGAGCAAGCCTACTTGACCAAGCCGACGGTGCCGCACTACGAAGTCCTCACGCATTTCCCCATCCACTGGTTCATCCCTGGGTTTCCTCAGGACAGCCTCAACTACTCGTGCATGCTGGTCTTCTACTACAACGCCCAGAGCCGCGGCGAGGTCACGCTGCAGTCCGCCGACCCGAACACGCCCCTCAAGTTCGACCCGAAGTTCCTGTCCTCGCCGTTCGACCGTCGTGCGGCCGTCGAAGCGCTGCGCGACGCCTTCCGCATCGCCAAGCACAAGGGCTACGCCGACAACAACGAGGCGATGATTGCAGGGCCCCAGGGCGACTCGGACGAGGACTTGCTTACCTACTGGAGGCAGACCATCTCCTCGAGCTGGCACATGACCGGCACGGTCAAGATGGGCAAGCTAGAAGATGCTGATGCCGCCGTGGATAGTGACTTCCGCCTGATGGGCATCGACAACCTGCGTGTTGCAGATATGAGCGTCGTCCCCATCCTAGCCAGCTGCCACGTCCAATCCGTTGCCTATGTGGCGGGAATAACCTGCGCAGAGAAGCTCATTGCCGAGTACGGGCTGTCCTAGGCGGGCATCTGGAGAGATCTGCGAGCCCCCCTGCGTCGGCATCCTCGGCTCTCAACGGCGCGCCAGAGCGCGATGTAGCCATATATAGCTAGCATGAATTAGAATTGCAATGACTAGTGCTTCAATGGCGTTACCGTGTAGCCTGAAGACAAGAGCCCGAAGCCCCACGTGGTGATCGCCCCTAAGTCCCTTTGCGTACTGATCTTGAAGACATGAGCGACATGAACCATTCTAGCAAGAATACTCCATGATTCCCAAAGCCGAGGCCTCTCCCGCAGCGTAGGCTTCAGGGCAGGCTTATGCTTGTCCTTGATATGAAAAATACCCCTTTTGAATGACTTTGCGCGCGAGATAGATGCCTCACCTATGCCGCAGGCAAACGAAAGGGTTGCCGAGGTGATAGGTTGCTCACATATGCCGAGGAGGAATGGATCAGCTTCGGAGACAGTATCACGTTGTATTGTTTAGCATCCTTACTGGCTTCTTTTGTTTCGATCTAGCAGTGGTGTTCTGAACTCGATAACGGACAAATGCAATCAAACGTTCTCGCCTCGAGTGCTGCAACACGTTACCAAAGAAGCAAGCCACTGTCGCAGGTAGAATTCCTCTTTGAAAAGAGCTGCTTTTGATGAACACGTACTTTAGTCACCTATGCATGGTGTTGGTTTTAATCCCACCCTGCTCCTCATGGAGGGTCATAGTCACTAAATGTCTTTATGAATACCCGCTTTGCACAGATATTTTTGTTCAAAACATTCAAATTTTCACCTTCGCCCTGGAGGACGCCGGTAAACCGCTTAGTCTCTTGACGAAAGGTCTGTCCTATTCAAGCCCTTCAGTGTTTTGTCCATTTAGGTAGTTATGGTGATCGTGAGACATTTTAAACGTGGGGATATTGATGGCAAATGCTTATTTGTGTAGTAGCTGGTATAAGACCAGGAGTGCATGTTCACTCTCAGCCTCATTGTGCACTAAAGTTTATCGCTAGTAGCAATAGCGCCCGCGTTGAATGATTTAATCACCTGGATCATGGCCTGATCTCTGGTTGCTTTGTCGTGCTCTAAGTTGAGTCTAATTTCTTAGGAAAGTCGTACTCTCAGTTCCGCTTTCGCGAAATGATTGATGTTTAAACAGTCCTCACCTTTCTCAATAGCTAATTATATTCCATATTATAATTGAGTCTTAGGGTGTTCGGTGTTGTTTAAAGCAACACCAATTCCTTGAAGCTTTTCCAAAGATTCTCGATCTTCCACAGATTGGGTTAGGGTATGTCAATGGTATGACCTATCGCCTAAATTCACTGACTTAAATCCGGTCGTGCTTAGTGTAGGGTGTTTCGTCTGGATTGGGAGGTCGTAACTATTGGAACATAGAACTAGGAGTGGGAAACTGAAGAGCTATGCCTCATAATAGAATGTGATACAGGCCACAGACTTTCCGATGTAACACCCCGAGCCTCAAGGGTTTACCTGCAGACAGTTTGAACATCTCGAACTTTTCGTTCTTAAACCTAGCAATCTTCTGGTGGCTTTGACGACATCTTGTCTGAGGTTTCATGATCCTGACTGGTACCCGCAGAGGGAGGTCAAGTCAGCAACCTTCCATAAGTTGGTATAAATACCATACATCCTCGAAAGACTAGTCAGGAGAGTCAGGAACGTACTTTAATATTCGAACATAAGATTGACTACCTCCTGAGTGTCATGCTTAACTGAAGAAACAATTTGAGAGGATGGATGCCTGCTCTACGAGATAGTACGAGACTATATGTCCTCTTCAAAATTTTGTTACATTAAGGTATGAGCAACAATTCATTCCCTTAGAAGGAAAGCTTCCTGAAGGAAATGGATACCCCGAAAGCTGAATAGTCGAACCATGCGCTGTTGTACTGCTCAGGAGGCTCTGTGAGCGATAAAGCACGTGGCTTCACTTCACGTTAAACTTCAACTTCCGAACCACGTGGACTGGTTCATCCTTCTCGAGCACGTTGAGTAAGTTGAAAAAAAGCCCGAAGACCACTTAATGACCAGAGACACACCTGAGCCTACCTTATGCCAGTGGATTCTCAATCTTGATGTGCAAACATGTAAGTCTTGACGCAAGCTAGTGGGTTATATGTCGTGCCGGGCGACGCCTTTCCGGCGACAGGTTTTCAACGACAACCTTGCTTCATAACTTGAAGGCGAAATTGCGAGCTTGCTTAGGACAGATCCCTTTCAACAAAATTCAATATCCGCCCGGTAATTACCATTGTCGAAGGAACTGTCATGATAGATGGAGGTACTGGGATGCTTTCGCGTGTAGGGATGTTCTTATTGGGGTCGTAAACTACGTTGGTATGAATTTTCTGGTGATCGTGGATGAGACGGTCGTATCTTGTGACGCTGTATGGTGGATTGGGTGGTTGGAATGAAGAACCAAGTTTTCCTATCAATCCTATAGCTGCTTCTCTGAGATGTCCTAGGTCTTGGAGGAACGTAAGTTTTGGGATAATATTTATAAGATGGGTAAACGCTCAATTACTGTGGGCTGGTAAAGTTGAATTGTTACTCACTGTCCCACGTATTTCTATGCCTTTAATGAACCAAGTTATCAAGACTTGCAGAACGAACAAATACTACCTATGTTGTTGCAGGTCAGTATAATGATAAAAAGTGTTTGCCCAAGTCAAACAACTGAGCTGATGGTTCGAGGTATGGCTCGACGGACGACTGCTGGTAAGAAAGAAGAGAGCTGAGGCGAGTCGTCTACGGCTTGCCAAAATTAGCAAGGGCCTTTTCCCTTCAATTCTCCTTCTTCACGAAATGAACCTAGTACAGAGGTGCAAATCAAGAATGAAGTCTTGAATGACAAGACAGTAGGCAATGAGGACCTACCACATCCTGGCTAACAACGTGTTTGCCGTGGTTGGACATCTCGGGATTCGGGGAGTATTCGGATTGGTTCGGTGCAAGGATAAAAACACAATGATGTAGCGAATTTTCCCCTTTCAGCAAGCAGTAAAATACATACATTGATATAGTTGACTGAGATAAGGGGGAAAAAATGGGATTTATTGCCCCTATGAGCCGATTTGGCTCCTTGTCTGCCAAGATCAATGGGAATAGCCGGGATGCCTGATTGAAATCACGCAGAGGAACACCACAACCAAGGATCCCTCAAGAAGAGCCCTGTGACGAGATGATGGGGCCACAATGGAGAGACTTTTGATAAGTCGATACATTAATTCGGGAAACGGAGAGTGGCAGGCGAAATTCGCAGATGTTGACGGAAGCATCACCCAGAATCATATCATTAGGCCTAGACTTCATCGGCAAAGCCCCATGGATGGCCCACCAGACCGGTAACTCACAGCAAGTTTGAAGACAAATCAAGGGGGGGGGGGGGGGACAAAATCCCGCATCTGCAAAGTAGGGGCCCAAATGGCAAAGCAGACGTGGTAAACATGGGACATGGAATAAGGAGCTTGGACGGAAGCCCAAGCGTTAGCTGACGATGTTCTACACACAGCTCGGCGAGAACCCCGAGATGAGTAGGAGGGCATGGACCTCAACACGACTGTCTTTGCAGTGTCCACAGCCAATAGTTCCGTCTATGCCGCTGACATATCGATTGGGTTTGCTTACATGTCGACTGGACTTGGTTGGGAATGCCGTTCTTTTGGGTCCCGGGATGACTAGTGACGAGAGGCTAGTATGGGAGAAGCATCGCCGGGCGAATCGATCGAACGAGCCGACCCTCAACGGCAGAGGCGCTGAGATGGTGGCGGTGGCGCAGGGACAGGCGATAGATGGTGTGTAGATTGGCCCCCGGCTGGTGAGAGTACCATGGCTACTCCGCACGAGGGTGAGGTTATCAGGAGCGCTTGTGGGCTGACTTGGCGCCATGTCTTCATTCTCCAAGTGTCAGACCAGCCACGACGTATCTACAAGGAGCGGAATGATGTCACTGGGGTCTTGGGAATGCCATGGCGCCTAATCCGTGGCCACGCACGACACCTCACCGACCACTGACTTCCGACCCAAATGCCACGCTTTAATTACGTCTCTTGCATGGCCATGCCCAGGCAGGATGGGGTCGCCGAGGCGAAGCGATTGGAGGCTGTCGAGGCTTGGCGCCGTGAAGCTTTCGGTCCGGTGCATCTGCGTGCGGAGACGGAGTGGAGTTCCCCGCACGTCCTCTGGCGTTTTGTCGGGGGAGGAGGGGGAAACGGCCGGGGGGCAAGCTGGGGATATGTACCTAGGTTGGTCAGCTGGTTGCTCTTCCAGGGGTTGTCGTCGGTACAGAGGTGGAGTATACGGGCTGGATGCGGTGTGTCTTGGTGTGGGGAAGAAGATGAGGAAGAAACTTCTACCGACTGGGGAAGGGATGACGACACTGCGTCTATCGAGGAGGCCACGAGGATTGTCAGGGATTGTCAACAATGAACTGGCTCCAATCCAAATCACCATCAATTGCGTACCCAGCCAGACACTGCAGAAATGCGAACGCGGGCCACCATCTCCACCATCTACATTGTACCAGTTCGTCGCCCCAGGCCAACACGAGTCAAGCCGCCGCATTACCCCAACGGCCGCCCCCCCCCCCCCCCCGGTCGTTCTCTCGTCCAGATATGTCATGTCGCGCCGGATTTCCTCTCTGAGCTAGAACAGGAAATTACTGTAGGGTTGCATCGCCGCCTCTTTCCACGTCCGGCTTCTTGTGCTTATTCCTTGATTCCCTGATCCCTGATCGTCAGAGCGACCATCATCCATCATATGAGAACCAAGGCGAAACAACCTCCCTGGACCTCGGTTAGGTTCCCGAGTGCCGCCATCGGACAGCTCGCCGCCATCGCCCAGCATCATCGTCACCCAACTTCCCCCCCCAAAACCGTCCAACTGAATGGGACCTGAGCAGCCAATCGACTCTTGCTTCATTGTGAGGCTGTCCAGGCTGATAACATGCAGTTCTCCAAGGAATCACCCGTTCTCACCGATGTGGACCTGTCATGAAACGACGCGCACAAGCACGGCCATGTCCCCACGGCCCGTGGGCGCTTGATGTTTACGTAGCACTCGACGTTGCTCGTATCCATACGCTGCAGTCCCGGGGATTCAATGGCCGTTCCCAGGTCATGCAGTTGAGATACCGAGAAAGGCAACCTACACCTACATGGCTCTCCAGAAAGCCGGGAATCACCCGCACACGCCCCCTTGTCTGCCCCAGAACACCATCAGTGATATTACATCCGGGGCGAATGGCCGGGGAAGCCGGGGAAAGCTCGGTTACCTAAGATGCAATAGGCCACTGTAATGAGGTTCGTCGACAACTTGCCACCCACACTAGGAAAGTGCGCGTTGGGATGCATTTTCCCGCTGCATGCCAAGGGGGTGTAGTTGAGGCATTATAGACGAAAGACGTGGGAGCCCTGAACTTGTCGATGGAGTGAGCGAAGCTTGTTTGTTCTAGTCATGACCTGCATGATTCGCCGAGATGGAGACGGAGGAAGGGAAGGATAGGAGAGCTCTATGTACTGCATACTTCCTACCTAAAATTCCCCGCAGTACATTGAAACCGAGCCAAGTCTACTGTACCGGTAGACTATCTGCTGAAGATACTAATTTGCAATTGATTGACACGAGGGGTTCCTGATTGTGTCTTACTTTCCGCAAAGACTCGGATATTTGTTGATTCTCCGCCGCATCAAGTGAATGGCTGGCTGGACTAAAGCAACTAACCGCAGTTTGGCAAAAGCCCGACAACTACCATTTCGGAGCCAACCGAGCTAGAAGCGGGTTCTAGAAATCAAATGACGTATGCAGAGGTGTCGGTGTGATGTCCGAGTTGCAAAAGTATTCTCCGGTTTTGGCAACGGTATGCCGCTAGAATCAAAGATGCAGACTTGGCTATGCGATGAAAAAAAGCTTTGTTTACCAGCATGGCATTTGTGATATTTCGGTGCTGACAAGAAAAAGGCATGATCAGTTAAAATCAATCAGGTTCTCTCCAAAGCAAGTGTGAGTTTGCGGTGTTAGATGTGATCAATAAATTGAAGTTGGATGCTCCCCCTTCTGGCCAGGGCGGTTGACACTCTCACGTAAATGTCCAACTTGACATGGCAGCTTAGTTTCAAGTGAATATCCCTCACTAAATGGTGTGATTACTCGATCGAAGCTAGGGTAATATGCCACGCGGTACGTGCTGACGTCGAGTATGGAGTGTCAAACGATGCCAACCGCCTGCATGTTGCGCCACCAACAAGGGACCGAAACAGAAGGATGGCCATATGTGGGTGTGTAAGCCCGAGGTAATCATGGGCGAGAATTGATTTGACTTGTGATTATTGACACACCCGATCTTGAATTTGTTCGCCGTTGAGAAACAAGGTTGGTGTCGTGGTGGCCAGTTTCTAGCCTGCCACGAAGGTTCCTTCTGATGTTGACATCTGCTTCAAGGTCTTCCAGGAACGGTAGCTTCCTCAAAGGTATGAGGTGACGGGTTGCTCCCATATGCCGAGGAAGAAATGGATCATGCCAACCAAGACGAAGGAATCGGCCCTGAAGAGTAATCGTTGGATTTCAGCGGCGGGTTTCCTCCCCCCCTCCCCCCTGCCCCCTGGTTATCAATGTTTGAAGTCGATCGTCCGCTATTGCCGGTTTAGCGCGGTCAAGCGGCCGTGGAGAATTCGCAACACGCAGCTCGGCAGTGTCATGATGCTCGGTACAGTAGCGTGATCTAGTCTAGAGCCCGCGGAGGCAAAAGTAACAAAAGCAAAAACAAAAAAGGGCGCTCCCCAATCAGCAACATGCCGCTTTGGCGACAAGGCCCCGCGTGATGCAGGCCGAGGGGGAAGTGGTTGGTGGCGAAGCTAGAGAGCTTAGGCCATGCCCTTGTTTGGCAACCGCGGGCGAAGGCTGCTTTGGAGAAGTGTCGGGGCTCAGCATGGCGAGGAGCGAGGTGGAGAAGTTGCATGCAATACAATACAATACAATACAGCCCATGCATTTGTGTCTTGGGGTAAGAGAAAATCACGGAATCGTTTCCTGGACTGCGGTCGTGCGTGGACTGAGCCCGAGTCATGAAAGACAGTTGGTTGGGTGATGCCTGGTCGGGGAAGAGGGGGGATTACCGAGAGAGACTGGCGGGTTGTCAGGCGTCAACACCAGGTTTCAATCAATGCTGGCTACTAGGTTCGTTCCCACGCGCAAAACGAGCCGTCGAATCGGGGGCCGAGTGATTACGTACCGAAGGGCGGATGCACCCCCCGCAAAATCCCCCGCGCGGAGCACCGGATGGGACGTCGTCTCTCCAGGATTTCTCCAGTCTCCAGTCTCCAGTCTCCAGTCTCCAGTCTCCAGATTGCAGGGGAGGGAACTCCAGCGCGCTTCGGTCCACTGCAGGGATGGACCACAGACCCCGGCGCATGGGCTCTGGGCACTGGGCTCTGGGTACTGGGCACTGGGCTCTGGCCTTCTAGCCGGACACGGTCTCGCCCCCCCGTTTGCCTCTCCCGCCAGTCGTCCACTTGTCTGTCCCTCGTGGCGTCGTTTCAAGCATGACCTGGACTCCCAGAGGCCATCAAGGAGAACCAGGACTCCTAAGGTCTGAGGGGTTTTGGGGGATCCAAGCACCAAAAGTCTGGGGGGGGGGGCGTCTGGGGAATGCGGACTCTCTGGGGCGCGTCTGCCCGACACCTAAACCTCATCCATCACCCATGGCCTCCGCTACCCTGCTTTGGGAATGGCGACAAGGCGGGGACACCCTGGAGAGAGGAGAAGAGAGGAGAAGGGGGGGAATTCTTGCTATCTCGTCTCTTCCCTTCGTGTGGGGGAGCAGATGACATCGCCATCTTCCCCCGTGTCCGCTTTCCATTATAAAACCTCTGCATCCTCCCCGCCTCTTGAACCCGTCTCTCCATCCCATCCAGACAGACCTCCAAGCGCCACCCAGTCCTTCTTCCTCTTTGGCTTCTCAGCTCAAGACTTGAAAAGGCCATCTGCCTTTTTCTTTTCTTTTCTTTTGCTTTCATCTCTCCATTGGGACTCTACCCCAACTCCGCGACGAGAGCCCTCCCAACACCACCGCCCCCAGCCATGGCTGACTACAAGTCCCGGGACGAAAAGGTCCTCTCCGACGATGACGAGTACGGCACCGTCGAGAACGTCGACATCGTCTTCGACCCCCTCGCCGGAGAGATCGCATACGGCCCCTCAGGCGCCGCCGGCCTCAGCCAATCTCCCTACGTCCTGGCCGCTGCCTTCCTCGCTTCCCTCGGCGGCTTCTCCTTCGGCTACGATCAGGGCGTCATCTCCATCATCAATGTCATGCCTCAGTTCCACAAGGTCTTTCCCGATGCTAAGGACGGCTTCGGAAAGGTATGCCACCTCGCCCGGAATGCGCCAGTCCAGCGATAGTAGCTAACTTCGAACTTCATAGGGCCTCATGACCGGTATGCTCGAGTTTGGTGCCTTTCTCGGCTGCTTCTTCATGCCCTGGCTCGCCGATAAGATCTCCCGTAAGAGGGCTCTGGCCGTTGTCGTCGTCATCTTCAACATCGGCGCTATCCTCCAAACTTCCGCCGTGAACTACGGGATGCTCGTTTTCGGACGAACAGTCGGTGGAATCGGTGTCGGCACCCTTGCCATGGTATGTTTACTTCATACTCCTTGTTCCCAACTGTTTGGCCTCGAGCAGCAGGTAAACTAACGCTCTACCAACCAGGGCGCTCCTCTATACATCGCCGAAATCGCGCCTCCAAATTTGCGAGGCACTCTTCTCGTACTCGAATCCGTATCCATCGTCCTCGGCGTCGTCATCTCCTTCTGGATCACCTACGGCACCCGCGACATGTCCGGCGAGATCGCCTTCCGTCTGCCCTTCGGCCTCCAAATGGTCTCGGCCTCCATCGTCGGCGTCGGCATCCTCTTCTTCCCCTACTCGCCCCGCTGGCTTGCTCTCGTCGGCCGCAACGAGGAGGCTCTCGGCAGCCTCTGCAAGCTCCGCCGCCTCCCGGGCGACGACCATCGTGTTCAGGCCGAGTACCGCAGCATCATCGCCGACGCTCAGTTCCAGAAGACCGTCGTCGAGCGCCGCCACCCCGGAGTCCAGGGCTTCAAGCTCGAGGTCGTTACCTGGTTTGATCTCTTCAACCGCAAGACGTGGCGCCGAACTGCCGTCGGTTGCGGTATCATGTTCTTCCAGCAATTTTCCGGCGTGAACGCCTTCATTTATTACGCCCCGACCCTCTTCGAATCCCTCGGCCAGTCCTCCGGAATGGCTCTGATCATGTCCGGTGTCTTCAACATCCTCCAGCTGGTTGCCGTCTGCGTCTGCTTCTTCATCATCGACTCTGTTGGTCGACGACCGCTCGCCATCTGGGGTGCTGTTGGTGGTGCTGTTTCCTGGGGTATCATGGCCGTCCTCGTTGGCGTCTACTCTGACAGCTGGGACACCCACAAGGCCGCTGGCTGGGCTGCTGTTGCCATGGCATTCATGTTCATTCTGGTTTACGGAGTCTCCTACTCCCCCCTCGGTTGGGCTCTTCCCTCCGAAGTCTTCCCTAGCGCTACCCGATCCAAAGGTGTCGCGCTCGCAACTGCCACTTGTTGGCTCTGCAACTTCATCGTCGGCATCATCTCCCCGATTCTGCTGGACGAGACGGGCTTTGGAACTTACGTATTCTTTGGCTCCTGGTGTGCTCTGGCTGCCATCTGGGCTTACCTGCTCGTCCCTGAAACCAAGGGCAAGAGTCTGGAGCAGATGGACGAGGTCTTCAAGGACAACAGTGGCCAGGAAGAGAAGGAGATTATGAGGGCTACTGCCGCCCAAGCCATGGCTATTGTTCCTCCAGTCCGAAGCGTCTGATTTTATAAGATCTGTATATATTTGCGATAGATACTACTTACACGTTTACTCTCAACCTTGCTTCTGTTGACGCGTCTTGTTCACGTGAAACTCCAACGACCCCGTCATTTACCAAAGCTCTGGGACCTCGGTATGCCTTAAAACCTAGATGAGATAGTGACGCAAGTTGTAAACCACTGGCTGCGTGGGTTTCGACCAATGCGGGATGGAAATAGGCGCCCCTGAGTTGACAGCCAGTAGACGTGTGCTTGTGGACTTCGACAAAGTCTATGTGGCAAGTATCGATTGGAGTATGTAACATCTTTACGAACCAAGTTCACCCAAGATAAAGTCATACATTGTAGAGATAGCCAACATAAGGACATTTAGTGCTAGCTTATTAGACTTGTGTGTATGGCGATGCGTGAAATAGAATGGATGAATCGCGCATCCTGGTAAGTCGAGCGACGACTACTCGGATTCCACAGGCTCATCATCCTCCTTCATTTGGCTAACAAAGTTGGCAAAATTACACCAATAGTATCTCCTCTTTTGAGAATCCCGGCACTCCTGCCTCACTTGCCATCACCGCTTCCCCATACATGAGAGAATACATATAACACTCCCCGACCAACTTGTACTCTCCGGCCGCCGCCATGGGTCTGAGAACGAAAGGAACGTCAGCGCCGAAAAGTACCGCGCAGACATCTCCCTCCTCCGCAACCGCCGGCCCCAACCCCCACAGTCCTCTGCGAGTTACGAAGAAACGCCTGTGCGACGCGTAGTTCCTGAAGCAGCGGCCGAACCTGTCTCTCTTGTTGTTATCCCACTGAACATCCCAGAGGCCGCCTCGGTTCATGAAGTTGTTCCTAAAGAATGTAGGGTTTGCATTCATACAGAACCAAGCTAACTGCTGGATCACTCCATTGGGGTAATGGAGTGAAGTAGAGCCCTTTGGTTTGTAGTTGCAGGACAAGGTTGATGCAAAAGCGATATATGTCGCGTTTCCGTAGGGATTATGCGCATGCATCGCCATGTCCCAGCATTGTTCGACAAGTCGACCACCTCCCTCTAACAATGGCTCAAAGTCCGCTGGTTTCATGACTTCGGATTGTTTATCTATTCGATCTATGATGATCGCAGAAATACCCAGCTTCAAATCATGGACTTCTGCTTTGTGAACCCTGTTCTCTGATAGCCTGAGGCTGGCGTCCCAGCATTCCCAGAAGGCTGATGGTGAATTTGGATGATTGACGTTCCATTGCGGTATCCACGAAGGGTGCTGAAAGCTTGCTTCGAGACTCTGCACTGTGGGCTGTGCTTGAACAAGAAAATTCAGAGAATGCCGACATAGGCTCGAGGCTAGAATTCGATGTTGTTCTTCGAGGCCTAGGGAGTAGTTTGCCTGGAGCCATGGTTCCTTGCTGCCCGGGATCAAGGCCTTTGGATGACCAAGAAATGCGTACACATGGTCCAAAGGATCGGTCGCGGAAAAGCGTCGTGACGCCTCGAGGATGAGCACATAATCAATGTTGGTGGCTTCTGCCAGGTGCTCAGCGAAGGCTTTCAAGGCGGGCGTTCGCTGGACCCAAGATTCCTTGCCATAGGTAGACCAGACGTTCCACAGGGCGTAATACAGAGCTCCAGATAGGAGGCTTGAGATTTCGGGTCCCAAGATAGCTGATAGGTCTTCGTGGTCGTTGGCGTAGAGGATGAACACGGCTATCTCACTGAAGTCGATGCTCGAATCGCCCCAGAATGCCGTCGCTGCTTTAGCCAAGCCGACTTCTTGGAGAACCCAGACTCGAGAGAACCAGGGCAGTTGACAGAGCCTCTGGATGCATTCTTTCTCCGACGCGCCGAGGTCTGCTAGTAGGGAGGACCTGGTTCCTGTTACTGGTCCAGAAGCTATTCCCTGGATCGAGACCGAAATATCGATCTCAGCGCTCGGGATCTCTTCTTTATCCTTCCCGGTGGATATCTTCCGGTTGACCGATGTCAACGATCCAAAGGCCATCTTAGACGAGCCAGCACTATCCTCGCCCAACCAAACAAAGACTTCGCTGGCTTTTTCGTAGATAGCGCCCATCAAGTCAACTTGACGGCCCTTTTCAGCATTGTCGGCCTGATTAATGCAAATTGCGTCGGCCCAGACAGTTCGAACCTCGGTATCTCTTCTCATGCGACGAAGCCCTTCATAAAGACTGTGGGTGATGTTGCAGTCTTGGCCTGCGCAGGTGATGGGTTCTCGCGCAGAAGGGTCGCCCCAGACGTAAGACAGGGCGGTGTAAAGAGGAGCTTTATCCAACTCGGCATCGAAGAGTTCACAGGCGATCCCATCTCCAAATTGGCCTGGATGGATCTTCAATAAGCGGAACCATCGCCCTTGTTGGATTGCGGTATAATGGAAAGTCTTGGAGTCCATCGTGTGCGAGGGTAGATACTGTCTAGACTGCTTATATGAGCAAGTTCTGTGATTGGAACTGAAAGGAAGTTAGTTTATCTAGAGGACTGAACGATGGTACTATGTTTGGACTAACCCGTGTGCTTGGATGCTCAATGCAAGAGCTACGTTTTGGACAAAAGTGCCAAGGCTACGAGCGGGGAAGCTGCAGGTTCTAGACCTCAGCATCTCTGTCTCTGCGTCTCTATAAATAGAATACACGGTAAATAGTAATTGCGCTTCGAGCAGTCCCACCGATCCTGTTCTCGTGTTTCGTGCTTCTTGTGCTTGAAGAAAAGAAGGTTATGTATTTCAAATTCAACAGAAGCGCGCTCCCATGCCCTAATAGCTCTGAATTAGGCAAAGCGGATCATGAACGGCAAGGTAGTATTTGAGTCCGAGCTGAAATTATCCATGTTACCATGAGATAATTGTCTGGCGTCCCTATTTTTATTTTCAACAGGGCAGTTCACAATAACTCTAAGCTTCTGCGGGTATACAAGATTAGCAAGGTAAACCAAGACGAAATTCAAGCTGCTTCACGCACAGTGCAAACCGGTGGTCCCTGCGTAATTGCTCAACGGGGCGTCTGTGATTCTGCATCAAAAACAAGTCATTATTTAGGAGCAGGTCTTTTTTTCTCGCATCTTTGTACGAGATTGTGGCTGGCTCAATATCGCACATACTCATACTGGAAACTATTCTGTCGGACTCTCGCTAACTCTTAATTAGATTTTCATGCTATGAATGATATATCTAAAGGGCTTTGTTGTAACTTGATATACTTGTGTGTGCCGGCAATATGTCAATATGTCTGCAACCTGGAGCATGAGATATTTTTAATTAAGACATAGACTACCACCGAGTTGCGGACCAAAGGCCTGAAGCTCGTGAACACCAGCATCAGTATTTAGTTGGTTGAACTACAAGTCAAACTTGAAAGCTTGTAAGGCTTACTCGAACAGTGTATAAATGGCGAGCGGACGTGCTATTGGTGCTATTTCTCGAACTGAAACCAACAAAATAGTGAGATGGGCGGGCATTTCCACCTAACTTGACCCCGCGGCTCAATTGGGTGCACACAGCACACGCCACCTTTACTTCAGGCCCTATGACGCCCCAGCTCATCAGAAAATCCAGCTATGAGCGCGTAACCTCTAAGTTTGTCATTCTCTGGAACTTGGAGGGACGGGATACTCGTAAAATGTAACATCCAAATCGGTTACACAAGTGACTCAACCAAGAACAGGAAAGTCTAGCTTGTGAGGTCAACTACGTCTTATACTGGCGAAGTTTAGTAAAATGCCTCTCAATTTGCTAGGCCAGAAGATTCCTACCCGTCAGAGGCGAAGGCGCGATCGAGCCCTAAGCTTTTGTGGGCGAACCGAAGTTGAGAGTAAACTTTCAGATAGGATCCAGATATTGGCCCATTGCTGGTTGAATCAGGGATGAGCTAGGTCGTTCGAGTACAGACAAATTGACTGGAATGAGGCCTGCACCTTTTCTGTGCCAACAAAACCCTCGGAGTACTTACGACAGGCATCGGAAGAATTCGAGTTGCTGGGATAAAACAGCTGGCAACTGCCTTAGACGACGTCAAAGTTGATTGGCATGCATTGGGAGCATTGGTGCGCCAATGCAATACATTATATGGAGAGAGTGAAGCAATTTGAAGTTCAAGAGATTCTTTCTCTAGTATAAGTACTTAAGTAATTTTAGAGTATATACAAGTTGAGGGTATCACACAAATATTCTAAGGAACCATATGCCCATGCACCCATCTTTATATCGAGATATGAAGGCAAACGAATCACGACTTAAGCAAGCCAGAACCAAACCTTCTCAAGCATGTTCTTGGGCACTGGAGGAATGTCCAGCGCCTCGAGCTCGTCCATCTCCCGCTTGCCTGTAATAGCATCAATGTTGGGGGTGCGGATGCATAGAGGAGTGCGGAACCAGAGCTTGTGGCCGAGGTATAGGACTATGAAGATGGGGAGGGTGATGTAGGCAGCGATGAAGCTACTGGTATCCCAGTTGTCGCCGATGAAGAGGGCGAAACCATTGGTGAGAGTGAGAATGGAGACGATCAAGAGGACAACCCATGTGGCGTAGGGTTGGAAGGGGGTCTTGAAGGGGAGCGAGTCGAGAAGATTGTTGTACTCCATGGCGCGGCGGAAACGCAGGTAGGTGATCATGACGACAATCCAGGCGATAAGACCAGAGATGGTAGAAATGTTGACGAACCAGTTGAAGACAGTGGCGCCAGAGTTGGAGACGTTGAGGAAAGCGAGGAGCCCAAAAGCCCAGGTGAAGAGGACAGCAGCCCATGGGACACCGTACTTGTTGGTGATGCGGAACACCTTGGGGGCCTGGCCATTGAGGGCCATGGAGTAGAGGACACGGCTTCCAGAGTAGAGGAAAGAGTTGCCGGCGGACCAGGCAGAAGTGAGAATGGCACCGTTGATGATATGGTTGAGGGCCGGGATACCGACGTTCTGGATACCAATGACGAAGGGGGAGGCGCTGGCGTTGGAGGCGCCGAGCAGTTTAGAATCGTTGGAGGGAACGAGGATGCCGATGAGGAGGGAAGAGACGCCGTAGAAGATGGCGAGACGCCAGATGAAGCGCTTGGCTGCCTTGGGGATGTTGCGTCGGGGAGCGACGGCCTCACCAGCAGAGATGGCGATCAGCTCGGGAGAGGTGATAAAAGCGAAACCTGCGCTGATAAAGGCGCTCCAGTAGGCGAGAAAGTGCCCGGTACTGCCCTTCGCATTGAACTCGATAAAGGCTCCCGGATGTTTCCAGTAGCTGAAGCCTCGAACATGGTGCTGGTTAGGACCACCGCCGAAGAAGATGACAACACCGAGAATAATGAGGCCGCAGATGGTGATGAGCTTGACGCTGGCAAACCAGAACTCGGCTTCTCCGAAGAAAGAGACGGCGATGATATTGAGCAGCAGCATGACAATGAGGACAAGGGCGATCCACAAGGCGATGTTGACTGGGGGCTCCCAATACTCGATGACGATTCCAGCAGCAACGGCTTCGGCTCCGACAAGCATGGCGTAGGCATACCAGTAATTCCAGCCGGCGGCGAAAGCCAGACTAGGATCAACGAAGCGACCGACGAAGTAGGGTACGGTGATGCCGCGCATGGGGAGGTAGGTGACCATTTCGGCGAGGATGTTCATGATGACATAGACCAGCAACATCATGGAGAGATAGCCCATGAAGAGAGGAGCGGGACCGGTTCGGGCGAGGATGGCGCCGGAGCCGATAAAGAGACCAGTGCCGATGGCACCGCCTGTGAATTGTCAGCCAAAGTTCTTATTCCTCGTTGTAGAGAATGGATCAGCACGCACCGAGAGCCAAAAACTGAATGTGTCGACTCTTGAGACCTCGCTCAAGCTGGTCGTGAGAGTCGGCCAGGTTGTACTCGGTGGTCTGGCCCGTTTGGCTGCCCTCCCGATCGAGGTCGTAGCCATTGCCACCGTCGGTGTAAGCTTCCTTCTCAGCCATGGCGTCGATGTCTTTTGCTGAGTCTCCTGCCTGGTAGAAAGAAAGACAGATCGAATGGAGAGACCAGGTGCTTGTGAAGGCCAGTGGACAGAGAATGGGCGGGGGAACGGTGATATTTATCCTCGCGTTAAGGTTCGGGGTGATCCCGACGGGTTGGGGCTAGCGAGGCGGAGGCGACGCAGGAAAGCAGGAAGCCCCGAAAATTGCTTGATCCAGTTGGGGTAAAGGCGGGGGAAATTGAATGGATCTGGGGACAGCGCAAAGAGAGGCCGAAGGGGGAAGAGAGCGGGCGCGGTCGAGACTCGTCAGGTCTTTTTGTCGGGGTCGGGGACGGGGTCGGGGTTGGTCAGGCCTACTCCAGGTACGGCTTTTGAGGCTTGACTTTTTACCTAATGGGAGGCGAAGCGGGAGGCGGGGGGAGGGGGGGGGGGAAGTGTGGTGTGCCAGGATGGGTGGATGAAGGGAGAGAAATTGGAGAGCTGGATGAGCGACCTCTGGGGGACGCAAACACCAACAGAGATGTCGCGCCCTTCTTATTCCAACACGGATCTAAGCGGACACTCCAGCATCCAATGTTTCTTCCCACGCATATCAATGGCTGTGGCACGGCTCGCGAATGAACGACCAAGGCCTGGCGGGGCTGATAACGATGTCGCGGTTGGATGGCCCATCCCTCCATCCCATACGATGCCAAGGACAGTTTAACCGGAGCCTTGGAAGTGGGATTTGGGATTGGGATTTGGGGAAGGGATCACACCTTGTCCAGGGATGGGATTCAACGTTTCTGCTGCTCCCCGGGGGCCAGAAAGAGCACTGCAACCGTCCCAGAGATCGCAGTCAATTGTGGACCTCTGTCCTGACAAGCCGTGCATTAGTTCGTAGTAGGCAGTGCGTAGTACGACCGTGAGTTTGGCGACGAGAATGACCAGGCCGCGGGACGGGTCCCCGCCTCGGAACGGGTCTCCTATCGCAGACTCCCTGGGCCTCCCAGCACCGGCGGGCAGAAAAGAGAGAAAAACCCGGGTGCCCTTGGCAAGCCACTGGTATACGCAGCAATCCTCATGTTTCGGGCCATGTTAGCTATCTACCAAGCCATCTCTGAAGGACGATGCAGCGGGCCGTAGCAGCAGCGGGCCCCGGCGTTGCAGCTCCGGTGAGACCGGCGCTGGCCCCGGGCTTGCTTAGACCGCGCATCGCGCATCGGGGGTCCGTGAGGGGGGGAGGGGCTCCAGGGCAGTTGGAGAAGGCCGACAGAAGCCGGCTGAGTCGAGGTTCCCGGGAGCAAAAATGTCTGCGTCGAGTCGTCGTCAACGCCCTGTCTTGGCCTCTTGGTGCGACGGAGCCCTATCAAGGTCGGTTTCCTGCGGGACGAGGCAGCTTGGTCCACCAGGGCGGCGACGGGGACTTCAACAAGACCCTCCACAGGCGCTAGGCCAGGACATGGTTCAGGGAACAGACACGATGGTGGGGAGCGCTCAGCCCGAAGCGGCAGCGTTCGAGAAGAACGTCCGGGCACTTGCAGCGATAAGCGGTTATTCGCCGAAGGCGTCCCTAAGGGGGGGCGTGAGGGATCCTTCCAAGGTGAGCGAGTCTCCGCTTCGAGCAATTATCGACAAGGGAGGCAGGCTCGGGGGCTCGGGGGCTCGGGGGCTCTGCGACTCTGTGACAGAGAGCAATGATTCACAGAGCGGAGTCGTTGATAGATGCGCACATTTGTTGGTCCTGTCGCTCACCATGCCGAGGTGCTCTCGCATTACCAGGTGATGTGAGCGATTGCATCGTTACGCGTGGTCGGACCCGATGGACTCGCTTGTCAAACCACTGCACAAGGCTCTTTTTCCCTCCTTCACCGGAAAGATTTTGCGGTTCCGTCATTGACGTGTGCGCGCTTCTGCACTGGTATGAATCGTAAGGCGTAAGGCGTGAGTGACATGGGAAGGTGGCGAGTGCTTTGGATCGATTTGGAGCTAAGCAATTTCTTGCCCTTTTCCGTAACACTTGGAGAAACTGACGACACCAAAAGCCCAGTCAACCGCCAGTCAGCTCTACGCACAGTACGTAATTATTGCTTGTTCTCGTGACTCCTGCCGTGTCGTGACAAAGGCGGCTCTGTCACATTTGGCCCTCGGCGTGCCGCGCACGTGGTGATGACCCCAATGGCAAGGTTTCTCCAGTTCTCCAGCGGCCCAAGGCCCTCCCGTCTCCATTGTCTGTTCTCCAGTGAGGGTCTCTCGTCCATGGATGATGAATAATGAATCCATCGCGGCGGCGCTGGACAGCTCCATCCATCTGGATTCTGGAGCCAGATGCATCCCGTCGCTGCTCTCGCGCGGCAGACGCACCGTTGCGGATTGCAGACGGGCTCGCCGTTTTGGTGGTTGGCTGCTGTGGCTCTTCGCATCACCGATGCACCGGCCATCACGGCACGCCGCATGCCGCCACACCCAAGCCAGCGACGTCGGCCGCAGCTCGGCATTGGACGAGCTCTTCCCAATGAGCCTCATCGTCTCCGGTGTTTCCATTCCGGCTTCCTTGGGCCTTCTAGTTCCCCTCGGCTCAGCAAGGCCCAGCGCGGCTTGCCTTAGTCTCGACCTAGCTGCAGGTGCACGCCTTGGCTTTCTTTGGCCGTCGCGGTTGGCTTGGGGCGTTCAGGTCCCTGCGCCAGCCTGCGATGCTCATCTCGCCAGAGTCACCGCGGCTCGAGTCGGCCTGTCCCTGCCGTGTCTGGCTCCTTGGGTCACCTTTTGTCGGACCGTCCGTACCCATGGCCTCACCGCGCCCAATGCCTAGTTACCTCATAGGCTCCTGCCATTCGTATGCCTACACAGATTCATGTGTCCGTGGCTTGGCTTATCAACACACTTGCATGTGAATTAGACGGTTGAAGTGGAGCCTATCTATCTACCCTTGCCTGCTGCCGCGGCTCAGCACCCTCAGACGATGTGCAAACGACGACTCCTTCTGGACCAAACAAAACTTAATATCCCCCCGGCAGCCATACCATCTGTGTCCATATCTTGTCCTCCTGTGTATCTCGTAGTTTGACGCTTTTCCCTGACCCCGCGCGCCCTCTCTTAATTTCCAACTGCTTCTCGTGTCGTTGCTCGCTCTCCGGCCGCCGCTATGATCGTCTGGTGCTGATGCGTGGATCTAGATACCAGTGGCCTCATCGAAATCCACCGCCCCATCAGGCCCCGTATTATCCATTGCTTGTCCTCCTGGCTCTGGGGATGTCCGTACCACTCCGTGCTCTTTTGCAGAGTCTTGGTATCTGGGGAAAGATTCTGTTACATAACGCGAACATGTCTCTCCGCATAATAGGCTTCCCTTGGTCCGATATGGTCTGTCCAAGGCCTGGACCCCGTCAGCGGCCTCAGCTGGCCCTTTCCAGCTTCCCCAGGGTGACGAATTATTTTGTTGTGACTCCCAAGGCTTAGCCAGAATGTTCCTAGGCTTTGGATAGCTTGCCTCAGCTCCCGCACGCAATGTATAAGACCATAACTAGCTGGAGGGCGTGCATAGTATGTACGCAGGGCAAATCCCTCATACACTGCACGGATAATCCAGGCGCTCCGCGACCGTGACTACGAATACTGACGACGAGGTTTGGCCTAACAAGGTGTGTCCACTTCTTTCTTGGCAGTGAACTTATGTCAGACAGGCGGAATACTGCAACGCGCCTAAACGAATTTCCCATCAGTCTTTTCACGAGTCTACATCTTTCTGTGGCAGGGGAACCCTAGCTAACACTAGGCTTAGTATTTCGTACTCCGTAGGCTCACTGCCGACCATGCTCACTCTAAGATTTTGAGAAGAGGACCCAGAAGCCAAGGCCGCAGAGTGTGATTTAGGCTGCTTGGCTTTCGGGGTCCTCGTTCACATCCTCGTCTGTGAAGATACCATGCCGGCACGACCTGATAGCCACGTCGACATGAGGCGCCCATCAGGCAGTTGAAGATTTTATCTCGGACGTTAAATTAAGTAGCGGTACGCCATCAGAAGGCAAGACGCCACTCCCGCGCCAGCACACCGGCTACTCGCGGCTTCGCAGATCCTCTGCGCCCGTTTTCCTAATATATTTTCACGCAATCCTTGCGATACGGATATCATCGAATGGTAAGGGAGGGAGGGAGCTTGCCGTGCCACGCCGCACCTGCATTCTGATCGTGTTTCCTCGCCCGAGAATCGGGCGTCTCCGACAGGGACCTGGGTTTCAAGTGTGTCCGGGGTGCTGCCCGGTCGCATTTCCTGATCGAGGAATTGAACGGCAAGCTGTATTTCGTATGGAGTAGTTCTTGTGGCTGTTACCCCTAACTACGCAGCGCTGCTCCAATGTGTCGCAATCAATGTTCAGGGCAAGGGAAGAGGGTAGGCTACAAGTTAGTGTGGATCTTCAGTGTCGGTATTAATACCATGCAGGCTGTCGATGTTGATTCCGACCCACCAACCTCGGGGCATGCACTGCAATCTTAACCTCCCCAGAG
This sequence comes from Neonectria neomacrospora, assembly GCA_917563905.1. Lineage (NCBI taxonomy): Eukaryota > Fungi > Ascomycota > Sordariomycetes > Hypocreales > Nectriaceae > Neonectria > Neonectria neomacrospora. The sequence continues at coordinate 1,026,085 of OU830643.1, forward strand.
CGTAAACGTCTTTGAGTTGTCGTCTCAGGGCTGTTATGCAAGTCACCGTCGGACTAGCGGTTATCTAATCAAGGCAAATTTCTGTTGCTAGAGGCGCATCCAATGCGACGAGAAAGAGGACAGTAGTGAATGAAGACCGACGGACTGACAGTAGAACAGCCAGCATTCTTGAGCCCCCACGCCCTCGTTTCATCCAAAAACCTTCCGACCATCCTCACATTGACAGCCTGGCCAACTAGTCACGATAATTCATGTTGCGCCCGCAAACCGTTTCAAAAACCAGGATTTTAAATCCCATTCCCAATGCCGGCGTCATCTACCCTGCGCCTGTTCTCGAAAATCAGGAACTGCATTGCTTCAGCGCGGCCCCATTTGTGTACTCTACGAGCGTTGTATCATCGCCCTTAGAGCTTAGAATTCCTTGCCAAGATCAACCCGACGAATGATTAAGGCAGCCAAGGCTCTTAGTCGATGATAACAGATCTTAGGTGTTGATGATAGCTACTTTCGGCACTACAAGCGTAGATACTAGTAATGATGGTGAGAGGGTGATCTCCACCAAGATGGCAGTATCTGGCTAGACCTCCTTACAAGGCTAATAACACAGCCCCAAAAGCTTGTACTCGGCATCACCGACTGGACGACTTGACATAAATCTTCGCAGTCAAGATACGTCAGTCACTCGTCATGAGTGAATACTACGTGACCATATCATCAAATTAGCTTAGCTTTTTTCTTTCGGCCTGACTGATAAGAGCTGTAGTCATAACCGAGAATTACGACAGGTCTTTCATGAATCCAGCTTTTCAGGTTCGATTATGAGACTACAGTTCCGGATCAAGAATTGGGACGTTACTATCAGTAAACATTCTTTTTTTGCAGAATCCCAAAGTCTTAAATCCCACATTTTGCTTCACTCCTGCGACAGGTCGGGTCACCGGTTTGGCCCCTCCGTTGCCACCACGTCGACCAACTGTTTAGCATCTACCACTGAGTTTTACTCATTGCTTGGAGTGTGTCGGTGCAGCATGGTACGAGTAGTGTTCTGTCTCTGAGACAATTGTCATGTACTACTTTGCATAAACCTCGCGAAAGCTTTTCACGGTGACGCTTGAAATATCTTTACCATCATGAGACATACTTCACCTTAGTAAGCTGATAAAGGCTCTTTCACATGTGGTATCATGCAGAAACTTGAGTGCTCGTACTCCACAGCTCCAGAGTGCACCTTGTGGGATAATGATGATCTGGAATAAAAAGTGATCCCCCCTCGGCTTTAGTATCTTCCCTGCACGATAGAAGATACCAGAAGCTAAACGGCCATGTCTAGCTCTCGACAATCAGCAGAAAAGAAGGCCGATAATTGAGACCATGGAACAGTTTCCAGTGTAGCTTATACCCCACCATGCTTAAGCAGAGACCAAATCTTCATTCTTCAACAAGCGACTTGAAGAAAATGGATCACTCTCGTGTTTTACAAAGTAGTTGGTGAATGCTTGGTTAAATTTTCAGGACAACAAGTCTCGTCGATAAGCCTCTTGAAATATTCTTTCTTTGTCACAGGGGCTTCGTTGGTGTTCAGAAAGATACTCAGTTCTGCTTAGTCTGGCATATTCTCCATCAACTACCGACGCCGATTGAGGTAAATTTGCAACGATTTGGTAAAAACTGGCCCCACGTTTAGTTCATGGCCCCGCCTTCAGGGCCCCGCCATGGCACGTGCGAAGAGTCGATGAAAGCTGTGTAAGCTGGGACGAATGTCTTGCTAGAAAGAAGCTGGTACAAATATAATATTGAGACGCAAATTCTGTCCAGTAATTAGGCCTCTTAGAACGAGTTAAGAGCTTCATGACAACTCGTGTGAGGCTAAAGAATTGGGGCTGCTGTGGTGGAGTAAGGTTATTCCGAGTCCGGAAATCGATCCCTCGATTCCGCTGGAGAAAGGACCCCGCGGTCATGGTCATTTTTTCCCACCCCGCAATCGAGAGGACGGTCAACGCGCAATTTGCTCTGAAGCCGACGCGCAGCGCAGCATTCTTTCACCATGCACCAGGTCCTGGTCGGCGAGTCGTGCTTCACAGCCTCGGAGCTGCAGAAGCTTGTGCAGCGAATTAACGAGCAGGGTGCGGCCAAGGTTGCCGATCTCTCCGGTTCATGGCAATACTACGTCGATCTGGAGACCGAGGATCCGGCCGTACTCAGCAAGGTCAAGCAAATTCTCCAAGCCATTGACCAGCCCACAACCACTGCCTCGACCGGAACTGCTGGAAAGACTGCCGAAATCTTCATCTCCCCCCGAAACCAATCGCCATGGAGTTCCAAGGCCTCCAGTATTGCCCTCGTCTGCGGGCTGGACACCGTGAACCGCATTGAGCGGGGCCGAGCCGTTCGCATCGAATTCGAGGAGGAATACAAGGGAGAGCAGGATCTGGCCTTCCGAGATATCATCTACGACCGCATGACGGAGCTTTTCAGCACCTCTCCTCCGGTTCTCGACGTTATGTTCGCTCACGGCACTCGAAGCCCTCTGGTTGTTGTTGATATATTTTCCGATGGACGTGGTCCTCTAGTTGCTCTTGAAGAGCACGTTAAGAAAGCCGGGCTTGGTCTCGACAAGCCAAACATGGAATACTTGGTCAAGCAATATGCCGCTCTTGGACGATCTCCCGTATGGGTCACTTTCAAAATCCTGGAACTAATGACTGACTATTCTTGATACAGAATGATGTCGAGCTGTTTATGTTTGCTCAAGTCAACTCTGAGCATTGTAGACACCACGTTTTCAACGCGTCGTGGACGATCGATGGCGTGAACAAACCGAATAGTCTCTTTGGCATGATCAAGAACACTCACAAGAAGAACCCCGACTACGTAGTCAGCGCCTACTCCGATAACGCAGCCGTGTGAGTGCTTCTCAATCCTCCCTCATACATGAGAAACACGGCTATGATTCGATTTGGACCATATCGTCTTACACAGGGGATTCACTGACATTGGCATTGTAGTATGGATGGTGACGAGGGCAACTACTGGGCTCCGGATTACTCCACCGGCAGCTGGAAGCTCACCAAGGAGGTTGTTCAGCCTCTTATCAAGGTTGAGACGCACAACCACCCGACTGCTATTTCCCCCTTCCCCGGTGCTGCGACTGGAAGCGGAGGTGAGATTCGTGATGAAGGTGCCGTTGGAAGAGGCTCCTCGCCCAAGGCCGGTCTCTGCGGCTTCTGGGTCTCTGATCTGTTGATCCCTGGCAAGAAGCAGCCCTGGGAGGTTGATATCGGACGGCCAGCACACTACGCTTCGAGTCTTGACATTATGCTTGAGGCACCCATTGGATCCGCAAGATTCAACAACGAGTTTGGTCGTCCTGCCCTGACTGGCACTTTCCGAACCCTTCTCACCAATGAGGCCAATTCTGAGGCTCCTGAGTATCGTGGTTATCATAAGCCAATTATGGTTAGTTTGCGACACTGAGATTGCCTTTCGAAAATAGTATTTTGTGAAGGCGTTTGGGATATATTCGTTAATCAATATCATAGATCGCTGGTGGCATTGGAAGTGTTCGACCTCAGCACGCCCTCAAGGAAGACGCCCATGTTGAAGATGGAGCTCACGTAAGATCCCTTTTCCATCAATTGGTTCATGAACAAACCAACTTCCAATTCCTGATTTCCTATCCAAGCTCCCCGTTTGCTGACAAATAACTAACCTCCATCATTATAGGTCATTGTTCTTGGAGGTCCTGCTATGCTGATTGGACTTGGTTCGTAATACTCTGCACTTGACCCAATCTTTGAACCTACTAACTACTAGAATAGGAGGTGGTGCTGCCTCATCTAATACTGGCACTGAAGCTACCGCGGATCTCGACTTTGACAGTGTTCAGCGTGGAAACCCCGAGCAGGAGCGACGTGCCCAGATGGTCATCAATACCTGTGTTGCCTTGGGCCCCGAGAGCCCTATCGCTTTCATCCACGACGTGGGTGCTGGCGGTCTCTCCAACGCGCTTCCAGGCAAGTAAAACCTTAATGATTTGAAACCCAAATATAACAATGCTAATAGTACACAGAGCTTGTGAAGGACGCTGGATTTGGCGGCAAATTTGAGCTTCGACAAGTTGAAAGTGCCGACAACTCCATGTCCCCTCTTCAGGTACGTTCTAGTTGAATAATCTAGCACGTTAAAGACTAACGATCTGTCGTATAGATTTGGTGTAATGAGGCGCAAGAGCGATACGGTACACATTCTTCACCATAAATACTCTCGCCTAGCCTTAACTAACATGGTAACTCCAGTTCTCCTTGTCAACCAAGATGGTCTGAACCGTTTCACCAGTATCTGCCGAAGAGAGCGCTGCGGATTCTCCGTTGTTGGAACCGCTGTTTCTCACACCGAAGACGGTGCTGCTAAGCTTATCCTAACCGATCGCGAGCCAACTACCCAAACCCCACTTGATCCTATTAACCTTCCCATGGAGGTTCTCTTCCCACCTGGTCGAAGGATTTCCAAGGATGTCCAGACAGTTCAGAAGAATCTGCGTCCCTTCGATGCAGTGAAGAGCCTCGCGGAACAGTGCGGCGCGTCGGATCTTAGCGAGATGGTCACCAAAGCCACTGAGCTCGTGTTCAACCTTCCTTCCGTTGGTTCCAAGAGCTTCCTCATTACTATTGGCGATCGTACTGTTGGTGGGCTGTCAGTTCGTGACCAACTTGTTGGTCCTTGGCAGACTCCCGTTGCAGACGTTGCTGTCACCCTGACTAGCTTCAGCCTCGATGAGAAAACCCGTCGTGGAGAAGCCATGGCTATGTAAGCAATCCCAAGTGCCTTTATCATACGAAACTAGCGTCTAACCACTTTGTAGGGGAGAGAAGCCGACTCTTGCTCTAGTGTCCGCTGCTGCCTCTGCTCGAATGGCTGTTGCTGAGAGCTTGATGAACCTTGGTGCTGCTGATATCAAGCCCGGACCCGTCAATGGAGACTTGAAGCGTGTCAAGCTTTCTGCTAACTGGATGGCCGCTGTTGGCCATCCCGGAGAGGGCGCAGCTTTGTACGAAGCAGTTGAGGCTATTGGTTTGGAGCTCTGCCCTCAGCTGGGCATCTCCATCCCCGTCGGCAAGGACTCGCTCTCTATGAAGGCTTCTTGGAAGGACAAGGGGACTTCGGAGTCCAAGACTGTTACTGCTCCAGTTTCTCTAGTCATCTCTGCTTTCAGTCTGGTCGAGGATGTGCGAAGCACTTGGACTCCTCAACTCCGACGAGTCGAAGAGGTTGGCGACAGTCTCCTTGTCTTCGTCGATCTTGCCCAAGGTTTTAGTGCTATGGGTGGCTCTGCCTTGGCTCAGTGTCTTGGCCAGATTGGAAACGAGGTTCCTGACGTTCGGGATAATGAGCTAATTCGTGACTTCTTCGACGCCCTGTGGCAGTTGCACCAGGTATGGTTCTTCAACTTTGCAAGACAACCAACTACTGACCTCTGATTAATAGGAGGACGTGGTCCTTGCCTACCACGATCGTTCGGATGGAGGGTTGCTTACGACCGTTGCCGAGATGATGTTCGCCGGTCGATGTGGTGCTGAAATTTCTCTCGACAACGTTGCTAAATCCGACGACAAGGTTCTTGACACTCTGTTCAACGAAGAGCTCGGTGCCGTGTTCCAGATTCGCCGAGGCGACGAAATCAGATTCAAGCGATGTTTTGCTACCTGCGGTCCTCCTCATGGCTTGATTAGGACGATCGGCTACGTTAGGCCCACGTCTAAGCAGTCTCTTCTTGTCAAGTATAAGACCAAGACGGTTGTCGACCTCGACCGAGTTCAGATGCAACAATGGTGGTCGAGCACGTCTTACGAAATGCAGAAGCTCCGTGACGACCCAGCTTGCGCCCAATCCGAATTCGATTCCATTAGCGACCTCAGGGATCCCGGTCTTCGCTTTAGTTTGAAGTTTGACCCAGCAGATGTCAGCCTACCGGCTCTCACCAACCTGAAAAGCCTGGTCTTTAAGCCCAGAGGTAAGCGCTTTCTAGTAATTGAGTCGACTAACATTTGCTAATGTGGGTGAAAATAGTGGCCATCTTGAGAGAGCAGGGCGTCAACGGCCACGCCGAAATGGCCTTTGCTTTCCGAGCTGCAGGCTTCGATGCTGTTGATGTGCACATGTCCGACGTTTTGGACGGATTCTCGCTGGATGGGTTCCGTGGCTTGGCTGCTTGCGGCGGTTTTTCATACGGGTAGGATATCACCGAGAAGACCCATTCGATGCAACTAGCAAGTACTGACTGTTGTGTTGTAGCGATGTTCTTGGTGCCGGTAATGGATGGGCTCAGTCCATCCTTATGCACGACGGAGCACGAAGGACCTTTGAAGCCTTCTTCAAGCGACCTGACACGTTTTCGTTCGGTGTCTGTAACGGCTGTCAAATGCTTACTAGACGTAAGACAATCCCTAGGCTCTTCGTTCAAAGAATAATTGCTAACTGCGAGTGTAATAGTCAAGGAATTGATTCCTGGAGCTGAGCACTGGCCCACTTTTGGTATGTCTCTATTGAGTTGTTGCAGCACTGGTGGCCAAATACTGACTTTATGATAAAGTTGAGAACGCGAGCTCGCAATTTGAGGGCAGATTTGCCATGGTGACTGTCCACGATAAGTCAAACAACTCGGTCTTCTTCTCCGGCATGAGTGGTTCCTCGCTTCCTATCGTCGTATCCCACGGCGAAGGCCGAGCTGAGTTCTCCTCCGGAAGCGACCTAGAGTCCGTTAATGATGATGGCCTTATTCCTCTCCGCTACGTCGACAACTACGGACATGTTACGGAGAGGTATCCCGCCAACCCCAACGGCAGCCCTCAGGGTATTGCCGGTGTGAAGAGCAAGGACGGCCGTGTCGTGGCTATGATGCCTCATCCGGAGCGAACCATCATGGCGGATGTGGGATCATGGAAGCCCGAAGATCAGCTTGCCGAGTGGGGCCAGTTTGGACCTTGGTTCCAGCTGTTCCTAAATGCGCGCAAATGGGTTGGCTAGGTATGTTGATGGAATAGGGTCGTTCATTGAAAGGTGTTTTGGGACTGGATGCTTTTACGGATACATGCATGTATGGATGAATGGATTAAAGAAGAAAAGAAAACAATTCGGGGATATTGGTCAGTAGATAAGGCTTCACGCATAGAAATTGCAGCAAGTTGTATGAAGGCACTGTGTGCCACACACAAAGTGAGTGTTAGTTTAGATATTGACTTCGCCTGGTTCTCAGCTTTGAAGTGTGAAACTGGAGGAGATTCTGATCTTAGGCAGGGTCTTGACAAATAACGAGCAGCTTGAACAAAGGAATCAGTCATGAGAACAAGGTCATCGGGCCAACCAAAGTGCCAATCAATCAAGCAAGCGACCGATGACCATCATTTTGAACGGCAAAAAAAAGACGTTCACGCAAGAAAACGTTTGTTCCCGCGGGGTTTCGAACCCCGGACCTTGACATTGCACCATAAATCAACAGATCATTGAATTATAAGAGTCACGCGGTAACCACTCCGCTACGGGAACTAGGTATGCGATCGAAAGTTCCGTTAACGGTACCTAATACCCAAGACAATGCATGACTCGTGGCCTGACCTGCGTCGACAAATCTTGATCAACAGCGACACGACGTTTTGAGGTGGTGGACTCGAAATTAGAATATGTAGGTGTTTGCAAATATGCGCATAATTTCTTTCTAATGATTTTATCATCATGAAGTATCTGTTCGGCCCATCCCGGGGTTGACTAGCGATAGTAGGCTCTGGAGGCTAAGGCGGTGCTTGATCCTGCTTTCTGTTCAAGCCCACCCCCATTCATTAATTTGACTCGTTAGGATTCGATTTCAAAACTTGAGACAATCTAGCGTGCTTGAATAGGATCATGACACTACCTTTTGAGCGCGTAATTACCTGTGATTCTGGGTCATCAAAGACAGAGTGTTAGGTGCGCTGACCCTGGAGGCCTGAACTGGCTACTGACTGAGAAAGGAGCAACAACACAGGAAATCCAACGTCGTGTTGCATGTGGTCTGTTAACTAATTTTACATATATTGTATTAATCTGCATAGCAATGAATTCGTCTTGGTAATGTGTTGCAGCAACGAAAGGGGTTGTTCAAAAACCAGCACGAATACTCGCACTCAAAGCATAAACTACAATTGTCAACTTCTAGCAAGACATCAATGACAAATGATTACCTCTAAACTAAGGAACCGTTGCTCCCCGACTACGGCTCCGCGCAAGGCGTCAATGCTGCTGCTGCTGCAAAATCCATGGAAGACTCCGTATCGGTCACTTTTTCAAGGGCTGTTAGTCGTTGTGATAAAGAGACAATGGAGATGTCCAGGAGGGGCTTACGTTGTCCTTCTGTTCGCTCCTTCAGCTAGATGAGCTCTAAGCGGGCCTTGTGCACTGCCGATTCATCCCGTAGCGCTTGTGATTTACCAAGCGGGTATGGGTTACAATACGGTATCTGCTGAGCTGGTCAGAGGCGAAGAAGCAAACGGCAGACGATCAACCGAAGACCATCCCTGGAAAGGGACGACGCTCTTCACGTGGGCAGCTCTCTAATTCTTAGTCATTATAGGTGGCTGATCACAGTCTTCCCGAGCCCCAGCTCAACTTCGACTCAGTCGTTCATGCTGAGCAGCGCGAAACTGCAGTAACGCGCCGATGTTCTTAGTGCAAATAAGAGTGTGCTCAACTCTTGATGTGTGGTTGAAGAAGAAGAATAAGAGCAAGGGAGGCAGCAAGCTTAGGCAGTATGCGCGTGTAGGTGACCCCACTCGAGCTCGAAGTTGACCAAGCAAATTCACTTCAAGAATAATGTTACTAACGGGGCAGGCCGCAGCCCCCGCTCGGGCCCCTTTGTCTCATATCAACCAACGTACATCCTTGCATCACGCAGTCCCCCTTGCACTGTGCAGGGGGGCGATGCTCTCCAACATCATTTTCGGGCTTGCTGTTGAGCCGAATGCTACCACGAGGACGCTCGTTTTTAGCTCCCGGGAAGCTCCAGCAGCCATAGAGCCTGGCATAGGGCTAAGCTGGTGCTGTAGCGGGTAAAAATGGGGTCGTAGAGGACGCTTAGGACATTGCACCCTAGTTGTCGCCTTCCATATGCGCCTTCTTGTGTCAACTTTCAGGCCTGCAAATGGATGGCTGCAACCACGGCATCACCAACCAATGATACAGAGAGAAGATGAAGGGTACCTCGAGCAAGCCACAACTGATGGATCGTTTTGCCCAACGGCCAACCTAGGACTCCTATTGGCTACTACGCAACCAATAGATTGGCCCAACCAACATGCAACAGGGTGGCGAGAGTTCCGTCTACCACACCCTCCCTACCTCTGGTGGGTAGGGCACAGGATGTGACAAAAGCAATGAGCAGCACAACCTACCAACCAGGCTAGCACCAACGCAACAACAACACCGATGTCACCCTCTATCCTCTCCCCCTCCTCCTTCCTCCCCCTCCCCCTCCCCTTCCCCCTCCCCTTCCCCCTCCTACAACTTCAACGCCATCATTGCACCGTCTGCAAACGTTCCCGCAATGAGCCAAGTCGTCACCACAGCCAGTGCCAAAGTGGCTGCTCTCTGGGACTGCGTCGGACGATGGACCCATGAGATTCGCCAGATCAGGAGCCCCCAGGATGTATACCAACAAAACTACCAGGCCATCCGAGGCCGCTTCGACCTCGAGCTTCAGCAACTCACGCAGCGCGCGATTGACCCCGACAGCTACCAAAGAGGCGCCGACACGCTTGTTAAGCTTGCTGGCGAGATCAAGGAGCTCGAGATCCAATATTCGCAGTCGGCGGCAGCCATGGAACAAGACTACCAGGGACGACTGGACGTAGCCCACAAGAGCTTTGCCTATGGCATCATTGACTCCTTTGGTGACACTCTCTCTGACCCTTGGGTTCAAGATAGGTTGCGGCTGGCTCTGGTTCCTCAGGAGCCAACAGCCGGAACGGATACGGCTGGAAGGGAACCCAGCACAGCGCCAGTTCCGCATACGGAGCTGGAGGTGAATCCAGGTCCAGGCGAACACATCGCGCTCGAGGCAAATGTAGCCACAGACGCGAATCCAAGCCCAGGAATAAACCCTGCTCCAGATGATCTTATAACGGAGGGCAAAACTCCAGAAGATAATCCATCTTTAAGGGAAGCCGAAGTTCCTATCTCACATGAGAACCTGAATCCGGAGGAGACTCCAGCTCTAGAGGTTCCCCGTCCAGAGAAGATTCCAGCTCAACATATGAGTCCAGTCCCAGAGACAAATGCCACTCCACAGGGGAAGCCGTGTTCAGAGACGAATTCAGCTCTAGAAGAGGATCTTGCTTCACAGATGGATCCAGCCCCACGGATGAACTCAGCTACAGAGGCAAATCTAACCTCGAAGACGGATCCCTCCTTAGAAGCGAATGTAGTTCCAGAGGCAAGTGCAGCCCCAGAGGCGAATTTCGAACCACAGACGAATCAATATTCACGGGCGGATCCGGCTTCGGACGCGAACCTAAACCCATGGTCGAATCCAGCTTCAGGGACAAACATCACAAAGGACAAGACATCAAAGCAGGCCAAAGAGGCACATGAGTCCAACTTGGCCACCGCCTCGCAAGTTTCAGCCATGGATTGCCGGGTGGCCAACCCTCCCAGCCAACACGAAGGCAGCCATAACGACGCATCATCAGCTAGGAGCTCGAGCAACCATCGAATTCTATCAGACCCCCCTGCGGTCAATCTCCGCACGTCGAGGAAAAGGCCTTCAGCGACAACAATCGATCAACAACAAAAACGCCCACGGTACGATGATATGCCGAGTACCTCGACAGAAGAAAGCGTCATCGATTTTGACCAGGTCTTTCAGGACGGAAACGCCCAAGTCAAGTACCTCATCGCACAGTATCCCCCCAAGACTGGGGAATGGTACATCCTACAGTGCAAAGAACACCGCAAACACTTTGTCAACAACCCCGTCATTGACGCTGCTAAGCACCTCGCTAGCCTCAACCACGGGCTGACGAGAGAGCACTCCCTGGCAGTGAGAATGCTCGGTACTCGTGTCCTCAATTGCAACGCGGCTTTGGCCGAGAAGAACAACGACGTAGCAAGGGACGCCTTCAGTAAACAGCTTGGATTTCCGAAGAGCAGAGATTCAAACAGACGAACCCGGCCGCATCCAGGAAATGGGTCCGAGGGTGACAGGCCGCTTCACGACCATGGCGAGCAAATTCGGTCCCAACAGAGCCCCGGCACGTCCATCTCTAAATGCGTTCTCAGCCCTGTCGTCGGCGAGATCTACGCTGCTCACTACCCAAGACTCAGGTTCCTCTACCCAGTTCTCGTTCTTCAATGGGAAAGTTTGGACCATTTTAAATGGAAGGCGTCCTTGTTGCGTCTCACTCCTCCATGCTATCTCTTCGACAAGAACTTAGACCAATACCCACGGGGCTGGGCTAAAGGATATGAGGATGGCGGCCCGTTGGTCAGTCAGAGACAGTACCCTGTCATCTACTTCGACGGTAGACGGTTTCCCGAGCAGAGCGATGTTGGCTGGGTTCCTGCCTCAAGTTTCAAAGTCTTTAACCCCCGTGACACCAACATTGTCCACCGGAATTCCGTGGCCGAATTTCTCCAGAACAAGGATTCCCGTCTCACATGCGACACGCATTCTTCTCTGGAGCAATGCATCGTCATTTCGGATGATAGCGATAATGATGGTAATTCGAACACTGGCAATGATGTGAAGGAAGAAAATTCCGAGGAGGGACTTGCTCGCGACAAGCGTACCAGCGACAACAACGATGAGAATACTACAATTGGCGAGCAAGGGAAGGACAGCGAAGGCAGCACCAAAAAAGGCAGTCAAGGCAACGACCACCAGGGGCAAGCAGAGCAGAGCTCCCATAGCGAAAAGAGGAACGGTGACAACGGCCCAGGTTTCAGCCAAAACCCCATCCGGCGAGAAGACATCGATCGGGATTCAGGAAGTCTCTCCAGCCTCAAAACTCAGAGTCTTGTCAGAAAGGTGGTGCATCTTATTCCGCAGCCCACTCTCCTTTCAGACCCTGAGCGGCGAGTCGAGGCTCTATTCGTTACTACAGAGTCATCAGAGAAAGGACAAGCGGGTTTTAAGCCACACGCTTCTTCAGGTGATTCTTCATCAAGGCAGCCTGCGACAGGCGTTGAAGGACAACGAGCGGGGACACTTGGAAATGCCGATCAGTCGAGCCAAGCAGCACCTCAGGGGAGCGTTTCGCAGTCCCAGCACAGTTTCATACCGCCGAGGTTGCCTGAGGATGAGGACCTAGCCGCACTTGCAGCTCAGGCTGTCATGTCGACGGCAACGGAGGTGTTTGGGGATGGACGGCCAACACCTTTACCCATAGCTGAAATCAAGGGTGCACGTGTCGGTTTGTACGACGCCAAAAGCCGAACGTCGACAGCCAGGTTCTATCTGGGGGCTTAAAATTCCGCGCAGATTTCCACATCTGGTTCCTAAGCCTCGTCCGCAGGAGAGAGGCAGTGACTACTTTAGCCCTGTCATGAATGCCCACGCAGGGTCCTCCTGAGGCCCTGCCTATACGCAGCAAAACGCACCACGCCAAACTGTCGCTATGTGTAGCGTGCAGCCGCGGCGACAGCACGACGACCAGCTTCCTAGGTAGATGAATGGTGTTAGGCTGGAGATAGTTTTACTTGGTGCTCTTTGTTAGGATAAAAGGTTAGCAGTGCAGTTATCTTAATAAAAAATGAATAAGTATAAACTAAGGCTAAAACTATTATAATATAATTAAAAATAATAAAGTTAAATACTTTATAAGTTATATTATTAATTATATAAAATTACTAATATATTATTTAAATTTAAGCTTAAAATTATATAAGTATACCTATTTATATAAATATTCTACTTAGTACTTAGAATATATATAAAAAGTCATAACTACCAGGTAATAATTACTAGCTTATATAATCTGAAATCTGCATCGCATACTACAGAGTACACATTCCAGAGTGCTCCTTGCATGCACCGGCAACTCACCGAAACCACATTCTCTCGCAACCCGTTCTACAACTTATCTAAAACAAGCTCTGTGATGGCGCCACGGGTTACCAGCTAGGAGGAACTGCTTTGGGTGTCTGAAGAAGTCGATGAGGACACTGGCGATTTCCAATACACCATGTTCGCAACGGTGGAAGACGACATGATATACTACGGCCAATTGAACAAGCCAAAGGCGGACATCTCATTTCAGAATTTCACCGACTCCCTTGCGCGAATTCCCGACGAGGAAATCTTTCCCCGGTGGCCCCAAGACCTCACTCTCACCAAAGCCCCCGAGGAGCTCCCACACGACGTTTTCGTCAAGCTGCCTAGGCTAGCACTTTACGATGTCTTCTTGGAATACAGATTCGTGTATCTCCTCCCTAGGGGATTAGTGGAAGAGGCAGAAGCAATCGAAGTGCTTCGGATCCAACCTCATCCAAGCATTATTGGATACCATGGCTGCCTTGTGCGACGAGGCTATGTTGCCGGACTCTTGCTCGACCGACACCCCCATGATTTGAACAACCACCTGAAGAACGGCCACGCTATCCAGGATAAAGAGCTTTTCATGGAATTACTGGAGTCGGCGATTCATCATTTACACTCGCTTGGCTGGGCTCATAACGATTTCAACCCGGCAAATGTCCTCGTGACGGAGGACAGAAGGCCTATTCTAATCGACTTTGGTTCAGCTCGTCGGATTGGGAGAAGCTACCAACTAGCCGTAACTCGAAAGATTGGATCGATTGTGAGATGAGAGACTATACAACGTCAGAGATACGGCATGACACTTCAGCTCTCACCAAGATTCGTGTGTAGCTAAATAGTCCGATATTTAAAGACTAAATAGCTGTTCTATGTATTTCGAAGCTGGCAACTAGTAGCTAGTAGTTTTGTATGGCTGAAAAGTGGGAGTTGAGTTCCGAGACCAAGAAACATTAGGCTGTACAATGATACAGCGAGAATTGAGAACCAAGGCGGAGATCAACCCATCTGCAGTCTGTAGTATGTATTAGATGCATGATTTAATGAATTCATGTTCTAGAGCTTGGCACCTTGGCCTAAACAGAAGAAGAAGGATGTCTGTATAACCTCCGAGTCCAAATCACTTACCTTCATCACTATCCTTGATCACATAGAAACCCAATAGCAAGAGCTTAATAAGGGTAACTGTAGTTCATTTAATGAGTGATTGTGATCCCTCGGGCCGTACTACCTACTGAATAGGAGTTCTTGCATAAAGGAGGGGCTTCTGCCTGATTGAATACATATTGGTCCGTTGAAGATGTTGGTAGTCCGCATCACAAGGCGAACTGATCGTGAATACCCCGCTCGCCAAAACTACGACTTTCCACCACAACGAACAACGCTTATTCACGCTTCGACCTCGGCTGTTGGTGCGATCCAAGAAAACTTGACACTTCGATAATGGCTCAGACTTCTTGGGCCGAACAGGTCACCGACCGCTTCTTTGACGGTCGGCAATCGCCGTCCCGGGTGCAATGTGACGAAATTGCACAATCCGTTTCTGGTGCGTCAACGGTTAGCCCTGTAGACAGCCCAGGCTCGATGAGCTACACCGTCGTCTGCGGTAGGCGTCGTGGGATACCACAAGACCTCATTGTATCCTTCAGAGAACCGGGGGCTATGCTCAATGAGGAGATGGTGAAGTTGGCCAAGAAGATCCACGGTGCCCTTGTGCCGGAGTCGGCCCATCACGGGAACGTCGAGGGAGCCGATCCGCCGCTATCCATCTACACCATGCCCTATCTGAGAGGCTCATCCTACGTTGAAGTCCTGGACTTTTAGGCTGAAATGAATCCTGACGAAGAATCCAAACATGGAGTCTTTGCCAAGCACCTGGCCCAGTAAACCCCACGCAACCCGAGCACATTTCAGAAACCATCTTGCTTACAACGTCAAGGTACTTTGCACGATGTTGGTCCAGCCCGCAGCCGGATGCCCGTGAAACCCAAGCAGAGCAGCAAGAAGGAATCCGTAAAAGGCTCGCCCGGCTTGCGGAAGAATCACCGTCGTCCATCTTGCTGAACTCGATGCTGTCCGAACTCATCTAGAGCCTTCCCTCACTCTTCAGTCGAGATTACCCTCAAGTTCTCACGCATGGCGACTTCTCAGTAACCAATATTCTCGTCGACGAGAACAAGTTCGAAATCACAGGCATCGTCGATTGGTCTCTGGCGTCGGTAATGCCTTTCGGAATGGATTTGGACATCCTCTTCCTAGCTACAGGGTTCATGGCCCGCGACAGCTGGCATGACTATGCTTGTAAGCTGCTGCTGGAAGACGCCTTCTGGGAGGAGTTCTGGGCTGTCTCTGGGATCAAAGGAGAGGAACATCGCGGCAGGACAAAGGGTCTGGCTGAAGCGGCATGCAAGATTGGCGCAATCCTCCGAGTAGCATTCCGTCGTAACGCCGACGGGTCACCATCCAATGAGGTTTTGGTACCGGAAAGCAGTGTGATACAGCTGAGGGCATGGTTCGGCGTAGAGGCGACAAAACTTACCTGAGAGGCAGGACGGGATTCGGGAATTGAGTCAGCGAGTTGGTTGGGTCGGGCTACCTATTCCGGCGCCTTCTTTCCGGGTAGGAATGTACGCACCGAGCCAATGGAAGGGAACCTACATCTCGCCGGGATTTACGATAAAGAGCATCTTTAGTCACGGCATTTGCTTCGGGTTTACTTGCTGAATGGCATTTGAACATCATCGGAGAGCCAGGTAGACTACTAATCGCGAGGCGACTTGCGTGGAATTGAATTGTCTTCAGTGTCACCATCGAGAGTGAAGAAATGACCGAAGCTTACCACTGGAAGAGCTGTGGGGTATGTGCCTCCTTTGTGTGAGGACAGGTACTCAACAGTCAGCCTAAAGTGCAGTTTCGGGCCGCAGATGTGACTGATCAGCCACTGCAAAGTCGCAAATGGCGAGGCTTTCTGCACCATTGGCCATCAAGCTTCAGATATTGGCGAGAACGAGACGAGAATGAGAAAGGATTAGCTCACCAGGCTTTAGAGGGTGCGTCTCTTGTCGCCACGCCTTTGTTAGTATGTATGGTGATGACGAGGTTCGAGTGTCTCCCCTGGTCCTCTCCATCTAAGGTCATGTGTCAGCCCCTCTTGCTGCGTCTGCCCTTTTCCATCTCTCAACACACTTGGACCAAATTATTTCCTTGACCTCCCTAGCTTCAAGATACTACTGCTACCTCCAGTCTCTGGGTCCGAAACGTAACCAGCATCATGCCGTCTTATCAGTGTCAGTTCGGAGGCTGTATCTACCGTCGCCAGAACGCGAGCTGGTACTGCGAGCGACGTAAGTACGAGTCGTGCAAAACTCATGCTACTACTATTATCTCTCAAAGATTGCGTATCTGTATACACAACGCTGACGTAGTTCTGCATGGGATGATAGACACATGCAATAGCCCGATCAACCAATGCAAGCAAGCAGTAGCGTGGGATGGTGCCGGGAGGTGTCGATTACGTGAGTCTTCTCCATTCTAGGAAGACAGCTTCCTGCTAATGCCTTGCACTTTCTAGACAAATGCAGCATTGAGGAGTGCCCGTTATCCAGATGGAGGGGCTCAAAGGGTCTTGTGGCCTACTGCTCTACACGTGAGTATTGCAACCCCATGCGATTCGATTTATTGAAAGAATTATCTAAAGTCGTTGCAGACTACCACCCGCCCACAACTCCGGCTTCCAGTGGTGATGATTGCTGCGGGTTGCTGTGAAACATTGTTCGATCAGAACGTGCCCGCGTATAGCCATAAACCCAAATTCACGAGCCACGGGGCAGATGTGATGAAACACTAGCCGTGGATAAAGTCTGCAATACTATAGCTATTGTTCATGATATTTATAGCTGTGTTTCAAGTGCCCATGTTGTTCTTGGAATTGTAATGAGTAGCTGAACGTTTCTGGTGAGGAGCTCAGGCGGAAAGAAGAGGCCACAGATCCAGATGCAAGCAGCATAAGAAGCGCATGAGATATGCATAAACACTCCACGTTTCCTGACCCTCACTAAGCCGACAAGGCTCGGGAATAAGAAGAACTATGACTGGCATCTCCCCAACGTTAATTTAATTACAGACATCAAAGGACTTAAACCAAAGATAGTTCTTAGAACTCATGTGTAACACAGTTGAACTCATGGCCCTCCCAAAAACAGGCTAGAGGAAGCCTCGGCAAACCCTACTATGGAATTGAATAGTTCTAGAAGAAGTGATAATAAACAAGTAATCAGAGGCTTGAGGGTGCAGAGGATGGATCAAGAGAAGTTGGGGGTCAAGGTGAACAGAAAGCTGATTGCATCTTATGTACTATCACGCACAGCGTTCACGTAGTGGAACAGTTTTCTGGAGGGTGAGAGGCTGTTGCAGCGGGAGACGGATGAAGTCAAGTTTAGCTCATGGTTAAGTATGATTAATCTCGGATCGAGGATGACCCGGCTTGAGACGCAGACTCGCGGCGGCATGACCTGCCCCACTTCATGATGCTTGACTCCTGGACGGGGTTGCGTTCTCTATCTCCTTTCTTGCCTCATTCATAGGTTTGACCGGAGCGGGAGGTTGTCGACGCGGTTCTCCCTATGGTTTTTATCAATAAAGAGACCCTCTTCGGTGAAGCTGATTGGTACATCTGCTTCATACGGCTCGTCTCACGCAGTACTCAGATGGGACATCTAGAGACCGAGCTAGTCGATGCTGGGGCCCTTGTCCATGGCCTGTTCTGTACCTAAGGGTTTCCCATTTGGGACGCTTCTCGACTAGCCCGGGGATCGGGTGGCGATGAGGGACGACTAGGCAATGGGTTATATATAGAACATCACGGTGCCTTTCATACGGGATTGGTTAGTCTTTTAGGTGAGATGGGTGGTCAGCGGCCTATTCCAGAGCTGAGACAAGTTATTCAGACCAGATTTGCCAAAACACTTTTACGGTGGAATGAATGCAATCGAGCAGTATGAGATATATAATTCTCATGATATTATCTTGTCTTATTGAATGTCAGTGAAAGAGAATAGTACAAGGTGTCGTATATGGCGATCTAGCCAGACAACTGTCGTGTGAGAACCGACATGTCTCGAGTGCCAGCAGCAGAACTGTCCACCTGGTCTGGGCATCGCTGCCCATGTTTCGTTGCCTGAATAATCGCAAGCCTAAGATTAGCTCACTTCGTTGCAAAAGCGTGCGGTATACCATCAAAGAGGGAAGCGAACCGTTTCGAGGGGCATTCTTCAAACCAGGGCCATCGGGCTCAAGGTGTTTGGCGAGGGGGGTTTAGGTCCACCACCAGCGGCTGGAGCTTTTACTCTTCAAGTCATTCAGCTTGGCGGACAAGGTCGACTTCTCTTGGTCGCTCAGCTTGGTCCCCACGGCGTCGAGGACCTTGAGGTGTTCCTTCTTGAGGTCCTCGAAGCCGTTGTCCAACTCCTTGTGCCACGGGTACAGCACGAAGACCTGGAAACACAGCGCAGAGCTGGCCACCATGAAGTTGGTTACAGAAATGGCCCGCGTGACCTTCATGGTGACTCGGGGCGACTGGGTGATAATCCCGCAAGGGGCTTTTTTTTGGTGGGTGAGATGGTGCCTTTGCAGGTGACTACCGGTCTTTGAGGAAAAAGCGCCTCGAGGTCTAACTGCTCGCTGCTCACTGCTCACTCCTCGCTGCTCACCGACGTCAGGTTGGGCGCGGTGTGACGGTGTGACCTGGGGGGGGGCGACAAGGGGGCAGTTTTCAACCACGAGATATGGATGGGACGATGGCAAAGGTTGGCGATGTGTCAAGCGTCACGGAGCAGAAGGCAGAGAGAGAGAGGAATAAAACAAAAGCAACGAGGTTACATGGGAGAGATTGCAATAGGAAGTGGACAAGGTTTCACGCCATGACTCGGTGTTTTCCTCCGGTACCGGGAAAGACCGCGTGCTCAACATGCCGCTCGGTCCGAGCCCAGAAATGTGAAAAGTGGTCTGATGTTGGGAGTAGCGAACTGGTCACGGGTGGATACTCATGGGCTGCGTCGATGAGTCTTGATTGGCGTATACTGGCGGCGCACGTTGCATTGGGCCGTGAGGCGTAGGGGGCATCCCTGCTTGCGGTAAGCTGATGGGGCATCGGCTGGACGGAGGTGCATACCGAGTACGTACAATTAGGTATACCAGTCCGTCGGGATCGTCATTCACAGGTGGTCCCGTGGAGTCTCGAGTGTCAAGTGTCAGTTGTCAGTTGTCAGTTGTCGGTTGTCGGTTGTCGACTAACAGCCAGCGTCCGCAACAGACTCCAACCACGTGTTCCAGTTGACATCTGCATCAACACCCATATTCACATCCATATTCACATCCGTGCCCCCAAAGACATCAAACGTCGGGTCTGCATCCGCCCAGAGCCATGGCGCGAAGCCCGGTCCCGTCGACTGCCCCCTTGACCAGTCTGCCGGGACCGTCAACGGTGTGCTGTACGCCGACTCCTCGGTCTGCCCCAGGGCCTTTGCGCTCGCAGCTGGTTCAAAGCTCACGTTGGACCACATCTCCTGCGACTGCTGTGGTGCATCAACCGCCTGTACCTCAATCGACGGGTGGGACATGGCTATCTCAGGCGCCCCAGGGAGCTGGTTCCGATTGTCGTACTCCGCTGGCATGCCGACAAGGCTGCGCCAGTGCTCGCGGAACAGCTCCTCGCTTTTCCCCGTTGGAAATGGCCCAGAGCTAGTTGGGACAGGTATGTTGCCGTCGCCCATCTCAAGCCGCTCAATAGCTGCTGCATCCCCCTGCAACCGCTCGAGCTCTGCCTGGCGATGCTTGCGCGCCTTCGCCATCAGCTTCCGCAGCGGAACCCAGATCTGTAGGTTCTTGTCCTTGTTGGGCTGGGCTGGAATCAGCCAACTGCTGTGAAGCGCGACCCAAGCTCGCTCTACCATCGGCGACCACTGACGACGACACACCTCGATCAAGAGGTAGACGATGGAGTACCAGTGGGTGTAGGTTTGGAAAATCCAGCGGATATGACGGCATCGTAGTTCGGCGTTGAGGGCGTGGTTGTACTCCGCCACCTCCAACGCCGCGATGAATAGCTTGTTCCGGACCTCGCCTGAAAACTCCTCGCTCGGGGAGGAGAACAGAGTGGGGAGGTATATAAAAAGCGTAAACTTGGATATGACCAAGCGGATGGAAGTGACGAATCCCCAGGGTGCGACGTCCCCGGGGTCCGTTACATATTGCAAATAGCCTTGCTCAAGCTTCTCGTAAAAGCGGTCCAGCAGCCGGTTCTGCTCTTCCAAACTCCGTCCACTGCCCTTGACCGCCGGGGCCATCATCTGCCTCGTGAGGACGCATAGCTCAAACAGGACGAGTGGAAGTGACATGTCGGTGACGGCTTTGCGCTCTGCGGGGGGCTCGCTGGTCTCGGGACCAATATCAGCATCGTTGATATTCAAGGGGAATCTTGTGTCGAAACTGTTGCTTGCGATGGTGAAATCCGTTCCTTGATCCTCTGAGGTCCGGACATCTAGGGTGCAGAGTACCCACCAGACTCGTCTCCGGATCTCCGCCTCGAACAGAGATAGATGCTCAAAGTGAGAAGGGTCCCGTTGCAGCCCGATGGCTTGAGCCATTCTGATGACGAGACCCGTCATCATCCACACGAACCTCGGGCTATCATGGCGGCGAGCGAGGAAGAGAAATATGGTAAAGGCTTGGACCAGCACGATATTGGGGACGTTGAGAAAATCAGCCTTGGCTAGGGCATGTTCCAGGCCGAGACGGTATTTGAGGTTGAGTTCTGCTTTTGTAGAGCCAAAGTTGGCCATCACCTAGAATTGTGGAAAGATAAGTCTATGTTCCCAAGGAGGCCAAGAGGAGCTGCGTAAAATACGAAGCATCACCTACATCATCGTCCTCCATAGAGGTAACGGCTGCGTAGTATATTGAGAACATCAACGCCTCATTAGCTACTGTGAGACTCGACATGTCGCTGCCACGCATCCCACGCATCATTTTGGTGACGCTTGGCATGTGAACAACCTGCAAGCTGAAATTCACGCTCTCAGAGAACACGTCTAGGAGGAAGGGTATCTGGGATGGCAACGGGCGAAACTCGCAAAGGTCGGGCGTGGAGGCGCCCAGATTGTGACCGAACAGGAATCCATGCCGTTCGGAAGGCGTTCGCCCGAGTTCTTGGGTGGATGGCGTCTTCCCCGGCGACTCCTCATCCTCTGAGCTATCAGAATCGCCGCTTGCCAGTCCTTGGGTATTCATCTTCAGCTCATCAAGCTAAGAGGGTGGTCAGTTACACGCTCCCGAACAAGGTGATGGCGCAGCCACGGCATGGACAAACCTCGTCGCTGACACGGGACCAAAAGCCGCTGCCGACGTAGCGGCTCCGACTCGCATCTTGGAGCACCAGCCTGCCAAAGTGCTTCTGCACATCCGTGGCGCTTGCGGGCGACGACGGCGTGCTCATCTGGAGATGCGCGTCTCGCTCGGGCGTCTCCGTCTGGGGAGAGCTGATGCCAGACGAGCCGCCTGCCGCCGCGTTTACCTGCTCCAGCTGGCCACTCAGCTGCTTGACAAGACCCTCGAGGTTCCGCAGCCTCTCCATGACCTGGCCCGCCGCCGGGTCGAGATGCTGCGGCGCCTTTCCAGCGGCGGCCGACGCAGCGGTGTTGGTGACGCGCTCGAGGCGCCGGGCCCATTTCGGGGGGCGGTCGTTTGCCGGGACGACGCAGGCGATGTTGGCGCGGCGGCAGTTGGAGCACGGCGACTCCTTGTCGCAGCGGACCTTGCGGCTGCGGCACACGACGCAGCTGCGCAGCTTGGGTGCCGGGGCCGACGCCGACGACATCGCGGGTTTCTCGGAGGCCGAAGCCGAGCCGGTCGCGCCGGTGCTGGCCGGAGGCGGCGCCTGCGACATGCTGAGGCTTGACGGCTGGAGAAGCTGGTTTGCTGTCGGCCCCTAATGCTGCTTCGCAAGGTGGTTGCGCTTTGATTCTTCCCTTCGTTTGCCGGCAGCCTGTGGCAGGCAGACGGGTCGCTCGAGGCATCCAGCCTGTGATGACGGGTTTGGGAACGGGAATCTCACCGAGGCCGTTAGCACACCCAAACATCAAGGACCTCCAGGTCGATTCTCTAGATGCTTTGCAGACTTTATTTTCTACATTATTTCTTTCGTCAACAGTAATACCGTGTAAAAGACGTGCCAAATTAGCTTTTCAAGGTGCAATAAACGCAAATAATCTTCCCTTGATCAAGTCTGCTATGCCATCTCAGCATCCTCAAATGTATAATTGGATACGTGCTGTTAGAGCGATGTCCAGTACGGCCCACCCGCTAACCCCGCTCTATTTTCACGGTCCGAACGCTTCGTTCATCAGCAGCGATATTGATGCATCGTTAGACGGGTATTTCTCAAGACCAGAGAGCGAAAGTGCCACTGAAATAAATAGTTACAAAACTGAAAGTTACAATCCCAGACTCAAAAGGATGCCATCTATGTTGGGTAATTAATGCCGTCGAGCTCCGTCGAATATGTTGCCGTTATACCAACCTAACAGCCGCCGCGCCATGACCGTGTATACTCGGATCGATCCTCCTCAGTAGGTGATGGTTGCAATCTTCTTGACGTACTCCGCCTCCCTCTTCAGCAAAAGATGATCTGCTATCCACTTGCCCGTGTCTTCCCTAGAAATGGTGTATCCAATGGCATTCGACTCCCGTCCGGTCTTTGGGTCCTCGAGTCCCACCCGGATTGGCTTGTTTGTCTCGCCATTCACCAGCAAGCTGGCACGAACAATGGTGAAGTCTTCGCCGCTGTCGGCCAGGCTGTCCTCCATGACCCTCTTGTCCTCGTGGGGCACCTTGAGCATGAAGTGGTACAGCGGCATCGTCAGCACCGGCACGTCGCGCCCGAAGCGAGACATGCCGGTGGTGCTGCAGACAACAATCAGGGGTCTTCCCGTGGCGCCGTCGCGTCGGAGCTGGGCCAGAGCCTCGAGGAGAGTGGCCATGCCTTTCCGGCAGACCAGCGGGTCGTCGATGCTCAGCTTGGAGAGGACGGGCTTGCCGCCGATGGTGGAAACAATCTCGTCGACGATTGTCCCGTCGTCTTTCTTGAGACACCGCGAGACGGCCACGAGGTCGTGCGCGTTGCCCTGCACCACTTGTAGGTTGGGGGTTGCTTCGGGCGAGATGGTGTCGGTGAGTTTTGAGGGCGTGCGGCAAAGGGCGATGCACTTGTGGCCTGCAGCGAGGGTGTGTTTGAGTGCCGAGAGGCCAACGCCGGTGCTGGCGCCGAGGAAGGCGACGGTCTTGAGCGACATGGTAGATGGTGTAAGTGGTGATGAGTGTGTGTGTTGGTGATTGAAGCTGAGATTTGTCCTTCTAAAAACAAATCAGAGGCAGAGACAGGCAATTGTAAACGAGACTTGGGTGCTTGGAGCTGATGTGTTTCTATTCTTCATCATCAATAAAGCCCGGCAACCAATCTGTTTATAACGTCTACGGAGCGCTCTAGGCAGATGAGAGGCGCCCGAAAGTCGACCGAGATGCGCGCGAGCGTCTGGGCGCCCGACGATTGGACCGGCTCCACGTAAGCCCTTCTCGCTCTTTTTTCGCTGCCACCGTTTCGGAGGCGTAATCCGCCCGGTCGGTCTAATGCGGTTCCTTGGAGGCTTTTTTTGGTGGCTTCGGCGCCTTGCATTCATTGGTCCAAGTCGGACGATTCGCGGCCGACAAGTTGAGCACGGCGAACACCAGATATTTGCGTAGGCTATAAGCCTATAAGGACCGAGGAGCCCTTGGATAAATTGTTTAGACATTCCATAACAATCACAATCACTCAAACTCTTTAATCAATCCCTCAAAAACCATGGGTCAAACCGTTTCCGTACACGCGCAGGTTGAGATCCTCGCGCCACCAGCCACTGTCCGATCAATAGTATGTCTTGCCGGCCAAATACCTACCAAGTCTTGTCACTAACCATCTACAGTTTCTGGACTTTGCTCAATACAAGCAATGGCACCAAGGTTGGGATATCGTGCCTATCGACCCGAGCAAGAAGCCCTCCGAATTGAAGGCCGCCGACACCCTCAAGGTCTCTATGCATGGAATGACGTTCCATCCAACCATATCGGTAAGTTCTCCCCGCATAGCACCTCAGTTATTAGTCTGTCCTAAGCCACCTCCCTCAGCATAACTCGCCCGAATCCTTCATCTGGGAGGGCTCATTATGGGGGCTTCTAGTCGGGGAGCACCGGTTTGCTTTCTCCCCCAGCAAAGAAAATCCCGGAGGTACCACGTTTATCCAGAGCGAACAGTTTCGCGGCCCCTTGACAATCCTCTACTGGCCGTGGAGGAATACGGACCATACCTCGCACAACTGGGAGGCGTTCAATGCAGCACTGAAGAAGGAGGCTGAAAGGATTTATTTCTAAGCTCAGAGGCCGTCATGGGGCCACGGTTCTCGTCGTATTCCAGTGCGCGCGACAGGCACCCCAGGTGTCACATTGGGACTTCCTGTACTCCATTTAGTAGAAGTTCTATATCAGACTACGATTTGAGGAGGCCGTCTTGATGAAATTCGTACAATTCACTTCTGTGTCAACAACTCTTGAACCTACAGGACACGTGCTCATCTTTCTATTCCGAAAACAAGCAGTGTTTGCTCAGTGCAATTAAGCAACCGTTGTTGGAGTATACCCACGCCGGATGGTACCATACATCATATCCAATGGAGCAAATATCAATACCCCCTCTTCAACCCAAGATATGACATACTTTCTTCTCATTGAATCTTCTTCTACTTGAATCTTATATTATAAGGTCATGAGGGTTGCGCCTCAGACGCGCACTCTAAGGCTTTTGTTGAATGGAGAATATATCTCAAATGGTCTAATGACGTGTCTCGTGGATAATACCGCGAGTGCGTAACTCTACACGCAGGCATCCCTAGTAGACAAGGGTGGGGGTGATAAAAGGATAAGACGAAAGAAAACGCTCTACTGACTATGAGATACTCACACCTCGAGATCCGCATTGTCAGGGATACGAATGCTCCTCACCGAGCTCCTACAAGTCTCCTGTTCACTCACCCCTTCCCAGAAGGACCAGATTCGCCACATTCATCCCCGCCATGGTAACCCAGATTAGTACCGCGATAGCGGTGGTATACCATGAATTGGCCATTTTAACATTGCCATCGCTCACACTCCCTGTCTCCACAGACGTCGGGTTGCCGGCACTCGTATGTTGTTCGATGAGATTGAAGTGCACCCGACCAGCCCGAACCGTCATGTACTTTTGGCGACATGTGAAGTAAATCAGGGGAGCCGTCACAAACGGCAGAACAACGCTCAGAACCACTTGCGATGCATTGAGCGCCGCACTTAGACCAGTCCGCCCAACTGCTCCAGCGATGATGATGCTGGGCGTGATGCTGATGCTCCTAGTCAAAAGACGACGTATCCAAGGCCGAAGCCTCCAGTTCAAAGCTCCTTCGCTGACCATCTGCCCAGCAATAGTGCACACTATCCCGGCCGAGATACCAGAGAGTAGTAGTGCGAGGGCAAAGATGGTGCCGGCTGCCGGGGAGATGGATTCCGAGAGCAGTTTGTGGATGCTAAAGATATCCGCGTCAGGCGCATCAGGGTTTTCGTACAGAGAGACTCCAGAGACAATCAGAATAGCCGAGTTGACGAATAGCGCGAATGTGAATAAAGCAATGGCCAGTTCAGCAGTTGAAGCCTTGATCGAGTATCGTATAGCCTTGAGGGACGGGACATAAAACCCCTTGTCAATGCCGTGCTCACTTATCGACGGTTCCAGTACGTTGGGAGGTAGAAGGCCATGTTTCTCGTCGTAGGCTCGGAGGCGAGGCTGGACGATTCCCGAGCCCAGATAAAGACTATGCGGCATCACGGTTGCACCTAGAATGCCACATGCTTGGTAGAGTCTTCAGGGCGTCAGTGAGAACTAAACATCGACTAGAGGGAATCGCAAAGTTGGGAGAACGCACCCTTGTTGCTCGACAATTGCACGCGATGGCAGGTACCCTTTGAAGACGTCTCCGACATGGGTATCCTTAATCAAGGACAGTTGGAAGCAGAAGCAGATTACAACGGCAATAACCAAACAGACGATGAAGAATTCAAAGATGCGCAAGCCTTTCATGGATCCGTGAGGCCGGTAAAAGAAAAGAATGATCATGACATCAAGGATTGAAATGGCGCATCCAACCACTAAAGGTACAGCGGGAGCAAGCAGGTTCAGCCCGATGGCGAAGCCAATGACCTAGACAAGTTGTAAGCCTTCAAGGGATCGTCAATACGTCAGGTAGGCGCCATTCTGAAAGCGCTGATATAGTTGACAAGCATACTTCTGCAATATCCGTTGCAATGATGGCGACCTCTGCAAAGAAATAGAGGATATAGTTCAACCATGGCGGGAGGAATGCGCGGCAGGACTCGGCGAGATTGAGTCCAGTGACTGTGCCAAGCTTGATGCAAAGACTCTGGAGGAAAATGGCGAAGATATTGGCGAGAAGAACAACGAAAAGGAGCCTGAAGCGATAGGTGGCTCCAGCAGCAACGTCTGTAGAATAGTTTCCGGGATCGACTTAAGAGGCATGGTGTGTTAGTGCATCTGTGGGGGTCCTCCGCAGGCAGCCGGCGGCTTACTGTACGCAACAGAGATCATGAATCCTGGCCCGATGAACGAGCTGAACTTGAGGATTGCATTCTTCAACCGCTTGAGCGGGTTGGGGCCATCTTCGTCCTCGCGGGTGGACCCGTTGCGAGACGCCGAAGATGGCGAGCGAGTGGGGAGAGGAGCGGCCAAGTCCAGTGCCGGCTCCTCGCCCACGGGTTGGCCAATGACGACTTCATTGGCCAGCGGAGAGGTCGTTCCTGGATCGCCAAGGCCCGGGTCCGGAGTGAATCTATCCGGGGCACTTGGCGGCGAGTCGCCAATCGACAGGTCTTGGTCGGCGCGCTTCAATTCTCTGGCATTAACGGTGCCGTTGAGGTCCTCGTTGGTTGTAAGGTCATTGGAGAGCGGGTTCGGGCTCTGGTTATACCCGTCTCCCTCGTACGGTTCCTCAGTTCGCGAGGTGCGATTCATGCTTGCAAGCGTACGCCACGTGAGGCAAAGACGATCGGATCTTTGAGCGATGCTGTCAAATAGACTCGCGCTCGTGTAGCCCCTAAAACGTCTTAGCCAGCCGCATCAGGTGACTCCCTACTGCTAAGTAGACCTACCTAGGTATGACGGAAGCACACGAACCGGGATCGAGACAGATAGTAACGAAAGCAAAACACGGAACTCTTCTTCGGCGTCGAAGCTGAACAATATTCCACAAAAAACTACGCGTACATGCGTGAAGGGGGCATTTTCATCTGCAAAGGCTTCTTCTACGTTGCAGTGGGTACGTTTGCGTGGTGGTTGGGACTTGCGGCCATACGGATACGACTTGATTAGCCCACCTAGCGTCCGTCTCCACCCGGCACTTCACCTGCAAACTCCCCATCTACGAACTGCGCTTGTCTATTGATGCCGAGATATCCGAGGGGATGGTTCATTTTATGTCATGGAAAAAAGGATCGCGCGGGCTCTCCACCATCTAGGTCGTGTACTCTTTGTTTTAGCCTCGGTCCTTACACAGAGGTCAATCTCTAATAGCCGATGTGGTGATCGAGTCCACAAGAGCTCTCTCGTCAGCTTCCGTGCGCGCAATACGGCGTGACTATTTAGCATTCAACACAAAACCCTAAATAATCACCGGCACTTGGGATTATTTTCTTGCCCATTCACACTTGTTCATAGGTGACGCTGCAACACCCATTAAGAACATTATTTCTAACAGAGAAATAGCAAGGCTTCGTCACTCCGCCGTGTAGAGTAGGTGTCCTCGTTTCCAATCGGTACTGTCACATGCGTTTTCTTCATAGGCGGGAACTCAGAGACATAATATCTTTGCACATAGAATAAATGAACGTAGGATATATGATTCAGTTAGTTATTGGTTGTGTAAACTCCAAATCAAGAATCACAGGTTATCGATTGCTTCGCTCTTTAGGTCAGTTTGTAAAGAGAAACAGAACGCGAGGAATTAGCTATTTGACCTGTCTCCCCTCAGATAAGTAAAGCAAGTCAAGAAGAACAGCTTTAAGTGATCAGGAAGAATGAGCAAAAATGTAAACGAGCCAACACAGGCCTGATTCGAACAGACGCCTCCGAGGAGATATGATTTCTAGTCATACGCATTAGACCACTCTGCCACTGTGTTTAAAGCTAGACTTGTGATGCAGGCTGAGAGGTTAATTATATAATATAAACCTTTGCGATATACTTGACCAACTGTAGCAAGTGTGTCCTGCGTGCGTCTCTCCTTTCCTTCATAAAATGGCATTTTGTAAAAGAATATTGTCGTCACTCTAGAAGTATCGGATGACGAGACGAGAGCCTCATCAGCCAGGGTCACGGGTACACCGCGGCCACGAAAGCCGCCACCGACTTACAGTTCTTCTAAAATATACGTGCTCACGACCTTTCCATAATGAGAAACACCAAAACTTCTAGATTATCCGATATAATTTTCATTTGAACGGGGGCGTGAGGCACTTAAAGATTTGAAGGCCCTTATCACCGCAGCCCACAAAGCCAGATGTCTATGGTAAGCATTACATCAGTTTTATCGCACGACAACATGACATGGTAAATAATCCAAGGCAAGAAAAATCATCGTGGAAGGACCAACTCGGTAAAACTCCAAACAGAGAACCTATTTTGCTTATACTCCAGTGTTCTGAATTGTATCCATGCTGCTCTCAAGAGGCCAGCGTCTTGTTCAATCGATCAAAAATCATGCCAACTACCTACCTACCTAAGGATGGTTGACTTGGATACAATCGATGGTGTCAAATTTGCCAGTGCTGCAAAGGTCAGTTCGTATTTTATGTTCAAGAAACGTCCAACTCGTTTCTGTCATGACGGTCTAGCAATCCACCAGTCGTATCCATGGCAGTACACATTCTGATTCTTCACACCTTCGTAAAGAAAAACACAGGCTCCAGAAGTTCTAGAAACACACCACTTGATGCCCTACTTGGTTGGGATATGATTCAGTTCATCACATTGGCCAAACATAGCTGATTGAGCCGTTTTCTAATCCAATTTGCCGTCAGTAATATCCTGCTGAATACCCAAGATGCTGAATGTTTGAAACTGGAAGAGTACAAGCAACACTCAATAGGGATCTCAACAGCGGTTCACCGTTGGCGAAATATGCCTGATTTGCAGAACCGTTGCAAACTCTTTTCATATAAAAACTCCAGAGCGTCTACGCCATGTTCAAACAAAAGGTTCAGCAAAGAGTCATTCCTCCAGGGTCAGAAACGCGAACACCGACAAAATGTGTCAATTGAACATCATCAAGTGCGAAAAGTGCAAAACTAAGCTCGCCACCTTCAAGGATTCGTGTCCCAAGGTCAAAATTGGCAACCAAGTGTGTGGCAAGGTTAACAGTCTTATTGGTTCCGCCTCCCCAGATGACTGCAACGTGTGCCTCTCGAAAAAGAAAGCCTGTGTTGTGATGGACCAAGAATAACGGATCGGCCTTCCTCCCACCACGTCAATAATCTGTCATGGTCTCAAGGATGAGAAGGTATCCTTGCTCAGGGGGCGAAGAGAGACGTGGCTGAAAGCGGTGGATTGGCCAGGAACCACAGAGAAGCTTGGCAGCGAGGAAACAGAGAGTGGCGCATTACGGCGAGGCTGGGGGCATTGTCGACCCACCGCGTAACTCCGTAATATCGCCGGAGATTGTGGCGACCCAGCGAGGATGAACCAAGGCGTTGCCTCGTCTCAGGACGCAAGACACGCTGGAAATTGTCTTCAATGCCGCATTGCAGCACCACACGTCTCTTTAATTGCATAGCGTGCCTAGCCTTGCAGGGTCAGTCCCTGCTGGGAAAATAACCTGCAACTTAGGGCGTGCGACGGCGAAACCACCTTAACCCATGAAACAATCGGCAGTGCGGTCCACACGTGATGAAAACGATGGGCAAAGTGACGTAGTCTGTTTGAGATTCCTGGATGGAGATCCCTTGTTATGGGCGTTTGCCATCAGGCAGTTGCAAGCTTGCATCGGGATCTTCTCGAGCGTGGATGCAATTCCAGGGTAATCTGTCCGGTTTGGGGTAAAGAAATAACGTCAATGAAGCCTTCCGGACTGTCGATCATGACCCCACCCAGGCACCACCAGGCAAACCCACTCGGTCTGGACGGGAACCCGTTCGGGAACCCGTTCTGTCGGGTCTCCAATTAACCATCTAACAGCTCCGGCGAAGCCTCTGGAAAGCGAGGAGAAAACACTCCGGCACCAGGGAGGAGGCGCAAAGGACCCTGGGAATCCTCTTGATTAGCCCTGAACCGGCTGCGAGCGGCTGGGGCCAACGGATCCTCTCAACCTCTCAACATCAAAGTTGATCTACGTATTGATTCTCACGGGATCCACCCCGGCCAGCTCTCTCCGCGCCCCCGTTGAGGTGGTGCCTGGTGGTGGAGCGGAGAGTTTCTCCCACACCGCTTGCGGGAGGGAGCTTGGGAGCATAACGCTCGTTAGGTGCTTTTGAGTGCGCAAGCGCGTTGGGCCGGTAGTCCACATCCAGTTAATGGCCATGTCGGAGACATCCTTGTTGAGTTGGCTGCATTGTGTAGCAGTCGAAAGGGTCTCGAAGATTGTGGGTTGAAGGACACCTCGAGTGAAACCCAACCAAGTTGAACCGCTACTAGGGACGAACCACAAGAGTCAAGCCACGGCTTGGGCCGTTCACCTCCCGTCGGGTTCCCTGTGTCCCGTGCGATAGCTAATAAGGCCTTGGCTGCTCAGCATCCTTCGGCATGTGGTACATTACGTTACCCGCAACTGCGGTACCTCCATGGCAGGCCGATGCGAGGGTGAGGCTTTCGCCGCGGTCAGATCAGCTAATTGATGGCAGCGGATTGACGCAGCCTCGAATGCGACACCGAGGTTCCTGGAGGGGCATTTCCCACCGCACCATAATCTGCAAGACTTTGTCAGCAGCGGTGGCTGAGCCGGTGACATGTCGCACCACCAACTCAAGAACTTGAGACGCAAGTCAGCGCCACAGCCATGGCCCACCGACGTGCTGTAGGCAGGCATCTTGTCTAGGCTGGACACCCCACCCCGTATCTACAGGATTGCAGCTAGTACTTACCCGCCTGCTGCTGGCATTGACGTCGGGAATGCGTAGTTGTGGGATATCGATGTGCATTCATTCACAAACGCCTTTCCGATCGCTAGGGCATTTCTGACTTGGCGCTGTCACCGCGATCGAGAGACGTGTGGGCCAAGCCAATGTAAGTCTCGACTGTTGCGGTCGAGCGTCCGGTCCCGCCTAGTGATGCAGGCCGAGGCTCCGCAGAATTTGGCCGGCGAACCCCGTCCGGGTTCAATCTCGAGGTTCATGAGCTGTCTCCTCGAATAAGGATACATGATCTTGACTTCAATCGTGAATGCGTGCATAGTGCCGGATGTGTCCCGCTAGACTGGTACCCAACATGCCTTGCGGCCTCAGGACCAGCTTCTAAGTTCAAAGCATGGACCAGGAACGGTGTTAAGCTACGTCGGGCCAGTCTTGTGAGGGTTTAAGGTTGACAGGCTCCTCGAAGCTGGAGATCTGTGGACGCAAAGCTCCATCAAACTTCGAGAGAGATCGCGGGTCCCAGATTCACGGACAGCCACGGGCCACCCTGAGGACCCTGACGGTAGCCGTAGCGCCCGGCCCATCACTTCGAGCGCAATAAACGAGCTACATACTGTCACTGTCCGAGGCCACATCTGGGGGAAGAGAGAGTCCTTTTGTCGAGGCCGATATTAAGAAACAGAATCGAGAGACGTGTTGACTGCCAGTCTGCTGTCTGGCAAGGAGCGCCAACCCATCTGAGCAGTCGTACTGATGAAGAGGGCTACCCAATAGACCCATGCATGTAATGCACCTCTGTCAACACTAGCATTTGATGGCGTGGGCGTGGCGTAGACACACGCCCCTCCCCACCGATCAGCACGCCCGGGTGAAGCACTCCTTCTTGCTGGTCCGTTTCGAGGCGATCCCAGGACCTCTCCAGCTGCCAACCCCCGACCAGGCCATGGTCGTTCAAACCGCAGAGAGCAGCTTCGAGAGTCGCGAACGAGAGAGGGACAAGGCCCAGCCCTTCAGCACAATAGGAAAAGAGGATACTTTGTTCTCGCAGTGCTCTTGTTGCTCTTGTATGTAAGCGCCGCCGTGCCGCCCCCGCCTATCAGGCGGGTCAAGGAGCAAAAGCTCCGGGTGCTAGACTCCTGACCCGAATTGGATCAGACACTGTTTGACCACCAGAGCTGCCGGCGGACGCACACGATTTTGCTCTCTGTTCAAAATGGCTCGTTGTCGCATGCTACTGCCGCGACAGGGCGGTGGTGTCATCCCTTGTCACCATGTCTGTCTTTCGCCACGAGGCCACCTAGGCTTGCCCTGTCGTCCTGGGGGGTACCTGTGTGTGAGCTTGAGCCTTGGCCTTGCCGCCTTGGACACGTTAAGCTCCAGCTTGGGATCCTTGTGTGCGGTGGCAACCCTTCTGTCGCTCCTTTTGGGAAACGAGACACCCGGCAGCGTCACACCTTTTTATATCAGCCATACCCAACCATTCCGACTTACAAGTTACAACCGTAGCCTGCCGCTCCACCGGCGAATGTCCTATCCAGCCTTGGCCTGTTGTCATTTTTCGTCCTCGTTTTTGCCGTCTTCGTCGTCTTCTCTTTTACCGTGGCTTGGACCAAGGCCACAGTCGTTCATGTCTTCGCTGCAGGAACCCACCTCTCACAGTATCGACCCCTACTACCACCACGCTTCAGTCTGTCTTCAGAGCAAACGGAGCTCGTTGAAAAAAGCCCGAGCTCACGATAGATGTGCAAGCAGCATACGGCCATATGCTTGGTCTGCGGGAAAGATTACCTCGTCTATGTTGAGTTCTGTCTCGAGTTTCACCCTCCGCTGCTCGTCTGTCCACGAGGGATGCTGTTTCTTGGTAATAACATGAGGGACGGGCAATGTCCCAGTCCGGTCTGTCCAAACAGTCTGAGAGGAGGCTGCCAAGTCATGTAATACCATCCGAAGGAACGACAAAAAGGGATAGGGAGCGGCACGGTCCCAACTCGATTTCCCCAGATTCCTGCTTGACCTCAGAGTTTCTGTCCAGTCGACCCAACCTCGACAACTTGATCAGCGCCTACATATTCGGGAACCTCAAAGTTGTACTTCTTGGCGATGGACGGAGAAACGAACCTGCATCAGGAGTCAGTGGCAGTCGACCAGGGAGTCCACGAGGGGTATGTACCGTCCACCGATAAAATGACGGCCCTTGAAGTGCTTCACCAACGGTTTCGGTGCCGTGAGACTGACAAGTGCTGTAGGCATGAAGGAGCTCCCAAGGCCTGATTTAGGGGGACCATTTTCGATATTCCAGGATGAGGGCGCATCCACCGACGTTACCGGCAACTTTGTCTCTTGGAGGCCCTGGATCACCGCCGGGAAAGGGTCACGAACCTCGCCCGAAAAGCTGAATCCTAGGATGAAGTGTCAACAGTCTCCCCGCCGCTTGAAGGGGACGAATTACGAACCGAAAATCGCATCCACGATGTGATCTGTCGAGTTCATGGCCGACAAAAAGTCATCAACAAAGGGAACGTCGAGGTCTTCCAATTGTTTTGCAAGCCGCTACACACACGATCAGCGCAGATTTGCTTTGGGTGGTTCTGGGATATTGGGAAGGTGCTGCTAGTTGAGGAGATAGATGGGCAATGGAGGATCCAGAATGTCGCTCCTACCAATCAACGCCTCCGAGGAATGACAAGGCACACACGACGAGAAACAGATCCTAGAAACAATACATCCCCTGGACTATCTGGACCTCCCACGCGGTGCCAGACTTCTAACGGTGCAGCCGAAACCCGTCTTGTGAAGGCGGTGAATGATACAAGAGATAGAAGGAAGCTTACCTGGTATAGATCATTCTTGCTCCGCTTTGGGTAGAATACGGTGGGCTGATAGCCATAGTGACGGAGATGGCGAGCTGTTACCAGTCCGTCGCCTCCTACGAGGTCGTCAGCGAGATAAAGCGGTATCGATTCCGGGGATTTCAATTTACCGTTATTTCCCGGGCCGCATGCCACAAGGATTCTCCGACCATCGCTCGGGGGTTGAAGACGATATACTAACAAGCCCGCTGATCAGCTGGTTCCAACGCTGCACCCGAATATGTCGTCTAGGCAAGTGACGATAGACGGATGTCAATTGTGACACATGTCTCACCTGCCTGGGAGACGGAGAGACCCGCCAGTTCCATCAACTGGTCAATGGAAAAGGCGCCAGTGCTCATGAGCTCTTGGTCGAGAGCAGCGGCCGCTTTGGCTCCAAGTGTCTAAAGAGGGGCGTGTTAGTAGCAATAGCGGACAGCGGTAAGTGAAGTAGGCCAGCACCTTGATCGCCATGGTAAATGACCCTGACGTTTTTGAGAACGCCGTTGTGAACCGTAAGGCTTGTATTTGGGATAGAGTGATTGATGATGCCGATTGATGCGAAAGGGAGGTGTTGGTGTCGACGTTGGATTGGACCACTCATGTCGGACTGACCTCACCACTGAGACCCTCATCCATCCATTAGCCTGACGGTCGTCCAGGGGAGGATCATAGCCACCGTTCAGCCACAGTTGACTGCCCGGCACGGTAAAACCCAAGCTCCGCTCTGAGGTCGAAATTATCCACCATGACCATGCAACAGCTTCATCGGTGAATCTGTCGCGGCCGCCAATTGCAAGAACTCGCCCATCCCGTATCAATTGCCGCCATGGTTGTCAAGATCCGCCTTGCCCGCTTCGGGCGCCGCAACTCGCCCTTCTATAACATCGTCGTGGCCCACGCCCGGTACGCCCGAGCCGCCCTCTCATGAGACTGACCACGAGCGCTAACCTTCCCGACCGCAGCACTGCGCGCAACTCCCGCCCTCTCGAGGTCATCGGCACCTACGACCCGATCCCCAAGCCCGACCACTACGACGACTCCGGCAAGCTGCACAAGGACATTCAGCTGGACTCCATACGAGCACGCTACTGGATTGGTGTGGGGGCTCAGCCGACGGACACGGCGTGGCGATTGCTTTCCATGGCGGGAATTGTGCCCAAGAAGGTCTTTGGCCCTAGGAAGGATGAGGGAGCCAAAACGGTCGAGGCTGAAAACGTGCGAGTACGATGAAGGGAACGATTCTAGGGCGCTTACTTGGACGACGCGAGGTGTATGATATGTAAAAGCATTTCAAGGCGTTGACTTGGGTACGATGCATGCGGGGACTTGGAGCGGAACCAACAGCATATTATGGCCAGATTGAAGAGACCGGTCCCAGATCTCGTCTGTCCGCGGCTGTTCAGATTAGGGTATGTGGCAACTGTAAAACATTTCACTGGGGGCTGAGGATCGGCTCGTCAAAGAGCAGCGGCTATCCAAACGGAAATTTGGATGTCATGATTAGACACTTATATCGAAACATTGAGTACCCTGGACCAAGATCTAATACAAACGCCAGGCCTTTCTTGAAAAGCGACTACGAACTCGTTATCAGGACGCCTCGTATGCCACCAAGAACAATCTCGTCGCCAATATATGTACGATCCTCTTTGATGCGGCCGTGAAGAAAAGAATGAAGTCTAATGAGTGGCAGAGAAGAAAATATTGAGAATCAGACACACAGTCATCACTATCATTCCGTATATCGCAAGTGCAAGCGATAGCCGTCGAAGGTTGGTATGATGCATGTGTTCAAGGCCCCATCGCCACTTCTTTCGCCAGCGCCACGGGTTTGTGGCGCTATGAGTGCTGAAGTTGCTGGCAATACTACCAACACTGTGAATGCTAGTAGTGCTTTGGGCAAGGGCAGCAGACTCTTCAACATCGGACGAAGATTCCTCGTCCATGTCGTCGTCCTCCTTAACCAGGCGCTGGTGATAACTGCTATCAGGATCACTAATCTTGTAGTAGAAGAGACCTGGCAGGATAAAACTGATCGATGTTGATCCAGTGCTGCCAACAAATGCAAGCACACGGGCCAGACTGGTTACCGACAAGGCGGTGAAATACGCCAGTATCAGGATAAACGTGGTGATGATAGCGAAGCGGAGGTCGGACATGGAGCCCCCAGCGTGATCACCTCTAGGTACGGCGGTGCCCGCATTCAACAGCGGTGCTGCGGTCCGTCCGTTGCTTGACTGGGAGCGATTGGGTCGCCACTTCATGACGGCGTCAAGAGAAGCACGACAAGGATGAACCTGAAGCGGAACTGAAAAAGTGACCAGAACGACCATAGCCGCCTTGCCGATGGTTGATGCAGCTCCAGTAGGGTCTAGGACATGTTAGCATTGCCCTAGGAATTGTGGAAGGTAGCGTAGGACGTACACATGGAAACAATATTCCCGACGACGGCATTGCCAAATGTAATATAGCCTGTAATGGCCACCAAGATATAGATAGAAGCGGCAGAGCCAATACTCGACCCAATGACTCCGACAATGCTAGACGGAGAGTTGTTCTTGAGTTCGTTCAAGATGGAAAACATCTACAGCAGATTAGCCAGTGTTGATACAAGAAGTCAGGTACAAGAGACGAACGTTTTGGTGGCACGTATAAGCAAAAATCACCACTGGTAGAGCGCTGAGCATCTCAACAGCCCCTCCCCACTGAATGACTCGAATGCTGCGGGGGTCGGCATGCTTATCCGCCGCAAAATGATAGACGACCAAGACGATGAGGTATCCAATTGCGATGAGTGCCACAATGCTGGTATACTTGAGCGAGTCTAGTCTCCGCAAGAAGCTCAGAGGAATAATAAAGAGCATAAAAGCAGTGATCCAAAAGTTCCGGTCAACGAGAAACGGAATCTCGGCCGCTCCACTGGCGAAACCCAGGACAACGCCTGGCATCAGATCGCCAATGATAATCATGTACGAGACACCCACGCCAAAACACTTGATGGCAATCGCAGCATCGAATATAACGGCGGCATTAGGATAGGTGATTTGCGAAAGGGCGAAGAAGGAGGCGGTTCCTCGGTCGAGATATCGGGCGCAACGAGACTGGAGGTAGAGGCCAAAGGCGGAGGTCATGCCGGACCAGACAATCATCAAAACGCCGAGCATGATGCCCATGTGCGACATGACCGAGGGCATGGCAAGCGTGCCAGCGCCGACAACTACAGGCTTCCGTCAGTAAAAGGCCGGTTCCTCGGGGACTCTTCTCGACGCACTCGTATTCATCAGGTTGACCACGCTGCTCGCAGTGGTGGCCTGCCCGCCTTGACCGCCATCCTTGTGTCCACGTCGTCGAGTTCTACAAAGGGGATCCAGTCAGTATCACAGACCCCGAAGCCGAGCGACTCTGGCGATTGAGTGGCCGGGTCTTACCTAGACATGGCGCCGGCACTTGTTGCGGTAGAAGCGTTTCCATCAGATATGCTCGAGTAGGTCGTCATGTGGGCGCAAACACTGCTCGCAACGTCGATCGCGGATTGGGTTTCGGCGGCGCAAGGGATACAATGACGATGGAGTTTGCGTCTGGGTTTTATAATAGCGGTAGATAACAGCGGACGTGATCCCAAGGGTTGTCGGAGAGAGCGAGGGGCGAGGCCGGCAGATGGCGTCAACTGCCTTGGTTAGTGTCGTGCTGTTGCCACTCCACAGTGACCGTCCCGCGGCACAGAGGCCCGAGAAAGCTGGTTCTTCTGTCGCAAAGGGGGCTGTAGAGGGAGTCGTGAGTCGATGTCCAGCGCAGTTGTGGTGGTTGAAGGAGGATGAAGAAAGACAGCGGTATTTTGTTAGGAGATGGCGCTGCGCCTCCAAGGAATTCGTCGCCTAGGTTCTGGGCCACGATGCTCCTTTGATGACGGGCCAGCCCTCGACGGCGGTTAGCGGGGCCGCCGAGCACATGCCTGAGCACGCGCCCGCGCCGGGAAAACCACCCGCAAGACCAATCAGAGCCCCAGCCGTCCGCAGCCTAGCTGGGGAAGCTTCGCGGCTTCAGGGGACTTACAGTGGGCTGCCAGTGACGTCCACCGCAGTTCACTGCTCGACTCCCTGGGTTGACTCCCCGACTCCCTACCAGGGACAAACTTCCAGTGCTTCCATCCAATTTCCATTCTTTGCGACGGGACACACCGCCAGGGATCAAGTGCCCCGAGTCCCGGCTTCATCTGCGAAATACGCCATGGCTCCACACATCTAGCTCTCTTGTTCTGACAGTTCATGATATTGACAAACTCCCTGACCCCCCGCTTCGACCCTTGTCGCCGGCCTCTTCCGCGACCCTGACGTCTTGCCATCGTTGTCTTGTCTGCTTGACAGCCGCCTGCAATTCCACAGTTGCGAAGTACGAATATAGCTCCCATTGCGCGCTCCGCTGCCATGGACCAGACAACCCTCTCTACGCTTGACCTCCTCGAGTCGCGTCTCTTACGCGTCGAGCACCTCCTCTACGGCCAGACCGTATCGCCCTCCCTTGCTCAGGGCTACTCTGCCGTCGAAAAGATTGGCGACCTCGAAAAGCGCTTCTCGACCTTGACGTCCAAGATTCGCGTCTACGGCGAGCTCCTCAAGATCTGTACGATGCCCTCGATATCAACACCGCTCGATCTTGGCTCATACTCAAATTGCTCCAGATAAATCACATCCCGACTTCTTTCATGCCGCCGAACCCTCCGACCCCCCGTCCCAACTCTCTACCGATGCCGTCCAATCCATCGTCCTCGCTTCCGCCTCCTCATTCCCTTCCACACTATCCTCCTTGACGGCAATAAAGGATAGCCCGATCCCCGATCCATCTGAAAGCACTACCCTCATTGCCTTAGGGGGGCGGATGAAGGCTGCCGAGGCCACCCAAGTTGCACAGTTAGCCGAGATGGCCGAGTTACGAAGACGAAGCGAAAGAATCATCCGATCTTGGTACGAGAGCGGAGTCCTCCAGAACTCTAGCCTCATGGCTGGCCTGGAAACCCGAGTGGAAATGGTCGAGCGACAGATCAGGAGAGCAGAGAGAGAGTTGGATGAGGAAGATGACTTATGAAGTGTTCAGCCATCTCCTATTGAACCAAAATGGCTGGATTGGATGGTCATCCAACTTCCATTACCGCTGCCCTGCAAGAAGACGAGGAATAACAGGCACCGCGCCGAGGGTTTTGAGAAACTCCAGATGTGGCAAATAGCCATCATCGAGTCATGATATGTCGCCCTAGGAGATGTAGGACCCAGCGCTTAACGAACATACCCAATAACACATGCGAAAACGAAATCATGATGGAAGTAGGCTTTTGTAAAAACTACGATGCACTCAGTAACTTCATGTAGTGTATAGACTGAGCAGTCATTTATGACGAAGAGATTGCTTTTGAAGCCTCTGGGCTAAGCAAACTCCCGATAAGTTGAATAGAAGGTTCTATACGCACTAAACCGCCATATCTGCAATTGCTATGGAATACAGTCGTGATTTCATGCTCAGTCGTTCAATGCGATATAGTTACCACCATATATTGTAATGTTGACTCCGGAACGCAAGAACTCATCCCCGAGTAGCTCAGCTGGAAGAGCGTTCGGCTGTAACTGCCTCTTTCGTTACCGAAAGGTCACCTGTTCGAGCCAGGTCTCGGGGATCTCCATCGAATTTTTGGCTCCAACGATGATCTTCTTTCGTTTTTTTGTTAGCTTTTCCTGTCAATTGCAATATCACGCCTTCAATAGATCTCCAATCGAAATACGGAAAGCCTCGCAGACGAAACGCAATGTTCCAGATGATACCGGTATCTAGTGCAAGTTATTCAAGCTGAGGAATCGCCCCTAAGCTACCTGAAGAAAAGAATCCATACGAGGTCCATTGATACTATAGTGAGATGTGTCATATTCTCAGTATCTAAAAGTCTACTTTATGAGATAAGATCATGTTTGATGTAGATCAGCGCGTGAAGAACCAATGCTCAAATTTGACATGTGTATCCTAAAGAACAAATCAGGGTTTGAATCAACAGGGGCATTTAACTATTGATAAAACTAATTTCTAAACCAACAGTCTATCACAAATATAGTCAGTCTCTCAGCATCTGGGCCGAAAACCTTGAGGTAAATACATCCAGCAATCCAAACCTCAACATCATTGACCTCCCAATATGAGGCCTAACGCTTTCAAAGCACCTTCGCCCCTTGACAGTAGTTACGCTCTTGTAATTTACTGTGGCATACATGTGCCGATTCAGGAGACTTTACACAACCTCCTTGAGAATATGAGCCATCGGTTGCCAGTTTTGTGCCAGATATAACCAGCTTCCACCGCTTCTCAGTTCCCAAATACTGCTGCTGTCGATGATGCAGAATCCCACCGAGATGGATGTCTTGAGGATTCGGGGCGATATTGCGATCCATCTCGTCGTCGGTGTCAATGCGTTGAGTGTTTAGATTGATGATGGTATTTGTCCGTCTCCGGTGACGCGTTTTGTAGCTTGCCGTGTGGCAGCTGCGCTGAGAACCATCATACTATCTTCTACTTCTGCTTTTGTTCTCTGACGACACCGACATCGAGAACGTGCTCGTTGTTTTGCTGCCGTTGTTTTGCGGCCGAGAGCGAGGATAGTCAATGGACAACGGTAAATTTAGTCTCCAATGATGAGTATTCTCCCGCTGTTCCTCTTGCGGCCGTCTCTGCCGAAGTCGTTTATCTAGAGCCGATGATGAAGAAAACGGAGTTCCCAAGGCCCAAATCCCCTGACCTGGAGATTCTGTAGCCACCCACTCTCAAATAGTTCACTCCTCATTGACACCACTGTTTCGAAGTTACTAAAATGTTGTGGTAGGTTGCTGAGCTCAAGAGGGCTGTCAATGTCTGCTCGGTCACCCAGTATCTCTGGTCGATTTTAAGTCTCGCAAACTGCCCGCAGTATGGTCCATCAATGAAGCAACTTGAATGCTTTTCTGAATGCTTTTCAAGCCTGTTTCGGTTGTGTAAGAATGAAGACCCCATTGTTGGGTAAAGACACGGAAAGAGTTCATTCGATATCGTGTTCCGGGAGGTGTGCCTGCGCGGATCGCACAAGCCAGACCTCGGTTCGTGTCATCGCTCTCGGCCATGATATCAAAGATCTCTCCTGAATCTAGACCTACCCTTGTCCAGTGTACATGGCCCTTTTCCTCATCAGGTGTTCGGCGAGGAACTAGCTCCCATAGGGAAGTATCAGTTTTCTCCATATCGTCAACGATCTGCGCGTTGGATTATTCTGTCTTTTACTCGAGAGCTACTACTAATTGTATGAATTAGAACACCAATAGCCGCGCCGAGTCATACCACTCCTCATGGCGGATAGGTTTAGCACGGGAAGTAAAGGAGTCTCTCAACATTCTCAGAAAGCTGCATCACTTCGTGCCAGAGGTTGGATCTTGAAATACCTAGTTGAAAGTTTGCGAGACTGTTTCAGAAGTGACACTCTTCATCATGCATAACTTAGAACTTCAAGCTGTCCAAAACTTTGGCTTCTAAATCACTTTGAAGCTCAAGGTACTCCAAGGCTATTTACTCCTTGGATTCGAAATCTTACAGGCGGAGGTTTTTGGGAGACTCTGAGTCCAAAGATGTTACGGAGACATGGCCATACTCCAAGTTATCTACTCCCAGCTAATTCAAAGCACCGAACTCCGGGAGTTTCTGTATCTCAGCTACAAGCCCCATGATCTCAATGATGATTCGGAGATTGTTTCTTGAATTCATTCTCGGCCTCTTTTCTAGATTGTAGGTTAATAGATTGATTTATTTGCTATTAGAAAAACAAGAGCTGTCATGTAATTGCTTCCATACGCAACATTGGCATGCGTACCTCAAGACTGCAACATGGGAGAACTAGAGAGAATTTCAGTTATTGTCCAGCCTTTCCTTTGAGAGTGGCCATATCTCTTTTCTTCCAATGTCTCTTGACGGCAGCTTTGAAGCTCTGTTCCAATTTATTCCCGGTTTCTGAACACGGAGTGACTCGACGCTTTGGAGAAGATCGATAGCGATGGGTTCGCAATTCTCAACCCTTTTCTTAAAGTCGGCGCTCATGCGCTCGCTTCTCTCTGATGTACAAGACAGGCCATAACTGCAGAGCAAGGGTTGGCCTGTGTGGGTATCTAAACCAATACAGCTCTTCGATAATTTGAAAGGCATTTGTTTCTTCAATATTGCTTTTGGAAGAAACTGTTAAAGACAGGACCTTGGAATTACTATTATTTGAGGCGCAAGCTCTACTTCTTAAATTACAATTTAAAAACAAAGCTAAATCTTCCATAAAGGGTCTGGTTCCAATGGTTATGTTTTCACCAGGCTGATATCGTTTGTTCTATTGGTATCTCCATGCTTCGTGTGTCTGTATGCTCTAGTCAAGAGGGGTCAACCACACCGCACCTTTTACATTCTAGCTTTACGATTCTACGATCAACAGGCATGAGCAGAGGATACCTACGCGACAGGGCTTGGGGAACAGGTCCCTACGTACTTGAGGAAAAGTGTGGCAGAACATCTTAAGCCAGGTCTCAAATTACATGGGCCTATTCCGATTCGCTTGACGTTGACACCTTTCCTCACGGGGCGAACCATACTTTTAGTCATCTGTAGAGCGCCATGTAGCTAATATTGGGAACCTATCTGTAAGTTAGCCAATGCCATTGGAAGGTCTCTGGACCCAAGTCGATAATTACTTGGCGTAGCATTATAGAAAACGCTTCAAGAAGTCTCATGGGCGTCATTGACAGTCAGTCGAGCCTTGGGGTAGAGTACGTCATATCACATCCGATTTACCGATCACGTCGGGCTATATCGAGAATCACAAAGGCTGTAAACGTGTGTTGTCTCACAATCCGGTCCTCAGGCTGTGGTGTGAAGTAGTCGTCGCAGGTGGTTCCGGATAACCCATCTACCGATCGACGTCTCGTCAGAGTGGCGCTAAGCACGGGAAGAGACGATAGCCTGGTTGATCGTTGAGGAGACAAGTCAGAACGGCGTTTGAGAAAAAGGGTCTAACGGATGGAGCCAGCCCAGTCCACAACGGTCCCGGTCGTCTTCTCAAAATGCCTATCACGGACGTACAAGGGAGGGCCACGAATATTCGTGAAGACTTTTCGTCAGCTTTTAGCGAATGCCGCGCTGCTCAAGGAGTACGCCTCAGAGCCCTCTGGGCCCTGCGATGGAGCCACTACGTTTTAATAAAACTGAGGGCGCTGGTTGGACGTGGTGGGTGCGGGTGCGGGTTCGGGCTGATGAGGCTTCGCGGGTCAGGGGTAGGACAGTGCGAAGAGAACTGGGGAAGCAGCGCGGACAGGGGTTGGATCGGAGAGTTTCAAGGTTTTGGACGTGTGTGCTGTGCGCTTTGTGCCGTGTGCTTCGTACGAAGTGTCGAGGTGAGGTGCTACATCGGATGAACCGGATGTTAGAGGTAGCCCGTGGGTTTTGTGATCGCCTGGGGGGACGCTGTTTGTCGTACGGCAGTGAGAGGAGCCAGTAAAGTACGAATGCAGCGTGTGCTCCTCAACAGCTTAAAATCCCTGACCAATATTCGGCTCCGTTAAGACTTATAAAGACTCAATATTAAGAAAATCTCCCTCTGGAGAACAGAGTTTTTGACCGCCTCGTCAGATACGGACATCAGCGAGATGTCCATTGCCAAGGCCACGAACTGGCGATATACGACGCCACAGCGACACCTCACAACCCTCCCTTCGTGGACCGTGATACTTAGACTACCTGGCTCCATCGTCTATAAAAACAATAGACTGTCGTGGCACTGTAAGGCAAGGCAACTAGCGGGCGTGTGCGGTGCAAGAATGCTTGGTTGCAATAAGCTCTGCGCTGATCCGACCGTTTTGGGGGAGGGATCTGCTCTGCTGAAGCACGACACGGCTTCATCAGGCGCTTCAACGGGTGAAGGAGGCGGCTGCGATCAGATGTTCCAGGGCAAAAAAAGAGAGGGAAAAAAAAAAAACCTCGAAGCCCCTCCGCAGCGACCCAGTTTCTTGACGCCATCGTTTTGCGCCATGGAGAGGCGGCGGCTTGGACGCCATGGTGCCGTGTGTTGCGGAGGGGCTGGCGATTTGCATTCCTGTGAGACGGAGGGGGGCTTGGTTGCGTTGGCCACGATGGAGGAACGAGGAGGCAGCGGCTCGAGAGACGAAGCTCTTTTGCTGTTACTGTCGCGGCTGCTGCTTGGCAGGTGGTTGACCGGTCGTGTCACGATGAGAGGCG
Organism: Neonectria neomacrospora; assembly: GCA_917563905.1. NCBI lineage: Eukaryota > Fungi > Ascomycota > Sordariomycetes > Hypocreales > Nectriaceae > Neonectria > Neonectria neomacrospora. Next base: position 1,070,515 of record OU830643.1, read on the forward strand.
GTGGCGGGCTGGGCGAGGAGTAAGAGCCAGCCACTCGCTGGAACCAGCACGGCACATTCCCTCACGGTGTTCAGTAGGACGAAGCATTTGGAGGGAGCGGACACGCGAGCAAGCGGCAAGGCACAGGGCTACCGTCTGCCGTGTGCCCTGGCCGTATGGGGCAAACTGGGGGGGGAACATGCGCCGACTCTGTGGCATCTCGTCGAGGCGTCTACCTACTTCGGCTGCAACAAGTCGTAGGGCAATCGAGGTGCAGGCCACACGATGCCGATGAAACTTGGCCCCCGTCGGGTCGGCCGTGGGCCGCTCGTGCCTTGCGTTGTCTTGGATCCTATGAGCTGCCCCCTGCATCCGATGCGATTTCAAGTCGGGGCCCTGTTTGGCCTATCGTAGCCGTCGAGTCGGCCCTCTGGGTCTCTGACAGCCTATCGCGACGGTTCCCAGTCGCATCTCAAACAGAACGGTTGAGGTCCGAAGAGAAAGGCCACCCTGCGTCAAGGCGGGAATGGAATTCCTGGGCATGGCGGCGATGGATGGGTCGTGCTGGCTGGGGATGGGCGGGCGGGTGCATCACCACTTACAAACCACCGGCAATCATTCCTGCGCGCGCCTGGATGCTGCAACATCAGAGGCTGATCAACGACGGATAAGTTGGGGGGGGGGCTTCTCCTGCTTGTTCACACCTGTTCCTGCCGGGGTTTTCCTCTGCCAGTCACTCTCTACGTCTCCTTCTCCTTCACCTTCTTCTTCTTCTTCTTCTTTTCTCCACGGTCTGGTCATCCCCCTCTCGCTCGCCCTATACAAAACCCCACCAAACCACGCGTTGAGTTACGAATATCTCACGACGGCCACGAGTACAAGGAAACGAAACGAATTCTTTGACCCGACAGGCCCTCGAGTCTCCACCGGGTTGCCAAATCCAATCACCGGGTCGACAAATCATCATTGTCTGGCACCGGCCGCTGCCATCAAAGTCAAGTCATCAAAGCCATTCATCAAAGCCATCCATCAAAGCCATCCATTGTTGGATCCATTTCGCCCTCATCCCTGCACTCACCCGCCCGCACACCCTCTTCTGTCTCTCCCTCGTCTCTCTTGCGTCTCCCCCGAGTCTCACTCATTCAGTCCGTCCCGAGCGCCACAGCCAGGGGCCGCGTCCAAATCCCACCAACTCCACCACTCCACCCCAGCCGACGTCCTCGCAGCGAATAATCGTGCATCACCACCCCATCCCTCCAGCGAAAACGTCCTTCATTTCGCACACCCGAACGGCCACTAGCCTTCCCCCCTCCCCCAAGCCGCAGGCCCCCGGTCGCCGAGCAGCGCGCAGCAACGCTTCTCCGCTCTATTTGTCTCTGCCCTGTGGTCCCCCCCTCCCCGGTCCATCTCCCTTACAGTGAAAGGCCGCTCGTCCGCCCTGTATTCATACTGGACCTACTCGTGCCGGCTGGGCTAAGACCAAAAGACGCCCGACAACTGCTCCGTGTCTAGACGGCAGCCACCTACCGAAATATTGGGTTCCAGGCGGCGTCGCGCCCCCTCGCTCCAGCTCTCACACACCAAGAAGACTGCTGCAACGCTACGCTGCTTTCCTTCCCTTCAGCTCTGGGGCCCAATTTGGAACAGACCAGCTTGCCGAATTTTTGGCATCTACCATTTCAACCCTCCCGCTCCGCGCGTTTTGCATTCCCACCATTACTCTTCTCCTTCCTCTTCTTCTTCTTCTTCTTCTACCTCTTCGTCTTGCTGCTGTTGAACCTGATTGACTCACTGCTTCAACTCTCACCATTTATCTGCCTTTCTCTTCCGCTCCCCAGCCTCGTGACAATCCAAAGCGCTGCTGCGCCTCGTCCCGCAATCGAGACCTGACGGCCCTTGCTGCTGGCCCAGGCATCCGCTGTCGTCTTTACCCCTTTTGTCTGTCAGCCGATCTGACAGGCCCCAAAGCCCGCTGCAACCACGCTCCTAAGGAAGGTCCCCGTTCTCACTCACGTTCAACTCGGGCGCGACTAGACTCGCTCGTCCCGACTTGCTCTTCTTTCTTTGTCGCCCCGGCCGTCATCCTGTCGAATCTGACGCCCGCGACTCTCCCTCACTCCACTCCTGCGACCTGCGACGGCCAGCAAAACGCACCGCCACCCCGTTTCCTGCAGCCTTGGCCACAGCGCTCGCTGCACAGCAAAGGCGCGGCCACACGGCACACAGGCTTTTCCCACACACACGGCGTCCGGGATCCCCTTGTCTCCGCGTTTTTGACTCTACGTACCTTTACCTAGCCTTCGTACCCGCTCCCCATCTCGCCTCTCGCCCTCCCGGCTCCGCCTCTCAAATCCCAAGTCCCAACCACCTAAATCCTTCATCCCCTTCCTCCCCAATCGTGGACTTGATCGTCCTAACGCAGTCACTCCTTTGATTCTATTTTGCTTCGCCTTTTCTATTTTATACTGTCGCCCCAGTCGCGCTCCTTAGCTCGGCCCCTATCCGACGACTCTCTCCGCCTCTCCGTTCCCTCTCTCGACGATCAGCCCAGCACAGCTCAGCACAGCACAGCCCAGCGTCTTGCGCCGAATGCTCCGGTAGCAATCGCGCCCTCGTTCGACGCCTCTGCAATCAACCCCGACCGAGAGTGACTCTCTCTCTCTCTCACGCCCTGGCCCCGGCCACCGACTTAATCACCTCCCTTCCCTATGCCATCATACGGCTCTCTGGCTTCTCCGTCACTCAGGAAAATGGACAACTCGAGAGCAATGTACGGCAATCGCCGCAAGGGCATCCAGATGGGCAACATCCTCGGCGATCCCTTCGCTCTAGCCACCATCTCCATCGCCACGGTAAGCTCCAGCCTTGAGCCTCCCCTTGATCACGACGCTAACTTGCGACCAGCTGGCCTGGTTCATCTCCTTCATCGGCTGTCTCATCGCAGAGGTCCAGGAGACCGACGATGTCCCGACCTACGCCTGGTGGGGATGTGTCTACAATCTCCTGGTTATCATCGGAGTCTTTGTCGTCATCGGAAGCGACACCATTCACACCTATTACGTGGCCGTGACAGGCTTCCTCTCTGCAGCATTCATCACCTCTACCTCCAGCGTCAACCTGCTACTCTATACTGGTAGCGGTGCGCGACAGGCCGCCTCAGCGGGCTTCATTCTGTTGTCAATGATAAACGTAAGTCTTCGTCCTAACGCCTGACACCCATCTTCGGCTGATCACGGTTGCTGACACCACTCGATAGGTCATCTGGACTTTCTACTTCGGATCGAACCCCTTATCAACTCCCCGCGCTTTCCTCGACTCGTTCGCTCTGGCCAAGGAGTCCACCACGATACACAGATCGACGATTAATGCATACGGTGGCACCGGTCGGCCTGAAACGTCGAATTCAGTCCAGCCGCCCCAAATGTACACATCAGCTCAGCTCAACGGCTTTGAGAACCCCTCCCCCGTTGGTGGAGTGTCTCAGGTCAACGGTCGTGGATCTGCCGTCCCCCAGAGCTTCACCAACTCCATGATGCAACCGCACCAACAGCAACTGCAACCACCACAACAACAACTGCAGCCACCCCAGCAACTTCAACAGCATAACCAAGGCAAGCCGACCAACTCCCCTGACGCCGAGGTTGTACCACCCACCGAGTACCCCTACCGTGCAAAGGCCATCTACAGCTACGAGGCCAACCCTGACGACGCCAACGAGATCTCATTCTCAAAGCACGAAATCCTCGAGGTGTCAGACGTGAGCGGGCGCTGGTGGCAAGCTCGCAAGGAGAGTGGAGACACGGGTATCGCGCCCAGCAACTACCTCATTCTATTATGAGCTACGACTCGAGCAAAAGTTCTCTGGGATACCCGCCATTGTGCAATGACAGGCAGCGGAGCACCATCCGTGCCCGAACGGGCTGCTTGTCCGTCTATTTTGTTAACGTTTTAGAGTCACGACTACTCAAGTTGGTTCAGTACTGGGATGGGAAATGTGTTGGATGGTGTATATTTGGGACGAAAGGCCCCTTACAAACGGTCCACGGCGCCAGGCAGGTTGCTACATTCTTTCCATTTTCAATGTTTTCTTTTTGTCTCATCATTTCTGTTTTCTTCAATTCACTTATTACTCTTGAATCCTGTGGGACCCGGCCCCTATCTCGGTCTCTGCAGTATAGAAGAGACCAGCGTCAAACCTAACGCCGCTTCCGGTGCTGTATTTCCAAACAAGATATACGGTTGGTGTCTCAACATGACGAGGAGTTCGGATTATGGGCCACTTCAGTTGGCAGTCAGGCGTGGAACGCTGTCCAAAGGGATATGGCAGCTATTGGAATGGGTGCAGGCGCATTAGGAGGCGCGGACTAGGTGGTAGCTACAACGGGGAGGACTTCGCACGATGTTCTCCCTTTGTTAATGCGACTACTATTGGAATGATTGGTCTAATCTCGCAGCTGCTGAAGTGATTACGTGTGTTTAAAGCATTGGGATCAGTGTGAGATTTACGAAATAAAGCCGAGCAGCTTCATCAAATGGGTATCAAATTTCGTTTCCAAAACTCTGTACGCGCATGTCCGGCTAGAAGAAGTTCGAGGCATGCCATTGAGACAACCCATCCTTCACTCATGGTAAGGCTGTTAGCAGCTAAGAAAACACCCTTCATAGGCTGCAGTAATGATGCCGGCAGCTTGAACATGTTGGCTTGGGATCGGCATCGCCAAGTGCTTGCGCTCGGTCTTTGTATCTGGACCGCCGATCGTGCACTTGGGTCGATCTAGCCTTTCGCTTTTTTGATGGGGCACCCATCATTGCCCGTTCCGTATCATGGCCCATCCCCGGATCATCAATCGTAGATCATTATCTTTGGGGATCTAAAAAAAAAAGTCTTCAAACATGGTGTCTCCCTCAACTTTCGAGTCGCTTCCTCAGCTCCCGCTCTTTCTGCAGCACCTCGAGCTCCAGCCTTTCCACGCCATAGCGCAGGGCCTCCTTGCGCTGCCTCACCGCACGAGCGCGCAGCTTCTCCTCAGGAGTGAGTCTACGTTCGCCGCCGCCGTGCTGCCGACTCCTCTTATGGCGATGGGCATCGGCGGCGCCGTCGTCGGAGCGGGCGAGGCGGCCCTGCTGCAGCTCGGCGCGGGCCTTGAGGGTCTCGATGCGGCGCTCCTGGCGCTCGATTTGCGAGTCGGCGCGGGCGAGCAGAAGGGCGATGTAGGGGCCGATGTCGTCGCGGAGGGATGCCTCTGCGGCGGCGAGGGTGGGCTGGGGGATGAGCTCGTAGTGCTATTCGCCCTGTTAGCAGGAGACTGTCGCAGCGTCTGGGGACGGGGAGAAGGCAAGCGTACGCGGACCGACTTGAGGACGTTGACCAGGCGCGGGAAGTCGGAGACGCCGTTGTCGAGGGTCTGGACGGAGGAGTCGAGGAACTTGAGGGAGCTGCGCAGCGAGGTCACGCAGTCGGCGTAGGTTGCGAGGTTAGCGGTGGAAGTGCTGGTAGTCATGGTTGGCGGCTTCGCATGTGGCTGGGTGCGGGGAGCTTGGGAGTTGAGGTGAGGAGGATTGTTATGAAGTCGCGATGCGATGGCACGCGCACGGGCCAGAGCTTTGACCGTCATGCCCGGCGGGGATAACTTCCCCCACCTTCCGACCATTCCCCGATGATGGTCACTACAGCGCTCTAGTCTAGGGAGCACCTCGACATCCCGTCTATGCAAGAACAAGGATCAGAGACTGTCGTTTTCTGTCTCGGTTCTGCAAGGACAATTATAGCTGAGAACTCGCCCACGGTGAGGCTCCCGCATCTGTCTCGCCGTGACTAGATCCCTGTGAGAAGTTGGAATCTGTTTGGTACATACCTGATCGATGACACGGTTAGGGAGCATCGGGTTTTTGGTGTCAAGTAAGCGACTTTTCTTAGTTAAGGCGGCATAATGGGTTCCCCAGGGGTTTACTACCTGTTGGTACTGGCCCAGGCATGGTTTCCTTCCGTTCGGCTCACTCGTGGACTCTCCCTTGTCGACTAATAGCCAACCTTGATCTGGACCATTTCTCTCTTCATCGTTTGAGTGATCTTCCAATTCCTTGGGTTCCAATCGGCACCATTGATCTTAATCTTGTTCCTGGCTGTCGTGCCAGTCTTTCGAGCAAGAGTCACCATAATGAGGCGACGACCGCTATCATCAAGCTAGGAGCAATACTCCTAGGATAGAGGATAGAAGCCACTTTGAGCCAAGTCCTTCGGATTGTATACTCACAAACGAATGATATATGGCTAATAAACCGTGGGAGTTCGGGGTCTTGATGATGCAGCAACAAGCAAAGAATTTCCTGGCCACGGCCAGCTACCCGTGTCACCGTCGGCGCAGCAATCTTCCTGGACTCCAGTCGGGGGCCGATAGCTTGCCTCGGTGCTTCTCTCTGGCTCGATGACTACAAGGACGGAGGCTCTATGATCAAGGTGAGATCTTAATTCGAGGTATTCTGACCGACACAACCCCACTCGCAGATCATAATACATCTTTGCCTATCATACTCGATGCTCGACTTTTTATATTTACCCCTGTTCACTCCACTCATATGTCTTCATCTGGAACCCCTTTACTTATGTGTCTGGCAAACTTCCTCCGCCCTTTTTTCTTCACCTCTAGCTATCGCTCTCCCCCGGCTCCTATTTCACCCTTTGCTAGCTTCTCGCAGCTTCTAGCACTATGGATGTATATCAGTGCCGGCGTCACGCTTCTTGAGACGGAGGACCAATACCTTCACTTTCTCAACTGAGAGTGGAACGAAAGTATCTCCAATGACGGGCTCTTTAAACCCTTGTGAAATGGGACATTCGAGGGAACAGATAGTTACCTGGGTATACTTTTGGTGACGTATCCTTGAGATGGAGTCAAGGAGCGCGAGCGGTGACAAGTCTGACAGGTGAGTGTCAGCCCATTTTCCCCTCAAATACTCCACATGTGTAATAGAAGACATTCACTAACAGCTGCTGCAGAGTTCATACATTCGTATGAATGAACGCCCGATGACTTGGATGGCAAACCATATAACATTTAATTTCCCATAATCAGCAACAGAAATTAGATCTGAACCATTTTTTTACCATTATAACTAAGAGATTATGCATATTCTTTCAACACGGTTCTCCAGCCCGCTATTGCTCTTCCACCTGGCACAATCTTGCCGTGGAGATACCGAAGATTCTCAGAGCGCTCCCGTCGGCATCCTCGACGTATTCGCCGTTTGTTTTATGGCTTAAACCTAGCACTGGCGCCGAGAGCGTGGACGCGACCAAGACACAAAATAAAACAGCTAGAGCACTGGCGACGCTTGCAGGTCTACACCCCCCCGTCGAGACAGTACAGATGTGCGACCAAGTCGTGGTACTCGTCTATCATGGCGCATCACAATCTGCCTAAGGGGTAATCAGGGCCCACATGCGAGTCTCGGTAGATTGTTTTCGTTCAAACGGTGCATTTTGACGTCATCGGGTTGATCAAAGGCCAACGACAATAAAGAGGTTGAGGACTTAGACGACTGGGTCAGAAAAGGCCTATTCAAGGCCCGAGAAATCCAACGTCATTGACTGCCAAATACGTACCGTAAACTCTTAATGTAAGAGAATATTCAAGGAAGGATAAAAATGAGAAAGAGAACAGCATGTCGTCAAGTCAGATGTTTACCGATGGAGAGAAACTAGCTAGAGTCAATACGAGGAACTTGAACAACTACAGAAGAATATGAGGGCGTTTAAATTAATTAGCAACTACCCGTGAGAATCAGATCTTCTCTTCGAGTATGACATGAGATGGGAGGTGTCTAAGTCCCTGACTGTTTAGCAATTGTCGTGTTGCCCGAAATCTTGTCCGTTCCTGTGCGGTAGTATTCCCTCTGGTGTTTAACGCAATTGCAGCCCCATGTTTTACGAGATAAAAATTAACCTAGGCTTATATCTGATCCAATTGTTCCTGAGAAACATAGTGAAAAGGAACTTGAAGCGCATTTTGAAGATGGCATTGTCACCTAGTTCTAAACAGAAGGAGTTTGGGATTCACGAACGTGTGTAGGGTAAGCGATTTAGCACATCGCGGGATTTGCTGAGATACTCGGCATCCGAGCTCCACTTTTGGCGAGTTTGCGACCACCTAACCAGATCCAACAGGTGTATATCCGGCCGGTTCAACATTCAGCATCAATCTCGCTGCAGTTTTCTACCTCGCAAGCTTCATCGTCAATACCCTTGCCTCCGTCTTCGCCACGAAAACAATGTCCGTCAACCGCATGGCCCCTCTCATCTTCCCGGCCGCGTCCCGGCACACGGCCACAGTCATCTTCGTCCACGGCCTGGGCGACACGGGCAACGGTTGGGCTTCGGCCGTTGAGAACTGGCGCCGGCGGCAGCGCCTCGACGAGATCAAGTTCATCTTGCCTCATGCTCCCAGGATCCCCATCACCGCTGTGGGTGGTGCCTTTCTGTCGTGGCGCTGGAGTAGCGATGCTGACGTGGTTGGACTAGAACATGGGCATGCAGATGCCGGGATGGTTTGATGTGGTATGTGCACACTGGCCTCGATATGCCGGGGTTGCATCTAACACCGGAACAGATTGCACTGGGCGGTGATGTCAACACCCTGGTTCGCAACGAGGACACCGAAGGCATCAAGCTCAGCCAGAAGTACTTCCACGACCTGATTCAAGAAGAGATCACCTCGGGCATTCCTGCGGACCGCATCGTCCTCGGCGGCTTCTCCCAGGGCGGCGCCATGGCCATCCTCTCCGGCCTGACCTTCACGGCCAAGCTGGCTGGCATCGTGGGCCTCTCGTCCTGGCTGCTGTTGTCCCAGGCCTTCCCCAACATGATCTCGCCTACAGACGCCAACCGCCAGACTCCCGTCATCATGTACCACGGCGACCGGGACCCCGTCGTTCACACTAACCGGGGCAAGCTGAGCGCCGACAAGCTCCAGGAGCTTGGCTACAACGTGACGTGGAAGACCTATCCGTGAGTACTTGGTTCCCAGACGTCTGTTGAACGCCCATCTGACAAGTTTATTTAGCGGCATGGCCCACTCCGCCTGTCTGGAGGAGCTGGACGACGTGGAGGTCTTCCTGAGAGAAAGACTCCCCCCTGCCGGAGAGAGGGAAAAGGAGCTGTGATAAGACGAGGTAGAACAACCCGGTTCTATACCCTAGGTCCATCATATTCAGCTCTGCCCCCCTCTAGAACTTAGACAACTAGCAGAAATCCTCGTGTAAAGAATGAGAGACTACTATCTCTAAAGGCAACAACAACACAGCTTCAATGTCACATGGGAAATATACGAGTTCAGCCAGCCAATCATGACTTACACTTGCACGAGCCGCGTGGCATCCGTCTTCTAAGTGCCTCGTGATGCGATAGGAAATGCCGGTCGAGGGCTGTTTCTTCCCTCAGGGTACTCCGTATCATGGAAGGCAGAAATCGTCTAAATTAGTCATCCAATTGGCACCTCTGACGCGGGATGACGTGCATTCCAAGAGGCTCTTGGACCACTAAACGCCCCTAACGTCGAGTGGGGGAAGGGGCGGTAACAGCGGGGTGGGTCCTCTGTAATCCACGCGAGTCCAGTGAAGCACCCGGCTTTCTCCAACAGTTCGTCGCCTGGACATGCTGTCTACCGCGTACTAGCCTTGATCCTCCCACTTCGCTTCGTCTCTTTCTTCCATCTACTCCGTACGCTCTTACTCATTCCTGCTCCCTCCTCATCTTCCGCTGGCCTGCCTTGCGCGAAAGCGTACGTCTCTCGTCGCCTGGCACTGACACGATATGCCATTCTCACCGACTCCCCTCCGCCCGTCGAACCGCCTTGGCTGAACGAGCCCGCTTCCGTCCCACCCCAAAATCCTGTCATGTCCGCCCTGGCCCTGGCCTCTCTCTCCAGATAAACAAACATGGCCTCTCCCGCACAATCTCGGCCGGTCTCACCGACGCCGTCCCAGCTGCCGCCCGTCCCCGGCTCCCCCGTATACTCCATCGCCTCCACGGCCAACCCTCTCTCTCAGTTCAACTTGCCGCTTCCACCGCCGCCTCAACCCGCCCACGCCGTCCTCTCCAAAGCCGACCTCGGACATTCCCAACAGGCCTACTCCGATCTTCTCTCCTCCGCAAAGGCCTATCGCCTTGCCCTCGCCAGCCTCTCAAACTCTGCATCCACGTTTGGTTCTGCCCTCGAAGCATGCGCGCGGCTCAAGGAAGCTCGTGCCGAGCATATCGGCCAATCCGGCGCAGCCAACATGACAGCCAGCTTTACGACCAAGGGCTCTTGCACTGCCGACATGCTAATGTCTGCCTCGGGCGTTCACCACCTTGTCGCAAACCACCAGCAGATCCTGTCTGAAACTGTCTACCGCTCCTTCGAAGTGCCACTACTCCACGACCTCGATAAGTGGCAAACTGTTATCGACGATGAGGAGGAGACGTATAAGCAGAAGGTCCGGGCGCAAAGCAAAGAGATCAAACGCCTTGAGAAGGAGGGGATGAAGCTGCACAAGCAGCGGAGGCGAGATGTTGCGCGTTTCCGGGCGCACCTGGTCGAGCTGACCACCAAGCTCGATGGCTTAACGTCGCTCCACGCGGACCACGCCCGGACGCTGCTAAGAGAGAGCCAAGAGACAAGTGGGAGGATTGTCGATGCCAGCTGTAGTTTGGTCCGGGCAGAGGTGGACATCTTCGAAAGCTTGGCGAGGAAGGGATGGACCGGTGGCGGCTTAGACGAGTTGCTGGAGAAGGGCCAGGACCTGTTTGCAACTGAGGACGACAGTACAACCCTTGGCGCTGGAGGCAGCGCCGAGACGGCTAAGCTCTTCTCCATCCTGCCCCCTAAGAGCATCCTCGCCGATTCTGGGTCCGAAGTATCCAAGCTAGGCCACGCCAGGGGCGACAGTCTGCTTATGGACACAGATCGGTACCAGTCTCTCGCGGCTCTGGCCACAGATTCGAAACAAGGCGGCGGCAGTGGCGGTGGTGGAGATAGCGACAGCGTCTTCTCGGCCGACTTCAACAAGCCTCGCAACGCCCGCCCCTTCTCACCGCAGCCTATCCGTCGCATTCCCACCGACGTCACCTTCGACTCTCTTAGTGTCGGGATTGGAGCTGTTGATCCAAGCACTAACGATTCCGGCGACGACTTGCCCCGTTCGGACCTGCTCATGCCTGTGGTTGAGGCTGATGATGGAGAGGAGGAGGAGGACAACCCAGGCAGGGAAATCAAGCACCACGAAAGGGACGATGAAGAAAGGTACGACGAAGATAGGCATGACGAGAATTTGCGAGGTCGTATATCACCTGGATCGCCGAGGACAGAGACCAAGTCACCAGATTTCATCACGGACGAGAGCTCCCCCGAAGTCGCGTGGGGAGGGGGCATTGAGGATGCCAATCACTAGTCTGATGTATCTCGCGTGAGAGACTTGGTTGATATGGATTATATATGTCGGCGCTGATTCGGGCATGTTGGAGGCAGGCATCCTGGTCACGGCGTTTGAAGGCTTGCGCTGGTAATAGATTTGCATAGGTACTTTGTTGTACAAATATTATACGGTTCTTGACATGCCCCGTTTCTCGTCAAAGCAGATCGAGTCCCCCACCTTCCATTGACACGCCTGACGCCATGGGCCACGATTTAATGCTGTGGCCGCTCTTTAAAGCTCATCATCCCTCATCTCGTACAGTCTAACTGCCCTTGATAGTTGTGTTTTCCTAAATGCCCCCTGTGTAATGTTCCCTTTCTCTAATCGTCCTTGTCAATGTTTAGAACATCGCCCCCGAACAACCCGAAGGTGAAATCCAGCCACCAGATGAGTTTCCAGTACAGGCTCGCCCGATTCCAGTCAAACTCGCCGATCTCGGTACGGGGCACCTCGTTACCAATCATGCTGCCGCCAAACCACTTGACGAAGGGGATAGCGTTGAGGAAACGTTGCATGACGGACTGCTGAGGGAGCAGGGCTTGCTCGGCGGGGAGGAGGTTGGCGCGTCGTGCGGTGGGGATACGGCGGCAGAAGATGCTGTCCTCGTCGCGGATCTCGATGGGTTGGATACCAGAGGTGGAGGTTTTGGGGACCGTGGTGATGGGTTCCGTGAGGGTCGCACTGGAGGTGTGCGAGTTGGTGATGGTGCCCGTGTCCATGGTCAAGCTGGAGGTTTGCGAGTGGGGAGGTGAGAGGTCGAGGAGGCGGCTGTTGAAGGAGGTGGGCATGCCGCTGACGGTCTTTCGCTTTGGCGCGCTGACGGCAGCGGGCATGCTGTTGGACCTGGTGTGCTCGCTGACCAGGGAATCGACATCGGGACAGGCTTCATCTTTGGCGGGTGGGAGCCCACGGTAGGACTCGGCGTAGACGAGATGTCCCAATATCCTCTGAGGGCTGGCGAACATGGCAGCCTCAGCAGCCTCTGAGCTCTCGAAGGTGACCTTGACCCAATGCTCTCCTCCGTCGGCGCGATTCACCAGCGCCCTCTCGTCGGCACTCAGAGTGCGGCGTCGCGTAAAGGCCGGGTCTCGCAGCTCCGACTTGTAGCGGCGCTGCGCGGTCGGGGGCTCTCGGGGGTAGTCCTCGAGGACGTTGCCGGCGAGGGACTCGTAGTGGGAGATGGCGGCGTACTGCTGGGTCGAGGAGCGGTAGCCGCGGAGGATGAGCTCGACGGGGAAGGAGGCGACGGGACGCTGTGGCGCGGGATCCTCTTGGAGCATGCCGCTGCTCTTGCGCTGGACGGTGGCAGCGGGCGCGGCCTGGTTGGAGACCCAGTCGCCGAAGAGCTTATCGGCGGCGGCGAGGGTCGGGTTCTCGCGGCCGCGGGCGGGCGTGCCGGGGCGAGAGCGGGAGCGGCGGGTAGATTTGCCAAAGGAACCGGACTCGGCGACGCTGCGGCGCGAGCGGGCGTTTCCCGAGGGGGCATCTTGTCTAGGGAGCGCAGTCAGGTTAGCGCTTGGAGCAAGGGCGAGCGGAGACGGCGAGGCGTCGTACTGGTTGAAGTACATGGCGTAAGGCCGCTTGATGCCGTCGTCGCCGACGTAGCATTCGTCGTCGGGGACGTTGTGGAGGATGAGAGGAGCCATGGCCGGAGGGATGGCTGGTGGAAGACGACCGCGAGAGGGAGGGAGGGAGGAAGGGTCGCGCGGGTGAAGCAAAAGCTGCTGCCTTCCTGGAGGGTGAATGAGGGCTCCCGGGAGGTATTGCGAGGGAAGACTAGGCAGACGTCTCGGGGTCGGTGGCGTTGAGATGAGGGTTCCTTTGTCGAGGTTCACATGCCCAAATTCGTTGGAGTTGACTCTCCCGTCGATTTTCTAACCCAGCAACCAAACAAATTGCGTTGAAGCTACTAAGGTGTCCTAGCACGGTACGAAGCGGGGAATGGTTTCTCCGTGGCCGTGCATTCCTGTCTCTACTCCTGTCTCTACTCCTTGCTCTTTATCTGGAAGGGGATTCACTCCATTTTATTCTGACAGATAGATATCTTGTATTTGTTCTGTGTAGAAAGAAGAACATCTGTGGAATTTTTGTCACGGATTATGCGAATACGTGAAGCAGCACTTGCGCTTACATACGCTGAGGACCAGTGCGCGTTACTCCATACTCTCGAAGTCCTACTGATGGACACAAATATCTTGCAATGTGGGAAAACACCTTTATATATATGGAAAAGCAGAGAATTCGTCATTCAAAACTCTTTCAACTTGCTTCTTACGTCTCTTTAGGGGCTGAGGGACTTCAATTGACGTTGCGAACCACTTGACCAATTGTTAGTTTTGGTCATTTGGATCCTCAAGCAGTTCACAGAGAGCTAGGCAGATCATTTGTGCTTGCTGGGAAGCCCAGACTGAGACCGATTGATCTTTAAGCTTATGCTGTCATTCTTTGTGTTCAAGATTCAAGACCGTTAACTGGGCCAGCACAAACCACTCCGGGATCCCAGAGTTGAAGTTGACACCAGGGACCACTCCGTGAATAGAACAGGCATTCCGTGCATGGTAATCAACAGCGCTGAATCAGCATCTCATCCCCTGTGTCTCCACTGTAAAACCAATCGCGCGCGGCTTCCAAATCCAGCGCTTGGCGCTCCACCCAAGGGATCTCCCGGGGCTGGATATACGGATATGCTCGAGTATATGTCGGAGCCTCGCCCTGTATTTCACCAACCGACAATTCCCTAAAGGGGACACTGTTCTGCAAATCAATTGCCCATCATGAGCCAGCTTCTATCTTTCCGCGCGCTTATCGGCTTGTCGCTTGTTGCGGCCATGTTCGCGTTCCTCGGCGCTTCGCCTCTCAAAGCCTTCACTTCTACCCTGCAGCGAGCAGGTATGGATTGGTTCTCGACAGAGCAGAATGCCTCGGCGTCTTTGACATCCAAGACGCCTGTTTACTTCTTCAGCCATGGCGGGGTGAGTGCTTCATTTATATCATATACATCGAGATAATCCTTGTCTTCTAACAATTGATGCATAGCCTGATGTTCAGTACAATACCAAGCATCCTGTGTTCCCCATTCTTCAGCAAATTGGCAGGGAAATCACACAGCAGGTCAAGCCGAAGGCCGTTGTTGTGTTTTCAGCCCATTGGATGGGCGAGGAGGGTGCCATCCACATCAACAAGGAAGAGAACACCGAGCTAATCTATGAGTATGCCGTGGAATTTTCACTCTGTCTGTGGTGAATGAGATGCTAACTAGCCCTCAGTTTCTACGGGTTCCCAGACAATTTCTACCAGGCCAAATATCCCAGCAAGGGAGACCCCGAGCTTGCAGGCAAGATTATGGTCATGTTGTCGGAAGCAGGGATCCAGTCGTACGGGGTCAATCGTGGGCTCGACCACGGTGTCTGGTCCGGCTTCAACGTTGGTAGGCGTGCACCAAGCTCATTTCTCAAGATAGCTGCTCACTCAAGTCACAGCGTTTGACCCGGAAACCAACCCTCTGAATGTTCCTCTGGTACAGGTCTCGCTCTACAAGAACGAAAACCCCCATGCCCACTACGCCTTGGGTCGTGCCGTCGCCGCGCTGCGCGAACAGGGCATCGTCATTATCGGAGCTGGAATGTCCGTTCACAACCTCCGCGACATGCATTACATGTTCAAGGGAAACAGCGACCCGATGCCGTACACGGTCAGCTTCGACAACGCTCTGAAGGAGGCCGTCGAGGCGGACCCCGCGTTGCGGGAGGACAAGATGGCAGCCATTTGCAAACGCGGCGACGCAAAACAGGCACACCCGTTCATGGATCACCTCATGCCTGTGCACATCGCAGCGGGAGCAGCGGGCGAAGACTGGGGGAAGCAAACGTGGACGTTACAGGAGGGAAGCTTTGGCTGGGCTCAGTATCGTTTCGGAGATGTTGCGGCGTCGTCGAAGCGTTGATGGCTGGGTTGGCTTGGGCATCAATCAACCTCGCTGCACATGTGCAGTTTTGAACGCGTTGGTCAAGAAGAGAATTGGAAAAGCAAGTCCTAGGCCGCTGGTACCCGTCGAGCCTAAAGGGGTGGTTTCGGGCTGAAGCGAGGTTATTAATGTGATATATGACCGGCGTTTGAGGGTTGCTCTGCACGAGCCGTGTTGTTGTTGGGTAGGGAGTGTGGTGCATTTGTAATTGAGGGTTGTACACAGCGTGACAAGCCAAGTACCCCCCAACGGGAGTCTTCCGAAACAGCCCACGTCACGTTGCACACTGAAGGCCTTAGGTCTTTATTCTACTGAGGCACAATTTCATGTATGGGTCTCTTCCTGCCGCGTGCGGCCCACCTAGGCGGAATTGCGTATAAGTCAGCGCCTTATTAAGGGGTACCAAAGGTTATGCCTGCCCCCCGGACCAAGTGCCCCTTATTGTAGAATTCTACCGCAGGCAACATCTCGCTCGCAACCCATCTCGCCGTTTGTGTGTGCAAGGAGCCGTGGCCGAACGGCTCACTGCTCTTTTCCTTCCGCATTCTCGAACCTCCCATGTCGAGGTTGCCTAGAGCATCGATAAGCACGCTCTGCGAGGAGTCATCGGGACTTTCACCACGTGGAAACGACGAGTAACCATCGCAGAGTGCCTGGAAGCAGACGAGCTGATCTTGGAGGTGGACGTCGACCTCTCCGCCTTGAGCCACTTCCTCGAAAAGTCCTCGGCACAACTTGTCTGAAACCTGGCTTGTGAAAGAGCCCCTCAACTTGCCCTTCTTCGGCATCGAGCCAAGATAGTCCTTGCCCCATCTTATACCACCTTTTGAGTGGGCAACAAGAAGAATATACCACCGGGTTTCGAGGAGGGAGTCTTCTACCAGCTTGAAGTTGACCTCAGCACCGGGAAAGAGAACGTCGAGGTCTTTTACCAGGGCATTTCGGAGCTCCTCATGCACGGTACTCGGTACGACCATGGTGACGTCTACAACCTTTACTTCAAACGACTCTGGGTGCTTTCGTGGGGCTGCTGCATTGTAGCGGAGCGACTGTCCCACGGGAATTGGGAGAATCTTCAACCAGAAAGATCCTCGAGACTGTGGGCCAAGGCTCCAGCCTCGGCGTGACAGTTTTCTTTCAACCTGGATGCCGAAGCGGTCTTCGAGAACAGGCAGCAGGACCTGGTCCAGGTAGTCGTAACTCAAGCTGAAGCTAACATTCGTGCCGCCTGAAATATCCACCTGGATCGGTTCGCGGCTACTGTTGCCTGCGAAAACTAGGAAAGGCAAGATGGCCTGCAGGATTAAAAGGGTGCTGGCGGATCCGGAAGCGGCGGACAGTTTGATGTTTCTCTGCAACAATTCCGAGGGGCCGCGTCGTGGGACGAACGAAACCGTCGTCGAGCCTACGCTCACGCCTTCCACATCAGCGCCCGTGGCCTCGGCGAGCCACTGGATGGACGTGACATGCTGGCTCTTGAGCCCTGAGCGTGTGATGTGTCAGTTGTTGGTCCTCTGTTGGGCTTGGGGGAATCACCAACCTCCGCCCTTTGTGCCGCCTCTGTTCCCCCTGACGTTTCGGATGACCACGGGTTGCGTCGTCAACGCAGCTAGACAAATGACGACTCGCACCACTTGTCCGCCACCTTCTCCAGTGCGACCATCTATTTCGATGGGCTTCATGGCGTTGGTGCTGAATGGTGGCAACGGCGCGAGGCGCGACTGGCGTATCTCTGCGGAGAGCAACCTAGAAGGGGCGAACAACAGAGTATTACCACGGCGGCGAAAAAAGGCCTTGTGAATGGTTTGGGTATCTGTCAGAAGCCCCGGCTAACAAGGGAAAACGCCTTCTAAATGCATCCGGTGAGGATCGAGATTGCGCTGACTCACTCACATCTTATACGCCGGTGAGTCCTTCGCTAGCTTCTTTGGAGACCCGGCGTAATCAGTCACTAGGCTGACGTGAATCAGCGGGAAGAGAGATGCCCCATGCGGAACTCCGTGAGAGGAAGTGGAAAGATGACGAGTCCCAAATACGTATTATGGCAGTCATCAAAAAGGGCTCAAACTAACGAGTCAGATGCTATCTGAAGCAAGGTTTTTCGATTCCTAAGCGGGCGAGAAGAGGAACGCTGGGTGTCCTGAATTAAGTATATAAGCCTGCTACGAGACGCGGAAAACCCGCTCAACTCTGTGCAGATTTTGGGCTTTTATTTCTCTTATTCTAGTACACAAGTAAGTGGGCTGTTCCTTCCCGTCGGTGCCTGTGTACCTACCCGAAATTGAACGATGAAGCCGTCGTTGCCGCGGCGCGTCTGTTCCATGCCGCGACCCATTAAACTTTTTGGCTCCCATTCACGTTCCTTCATTCTCTTCTTTGACCCTGTTTCTGCTCATCCGCCTTCTTCTTGTTCATCTTCTTACGTACTCCTCTCGCAACTTCCTTGCTGTTGTGTCGCGCTTGTTATCGTTCCCTTGTTCCCTGGTCGAAGTCGACATGTGGGGAATCTGCAGCACCGCCTTGCGCTGCAGCGACAGACGCTCCCGATGGAAATGGACAATGGGCGATTCTCGGCGGATGAGCCAGCCACAATCTGTGCCTTGGAAGATGCCTGATCGACCGGCCTCTCACGACTTCGGATTGGAAGAACCCCCCGACTTGGGAACTCGGTGCCAACTGAATATGGCTGTTGGATTGCACTGGTGTCGATGTGGCAAGATGAGACGTGGCAAATCGAACCATTCCAGCCTATCAGTTGCCAACGGCGTTCCCGAATCAAGCTGAACATTGAGGCAATGAGGCCACGACGGGCTCATTCGAATTGGCAGTATCGCCACGAAACATGACTCAATTCAATGCAACGGTTGAGCGAGGATGGAAGCGGCCACCTCCTCCTGGGGGTATTCAATCTAGTATTTCTCCTGCCCGCCACTTACTCTCCACGACCAAAAAGAAAAAAAGCCAATACGAATTCCAACAAGACGACCAACAAATTTCAATCTCAGGAGATAACGCAACAAAGGAATACAAAACAGGCCAGCTGTCTACTTCGACCGACCATGCGTGGCGTGAGGATACGCAGTCCTAAACTCAACACCTCCCGTCTTTGACTACCCAACATAGGGGATGCTCTCTCTTGTCAACGCCAAACATGCGTATAGATGGTTCCCGGGTCTCCGCCAAATAGCAAAACGAACGACGACATCTCTGAATCATGCAATAATAAGAGAAGAATTCGACTAATCCTGGTGGATCAAGTTAGCAAGGATCTCCCATGGATGTGGCTTCTTACTTACTGTCCTCTTGACACCTAGCTGGTATTGCCACCTTACTTCTTGAAGCCTACTTCTTGGAAGAACTGGAGTATCTCGACTTGGACTTGCCCTTAGACTTGCCCTTGGACTTGCCCTTGGACTTGCCCTTGGACTTGCCCTTACCACTTGACGCATTCCGGGATTCCTCAACAACACTATAACCTTCGTCTGTATCGCTGGATGATATTTCGATATTCCCTGGATACTGTCCAGGACGACCACGATATGAGTTGCTGGGAAACAGTTCATCAATGAGTCCCACGCTGTCTGGGACTGGCACACATCCCGACGGGGAATGATGCCGCACTTGCACGGAACCTGTCGGAGTCGTCATGAAATGGTTCATGTTCCAGTTGTAGTTGTCAACATAATCGCCGGTGGTTCTTATGTGACTACCCATGTCATCCAGAGGGTAGCCCTGGCTGCTGCTGTTTCGACATGAGCTTGTCTTGTCAAGTGACTTGGAACAGTTACTCACCTGCCCAAACTGCCCCAGTTGGCCGTGGTGGATGACGGGGAAACTGGCTGGCTTCCGCCATTCCCATATGTCAAATCGCCAGAGTTGGCCGTTGCCGACGATGAAGAGGCTGGCTGCAGCCTACTGCTTCCATACCCCCAGAACCCCCCGGCAACAGAGCCCTGAGCATTTGGGCCGGTCTCACTTCCGGACGTGGTATTTGAAGCCCTTCTAGCACTGCCCGAGCTATGAGGTACGGCTTCATACGCCTGCCCGAGGTGGTCGGTACCTGGGTAGGAGCCAGCGTTGTCTTGCACCAACACTACCTGACCTCGCTCATCGACACAATAAGATCGACCACCGCCTTCATGGTTTCCGGCAGGGTACCGTGATGGGGCGCCCTGTCCCCAGTTCTGAGGATGACCCGACATTTGCGTTGCTGGATGGGGAAGCGGGGACCGGGGTCTTCTTGCTGGGTCGACCAAAGCTTGGCTGGTGTTGATACTTTCCAGGCGGCAAGCTGGGGCTTGTTCGAGCTTGTTGACTACGAAGATAGCAAGCTAAAGTCGTGAGAAAGGAATCACAACCTTGTGGACGCTATGTCGACTCCGGAAGCAAGAGGGGCTTCTCGTTATTCGAACCAAGGCTGAGCTCTCCCAAGGGATGTCAACAACAGTCGTCGATGGGCGAAATCAAAGGACGAAAAAGGAGACCTGATGATGAGAATGACGAGATGGATGATGATGCCTTTATTCCTAGAGGATGGCCGTGGCTGGGCACAAGTCGAGGTTGAAAGGCGCAACTGGGTTATCCAAGCAGGCAGCTACGGTATCCGTGCACCGCGTCCCGGATCTGGTACGATGGGACCTGTCGATGATTTGTCGGAAGCCGTGGAATTTTGCATCAAGTTTCTCGGGTCGAGTCGATTACTCGGACAGCGATCCAAGGTCACGGCAGGTCTTCGGAAGGGATTCGAAGTTGGGATTCGTGTTGTCGTCAGTGCTAATAAGAGGAAGGGGAATGGATAGATGCTGGACAACTCGGGTGAGGCGTCGATGATGGTTCGCCTCGGTTCACAGCGTGCGCTAGGGAGTCGGCCACTAATATCCGGGCGCCGAGCCCTATCGTGGCAGAGGCATCATGTTGAAAGCGAGGTCTAAGACGGGCTGTCGACGCGAGGTGAAAGGAGGGCAGCGGACGGATCGGAGGGATAGCGTGGTGCACAGTGTATGGAAGTGCAATCGACGAAGGCTCTGTCCGCCATCGTGGCAGCTCGGCATCCAAACAGGTCCCGGACACCTTGACACGATGCTAACGGGAATCAACCAAGACGAGAGGAGAAACGGGGAGGGCAAGGAAAGGTGATATGGGCAATGGCCTGGTATTAACCAGCCGAACTCCCACCGAGACATCGGTCACCCGTGTCTCCGGTCGCGGCAACATGCTAGCCGACTTCGAATGCAGAGACAAGATACATGCGGGCGATGGCACACAGCACATCATTTACCCGCCCGTAAAGGAGCTAAGAACCCCAGCTTGCAGGCCAGCTTGCGGCACTATGTACCGCTGTGGCGTTGACAGCCAACACTCCCAGGTTGGGCGGGCTGCTGGAAACTTATCAGACAACCCCGGCAACGCCGAAGTCGATGGAACCCC
The DNA here is from genome assembly GCA_917563905.1 of Neonectria neomacrospora. Taxonomy (NCBI): domain Eukaryota; kingdom Fungi; phylum Ascomycota; class Sordariomycetes; order Hypocreales; family Nectriaceae; genus Neonectria; species Neonectria neomacrospora. The sequence continues at coordinate 1,091,336 of OU830643.1, forward strand.
AGCGCTCCCCAACCAGCCATGATTTGTGGCCTTCTCAAACCTTGGACTCACCTTGGACCAAACGAGAGACAGCTCGTAGCAGAGCCTTGGTATGAATGCTACGCAACCTTGGCCAAGACGAAAGCTCAGCACGGGCTGCTCGCAATTCCACTGAGATAAGCAGTTCTGTACAGTGCGGCGAGAGGAGAGTTACTTCTGACTTACCCTCCCCCCCGCTGGGTGGGCTGCAGGGAGGTCTATGTCTACAAATTCAAGACACTTTGCATCCCATTCAGTGTTCAAAGTATGCGTGCTACCCATATTGAGAACGATGGAGGGATGGATGCAGGTGAGTGGCAGCATTGCTTGGGTCTCGACCCGTTCAGGCCACCCAACCTACGACTCTATTGGTGCTCTTACATGGAGCATGGCTGCCCCAACACCAGGGGTTCGAGATGCAGAGTTCCTCTGCTTGCAGTTACAGTTGCAGTCGGTGTCGCAGTCGCAGCCAGGACACAGTTAATCACCCGTGTTGGCTCGGTGGTTCCATCGACACGGATGCGGGGTTTTGTGGAAAAATCACCAGTCGATTGCAGCCATCTATCTATTATACACGACAGAAAGAAAAAGCAAAAAAGAAATACTCCGGTTAAACTTGCAGACTCCTGAGCTCAGACCGAGAGGACATGGAACGTCGCCAAATGCGGCCGTGCCGTACTTTTGACAACCTGATCAAAGCGGAGAGACAAAACCTGTGTAAAAACACAACGAGATGTAAATCAAAGAACTATGTCGCCAACCAAAGGAAAGAGTCCACCGAATTCTTCCTTAAATATCATACAACCCGCCAACGCACCAAGTCGAAGTGACGTTGGAGTCACATGGTCATTTCGAGAAACATCGCCGTCGGAACCTCTCTAACGACGGTCGTTTGAACCGGGCAGGACTCTTTCGATCTCGGCGAGACTCGCTTGGGTTCTGGCTTTACGCTCCCTCGGGGTGGAAAATTTGAATGCCGAACCGCCAGGTCGCCCCCGTGACTGGTCGGCGACAAATACAGCCGTTCGACCTACGTTGGACATACTATGTTGAGGGTAGTCATTGCCATCATCGGCGTAATGCTCGTCTCCGCGGAAGCTACAAATCCGTTAGACCCAGTGCTGTCGATGCCGACGACATGTCACTCACCTGCCCGCCTGAGCGCCATAAGCGTCGTTGCTGGAAGGGTACCGACTGCCATGACCGTACGACTGGTCCTGGTACTGGTACTGAAGGTCCTGGTGCGAGTAGTGGCTTGGGTGTGTCGTGGCTTGCTGTTGTTCTCGGTGTCCCTGGCGAGCCTGTCCTTGTTGCTGGTATGCTTGCTGTTGTTGTTGATGTGCCTGTTGTTGGTAACTTGGGTGTCCGTATCCTTGAGGCATGGCCTGGCCCGACGAGCGTTGGGACGCATCCCAAGGAGCATAACCTTGCTGTCTGGACATGATGATGGAAAGGTTTCGATGGGGGATTGAGGAAAGAAGCATGGAACGACGATCGACAGACAAAGGATGACGGACGATGGACGACAGACAAAATACGATGGCTAGTGTCGACGATGTTGCAAAGCAAGTGTTATTGAACTCGTGTTGGTGGGCTCCTCGAGGAGTCATCGGACTTTATACGGAATCGAACCAGGTACCGCGCACCCAAGGCTAACAAGCAAGAGTTTACTTCGCCATGTACGGCGTGACGGAAGTTGAAAGAAGCGGTGTCGTCTCGTTGTCCTTGGTTTGATTATGAGCGAATCGGGTCGTGTCCCGGTGTCTGGAATTATCAAACTGGATGAAGGCGATGCCAACCTGCCTACACCAGCCTCACTCCCCGGTTAGCCTGGGCCATATAAGCCAACGGCATGGCTTGATTCCGTCAGAGCCATGAAAGCCTTGAGATGAGCCTTTCTCCCATAGCCCCCGAAGGCATTTGTCTCGTGCGTGGCGCGGAACGCTTGCTTTCGTGCGACAGGGTGCTCGATCAGTGATTCGAAGGCTCGTCACTAGCCCTCGGATGCCTCCCATGACGGCATCCAGATTGTTTCCGACATCGGGGCAGCGGGTGAAGGATGAGGCGATTGAACTAGGACGGTATTGTTGGAGGTCTCGAGGTATTCAGGTGAACTCAGGGGTATGCCATGACGTGCACTGCGCTGGAAAACGAGAGCCGGGGCTTGCATCGGTGCCTTGAGTTGCGGCAGACTCCGCCATGGTTCGCGAACGACGAGGGTCGCCTTTTCTACGTCAAGCAGCGCGCTGCTCTGACTGTTCGTTCGGGGGGGCTGCGGACCCGGGCTCTGGCGGTGCAAGAGGAGTCATTTGCAAGAAGAGCCATTTGCGAGGAGGATCGGTGAACGGAGCAGATGCAAGAGTCAAGAGGGGGAGGTGAGGGGAACGAGCAAAGGGAGGGAGCAAGCTTATTATTGTATGCATTGCATGCTGCAGACCACGGCGAAGACAGCAGCACGGCGGACTCAGCGGACACAGCGGACACAGCGGATACACCGGGGGCCAACAACAGTCGTCGGGCCGGGCGTCAAAACGGGAGAGATGCTTGGAGGGGGGAAGCCTGTCTCGGGGTCTCACCTCATGGCGCGCCTAGAAAGGGGTGCGTCGCGACCTGCAGACGACAAAGCAACGAGACGGGCCAGGCAATTGGTGGCATCTAGACTACCCCTTAGCTGGCGGTGGGACAGAGACGGCGGCGGACCGATTCTGAAAGCATCACAGCCTGCTCAAGTGCTCATGCTGTGCATCCCATACATACATACATACATATAGGGCCTGGCGTCAGCTACACAGGGCATACCTTTGTGTGTATTGTCGACAGGAGCTCTCTGCACACAGTACGTTCATGCACTGCGACACACACACAGAGAGAGAGAGAGAGAGAGACTGCGGATTCACCATGGGAAGGGATGGCAGCTCACTCTAGGTTGCCGGTGTGGGCGGGAGGCTGGGAGTTGGTTGCATTGGTTGCGGCTGAAGGATACGCAGGCCTCGCCTGACACCTGTTGGTGATGCACCCAGGTATTCAATTGCTCTGTTGCTAGTCTACACGGAGCATCTCATGGCAATCGCCCGATTCCCGCCACTCAGCCATGAATCTCGTTTTCCCAGCCAAGCCAGCAACATCTCAGCTCTCGAAACTTGACGCTGCATGTCTCACCCAACGATGCGTCAACTGGCGGGTCCAGCGGCAAACATCACAGCGAACCCCCCCCTCCCCTGCCGCTGGCCCCCACAAACCAAGCCATAAACACCAGCACTTGGTCTGTGTTGCGGGATAATGTACACATGGCGTGACGCGCCGCTGCCACAAGCTGCAATGTCGCACTGCAACGGAGTGTGTGCATGCCGGGCTCGCAAAGGCCTAGCCTCGGCCGAGATTGTGGGGGACTGGGCCGATCAGATACTGCAATCATCTTTGGCGACGGTCGTAGGGGTGAGGCTCAAGAAGGACTGAAAGATGCATATCACCCGCTGTCGAGATGCTTCGTATATGTACGTTGACGCTGCCGCCACACCCTCTTTGGAAAAGCCGGCCCCCACGTTGTTGGATCCACGTTGCCCCCCCCCCTCACTATTTGTACGGGCGAGCCGCTTTGGAAACTCGGGCCTCCGAAGAGGTCTAGGCTTCTGGAGAGGTTTGGGCTCCTTGAGAGGTTTGTTGGGCATGGTCACGGCCGCCATCTCGGGTGGCTTCGCTCCTCCGGTCGGATACACTGGCTCGCTGGTTCTGTGAAAGCTGGGTCAGGCGCAGATGAGTCCAGGGCCCGTCGGAGTGCTCGAGCCATTCCCAGATCATATCAGCAGCTTTCGAAGATGCAGATATAGTTGCTTTTGTGACCCTGTTGGTGTTGCGTTTGCTAGCGCTCTTGTTCGCCATCTTCGATTCGCGGGTACTGGAAAAACTCGTGGGTTAGGCTTAATGTGCCATGAGGACGCACTCATGTGAAGATCTTGCACGTACCTCGAAACTTGACTCCCTTGTTGAGCAGATCCTGTGGCGGACGGTGTCTGCGAATCAGACTGAGAGATCCCTTTTGTCACGGTGTCGGATTCCGTTGGCATGGTTGAGTATGTGGTTCTGTCTGTGTGGTCTTGTCAAATCGTATCAGCCTTTCGCGAACCAGGTACTGTCGCGAAAGGCCTCATTTATGTCGCCGCTGAGTCGGATGCGGCTCAAGGAGCGGTAAAGGACAGGACAAATCCTTGTGGCTCGTCATTTGATGAAGCGGGTTGGGCGTCACCGATGATCTCTTCCCTGTAAACTGATGGTTCAGATTGGCTGGCCAGACATGACAAAATGGATTTAAGTCTATGGGACAGACAGAACCTCGTCTGTCTGTCGCATCAGCGAGGATCCTTCCAAGACTGCCTGGAGGGTGCCCGCTTTGTTTGTCGAGAGAGCATCTCACTGGCAACAACCTAGCTCGAGGGGGCTGAGGCACGAGGGACGGCTTTCGAGCTCACCAGTGGCTTTTGAGGCCCAGAGACGCGCTTGGCAGTGCCTCAGCTTGACCGGTGTGTATGTTTGACATCACCAAGTGTCGGGTCCTCGGGTATCTAGGGGCCCGGCCTCTTGAGTTGGCTGAGCCCTCAGCCTCACGGAGGCGTTGAGCCCAGTCAAAGACGACTGAGTTGGCTGAAGGACCCCGGACGCTGGATGAGATTCACTCCCACACTTGATTGTTAATGATCTTTGTGTTTGTACAGCAGTGCAAGCGGTGTGGACAATGCAGGCGCGCGCCCAGAGCTCGCGATGGGCTCCTTGAAAGCTTCGCCCGCGGTGGCTCAGACGACGAAGGGAAGAGCCTGGGTATGGAGCGGTGAGCGGCATCACAAGCATCAGCCTCTTCTGCCAGCTGGCTCGTCTCCGAAGACGGTTGCTCCATCGTCATCTTGTTCTCATCATGACACAGGGCCCAAGTTAGGCCAAGATAGCGCGGAGAGCAGCAGCGCAAGATCAGCCAGCCGGTCAAATCAGCTTCCAAAACCCAGGCCGAGGCCCGACACGATGCTCCCTTCTCAACCTTCCACGTTGCTTCGTCGGTGTTTGAGGATGTTGAGGCAGCACAGCCCAGCGCAGGTGATCTAGACCTGCCGAGATCGCACACAAGCCGTGGAAAAAAAAAAGCCCCTTGAAAGCTGTCGAGTGGCTGTATAGTCAGTCACAGGCAGCAACTCCGAGTGCGTCTTCAGCACTTTAACGATGATCGGGTACCGATCTGGGACTTTTGGGTGCAGCTGCACGTACCCGTCTGCTGCCGGTTGTGCTGTGTACTCGGAGAAAGCAGTACCTCGCAGCAGCGCCGCAGAGACTTGCAGTCTGGGTATGACGGCAAGGTACCTGGAAACATGGCTTAATTGTTTGAAACTTGACGTATGCGGAGGTGTTGGCCCGCGCCTCTTGCGGAACCGGGCCGTTTCGTGCAGAACTGCAGATGCGTAGTTGCACCTCGGCGACGAGCTTTTGGTCCGCGTGCACACGTCCTCTCGCAACGAGGCGGGAGGATGATAGGAGACGCCAACATGTTCAAAGTCCCTGGCAAGGCGAGGGCATTCACCGGTCCGGCCGGAGTCGCCGGTGGCGACACTGAGTGCGCTCCGTATATGCCCAACTAACCAGCCTGGCAATGTCAGGCTGGTTGGCTGTCTCTTCCGGCTCTCGACTAGCGGTTTGGTCTTGACGTACTTCGTTCAGACGTGCGACCGCACTCAGCCCTGCCCATATGTTCCCTGATTGGGCTTTCCCTTTGAAACTGTTCTGAACTCTCGCTGACTGGACCATCACTAGAATCGTCAGTAAAGGCCTCACTATTGGCATCTTCGCCAGCAACCGTCATCGGGTTACATCACCAAAACGACCTCTCGTACCGGGGGGTCCGAACAGACATGGGAATTTTGAGAATTCGACCTACCGGGCAATCGTATTTCAAAGTCCCTCGTCAAGCATGTCTCTCGTTTTTATGCGACGTTCCTCGACGTACAGTGATCTGGCACCTACGCCTAAGCCGCTAGAATCACATGCAATCGAACACGGACAAGTTGCAACCCAGCCGCAGGTGTCAACCGAAACAAGGTCATGGCTAAATGGATCTGAAGCGTGGTCGTCACGGGAGGGGGTCGGTTGAAACTCTGGCCGCCAGTGCTCTAGGTGCATATTGTGCCTGGCCATACACGGCACATCAGCTTCTTCACCGCTCATCCGGGATATCGCGAACCTCTCATTCCGACCAGTGACAGCTTCAGCCTTGCAAAAACCCCGAGAATGGCAGACTGACGACCTTGTTTACGAGATGACGTTCGATCCAGTACATTTGTTGGACTGGAATACTCCGCACCTCCACATGTTGGGACGACGTTGGACAGGCTCATTGGGGCGTCGATAGCCAACCATGAGCCAACCCCAGATTCCCCGAGGGCCAATGCTGAATAGACTCTTGCACTGCCTCTCGCAGTCAGGGCGGGGGGCCGGTACTGCTATGTACTGTTCCCTCGATCTCGGGGCCAGGTGATGGCTCCGGCATGCGGGTGACGCGAGAGTGACCGCTCTGGACGAACCAGGAGGTTTCAACTCAGGTCGCAGGGGCTGTGCAACCACGGCCTCACGCAAAGGGCTCGGGAAGGATCCATGCTAGGCCGTCCCTCCAGTCCGAACTCTGCACAGCCTGGGCTCCTCGGGATGCTACCCGCTTCCCACGCGACGCCCCCTCTGCCGCCTGCGGGTAGCTCCGCGCCACGCCATCGAAGACAAACAAGGATGGCAAACAATGTGACGATGACCGACGAGTCCTTTGTGCAAATTGTCTTGCTGGAAGCCTACAGATCAGGTTCGACGAGACCGGGTGCGGGACTAGCCCTCGTTCGCCTCACTTATCCGCCCTGTCCAAGGCCACCGTGGTCGCATGGCGTCTTAGCAAAACGGCCACAGCAATAAGCCAAAAACCCATGGCCAATAGTCACGAAGAGCCCTTTCGTGCATCCGAGGCACTCCTGCTCGGTGGCACCCCAGGGGACATGCGTACGGGCCTGCAGGTGTGCATGAGGTGTCTTTGCGCGACTCGTCGACGCTGGGCATGTGGGTGTCACCGGTACATGGCGCTGGGAGCGAAGCCCATCGATGATAGGTCCTCTACGCCCTCGGATGGGCCTTCTAGATCCAAGACGTGAGCTTCTCGGTGGAGTCCGGGATCCTGGATGCCTTGGAGCAGGGGCCGGGAGGCGTCCAGGGCGACAGACGTTGGGTGACGGATGGGTGTGCCGGCAAGGCCAGCACTTGCCAAACGCAGCCATCTTCGAGGCTTCCGGGTCCGTTGATTCGTCGATGGTTTTCCAAGCCACATTTTCAATCCCGACGCCTATTACCTCCATGCACGTGGGTAAGAAGACGTCATATCAGACGGCCAAAGTTCTGTCACTGCCGCTATTTGTCATTGACTCCTAAGATTTCTCTCTTCACTGACGTAGTTTCAACCGTGTCGCAACTCTCCCGAGGGGATCATGTGCGGATATTGTGTAGATGACATCTTGGGAATCAGATTGGCTCAAGTGTTGTGTACCCCAGTCTTGCCAGGGGCCCCGGCTGCCGCGGCCGAGCCGAACGGAGGAGAGCCGGCCGGGAACCCACTGTTCCGGAGGGCCCACTCCGACAGACTTGGCTACGGCGTTGACGCTGTTGACGCTGTGTCTTCTTTCTCACGATGAACGATCAAGCGCGGAACCTATTGGAGATTTACCGCTTGGTGTGAGAGTCAGTCTCGTACCCTTGTGAGGCTTCTCAACGTTGGATAGTTGGCCGAAGAAAGTTGGCCATGATCACCTGTCGTTTCCAGGGTACCTCTTAGGATCGACAGTTTGCCTACAAGTATCTGTAATGAAAAGGAAATAAAACAACAACAGAATCAGGCAGCTCAGTGCATCTTCTAACGGAAGGTCTAAAACGGATACGGCACGCCGGTAGTGTTCCCAGGACGGCAGATGTGGCCAGGAGATCAACGCCAGGATCCCGAGGGAAGGATTATCAGAAACTGATCAACTTGACCTAACGCAGGTTCTAAAACTACCTCTTGTGTAACTGAAAAAATCTCATGCAAAGCTGATGGGATACCTTCAATCAGATGCTCATATTAGAAACACCACTCCACGGAGAGGTCCATGTTGACTACTAAAGGTCGACATCAACTCGGATGGAAATCGCATTGGTATACACGGGATTGCTTAAAACACCCGTCAGCTAGGTCCCTCGAGTAGGGTTTTCCATTCGGGGTACATAACTTAACATTGCAGAGTGAAGTAATCTACTCGAAGCGAATAGTCATAATTTTCCATGTGTATATAGGCAGCAATGCATCATGTCAACTCAGTGGAGTTCATACCGATCCGCAGAATGAATGTTTTCTTGTAGGGTCGACTTGCCACTTTTCGATTGAGAAAAATGCGATGTTGATAGAGGCAATCATGTCCCTCTTGAGGAGCGAGCGACTTCGCATGTTTTTCTCAACAAAGGGCAATAATATTTGGCGCGCAATCAATAGGTCTGCTTTGTTTGATGTTTTGAAAGGCAGTCTTCCGTTCACTACGAGCAGGAGAACATGCGACTTGACAGTCTCGACCAACGAAGGGAATTGAGACGCTACATCCCGGACAAGGGCCCAAACAAGAGAAAGTTGGTCTCATCAAAGATCCCGATAGTTGGCCGAGCTAAGAAATGCCGGAGCACGCCAAGCAGGCCGGGACTTTCTAGTATCCTAGCTCTTTACATCAGAATTAAAAAGATGGGCCACGAGCGAGAAGCCTTTAGGGGAAGGCACCGACTTCGATCAGTTCAGTTTCGCAATGATCTAGCCAGTGAACACTCAAGGAAACTACAAGGATTGCTCACTACTGAAGTTTGCGAGTAAATCTGCTGGTTCAAATCAAGACATTCTCGGACATCAAACCATGCGATCCCGTCAGGCTTTTGTTTCTGATTTGCTCCCTCTCCCCTACCATCTCCGGACCAGTCGTTTTACCAGGCTTCTGTGTTGTGGAGAGTATTTCTCTTCCAAGATGTTCAAGCTGCGTCGGGATATGGCTCAACTTCCGTATCAGAAGGACAATCAGCACTACGGAGTGATCCAGGGGCAAGGAAGTACATGTTTGCCGAGTGCAATGCCCTGTTCTTCCGGGTAACGGGCGGATAACCCGCCCCAGTTAGTCGGGGGATACTCGAGCACCAAGTCAATCGCCATCGAGAATATCTGCTTAGCGAAGTGCAACGCGAATGTACCTTTTTGACACTGAGAAAGACTCACATGCTACATGTTGTTTTTTGTTCACCCCTGATCTGGGGGCTTCTTGGCCACCATTGCCATGAGTATTCACAAGTACTACGATGGTGCGATATGAGTCTAGAAACTCTTCTTTCATTTCTAAGTCCCGGAAACTGAGTGCACTGATATGCATAAATAAAGAGTATTATACCTGGTAGATAGAGATGTAGTGCAAGGGCTATCTGGGGATCGAACCTTGACAGTTCTTTCAAAGGTCAGCCAAGCAGCACTTCGAATGGTATCGTATTGGGCTCAGCTTGAGTAATTGGTGAAATTAGCATCTCGCTAGGGGGCATGTACATCCAAATCAGCTTTCTTTCATTGGTGGTTGCGTCGATTAAGCTCGTTGGTGGTCACGAACATGACAGAGTCTAGGAGTTGTGATCAGGCGGTCTGCATACGGCCGATTGGTCTCCAGGCAATTTCCAACCTCGCATTCCCATAATGAAGACATGGCAAGAATTAAATATTGGACCGCATGCACTGTTATCCTCAGCGAGCATTGTCGACAAGACACCCCAAGTGGCTACAGCATGGAGCGTGAAGGTCGACGTCGAATTTCTCCACCCAATTAATCCTGGTGAACCGGCGTGCAAGCGAAGCGCCCACATCTCCAATGGCAATGATAGACTGGAAGTTTAGCCGCCCATTAGCAAAAAAGCGGTGAGATTTGGAAAGGTGGGGGTTTTGTGTATTGGTTGATACAGGCTGTGATGGTTGAATGCCAAAGTGCCTGTCGGTGACAGAGTGCAATGTAGTGTTCACACAGAGCGCAAGGGCTAACACGCAAGTAAGCGGTCTTTATAAAGTCGCCGGCAATTAAAAATATCCGCAAGGCAGAAAGTAAGATGGCTAAACCTTGCAAACTGTATGTTCAGGCTTTGGTGAAAAGGTCCGAGTAAGTTTATCCCCATGCTAGCATCTGTTAAGGTTGTTTACCCAGAAAGCTTCGGTGCGGCGGAATTGTTACCAGTCCGAAGTCGTATATCATCCATCTCAAGACGCGTTTCTATACCTTAGCCCGAAACTAAGCAGCAAACAGCGTTTCAATTGTATTCAATACTATTCCTAACAGCAGCTCTATGATGTGTGGCTCAGTTGTGTCATGAACCTGCAGGGTAGGAACACTTCTTCGTTCAATGTGACCTGCAACAGCATCCTGGTCAGGAGGGCGGCTAGTGCCGACGACCCCCTCGCGGCCCTGGTTCCATGATGAAATAACCTTAAAAAACCACAAAACTCTCGCAGAGTCAAGCTTACAGGTGAACTTAAAGATGTTTAAGCATAAGCTTCACCTCAAACCACCAAACTCACGACCACGTCAGACATGTGTTTGCGACCGTGTTAGACGAAAGTCAATCTAAGCCTTGTCCAGCACGATGCCATCGGGGGAGAATGACGAAATATGCTAAACCCGTTTAAACGAAACAAACCCCCCCTTCGTTTTCCCGATGGCCATTGATGGAAGCGCGAGGAAGATCAATGCCACTGGCGTGCAGACGGTCTTTGCATGCACACCTCGTCGTGGTGAATTGGCGTGTGTGGAGATGGCGGGACAATGTCGCTGGGCTCTCGTCACCGCAGCCACCAGTGGACGGAGCTGGAATTTCCCGGCGTCGTCACAAGAAGAAGCATTGGAGATGGATGCAAGCAGGGAGGGCGAGTTTTGGATAGAGGAGGCATGAAGGCTCACCGACGGTTGATCAGAACCAGAGCCGTGGCTGCCTTTCCGTGCATGCCTGGTCAAGCTCAATGGCTCAGTCTCGGCATCTTCTGCTTCGCGGACAGTGGTACGAATACTGCTTCTCGACGCCGCCAATCTGCTCGTAGGTTCTGCCACCTGTCGGTCGGACCACGAAGTTTCACCGTTTATTTCACCTTGCAATCGGATGATCTTCGCCTCGTTCGTTTCAGGTGTGCGCCGAGTCTATCGCCAGGGCAAAACAGAACAAAGCCAGCAGCGGAGCGAGCTTGGCAGAACGGAGCGAGGATCCTCAGGGGGGGGGGGGGCACGCAGCAGGCATCGCAGCCAGCAGCCAGCGCTAGATTCCAATGGTGATTCTCCCGTGATGAAAGGAACCTGAAGGGTCGCAGCCATGAGGTGGCCCGGGTTTCAAGAGACCGGCTGCTGCCCAATGGCGAGGGCGTATCTTGCCCATCCCGGTTGAGGCTCAAACCAAGGGCCCGGCTCTCCCCCATGTCGTCCAGGCTTGCGGCGCTTATTACTCCCGCCAAACTAATACCTAATAAGGGCCGGGTTTCAATTCTCATGGCCCAATTTTCCGTCTATCATCGTTCATGACAGCCCGGGGACAATGGTGGCACGGCCCACTGCGAGAAGCTGGGCCACCCTGCCGAAACGCTTGCGGACGACCTCCGCTCCCTAGCCGGGGGGGGGGGGGCTCGCTGGATCGGAAATGGGCACCGCATCATCTACTACGCACCTAGTAACTATCTAGGCCCGTCCCATCTATACAGCACGTACCAAGGTAGCGAGAACGGGCTCTCGTCGCTTACGGCCTCACTGTCCTGCCCTGGCTAGATCCCCAACGCTCCGCGTCTGAGGTGCGCCTTGGCACCAGCCAGACGGCGGCAGGACTTGTGGATCGATCCTTGTTGGCAATTCGTTTGTTCCATGGGAACCGAGATGGGCGACGGCGAGCCGTGGGCCATCCTGGGAGTGGCGGCGTCTTTGGCAGCCCAGACCCAGGACCGCTGCTGGGAGCTTGGCAAAACTTCGATATATAAGTCGAAGCTCGCGGTCCCCTCCAACTTTCTTTCCTCTCTCTCTTCACACTCGTCGTTGCTAGTCAATTCTTGTCTTTGTTTGCCTCTCACTCTCTTTCTTTCTTTCTTCTTCCAATTGGCTGTGCCAACCATTCATTCTCAAACCTTGAAGCCGAATTACATCCTAGCGACCTTCGCTTCATCCAGTCCTTAACACCACATACCAAACAAACAAAACAAAACCACCTTCCCGTCTATCACCATGATGTACTCTATTGCTTCCGCCCTGGCCCTTGCCAGCACCGTCGCCGCCCACGCTCAAGTGTACGGCGTCTGGGTCAACGGCGTCGACCAGGGCGATGGTCGCTCGGCCTACATTCGCAGCCCGCCCACCAACGACCCCGTCAAGGACCTGACCAGCCCCGACCTGGCCTGCAATGTCAACGGCGGCACGGCTGTCTCCGACTTCGTCTCGGCCGCCTCTGGTGACAAGCTCACCTTCGAGTGGTACCACGACAGCCGTGGCGACGACATCATCGCTTCCTCGCACAAGGGCCCCATCATCACCTACATCGCTCCCTACACCGAGACCGACGGCGCCAGTGCCATCTGGACCAAGATCGCCGAGGATGGCTACGACGGCTCCGAGTGGGCTGTCGACCGGCTCATCGCTGCCAGCGGAAAGGCCGACTTCACTCTGCCTGACGGTCTGGCCGCTGGCCAGTACCTGATCCGCCAGGAGATCATTGCCCTCCACGAGAGTGACACCGCCTACAGCGAGAACTCGGCCCGTGGTGCCCAGTTCTACCCCTCTTGCATCCAGTTCGAGATCACTGGTTCTGGCAGTGACGTCCCTGACCAGGACTTTGACTTCAACACCGGCTACACCTACTCCGACCCCGGCATTGTCTTCAACCTCTACGGCTCCTTCACCAGCTACACCATCCCCGGCCCCGATGTGTGGACCGGCACCGGTTCCAGCTCCGGCTCCGATAGCAGCGCCGTTGCTACTTCCGCCGCCGCCGCTACTTCCGCCGCCGCCGTGACTTCCGCCACCACTGTTGCCACCTCTGCTGCCGAGGCCGTTCTCGTCACCACCTCCGCCGCCGCAGAGAACACGCCCGCTCCCACTCCCACCTTCTCCACCATCGTGACCTCGGCCGCCGCCACCCAGGTCGAGAACGAGACCACCCCCGTTGCCACCGCCACCGGCTCCCCCAGCACCGGCTGCGGCAGCCGCCGCCGCCGCCGCAGCGCTCGCCGCAGCATCAAGAAGCTCAACGGCAGCAACTAAGCTTTGAAAAAGGGCTTTGCTTGACTGGCAACAGGCTGCTGGTTGGCGTCCGTGACGCACCTGGGCTCTGTTGGACCTCCCCATCACTCGCGGTCTCGTTTCGGACAGCAGTGGAATCGCATCTACATAGATGGCGTTTTTTTGTTTGTTTGTTTGTATATAGATTTTGCTCCTTGACCTTTCAGGAACATGTCTTTTCTGTATAAAATATTTGACAACCTCGAGAATATCCAAGTTCCCTGTGCCACGTGCCGTACTGTGTCATTTGTTTCTAGCTTCCGTCGATGGTTGGGAATGGAACCGATATCAACTAAAGTAACCATGGCAACATGCTATGCTCTAGCCGTTTCATCCACTGATACTTGTCATGATGGTGGCTTACGCGGCCCAAGCCACGGGCGTCAAGAGTGACAGTGACGTGGTTGAACTCTCAGCTCCGCTTCCATGGAAACCCATACTTGGAATAGATGCGTCTCGATTCATTGTCTTATGACGTCTGCCAAACTGGGACAGGAACGAGTCATGCGCCCCTTGATCAAAGAGAGAGCCAAACCTACAGCTCCGAAGACGATCGGCTTCCCGACTTCGCGACTTCCCGACTACTAATCTAGATCGTGTCAAGCAAGAATAAGCTATAGAGAATCGATGTTACCGATCAATGAGCTTAGAGAGCCATTGCTGTGATTTGACTACTGTGTAGACACAGCCGCGTTGTGCAAACAGTTACCAATAGGGCAGACTAGCTAGCCCGGAATACCTTGATCAACACGAACCAATTAGAAGATATTACCGATCGATCGGCAGTGACCCGAAATCCCATCTCGTGTTCTGCCATGGAACTATCCAGCCACGCAGATAGGCCGAGGATAACATTCACGCCCTCTCCATTCTGGGGCGTTATACTTCCATCTTCTCATCGACAATGTGTCGCACACCGATCCACGCGTCGAGGGATAACCGGCATGCTGGAGAACTTGGGGAGGCGCAGGGATACGCCTGTCGCTGTCCCCAGGCAGCTTAGTGTGTATGCTGGAATGATGCACCTGCGATGGATACACATACAAAAGTGTCCCCTGCTTGACCACTCCAGCCAAGGGCAAGCAGAAGCACCATTCAACTCAGCTGTTCACCATGCAATTCAAGATCCTCGCCTTTTTTGTCGCCGCTTTGGCAGCCTCTGCCCGGGCCGAGCACTCTACTCAGAACATCGTCTCGTCTCTCAGCAAGGTCTCGGGCCTGGTTCGCGACGCTGTCAAGACGGCCGAGTCTATCGGCGGGAATTCCTACCGGGGAGCGGTGCCGGTAAGTACCTAAAGAACGGGAAAATGCCGGAAATAGGGCGACGTGATGTTGATGAATGAACGCAGAGACTGGTAATCAACACGCGCAACATCATCGGCCTCCTGACTGGGGAAGTGCAAAACTCGCTCGCCGGCCTTGGCAGCATCGGAGGGGACAACGACGACGGGGACATCTGCGAGGCGTTCAACAAGGTAACAAGCAAGCCAAGCCTGGAAAGAGATCTGTTTCTGAGCACCAGCAACGACTAACACCAATGCTTCTCTGCAGTTCACTCAGACCCAGTCCAAATTCCTAGGCACCATTGCCAGCAAGGGCGACGTGCTCACCGGAGGTCCGGCCGAGCTGGTCATCGCCAATATCCTCCACGCGCTCAAGGGAGGCGTTGACGGCGTGGCTGTCGGGGTGATTGACGGGGCGCCCACATGCCAAACGGCCGCGGCCAACAAGACAGCGCTTGACGAGGCCCTGGACGAGGCATTGGAGTCCATCTCCTAGGCGACAAGAGGCGCGGGCTGGTGGCTGTGCGGGGTTTTCTTTGATTCTTTGTAAATAATTAGATGGATGGGTGGGTAGAATAGTTAACGAAGACGGACACTGCATCAATCCAGGAATCACGGGGGAATGAACCTGGAAGGAAGGTGTTCGAACCACCCCGCCAACTCGCTCTCCCCCTCCCCCGCATTCTCCATCCCGCGATAACCCGTCCGGCTCTGCGGAAAAGTCTCGTCCACAACACACAACACAGCCTCGCCAATTCCTCCCCAAAGGAACCCTCCTCTCGCTCCCCCTTCACTCCTTGTCCTTGGCGCTGCCGGAATCGCTGCAGACATGGCCTCCTCCACCGTGCCCCAGGGCTCCCTCGCCCACCTCCTCCCCCCCTCGTGGAAAACCTGCGTCGCCGCCTGGCTCGCCGAGGACACGCCCTCGTTCGACTACGCCGGCTTCGTCGTCGGCGAGGCGCCCCGCGTCGCCACGCTCTGGGGCAAGTCCGCCGGCGTCATCGCTGGCCGGCCCTTCTTCGACGAGGTCTTCGCCCAGTGCGGCTGCGCCGTCGAGTGGCACGCCGACGAGGGCTCCGAGCTCGACCTGTCGGCCGCCGGCGGCAAGATGCGCGTCGCCACCGTCCGCGGGCCCGTCCGCGGCATCCTCCTCGGCGAGCGCGTCGCCCTCAACTCGCTGGCCCGCTGCTCCGGCATCGCCTCCTGCAGCCGCGACCTCGTCACCCGCGTCCGCGCCGCCGGCTACACGGGCATCCTGGCCGGCACGCGCAAGACGACGCCCGGCTTCCGCCTCGTCGAGAAGTACGCCATGCTGGTCGGCGGCGCCGACGCCCACCGCATGGACCTGAGCTCCATGGTCATGCTCAAGGACAACCACGTCTGGAGCCGCGGCAGCATCACCGACGCCGTCAAGGCCGCCAAGTCGGTCGCCGGCTTCAGCATGAAGATTGAGGTCGAGGTGCAGAGCGAGGCCGAGGCCGACGAGGCCATCGAGGCTGGTGCCGACGTTGTCATGCTGGACAACTTCACCGGCGACGGCGTCAAGATTGCGGCCCGGAGTCTCAAGGAGAGGTGGCAGGGCAAGCGACACTTTCTCCTCGAGGTATCAGGGGGACTAAGAGCGGACAATGTGGAACCGTACGTCTGCCATGGTAAGTCTACGTCCTCTATGAATGCTCCATTCCGTGAATTGGGTAGGGAGGCTAACAGTCTTAGATGTGGACATCATCTCAACGAGTTCGATTCACCAAGGGGTACCGCACGTAGACTTTTCCCTCAAGATCGAGCACTAGATCAAGAAAGGAAATACGAGAAATACGGTAAACAAGTGCTTCGCTTGCGGTGACTCTGTTTCTCTGCTCCTCGCCTAAAGCCGTAGCTTATGACTGTCTTCGTCAAGCCGTCTAAGACTATCCGATCAAAATGCCCAGGCGCTGGCACCTGTAGTCCCCAAGTCTCATTACTTTGCCTTATCTTCGGGTCTCTTTCTCTCCAGAATCTCCTCAAGAGCTTGCTCCATCGTCAATCTTCGCTCCCGCCATCCGCGCATCGATATAAGGCCCAGTGCCCTGCATGTGACTCGCCGGGTCCTCCTGCACCGACGGCTTCTCCTCGTCATCGGTGTTGCCACAGCACGAAAGGAGCACGCTGGCTTTGTTCCTAGTTGACGGCACGTCCAGCGCTGGGTTGGCCGTGAAGAAGTCAGCGGGGCGGAGGTGAATCTGGTGGATCTCAACCGGCCTACATCAACCCATGGTCAGCTTACACGTTGAGACAAAGGGGGCAGAGCGAATATCAAAGACTCACATCACCGGCCAATCCTCCACACGGGGATTGTGCGTCAGCCCAAACACTGTCCAGACAACCGGGCTGCTCCTCCTCGCCTCCCCGCCCGTCTCCGCGTCCGTCCGTTCCCCGGGCAGGGCTCCGTTGCTCACGCTGCCCTCGTCGGTGAACCAGTCCCCGCGCTTCACCATGTCCGCCACGCCACCCCTCTCCTCCCGGCTCTGGTTCGTGAACTCGCCGGCGGCCCACAGCTCCCCGTCGCGGTGGCCCGTCACCCAGACGTGGTGCTGCGCGAACCGCGCCCGCGCCGCCACCGTGCTGCGCTTGTCGGCCAGCAGCGTCTGCGTCGCCGGCGGCACCAGCCGGTACCCGACCGGCCGCCCGGACACGGCGTTCTTCTTGGTCGCGCTCTCCAGCTTGATCAGGCGGTTGAGCCGCGGCTTCGCGTCCATCCATGTCGCCTTGTTGACTCTTTGCCGCTTGATCTCGTAGTAGTTGCCCCTCGGGTTCGTCTGCAGGTTCATGCTCTGCCCGATGCTCTCCTCGACGACAATCTGCGTGTCCGCGCTCGCGTACGAGTCCATGGCAGGGTCGATGCGCACGGCGAAGAGGTGCTGATGGTTCTGAGCAAGGACCCCAGGCGATACTACGGTGCCGTAGTTGCTCGACTTTCCCTCGTCGATGCCCACCACGCTCACGATGCCCGTCGCCCTCGTCTCAATGTTGATTCCGCCGGCAAGATCCAGCTTGTACGCGAATATGTACTCGTAATTCGCTAGCGTGACAATGAACTGGACGACGAACTCCCTCATGCGCGTCACCACCGCCCGGTTCGTCCGGAAGTTTGTGTGTTTCCAGAGGATCCCGTTGTCCTGCTCGTGGAGGCAGATGACCGACTTGGCGGGTGTCGGAGACCCGTCAGGGGCAGCGAGGTACGAGTCGACGTAGTGGATGGCGCCCAAGCAGTCGCACCCAAGCTCAAGGTTGTTGCCGGCTCTGCCGATGCCTCCGTCTCCAAAGTCGAAGGCCTGCTTGCGGTGGAACGGCGGACGAGGATCGCCGTAGGGCACCGTCATCTCGCTGAAGCTGAGGCGGTAGAGAATAGAGCGGTTGTCGTAGCAGACGTCGTGGAGCACGGCGCCTTCGCGGGGAGTGAAGCCCAAGCGGAAGCGCCACTTCTGCCATTCGATGAGCCCGTCTGGATGCACGGTGAAGGACGCTCCCTCCGGCTGCACGACGTTGAGCGGTTTCAAGTCCGTTCTCAGAGGCACGTCGAGTAGTTCGGGAACGTACTCGGACGATTTGCTGTTCTGGAAGAGCTTCCTGGGGGCATCTGTTCGCTCCTCCGCTGCGAGACCGTCCTCGGAACCACCCGTCGCAACCCGGTCGACCCGGATAACTTGCTTCGTCACCCAATCCATGACCGGGATGATTGGGATTGGATAGCCGTAGTGGTTCGAGTCCGCGTTATCCTTGGATGCATCCGTCGCAAACACGAGGCCTTGCATGTACCGTGGGGGAGTGTCTTCGTCTTCATCTGGCCCGCCGTACGGCCAGGGGTCGATGGTCACCTTGAAGCCCTCGGGGAGTGTGAACTCGGACATGGCGTCCTTGAAGAGGTCGGATTCGACGCAAGCATCCTGAAACAGAGAGAACTCGGGGCTAAGACGTTGTATCAGTCATGGCTAGCAGGTGATGAGGCTTGGCTTGGCTTACACGGTAAAGTACGGCTGCGAAGACCGCCCCACAGCCTCGTTCGACACCACGTCTCCAGAGACTACATCAACAACAGTCCGCGTGTAGACATTATCATCGGTCGTGATGAAATCATACTCGACCAACGCCTGCCGGGGCGGTCGCTCTGTCACGTCGGACAGCCCCCCCGCGTGCTCGACCTCCAGGAAGGCCACCACGTCAGCTCGCTTAGGCTCGTTGAGATAGATGGACCTGAAAAACAAAGACGCCTCTGGGCCGTGGAGCTTGAAGATGATGTCGCGCGCCTTGAGAAACTCGTCCCGCGAGAGCTGGGCCAAAGGATGCGGCGAGGTAACCGGTGCTGAGGTCGCCATTGTTGCGATTTGCGCGTGGGAAGCGGGCAAAGGAGGGGTAAGGGTGCTTGATAAGAATAACGAAGGTGTGTCCAAGGATGAGAACCAGTATATTGTAGCCTTTGGTTTAGGCTGGGAGAGCAAGGCTATCAGGCTCAAATAGACAAAAAGTGTAGGCCAGGTGCGGCGATGCTTTCGACGTTCTACGTAGAGAGCTTGTCCATAAATATCACCCGCAAGACTCGAACAAAGAGGTCAGGAACCCCGGCGAGAGATCGACAAACACGGTAAAACATGCGCCCAACGTAAGCCAGCTGGGTTCCCCGGATCCATCCATACAGCGATCTCTGACCTGCTGATGGCGGCTTGGATCGGAACTCCGGTAGTGGGGTAGGATTTCTTGGCTCTTGGGAGGGGTCATGCTGTGTTCCATTGCCAATCCTTCCGCGCCGCATTGAGAGGGGAACCTGATGCTAGGACTGGACCAGGGATAGCGTCAAAGTCGGTGTAGCCCTCGTCAAAAGATCTGACTCTGTCCTAATATAGTTCCATGTTTTGTCACGCGTTCTTGTCAGTTCGTCGCAGGTAATTACAATAGAACAGAGATGCAATGAAAGCGTGGTTCAGATCAAGACTTCATCCCTTGCATGACCTTCACTCATCAGGACCACCAGATTGTGCCGCGATATCTCTGCATTTCAAAGCGTCTATCAACGTGCTGCTCTTAGAGCAAGTAGAAATCAAACCCCCTTCGTTCAAACCCCAATTCAGGCTTAAGCCTTGGGATGCTGCCCCTACCAAGTGCTCTGGGAAAGGCCCAGCAGCGACCTGTGAGCCAGCCACCTCAAAACCAAGCAACGAAATGAATGCATGCAGGGCATACAAGAAAAAGACCAGCAGATGTTTTATCCCCCTACCATTCCGAACGCGCCATTTCCACCCGATGCATCATCATCAAAAGACGCCAGCAAGTTTGTGGTAAAGAGACCATGAGAAGGTGACCAAGTGGCCAATGTTTGAGGAAAATCGTTGAGTTCGACGTGGCATAACGTTCAGATGATGATCGAAATCGAAGTACAAGCCTTGATTGCGGACTCTTGGTCGAGCTTTGTGCTTCCGCAACAGCGAGCGCCGCATCCAACCAAGAAATCATCAAGGCTACAAAACTCAAGGCCGGTGCGCGGCGTCGAGTTGAAACCAAGCTTTGCCGCTCAAGTGCCAATGAGAAATTTGTTTAAACGGTGACCATCTTCTCGCCAAGGGGCTCGAGGACGTTCTTGCCGTACTCGCCACCATAATTGCCTAGTCAAATATGTCAGTTTGGTTCAAGTTGTTATACGCAGTCGATGACTTACCCTGAGGGTTGTAGTTGCAGACGGTGTACCAAGCTTCAAAGTCGTACATAGTACCGGCGGCACAGCTGACGGTAGCGCATCCGACTTTGGTGGTGTCAGCCCAGACGACCTGGGTGAAGTGGCCGTAGAGATCGATGTCCATGCCGGAGGGGGGGTTCTCCTGTCCGTAGTAGGACCAGTTGTTCATCTCGCTGTTGTACCACTGGTTGGTGACAGACTGGGCACCACACTGGTTCTGGAGGTCAGCGATGTCGCCAGTAGAACCCCAAGAGGCAAGGTTCTGGCCGTAACCGCCGCTACCCTGGTCCCTGTGTAGTTGTCAGTGTCTGGAGAATCCAATGAGACTAGTCAACTTACATGTCGTGCGCAAACACGCAGGTCTTGGCAGTGTTCTCGGCATACTGGGCAAGAGTGGAATCCCAGGTAAGAGCGTCCACAGAGTGATTGGCTCGGTGGAGGTTGTGGTAGTTGAGCATGACACTCTTGTAGGCCTCGTCCAGGGACAAAGAGCCAGAAGAGGTACTAGTCTTGGTCTCGGCAGCAGCGGTGGTCTCCTCGACGGGCTCCTCGACAGTGGTGGAGACAGCAGCCGCCTTGGTAGTGGAGGCTTTCTTGGTAGTAGAGGCTTTCTTGGTGGTGGTGGTCTTCTCGGAAGTGGTGGTGGGCACATCGTATGCGTCAACCCAGACGGTGGTGACCGCAGGCTCGGGAGCGGCGGTAGTAGTAGGCACAGCCGCTTCGACAACGGTGGTCACGACGACGGGCTTGACATAGGTATGCTTGTGCTTGTGGCTGACCTTCTTGGTGGTTGTGGTGGTGGTGGGATCCGCGGCCTTGTAGACGAACTCAGTGGCCTGAGCCTGCTGCTCCTGACCGGCGGTAACGGTCACGGTGACAACCTCGTAGACCCAATCGGTCTCCATAGCACGCTTGTTGATGGGGCTGGCGACGGCCAAGAGGGCGCTGGCGCCGGCGATGAACATGGAAGCCTTCATTTTGCTGGTGAGGGTACGGAAGACAAAAATGGAGTACTGGGAACTTGTCAGATATTTCAATGAAGCGGATAGTAGAGAATGAGCTGTGTGGCTTGGTGTAAGTGATGCAGGGGTGATTCAATGCCGCTTGGCAGTGTTGCTGTGTCATAGGAAGATGCAGCTTGTTGCTGGGCGCTAAGTTGGTGGAATGCGGTCGTTGCGGGGGATCAGAGTTGCAAACAAAGTTGTAAGACAATAAATTTCGAGACAATTTGAGGCCCAGAGCCCGCCTAGATATCTGCTCGATACTGCTTGCAGAAGCTACCACGGTCGAGTGCGGCTTTGTCTGCCATACCGGGATCCTTTGTACTCGGTGACAGCTGCCCGCTTGCATGTCTTTGTTTTTCCAGGCATTGTGTTGGAGACGGTATTGCTCGGGTTAAGGGACGAACAAACGAACATGCAGTGAAGGGGTAAGGAAGCGCAAGAGCCAAGATTCAAAGCGGCGCACAAAGCGTCAGGATACATACCTTGGGTAAATTGGTGGGAGTGAGGTGACAGTGGAGCTATCGGATGTTTCAGAACCGGTCTGGGGCGATGGACAGCACTGCTGAAAGATGGGATCCGTCAAGGATTCCTAGTTATTTGCGTTTGTTTTGGAAGGAAGGTGATGTCTGAAGAGACGGAAGAAGGAGTGACGAGGAAGAAACCGAAACAAAGAAGTCGACTTGAGGTGAAGTTGAAGAGGGACCTGAAAGCGGAAGAGTCGACGAAAGGATGTGAGCGGTTCGACCAGCGGGTGGAGTGGGTTTTAAAGGAGTGGACTGCGGTGTCTAGAACACGCAAAAAAGGAATGGCAGAAAGAAGGTCGGGCCTGGCTAGCGGTCGACGTAAAAACTCTGGGTGAGGAGGAAAGAGTTAAGAAAGAAAGCTTCGAGATGGGTCGGCGCGGGCAACGAGGTTAAAAAGGAACGGCCAGAGGGTCGCCAGCTGGCCGCAGACTGGCAGACTTGCAGCACGGCCGGGCCGCTGGGAAGGTGCAGGGGCCCTGGATGATTGGACGAGGAGGTCCAGGGGGCCGATGGTCCACTTCTCGCAGCTCGCTCTGGCGCCCTCCAGGGGAGTCAGTGGGCGTATGGGTTGGGGTCAGGCGTGCGCGGATGGAGGCGTGCGGAGGCGACGTGATGATGATGAGGAGGATCAACAGCCCCCCCCCCAACGAGACCCAGAGCCAGAGGCAGTGAAGCACCAGAACAGAGGGAGGAGGGAGATGAGGCTTGTTTGGGGCGCGCACGCCAAGCCGGGAAACCGAGGTGCGCGCCCAACTGGGCCAATCGAAGCCCGCGAGGCCCTGTAGTTAGCGGGGCTCGACAGCACCTCTCGGGCTCTTGCTGCAAGGTACCAGGCACCCCGGACAGGTCCCAGGGACCCGCTGTGGCTAGTGCGGTACGGGATCGAGTACCTACATACCTACCTTACCTCCGCTCCATGGAACCTGGAACGCCTGTTGGCTGTTACCCGGTGCTCGCCTCTCAGGCGACTTGCAGCGGGCTGCAGCGCACTCGGCAGCCAACTAGCGCCTGTCGGCCCCTCGGCAGCGTACACGTCCACTGTCCGGTCTCCCTTCACTGTCCTAAGAGTCCGGGGCCTGCCCTTGAATCTCCCTTGGATCCGTCCCCCTGGCCCGCTCCCTCGAATTGATGCATCACCACTGCGGCAAACCCAGCGCTAACAGTGCCACGGGCACGCTCAAGGAGCTGGATACGACCCCAGGAAACCAACCAGTGCCGCATCAGCGGTCGCTTACCAGCTACCAAGCCGCTTGACTAGGACTAGGAACAGTAACCAGATTGCTTCCCGGGCTCTCCAGGACTTTGGAAGCTCAAGACCTCCACTACTGTGGTGTGGACGGCTGTCAGGGTTTGATGCGATATTTCGCTTCTCAGCTTTTAAGTCGCGATAAGTACGAAGTAGGAATCAAACCCCGTGCCATGTACTACGTAACAAGACGTCCAAGGCATTGGGACTAAACGCTCGACTAGTACTTTGGCCTACCAATATACACTTCCCTTGCAACTATCGCGAGACTCTGAGTGTTTCCTAGACTGTCCTGCCCGCAGGACAACAAACCACAACGAGTTCAGAGTCAATGGATTCTTCATTATTTTCGGCTCACCCCTTCATGATTTTGACACACATAAAATCCGTCTCAGTAGAAGCCCCTCTCAATGTTTCCTGACATGAAACCTAGATGGTTTTCTTCCTGTCCACTGTCTAGGTCGCCATTAATATCTGCGTGTACCACGGACGATGAGTAAAGTCTTGATGCCCGATGATAGCAAAGGTAGAAATAATAGGACAAATCAGAATTTCAAAGCACCTGTATACCGCAGTGACTGTTGTTATTTGCATTTACAGACCTCAACCAGGCTATGCGCACTGTGTACGTCACGAAACCGTGATTCGAAGAAACCAGTAGCTACCTACCTAGTGTAGCGTAAACATGAAGCAAAACATCTCTCACGCCACACAGACGGGACCGACCAGACATGTTAATACGTACTTCGTACCGCGTCAATTCGCCTGTTACAAGGCCATATTCCGTGGCCACTGACATGAGAAACCAGCTGGCTTACGTATGCCGCGTGCGTGCGTTGCGTGTGCTTGTTTTGCCCTGCAAGCGCAGGATGCAAGGTCGGTCAGATCGGACCAGTCGACGACCAGAGGTCCTTGCTGCACCTCAAATCTCAAACAGAAGCGGGATGAGGCAATCAACACACCCAGGCCCTTGGCTTCTCGCCCATCTAATTAATATCTCATCTGCCAAACTCGCGCTGGTCCTGGGCTGGCAATGTCTCTTGCTGGGTTCGGTTAGCTGTTTGCAAGTTGGTCGCCTGCCGGCTTCGTTGTTGTTGTTCGTTGCTTTGGCCCATGGCGCCGTTAGTCCATCCACATCGATCTCCATTCGCATCCGGAGCGGCCGCGGCATTCGGCTCCCTTCTCGCCTCGTCCCCAGTGCATGCCGTGAATTAAGAGCTACTCTATATCCAACTGCAGTCATCTCCGGGCAGCCAACATGTCCGATCGGCTCACGGGCTTCCGGTTGGGAGTCGAATCCGCGCGGTCCGCATCGCATCTGATGGCAAATTAGACTGTTGGTTGATGTTCAAGATTAATTCGCGGGCGAATAGAGGCGTCGGTTCATCGTCTAAGCCCCTCTCTACGTATCCCTCCGGTGATCCCTGATCCACGGGTGATAGTGAGGGGAACGGGGCTTTGCTGTACGAAGACGTAGGCTACGAACGGCGACGCCGTCGATTCTCAAGGGATGAGCCAAGCCTTAGATTCTATGCTTTGTACCAGCCGCACCTCACTCAACGTCTTTGAATGTTGCCCTACGCTTCCCGATGGTCTAGCGGTCTGCCTTGACTGGGACTCAGCTGACTCGGACAACGTTGGCGCCAGGATTGGATACGAACAATTGAATACCGACAGTCCGCAGCTTGCTCTCCGGGAGCCCGGAACAATATTGCAGTCACAATACAGCCAACAAAGGCAAAACACATTCCTCCAGCACTGAATCTAGTGCAGCCAACTCCTTGAACGGCCCTCGATGATCTACCGCGCATCCATTGATCTCATCTGTGTTGAGACGCTGAGAGGCACTAATACCAGGCCATCAGTGGCCTTGCCTGTTTTCCTGAATTGTACCCTGCTCGTACCTTGCAAGAGAGTGTGGCGTCGACGATCAAGGGGCGTACGATATTCCAGAGAACCACCCCTGGCGGGGATCACAGCCACCCAATCCCAGAGTCGAATTCTGGCGCTGGGTCCATCGAACAAGCTCCCCCCAGTGATGCGCCCATGGCGGAGAGCCGCATCGTACCTTAGGCGCCACAGTCCGAGGGCGAATAGGTAGGTACACAGAAGCGCGAGAAACCACACCCCCTAGGCCTAGTAGACACGAACTGAGCGGGGCCCGGCTCTCCATTTCTCTGAAACGGCCCTAACTCCGGCGGCTTCTCCTCTCTTCATCTCCCACGGTCGGCACCATGTACCTCTCCGTCATGCGCCGTGAGCTGGCAGTCCGGGCCTCGAGGAAGGTTTGCGGTGCCCTAGCGGTCATTCTCTCCGAGTCTGAGTCAAAATACGGGAGGGGGGCTGCTCTATTGGCAATAGAGTTGGCCAACGTTGCCCTGGTTGGAAGGCTCAGCATGCCAGCTAAATCAACCCTTCAACCGCAGAGTTTCACCGCCAACCTCAGCCTGAGCCTCAGCGTCATTGTGCTTCGTATACGAAGTACTTACTATCTCGTTAATTCCATCAATCATCGTCACCAACAGGCCTACATCCAATCCAACATAGCAGGTACCTATCTGGCAAAGCTTTGCCTAGCCTCAAGCGCCCCATGCACTGGCGTGTCGCAGACTGACAGCTTTCCGCATCCCGGCATCGTGGGCCAAGGACCAAGCCCCCAACACGGCACTTCGCCGTGCTTGCATCTGCATTTGCACTTGTCGCCTCTTTCCCCCTCGCATGCCTGAACACGACGATGCTGTGCCTTTCTCCTTGCTCCGAACAACATGACCTGACGGAATTCATTCTCATCCCCCTGCTGCTTTGACCTGGTTTGTTCTACCAACAGACCCCTTTTACCGAGTAGCTTTCTGTAGGCCTAGGTATTGGATGGTAGACTGACTACTGGTACTTGGCAGATAGGCGCCGGCTCTTCCTTATACGGCTCGCTAGTATGAGAGAAAGGCCGCACGATACGAGGACATTCCGCCGTTCGGATATTTTGCTACCCTTTAGTCTGGCACTTTCCGACATTTCGCTCTAGCTTCACCCATGTGCCGGTTCTTCGTTGCCCTCTCATACGAAATAACCCACGTCCATTCCGCTGCTCCCTCATTCCATGCATCCCTCTTCCTACCCGGCCTGTTGCACGACGTACATATTCGTGTGTAGTATTAGTAGGAATGCCATGCCAGGCTGTCTTGTAGCACTTCAACCTGCCAACACCGCCCAGCTTATCTCTTTCATAACACGAGGTGCTCAGCCAACGCAGCTGCTGGCCGACTTCCACTGCACTGTCCGGAGCCGTCGGGGTCCACTGAGTCCAGACCGTTCTTCTCTTCCCACCCCGCAGCCATGGCCACGAGCAACGTCGACAACGTCAGGGGCTGCCCCCATTGTCAGAGTTGACCAGTCAATTAGGTTGTCTATTCGATGCCAGTATCCCCGCACACCTGCATCGCTCGTCTATCGACCGAGTTGGCGGTCTAGGGGCTTCGCTAGGGTTGACGAGGACAGAGGGCGCCTAATGCATCAACCGTCGTCCAAGGCATGTTATTGTCCCCCAGCACATAACACCAATCGTCCGAATCTCGCCGTTTCACCTGTCCCGGTCAATACCCCTCGGGCCAAGCCTGCCCTCCCCTGCGTCCACGTTACGGCGCAAGATGTTCGCAGTTATCCGTTGCTGCGGCTGGCTCTGTCAATAAGGCCCCCCAAACTCCCCAACAGAGAATGGATGACGAACTCCCCTTCCTCATCAACGACGCTTCTCACCATGCCTCTTACGCTGGGATTCCTAGTCTCGCACATATCCCCGGTATCCCAGAACCCTCAGTGCCTCCCCACATACCGACATGCCCCTTTTACCCTCTCATCAGACTACGTAGTACGCCCCAGAAGTCTCGCCACCTTGAATTCCGAGGGACAAAAGACAGAAAACCCCCAGCTCCCAACAAAGGCCTTACGGCACTCCGATATCCGAGAGAAATCCCTACCTGGTAGCTCTACGTCCTCCCTCGGGTCTCCCTACATCGTCAGTCTCAGTCGTCGCGTATCGCTCCAGGTGTTGTCGCCGTCAGGAAGCCATCGGGAAAGCGGCATGGTGTGGAAGTTAGTGTAAGTTTGTAATTGGCGTAGATTGAATTTCACAATCTGAATTTGCACATCAACATACACAACCCATGCAAAAAAGGTTGTCGAAAATGCAAGTGCTCAGGTTCTGTCGGTGATCCGTCGATCTCCACGTCACTCATCTGCAGCCCGCAGCTTGCACTGAATTTCAGAAACAAAAGCACACCAAAGGTGGCCGGCCACTCATACCTCGAAACGAAAAGGCCTGACCCGTTTCGAAACCCTTTCGTCCCGCCTTCTCTGTCTCTCGTGACTTTGTTTGTTTTGCTCTTCCGTTGCTGGCGCCCCTCCGTGCCCCTAGATTCGTCCGAGCCTCGCCCCGACCAACCAACAGCATGCGCCATCCCGGACATCAAACTTGAGGACAGACCCCGTTTCACGAAGCGCAGAACCGCTCGGCAGCACAAAACTCTCCAGACGCAGAAGAAAAGATCGGGAAACAGCCCAGCCATTTGCCGTACCAGCACCCGATATGTCTCAGCTCCCGTGACATAAGGCCGTTGTTTCGACCTTGGGCGCGTGACCTCATTGGCGTCAACGTTCATCAGACACCACCTGGACTTTGTAAGAGCAGACCAACAGACCCATCATGCAGCTTCTTCGTATTGGAGCTTCCCCTCTCGTTGCTTTGCGTTTCAGCTGAACGCGAACCACCAAGCCCCAATATTTCGGATGCTCGAGCGCAGCTGAAAGGCAGTCTCCCGTAACTTCATGCTCATTCCGGTTTCGGCTTTTCAGCCCTCGACTCCGCATACCTCGCAGAACCTTCATTCGCACGTTTTCGAGGAAGAAATCGTCCAGTAACACAGTGGATGTTCCAGATTGATTTTGTGTGACTTCGTTCGGAAGTGTTGGCTGAATCTCGCAGGCCTGTTTGGTTGCTGATTTCATGCCACAACGAGATCTGAAACCCAGAGCTGAAAGTTGTGTCATCATCCCATCAGTTTGCTTGGACGTTGAACTCAATAGCTTGTGTCACCTCCCTAGTCTGAGTAGCCACTCGCTGCGCCAAGGCAGTTCTCGTGTGCTAGATGATAAGACGCCTGATTCTCGTCACAGGCTGGCGAACCAATTTTCAATTGCCCTAGGGTACGCTTGGTCTCAATACTGGTGATACCCTACACAGTAAATCACAACTCTCCGTCCTTTGTGCATTACAAGGACAGGGCACTCTTGATTGACCTTGCCAATCAATGATATGGTGTTCAAAAGGCCACTTGGTGTGGGCTGTCGTCCCTCTCGTTTGCTTGGTGTCTTGTTCAGTCGTCACTGTGAGGTCTTGCTTGCGACGCCGCAAGTCTGTCATCAGCCTCACACCAACGTAACAACTACGCAGCTAGTAATTAAGAACATCTGCCTAGTTAGCTTTTCTACCTGTGTGCAGTAACCCGAGACGCCGCCTCACGTAGTGCATTAAGTCTCAAGACTCAATGCATCATCCTCATGTCTGGAAGAAATACCCCTCAGTTATATCCCCAATACAATCCATTGACATTGATTCTTTATGGCACTGTGTTGGAAGCGAATGGTTAGTTACGCCCTGTAAATTCTTCTCCAGTGCATGGTTGACAGTAAGTGTTAGAACGAACTAAACATCCAGTTGCTTCCCAAGGCTTGCACAGCATTGATTCCTTTGCACAAGTCCACTTCAAGTGATCTGTTGCTACGGAGAAGCCTAGGCTGTGTTAGTTTCATGCTATCGCTGTCTATGTGATGCCCCATCGACGTATTTGTGAGCTCGTATCTATCGACGTGTTTCGGCTTCACTGCTTGACATGTAATCGACATACATCGTACTGAACCAGCAAAGGGATTTTACGAGTGATGTTTCAATGATTGGTAGTCCATTCTCTTCGGTTCGTTGGCAAATATACATGATCGACCCCGATCTCTCGTAGTTCCCAGCTCCTTATTGCTTCGCCTCGCTTTGCCCGGCAATGTAGGGCTTGCCGTCACCAGGGCCAATGCGAACATCGGCGAAGATCTGTTTCGGTCGCAGCTCAACGGGGGTGGCGTTCTTAGGCTGATCGGGGATCTTCTTCTCGAGTTTCTGCCATATAGGATCAGTCCCGAGGGTTCCGCGACAGGCCTGGAGGGATCGGATGATGACATACCAGGTTCTCGTAGACGCACTTGTTGAGCTTCCACTCAGCGGGGCGGCATTGCCAAAGCTGGTGATTCCGGTCGTCGAGACACTCCCAGTGTTTACGGAACTCGGTGAGGCAGTGCGTGTTAAGATCATTGATGCTGTTGATCAGATCGGGTCAGCGGATGTCCATTATCATCACACTAGCGTCCATCGCAAAGCCACATAGGAGATCCCCCAAAGGGAATCGTTCTGAGGGAAACGCACACGCTGGAGGCACATCGGGTAACTCGTCGGCCCTCCTTCAAACACTCAAACTCTCCTCGGCCAGGGTTCTCGTTCTTGCACTGCATGTAATCATCATTGTAGTCGCGGCATCGGGCGCCGATGAAGAAGGATGCCGACAACAGAGGCGCAGAGCTGGCGCCAATCTCCTTGACAGCCGGGACATCCCCAGGGAGAGGAGTGGTGTCAATGAGCAACTGCTGGTTGAAACTGGCCAGAGGATTAGCCAATTACTTCCCCACCTTCTTCACGCAGGCCAATTGCCCTCGACCGCAGGGGCTACGGCTAGTCGGCTAGTCGAAAATCGATGGGAAGACGTACTGAGCTCTTCGGGAGGCCATGGTGCTGGTGTTTGCGCTGCTGACGACGAGTATTGAGGTGATTCGAGAAGCGGGAGTTGGAAGATGAGGTTGCTCGGCTAGGATTTGAATGTCGGAATTGGTTCGTTGTGATTGGTCGGAATGTGGGGCAAGGCTGCCAGGTAGGCTACGGCTGAGCCAAGGCCGCCAAGCTATGTTTTCGCGCGTCCCAGCTCCAATAATTTCGAGGCACCAACAAACAAAGCGCACCACGACCATCCTTCAGCCTTGCTACTACGACGCCTTCTACCGCGACCATTCATCACCCTCAACAGATCGGACTTATCGGTGCGAAACCATCACGACCTGTAGCGAGAAATTTCTCTCTTGCGACTCAGCTGCGCCATCAGCTGACAGCTCTAGCTCATCTCGAGCTGGAACCAACCTCCGCCAACCGTTGATCTTGGATTTTGCGACATACTATAGTTGTCACTATGTCGCTCTTCGGCCAGAAACCCTCGCTTTTCGGGCAATCCCAGCCTGTACAGACTCCTCAACCGGTACAACAGTCGATCTTCCCGTATCATGAGAACCAGACTCTAAATGGACAACAGCAGCAGGGAAACACACTCGGCACCTCCATGATGGCCCAACAACAGCAACAACAGACCCAGCAGATGCCTGCTCTGTCTCAATCACAGGCGCAGCTTTCCAATTCACTATGGCATCCCGGCAAGGATACTCCTCGTATGTCGCCTCTCAATGCTTGCGAGTAGCTCTGGTCGACACGATACTGACCGTTACTTCCAGATCAAAAGCCTATCCTCGAGCAGATGAAGCTGGTGACCGAGAAGTGGGATCCCGCGAACCCCAACTGCGTCTTCAAGCACTACTTCTACAACAAAGTTGACGAATCTCACGTCCCCTTCTACAAGCCCCAAGCCCACGAAGACCCGCGGGAGTGGGAGGAGGCGTTGCAGAATAAGCCCGCGCCGGGTTTCATGCCCGTCCTTTGCTCCGGATATGCGGGCGTTGCCGATCGCCTGAAGACGCAGAAGCGAGCTGTGTCCGACTTCAACACTCGACTGCACCAGATCAACGGCAGTCTCGATGCCATCCTACAGCGCCACGAGCTTGAGACTGAGGTGAGGGCCGTGGCTGCGCGGAGACGACAGACGACTATCAGCGAGCGGTGTCTCGCGCTAGCCGCCCGGGTCCAGGTCCTGCGGAATCGGGGCTACGCGTTGAGTGGTGATGAAGACGACTTGAACAGCCGCCTGCAGAACCTAGAGAGGGAGGTGCAAGATCCCGCTGTTGGCGCGCGGGAGGAGGAGTTGTGGAGCAGACTCATCGTTCTGCGAGGGTACGCGGACCAGCTCAACAAGGAGATGGATAAGCCTACGGGAGGAGATGGAGATGCCCTGGACCCAGAAACAGAGGTCAAGGCGAAGAGGGTAAGTCGATGTCCCCCTCTTTTGGCAGGAACACTTGGAACTAACGTGGTGTGTCACCTAGGTATTGGAAGACTACGAGAAGCAACTTCAGCACCTGAAGAAGGAGCTGGAAGCTTTGGCTATCGACTATACAGAGTGGGAAAAGAGCAGAAACCCTCACTCGCGATCGAGGTAATTGGGACGGGTTATGAGGGCCCAGTCAGCATTGGAGCGAAAAGAGGAGTATATGGACATTTCAAGGTTAATTGTTTTTGGTTGCATCATGTGAATGGGAATCTGTGACTCGCGGTCGCTCATTCTGGACACTCGGTTGTGGCCTCCTTGGATGAATATTTGGATGTCTTGCTCAATGATGAGCCAGTCGGGATCATTCGGTGTCTCTTTGAGTGCGCAATGCGCACTGTTTGATTGTGTATTTGCTGGGAGGAACATGGAGATGCATGAACCCTTCCAAGTCCTGTATAATGATGCAGATATATGCCGTAAACCTTCCGCCGTCTATCCATCCGCCCGTTTATATCATACAAGGAGCGCCATCCTCCGAATCCTCACAGCGACAAGATTCGTCATTGCCGATTACTCTATCCGTCCTCTGGATTGATTCAAACACATCCTGGCAGTACTCGCAACGAGGTGGTCGGTGTTATATGAGAGTTGTCAATGATCTAGAAGATCTTGCCGGCGAGCTCGATAGCGAAGGGTGCTAGCGAGTAAGTTAGCGGTATCCACGGAAACAGAGACCAGAAGTATGCAGGTAGACATACAGAGGTATAGCAGAACAGCGGTGGCAACGGCCTGCTGGACGGTGAAGTTGGCCTCAGCCTCGAGGGCGCGGATCTCCTCCTGGGACTGCTGGGGGGGTGCGACTGCGAAAATTGATCAGCTCCTGGCGCCGGATGGTCGTGGGTAAGGGGCAAGCATACATCCACCGAACATCTTGTCTGCTGAGTTTGTTGAAGGGGTTGTTGGAAAGGGTAGCGGCTGGTTCGTGGTTGAGAAAGCAAGGGTTCTGGTGCTGGGCTATGATGCTATCACGAATTGGCGTCCAATGAGTCCTGGGGCATAAAAAAAAACGGTATATGCAATATCGCGCTCCTCGACCGCACGGGCCATGCTGGTGGACGTATGTACACAATCCGAGAGGTGGCCCCGGCGTTAACCCGAGAGGTGGTGCAGCTAGCGGCCTAAAGTGGGTCCTTAACACAGCAACCTGAGAGGTGGGTAACTGGCCCTCATTGGTGTAATTATATTTAAAATGGAGCATATCTCACATCAAGTTTTCATCGATGCCCGTATCACCCGACCATAAAACCATGACTTGCCTCTATCTTGACCAACAGAGAGTAATGCGTCGATAATGCATTGATTAAGCATACATGAGAGGTGGACCCACTTAAATATTTTCTAGCTAATCACAGCGCGCAACGCACCTCTCAGGCTGATATGACTTTACCCCACCCAAGCCCCTACTAGCGCTACCACCTCTCAGCTTGATTCTAGGGTGACCTCTCGGGTTATCTATAGTACGACGGGACCTGGAATGGACGAATTCTCGTGCGGGCTTGCTCGGGCCGGAGGCCGGCACTAGACTTATCGATAAGAAAGTCTGGGGTAAGGTAGCTGGCAAGGGACCGTCCAATTGCATACCGAGTTTATTGCAGAGATTTGTTTCAACGCGGTCAGGGATCCGACATTGCGCGATGCTCTTTATTCGCTTTGTTTTCTTCGCCATTGGAATACATGCTGCTGTGATTTCCAAGTCTTTTGTCGTTGACTTCTAGGACTCTTTTCTTCTCCTAGCAGCCGATCTACTGCACATAAGTCTGTGTGGATACCAAGTCGCGCTTGGGCTTCAAATCCACAGCGATCAACAGCGATCAACGACTCCTAACATGATTGGGGTCTTGTTAACACCCAATTGACTGATATCTGGTACCTATCTCGCTATGGCATCGAGACAGCTTTTTGTTGGCAGCCATAGGGTATCTGCGATTTCGCCCTTAGCTTTGACGAGAGTCGTGCTCCCCACGTCGTCCCTGGCTCGAAGCTCTGGCCAGACACGCAATGGTTCTGAGATTCGAGAAACTCCTGCCCCGAAAGTGCCGGAACCCAAAAAGTATGTCAAAAAGTATACGGAGAGGACCGAGAACTATTTCAACAGGAAACCGGTAGAGCCTATTATCCCAGTTGATCCCAAGACGTGGAGCCTTTTCCCCCAAAGACACATCGGCCCTCGAGACAACGACATCGAAGCTATGCTTCAGACTCTCGGCCCTGGTGCTGAGACTATGGACAAGTTCGTGGGCCAGGTCATTCCAAAAAACGTTATGCAGCTCCCTTTGAGGAAGATCCAGGAAAAGACGCTCACCGAAACCGAGGCTGCCGAGAGATTCGAGGACATCTTCAAACTCAACCCCACTATGAAATGGATGAATGGTGGAGGCTATTATGACGTCGAAACTCCTCCCGTCATCAAGAGAAACATTCTGGAGAACCCTGCATGGTACACAAGCTACACTCCTTACCAAGCCGAAATTAGCCAGGGCCGACTGGAGTCACTGCTCAACTTTCAGACTATGGTATCCGACTTGACCGGCCTTCCCATTGCCAACGCCAGCTTGCTTGATGAGGGAACTGCTGCTGCTGAGGCTATGACTATGTCGATGAACAGTCTCCCATCTCTGCGAGCTAAACGGCCTGGAAAGACGTATGTCGTATCTCACTTGGTGCATGCAACTAGTTACAAAGTCATGCAAGCTCGCGCTGAGGGATTCGGCATCAAACTCGAGCTCATGGACGTGTCAGCTCCCGACGCAATCCAGAAGATCAAAGATTTGGGCGACGACCTCGTCGGGGTTCTTGTCCAGTATCCAGATACGAATGGAGGCGTTAAGGACTTCAGAGAGCTTACAAATGCGGTTCACGACCAGGGCGCCCTCCTCAGCGCTGCCGCCGACCTGTTTGCCCTGACCTACCTCACCCCGCCGGGCGAGTGGGGTGCTGATATCGCTTTTGGCAACTCACAGAGATTTGGTGTGCCTTTGGGGTATGGAGGTCCTCATGCCGCGTTCATGGCCGTTAAGGAATCTATCAAGCGACGTCTACCTGGTCGGCTGGTTGGACTTTCCAAGGACCGGCGGGGCCGCCCAGCGTTACGACTTGCACTGCAGACGCGGGAGCAGCACATTCGACGAGAGAAGGCTACAAGTAACGTCTGTACTGCCCAGGCCCTCTTAGCCAATATGGCTGCGATGTATGCCATCTATCATGGTCCTGAGCAGCTGAAGGAGATGGCTATCGCCAGCTTGCGATACGCTCGAGCAATCCAGGCCG
Source organism: Neonectria neomacrospora (assembly GCA_917563905.1). Lineage (NCBI taxonomy): Eukaryota > Fungi > Ascomycota > Sordariomycetes > Hypocreales > Nectriaceae > Neonectria > Neonectria neomacrospora. The sequence continues at coordinate 1,126,031 of OU830643.1, forward strand.
TGGCACGACACTATGACTTCAAGGTCACTACGGCTACTCCGGATCCAGAAGGTAGGATTTTTTCTGATACCATCACCATTGACCTCGGCACGCTAGCCAAGGCAAAGTGGTTATGCAAATCCCTTGAAAGTAAGGGTGTGTCTATTCGACATAACTTGGACAAAACCTCAGTAACCATGGCTGTTTCCCCCGCATTCGACAGAAAGACATTCCTCACAATCTCTTTATTGATCAGGCGAGCTGGCGACAAGTCAGTCGCAGTGGGAGATGTACGTGGCATGCTGGCCGACATATGGAGGCGATATGTGTACAGAAACCCCCTTCGGGATCTTCCTGAGGCTGTGCGAAGGAAGTCTTCGTACTTGACTCATCCAGTCTTCAACTTGCACCACAGCGAGACGGAATTACTTCGCTACATGCACCACCTCCAGTCCAGGGATTTATCTTTGGTCCACTCCATGATTCCACTTGGATCTTGTACCATGAAGCTCAACGCTACCAGCCAGATGCAGCTCATCAGCAACCCGAAATGCAACGTACACCCACACATTGAGAGACACCTTGCCCCGGGCTACTCCGAGTTATTCAAAAGACTGAAGCACCAGCTCGGCAACCTGACGGGCATGGATAGGGTGAACCTACAACCCAACTCGGGCGCCCAGGGCGAGTTCGCCGGTCTGCGTGTCATCCGAAAATATCATGAGAGCGAGGGCAACTCCAAGCGTGATGTCTGTCTGATCCCCGTGTCTGCTCACGGCACCAACCCTGCGTCGGCGGCTATGGCTGGTATGCGTGTCGTTCCTGTGAAGTGCGACACCGCAACTGGCAACCTCGATGTAGTGGATCTAGAGGAGAAGTGCAAGAAGCATACCGACGAGCTAGCTGCCATTATGATCACCTACCCTAGCACCTATGGTGTCTTCGAGCCTGACATCCAGAAGGCCTGTCAGATTGTGCACCAACATGGCGGCCTTGTGTATATGGACGGTGCCAACATGAACGCCCAGATTGGACTTACCTCGCCTGCTGCGATCGGTGCCGACGTCTGTCACCTGAATCTGCATAAGACGTTCTGTATCCCCCATGGCGGAGGCGGCCCTGGCGTCGGACCTATCTGCATCAAGAAGTTCCTCGACCCTTTCCTACCTCACCAGAAAGACCAATTTCAAGTCTCGAGCGCGTTCTTCGGCAGTGCTAGCATTTTGCCCATCAGCTGGATGTACATCGCTACCATGGGTAAATTTCAACACTTGATATAGGGGAGTGGCGACTAACAACTGCTACCTAGGTGATGAGGGCCTCCGAAAAGCCACCGAGACTGCGCTTCTCAGTGCCAACTACATGCTCACCCGCCTCAAAGACCACTATCCTATCCTCTACACCAACGACAAGGGCCGTTGCGCGCATGAGTTCATAGTTGATATCAGGCCCTTCCAGAAATCAGCAGGCATCGAGGTCATCGACGTTGCCAAGCGGCTCCAAGACTACGGCTTCCACTCCCCGACGATGAGCTGGCCTGTTCCCAACACGCTCATGATTGAACCGACGGAGAGCGAGAGCAAAGAGGAGATGGACCGTTTCGTCGACGCCATGATCAGCATCCGCGAGGAGATTCGCGAGATCGAAGAGGGCAAGCAACCCCGCGAGGGCAATGTTCTCAAGAACGCGCCGCACCCTCAGATGGACCTCATCCAGGGTGACGGTGACGGTAAGTGGGAGCGACCCTACTCTCGAGAAAAGGCTGCGTATCCTCTATCATACCTTGAGGAAAAGAAGTTCTGGCCCACGGTCGCTCGTATTGACGACAGTGAGTTTCCTGTGGCTTTGCTTCAGGCATTCGACTAATACGTTTCCTCAGAATACGGCGACACTCATCTTTTCTGCACATGCCCTCCCGTTGAGGGTACGACGTCTTCCGTCCAAGACCCAACGACTTCCGTGGAAGACACGACTTCTCCCTTCGAAGACACAATCTCTTCTATCGAAGATACAGTCTCTTCCGTCAAAGATACAATTTCTTCTGTTGAAGATATAATCAACCCCGCCCAAAACAGCATCCTTCCGGTCAAAGACACGACCTCTGCATAAATAGAGAATACGTTGATTTAGACCGCCGTGCCGCTAAGAATCCAAGGAAGAGGCCTAGAGTAAAATGTCCGTTACAGCCGAATCGTATCCAGACTGGTAGACTAGCACCCGTGTGTGTTTGTTTCGTTTGGTGGCTTTTTCCCAATTTTCTTTTTCATTCGTTGATTTGTATATGCAAGGAACAAAGGACGGTAGGAAAAGGGAAAGATCAAGCCCCGGATTTCGGGAAGATCGCAATTCAACGTCATTGGTATTCAGTAGCTACAGGGAATGCTGCTGATCTCGGCATCGGGATATGGAACGAGGGTTGAAGGACTTTGGTACGAAAACCAGATTCGAAATCTATTTGCTCAGTTCTTCATCAGCGTGTTTCATCTGATTCGTGCTAAGTCTCAATGTAGCTGGATAGTGTGATGCCAAGAGATACAAAGTGATGCGGTTGTAGGTAGGATATCAATCCCCTGCTTTTATTTTGTTCGTTGATTGTCGTAAAACCTCGCAGTCATCTGCCTTCTATATACGTTCATATTCTCGTCCTCGCTAACCCTTTGTTTTCGATCTCCGTCCACATCATCACGCCTCAAAAACCAAGGATACGCCGTCATCACCCGCTGTTACCAACCGCTCACCCGTCTCGCCCTGCACAAAGCCTAGGACACCACCGCCCTCGCCATCGCCACGGTGGCCCTTCCATTCCTTCGTGAGACCGGCCTCGACGGCGGTAGCTGCGGCGTTGGGGTTGGTCGGGCCGGCGCCGCGGATGTCCCAGCGACGCACAACACCGTCCATGCCACAGCTAGTCAGCAACCAGGTGTTGCGGACAAACTCAAGCTTGACGACCGAGTGCTCCTCGTGCGCGCCGGTGATACGGCGGCGGACCGCGAAGCGCCGGGTGGCGTCGTAGATCACAATAGAGCCGTCGACAGAGCCGGCAGCGAGAAGGGTTGTGGGAGGGGAGACAGATGCGATAGAGATAGCGATCGTCTCGATACTGTCGGAGCCTGTTTGTAGACCCGCGATAATCTGGCCACCGGTGGTCGGCTCGGTAGAAGCTTTGCCGCCAGCGCCGCGACTCCGAGCTTGGGGTGCGGCCGAGGTGAGACGAGGGAGGGAGACGACCCTGATGGCACCCGCAGCGCCACCGACAGCGACAAAGGTACCCTTGGGATCGACGGCGATCGAGTACAGTCCACCCTCAACCTCGAAGCGCTGGTCATCGCCGGTCATGGAAACAACCGACTGGCCGTTGTCGCCGACAATATTCTTAGCGGCGGCCTCACCCCAGACGTCCCAAACGTAGAGACTGCTGTCCTCAGAGATGGTGGCTAGCAGTAGGCCATCAGGCGTCCAGGCACCCGCCGTGCAAGCGCCGGTATGGAGGAAGTAAGACTGAACGATCTGGAGGGGGTTGGCGGAGTCGGAGGGATCGATGGTGTAGACCCAGACAGAGCCGTCGGAGGCACCGAGGGCGATGGTGTTGGGGTTCGATGTTGACGGGCAAGGGGCGATCCAGTTGACCTCGGGAACCTCCTGGGCCTCGCCGAGGAAGTCCATTTTCAGAGGTGAGCCAGGCTTCGTCGTGGCCTTCCACGCGCGTATCCTGCCGTCTAGACCACCGCTAACGAGGACGTCGCCGCTGGGGAGCGTCCAGGCGAGAGTGTTAACCGAGTCGGAATGGCCATCGAGGCTGAAGAGCGCGTCGAGCTGGGTGCTCTTGGGAGCCTCGGCGGCGGCGGGGTCGCTGGCGTAGCTAGCGGGCAGGACGGGGCGCGGAGAGGCAGCCGAGGTGTCGAAGACCCAGCCGGCGCCAGGGGCGTCATCGTCTTGGCCGGCGGAGCCACCGACGGCGATCAGGCTCGGGTGGACGGGGTGCTGGGCGATGGTGAAGAGGGAGTCTTGGGGGATGTCGAAGTAGGCGATGGAGTCGTTCTCGAGGTTGAGTTCTTCGTCGTCGTTGTCCGAGTCCATGGCAAGGTCATCGCCCTCAGGAATCTCCTCGGCTACCTCCTCGGGATCGAGCATGTCGTCAAGGTCCTCGACGTCGTCGACCGGGGGGTCGCGAGGATCGCGGGGGTTGGAGGAGGACATGATGGCGGGGTATTTTGTTGGGTAGCTCGATGGAGGGTGGGATTAGAGGGAGGACGAGCTCCGGGGAGACGAGAGAGCAGTCGAGAGCAGTGACGACAGTGTAACCAGTCCGTCAGAGCCGCAGGCTGCAGGGTATTTATTGTTCGTCGGAAGCGCCGCTGCTGCTGTTGCTTGATAAGCAGTCGGATGGTGGTTTTTTCCCCCAGGTGGTTGTTGATGGACAAGGAATTTTTTCGAAACTGCGGGGTGGCGGTGACATAATGCGGGACACTCGAGGGACAGCCCACTTAAACATAGCACCTTCGCAGTTCGGAAACCTTCGGACTCCCGATATCATTGCAAGGCATGCCAGCAGGCGAGCAGACTGGATAGACGGAGAATAGTATGGATTGGACCAGGCTCTCGTTGGAACCTTGGGTAGTTAAAGTGAGTATTGTTAAGACTATAAATAGGAACGCTGTAGTTAGGGAAAAGTAGTTCTGTTGCTGAAATGCTCAATAATCAACCGCTGCGCGCAACATGTTGCCCCGAAGCCCCCCCGTTGTATGAACTCCTCGCAGAAGATTTGAATCAAAATTGAACCCAATTATCTGCGTATCTTGCTGTGGTTTGAATAGTGTGATGCTCGGTTTTGTCGGTAGTATTCGTAGTTGGGTGTCGCCAAATGTCTGATCCGATCATTCCTCAGCCCGTCCATCCTCACTCTTTCATCCTCCCAAAGCTCTCCTCCGCACCCAATGTCACGACCGTTGCACAGGATTCCCTTCGCCTGGAGATGGCGTACGATTGCTCGTAGCCGATATACTGAACGACGGCGATGCCACGCCTGGCTTGCTAAAACCAGACGGGCTGAGTCTCTGCGACGACAAGGTCTCTCTGTCGCCTGCCGTCGGCGCGTCTCCCGGCAGTTCCGCCGCCATGAGTCCGGACGGGAGTTCGTGGGGCGGGGCCTGCTGCGATCCGTAGAGCTCGCCCGGTATCTCGTTCGGCGGCAGCTCCTTGGGTTCGTCGTGGCCTACCACTTGGCGTTGCTTGCGCCGGCGGAGCCAGAAGAAGATGCCAATGGCGGCCGCGATGGCGACGAGGGGGATCACTACCGCGATGGCCACTATGGCTCCTGTTGCTAGGCCGCCTGAGCCGCCATCATCGGCAGAGTCTGTTGCTGTTGCTGTGCCTCGCGATTGCGTCGTGGATGAGGTTGTCTTCTTAGCCTTTGTCGTCGTCGAAGTCGCAGGGAGATCGCTGTTTTCGTAGACCATCCGCAGCCCGTACGCGTTGATGCCGTCACCCTCCGTCATTGTGACGGCTGAGGTTATGGTAGTCGTGGAGCCGTCACTCACCGACGACGTGGTCGTGACCAGCAGCACCGTACTCTCGGAGCCGGCACTCCAGGTGCAAAACATGCTCTTCCACGCCTCCGACAGTAACTCGGGGTTCGGCACGCAGGACAGAGTCAGGCCGTCACGCGTCGGGCAGCAGGTCATAGTGTAGGCGGTGGCATCGCTGCCGTCGGAGCGGGTGCATGACGACGGCGCGGTGTAGCCCGAGGGACAGTCCCAGCCGGGCGAGTAGTAGGCCGTGGGATTCGGATCGAAGCCGCTGGGGAGGCACGAGCTCGCAAAGTCGAGGCCGACGATATATTCGCTAGAGATGGCGGTGCAGGCTGACGATGGGGAATACGCCGTGGGTAAGGTCCCCACGAAACTGATGTGGGTGGCGGTGACGGTGGTCACGGCGGCGGTTGCCATGGTTCGTCGTCGTCTGGCCCTATGACCAGCTGGCGTCTTACTTTCCTTACACAAGAGTCGAGCACTTTCTATTCGTCGTTGTTCTGTTGGCTAGTTGGTCCCGTTGCTCGTGGTCAGGCTCCGGTGTCTGACTGGTGTTGCGGCGACTAAGACTTAACACCGATGATGCCTCTCACACATTAGGGTATCGCCGTCGAGCAGTATAGTCTAAGTCTTGTCACGCTCGTGCTGAATAGGTGAAGATAAAGATGGTAAAAAGGGCCAGGAGATTGTGAACCGGGGAAGGAATTTGGTCTTGAGAAAGAATCGTTGGCCACCTCATTACCCCATGGCCACAGGTTGGCAGGCCCCCCCAGCTACAACTACTGTCGCAGACTGGTTGTTATCCACAACGCTGACCACAACGCTGACCATATCACTGTCTACGGACGGTGGCCTGTCTGTGGAAATGTCCGGCGAAGGATGACCTCCCTTGCAAGTTGCAGCGTCGACTCAGCCCTGGAGGCTGTATCCCTACCGCAGCCCCCGTCCCTTCGCCGTACCGGTCCACTGTTCTCACCACTCACAGAGCTGATACCAGAGTGAGATGGTTAGTATCTTTGCCGGCTGGCTTCGACACTTCTTAGTTGTAAGTGAGATGTTGCCATTGGCACTACCTGAGCTAAGTAGAGGGACTTGTATCGTCACCTAATTTGTGTGGGAAGCAATGTACTGTGGATCCTGGTATATCTAATTGGTCTAAAAGCAAAGGAAAAGTGGCTAGGTTGGTACAGACAATCTCGCAAAGGGAGCCGCATACTGACTAGGAGCTCAGGCATTTGTACTACTACGCAGTACGTACTTGGTGTGATGAAACCTCAAGGCATTTCTTTTCAGGCCGCTTTTTCATGGAATACGTCTTCGACATTACCACCGTCCCTCCCGTCCCTAGGTCCTCCAGGTTTGCCCATCACAATGCTCTAAAGATGAAGATGAGACTACCACTAACTGGCTGCACGACCATTCATCCCTGAACCGAAAGAAATAAACAAGCCTTCTTTTCTTCCACTTCGCGCCTCCCGCACGTCCGAGGCCAGCGCCCGCTAAAGAAGCCGCGTTTGCCGCGTCAATTACTTCCCGATGGCTGAGTCTCACCATTCCTTCTCGGCGCTCTTATTCTCCTGCCCCACTGGTTGCAGCCCCCTCCAGGCTCAGCTGTGAGCTGCAATGCAACACACACAGCAAGGCGTTCTTCCGCATCTTTAAGTGCCTACACTACTCCGTACGCATCGCGCTAATGCCGCGCTGTGAGTGACATGTCCGCCTAAGCTTGGCTGACTAGCCGTGTCACTAGGCGTTGACCAGAGACTCGGGCGCTTAAGAAACGTGGCTGTGTTGCATGCTCCCAACAATCCATTGAACAACCGCACGTCACACAAGCCTGCTTGAGGCTATGTTATGTTCTGGAGCAGATCCCTGCCAGGGAGTTCGTATGATGGAGTTGGAGGAAAGCTGAACTTTGGAAATGACGACCTTAAAGTAGTTGTTGAAAGAGTCAAATTGAACGTGCTCTTACCAACGCCTGACATGCGATAAACTGGTATAAAGGTATCATCCGCGCTACATAGTCGTGAGCCGAGCTGGTTGTCTCTAGTGCAACCTAGAGTGGCAAAGGCGAAGCATACCACAGGGTGTGGCTCGACAAGAAATGCATGCTTGGGGAGACTCGTTCAATGAGCTAAGGACAGGTAACTCGAGTGATAACGAAGTGGGTTTAAGTAACGAGGCTCCAGCTAGGTCTTTTCCATGCCTTACCATATGCTATGATGATTGGCTTGACGCCTTTTGGCCGTTCTATGCTGTTGGTGCTGATCCTTGCTATAGTTACTAGGCAAGGTTGGTGGTGAGGCTGGCAATGTTCTGAAGTAGAATCAAGTAGAGTGAAAGGACAGTATATCGCGTATGGTTCATCTAAATGAAATTCCAATTTCTAAGTAAAGCCCTACAATGATCCAATAAGTTTGATTGAACCATCATTAACTAAACTTCGCTTAGAAATACCCCAAAGGAAACCGCAAGGTGTCATGTTAGTCAACAAACCCCCAAGTGAAGCAGGGCTTACACAAAGACACTCGAGCGAAGGACATGACCATCTCAACCAACCTATGTACGCATTGTGTCCGTTCCGACTCTGGCCATCACTCATCCAACACCTCCACCCAGTTCTTCTCGGCCTTCTTCCTCCGCCATCGCTCCCCCGCGGCCGCCCTCACCACCTTCTCCTCCTCTGCGACCTCGGCTGCCTGGCCAGCCATCTCCCGGATCTGGTGTTTGATCCCGAGGACCAGCATTTTCTGCCACCCGCTGTGAATCTTGCACCGCTTCCGCTCGCACATGCCGCGCACCTCATCATCTTCGCCTGCCGGGTCTCCTAGCTTCGACGCCTTGAAGATGGCTTCGCCCTCGGCCGACTTGGTGAACGCTGCGAATGCGTCTCGAGCACTAATGGTGTCGAGGCGCTGGTCGTAACCGCAAATATCCTCTCCAATGCGGCCAGCTGTGATGGCGGCCCGCCGGCGTTCCTGGGCAAGCTCGATGAGGGTAGCCATCTTATGACAGAGAAGAGTTTCCTCAGCTAGGTGAAAGCGCGCCATTGCGGCGTTCTCAAGGTAAACACTTTCCTCCTCGGAAATGATATTTGCCAGTTGACTATCATCAGCTGCAAGTAAAGTTAGCAAAGCCACTAGGGGAGATATATTGAGGCGGCGAGACTCACTTGCTGCAACTCCTTCTTCAATCTTTGATCTCTCGTCAGAAAACGGTGCCTTCACTAGTCTCCACGCTCCCTCCTCGTCAAGTCCTGAAAGCCCACTTCCCAAGAGCGCCATGAATTCCTCTTGAATCAGCTGGTCGTTGAAACCGCCCTTGCCCCTCGCTTTTGGTAGCCTTGCCACCATTCGTTCCCACCAGGTCTGCGCATGTTCAATTGAGCAGAACACGCTTTGGTTCACTGGAGCTAGGCGGGCTGCTTTGCGGCAACCGCTCAACGCGCACGTCTTTTTATATATCGACGTGAGGTTTCCACTCGTGCAGTTGGGGCAGATGAATTTCTCAATCAGTGACTCGCCGATGTCCTTACTGAGGTGTATGCATTCTCCGTGGAACCAGTCCTCGCAGTTCTCGCAGAAAATCATCCATCTGTGGTCATCTGGGCCACGGCAGAGACAATAGGGCCCGTTGTCTTCCTCGGCTTCGTCCTCTGAGCTCCCCGATTGAGGTGTTTCGCCCGAGGGCGTGTGCTTTGCCCTTTTGGAAGCCATGGGACCACCGTTCCTGGGGCGTTTGGGCGCCTTCTTTATAGTCGCTGCGGTTCCTTTTTTCTTTAGTCCAGTATGAGGATGGTTGGCCGTATTGGATGTGTCTGTGGATGGTTGTGGTGGATGAGATGGAGATTTTGAAGTCGAATGAGGGATGTCTGAGGATAGTTGAGGATGAGGATGAGGAGATATCTCGGCCGATGCTTCGCTTTTGAAGCTGGTGGAGGCGAGCTCAAAGTGAGGTTGGTCACCGGCTGCCGTTGGGAATCCCGTTTGCTCCATTGTTGTGGTTCTCTGAATGTAACAAAGACCTGATGAGCTGTTTGCGCCCTCGAGTTCTGAAAGGCCTGAATCACTACACGCTAGAACGACCGTTGCTTGACGCCAACAACTCTTTGTATATATATATAGCGTATGTTTTAATATGCGTAATCAAACAACATCGAGAAAACAGTAGTTGTTGGTTACATATTCTGCCACGTTCTTTCAATGGTGATGTGAAGTTGATACTTGAGCGAATGAACAGGGGGTTATGATGACTAAGCTAGCCATTGTGGCGGTCCTGTCGGTAAAAGCTCGGCGAATAATTTTGGAGCCCGTGATGATCGAAAGGTGTAAGTTTGGGACATGCGATTTCGTCTTTCCAAGCAAGGTGGACGAATTTATTGGAAATAACCCGCCATGTCCAAGTCAATCGCTGCCTCCAAGGCTCTCCAAGGCATGTTTGCCCAACTACCTACGCGCCAGTGTCAGCGCTGCTTCTCCAGCGGCGCCCTCCAACCGAAGCAGCTTCGGCCGACACTCCCACGTTTGCCCATTCAGTCTCGACAGCCGATTACCCAGCGACGAACCAAGATGGACACGATCGAGAAGGCCAAGAGTCGATATGCCAACGGGGTATGACATACATTGAATCTGCGCATAGTTGCGACTATAGTTGCGACAGCGCTGCGGAACCTCGAGGCTGACAAATGCGCTATAGCCCTTCTCGTGGAAAGCCGGCTTCCTGTTCGTGGGCACCTGTGGCCTTTTGGTGTGGTACTTTGAGTATGAAAAGGGTCGCATGCACCGCAGAAGGATAGCAGAGGCGGCCAAGGGCGTTGGGCGGCCTAAAGTGGGCGGCTCGTTTGAGCTGATTGACCAGAACGGGCAGCCCTTTTCCAGCGAGAAGATGAAGGGCAAATATTCTCTGGTATGTGGAACCCAGACTGACATCTTGAATGTCGTTGGGCTAGGCTAACATGGGACTTTCAGGTCTACTTCGGCTTCACTCGCTGCCCCGATATCTGCCCCGAGGAGCTGGACAAGATGGCACGAATGCTGGACGTCGTCGAAGCCAAGGCCCCCGATGCCCTGCTCCCCCTCTTCATTACCTGCGACCCCGCGCGAGACGATCCCAAGGCTCTCAAGGAGTACCTTGCCGAGTTCCACGATAAGTTCATAGGTCTCACAGGCACCTACGAACAGATTAAGGCTCTGTGCAAGAAGTACCGAGTCTATTTCAGCACGCCCCAGAACGTCAGCCCCGGACAGGACTACCTGGTGGACCACAGTATTTACTTTTACCTGATGGACCCGGAAGGCGACTTTGTTGAGGCTTTAGGCCGACAGCATTCACCGGATCAGGCGGCGCAGATTATCCTGGATCACATGAAGGACTGGACCAAGAGCGATTAAAGACTTGTCACCGTAGTCCAGACAGGAGAGGGGTTGATGTGATATGGCAGAGATGGTGGGGTTCTGTAAAAATACTGTACCATACCAAAATCGTCGATAGAAGATGTTACCCGGGTAGGAACCACTCAATTCAACTGTAATTTTGACACGAGAATTTGAGCTTGTAGAGTTTTTAGAGAAAACCAGTTGTAGAATTTACTATTGCCGATTTATTGTCGAGAAATGTCGTTGCGTGCTACATTGAGTGGGCACGTTTATCAAAGCGCGTCGGATATTGGCGGATATTTGCCGATGACATCGCTGTTATCGCTGATGGCCAAGTTTCCCCTGATACTTCCCATTACACAGAGTCTGAAAATTCCGCGAATTCCTCGAATTCCTTAACCAACAACTCTGGAAATCATCTAAGCCTTATCTGAGTTAGGAAAAAAGAATGCGACGCTCCAGCGTAGTCGGCCAGTGCCGATTCGCTGCGCGTCGCTGGTCGATGCAGTCTCGCCTCGGCGTACCCATTGCCCGCTTCACTGCAAGCTCCAACGCCGTGAGCTATGGCGTGAGGACATTTCATGCATCTGTGCCTGTGGCTTCCAAGCCGAAGGGCTCGCTGATCGCCGATCCAGAGCGTCTCCAGGAGCCGAGTAACGCGTCGCGCAAGCTGTTTTCCGAGTTCGCATTTGCGTTTGAGTGTGTTTGCCCTTCACCCCAACAGTCTCCTTCAGGAACTCGAGAAGGGTTCTCTTCACTTTTTTAATCAGTTTCTAACATCACTGCAGTATTGATGGTGTCCTGTATCAGGGCCGTAATCGCGTGGAGGGGGCTGAGAAAGTCATCAAGATGATTAGGAACAACGGGATTCGATACGTCTTCCTAACGAATGGAGGCGGTGTATCGGAGGACAAGAAGGCGGATACGCTGCAAGACCGGCTTCAGCTCAACAAGCATGATGACGTGATCCGAGGGAGAATGATACTGTCGCACACGCCTATGAGCGCCTGGGACGACTCGCTCAAGAACGAAGGCACGGTGTTGATCACAGGCTCTCACCCTGAACAAGCCCGTCAAATAGCCCATGAGTTGGTGGCCTCATTCCCTACCGAAATATGGACATCTTACTCACACTCACCAGCTACGGTTTCAAGCGTGTTGTTACTCCCGGCGATATTCTAGCAGCATGCAGAGACATATACCCGTTCGAACTCACCAAGGATGGACTTCACGGAAACCACGTCCCGCTACCGGATGGGAAGAGAATACTGAGCCTGAGCGACCCTTACAGCACCGACCTCCCTCACGACGCCCTGAAGATTGATCAAATTTTCATTTGGAACGACCCTAGAGATTGGTCGGTTGACACTCAGATCATACACGACCTCCTTATTTCACACAAGGGCTACTTCGGCACTGTTTCACGGAAGAACGGCGAAAAGTCGCTGCCCAACAACGGATGGCAGCAAGATGGCCAGCCTGGACTCTGGATCTCCAACATGGATCTCCTGTGGAAAACCAATTATCCTCTCAACCGGTTCGGCACGGGCGCTTTTATGGAGGCGCTCAAGGGTTTATGGTCGACGACGACGGACGGGATGAAGCTTCAATTTGACGCCCTGGGCAAGCCGTCCAACTACACCTACAAGTACGCTCACGATCGACTGCTTCAGTACTACCACGACATGGCTTGCAACCGTAGCCAGGCAGACAAGACGCATGATGTGAAGAAGTGTCAGCCCCTGCGACGAGTTTACATGATTGGCGACAACCCGGAGAGCGACATCCGCGGCGCAAACGATTTCAACGCTGCCGATGGCACGGAGTGGGTTCCTATCCTGGTACGGACGGGCGTCTGGAGGCAAACGGCCACGGAGCAGGAGCCTCGATACAAGCCGGCGGTGATTGTGGACGACGTGGTGGACGCGGTGGTGTGGGCGCTCAACAATGAGGGCATCAAGGCGTCGAGGGAGTGGCTGCTGTCGGCTTTGTCCCACACAAAGGGCTATATCAAGTTGCCCGAGCTGGAGGGCCAGGACCATGGCCATGGATTGGGCGACGACGGACCGCCGTATCCAAGCGAGAAGGAAGCGGCCGAGGTGAGACTCTGAGGCAATGAGGTCCCCCGAAACGTTCCAGGCGTGGGGGTTTGCGGGCGTGAACTACGATTTGACACCGTGTGATACATCTCGACATGGGATTCAGGGAAGCAAGCGGGCAGTGGGGGTGGACTTCGGTCTGCGGCATCTCGACCCGCAAACAGCTCCGTTTTCCGAATGTTTCGCCCACCGTATCGGTGCCCAATAGCGGGTCGACGGGGCAATTGTTTCGGGGACACGTTGAGTGGTCAGGTTCGGAACGGGCCGAACGTGAACAAATACATGGGGTGGGAAGAAAATTAGACAAAACCTTCATTATTTCAGTCCATATTTCTTGATCGCCTGGTGAGGTCGGCAGACTGTTCGGTATGTATTAGGCATAGTGCTAGTGCCGCCCTCGTTTGCTAGTGATGAGTCTTTGCGGAGCAGTGACTGGTCAACTGGCTTATGCGTGCTTGTGCATTCGAAACGGTCAGCTTGACGGTAGATTGGCGTGGTTGACGTTTCTGTCACAACGGACTCCGTTGTTGGATCTGTTGTCGCTCATTAGGGTTGATGACGTGCAACAAGATTGCAAAGACCCCTCAGTAACTCAACATAGATATTTCATGTATACGAAGTACGTAGGAAGTGATATTTCATATTTATCTACATGAAAAGAAGCCATGGGCCCATGACGCGAATTGCAATTCCGGTTGGAAGTGAGACGAGACCTTCGAAGCCGTCAATCTACGTGCTGATATTTGCTAGCACCTAACAACTTAGCATTATATCCTAAAAACGAGCTTCTTCTCACCCCTCTTCTCACGCCAGTAATTAGTCGACTCGATGAGTTCAGGGCAACCTTGGATCAACCAGCCCCACTTCTTTAGAAACGCAATACTCGCCTCCCAGCTCTGGGTGTCCCACGATTGCCCCCACACAATGAGAGCAGGCTTCTCTTCTTCGACCTCACGCTCAACGTGGAGAAGATCGAAACACAATTCATCCTCGTCGTATATTCCAGCGACAACTCCTTTCAGCATGTTGTCTCGTATCTGCGGAAAGGGAAAAAGGTCGAGCTATGGATGATGCTTCACCGCCAATTGTAGAGCGGTCGGGAAAAGACTTTCCGAGCATGATGGCAGCGGTGTGGACTGGCCGGGCAGGTGAGGGCCAGATATATTGAAGGGCGATATCGTATCATCATGACACAGGCCTTCTACGGCGAATCCTAGCGCCGTGGCGTTCTGTGCCATGGCGTTGAGGACATTTAGTTTGATTAAACAGGGTAGGTATGTCGGTCGAAGAGCGCTTAGATTATATTCCACATGGAACTTGAGCAGAAACTCAATCAGCTTAGTGCGGCGTTCGGGGTTAGAATCTAGAAGATGTCCTCTGTTGTTGGCTTTTAATTGTGTAATCGGATCTCGATTTCCAGCATCTGCACCCGATGCGGGCGCGGGGAAAGCCCCATGCTGAAGCTTCTTTTTTTCCCCTAGACAGGCATCGCCGAAGTCAGCCCGCGATGCTTGCCACGAGAGTACGTCATGCCAACCACGTACGCTGTGTCCGCTGGTGGAGTCGATTCTGCCGCCTTCTCCTTTCTTCGGCGCTCGTCTTCCCGGTCCAGTCGTCGTCGGGATTGCGCAGCTCCGCCAGTTGAGGCATCACCCCCAGGCTCAGGGGGACACTGGCGTGCATCATCTCCATCGGTTCGGGCAGATGGATTTCGGGAGCTAGTGGACGAAGGGTCAAGCTCTGGTATGTACTCTTGACTCGGTGGTTTCGAGGCCCGAGGTTCCGACAGATGGGCTCCCCACCTTTACATGCAGCTGGCTTACATACGTTACGGTAAGTCCGCTCGCAGGCTGGCGTTGATTAGGGCAAATGGATCAACCGGCGGCGCCGGGATTGCTTGATACCGCGCGCTTGGGTCGTCCAAGAGTCAGCAGAGGTGTAACTTGCAGCCGTATCCGCTAGTGTTATGACGTTGCTTCGTATGTCTGAGTTCCCGCTAATGCAGCTTGCTGATGCTCCATCGGGGATAGGTGGAGTATGGAAGCCAAGTGAAGCTCGGATTTTGTCTTAACTTCGGTCACTAAACTGGCCGTGGTTAGGAGAGCATCATCGAAACACGTTTCGCGCCAGCATGGTATGACGGCGGCGATTAGTGGTACGTATTTCGGTGTTATGGTAGGTCTATGATGCAGAAATTTTGGTCTATACTCGGGGCGCGTCTTGCAGTAGTCGCCCCTAGTCTATGCGAAAACCCAGCGTCCTAAGTCCGACCGCTTAAAAGCGCACTTGGAGGGCAACTCATGAATATATATAGAGAGATAACCCTGTACCGTCAAGAGTAGTTTGCATCCCATCCAGCACATTTTCGAACAGCATCCTTAACGGCATCTCCTTAATTCAATCCGCCATAATCATTGACACACCATTGACACCAGTCAATCAATAGACATCAACTATGGCTGCTACCGACTACACCTTCGAGGGCTGGCTAGGCCACTCCCCTGAGGCCGCTCAGGGAAAGATGGAATGGGGAACATTCGAGCCCAAGGAGTGGAAGGAAGACGACGTCGATATTCAGATCACCCACTGCGGAATTTGCGGTTCAGATATCCACACCCTTCGTTCCGGCTGGGGCGAGACCCCCTATCGTGAGTTCGATCCCTTGGACTCGTTGGCCCTAAGACACGTCCACTAACTCTGCCGAATTCAGCCTGCTGCGTAGGCCACGAAATCGTGGGCAAGGCCGTCCGCGTCGGCAAGAACGTGAACCACATCAAAGTCGGAGACCGTGTTGGAGTCGGTGCTCAGGCGCGAAGCTGTCTCCAAGCCGATTGCCCCGAGTGCTCCCAGGGTCTCGAGAACCACTGCGCAAAAGGCGTTAACACATACGGATCAGTCTACCCTGACAAGGAGGGAAAATCCTATGGTGGTTACGCCAACTACAACCGAACGAACGGGCATTTCGTGTTTCAGATCCCCGAGGGCTTGTCATCCGAGGCCGCCGCGCCCATGCTGTGTGGCGGTGTCACGATGTATTCGCCGTTGAAGAATAACGGCTGTGGACCAGGAAAGACAGTCGGCATTGTCGGCGTGGGAGGTCTCGGGCACTTCGGCATCCTATTTGCAAAGGCCCTCGGTGCGGACAAGGTCGTTGGCATTTCCCGGAGGAGCTCGAAGAAGGATGACGTCCTTGCTCTCGGAGCTGATGCTTATATCGCGACCGCAGACGATGAGGACTGGGCCAAGACAAACGCCAAATCTCTTGACTTGATTGTCTCCACCGTCTCCAACTCAGACATGCCGCTTCAGCAATACCTAGGTTTGCTCAAAGTCAATGGTACCTTTATTCAAGTCGGGTGAGTTTAACCTCTGTCTCAGGTCCAGCTATCTCCTGGTCTGCCCACTCACAGAACCATCAACTAACTAAGTTAACAGGGTCCCTGATGGTGGCAACTTGCCCCCTATCAGCGCATTCTCTCTTATCCTCGCCGGAATCAAGGTGGGTGGCAGCGCCATCGGCCCACCCAGCGACATCCGAGATATGCTCGAGCTCGCGGTGGAGAAGAATGTGCAGCCTTGGGTCGAGAAGAGGCCGCTCAGCGATGCCAACAAGGCCATCGTCGATATGGAAGAGGGCAAGGCTCGATACAGATATGTATTGGTCAACGAGAAACATGCATAAACGGAGAGATATCATGGAGTATGGGTTATTGTGGAGTGTTAGACCAGCACAGACTAGGAAGATAGAGCAGTTTAAAACGTCATGCCACCAAAGGTTCAAAACGGTCGATGGTCTGAGAAGTTGTGAATAGTGGGCTTGTGTGGTGCGGGGTCTTACTTTGCACACAACATTTCTGTCCCTCTGGGAAAAGCGGCACTGTTTTCAGTGCCTACTAGTCTCAGGGCCCAGACCTCCAAGGCCCCTGCCTGGCGCATGTGAGGCGCTACCGCAACCGCGACCGAAGACGTCAAAAAGAGGACTAGCTCTACTACCTAGCCACTCGAGATTACGTCACGTGGACCCTGCGCAAGAATTGGCTTCGGCCGTGAGTGAGCGGGAATGCGAGAAACCCTTTTCTTCGGCCCTACAACAGGTCCCCGTAATCTTTCCTGGTTTGCCAGGGTCTCCATGGGGGAGCTGTGGCAAGTCGTGGGGAGTGGTCACTTCTCGACCCCGTCAACTGCAACGAGAACCAGCCAACGGCAGCGCAAGGCTTGCCTCAACGAGTCGAAGCACCAGTGGTTTGCATCGGATTATCTGGCCGTGGCCCTCGACCTTGCTTCCGTCCTGGGATAGTGGACGTCCGGAAACATGGGGTGGCGCATCCGGTCGGTGTCGACAACGGTATCGGTGGCCATCCCATGCCCCCCGTTTGCTTCCCTGGCTGTCCACCATAGGTTCGCGACGCCTGGCGGGCTCAGCCGTTCGTTTTCGTAATGTACTGTACGGAACGCAGTGCCACTGCACTTGGGATCATGTGGTTAATCTATCATGTCGGTACGGAGTGCATGTTGTTGGGGCTCTTTGTTCAGTGTGCGTGTGCCTGCTTGCGTCTCTCCTTCCATGCTTCCAACACTTTTCTTCGCAGCTGAATATTCTCTGCCCTCCTTCCCCCTTTGGACTCTCCATCTTAGCCTGCTCCGTCTTTCAATTGACCCCGTGCCCTTTCCCCAAAGCCGAGTAGCCGTGCCTTATCGTGTCTAGGCCAAACTACAGCCTATCGAGCAGCCCTCTAAAAAGCGCACCCCCGGCTTTCTGATAAGCGCACCCCCACACCCACCTCCTTGCGGCCCTTGCCTCCCCTGCCCTGCCTTCCACGCTTGGCACCTTCCGCCGTACTGGGGCGCCGCACCTGCCAGCTGGTTTCTGTGTGCCTTGGACTGCTAGCCTCTCCGTCACTGTCTGGTGCGCGGGGGGAAATAACAAGCTGGCGCTGTCTCCTGCATCTGCATGTGCCAGGCCCAACTTGCATCTCGACTACCCAATCTGTCTTGACTCACTCTCGACACCTTTCTCTGCGACCTTCAACGCGTCGCCTTTGCCTCACTCTCCAGAGCAACTGATCGCGATCCCGCCCTTCGAAGCTTGCACCCTCATCATGTCTGCGGCGTCCTCGCCTAACCCCGCCTCGAGCAGTGGCCAGCACTCGCTCCGTCCCCCGCTGCGCTCGGCCCTGAAGAGCGATGACGATGGCGACCGCGCTTCGCCTGCCAGCGGTTCTCTCAAAGGTACGTCGCAATGCGTCTTGTAACCGGAGACCTTATCCGCTATTACTTCCGGTGCGACTCAAGTCGTTCGTCCCATATCTCACCTTCACTCCCCTGTCCTGTGCTGAGTCGTGGGCCCCCCTGCGCAACTCAATCACGCCGCAACTGCTAAGTCTGGCAACCAATATCTTGGATCCCTGACCCCTCTTATCGCCAGTGTGGTGGCCATGCCATGCCATGATGTGGTGATTGAGCAGGGCCGCGACCGTTCGGTGAGCTTACTATTACCGGTGTCCGTGGCCCTACTCTGCGCTCAAGTGAGTGTCTTCGCCGTTGATCCCCCTCTTCTTCTCAAGTTTTTAGCCATTCTTGTTCTGCCATCTTTTAGTCCTACACGTTTGCCCCCAAAATATGGACATCATCACACGTCAGCCAGTACACTGGGCAGTTAGGATGGAACTCACATGGAAGACAGCTGTGCAGATTGCCGATAGCGAACCTGAAATCCAACTACTCGAGGATGAGTCCCAGCCTATGAGACAGTTTCCCGCCGGCCCTAAGCGTCGCCTGAGTGGGAAACTCCCTCCCTCCCAGCTTCCCAACAGCTCCTCCAGGTCCTCACCCAGCGAAAGCTCCTCGTCTATTCGCCCAACCCTCGAGGATCATTCCCATTCCTCTCATCATCACGGTCACCGCCGCCAGTACTACAGCGAGAAACTGCTTGCCCAGGTCAACGACTGGTTAGAACATGAAAAGAGAAAGGCTACAGCTAGAAAGCCGAAGCTCCGTCGACGCAAGTCCAAGTCTCCTCCCAAGGAAACGGAGCAAGAGAGCGAACGCCCCACCCGTCGTGACCAAGGCCAATCTGACAATGATCGTGCTCGGTCAGCGTCTGTCGACTCTCAGTCGAGTGAAATCTCCTTTGATCGACTTCAACGTATCCTTGAGGACTCCATGGCGCACATGGGCTTCAACACGGTTCCGCATTTTAGCCCCAAGTTGACCCGCCCTCGACACCGCAAGTCAAGCTCACGCAACTCGCTGCAACGTACGGTCTCTTCCGACACCGATTATGTCGACGGAGATGCTATTGTTCCCAGTTGCGATGCCTGGCTCGACAACTCTAAGACTATGAGCTACGTAGGCGGTGGAGCGAACGCAGACGACGCCACGTCGACTTCCGACTCCAAGGTCGAAAAGGAACGTGAGTCTTGGCTGAGTTTCAAGAATGAGATCATTCGTATCGCCCACACGTTGAGACTGAAGGGATGGCGGCGAGTTCCACTGGGGGGTGGCGACAATATTTCCGTAGAGCGTCTGAGTGGTGCTCTGACCAATGCTGTTTATGTCGTGTCTCCCCCAACTGACTTGTCGGACGCGGATGGCAAAAAGTCTCCTCCGAAGCTCCTCCTTCGTGTCTATGGACCTCAAGTTGAACACCTGATCGATCGGGAAAACGAACTTCAGGTCCTCCAGAGACTCGCACGGAAGAGGATTGGACCGCGCTTGCTAGGAACTTTCCAGAATGGCCGTTTTGAGCAATTCTTCAACTCCATCACATTGACACCGCCGGACCTCAGAGACCAGTCCATTTCTAGGCAAATTGCCAAGCGTTTGCGAGAGCTCCATGATGGCATCGAACTGCTGCCACATGAAAGGGAGCACGGGCCAACTGTGTGGAAGAACTGGGATCAGTGGCTAGAAAACGTCGAGCGGATCATCACCTTCCTGGACAAGCAGTTCGAAACGGATACCCAGACTGCCCGATCAGACTCAATTGTTCATGCGTGGAAGGCCAATGGCTACGTGTGCGGCACCCCTTGGGCGGAGTTTAGGGGGCTAGTGGTCAAGTACCGTGCTCATCTTGAGAGCTTCTACCACGGTCGCAAGGACATTAACAACCGTCTCGTCTTTGCCCACAGTGATGTAAGAAGTCCCGATCCCCGAACACGAAATGCATTGCTTATCAAACCCACTAGACTCAGTACGGCAACATCCTCCGAGTTCGCCCAGATGATGAAAAGTCGCCGCTGCTTCAGCCCGCCAACCAGCACAAGCAGCTCATTGTCATTGATTTTGAGTATGCTGGCGCCAATCCTCCTGGAATTGAATTTGCGAACCACTTTACGGAGTGGACCTATAACTACCACGATCCTGTCACCTCGTACGCCTGCAACGAGCGGCGATACCCCAACATTGAGGAACAGAAGCGGTTTATCAAGGCCTATGTTGATCACCGACCTCGATTCCCTACGGGCAATGGCTCGACCCCTCGACTGACACCCTCGGACGGAGGCCTCTCAAGCGGTACTTCCACACCACTTGTTCAAGCTCATCCTGGAGGCAGCTCAAGCTCCATCGTTGACTTCATGCTGGATGCCCGCGTCCCCCCCGGTGGATGGTCCGCAACTGAGCGCGCCAATGAGGAGCAGAGCGACCTGCGCGTGCAGGAGCTCTTGGAGCAGACACAGCTGTGGCGTCCTGCCAATCACCTCATGTGGGTGGCATGGGGTCTTGTGCAGGCTAAGATCCCTGGCCTCGATGAGTCGGTTACAGAGGAGGATCTGGGTCCGGATGAGTTTGACTACCTACGGTATACGCAAGACAGAGCACTGTTCTTCTGGGGAGATTGTGTGCAGCTGGGGCTAGTCAAGCCGGAGGATTTGCCTGAGAACCTGCGGGCCAGAGTGAAGATTGTCTAGTGTGGATGGTTTTGCTTGTAAAGCAAACGCACATCACGGGAAGTCTTACGTCCCCTCGTCACTGGCAGCGAGACTAAGCGGGTTGGTATACCAAACCTAAAGGCAACATCATGAGACTGCTCATTCGGCCTCAACGCCTAAGTTCTTCTTTATGTCGGAGCTATATGTATCACTCCTATTAACCATAGAACGAGGGTCAACAAGAAATGTAGAAAACGACCAAAATCTTTGCCGTGAAGTTTTTATTACATATTCTATGATGACTTTTCTAGTTGTCTAATGTGAAGTCTGACGCCCAAGTAAAATAATATAACCAGGGGTTGATCCATAATTCAAGATGAGTCGCCCGAACGCAGCTCTAAGCATCAAGCTTCAAGCGATCTAGCATAGCATCTATCTTACCAAGCAGGATTTGGTAATTGATGGCATCCGACGCAAATTCATCTTCTACCACTTTACCGTCGAGTGTCCTCACTACATGTACTTTCCCCGAGTCTTCTGCATCCCTCTGGCTGTCAACTCCATTTGAAGGAACATTCGCTTCCGGAACAGCACAGGGTGCATCGCCGTCTGTAAGAGTCGCCTGTTCGGCCAAGGCTGCCGCTAGTTGAGCGTTGATCTCGCCTTCCTCATCCATTATCTCGTCGAGCCCGGCGTCCTCGAAGCGCAAGCGAAAGCGGTCAGAGAGGTAGTACCGGATGTCGTCGAGCAGCTCGATCGTGTCCGTTTCTTCACGCGACCGCAGGCGCTGGGCACTCTCATTGATGAGGTCCTGGAAGTCTAGTTCGTCGATGTAGTCCTCGAGGCGGTAGGCGAGATACCTGGCTGCGAATTCCTCGAGACGCTGGACGCGGAGGTCCCACGCGGCGTGGATGACGTCGTAGATGTTGATGGGCTCCATCTCTACTTGCACCGTCGTCTCCTCGGAACCGACCTCGTGTGTATGTGTTCGATCGACGAGAATATTTGACGTGCCACTGCCGAGCGTGCTGATGGCAACGGCGGCTTTCGTCTTGAGGTTGTCGAGGAAGAGCATGTCGGCGGCGTAGAGAAGATCGAGGGCGTGCTCTAGCGGACAAGCGACGGTTTCGGTATATAAAAAGGCGAGAATGATTTCGAGGACGGCCGGTGTGCAATCGACGGTGATGACGCGCAGATGGTCGGCGCGCTGTGACTCGACGTAGTCGCCCGAGAACATCTTCTCAAAATACTCGCTGCGGATGAGCATGGCCTTGTGTGCGGGATAGAGGACCGACTTCCTCTTGCTGGAGGGCTCGGCGGGGGTCCCGGCCCCGGCTGGGCCGATGGGGATGCTTGGAGGTGCGGCGGCAACGGGGAGGTGGTCGGACTCGGCGTCAGCCGGTTCGTCGGCGCGCAGGAGAAGGTCGGCGAACATGGCGTTGCCGTACGGCCACTTGACGTCCTTGACGCGATCCGTGTCGACGACCATGCGGTGGCCCCTAACGCTCCGCTGGAAGAAGTCGTCCATCTGGCCCCTCGCCCGCTCGACCTCGTCCTGGTAGCGCTGGCGGGCGAGCCGCCTGTCGGTGCCGGCGAGGATGGCCTCCCACAGCTGCTCGACCTCGAGCTGCTTGCTGACCCTGTCGAGGCCCTTGAGGATGTCCTCCTCCTCGGAGGCGGCGGCGCCCGGCGGCGCAAGGTCGCGCGGCACCTCGCCGAGGTAGAGGTAGCGCAGGACGATGTGGAAGGCCTCGGGCGGCACGGCGTCGGCGAGCTTCAGGGTCGACGCGGCGGGGGCGGCGGCGAGCTTGCGGCCGAAGTAGGGCGAGCGCGCGGCGAGCAGGAACTTGTGCAGCTCGAAGGAGCGGGCGCCGGCGACGAGGGCCACGTCCGAGGTGCGCGGCGCGGCGCGGCCCAGCAGCGTCGAGATGTGCGCGGCCCAGTAGACGTAGGGGTCCGACGACTTGGAGAAGTCGTACTGCAGCAGCAGGTTGCGGATGCGGTCGTTGAGGGCGTTGTAGATGCAGCGTTCGCCCTGGAACGTGTTGCGTTCGGCGAGGGCGCCTGGGGAGCAGTGTGAGCTTCGGGCCGGGGGCGGGTTGCTCTGATCGCCGCGAGGGGTCGTTGGAAGGGAACTTGTCGACGAGACGTACCGGACTCTAGCAGAAGCTGGACGAGTTCATAGTGTCCGCAGAGACTGGCCTACCGCCTTGTCAGAGCCCCGTTCTCGTGTGAATCTCATCTCGCCGCATCCCCATCGGATCAAGCTCGCGAGTCCCCCCACCCCCCTTCCTTTCACCTACAATAATCAGGGGCGTGTAGTCGAAGCGGTCTTTGCCGTTGATGTTGACGCCCCGGCTGATGAGCTCCTGGCACGTTCGCAGATCGCCGTGGCGACAGGCCGTCAGGAACTCGTGGAACTCGGGACTGTCGTCGAGCGGGTTCTCATCCCGAAGCACGCCGCTCTTGATGAGGATAGCCTCCTGGGCGAGGGCGCCTTCGAGCTCGTCCTTCCGGAGGACCATGGCGGGAGCAGGTGTAGCGCGGCTGAGCGGGTTCAACCAGCCAATTGAGCAAAGAAATAATGAATGTGTATGGGCTATATTCACCCGCAGTTCTTCGGCTCAGTGGTGATTATTAAAGCAGCTCCCAAGACTTGTCCCCCCCCTCAAGACCCCTCCAAAAAGTCGCCATCACCAGTCCCGCCTCCAGTCTCAGCCAATCACCGGCCCCCGCAACCCTTCCGGCCCCACCATCCTTCCTCCGACGTCATCTTATCTCCGCCGGCCGGGACGCTTATCGATAAGCGGCCAATTCCTCGCGGCTCTTCTCCGGCAACGCCCCCCGACGACCGAATCGGGCCAGGCCACTTAACGTTGCCATGGCACCCACGCTAAGTGTTTACTTTCCAATGGCAGTCCGCCGATGGGACCATGGACAAGGATCCGCTGGACGGCGTGCACGACAACCAAACCTCGAAACGCATCAACCCTCCACCGCTTTCCCTCTCCTCTTTCCTCGGAACCTCGAGCAGACAAAACAACCGAGTTCGCTACTAACACCAGCAGGGTCTTTCTGTCTTCTGTGCGCTTTCTTTTGCTTGCTTTCTTGTTCGCCTTTCATTTTACCCAAGCCAACTCCGAAAGCCGAACCCGTGAGCGTCAAGGCAACCCGCCACAACGAGAGAGCTTGCTGCATGGGTTAAGAGTTACTACGGTTATTGACCGTGAATTGCACCATCATGTCTTCCGAGGACAAGTACGAAACACTAGAGAAGATTGGTAAGTCTTGCCCCACGGTCTCTTCCTTCGGCCTCAATGACGGTTTACCTACCGCTCTCTTCTTTCCGAGCTGCGAGCTGACTTGCTGCCTTCTCTTTTCACGCTCACAGGCCATGGCTCCTTTGGTATTATCCGCAAGGTCCGTCGTAAGGTCGACGGCTTCATCATGTGCCGCAAAGAAATCTCGTACCTGCGCATGTCCCAGAAGGAGCGTGAGCAGCTCCACGCCGAATTTCAGATCCTTTCGCACCTCCGCCACGACAACATCGTCGCCTACTACCACCGCGAACACCTCAAGGTCAGCCAGGACCTCCACCTCTATATGGAGTACTGCGGGAACGGCGATCTGGGCCGCGTGATCAAGGACCTGTCGCTCAAGGGCCAACGAGCTCAGGAGAGCTTCGTCTGGAGCATCTTCAGTCAGCTCGTTATGGCGCTTTACCGGTGTCATTACGGTGTCGACCCGCCAGAGGTTGGCGGCAATGTCCTGGGCCTGATAACCGGGAATGCGTCGTCAGGGCCCAAGGTGCCGGCGGGAACCATGACGATCTTGCACAGAGATTTGAAGCCGGAGAATGGTAAGCAGGCTGGATTTTGATTTCGAATAACAGAGGCCAAAGCACTAACACTGCGTTAGTTTTCCTGGGAGAGGACAACTCCGTCAAGCTGGGCGACTTTGGCCTGTCAAAGATGATCAAGTCCCACGATTTTGCGTCCACCTACGTTGGCACGCCCTTTTATATGTCACCGGAGATCTGCGCCGCCGAGAAATACACCCTCAAGTCGGACATCTGGTCCCTTGGCTGCATCATCTACGAGCTCTGCGCCCGCGAGCCGCCCTTCAACGCTAAGACGCACTTTCAGCTTGTCCAGAAGATCAAGGAGGGCAAGTTCCCCGCCTTGCCAGACGTCTACTCGCCGGAGCTCGGCCAGGTCATCAAGGACTGTCTTCGGGTCAACCCCGACCGAAGACCCGACACCGCACTGCTACTGAACCTGCCCGTCGTCAAGTTGATGCGGAAGGAGAAGGAGGTTGTTGATGTCAACAAGAATCTCAAGGCGAGAGAGGACGCTCTCCGCAAGAAAGAGAGAGAGATTAACGAGAGAATGGCCAACCTGGAGCTAGAGAGAGACCTCATCCGGGAGGAGCTGGACTCTTCGATGAGGAGGGAATGGGAGGTCAAGGCGCGTCTGGAGATTGATCGCCTGACCAACGCCGAGATGGAGCGACTCCAGAAGCACTTTGAGAATGAGGTCCAGGCCCGCGTCGAGATGGAACTGCAAAAGAAGACGGTCTCGTTTGCGCCCTCTAGGCCGACGAGCCGAGAGGAGGATCTCCCGTCGCTCAGCAAGCACGACTATCCGCAGTCATCCGTCGGTACCAGCGGAGACGAGTTCCCTTCAACCACGGACATTTCCGAGTACTCGATCGACAGCCCCGACAGCTCGCGGGAGATGAGAAAGCCCGCGCGCACTCCGTTCGGCCGTGCGCAGACCATGTTCGTGGGGAATGCTGGCACGCCCATGGACATCGAGATGGGTTCACCCAGTCCCATCGCCATCGCGTCGCTTTCGCTGTCACCACGACGCAACGGGGTCACCAAGGCTCCGACTCACAATCCGGGCAACATCTTCGCCGCCAATGCAAACGGCAGCTCGGGCGACCCGCGATGGGACCTCCCGCCGCGTGACACCTTCACAGACTCGGAGGATGAGGACATCCTCCCGTCGCCGACTCGCAACATCAGGTCGTCCAAGAACCCCTTCACCTCCAAGACGCGCCCGGTTCTCATGTCGCAGAAGTCGTGTCCCATAAACCGCCTCAAGCCGCAGGCGTCCAACCCGGGCCTCGTCTCCAAGTGCACCATAGCGCCGCACGAATCCGGCCCACGGTCGCCCAACCGCCGCCTCAGCAAGATTCCCTCTGCGGCGAACCTCCAGGCGGACAGCTCCAGCTCCAGCTCCAGCAGCCACGGCCTGACGCGCAAGGGCTCGCTGAAGAAGAGCGGCGGCGACGAGGCGCTCGGCAAGGTTGCGGCCAAGAACAACATCAAGGGCCGGACGCTCGTCGAACTTCAGCAGGCCCGCGCCGGTGGCCGCCCGCTCAGCGCCATCGTCTTGCCTAGCACGGGCGAGAACGTGAGCCCCAAGCGGGCTTTCCGCGAGCGCCTGGGCATTGAGCGCAAGTCTAGCGGCGACGAGCCCGTTGCCGTCTGGGATCCGGAGCGCGACGAGATGCCGAGCCCTTTCCTCGTGCGCGCGCGGCGCATCGCCAGGGTGTAGTCCGCCTCGGTGTTGATCGTCTAAAATACTAATCTCCCTTGCTTTACCTAATGAAGTGGAGGCCTCAGGCTTCCAAGAGAACTGAGGACAAGTGCTTACGGACGCATGGAAGAAACACATACACACACACACACACACACATCTACATATTTTACCTTTCCTTTGTCTCTTTGCAGCACGAGCTGGCGGCGGAGGAATGAATATCCAAGGGGCGGTCGGCGGCAGCAGGGGCTGCTATCACGTTGAATGACGCGGTGGAGGGTGATGTCGCGCTCTTCATCCGCGCCTGATGAAGGGCGATTTGGAAACTTTGGGAAGGAATCTTCCGGGCGTTTGGGCGTACGAGGAACAGCGTGTCGATGTCATGGCTGTTTTCTCTCCCCCATTTATGTATGTTGCGGTTTGGATTCTGGGACGAACACGGGCGGTGGGACCGGCACTTTCTCATGATGGTTTGACGGGCGTTGAAAGCTGCTTGCCAGGGAATTGCCTTGTACATTGTTTTAGACCTTGTAGAAAAGATAACGTTCAACGAGACCTCGTAACCTGCAGTGGTGAGTTGTAAGGAGTGATGTACTGCCTGATAGTCACCAACGAAGGGAGCTGGTCTGCGCATCTTGTCTGAAAGGTCGGGGTTTACCAAGTTAACCCCGGAATCCTTCAATCGAAACCGGAACCCGCAACTCGACTGATTTGTAATATGTTCAGCGGAGAAGAAACATCCTTGTCACATCACGAACTGCATAGTTAGACTTGGCGCGATCTTGAAGCGGGCTATTAAAGAAGCCTGTAAGCCGTCGAAGCTCGAGCACCTAGTTGCACTGAACTTTCCTTGCGGCATCAACCACCACGACTTACAGAAATGGCCCAGTCTTGGGTTCTCAACGCCCAGAATGGCGACATGTCCGGTTTCGTCCTTGGAGATTCGAAGTCCAGCGAAGTCGGGGACAAGGACGTCCTGGTAAACCTGCGCGCTGCATCGCTCAACTATCGCGAGCTGGCCATTGCAAAGGCAAGTGCATACGCCCGGGCTTTTGGTTGCCGCTTGCTCATGGCTTCTAGGGAATGTTCGGTCTGGAGGCGCCCGCGGGAGTTGTGCCTGGCTCTGACGGAGCCGGCGTTGTCTTGAAGGTCGGCAGCAAAGTGGCGTCGCTCAAGCCGGGCGACAAGGTTGTCACGCACATGCTGCCGCGGGACTTCCCCAACGACTCCCTGTCCCCCATAGACGACACCACGCTTCCGACCATGGCCCACTGCTGCGGTGGCCTGGGACAAGAAATGGACGGGACGCTGACAAGCCACGGAGTCTTCCCGGAGGCGTGTCTCGTCAAGTTTGGGGGCGCCCTCGGCTTCGAGCAGGCCGCCACCTTGACCTGCTCCGGGCTCACGGCTTGGAACGCGCTGACGGGTCTAGGGGGCAAGAGGGTGAAGAAGGGAGATTGGGTGCTCGCTCAGGGGAGCGGGGGGGTGAGCGTCGCAGCACTGCAGCTTGCGCTGGCCACCGGCGCCACCGTCGTTGCGACGACAAGCACCGCGGAGAAAGCCGCCAAGCTGAAGGGCCTCGGGGCGAGCCACATCGTCAACTACCGCGAGACGCCGGCGTGGGGGAAGGCGGCCAAGCAGCTGACCCCCGGCGGGCGAGGCTTCGACATAGTCGTCGATGTAGCGGGGGATGCAACCCTCCCCGAATCTCTGCAGGCCGTCCGGCTGGACGGGCTGGTGGTCGTCGCCGGCATGGTCGGGGGAGGTGCAGTGCAGTCTGCGCCGTTGATGGGTGTCCTGGGGGCCATCTGCGTGGTCCGGGGGATTCTTTTGGGCACGCGGGCCATGATGAGAGAGCTGGTTGCGTTTGTCGAGGACAAGGGCGTTGAGCCTGCGCTGGACGGGGTGGTGTTTGGGCTCGGGGAGGTCAAGGAGGCGTATCGCAGGTTGGAGGAGCAGAAGCACTTTTCCAAGATTGTGATACAGATTCCTAGTGATGGCTGATTAGTACCGGTATGGATCGTCTTCGGTCTCCTCTGAGAGTAGTAGACGGGTTGATGAACAATGCGGTAAGACGGTAGATGATGTCTTGGGGCTTCAGCGGGGTTACTGGAAGCCATCTCAAGCCTGAAGCACATTCCTGGGAGAGAGCGCGAACATTGTCAAAACGACAACTAGAGAGTCCTAAGTCAACGCACCAATAGGCACTTCACATCACCAATCACGGGAAAGCAAGTTTCTCCCGCCCAGACAGGCCGGGGTGCAACACCAATCCTAGGAAGCCCATTCGCACTTGCGGAAATTCCAAGGCGTTTGCTAAAAGGGGAACGAGTTTGAAGAAGCGAAGTGGCTCGACAAGCAATTGGCGTGACACTATGTTGTCTCCCAAACCGACAGTCTTGCTTACTTGAAATGTGAAGCATTGCAGATGAACGTGGCATCGCGGTAAACCAGTGTAACACCAGTAACATC
The DNA here is from genome assembly GCA_917563905.1 of Neonectria neomacrospora. Lineage (NCBI taxonomy): Eukaryota > Fungi > Ascomycota > Sordariomycetes > Hypocreales > Nectriaceae > Neonectria > Neonectria neomacrospora. The sequence continues at coordinate 1,154,901 of OU830643.1, forward strand.
CCCCATCCTTAGCTCGTTATCCCATGCTCCCGAGTGACATCTCTAACAGCAATGCTATCGTAATTGTGGATCCAGCTCGGCAGTTGTGTGATCTGCAGGCGGGCGTGCAATTATAGTGACGATCTTAGCCCAGCACTCTTTCAACCTTTCTTGCGGCTTGGGAATGCCTTTGCTAAAATATCCTCTTCTCTCCAAGCCGAACCAAGATTCTCCCAATCGGGGAATCGGACGCCCTCCCCCGGACTTGCCGGGGATTATTCAGACTCGGCATCCAATAACAAGCACTGCGGCGGCGTCTTATACCACACCCCAAATAACGGAGGCCATCCACAACTTGGCCGGCATCACATCACATCAACCCATTAACAAACCCCCAATATGATCCCATCGCTTCCAGCGGGAACCCGAAATTTCACATGCCTCGTAATGTGAGAGTGAGAGAAAGTACAGTACATGCCCATCCCCCCCCCCCCTGCTCCTCCAATGCGGCTCACCACCAACTGTCATCCGGCGCGTTGGGCAGCATTGCGTCTCAACCCCGTCTCCAAACATCCGCCCGCTTCCGCCTCAACCCCGTCGACGCGAGCCACGCAGCCCTTTGTCCATGCGCATCGAGCTGCACCCCAGCCAGTCGTTGCAGCAGGGCGGTGCGCGAAGAGGAGTTGCGGCTTGCGCTGCGCTGCTACTGCGCGATCTAAGCCAAGTTGAGAAGGCCATGTTCGGTTTACATCCGCTTTGGCATGGGCATTAGCATGGACATGGGCGTGAGCATTTATCTCAGCAAGCTGCACGCATGCGTCACACGTACGGACATGGACGAGGCGGACGCCGTCGTGAGTCAGGTCATCATTCCTGTTTTACATATCGCCAACCCAGAGTTAAGACTCCAATAATTCAACGCAACAAAAGGGGGTATTTTCATACAAAAAAAACCACATTGGCCCAACGATTTTGCAAATACAGTGAGGATTGGACGTGTAAGCAAGAGCAGGCCTAGAAACCTCGAGTCGGTCACCCTGCAAGGCCCATGAAAGCAATATAAGGGGATCAACGCCGGGTAGCCACCAAATCGACAAATAATCAAAAAGCCAACCAGCCAACCAATAAACAAACAAACATTAACCAGCCGTGAGGCCAATCCCATCTTGCGTAGCCGCGAGGCCCGTCAATCTTCCAATACCACGATCCAGGCGCCCCCGTTAGAATCCATGTCATACGGTCTCAAGTGGCGAGGAGGCGACTCCCCCAGTCTTGAGTTTGTGTCAATGCGTGTGTGCGTATGTGTGAGTCTTTGTGTGTGTGTATGCGTGCGTGCATGCGTGCATGGCGGTCCTGTGTAAACCCGCGCAGGAACATCGCCTTCTCCTCCAATCTGTGTAGATCTTATTTTTTGTAACTAGTGAATCCATATTCTTGTAACCAGTTCTTTTAGTTGCATCCCCCGATCCGGGTGGATTAAGTCCTGCTTCATTGGGGGATGCCGTTCGTTTCAGCCGTCAGGTGCTGAGCGAGGGGGTAGTGGTTCGTTTAGTGTCGTGATCGGTGAGAGCTGCTGTGGCGATGGGAATGGCTATGGCCTTGTCGATGGGATGATGAATGGTGCGACGACCTGTGCCGGCTGGAACCGCTGGCATCTAGGTCACGCTCCAAGGTCTCGACTCTTGACCTGTAACCCTTGACAATCTCTTTGATGTGGGCGATGCGGTCGAAGTCGACCTCAAGCTCGTCGAGCTGCTGCAGGATCTCGGTGTACCGGGCAATTTCGGCGTCGGCGCCACCAATAATACCATCGGCCTCGTCGTACTGCAGCTGGGTGAACCTCTGGGCCTCGTAGCTAAGATGCTGGATCCGTTGTTCAATGCTGCCCATGAGGTGGTCGAAGTAGCGCCCCAGCGCGGAGAGCGAGGAGCTGTCGAGGAGCAAGAGACCCTGGCTGCTAGCGCGGCTTGCGGCGCGAGAGCTGCTGGAACCTGCACCTCCCAACGCCGCCTGACCCTGGCGTAGTAGCTGAACCTCCTCGGCGCTGAGCCCTAACTGGGTGTCCGGAACAGCCTGTGTCGTCGACATAGCGGGCAGCCGCTCGGGGGGCGCTATTGCGCGGGGAGGCCGAGAGGGCCGAGGTCGGGGGGATCACGCGGTGGCTCGGGACGGCGGCGGTGGTGATTTAGCGGGAGGGCGGGGAGAAATTCGGTGCGAATAGAGGACGGCGATGGCTCGGGACATGTGCCGTTATCGATTGGAGGTGACAGGGAGGTTGGCGATGGCGTATGCGGTTGTAGATGCGGTTGTAGATGCGATCGTGGGTGTTGTGGTGGCGAGGGTGATAATGGTAGCGGTGATGATGTCAATGAGGCCGGCGAGGATGCCAATAGCAATATCGAGGATGGAGGGGACGACAGCGGCAACAACAACATCGGCAAGGGCCTTGGGATTGGCGAATGCTGTGCTGCGCAGAGCATCATGATATCGGGATGACGGCGACTATGGGCATCGTCGGCGGGGAGGGAGAACAAACAAACTTGGTGATTTGCTGAAAAAGGAAGAGGGGCAGCGAAAGATGATGGGATAAGAGGAGAGTGTAAAGAGGAGGGAAGAAAGAATGATTGTTTTCTAGCTACCCTACGTACTGACGCAACAGTAGAGGGAAGCTAGAGAAACAAGAGGGTGGGAGAGTAGGGGAAGAGGGAGAGAGAGAAACATGGAGAGGGGAGAAGATGAGAAGAGGAGAACCGAGGAGAGAAGAGGAATTGAGTGCGCGCGAGACCGAGAAGAGTTGCTTTGCTTCTGGGGAGAATACGGGCGGCGGTGATTGGAGAATGGGACCGAGAGGGAAGGGCCCGGAGAGGAGGGGGTGTGTGTGTGCTATAGTCTGGAGTTTGGAGCCTGTAGTCGGGAGCCTGTATTCGTAGGTACCGGAGTTGGTAGTCTGCGTCGGGCAGTAGGTAACTTAAGGCAGTGTGGGTAGGTACAAAGGAGGTGGTAGTGTATGTACTATGTGAGCCACTCTCCAAACTGGTCTGTGAGGCGTATCGGCAAGGTAGGAGGGAGTTGACCAAAGGCCGGTATACCGACGGAGGGTGGGCGGCGCGGTTTCGGTGAGAGAGGCAGGGATGATGGGCTGGCTTTTTGGCCGCTGGGGCACGCTGGGGCTTGCTTTGGCTGGGCGCTGGGAAGGGAAGCTGGGCTTGACTGGGAACCTTGACTGGGGTTAAAATGGGCGCTGGGCTGGACTGGGGTGGTGGTGGGAGAGTGAGTTGAAGAGTGTGGGTGCTCACAAGAGGGCGCGAGCGTGTGTGTGGGAATGTGTGGGATTGGGGGATTGCGGATGGATTGATTGGGATGCGTTTCCGGGCCTTGCGCGTGGGAGGGACGTGGGCCTGCGAGTCTTCGGTACTTGGTGCAGTGGCGGCGCGGGATCTAGGCCGTCGTTGTCTTTGCTGAGGAGGAGAGAGAGCAGTTCAACCGGATCTCGATTAAGGCGGATTGTGATTGGGGACAGGCGAGAAGCCGGTTCCAGTTGGAGCCAGTTGGGGCGTGGGAGGGAAAGACGATGGCGGCGCGCCCCCGGTGAAATGCACGAGCAGGGATGTTTTTCTTCTTCTCCTCGATTGATAAACCCAGGCGTCGAGGACTCGAGGGGGGCGGACCACTGCAATAAACGGCAACAACGGTGGCGGCGACGGTGGTTGTGGTGGTGAGGTTTGCCGTGGTTTGAAGTTGGGTTAGGTACAGTTGGTTGCTTGCTGGAGCGAGCCCTCGCCAATGCCTGAGAGGCTTGAGTGAAGGTGCGCAACGTCGCACAGGGGTTGGACAAAGTGCGACAGCAGCTTGTGACCGGCACGTGCAAACGCTGAGCCGCGGATTTGCAACACGAGAAATTCCAGAGATGTGAATTGTCCGTGACACAGTCACCGAGAGCTGAAATCACGATGGTCAAGGGAAGCTACCGACAGACGGGAACTGGCGGAGTAGTCCTCGACTAGGTACCGCAGTAGACGAGACGGCGCCGGGTCGCCTGTAGCTGGCTCCGGGTGCCCTTCTTGGGGTCTCTAGGCTCTTGGGGCCTCTAGATCCCAGCAGCAACAAGAACTAGCTTCAGTCTCCCCAGAAGAAACTGCGATGATCCTCCAAGGGATCCCAGGCCGTTTTTAGCAGGGTCTGTGACCGACGGGGCGGTAGAGACGAGAAAAAAGCAAAGAAAAGGCAAGAAAGCACAAGGGCGAAGGGCCCAGGCGTTCGCTGTTGGGGGGGTGGGTGAGCCGGTGAGGACTGTTGCCGTGGTAAAATATGTCGGTGAGAGACAAGAAAAAGGAACGAAGGGTTGTGGGATTCGAGCTGGAACCAAAAAGGCGGGGATCTGGAAAGGAGAAAAGAGAAAAGAGAAGTAGAAAGGAAGGAGGGCAGAACTGCAAGAGATGGAGAGAAGAAGAAGGGGATATAGCGGCAGTCGGTAGGTGGGAGATGGGCAGATGGGACGGGAAACCGAAATGAAGTAAACAACGCGAGGAGGAAGAATGCAGACATGGACAGATGCACAGATGCACAGAGACATGGAACGATGGGCAAGGGAAATCGGATCAAGGGAAAAAGAACGTCCATCCCTGGGCCTGGACGCGACGTGCAAAGCGAATAGAGAAAAACACACCAGAACCACGCTTTGAGAAGAGGTCAGGAGACGGTCATGATACAACAGCCCGCCCGTCCATGATCCAACGTCAAAGGCCGAGCGTTGCAACGGCGCACTTCCTCCGTCACGCCCTCCTCGTCGAGAGAAAGGCAGCCTTGCAAATGAAATCAAAGAAGGACCCCCCCGCTGCCCGTTTGCTCCATCCGTCGTATGTTTGTCTAGGTTTCCATGCCGTTGACCACAATCCGGAATCCCGGGTCATGGGCCCCGTCGCCCACCGCCCACCGCTTGCCGGCAGCCCTGTCGCTTTTGTTCTTTTTGTCCTTCTGGGCCTTTTTATTTCGCCATTGTGGTTTTTTACGGATGCTCTCTTTCCCATCTTTGTGATTCGCTTACATCTAAATGGGGTGGACACCCAGTCCGTGGGGGGCATCTGTTGACAGAGACGGAAGAAAAGGCCATGGGACGGACGGACATGGGAGACGGAAGACGGAAGACGTCTAATTACTATGTACGAAATACTATACTGCACACTCGTCGGCTTCGGGAATTGGCAACATCCATCCGTGACGCCACGGGAGCACAGAGCCACAAGGAGCCACAGCCCACAGAGCAAAGGCCCCCTCCCCCTCCCCATGAAAGGGCGCTCTCCCCATCAAGGATGGGATCCCGCTTCGGTCTCTGTGCAGTCTTCGCCATCTCGGAGTCGTCTCGGCTGACCATGACGGAACCGTGCCACCACCGGCGAACGAGCCCACCTCGGGACATTGACACTTTGGGAGTGGAGTGGAGGGGGATGGATGGAGGGATGATGCTTGGGCGAGGGGGAGCCCAACCCAGCCGAGGCTACTTTGTTGCTGTGCCTTACGTACGAATACGTACTGACTTATTACGGCCGATATCAGACAAGAGGGCGGATTTCGAGTCAGGCACAACCAGGGAGCCTACTGGCGGTGACAAGGAGCTGTTAACACTAATTAGGTCGGGGAACCGCCGCGAGGAGCCGCGAGACGAGAGGCCTGAGGGATGGCACTTCTCGACGGGGACAGTTGATGGCAGACCAGAAGACGCAGAGAGATCATCACGAAGAGGGGACACAGAACCATCATGTCACATCACGTCACTATCTCGTCTGTGTGCCATGCGTGCTCTGGAGCTCTCTGCTTTATTCATTAGTCCACCTTCAATCCTACCTTGACCTAACACCGGCTTACGCAGAAAGCCACCTCGAGCACCAATAGCAGCACCGAGAAGAAAACGGGACGAGGGGAGCGAGAGACTTGCCGTGCTATGCACGCAAACACGGAAACGGGACAATGCAATGCCATCACCCTCACCCTCAGTCTCACGCTCATCCGCGCCGTCATTGGCACCTTCTTCGACAAGGGAGTTTTATCTTTGTTTTGGATGCAAGGCTGTGAGAAGGCCGCTACCGAGATCAGGAAAGAGCTCCCCTTAGTACACCACCACCAGCCCTACTCCCGACTGCCCAACTGGGTAGGTGCGAGCTAATGTACTGCGCACGTGTGCACCCCAAGCCGCCCACTCATCAAGCTTTGCGCCCATCACCAACACCAGCAACTTATCTCTACAATCTTAGTCTGCCGAATCTCCATTCGAGACTGTCATCAATCAGACCTCCCTATCGTCTTGCTCGATCTGGCCTATCTTTTGGATCGCAAGTGCATATTGTCCCCCCGCCCCCATCATTTACTAATTCATCCGGCGGCAAGCCATCACGACCAATGACATTATCACTAGCCATCAATATGCACACGGGTGAGGCCTCACCCCGAGACAACATCCCGCAATTCCCGTCATAATGTCTCACATCACCGAGTCCGCGGCCCGGACGGGACGGAACCCGGTCCCTTCCCCGAATGTAAAGGATGACAGTATTTGTACTCGTACGAAGCACCCCTTGATTCAGAGCCGCCGATACAAAGATGATAGTACCACCGGTCTCAGGATGGGATGGATGGGATACAATGCGCCCGTGGCTGTGGCGCGCGCCAGACGAAACGCAATCCCAGCATCCGTCGCAATCAAACAGCATCGCCCAGGGAACGAAAAAGAAAGCAACCAACCACGTCAACCAACACACACACACAAACACTCACCCGCATACATCAGAGGCAAATCATTTGCTAGGTTCGTTCCAATACCCGTCCAGGTTCGTCAACGCGTGCACTGCATCTGCACTCTGCAGCTCGCCGTCGACCTGCAGCAACCCTTGAGCCTCATGACGACAATGACGCCAGGGACAACGGCAACTCCATTCCAGACGACTCTCGCAAAACCAATCTTCAGGGTGCCAATCTTGGGCGGCACATTCCCAATTTCCAGACCCTCCGGTCCGTCCCATCACTTCCCGTTTCTCTCACCCGCTCTTGTCTCCCATCCACCCTTTCCTCCATGCATCCATCCAACCCCGTGGATCCGGATGCGTGCCCCGGGGGTGCAGGGTTGCATTGTGCGCCAAAGGCACGAGCCACGAGGACAGGAGATGCCCAGACAAGGAACAGCGTGGAGTGCATGCTGCCGCTGCAAGTGATCCATTCTCCCCTCGCCGAAACCTGGTCGACTCACCCCGCGGCACGGTTGTGTGGCGACCCCTGCTTGAGGCTTGCAGCCCCCAGATTCGTCGGCTCATGTTCGTGGAGCCAGCTTCACGCCCAAAGGTCTATCAGGTTGCTCAACAGGACCCGTACAACCACCGCCATCATACCCAAGACACAAAACCTATTGCCGTAAGTCCGAAGTAGCACCAAGAAACCTCGTCCTACTACGTATGTGTCCCCTCGCTTCTCCAAGAACCATCAGCTCAGCTCGCCACCTCTAACTGCCCTGACAAGAGAGTTTTAAATGGATGCAACACTGTCAACTTCCATGCTTAGGTCCCAGTGATTTTGCCACCCCGGCTCTCTGTATACTCCCGATATCTACTTCAACACAGACAGAGTCATGCTCGATACGGCTGAAGGACCGGCATACACCCTCTTGTGTGACAAATGCACGTTTGGTACCATACACTCACTTGCCTTCCCCTTTGCTGCGAGGCATGCGAGGCATCTTCTACTGAGTGCTCATTAATCCCATATCTAGTCCTCTTATCCGCCCTGACCTGTGACGTGACGAGCCACGCAGCTGATCATAAAACCAAGGCCGTTACACTGCCTCTATTATATAAACGTCTCCAAAGGTCCTGAATGAATGAAACTGAGATTCGTTCCGGCTTCCGGTGGGGTGATGCCGGCGCGGGGAAAACTGGGCATGTTTCATATTACCAGGATCGCGATACCACGATTCGACCGTTGCTTCCGCGGCTACCAGAATGCAGAATGTTCTGTTCTAAGTGTAAGCATAGTTCCCATGTTTGGATTTTTTGGGGAACTATAGGCTTTGTTAGACAAGGTGTATTGCCAATTGCAGAGGACTGTTGTCAGTGACAAGAACAACTTTTACTAATGGCGCTCACATATATATTCCCAAGACCAAATAAATCCCTTAACCCGCAGCCAATAGTAATTAGGCCTCCTGGCCAAGGTTGGGGTTTATTTTTCCTTACCATTGATCAAGGCTGTTCGTGTCCCTAGGAAGACTCTTCAAGCAACAGACGGGTTGCAGCGTCGTTAATTCGCGTCACCAGGCAGTTCCCTGGCTAAGAGCAGCTTCGCTTAACCACCACTACCACAACCAAGCGCTGAGGTGAAGTAGGTACAAAACCACTCGTTTTTCTCTGGTACAGTGCGCCACATATGGCATGACGGTCACGTAAAGCCGCTTGTGGAAGAGCGTAAGAGCCGACCTCAACTGTGATTCTCGTACTGGAATCAGCTTACGACGTCCCGCTACGCATACCCGCCAGCCTCCCACAAGGAATGTATTCAGGAGCTTACCATGTCACCACTTATGTTTCTTTATCACATGAAATGAAAACAGGTTGGGATCATGAGGTTCTGCCAAGTATTGTTTGGAAGTGTCTGGAGACAGTCACGACCAAGATGTCGAGAGGAATAGCTTCCTCGGCTTTGAGCTGTCAGTAAGCAAGTCCACTCTTTCGGGGTCTCAGGTATTTTCTAGTAAGATGACAAGAAAAGTAAGCCGTCTCGGGCTCCTAATCGTTGACTAGATAAGTGGTTGGGTCTCCATGCAGGTGGCCACGCGGTGCCATCGAGAGCTACTACAAGACGAACTCAGGGACAAGTAACTTGATGTTGATACTCCTGTCATATATTTGACCCCAGAGTTACGACGGAAGTCAAGTACAAGGCAGTGATGAGGCAGAATGGCCCATCCGACAACAGAAAGATTTCGCACTCCCATCTGCTCAACGCTAAGCCTTGTAAACATTAAGTTAGACAAGGACCCTTGAAGTAACAGCACAAAGTACAACTCCTAGCCTTCACACAACCGTTTTGCGAAAAACCCTCATCGCTATTCATCAAAGTGAGAAACAGGTCAAACGCCAAGCTACGTACTTACCCACTGAGCAGAAGCAATCGAGGTAACTCGGCATTTCCATATTATCTATACGGAGAAAAATCACAGCAGGAGCCACGCTACATGGCAAGACTTGTCGTCCGTGATCTCGAGACTCCTCAACCACCACTACGTAAGTCTCAGGGATCGGCGGGCGATTGATGTTCATAGTCTGCTTCTTTGAGATCCTCGCGATGCTATATTCGTGCTACTAGGAGTTCCTCTGGAACTCGTTGCCGGCAGCCGCCGTGAACTGCTCCAGTGCCTGAGCGCTGACGCTGAACCCACCGCACTCTACAATGCTGCCGTCACGGGGGAGAGCCAGGGCCTGCGAGGCAAGAACAAGGGCAGACGTATCCCCAAATGGGGAGGCGGGCGGTGAAAGGTGATGGACTGGCCCTACGGCTACTGCGAGTAGGCGTTGATAATAGTAATCATAAAGTCAAAGAGGAAAGATTCCTTCCTAATGCGCCTGGGCCTAGGCTATACCTAGGCTAGGACCTAGTCATGCCCTCCCCTAGCATGTGACTAATCCTAGCTATCTTCCTTAAGGCTTGAACCTATGATACCTAGTAGATACAAAACTAGAGAGAGGAGGGTTAGTCTAATAATGTAGATAATTGCGATTCACTGGGAGGGCAGAAAAGATCGAGACTATGCGGTAGGAATCCCTTAAACCGCCCATACTATGCTCACTCACCCCTTTATACTCTATAACCGAAATCATCCTGCATGTATATCATCGACGCGAGTGATTCTTTGTTCAATGCAACTTTTCTACTATGTAAACATCTACTAACATTCCTCACACCCACACACACTCCCCACACTAACGTTCCCACAACATCTTCTAAACTTCAACCATCAATCAACGTCAACAAAAATTAATGGTATAGCTTTCAAGAAAAGCAAAAAACAATGCGTATCCGACCACGCCAGTATTCGAAACTGGAATCTCTAGAGAATTTGAAGTCGGTGAACCGAAATCTAGCGCCTTAGCCATTAGGCCACGCGGCCGATAAGAACAGCTCAAAATATTACGGTATATATCGCAAATGAGTTTGGTAGCCCCACTATACAGTGGAGGTGCTGTGTGTAAGCTGGAAGCCCTCAGTAGCTCATTCAAAATGTACTGTGGTTGGGAGTATTCTTCAGAGGATAGTGGCAGTGGAGTATCCGCGCGTGAAGCGGATTCTTGTGCTTGGGCTCTAATGGGACTTAGGTCAGGCAAAACTGAGGCAGTAGGGTTCGCAATCTCAGAGCCGCTAGATTGACAGGAAGCTTTAATCAAGCAAAGATGGCTTGAGTAAATCCGCGGGTTTTACGAAAGAGCCAAATCCAGATAGATGGCACTCCGCTCGAGGGGAAACTTACGAAATGGTTTGGAAGAGACTTCAGTGAATTTAAACAAGAAACCTAATTAGTTCTGTGCTCGACTACTTTCCAAGGCGTTGTCGCAGGTACACAGAGCGAGTGAGGTTATAGTAAGGGTGGTGTGTTGGCAGACGAGGCCGTACTTGCGAGCAAGTTCTGAAACTTGAACCAGAAGAGTTGTGTCATATGTTATTGAGCCAGGGTCTCTCTAATAATTTCATTCCCATTGCTGTGAGTATTCGTTGTGACTTTGAGTTTACACGGGCAGCGAAGAAGGAAGAGCAATCACAACCAACGGACTGGGAAATATTTGTGCGACGACTGAAGTTCCTGAAACTTCCTACAGTATAGTTCAAAGTATTTCAGCACAGCACACATTGAATTCAATATATGCGAGCCCTCACTGTATGATGAGCCGCATAGTGTGTATGCAGTCCGCGTCACATTGATGAGAAGCTGGCCCAGGGTCAACCAGTATTACACACCAACCTTTTTAATCTTGAGCGGAGAAATGTTCGCTCTCTTTTTCCCCCAGATCCGTGATGAGAGCGTTCGTGATAGACGTATTCATACACGCGCCTACATTTCCCGGATCTCTGCCTCGCGTAAGGATACTATTCACACAAACACCAGGACTCTGCCGCTGGGCACATCTCATGTCCGCACCCCTTGTTCTCGTACAATTGTGTATAGTTGGTTCCTCTTTACTGATCATAGGTCATTGACGTACGCTCAAAAATCTGGAGCCGAGGTTCACTCGACGTTTACAGCAAACGCGCTTCGGGCTGAGGAAGTCAGTCACAGACCGTCGCGTGTGCTAGGGGGAGGAATCTCTCCCATTCCTGAACCGCGACGGTTGGTTCAGGATCAGTTTGACTAGACCAGTGGTTAGTTACTCCAGGCCCTGAGACGAACGTCTGATGTTGTCAACTTCATTGTCCCGGAAGTGCTGGAGTTGTGAGCGCAAGCCATGTGGTCCTTGGTATCTCATCACTGACACAGGATTCAATAGGGCATCATTGCGGAAGAATATCATCTACTATGATGTCAACAATATGGTATTTCTGACCTCCTTGTTTCTGTTTTCTTGAGTAAACGGCGACTTTCGTTGGGGCATGACAAGCTTGTGACCAGGACGACTCGGTCCCGAACTTAAAGATTTCCCCAAATCACACATGGAAGACTATAATGTCCAGAACATACAACTTAGGCACATATCACCTCTCAAGTATAAGCATCATCGTGGAAAGCATGACTCCTAGCTGCCAAAATTACCCTATACTTGGGCTAACAGAAAAATACACAACACCTAGCGTGGGCTGAAATGGGACCTGGATCGCAAAGACCAAGTCAAAACACCACCAACTTCAGGGTTTTTTTTTTTACATAGTGATGCGAGGAATATGCTTACCAGCCTACTTCAATCGTCGGTGTGTCGAGTTAGTTTACTCGGAAAGTTAAAATAATTAAGTCTCACCTTTCACCAAATCATGGCCAACAGCTGCCTGTACGAGCTTGTAAGCTAAGGTTTGGTGGTAATAATGCATAGGGATATCTAATCACTTACCAATACTCTCAAAGCCATCTTCATCTACGCCGTCTTCCCCTTAGTGCCTCCATCAAGCAACTCAATGGCATCAAACTTTGAGAATTAGGTCGATCACAATACTTGGACGAGCATCCACGCATGCCAACCCAATAGTCACTGTCCCCTTACCAACCCTTGATATCCCCTTACCAACCCTTGATACCGAAACCCCTTGAACTGAACCCGGCCTGCTCACACCGTCACACTCGGCAGATTCACAACCCCATTTTACGCTCTGATGACCGATCGGCCAACTGGATAGCAAACCGGGGAACACCAAACAATCGCACGCCGGCACCGACTTGCCGATCTCAAAGGGGCTGCCAGAGCTCAGGTACAATTCTAGACGCGACTGTCGCACTGCGCGTCAGAGAACGCACTACCCGCTCGGATGGAAAAGCGGGAGTATCGCCTAGGATCCAAGGGGAGGTTATTGTCTCGGAGAGCGGATGCCCCGAGTACAACATTGGACAGGGAGGGAGTGTTGAGCTGTGGAGTCTGGGAACGTAGATCGGAATCAGACGAGGGAGAGCTTGAAACTGGATCGTGTTGAAGTCTTTGGCTTTCCAGCATGGGTAGGTAGCAACGAGAGACTTTGTTTCTGGAGATGGAACTCGAGCTGTTAGGCAACACTAGCCTAGCGCTCACAAAAAGAAGCTATCCGCAACGGCACCTTGCCCACCAAGGCAAGCAACTCATCGAAAACGCCACCTTGGCCAATCCCAGCAACCGGCGTTGGCGCCGGCGCGACCTCACCGCACGCCGCAGCATCGGGGCAGACGAACCCTGCATCTGCGGTGCCCGAGGGGAGGGAGCATGGAAGGGGGCCTGGCCGACGATCACTCCCGAGGCGTAGCTCACCATTTGCACTAGGGAGGAGTTTTTTTTATTTTTTATTATAATTCTTTATTTGCTCGGTACCGCGTAGCATCGTGTGGTTTGGGTCAAGGCGGCAAGACAGGCCCCCCCTTCCCCTCCCCCCTGGACAGGTCGCTCCCGAAACCTGAAACGCTTCAGGGACTGGCGGAGGCTGGGACGGCAAGTTCGGATGCCTTGGCGTCTCTTTGTCTAGTGAGTCGCACGCGGGTTTAGGCTTGGAGTTCCTACGGAGTGGCGTTGTGAGCCGGCCGCACCAACGCGGGTGATACAACACTTCCGCATGCGACTAAGCCGGGACTTATCAGGCCAAACTCCCAGAACAGGCAACGAAACCGCAGCCAAAACCGGTCAGAGAAACAGCGAAGCGCCTCAGAACTCGATCTCGCTTGCATATTCGGTTCCGCTAAGCGCTGTATTCTGGGAAAGTCAAATGCAGGGAGAGAAATTGGTTTATGGACTTTCATGCAGGGCTTGCGCACGCTCTCGATGCGGGTCTTGTTGGCCACGAGGTTTCACCGGCTGAGACTAATTACATCATTGAAAGAGAGCGTTGCCCCTCTGCCGAGAGATGCAGGATAGGATACGGGCTTGTTCTATTCGGCGCGCCGGGGCGGCGGGGCCAGGTGACCCGGAACCCCGGCGAGGTGAAGGTGGATGAGGCCCGGCACGGTCGGTGCGTGGGCGGCAGAAGCAGGCAAAGGGCAAACCGTCGAGTCGAGTTTAGAGCTGTACTACGCAAGTGCGTGTGTAGGTGAGGTGTTTGGCTTGGCCTCTGAGTAAAGGCATCGTCGTGGAGTGAATAACGACCCTAGAAGAGGCAAGTTTCCTTCCGGCTTGGCCTTTTTTCCCCTTCTTTTTCTTCTCATTTTTTTGGTGCTTCCATTCCATTCTTTTTTCCCTAGTTTTCAATGTAGCCCATCTCTAGAAAACGACAATGGAAGAGTGGCCGTCGATCGTATCCGAGTCTGGACCACAATGCCAGAATGGAGAAATATGCACTTACTACTGTACTTTGCCGATTCGATGAGGACGAGGATGCCGCGTGTGGTACGGCGCGGTCAAGGGTGGATTTCTCCTTCACAACGGTCGGCGCTCACTCAAGCATCTAGCAGATTGCTCATTGGGCACGCGCCGAGGCCGACATCCCGTTCAGGACATGCCACCGGCCTGAAGGAGTGATGCCCCCAGGTATGGCCCCAGGGGGTGAGTCTTGGGCCACGAGGAGATTTCGAGAAGCCAGTTGGGCGACAAGCGAAGGACAACAGGAGACGGCCGAGTTGAGAAAGGCACTCGCTCTACTGTGCTTATTGGTGGAGATGGTGTTTGTGGTGGCCACTGAGATGTATTCCGTCCCATGTGCGGTAGGCGTGCCGGGCTCGCAGTTCTAGTTCGAGTTCGAGTTCCAGCTCGACTCCCAGTCCTAGACTGTCCTTCCTCAAGGGTTATTTCGAAGCTTGCGCTGTCCCATCCCGTGAGAATGGATCTGCCATGTGCTGCAGGGGAGGGGGGCCTTGTCTCACATCCCCCATCACGTCGGCAGCGCACGCAGCCTTGCAGACGATCCAAGCGGCTGGACAGACAAAGCAAGGAGACGGAGAAGTGCGAGTAGTGATGCAGAGGCAGAGGCACAAGCAAATGCAGAAGCAAATGCAGATGCAGGAGCAGAGGGAGGCAGGCAAATGAGCTGTGGGCGCCTGTCTCGGACCAAACGGTACCATTCCGTCTCAGTCTCAGTTAGTCAGGCTTCTTGCCAACCCAACCAGCCCAACGCCAGTTGCCTTGACCATTGCCTCGTCTCGTCTCGCCTCGCGTGGCAGAGCACATACATGGCAGTGCCCTTGCTAAGCCACCAGAAAGAGAGAAAAAACGAAAGTCAAAAAGCCAGCAGGGAAAGACGACACCAACGTGCTATACGCCACTCCGATGATTCGCCCGCCTACGATGACGCAGGGCTGCGTTTCCGCTTCCACTTCCACTGGTGCTCCAGGTACGTGCCCTCTGTAAAGAGGCGACGGCTAGGGCGAGGCGCCCGAGGCAGCGGACACTGGCACCCCACCCCTTGGGGACCTCGTTCCCACTGCGGCCGTTGCGGTGCCATCGCAGGTGGGAACCTGCGAAGAAACGTGATGCCACGATTTCCCAGCGTTTCTACTGCCGCCGGCTATCCGCAGGGGGCGGGTGTTGGCTGTTGAGCCTCCCCGGCTGCAGGCCAGGGCAAGCCGCGCGCGGGTGAGGGGGGGTGTTCCCGTCCAGGGAACGGGGTACAAGTGACGAAGCGGTTAATTGTCGGAATACTGATGGACGACGGGCGATGGATGATGCTGCGAATGAAAAGTCAAAAGGAGATGAGGCTGAGGCAGAGGAGAAGGGGCGCGGTGGTTCTGCAACGAGTTTGGCTGTTGGAATGTGAGAGGTTCCTTGGAAGGAAAAGAACGGAACTAACAACCAGGAACCAAACCTACCAACCAACCAGCCCAGCTCCAAACAAAAAAACACCATGGACGACTATGACGTCCGCATACCCTCTGCATGTAAACAACAAACGTGCCGTCACGTAAGCGTTGGCTCACCGGCGGACGAGCAAGGAAGAGCGTCTACAATAGAGCTATAGCAGACGGCAACTATTAATTAATAGTTGGTGCACGACTCCGCCGGGCGCAAGCAAGAGTCACGCCAGAAGCACAGCGCACGTTCTCGATCTCGGAGGGGGGGAAAAACCCTGAAGAAGAAGAAAAAGTAGAGGAGAAGCGAAGAAGGAACCCCCCCCCCCCAATGCTTCATCCCTGGGGGTTTGGTTCAACGAAAGGAAAGGAAGGGATCCCAGGTATTTCCCGCACCCCGGGGGAGACACGAAGGAAGGAGGACGGAGGGGAGAGAACAGGTGAGAGAGAGCGGGAGCCCAGCCAAAGTCCCTGGATCCCGGAGCCCACGTTGATTGAGAGACGACTCGTAGGGGGGGTTGGTTTCGGTACCGCGCTCTCCCTCTCTCCGCTCTCCGGCAGTGCGAAAAGAGGGACCGTCGGAGCTGGCGTTCGGGTCTTTGGCCCATCTGGACTTCTGGGGTTTAGCGGGTTCCGCGCTAGCCCTAGTGCCCCGCTGCAGGGGCCAGCCGCCACTCGAGGTTCCATGTTCTGTCGGCCCGGGAGGGTTCTCTCTTCGGGGGGGCGTGGCTGTCTAGGGGTTCTTTTTGAAGCTGGAATGGGTGAATGAGCGAGTTGAATGAATCAATGACAGCATAAATGGATCTAGCTCCTTGCGTAGTTCTGCGACTCTTGTTTGGAGCGTGAACCCCGCCGGCCGGTCTGTCAGTCTGTCTGTCAGTCTGTCACTCCGTCCCCCTTCAACTGCAAGATCCCAGCAGACGCCCTGGCTTAGAAGGTTCCACAGCGACCGTTGGGCCGGTTGGTTCCAGAGCACCACCCCCCAGCTCCGCTGAGATACAGGGCGCTACCAGCTGCAGGGTGCACACACCCCCGCGTCATTATTTATCCTCCACCCTCCACCCTCCATCGGCTGGTCGTATCGCCGCCTCATTCTCGGGATGCTGCTTCATCCCGTAGCTCTGGTCCCCGACAGGCATGGCCCCGGCCGGCCCAGTCTAGGTCCCTGCTGGGTGATCCTGCGTCTCTCTTCCCAAGGGAACGAACCGGCGGTGCAGCTTGCTCCATCGCCGCCATCATCGAACTGTCCAGGCATCAACCATCGTCGACCATCATCCTTCCGTTCATTGCCCTCCCCTGGTCCGCTACCTCCCGACCAACACCTACCCCCTTTCAAAAACAAGGAGGAAGAAGGAAGGAGAAAGAAAAAACCCCGTCTCCGCTCACAACGTGGCCTAGACGGGATCCCCCACCGACTTTTTCTTGCCCGCCCAAAATTAAGCTCGCCTGGTGACGTCCTCCCACGCCGTCAGTCCGTTGACCGACGACCGACGGCCGATGACCCTCCCCCCCCCGCCGCGGCTTCGGCATCGTCGTCCGTCGCCGTGGAAAACGCCATCCCCATCAGCCACAAACGCCCCTCGTCGCGCCGTGCCCCAGTTCTCTGTGAATCGTCGTGGGGACTATGCTCGTCCGGCCGCCTTTGCTTACTTTGCTGTCCTCGTGGCCAATTGCTTACTAGTAGTCCTCGCCATGTGCCGACATCTCCTTGGGGCGCTTGCCACAAATTCGGAAAACCACGACGGCATCTTCCATCCTCGAGCATCAAACGTCAGCAAACAACGCTTGCCTCCCCTGCGTTTCCTGTGCCGTAGATGACTCCATCGTGAGTAGATAGACTCCATCAGACAATGCAGATCCCTCTTGTCAAAGCGACAGGAAACAGCTAGGCACCTAGCCCGGGCGAAACACACCCCAAACGCTTCACCCTGCCTCGCTACCGCAGAAACTAGACGGACCCGGGCGAGCGATCTGTGAAGCAGGACAGCCTGAACCTCCCGTCTTAGCCCCCCTGCCGATATCGAGTTTCCCATCACGATCTCTTGTCCAAGGTCTCGGGATCCCGGCGCGCCAGACACGCCCGCCTGACCTGGGCTGGGACCATGACTGGGACCATGACTGGGACCTCTTTCTGGTTGACTCCATCGCCAACCGCAGGGAATTCTTTTTTTGGGGCTCGGCGGCTTGGGCTTCCTTGGAACCAGTTCTGGTGGTCTTCTACATTGCCTCCCAACGGCCGTCAAGTCCAGCCCCGGCCAGGTCAGGCTGCGCAGAGGCATGACTGCTAGCCTGGGAATATGGTTTGCGCTTTCGCCGTTGCCTCGGTTTGGCCTTGGCGCTTGGTTCCGTCTGTTCACGACCCCCCTCTATAGAAGTGCATAGCTTGGCGCCTGGAGCAGGGAATTGACTTGGACGAATCCCGGTCATTGTGCACGCTGGGCCCTCTTTCTGTACTACGTACGGGGTCCTGTCTCTCTGCACGGAGTCTCCTTGATGGCGTCTGTTGTAGATCCACCCATCTCGTGGTGTCTCAGCGCGCCCAACACCAGCTCCTCTCGTCGCCTCAACCTACAGCTGCTAGCTACGCACATACACATAGTAGATAGTAGGGCACACAATGCAGAACCACGGACCCCGCGCATACAATTCGGAGATGACCGCCTTACACGTAGTGAAGTAGCTGTCGCGCACGGACGTGTTGACGGTCAAATGCATGAAACTCCAATGTCTTGGTATAATTGAGACCCCGGACTAAGCTGCTATTCTTCCTGCAAGTCCCTGCCCAAGAGAACGCCGTGTAAATGCTGCCAAGTTGATTTTGCCCCCAAGCGCCTCGTTGCTCCCCGTCCGCTGACCGCCGTCACAAATCTCCAGAAAACATGACTATAATTGGTCTCCAGTAATACAGGTGTCTCTGAAGTGAATGTATCCTCTTCTCCCTTGCCTTGCCTTCCCCTCCCCATCTTTCCCTCCAATTTCAACCGTATTCTCAAACGCCTTGCCAGTAAAGTAAACTCGTATAAAGACAATCAAGCGGAGGAATAAGCCCCGGCGGTGTGTTTGTTGTCATCAAAATTTGTCGGAATCGTGTCGGATGCCGGTCGTTTCAAGGGGTATATATAGTTTGTTTTAGCGGTCTTTGCCCACATCAACGTGATGCGCGCAGCTCCACTCTCCGTGGTCCCTGTCTGTTCTCGCCCTCGACAGATAGCCCTTAGGATCGGAGAACAGGCCCCGAGGCGTTGAACTCGAAGCTGTGGCAACCCCTCTCGTGTCTCTTCATGTTGCTCCGTACGCTAAAGGCCTTCCCGCAACCTGCATGGGGACACTTGAAGGGCTTCTCTCCCGTGTGCGAGTGGCTGTGGATCCGAAGACTGCTCGGCCGGCTGAAAGCCTTGCTGCATGTTTGGCAGATGTAGCGGTCCTGGCTCTGCGGGAACGCCGCACCTCCGGTCGGGTTGAGATAGTGGTGATGTTGCCAGGGGTTCGCTCCAGTCGCACTGGGCGCCGCTAGGGTCATCGGGGGAGGGAATGACTGTGGAAGTGAACGCTGGTAGTAGGCACCCATGACCTGGTGTTGGTGAGGTGGTGTGGGCTGCATGGGGGGGTAGTAGGCGCCCATGGGCGGTTGCTGGTGAGCGAAGGGAGCTGCGAATTGCTGCTGGGGGTAGGGTGCCTGAACCGGAGCGGGGGTAGAGCGAGGGACGGCACTGGGAGCCATCATCTGCCGTTGGATGTCGGCTTCTAGGGGAGGTGTCGTCTCGTAATAGTATCCTCTCGCTGCCGTGTTGGGGTAGGCATGGCTACTGTGCTTATTTGAAGGAGAGTTGTAGCTGTCGAAAGACGCATCTGTGGACATGGGCGGTGTGGGCGGTAGTCCATGGTGATGCGACTTGGCGTGGCCAGATCCAGGCCGGCTCTCTGCCTTGATTCCAGATGTCGTCTCGGACCGTTGCGTTTGAAGGCCGGCTGTAATCCTAGTTAGTTTCTTACTCCTACAGTCCGCATCGCCACTGCGAGGGTCCTCACCATCGAGCTGGGGCGAGTGTTGCCGTGACACCGGCGAGGCCTCGCTTACTGGGGAGCCGGCATCGGCAAGCCCCAACAAGTTCGAGATGGAAGGCAACGAGCACTTGTAGTCATCCATCGGGGGCGAAGGTGGCGGTTGCGGTTGGTGGCGGGAAATGTGATGTCCTCCTTGTTGAGTAGCGTACTGGCTGGACATGAAGACAGCGGCCGCAGTATGCATTTGTACGTGCAGGTGTCGTAGATGCGTAGTATTAAGTTTGAGTCGTCTGCAGGGGATGCTTGAGCGGGGACGATGGGCCCGGGCGAATTAGAGGGACGAGACGGTGTGGGCAGTATTAAGTGAAGAGAGGGCAGACTCGATGTTGATGAAAGGAGCCCAAGAGCCTGCTGGTTTGTCAAACAGTTGTTGATGATCGATCCAAAGACTTCCAAGATGCCGGTACGTGCAAGTGTGGTTGAAGGGGGCGTTGGGAAACTTAAGTACGTTTCTCGGGTGGGAAAGAAGCTTGTCAAGGGTCAAAGGCGCCGTGTAATAGATCTGCAAATCGGCCAAGGTAATCCTGGAGCACACCCCCTCCAGTCCTAAAGCTGTCACAAAAATTGACAGTGGGTCATATACCGGGAAGGCGAACCTGGCACGAAAGGATCAGGGTCGATGAGCGGCGGAGGGGGAGGGGAGGGTAGGAGAGCGAAAAGGGGGTGTGGACCGTCCGCAACGGTGACGGAACCTTCCCCTTCGAATGGGTCTGGGTGTCATGTCTGTCCCGGCAGTCAGATTCCACCCCGTGGCGTGTTGACGGGATGCGGAGGGGGTGTCGCAGCCGAGGGATGTTGGGGGTGGGAGGTGCGTGGTGGGTAAGATCTGCTAGGTAGGTATGGAGGAGTGCGCCAAAGTGCGTGGCCTCGGCCGCTGGGATGCTCGTGGATCGCTCCGTGGTCAACGGTCAACAGGCAAATCATCGAGATCCCCTGTCCCCTAGCCCTGAGTTTCTCTCCTTTCATGCCGTGTGTGATGTTGATCATCGTTGTAGTGTCCGTTCGCCATCCATTCCCCCTCTTCTTCGGCCTTCTTTGTCCCGGTTCGAACTTCGGCGGATGGTTTTTCTTGATCGTTTCAAACGCGCCGGCCCCTCCGCCATCGTGACATCAGCAACCGTCACAAAAACGTGGTGGGCAAGCCGAAAGAAGGGCTCGACGCTCGGAAGCCGGGGGGGTGCACTTTCTGGTCCGTCCACGCCTGGCCCTGAGTTACTACTATGTAGGTACTATGTATTCGTCCCGCGGAACCCAAAGCAACCCAGCCAAGCCCTGCGGCCATCCCGGCGGTGCTGCACTTCGACTCCCGGACCACTATTTCCTGTTCAGGACGGCAGTGCCGTTCCGAGCGCGCTTGAGGCCCCGCTTGCACCACACCCTAGTCTTGTCACCTGTGGTTTGTGTTTTGGGACCGGGGGCCCTCACCTTCGAGCCAGTTTGGCTTTTGCCCTCGGGGTTTGAATCGCCGACGTTGCAATTTGAGACGATCTTTGACTCGAAACTCTTCTCACGCACATCTCCCGTTCACGTTTCGTGCGTGCCTCGTGTGACCGGATTCTCGAGCTGCCATCATGCCGAACTCGAACATCATCCTCCATCCAATTACATGTGGCCAAGAACATGTAACGGTTTGCCGCCATCTCTGTTCCAATGTTCCAGACAATCATCAACTCCCACCGCGATATCCGGTAGAGGCAAACCTTAAATGGCACATATATCAACTCTCGTATCCCCTGAGCCACCTTGCCGACGTCATTGGCATAGCCAAGAACAGGCATATCTATTAAGCAAGTCAGAAGTGATGAAGTTTCTTCTCAGATAAGAAATTAATATTTTGAAAGGAGCAGCCAAGTAATCAAGGCAAAAGACGCGGCTGAATGTCATGCATCACGCGAACTTTCTCAGTCTGCCCAAGGCAAGATGTAGACACTGCGCCCGGAGTCCACCAGATATATGGGAGAGGCCAAGTCGCTGCAAGCTGGCGCGCATCGCTTGCAGATTCGCAGATTCTATTGCGTTGTCGTGGGGTCGAGTTGTGACGGTGTAAGCGAGTCACCAGCGCGACGATGGCGTGTCGGCACAGCGTAATCCCGGAACCCCGGCTGTAGCTGTGGGCTAGGGCTTGCTGCATCTGTCATCTGCGTCCCTGGCTCTCACAAAGTCGAGTCTTCTCTGTGTTCAACGAGAACAGCGGGCTAATTTGGATGATCTTCGCTTTAGCGGGCGCCTCCCCTTCCTCGCTTAGAGCGGTGGAATTCCTTGGCACGAGCTTTGATCGACAAGCGTTGGAAGAGGGGTAAACTAGCGCCCGGTTCCCCTTGAATGACGGCGGTTGGCAGCCCAAGAATCATCTCTGGCAGTGCTTGAAACCCTGGCTGGTAGATGGGAGTGTGGCATTGGAGGTAACGGACGAACCATGGAGATGGTGAACTTCAACTCGGTGGCCATGGTTGGCGTTTTTAACGATAAGAGGGAGCCCTTTTTTGCACAATGGAACTCATTCCGTGGCCGCCTCTGAAACAGAGCTAAAGACGCCGTCGACAATTCGCGTCTGTCAAACCTTAAGCGATAACACGTGTGAAGTTCGCGGCATTGCTTTTGCCTGTTGCCGTGGCCGTGCCATCGCCAGCCACGCTTGTTAGCACTGCCCTTTGCCAAGAACAAGCCGCTGTAATTACCGGTGGTGTCCGCCTGAGTGGCACTGCATTGGGGTTTATCTTGGGAGCCTTGGTGGAGAGCCGTTCTCACACTACGGGTGTCGCTGGTACTGCTGGGAGCGGAGGAATAAGGCAAATTGTGGTTTCTTTCCGTTTATTGATGTCATACCTGCATGCTTGGTGCAAGGTTGCAAATTCAATGCATGTCAACAGCATCCTCACGTCTTTTGCGACACGGCGCCAAAAGCAATAGACTGGGGCTAGTGCTGTGTTGATCAGATGTCTAGTGGTGAATGACAAGCCTTCATGACCCGGGAGTTGGTTTCACTCCACGGGACTGAACTGCCGTCGACAATAGCTTCTCAGGAGCACCGATGCGATTCCCGAGGCATCCTGGAAACGATCACTAGCTCTCGGTTGATGTTCCCAGCCCACCACTTAGTGCGGTGGTACTTCGGAGTTTTGCCCATTTGCCTGCCGCTTAGAACCCAGCAACGTGGTTATCATTGTTAGCCATTCGGGGATTTGTCAATATTTGGATCTTCCCAGTGACAACCTTGGGGAGCTAATGTTGAGGCACAGTCGGTTAGGCCGTCGGTGTCGGTGGGGGATTTGGGGGATTGTTGCAATGCTGATCGGTGGGTCGCAACATGTAAACGGGTGGATCACCCGGAATGGTACCGACAATGATACAATGCTGCAGGACCCTTGACGTCAATCCTGAACAGAAAGGGGGCGAGTTGATGCGGCTTCTGGGGATTGCGGTGGGAGTCGAAAGACAGAGACAAAGTCATCTTCAGACCCGGTCCAGAGGGGGATAGCTCATGAGAGGCTCAGACTAGATGCTTGGGGGTCTTCCCGAGAATGCAGGGACAAGCTATTTCAGTAGTGAAACAAGTTCCCGGTACAGCAGTTCAAGACTGGATACGTAGCGCGGCGCTATGGGCTCTTCACGATTTGATAACCCGAGGTGTCCGTGGGTGAGTGGGCTAAGAGCTGTCTTATCGCCCCGGCTCCGAACTCGCACGGCGGACTTGTTAGTGTCAGCCATGTCTCGGTGCAAAACGCGTTTCCAGAACCGAAGGCGCGGGTGGGGATAGCGCGAACGAAAGAGGCTGATGTTGTGGAAGGACGGCTACCTCGGTTACACTAGAGACATCGCTTTTCCATAAGAATTCACCGTCAGCTGAGGAGGTAAGGAGGTATCAACCCGATTGCAGACAAGACGAAAAGTGAAGGCCAAACAACAGCCATGCATAGTTTACATAGTAAGCCAAGCTATCCGTCTGGGTAGCAAAGTGTCGTTGGGCAAGTTGCGGGATGCAACTTTGGCGATCAAGCATAGGGACTGCAATTGGCTGGGGCTACCCATCTGGCCCAGAGTAGTGCCGGGGCATTTCCAGAAACGGTCGGTGGGAGACCGGGTCGAGGGTGTGAAGAAATCGTCGATCAGTACAGGACTGGTGGGTAGGGGGGGGGGAGGCTTCCCGCGCAGTTCGGTGGGGACTAGGAGGTCGTCGCAGAGAGCGCAGCGCAGAGGACAGTGGTGGATCATGCTGGAATAAGCAAACTTTCAGCTGACAGGCCGACCATTATCCCTTTTTAGCTCGCGGGTGAGTTGACAGGACCCTTGGCGATGGGCTGGAAGGTTTGAAATAGGTAAGGTGAAGGAAGTGAAGAAAGGATGGAATCAAATGACGCGTGGCCTCTACCACCGGAATTCTACTGCCTTGATCGGTGAGTTAGGGAATGAACCGCTGACAGGAAACGGGTGTCTACCTACCTGCCTGTTTTGTCAATGGCAACAGGGAAACTGGGACCGCAAGGCACAGTGCACGCGGGAAGCTTGTGTGAACGAACAGTGTGACGCCTCGGATTTGACGGTCTCTCGTCGAGTTGACTCCCAACTGTCATGCTGATGGTGCTATGTACAAAGGGATGCATGCAGGGCAGGGTCCACCGTCTGCGGGCCGCCATGATGCATCATAGTACCTATGTAGTACAGTACCTAGTGAATATACTTCCCAAGGGTACGTGGTAATTACTACTGTACTACTGCACTACTGCATTATAGGCTCTGTGAACAGATCGCCGGCGTGTCTGATGCCCCTAGAATTCTGCTGGAAGGAACGAGGCCTTGGTGGGCAACCCTCGAGTTCGTGGTTGGCGTCAGCGTGCTCAAGGTTCCTTAGCATGGAAGCTACTTACTATGTACATGGGACGGGACCTGCCAACGGCAGAGGCATTTCAGTGAGCTTCCATTGGAGGGGACCCTCATAGCTGGTATGGACCGGGGGACTTCCATAATTAGGCAGGTGGGCTCGTGGGCAGGTGGATGGGTGGGTAGGGGGGTAGGTGTCATCGTCACCAATCAACGCCTCACTCGTCAGGCAAGCAACCACTAAGCTCTGGGCGAAGACCGTGCCGCGGCCAAGTTCGTTCGGCCAAGTTCACCTCACCCACTTTATGGAGCCAAATCCTTCCCGCGAAAGGCTAAACATCGTGATCGTCCATCATTCTGCCTGCTTCGTGTATCGTGCATCCTCTGTCGCTCTCTCCCACGTCCATCCTCCCTGGATTCGCCTGGGAACGCCCCGTCACTGCGCCAGTGCAACAACGCAAGATGGAGGACGCGTCCTGGCATGAACCGGATTGATGCTATTCGGGTCCGTGTCCATCCCCAACCTTCATCTCCGTGACGTGCTCATCTCCATTTCCGTCTCCCTTCGTCTGCCTCTGCATATCCGTCACCGGCTTCATCTGCAGTCTCCATCTGCAGCGTCGAACCCAGCATTACGCGACCCGTCTCAGCTTCCCCTGCTTTGATGTTGTCACATCTCCAGCATCAGGCTCATCGCAGACGATGCATCTATCGAGGGTCGGCAGGACCTCCGTCCTGCCAACCGGCAGTTAAATTGCCAGCAACCCAGGCTAACAAAAAGCAGCTCGCTCCGGGTGCAATGCAGAAGATGGCTGGACGGAGGCTACTCCTAGCGTCCACGAGGTCCGGTATCGAGACTGTTCAGAGAGCAATGGCTCAATGACCTCAGTGACGACTCGGAGGCTCAGAGGCCCCCCGTTTTGACCATTAGTGGCCAGTCCCCACGAGGGTTTCCTGTGATCTCCAGAGGCCGCGGCGATCAGCAGGGTCACCCCGGTTGGTCCACGATGTCGGCCACGCGAGATGTGGATTAACTCGATTCGGGGGCCACCCCCTTGGCCTTGATGCTCCACTCGTCAAGGTGGCCTGATACTAATCTCTTGCGTCTGCTGGCACCATGAGTTGCAGCCCTGTTGCCGGGGCTGGGCCTCTTTAGCTTGCCCCCAAGGCCGCGGGCGTCGAGCGCGCCGGTACTGGCTTGGTGTGGCCT
Source organism: Neonectria neomacrospora (assembly GCA_917563905.1). Taxonomy (NCBI): domain Eukaryota; kingdom Fungi; phylum Ascomycota; class Sordariomycetes; order Hypocreales; family Nectriaceae; genus Neonectria; species Neonectria neomacrospora. The sequence continues at coordinate 1,180,385 of OU830643.1, forward strand.
TTGATCTTGTGCGGACTTCTAACTCTAGCCTCCAGCCTCGAGCATCCAGTCCCGAGGCACAGGGCAGCACCCTCTAAACTCGCGACGGGGACGACATCATAGGGCATGGTGCGCATAAGCGTCCACTGCGTCTCGCCGCTGCATTGAGTTCTCTCAAGACGCCACGTCTTCGGTCGCCCTCATCTCAGTCATCATTCTGCCTTTACCTCCCGTACCGAGGTTCTCCAGCACCATACCGGGGGCGATACCGACCACACCGGGCCTAGTCTGTGCTACCGTCCGTCCTTGCATCCGTATTCCGTCTGTCATTGTCAAACACACTCTTCCTTGCTCAAGCACGAAAGCCATGCAACCCCCAACGTTCACAGACCTCTTCAGGGACTCCACTGCGACGACAAGATTACTCTTTTTGGCAATTATGGTCCGGGATATGGACGCTTGATCGACAGCATGCTATTTGCAAAGCGTGAGGCGCAAACAATCCTACAAGGAACCCCCATGTCCGGGGTTTCCCGTCGCGGCCAACTCACGTCCCTTTCTGAAATCAATCAGTCCATTGCCTGGGCGATCGCCGGCATGTAAGATCCTCAACTCAACCGTCTCCGGATCCAAAGACTCAAATCCCCTTGTCCTAGCGCCGCCATGGATATGTGCTGCGGCAAAGCTTTCCCAGCCAGCCGTAACTTTGGCTTCCAGGGGTATGCATCACCAACACTCTCTTAAAAGAAGCTATACGAATACTCCCACGTCGTAGGTTCTTCTATTAAGTTCAATCGATAACGAAGTTGTGGGCCTATCCAGCTGCGGATTATCTACGGCCTCGCCGGATCTGTTAGTTCATTGGGTGCGCTTCTGGCCACGGTGCTGACACCAATTCTGAAGTGCGCACCATCGATTATGATCCCCTTGCAGAGAACCACGGCGATCAGGGGTGACGTTAATCTACCATCCATCTTGGGATGTGGTAACCTGGCACTCTGGACAATAGTATTCCTGGATAAGGATAGGCCAAGTACTGTACCAAGTACCTTGCATCAACTGCCGTTCCCCCCTCCAGGGCTCGATGACATCGACAAGGACAGTGATCGCCAAGCCTCCCTACCAGTCTTACATACTCAGTTACCCGTACAAATGAGCACATTCCCTAGTCATTAAGCGAACGTATAACAGTCCCCGTTCACGAAGACTAACCTCTCTGTGCCCTGCGAATCACCTCCCACGACGACTTGTGCGAAGCGGCAAGGGCCCTCTCTCTCTCTCTCTCTCTTTTGTTCCTAGCTGGGGATCGTCGGCTCGTTACTACGTAGGTTTTGGTTCAACACCCTCAAATCGGCATGCGGGCCGAGCCCTCGGAACGCTGGCAGATCAAGTAGTCAGTCTTGTTCTAGACCTTGGACCAGGGCTCTGCAAACGAATGTCACGCATGTGATCGTCGTTTCTTGCCGGCGGACATAGGAACTCGCTCCTCGAAAGGTTTCAGTTGTCTCTTCGAAACCGGAGCTCTTAGTGTGCGGCCCCAGGTATTCGTAAATGGATTGGTTTTCTTGAGGCAGCGCACTGCATCGCGTAAATGTATCTTGCAGGATCGAAGTGCCAGCTCAGGCAAGCGAAGTGGTTGTAAACCAGATGGTCATTTTGCCGTCATTGACTACGTGCTTCGTCCTGTCTAACATTTGGCACCAAAGGGTCAGTGTGCACGTAGTATTGCTCACGATTTATCCGTCCTGCATCCTAGTCTCACACCAACCCATGCACCACATTCCCAATTTTGCAGCCCTCGACCCCCAGGATTTATAAGCGTCTCCTAATCAACAGCCTCCTGTAGCTAAGGCATTTATGCAATCACCTTGCAGGATACGTACCAATTCAACCCCCCTCCTCAAACACCGCATTGCTAGCTTCCCGGCGTCCTACCAGAGATTCGCGCTGATCATCTGCACAGGGGACCATGGCAGTCCGGGCTAACCGGCGCCTACGGGGGCTAGACTCGATGATTTGCTCGGCTTGCAGTTGCAGTGGACGAGGGGGGCATTTGGATGCAGCTCTGATGTGTTGAGATCTGGTCGGCGTTAACGGTTGACAGCTCCGCCTCTGGCCAGAACCTAGCAACTGCGCTGGTCCTGTGAAGCCCGAGTTTCCACGAGGGGCACATTTCCACAGCAATTCGCCGATTCCGAAGGAATGACGGCTCTTTTTCTTCTTTGCCTGAAGGCCAGGTGAAGACGCCATACAACCCACTAGCTTGGATACAGGCCTTGTCTCGGGAAAAAAGCAAGGCATGTAAGACGCCGTTGCCACATTGAATGCTCAATCTGACGTCTTCTCAGCGTAGGTGCCGTTGAAGCTAAGCTAACCGATGGCGACGTTGGGCGTGTGAGACTTGCAACTGGTAGTGTGCCAAGCCATTTCAGAAAAGAACCATGTCTGGGCCACGCCTGGCTTCTTTTGACATGTGTCTCTGGCTCAATGCTAGTTCTATTCCCCGGTGTGACAATGGGCGGCAAGGGCGTTGGTGTGTGGACGACGCTCATTCGACGTGCTCGGTGAGAGCTCCGTCTTACTATCTGCGGGGGTTTGCCGCCGACGCTGGCTATACCGTCAACAATATTGCTGGATTTCCTTTTGCTGCCATGGATGCATACATAGCTCACGCGCAGCACGTAACTAGGGCTTGCACCACCCGACTCACCTTGCTTTTCCCTTGCCGGAGCGAAGGGAACACAAGGCAGACGGCAGACGCGTTCCCCAAGCAAGCAGGTATCCTGATGAAAGGTGCTCGATAACCACACTGCGGTTGAACACCACCCCACATGCGGGACGTTGCTTTTGCCGGGGAATTGCAGGGTACCGCCACGCATTGGCCTCGTTTGGGGCCTTGTTCCATTCTTGTGCGCCCGCGGGAAGTGGGATATGCTCTCGCACACTTCAAGTCGGGGGGAGCTGCAGATGTCAGATATCACATGGGGATGGGCGAGGGAACGCAGGAGGTGGCTGGGGCGGGCAGGAGGCGTTCCTAAGCGGGAGTGAGACGGGGTGTTTTGTCTTAGTTGCAAGTTAAGCTACACAGCTTCGCTCCCGCGTCAATTGGTGGCGGCGAAGACACGAGGGCGAGCAAAAGCAACCAGGGAGGGGCGGAGACGGCCATCAGTAAGATTGGGAGGCTTCATACTCCGAGTCCTGTCACATTCCGCGCTTGGGGATCATCACTGCGTGGCTCTCCCGGGACTAGAAACGTGGAGCCAGCCTTGCGGCGGCAACAACGCTCAAGAGGCAAAGCAAGTTTGAGACATTGTTGGCCCTGGAGGAAACATGGGGGCGGAACGTGTCAGCAGCATGCCCCAATCGCCATGCGGCCTGTTTACGGGGTACAATCAGGGGCGGATCGTCGAAGCAACAGCCGCGAGAGCCTTGTCCCTAGTGACAGTGTTGACCAAGCCCTGTCTCATGCTTCGCTTGGATGAATGGAGGGAGCACTAGCTGGATCCAGGAGAGGGAGGTGATCATCACATTTGCTAAAATGACCGAATAGGTTCCATTGTAACGGGGTGTTGGCTGCGATAGCATGGATCTCCCGTCCTATTCAAGCACTCAACTGGGCATCGCCGTAGGAATATATCAGCTTTGGCTAGTAACTATGGATCACCCAGCGGCACTGCCAAAAAGAACGCCCCGGGACATGCATGCACTCAAATCCAAATGAAGCATCCGTATCCTCGTGGGCATTACACTTCGGCTACCATCATTGCGGCCTTGACTTGGCCATCCACAAACCCACATCGATACCCATATGGTTTCCACCACGCCCCTTGGAGGCAGCACTCCTCGGCGCTCTATAGTATGATGGGGTCTGGTTCCCCGAGATTCTAGATGGCCCGGCCTCAGAAGGAAGACGAGCTGGCTGCCTGTGTGATGATGATACACGGGTGTAATTGTTGGCTCGGCCACTGTCCCCCTGACTAGCAGCCGAATGGGATGATTCGTTGGAGAGCGTCCGGGTGGTGGCCTTGCTCGCGGCACTGCGGGCGGAGTCCTGGCTTGCCCATGGCCTTGGACCAGGTGGCCCTCGATCCGTGATGCTCCTGAACTCGTGGCGAAGCGGTGGGTTCGACGGCTCGTTGCGTTCTCTGACCCCTGAGACACCTATTTCATTGCGGAGGGACTCGGCGTCTGGTGATGATGAAGAGCCCTGACCAACCCACCAAGAAGCAGGAGTCATGTGTGCTACAGCTGCGTTCCGGGCACTTCCCGGGGTTCGCCTGCTCTGGTGAATAGTTCTAGCCGGAGGCTCTACAATGTCGATGGCATCCTTCACTTTGCAGCCTCGACGGCGGTGAAACCCGCACTTCTTGCACTGCTTGGCGCCAAATCTGAACGGAACGTCAATGACGCAAGTAATACGGCGGTTGTTTTCCTCCAACCGCTCCTCTTCGAAGGTTGGTCTCGCAGGCCGACTGATGGGCGAGAATCCTCGCGCCTCGCGACCATCGACGCAGGGCCAGCACAGACAGAGACTGTACTCCTCTTCCCCAAAGACATGCCGATAGATCCGCCCAGTCTGCTTATCAGACATGAAGCCCGGATCGCGGCTGGGGGTATGTCGTATAAGTCTGCCATAGATGTGGGCGGAGAACCAACGGAACTCCCTTGGGGAGAGCATGTGGGTTCTCCATACGAGGTCAATGTCCAGAGTAGGCACGAGTGGCTGGGGCGGTTCGCGTGCCAGCGGCCCCAAGGATTGAATCTCGGATGAGAACTGGAACAGGGTCATGAATCTCTTGTATCGCTCGATGGCGCTGCCGAACTGCGAATCCTCGGCCCCTTCACGCGGGTACATCCGGTGCCAGGAGTACTGCAGCACTCGGTTCGCGAAGCTGAGTTGGGCACCTACTACCCCATGGAAGTCAAATACGATGTCGACTTCACCGCGAGGCGTTTTGAAGGAATGTGTCCTCTTTCTGAGTAGAAAGAGGTGTGCAAGGTATTCGGTCGATTGGTCCAGGCTGGGTGACAGAATGAAGGCGGTAGAAACGTCCATGAACTCGAGGAGATCGGGAGTAGGGTACAGCCGTCGGACGATATCCCTGGACTCCATCGGGAGCTCAAATTTGCCCATCCTGGTCAACTGGAGGGTTCGCAGCTGGGAAGGAGTTAGCTGGTTCCAATAGCTCGCCCCAAAGCATCTTACCAGGAGGTCCCAATCCCACTGGTGATGGTCCACTCGAGTGAGGTCCACGAAGGCATCCCATTCCTCTGGAAGTTGCATGATGGCATGCCAGACCATCAGCACGTCAAGCGGGGGGATGATATGGCGCAAGTCCATCTCGTGGGAGAGCTCAAACCACTGGGCCATGCGCTCAACTGCCATGTTAACGTAGAATTTCCATGCCGCCTCGGGCGAGATGAGGTTGAAGTTTCCCCATCTCGTGACCTTGGACTTTGCAGATACAAACTGCTCGAGCAGGTACATGTGGGTGATGCATTGTTGGCGGGTGACGGATGCTCCGACGATGTTCTTGGGGATCCTCAGGTGGTCCATGTTGGGCAAGTCGGGCGAGTGTGAGCGCCAAAAACTGCGCAGGGTACTATTAATGCAATTAGCAGACTGTGTCTGGATTAGAAGATATTACGGAACGTAGTATACTTTAGTGCCATGGTCGGTTCGTGATAGTTGAATGGTGGTGCAGCATTAGCAGTAGTGCCATCCAAGGACGACCACGCAGAAATGCCCTTGAATGGCAGACAGAGGCATGACAGAGGCTATATACTAATGGACAAAAAGACTTTCGAAATTTTCAAGGGAATGCTTCTTTGGTGACCCTGTGGTCCTCCCGCACGAATGCTTGATGTGAAAATTGAGATTTCCGAACACCTGGATGGAGGCTTTGGCAAATCTTAACCCGCAAGGGGCGAATGCATCGTCAACTCAATCTTCAAGTGTAAGGCTTTGTGTGTAGAGTTAGTGTCATGTGCGAAGATTGATTACAGCACGAAAGAAGTGAGCGTATCTACAGGACAATCCTTGTTGAGCTTGTCGACGAGTCAAGATGGGTTGACCATCGTGGACGTCGCATCGCATCACTTGTGACACACAAATGCTCGTATGTATTGAGGTTTTTTTGAGAGAGAGCTTAGATATTTCCAGAGACGCAAAGCTATATAATTAGGGGGGGGTTCTGTTGGGCGCTTAGCTAACGGAGATGTGAGCTTGATGGGCAATAGGACCACAACTCGATCGCCAGTTACACTTTTCATGATGAATGTACTCAAGCTTAGATCTAGTTATGAACACAATATCCTAGTTCCTACGAAGTCATGCTTTCATCCATGGAACCGCTGCGTGTACCGTGCTCTGGATTACCATCCGACCCCTATCATAGCCCCAACTCCAAATTGACACAACATAGTCGCAACGGCAGAAGCACCCTCTGAAACAAGAACCAAGCAACAAAATCTCCCTTTACTTCATCTTTCTCAGCTCCTTTCCAAATATCATCGCGACATATGTAAGCCAGGACCACGCTCCTGTACACTTGACCCATCGGATGCGTCATCTTGGTGTTGCAGGCGCTGATCATGCCACTACGCAAGCCCCGACCTGGCGAGTGACAATTAAGTAAGTCTTGCCACACTCCAAGCTCCAACAGCATCAATCCAAATGAGTATGTGTCGTGTATTCGCTGACACTGTCCGTTCTGCCCTTGTTGTAGATCCGGATGCCGCCAGACACTCAGCAGAGACTCCGTATCGCCCGTGTCAATCGTGTCGTAGAGTAGCCGCTCAGGTCCTGAGCCTCCAAGCCATATTATCTTCGGCTGGTTCAAGTTGAAGTGCTGATGCTCTTGAAAGAGCTTGGTATTCCAGCTGCTGAGCCTGCTATGCACCTATGAGAGGCTATGAAGAGACAACAGACCACTCACCAACGCAGCGGCAAGCTGATGTCGCTGCTTAAGGCCCGGTAACCTACAATTGGCTTCGGCAAACTGAGGGCCGTGAACTTTTGATCCAGGGAGCACCGAGTACAGAGAAGATGTGGTGTCTGTGAACGCTGGAAGACGGTAGATAGTCGTCCTCTGCCGGTGATGGCGTTAAATCAACCGTTCGCAAATAGACAAAATATTGAAGGATATGTTTTAAGCCTTTTGAGATATAGCAGCGAGTATTGAGGTTTGATGAGCAAAGACGTTGGAGCCAACTTCGTCTAAACACTGTGGCCACGCACACCGCTCGAGAAGGACTCTATTGATTGGTCTTTGAGACGACTCTAATACAAGGGAAATTATTCTCCGATATAATAAAAAGGACGAGGAGGATAAAACGTATCCCGTCTGGCTTGAGAGACGCCCAAGATCGACCGTGTTCCTGTTCTGTCGTGGGCATATCATACCCCCAGCCTCCCTTCATCAGTCGTCGGCACGCCCAACCCCTGCTGATCAGTCTATCCTTCATTCCATAGGTGAGGTTTTACAGTCGCTGCTATATATATCCCGTGGTATGCTTGTCCCTAGCTCCCTCGTATGGCATTCCAGACCAGTTCGCATTGGTCGTGAGAAGGACGCATCTACGGAATGCGCTCTCCAGGATACTCGGCTCTCCGGGTGCGTCATTCATCACGAAACTAATCTCAAGGACCCAGTTTTTGGATCGTATTTACTCAATAGTCATCAATTCAGCACCTCCGCCTGAGTGTGTCCGTTTTTTGAAGGTAGTAAAACGATGGCATCGAGACTGAGACCACCTACCAGCTCCAGAGAACCCAAGGACTGAGGATACATGGCGATACAAGTAAAACATCTGCTGGAGTAGCAAGCTTGGAGTCGTGACAGCCTCCATTCTGGGGCTTCTCCTCCTGGGAGACTAATGAGATGGAAATCTGTTGGTGGGACTGGGTGAGTTCCGCAATGGTCGTCGTCGTGCGATCGCATCAAGCTGCGGCCTACCAACCACCAACGGCCTTCGTACACGACATGGCAGCACAATCAGCATTTGCATTGTATAGTGAACTGTCAGCGGGGAACAATTTTGATCTTTGTTAGTCCTTATTCCTCCCGACTGATGCCTTCGTGGGTGTCGAGGCAGTGACGCCAAGGAGGACCGAGTGACACACATAGTGAGTAAATGAATCCTGAGATCTCTTTGGTGAGCGATTCAACAAAAGACCTGAAAACAAGGAGCAGTTGTTATGTTCATCGTAACGATACAGTCCACCCAACAAACCTAAAAAGTAACCCATCAACGTGGTGGCTCAATCTAACTAGAATACAGTGGTTGGGGATCTCCGGCAAGGTGGCTGAGTTTAATACCAAACAGTTATCAGAGCGATACATGGGAAAGTTGTCTGACCTATCAACTCATAAAGATATCCAGACTAGTCGGGTTGGACTTTGTGACTGCTAATTTGTTTGAAAATTGCTCGACTCATTCTCCATTTACGTACTCAAATTTCCCATTTTCGCAATTTTGATTACCCAGATAGGCGGCCATTGAAATCCGTTTGAAAGTACCAAGTTGTATAAAGGTAGATGGGACGCAGAGTTTGAATGGACAATAGTTGTCTCGCGGAATTCCTCTCAGCCTTGTCCGACACCGAGATTTCAGTGCGTCCAGCCCACCAACCCCCAACCCCGACTTAGAAATAAACAACCAGGCACTCATAGTACGTAAAATAGAGAATGATGTTCTGATTGACTAGCAATGTAATTATGGACTACTCAATCACCTTGCGCTTGGTTGACTCTTCCACCTCCTCGGCTTTCCCCGGAACAGCTCCATGCAGCCCTCAGACATGGAGACAGATAAAGCCCCAATACATGAGACCGATGGCGTGTTTTGCCTTGCATTTGCCTCGCATCAAAGAGCCTCTCATGTAACTTGGCTGCTGCCTTGTGCTCCGGCCATTGCCATGCGGTGGCCTCAGTCTGTGTTGTTGGCTCTCGGTAGACGACATCTCGTTCAACGGCCGCACTAGTGCTCTGAGGGCCTGGTCGGGTTACATGGAGCTCGCTGCCGCCGGGCCTCATTCGTGGTATTTGGCGGCAAGGCAAAAGGCAAACACGTGCAGCCGGGGAGGTTGTCTCGTGCTGCAGGCCGTTGGCGTTGTCGTGCATAACCGCAGCCAATGACGGACATCCTTTCAAGGCGTCCGGTTGCCTCAACTCAACCATTGCACACTTAGACGGACAGGACAGGACGTCACGCAAATGCACCAGCCGTCTTATTGCCGACTCCCATAAAATGCAGCTGCGCCCCAAATGCGAACTGAGACTTGAGCCGAGACGACACGAGATTCACGGCGTTTGTCTCTGTAGTCGGGTGATCAAACGTCCCACTCCTCACGACCGATAACCCAGCTCCAGACTCCGCTCGCCTCACAAACAACCGCTCGCATCACCGTGATGCAGAGGCACTTGCCGAGTACCAACCGAGCGCGTCCGAGGCTAGAATGTTCCCCCCCAAGCAGAAAGCGCCCCCGATCGGAAATCGACCCGACATGGCCGTCGGGAGCCGACTTCGACGTGCAGAGCTCACGTTCGCGATTCGCCTTCCCGGTCCGTCGGTTCGAACGAGAATAGGCTTCTATACAGTTTCCAATTTAGGCTACTGCACACCCTCGGCTTAGAAGCAAGACGCAAAGCTGACGAAGCTTATCCCCGAACGCGGATCGGTCCCCGGCCGATCCATCAGGGTGGGAAAGCTGCCTCGCCTGAGCCTCTCGGATCCGCGATCGACAACACCTTTTGCGGGGGAGGAGGCTCCCGTCTCTTGACGTGCAAGGATTCCCATAGGCTGCACAGAGCCTCCTCCTCTGGCGCACCGGCGAGGCAGCCGCGAGGCAGCAGCTTGGCAAGCGATGATCCTGCGGAAGCTTGGCTGCTGCTGGTGCGGCTGAGAAAGCTTATGCAATTCACTCAACCCGGAGCTGAGATGGTGGGATGGACGTGGCATGAATAGCCTGTTTTCGCGCGAGAAAGACGACACCGGGCAATGTCCTGATCCTACCCAACGTGCATCTGATAACGACTGTCGGATCTTGCAGTTTCCGGAAAGTGAGGCTGTCGTAGCACGCCACCAGCCGAAGACGGACGAATTGCTGCTCAACGACAACTTCACCCTCCCTCCCCCACCACACGAGTCGGAATGTGCGAGACGATGACCCGAGGACCGGTTTCTGGCAGCTCCCGTCCCGCTTACCTCGTGTATGGCATGACAGCTTTTCATGCGGCTGGGCCAATGCGGTCGGATAGCCAAACCACCCGTTCCATGGCTCCCGCTGACGGACGGACGGACAGGCGCAAGAGCGGCCGAAATCCCGGCGGAATGAGGGGGCCCATGACTCGACGGCGAAAAGGCGCTCGTGCGAGTGCTGACGGGAGCGGGCAAGGCACGCATCCGAGTTGTCCAGCAGCCGGAATTAGAAGCTGACGCAAAGGCCTCGCCGTCGTCAGAGAGGGGCCAAACTAAGCCTTGGCTGGAAACCATGCGTCCTCACATCACCGCCGAAAGAAGGCAACGAAGCTAGACGGGAGCCTCAATGCCTTTTGACCCCGTCATGGCGTCGTCGCCTTGTCAAAGGACCCCTCGATGCTCAGCGCTAGACCGACCCACCGACCAAGAAAAGCTCCCATTGCACAGGGAGCAGAAGCGGTCACATGGAAGAGCCACCATGCGCCGCCTTTTTAGTTGGCCGGGCCTTGGCCTAATGCTTCAGCTCTGAAAGGCAACCGGAAGAAGGCGTTGGGGCTGCTGGGATTGTTCAAGACGAGGGCTCCACTTCGCCGTGCACGATGGATGGCTTGGAGTCGCAAGGGGGAGGTATTTTTTCACGAGCTATGTGCGAGTATATTCTTCCAATCACCATCTCTCTTTGCTAGTGGTGCATTTCGTTGGTCGAGTGCAACTCTCAGCGTTCATCGTCATTGACGGTGTTGTGAGTACTCTGTAGACGGTAGTCGATATCCCTATTCCCCGAGAGAAGACATCAACTTCCCAACTCCTGCACAGTAGAACCCCTCCTCAGTGTTAGACCCTACAAACGAGAGCAACATAGTAAAAATGTCTCCCAGAATGGATGAAACGGCGGAATGAGAAACTCACAGCCCCATCGAAGTACATAGTTGTGGTCCCAGCAGGCCAGCTCCTGCTGTTCACTTACAAGCCCCAACACCTTCGAGATCATCACAGCTATCAGAATGAAGCAATCACGCATCAACGCCATCCCTCCCTCCAAAAGTGTTGCTTCAATAGCACCCCCACCGCAACAAGTCGGTCATGGTTACAAGCACCAGCCCTCGCTTCGTGCAACTAATACCATCGTCAATCAAACCCCCACGCAGCCACACCGAGAGAGTACTTTCTTCACAAACCCCCCCACCAAGCATCTATTTGACACGTTGGGTTGAAGTCCAACTTCCTATTTGGTTCTTTCATACATCCTCCCATCCCGCAAGCCACCCTTCGCCGACGGCTCAGCCAAGATAAGACGGCATTCCCCCACCTCGCCGTGAATCTTTGCCGACACAAATCGTTTCAACCTTTGTCACAGGTCGGGTTCCGTAATCCCCAAAAGGAAACTCCCACACCTCGAGTGTCGCCCCTAGATGCATGAATATTCCCATTGGTCCTTGCCCACGGCGTTGGAGAGCGATTTTCCCAACACTGCCGCAAGGCAACCTCGCCCAGCCTCCATGAGGAAGCTCAAGATCCAGCTGGGCAGTGCCACGAAAGAGTGCTGCGCCATCAGTGTCGTCCTCTATCGTCGCCATTACGCAATCCCTCGAGGCATACGAGCCCTGTCGCCCCCCTGGAGGCATCCGTCGCGAGTCGCAATCATGTCGGGGCTCAGACTCGGATTCGGGCCTGTCTGGTGGCGCTCGCCTCTCCAGTGCGTCCGCCACCCTCTGACACGAAGGCGCGCCGCCGAAGCATCCGCGCGGCGAGAAAAAATCAAACATTTCTGGTCCTGTACGCACTCGGACTCCACCAGAGAAGAGAATTGGAATCAGTATTGCCCGAAACTGCTGCATGCCGGTCCTCGGAGCCCCGGCCGTACCTCCAAGTTTGGGGGCCAACAGCTTACATAGTAGGTCCAGCGGGACCCAAAGACAGGGTCCTGCACGGGAATTCGGATCAGGCCAAGGGACCCCAAAACCGAACGTGGGGGACCCACATCCCGCCTTCAACCACAGCCTCGGGAATTTACCACGTCCCTTAGTCTCATGGAGACAACAACCATTGGACATTACACGATATGCACCAGGCACTCCAAAACATTGCAAAGAGCCAGGAATATTCAATAGTGTAGCACAGAGAACCGATCTATGTACTGCACAATTTGAGCATCCTACTGTGCCTAATGAGTGACCTGACAACCGAATACCTCCATCACATCCTCCATTTAAAAACGTATGTAAGGGAATGGGCGACCTGCCTCGCCCTTGGCCCGAGTGTGCGTCGAGTCCATTGCAAATAGTAGTACTAAAACAAAGAACAATGCTCGCAGCGCACGAAGCCTCTTTGCCACATCTGCCCGGCTTGACACTTCGCACACTCGCCTGTCAATGACCATCCTCGAGTTGAAACGTGTGTTAAGCTGTGTGCATATACTGTCGGCTTGGACATAAGACAGTCTTGCACAAAGTAGTGGGTCCAAGACGAATCCCGACACCTGTAATGGAGAGCCGGAACAATCGAATTACGCCTGTTGTTGACGTTAACTCCCAGAGTTTTCATGCTATGATGGTCTGATTTCCAGAATATGCGAGGTCCCTTAATTCAAGGCCCCATTTTCGAATTTCCGTACGTCAAGTCCTCGGGGCTTGTCAGATCCTTAACTCGCGGTTGTGGGAGATCTAAACTGGCTGTGACCAAGACCGAGCAAAAGGATCGGATCTACCCTCGGTGAATAGCCTGGGCTTTCTCTTCAGGGAGATTGCTTCTGTTCTGGGGTTCCTTCTGGAGACTTGGGCACTTCATCCAACTCAACCTCGTACTTGCTTGTCACGGAGAACAATCGAGTGTTGGCATCGAAGGTCAACCACTTGCCCTTGGCCGCGATCTTGTGTCCTAGATAAAGAATCCGCTCTTTTCTCTCTTCGACCATGGAGGCAAGCTCGAAGTACTTTTCGTCCTCGTCGATCTTCTCGTTGACGAACCAATCTTTGGGGTAGTATTCTTCCGCGTAGGTTAGGCCTCGCATGGCATAATCCTCCGGTAGAGGCCTGGGAGGTTCGTCCTTCTCTGGCCTAGGGAATTCTCCGTCCATTCTTGGTTCGAATCCGCTTGTGGCAGCGAGGTAATTCAGCATGACAGCAGTGAGCTTCCAAGGATACTCTCCTTCAAGGTATGACATGGCAGCTGGATAGCATGTCATTTGGTTGATGAAGACCAGTGTTGTATGAAGGAAGGGGAGGATGTTGGTGTCTCCCCAACGACAAATCACAATCTCGTAGGTCCGGACCGCAAAAGATAGGGATTTCGAAAAGGTCTCGCTGGGAGGTACCTCAAGGATTGAGCTCCCATCCATTGTGACGTCAGTCTCATCCGGTCGTTGAGACATAGCTCTCATGAGAACATTGGATTCAGCCCCGTAACCGAGGAGAGAGCACCCAAGCGCAATGCCAATAAAATAACTAGGTTCGGTCAACAAATAGCAACATCACATGCGACTTCAATAGTACTAACCCGGCTTCAAGCCATCGCTTTGTTGTTCGACTAATATGGCTGTCAAGAAGATTAAGAAACTCTTCTGTTGAGTCCTCTAGCTTGTCCTCCGATTTGCCTGAGAAGAAGATCCCATGTACCCGGACAAAAGCTGCATCAATCGGAGCCAGGCGGGACTGATTAGAGCCCAGGACAGGATCAAACAGTGTCATAACACTCTCCTTCGCACTGAGGAACGGAATCGGCACACATAGCGATTTGGTGTAGTAATACAACTGTTGCAAGGCATTGGGTCGAGCCAAAATCGCCAAGTGATGATAGAGGCGTCCTGTGGTCGGGGACTTGTCAGATGCCTTGCTGTACCAGTGACGACTAACACCGGTCCAGACCTCTCGGTCCCTGATGTCATCGTCCTCGATAGCCATCCGATATCGACCAAGATCTCCTAGGCATTCAATCCAGGTATCCTCAAACGCTGGAACAGTCTCATAAAGCAGCGCCATCATACTGTACGCGAGATATAAGAACGTCAACATGTGTTCGAGAGATGCTGGTAATCTATGTCGGAGGAGCTCCAGGAAGGAATGGATACCATGGCGCCACATTCGCGCTGGCATAGCGTATTTCGATGCCAACCGCCGCAATGGGACACTAGCTGAGGGATGCTGGCTAGCAAGGAAGAAGTCGTGGTGCTCATGAAGTAGTGTCCGATGTAGAGCAATCAACGCTTGCCATTGTTCGTTATTCAATTTGTTGGTATCGGTCGTGTTCGAGGACTGCGCGTTATCGACTTCGATACACTTCGTTTCGACCATGACCAGGCCGGCGTATATGCCCTTGACTTCAGCAACAAGCTGATCTTGAGAAATCGGCCTGGTCTCCGGCTGTAGCATCATACGAGACGGCTCAGCCTCGGTCGGTTGGGAAGAGGGCTGGGGGGTCTTGGTCGGTTTATTTGATGGTGCTGGTCGGGAAACCGCCGACGAGGCAAGGGGAACGGAACGGCCTTGGGGCTGCTTGGTTTGCATATCATGACCTTCAGTCCATAATTGTCTTTCAGTATTCTTCTTAGGACCCCTGTCGAAAGTGCCTGCCGGGTCAGGTTGTCGGGCGCGGCTGCGGTTGCTTGAGGCCACGGGTGGTGAGGACCCTCGTTGATCCACCGATCCGGGGGAAGATCGTTTCTTGGACAGCCTTGCCTCGGCGTCCTCCGGCTCCGAACTAGAGTGGGGGGCGTCCGCTTCCCGTTTGCGATTCGGAGCTGCATGTGTATCTTGTGGTCTTGGAAAGTTAGAGATCGGCGGCCCAAACCGCGTGACCTGGAACTGGGAGGGCTTACGGTTTCTTAGTCACTATACTTTTATAGGCATTTTCGATATCCTCATCTGAGTTCCAGACAGTGTGTCTGGAAGGATCATCTCGAACGTGGGCTCGGAACGAGTCGAGGCTGTCCGAGAACTCCGCGTTACAGTGAGGGCATAACGTATATGAGGCGGTAACTTCCTGCCGATGGTGATTACGCAGGTGGGTCACCCATTTCTTCGTGATGTCCATCGTGTTGTCGCTTTCGTCTCCTTCGTGTCCAGGGCATGGGATGGGTGTGGTGTCACTGCAGAAATGACAGTTCGCTTCGGAGTGGGATCCTGTTCCGCGAAGGGTAGTTGTAGAGAATCGCAGAACTGCGAAGAAGAGACAAGACGCGTTAGTGATGAGATTGCAGAAAAGACCACGCAAGTCCAGGACCGAAGACCAGAGAGAAGCCTAGAGTCGAACCCTCAAGCTCGGGATAGCCAGCGTCGGCGCCCAAGTAACGAAGGGTAGGTAGTGTTGTGGTGCGGGCACGCAAACATTTGAAAACAAGCAACGCAGTCCAATCAGCCGCGCCCACGAATCTCGGTAGGCCTCAGAAGCGCGACGCTTTCTATGCTTCGCCAGCGTCACTGCCGCGCTTGGGTTTAGTCGCAGCGTATCTCTGAAGAGGCTAACGGGTCGTTAACAGGACGACGGGGTTTGAGGAGGGAATTTAGTTGGCGATATCGGTCACCAGCTGGGATCAGGACGGGCGGCGGCGAGTGCTGAGAGCTTGGGGCCCAGGATCTGGGCATGGTGAAGTAACCGATTACTTACTCAGCGATACGGGCAGATGGCCTCAGGAATGTGCTAAAGGAGCGATCCAGATGTGCAAATTGGTTGGCTCTGCCGGCATAGAGAAGGGCGCAGGGAGAGGGGTTTGGGATGCGGGCACCCTGTTGGCATTTGGCTCGGTTGCCTTGCGCTCGGTGATGCGGCCCACCTAGTGGTTCGCCAGCATTACCTAGTGCGGCTCTGCGAAAGGTTGGGGACTTCTGTCAAGCCCACCTCCTTACGGTTGTCTTTACGTTACACTTTGGTGTAGGTAGAAGCTGGGCAAGACGACAGTAGGGAAGTACCACAAAAATTGAAAAACAGGGCCAGTCAGCACACGGAGCTTAAAAGAACTTGACGAGGAACAGTAGTAGGGAGATATGATCTTAAATATTCAAATTTGCGAACTGTGTCGCCATTTCATCACCCCTGAAGCCTGATTCTTGTCTCACACCGGTTGCGCTCGCCCGGTCACTCCTCAGCTCGAGCAGGCAAACAGCGAACTTCGCATTTCTATAGACAAGTAGCTTGAAATTAAGTGAAGCCTTGAGCCTTGAGGACAGTCATCATCAGCAACAGTTAGTCACGTGGTTTTTATGTCGGAGAATAGACGTCGTGGGCGATTGCTCCTGGGTTGTGAAATTTGTCTCAGTCAATCAAGCCAAATGGGTTAGTGAGTGACTAAATTTTTATCCGGCATGCGTGCGCACACCATGCTGCTACATAATGTGTAGTCGAGTAGTCTACGATTGAGTGGTATGAATGAATGCTGTGCGATTTTGCCCGGCCCGTGGATGACTATGAATGGTCTGTTTATGTTCAGAATACTAGCGGAAGGGCCATCAGCACATCAGATTCCGTACGGTTCTTCTTTCTTCATGACCTATCCAGCACGTCACCGTCGCCATCCCATTTTCCAAGCTAGATTTCTGCCCTCTGCGCCCTTCTTCTTGTGCGCGCACTGCAGCCCATTCCTTACCAACCGTTCATTAGCAGGGCGAACCACTGCCGTATCAACCCACTCGTCAACCGTTGTCCAGACCGAAGTACCATCATTAGTTTGCGCCGAACTCATCGTTGCTCAGCTGGACCTAAATCTCCTACGTCCAATTTTGCCGGCCTCATATGGACGGCCTCAAACCCTCAGTTCCTCTTGGTCGCGTGGAATCTTGGCAATGGTCAGCCGTGGTCACTTTCACCAAACCAAGCTTTCGTACCTGTAGCTTGATCTTGAGAACCAATCACGGGCGGCTGAGAACAACCCACAGACTAAGACCTCCCACACCAACTTGATAACAACGAATACCACAGTAATTCTGAGGCTCCTGACTACAGAAATGACTATCCAAGGGGTAAGAACAGGAGCCAAGCGATTGGAATGGCTCTAATCATGGAGTCTCTGTTCCTCGAACAGTTCCAAGGTCGAGAGCGTGCCAAAGACCCTGTGGCAAACTAACAAGGGTGCGCGACAGGCTGGGCCGTGATTGGATCATGCTTTTCGCCACTCCACAGACACCCCAACTCCCAGCTGAAGATCCATCCCTTTAAGAACGATCATCATCCGCAGCCATCAGATGTTCCAAGACTCATTCGCCTTGCCTTCTAGTCATTCTACGACATCCAATCGAGGATCATTCGCCTTCAGTCACGCAAGCCTCGTCGTTGCCTACAAATCTAGCCGATAGGCCTCCCCAAGAAGAAAGCAATCTCGAGATAAGATTCGCCCCTACAGAATAACGGCAAGCGCAGTTCAAACTTGTCAGATTCACCGGAGCATTGCCCAACCTCAAGCTGAGATCTCGACGGCTGCCTTGAAGTGGCGTCCAATATTCCATGCGGCTCCACGTATCTTGGCCTTCCTCGAAAGTTGGACCGAAACTAGGGAGGCTTACGGGAACGCCAGACCTTGCACAGCGGCCTCGAGAATGCCAGTTTCCGTGGAGCTGAGTGCTGTCGGTCAAATCGAAGCGGCGACTGTGTTGCATGAGAGAATCCCTGGTCTCGCGGCCGCCTGCTGTGATAACAGTAACTCGTCACGGTCCTGTCCCTGGCTGGGGCTGAGGCTGACTACATATATCACCTGTCTCATCTGCATGCGCCAAATCAACGGAAAAGAGATTATTGATTGCGTGAATGGATGAGAAGACTGCGGCCGCTGGAGTGACTCAGGGGTTGGTTGGCCTCGTGCCGTCAGGCATGATCCTCGGCGATAGCATTCTTACTGGTGAAGACTGAAACCGAGGCAGCCTACATCACGGCAAGTGCTACGGCAAAGGTCAAGAGACGGCCATGAAGGGGGTTACGTGTCTTAACACAGCATGGAATACCTTGATCTTTATAAGCGATTGGGCAGAAGGATCCAGTAATATGTTGTACACCTTATCACCATGGCCAGCCGGTCAGAGAAGAGTCAGCGGAGACTCTAGACGGGTTCCAGAACTTTCAGGTGCCCTTGAAGTCGGAGTTACAGGCATTCACAGGTCGTACACCTGCTCCGTTCTTCAGAGGCATACTCTGGACGAAGTCCATATATCACTTCCGTCCTATGAGTCGGCTCAGGGGCACCTGGAACTGTAGCGCAGACGGGATAGCGGCGAATCATGTTGCTCGGGGTTTCAGCTATCCTCGAGGGTCACATATCACATCCAACCAGCGCCGTTCCTGCAGCAAACACCAGTGCAGGGCTCGGGCCGACGCATGGAGCTTGAGCAGCGCGCATGAATTGGGAGGGCAAAGATTTTGGCGTCTTTCCCATGAGCTTCGACCAGAACATGAGTATCAATGCCACGTGTAATCATGGCACTCGTTGTGGGCGACAAGCCCATCATTACGGGTGACGAGCTGGCGTAGCAACCACGTGGTCTATCACCATGCATTCTGCTGCTGGTTTTGCATTACATTCGCTTCCTTGCATGACCACCTCGATGCACTGGTGCTCTACCCTGGAGTAATTACCTCGGCAGTTATGGCCATCAATGCCAACACTGCCAGAGTTTCTTGAGTTGTTTGCCATGTCCAGCGAGGCAACTGTTCTGCCTGCTAGGCGAGGCAAGGAAGACGGCCGTGATTGAGTATCATGCCCTCTCATTTCCCAAGCTTTCGGATCCTGCCTTGGAAGGGTTTCAGCTGTCGCCTTGTTGCTTGCCTGATACGTATACCTAGTTGGCTCAGGGTCGCCAAACGCAGCACTGCCCGTAGGCGCTGGGGCCTATGAATGTGCTACGTCGCAAGGTTATGTTGTGTAAGTTCATAGTCGACGGCATAACGCCCGTTGCTTGACGCCAACCCCCCCTATCACCTGCATATAAATGTGTCACTGTTGCCCCTCAATTTTTGTTGGCTACAATGCGGCTGAAAGTAGCGTTGATTGAATGCCTCGCGAGGTTGGTATTCACATATCTTGCCATTGGGCGTTTGCCTCACTCACTGCCTCTAGTGAGGCTCAACAACGGTTCGCGGCCGCCACTTCGGCAGCCGAGCCCAGGAATTCGGGCTCCTTCGATCGCCCACCAACCTACCGAGTCTGTCCTCCAACTCACAACCTCATGACAAGCGTTGACAGCTCGCCCACAAAGTTGCCATTTGCAGGCCCTCTAGGGTAACATCTCGTCACCCACTGAAATATATTCGCCAATCACCCGCCATGCAGTGCGACCGGCGTGGTCACCTGGCAATCAAACAGCATGTCAGCGCCGACCTTCGGCTGGGTGCCTCTTGCACAACCTCTTCCGAGAATACACGGCGTGATCAACAAATGCAAAATAACAGAAGACTTCACGACGCCCGTGGGCGAGTTTTTTTTGCCGGTAACACCAAGTTCGGCTTACCAGTACGGG